>CM061556.1:164548329-165912972 GCA_030864225.1 Capsicum baccatum var. pendulum | reverse complement strand
CTCAGGGCGCCTCTTCTAGCAATGCTAGTAGGCAGCGCCAGAATAGATTCTATGCTTTACCATCCAACCAGGAATAGGAGGACTCTCTCGATGTTGTTACTGGTATGCTTCGTATATTTTAGTTTGATGTGTATGCTTTATTGGATCCTGGATCCTGTTTCTCATATGTTACACCTTTGATTTCTGTGAATTTTGAAATGAGTCTTGAGATTATTCCTAAGCCTATCCTAGTTTCTACCCTAGTGGGTGATTCGATTGTTGCCTAGAAAGTGTATAAAAAGTGTCCTGTTACCATTCTTCATAGAGTCTTGTTGGCTGATCTGATTGAGTTAGACATGGTAGATTTTAATGTGATTCTAGGTATGGACTGGTTGTATTCTTCTTATGCCTCTATTGATTGTCAGACCCGAGTGGTCAAGTTTCAATTTCCTAGTGCATCTGTGTTTGAGTGGTTTGGGAATTCTGTGTCACCCAAGAGTCATTTTATCTCTTACCTCAAAGCTAGAAAGCTTATTTCCAAGGGGTTTATTTACCATTTAGTTAGAGTGAAAGACACTAAGTCTTAGACTCCAACTCTCCAGTCTGTTAACGTCATCAATTAGTTTTCAGATGTCTTTCCGGATGATCTCCCAAGGATACCTCTAATAGAGAGATAGAGTTCGGGATTGATCTTCTTCCAGATACTCAACCCATTTCTATTCCTCCTTACCGTATGGCCCTTGCAGAACTTAAGGAGTTGAAAGAGCAACTCAAAGATTTACTAGATAAGGCTTTCATAAGGCCTAATATTTCTCCTTGGGGTGCTCCTATGTTGTTTGTGAGAAAGACAGATGGCTCATTGCGTATGTGCATTGATTATCGCTAATTGAAGAAAGTCACTTTCAAAAATAAGTACCCCTTCCTTGAATAGGTGATTTTTTTGACCAATTGCAAGGTACAAGTTATTTCTCAAAGACAGACCTTCATTTTGGCTACCATCAACTTAAAGTTGGGGAGTGTGACATCCCAAAAAATGCTTTTCGAACTCGTTATGGACATTTTGACTTTCTTGTTATGTCTTTCGGGTTAACTAATGCCCCAACAACTTTCATGGACCTCATGAATCGAGTGTTCAGACCATATCTAGATATGTTTGTCATAGTGTTCATCGATGATATACTGGTGTACTCCCACAGTGAGGATGAACATTTTGATCATCTCTGAACTATCTTGGAAACACTTAGAGATCCCAAGTTGTTTTCCAAGTTTAGTAAGTGTGAGTTTTGGCTAAGGTCAGTTGCTTTTCTGGGTCATATCATTTCTTCCGAGGGTATTAGAGTTGATCCCCAAAAGATTGAAGATGTTATAAATTGGTTAGACCTATTTTTTTGATTGATATCCAAAGTTTCTTAGGTTTAGCTGGCTATTACCGCTGTTTGGTAGAGGGTTTCTCCTCTATAGCATCTCCTATGAATCGATTAACCCAAAAGAAAGTAAAGTTCTTGTGGTTCGAATCTTATGAGAAGAGTTTTTAGGAGTTGAAGACTTGACTCACTTCATCCCCTATTTTGACTTTAACTGATGGTGTTGATTGTTTTATGGTGTACTATGATGCTTTAAGAGTTGGGTTGGATTGCGTATTAATGTAGAAGGGTAAGGTAATAGCTTATGCTTCTAGACAGTTGAAACCCCATGAGAAAAATTACCCCACCCATGACCTTGAGTTGGCTGCTGTTGTGTTTGCTTTGAAAATCTGAAGACACTATTTGTATGGTGTCCACGTTGATGTTTTCACTGATCATAAGAGTCTGCAGTATGTGTTTCCCAGAGGGAATTAAATCTTAGTTAGAGATGATGGTTAGAATTGTTAAAGGACTATGATATGAGTGTGTTTTACCATACGAGAAAGGCCAATATTGTGATAGATGGCCTAAGTAGAGTGTCCGTAGGTAGTGCTTCACATATGGTAAAAGGTAAGAAAGAGTTGGCTCATGATTACATCATTTGGCTAGATTAGGGATTAGGTTGTTTGACTCTGCTGAAGGTAGTATAGGGGTTCAGAGTAGTTTTGAATCCTCCTTGGTTTTTGAAGTGAAGGAAAAGCAATACTTTGATGCTAATTTGGTCATACTGAAGTAGTCAGTCAAGAACTAAAAAGTTGAGGTTTTCTCCCAAGGGGGAGATAGTGTGTTGAGATTGCAGGGTAGATTGTGTGTCCCGAATATTGATGATCTGAGACAGAGGATTATGGATGAAGCGCACGGGGCATGATATTCTATTGATCCTGCTGCCACCAAGATGTAGAGAGACTTGCAGGAAATCTATTAGTGGAGTGGCATGAAGAACGATATAGCAGTATTTGTAGCTAAGTGTGCAACATGACAACAGGTTAAGGTTGAACACCAAAGACCTGGTGGTATGATGCAAGAGTTTAGTATTCCCACCTGGAAGTGGGAAGAGATAAATATGGACTTCGTGATTGGTTTACCTCCTTCCTAACTCCATCATGATTCCATTTGGGTTGTGGTTGGTAGGTTGACTAAGTCTTCTCATTTTTTGCTTGTTCATACTTCATATACTACTGAGGATTATGCTAGATTGTATATCCGAGAGCTAGTCAGATTGTATGGAGTTCCCTTGTCTATCATTTTAGATAGGAGTACTCAGTTTACTTCATAATTTTGGAAAGTTTTTTAGAAGGGTCTTGGTACCCAAGTGCTTTTGAGTTTTTCTTTTCATCCGCATACCGATGGTCAGGCTGAGCGGACCATCCAGACCTTAGAGGATATGTTGAGAGCTTATGCACTTGACTTTTAGGGAATTTGGGATGATCACTTACCTTTGATAGAGTTTGCTTACAATAACAGTTTCCACTCTAGCATTGGCATGGCTCCGTTTGAAGCCTTATATGGGAGGAAGTGTAGATCACCATAGGTTGGTTCAAGGTGGGTGAAGCGGCTGTGAGTGGTCCCTATTCGGTAATTGAGGCTATGGAAAAAGTTAAGTTGATTAGGGAAAGGTTGAAAACTATGCAGATTCGTCAGAAGTCATATACGGATGTTAGAAGGAGAGACCTTGAGTTTGAAGTTGGTGACCTAGTGTATCTGAAAATCTCACCCATGAGGGGGGTGAAGAGATTCGGAAAGAAGGGGAAACTTAGTCCCCGTTATGATGGCCCTTACAAAATTCTTAGCCGTGTTGGTAAGGTAGCTTATGAGGTCGAGTTGCCTTCTGATGTTCCCTCTGTTCATCCAATATTCTATGTCTCCATACGTAGAAAGCATATTAGCGATGCTGTGGTAGTGGATTCCTCTGCGAGTGATGACATTCAAGAAAATCTTTCTTTTGATGATATTCCTGTTGAGATTCTTGATTTAATTGTTCGACAAAATAAGGAACAAAGAAGTTCCCTTGGTCAAGGTGTTGTGGCAAAACCAATCTGTTGAGGGTGAAACTTGGGAAGCTGAGGCGGATATGCTATCCAAGTACCCGCACCAATTTTCTGCGAACTCTGATCAATCCGAAGGTACCATTCTTTCCTAAATCATGCACTTTTGATAAAAGTTTCAGCAGTTCAGCTGTCATTTATTATGTGTTCAGCTGTAGTTTCTTGAATTTATGCATTCTATGTTGCATTCGGAGTGAGAAATGATGTGGTGATGAGTCTAACGAATGGTTTCATCTGTATTCTCTATTCCCTATCTAATCTTGACATGTCTAGCGTCATTCAAGGAGGAATGTTTCCAAGGAGGGGATGATGTAATACCCCAGAAAATTTTTCATTGAAATTTTGTGCGTAAACGTGTTGGGTTCTATCTTCATGAATTAATTATAAATTTTCCATGCATAATGTCTTAGATTATGACCCACCATTGCGTAGAGTATCGAATAATCTTTCAAACGATATTTGGATCATCCAAAACGGACACCCGAGCGACGAGTTATGAACATTCCGATCGAACCATGAATAGTAGTGAACAGTAAAACGTGCAGGAAAAAATACTAAGGCCTGGCGTATTTTTGATCCAAATTTAAATGATCATAACTCCTTGTACATAATTATCAGGGTGATTTACTATATATCAACGAAAATCTCTGCTAGTCCTCTTTCCAATGAAATTTGTTTCATCCAATTTGTCTATCGGAGCAAAGAGTTATGGTCGATCCACTTCAGACAATCAAAAGTGAATTTTTGGGTCAACTTCAAACGATCATAACTCCTCGTACACAATGATATGGGTGAGATACTATATGTCAACGGAAAGATATGAGAGTCCTCTTTCTAATGAAATTAGTTTCATCCAATTTGGATATCGGACTATCAAAACAGTCCACCAAAAGACAGATCTGAGAATTATTTGATTTTTAGGGGCGTTTTGGTCATTACCTATCACCCAAAATCCGTCCAAACCCTATATTAAAGCTTATTAGAAGCATTATATGTTATATTTCATCGAATTCCCTCAAAAATAAAACTCTAAGCTCCTACATCAAACTTCAAGAACCTCCAAAGTTCACCATTAATTCTGCAAATATATTCAAGATTCCAAGTTCCTAGTTCAAGAACTCCAAGAACCATCATTTAAAGGCATGATTAACATCTCACAAATGAGTATCGATCTAAAGTTAATTATTCAAGATATGTGGGGTTTTTCAACAAGAACTCTCTTTCGTTCTTATGCCCAAAACTAATTTTCTTTACAAAGGCATGATTTTTATATGATTTTTCTGAATTTGAAGCATGGACCTATATCTTATGATAATTATTATGAAATTTTGATGTTTATGATTTATAAAGATACATTTACATGTGTGGAGATATAAAGCATGAATCTTGAACAATATTTATCATGATTTTGATATTTGGGTCGTGAATCCCCATTACAAATTATATTTTTTTGAGAAAGTGTGTTATAAGCACGTTGATGTTGAATATTTGAGATCTTTTAAATGATTTGACCTTTTGGTCTTAATGGAGTTGTTTTGAACTCGAGTGTGAAAGAAATCCACAACGTGGTTGATTTTGATAGATGGGAAGCATGATGGCTCACGATGTATATTTTTATATTACTGAAATTGTTTTGATGTGGATTGTCTTTGAAATGATCTGAGCTATGTCCTGGAGAAATATTTAGCACCGAGTGAGAGGTATAAAGTGACCTTACTTCCTTAGAACTACGTGTCCTCGTAGGAGTGAGCCTGAGGCTGATTTATATAGTGATCACTATTTTGTGTGGATTTGATATCGATAATCCTACTTCGATGGCAAGTATAGGATGGCTCTCCCCAACGTGGGTTGTACGTTGGACTCCATGTAGCTCACATGGTTTATGTCGGTTATAGGATCTCTAAGTGTGTGTGTTTCCTTGTGTCTATGGTGAATGGTGAAGTGATTTGAAAGTGGAATTGTGAAAGTTATTCTTTTGAAAGATTTAAATGATATTTACATTATGTGAATTGATATTCTTGATTAACTGAAAGTGATTGACAAATTATATGATGACTCACATGTATTATTGTACTTATTTAATCCTATCATAATTATGATGATTTTCTTCGGGCTATGTGAGTCTTTCATACATCCTACATATTTCTTATAAATATTTATGATGATGATGTTTATAAAAATGCATACACCCCCATATACTCGGTTCTTTTCCATGGTACTGACCAACATCTTCGGATATGGGCTGCATTTTCTCGGAATGTAGGTTCAGGTGCTCAGTTCCAGGTTCGAAAGTGATTCTTTGGGCACGCTGTTCTACATCCTCTGCTGTGGTGAGTCCTCATATTCCAAAGATGTGATGTCTAATGTTGGTTTTACGGAATCGTTTACATTTGATAACTTAGTATGTGTCAGTTGGGACATGTCTCAATGGCTCGCTGGTTTTACTGATTTTCTCAGAGGTTTGTTAGACTAGTATAGATGTTGGGAGTTGACTAATAAGTCATATTTTGTTGTCTTTCTGAAATTGTTTTATTCTTGGATGATGATTACTCTATTAATATTTGAGGGTTATTTATGGAAACTCCACTGATTTATGTTGAGCTGAATGAAAATGGCTCAAAGGGTTATCTTAGGGTTACTCGTAGCCTCAAGCACTGTGTGACTCTTTGGGACCCATTTTTTGAGGCGTTACAAAACATGTAAAATAGGACTTTGCTACTCATTCATATCCACTCCTTTTGCATACATAACACATAAAACACAAACAAAACACAAAATAAAACTATCCTAAAACTCCTAAACATGTCAGTTCCCTAGATAGCTCACAAGGGAATAGAACATAGGAAATAAATACTTAAGGTTACAAGTGCCCCCACCCCTATAACAAAAATTGTGCATTGTCTCCAATGCACTAATTCTGTATTTCAAAAGCATAGGTGAGGACATATCTACAGTGCTCTATGCACTTGTGTCATATGACACAAAATGTGCTACTGTATCAACAATAATAGGAGCCTCAGTGGTATCATCAAGTTCCGTTGATGTGCTTACAATAGTAGTTGGAGAAGTGAAGTAATCCCCAACATTCTCAATTGTACCTGAGTCTTTTGGCAGTCCACTTGTAGAGGCCCACACGACTCTAGCCCATAAAGCTTCTTCTCTTGGTTCATGAACTTCTTTTGCCTTGTTTTGTGCTTCTTTCAACTCTTTTCTTTCCTTTTCTTTCCTCTTCTTCTTAGTTATTAATTTGTTAACTCTTATTTTTCCCTCTCACCTTTCCCTGTTGGATCAACTGGTTTCCTAGTAATTTCATACAACACTTCTTCCTTCACTAGTACAATTATATCATCTTTATAAATAACATCAATAACGAAGATTACACTCATTTTCTTTAGTTGTTTCATAAATTGCAAACGTCAAAGCTAACTTTTGCATCATTGAGCGTAAATTTCAGCTCATTCAGCTTTATGTTAACTAGAACTATCCCAGTTGCAATGAATGGCCTACCACAAATTATAGATTCCTAAAAGTCCACTTAGAAATCAAGAATTACAAAGTCTGTAGGAAATAAAAAACTATTCACTTTCATAAGTACATCATATTGAATCCCTATTGGTCTCTTCACTGACTGATCTGCCATTAGTAGTCGCATAGTAGTTGGTTTAGCAGCTCCTAAACCCATTTGTTTGAAAACCGCTAATGGAATAAGGTTGATGCTTCATCCAAGTTCACAAAGCTTTTATCAAAGATAAATGCACTAATTGTACATGGGATAGTGAATATTCCTAGTTCAACTTTCTTTTACACTAATGATTTAATAGAAATAACACTACAATGATGAAGATTTTTCGCTGTCTAGTAGCTGATTGTTCTTTTATTCATCACGAGGTCCTTCATAAATTTAGCCTGTCCCAAAATTTTTTCTAATTCCTCAACTAAAGGCATATTCATCGTCAACTGCTTTACCATATACATGAATTTGCTGAACTTACCCTTGTCTTATTTCTTCTTCAATCTTCATTGAAATAGGGGTAGTGGCTTGGGAATTTTGTTATGGAAGCCTCTATTTCCATTTCTTTGTTCTGCTCTACATTGTTTACCTATTTTGATTTAGCTGGTTGTTCTACTTTTAGACTCTGCTTTACTGAATCTCCCAACGTCGCAGACTCCATTGTTGATACATCATATACCTTTTCTTCTAACTCTAAATCATCAATATGAGAGAGTGCTCCTGTACATGCATAGGGTAATATCTTTCCAATCCTAGTGGTAATAGCCATAACCGAACTGTCATTCCTTGGGTTTTGAACTATATCACTTCGTAAAGTCCTATTTTTTCTTTGATTGATTGTTGTTGATAATTTGCTCATTTGCTGCTTTAATTTTTTTAATAGATACGGAGTGAGAGTCAACTAACTTACTCCTTGTCGCAAGTCACTCTTTATTTACCTAACTCTAGAATCTATTGACTCCACTTCTTTTAACAATTTGTCCATCATATCCTCCTTAGACATCTTCCCAAAATTATTTGCAGCATTGTCACGACTCCCAGGTGGTACATATAATCCACTCCCATTATTTTTGTTTTTGCAACTTCCTTGGTGACGATTTCAATAACCAGATTTATCATCATCATTTTGACCTTTATTTCCTTGGCCACTGTCACAAAAACCCCATTGGTTATTAAAATAGTTTGCCTCCTCCTTAAAATCAGATTCAGCTCCCCTACAATATGACCCACAACTTTAACCTTCTCTATATTTCTAGAAAGTAAATGCTTTGTGAGCGAATCCATCATTGTCTTTATGTGATCTATATCTTGGTCATATTATTCTTCTCTCCAGTGTTGCTCTGCTGACATCCCACTAGAATAAGTATTTCTCACTACCTCAAAATCCTTGGTGTTCTAAGTTCTACTTGTCTTAATCATATTCTCAAACATCTGTGCAGCCTCAGCAAAAGTGTGATCCATAAAAGCTCCTCCTGTAGCATTGTCTATGGTTGGCTTAGTAATTTAATTCAAAGACCTGTAAAATATCTCAATCAAATATTCTTCAGTCATCTTTTGATTTGGACACTACATCAACTTCTTCTTGAACCTACTCCAAGTTTTATGAATGGTCTTATTAGACAGTTGCCTAAAGTTGTTGATCTCATCCCTTAATTGTAACATCCTAGAAGGTGGAAATAGCCTTCTAGGAAATCACATTTCAGTTCCATCTAGTTTATTATAGGATCAGGTACCAAGTCATTCATCCATAGTGTTGTCTCTCCAGATAGAGACAGTGGGAATAACCTTAGATGAATGGCATTTTGTCCCACTCCATGATTGTCAAATGAATTGAAAATATTGATGAAGTTCACCAAATTCATATTAGGATTATCCCTTGGTAGTCCACCAAATAGACCTTTCAAGTTGAGCAGTAGGATCATTATGACCGTGATATTAAATTTTAACCCTGGAGCCAATGGTGGTGGGATAATTTCTCCAGTACATCCATCTTTATCCAAATTATCATCGTCATCATCATCTAAATAAAACTACACCACATGTTTTTGGTGTACTCTATCTCTTGCTTACTGATTTTGATTTATCGGTATGATTTTTCTCAGCCCGTTTCCTGTTCAAAGGATAAACCAACTCATCATCACCCAAGTCACCATCATCCACATTAGGTACACGATCGGGTATTTTAGATTCTATTGGTAAACCTATATATTTTCCAATGTGGCCAGTCTTGCAACCTCTTATTATTCATCCATGCTTTCTATTCTTTGAGGTTCTTGGTTGAAAGGTAACAAAGGATCTCCTGAACATCGAGTTCATAACATGCACAATAAATAGTCTGCAAATCTCAAAAACAACAAATAAAAGTATAATTTGGAAATTAGACTAAGAAACAATTAAACATATCCTTAATTGACAACTATATTCCCAACAGGGACACCAAAATTTGACACACCCAAATTACACATTTTTTAAAGTATAAGAGATTGTTGTGAAATATACAACCCAACAAGTTGGGGTTGAATCCCATAGGGAATGTGTGTTGATTAAGATAATTTGTGATTTAACTGACTAATAGTCACAAGTTTTCTTTAAATGGTGGGGGGAGAGGGGGTTATCATAATAGTTAATACTTAATGTTTTAGTTTTTCTCAGAAACTCAAAGTTAATTTTGTGGAATTACAAATTAGTAATCAATTTGAACTAGAGTTGTGATCACTCTGATTAATAATATTGTTAAATAGCAGTTACGAGATTTGACTCTCATGACTTGAGGGAAACACCAAATTATTAATGTTAGCAGTTTATTTAACTATTTTTTAACCTACTTAGATATTAGCTCCCTAATTATCCCAAACTAAGGAAAACATTATATTCTCAATTATTTTATTTCAAGTTAATTATTCTTGTTACAACATTAACCAATTGATGGAAAATTTACATTTCCAAATCCTCATTGATAATTTAGTACATTTAGTTAATTTATTACTTTAAGCAAACTAACGTAATACATGTTCTATTGTTTGCATCCAATAAAAAATAGTTAAAATAATAGAATTACCAAGATGAATCTCACAATCACTCAAATCTAACCCAAACTAATAAATAAACAAATTATTAATCATAGTTTCCACAACTCTAGTTATGGGGTTTAGTTCCTCATGAATTTAAGAGAGATTAAAAAGATTATTTCATAATTTGAAAGAGTTAAACTTACAAAACATGAAATCAAATATTGTTCTCCTTCAAATATTCACCATTTTAGCCCGAGAACTAGCTAAAAAGATGAATTCAAGACATCAGTGCTCCAACAACTAAACTAGATTTTGTTCAGAATAGTCAAAAGATGCTCAGGAAGCCCTAAAAGATGCTAGTTATATCCATAAAATTCAAATTTTAAAATTCAAACACTAAAAATTTTGCACAACAATTGACGACGAGGCTGATAGCTTATCACTTAGTTGATAACTTGTCAGCCAAGTCGTCAACTAGGTTTTTCAACAACTAAATTCAATCTCTAGTTGAAAATATAGTAGATGACTTATTACTTGGATAATGACTTATCAGTCTAGTCGTTAATTGAATTTTCACACACTGCTTAAGGCTGACGACTAAGCTGATGACTTATAACTTCTTTCATGACTTACTAGTCTAGTTGTCACTTGACTTTTCACACACTACTTTAGGCTGACAAATAAGATGATGAATTATCACTTGGCTGATGACTTATCAGGCTACACATCACTTCACTCTTCATACAATTATTCAGGCTGACGGCTAAGCTGATAACTCATCACTTACCTAACATTTTATCACCACTAGTCACCAAAATAACCTTTTATTCTTTTTTACATTTTTTTCTCAGACCATGACTTCTCCTGCGTAAGAAAAAAATATATGATTAAAACCCACACGGTTTACTTAAGAACATTCAATTATTCAAAGTTAAAAGCCTCAAATGTTGTGTCGAGAAGCCAGCACATCAGTTATTACCAATTCAATTATCAATATTCACAAACTTTGAGGAAATTACAATCCCCTGGTTTATTCACCTAACACATGCATCAAATTTATTTCAAATCCATAATATAAAACCCAAAAAATGCTTATATAAACATAAAATATCACATAATCAACAATCATTCAAAATCCTCAACCCTTGTTTCAAAGCCAACATCAAAACCATATGGAGAAATATTAAAATAGATGTTTTCTCAAATTTATAGTTAGGGAAGAGTAAAAAGATTGAAATATCAAGAGTTGTGGAGAGAATTTTCCATTGGGAGCTCTAAATGATCAATTTCTTAGGAACTCTAAGTATATTGAAATTGGAGAATTAAAAGTTATTTAGAAGTTATTACAATTTTTTTTGGAGTGATAATGACACCATAAAAGGGGTTTTATGGCACGGGTCATGATTTGGGAAAAAATTGTAAATTTTCAAAGTTCACTTAATTAAAAACTAAAAAATTATTGCTAGTGACTACGAGCCACTGTACGTAAGGATGTCTTACGGTTCATCACTACAAGTCATAGTTAAGATAAAAGCTGAAGTACCCTTCTCTGATGACCCTACGATTCACACCATACGACTCGTCAGGTGACCCTATGACTCGTATGGTCCAATTTATATTCAAGACAAAACCACTTGAGGCACACACTAGTTTGAGTATAGATGGGGACGATATGACTCATTTGGATTCTTTACTACTCGTTAAGAGACATTCATAATTAGGATAATAACTTAGTCTACCTTTACTGGAAACGCTATAAATGGATTCATATTACCCGTAATAACATGTTATGACTCATAAGGTTAGTCGTAGTTTGGACAGTGAGTTCAAAACTTTAAATTTTGTGGTATCCAAGACCTGGGGTGTCAAATTCCCCCCACTTTGGATCATTAATCCTTGAATTATGAGTCAAAGCATGAATTAGCATATTTTAATAATGAAACACACCCATACTTATCAAACAACCTAGGTTTTGGCCCTTGATAATTTCCTGAGCTTTCAGCTTTCTATCCCAGTAATGACTTATTGAATGAGTCATATGGTGTGGGTGTGGGTCAGGTGACCCTAGTCTTTATGTGTCCAGTGAACGATGGTTACGGTTCTGTTATGGTTATGACTTTATAATATAGGTTGTTAGGGGTGATGATGGGTTATTTGGTCAATCCTTTATCAAATCAGGAACATAGTTACCTGACTTTGCTTTAAGTATTAGTGGCTCACTGAGAGCAATAAGGATATATTACAAGTGCAAAGATTTAGTCCTATGTTGTTTAGTGTCCAATCCCTTGGGTTCTGACTTGGATATGACTAGACCATATGAGTCGTATAGTCAAGTCATGAGTAGGGTCATGGAGTCGTATGGTAGACATTCTATGTGTATCTCACTCAATGTCTTGGTGATGATTAAATGGTACGAGTCGTATATTGTGGTCACGCTTCAAGGGGTTGACTCGCAACCACCTGCGATCTTTTGATAGTTTTAAGCTGGGGTACTTTATATATCTCCCTCTCAAAAAACTTAAGACCCCATATCCCTATAAGACTTTTTGTTCATTCATTCCTTACTTTACAAGATTAAAAATCCTTTTTACTCTCTCAAATTCTTCTCAAGAAGAATTGGCTAGGGTTTATCCAAAATGGTCATCTAAGGGCCTAAGAATATATTTCACTTCGCAAATTTTTATAATTCAAGCATGTGACTCTTTCCTTAATGCTAGTTTACTAAAAACAAATGTTAAAGGAATTGTTCATGATTCATTAGTGGTGGTTTTAAAATCAAGGTTGAAGGGCTTGAATGCATATTGTTGAATATTGTTTTCCATGGTTTAAATTGTGATTATACATATTTTAATTATGGTTTTTTACATACGGATGCATAGGAATGGTGATTTGATGAAGGGGATATGGTTGAACCCCTACAATTTGATGAGTTTGGCTTTGATAATGTAATGCCCTTAACCTATTTGTGAAGTTGTCAATGAGAATGATTTTGTCACATAGTTTGACTATTTTTTAATCCTTGCATTGCAGAAATGGTTAAAGGAAATGTATTTGTTTTGGTTATGTTCAATTGGTTTAGAAAGGCCTTGGAAGCCATGGTTCAATTATAAATGGTTTTAGTTAATTGGAAATGATGGAGTCTAATTCGGTTTAATTATTTATATGGCATTAGGTAACAAACTTCCAATCTCTAATTTTGGTATGAAGATACCATTGGTTAATACCTAATTAAAGGACTCCTTGGTAAATTGTTGGGAATGTGTGAATGATTTAATAGGGGTTTAAAGAAGGTTGAGTAGCAAAGCCATAGATGGTGGGTAAAATACCCTAGTTTTTGGACCTTGGAAAATTTTCTTAATTTTTGGTTTCTAGACATAATATGACTTAGGGAACGAATCATAGATTTGGGTACGGATGGTATAGTCCATTCGTATACCGACCAGTATTGGTTGGATGGATATGGTTTCTAAAATTCTTATAAATTGGGTGGTATAAGCCATGACGGTGGATACAGGTTGTTTGGTTACTTCATTAATCTTTGTCTAAGTAACTTAACTTGGATCTAAGTACGAGTGGATTTCCATGATACATAATCCAGGTTATGAGTCGTACCCAGGACTCGTATAGTTTTTAGTGTTCAAACTTCTTAGGATTCTATTTTGCTAGGGTATAGTTTAAGGGGAATAGTCATACACTTGGATACAACTTGGGTTTTGGTGTGTAATAACTTGGATAGTGTTAGGTCTAAGAGAGAAGGACTAGGGTATGAGAGGTGGGTACCACTCATACAAGATGGGTATGACTCGTAAGGGTTAGTCTACCCTCTGATGGGAATTAAATATTGTTTAAGTGAAGGTAATCTGGATATTTCCCCACTTATCGTAATAAGGGCACACGACTTATATTAATACTGGGAGGTTATTTTCCCTAATATTCTATTCTTAAACACTTAGAAAACATTCTTAAATCTTCTCTAGAGTTCTTGGGCAATGAAAACTAGGGTTTTATCCTAAGGAGTAAACTGAGGCTTGTCTTGGTGATTTATCTCCATTATCTTCTTGGTTTAAGGCATGTTCTCTTCCCTCATTGTTATTTCCAACTAAAGGCACAATTTTGTGTAATGTCTTCATTGTTTGAATATTGTATGATTTGGGTTTTCAAATATGATTTGGGGGTTTTGGTTATAAATTCTTTGTTATGGTTTTCTTATTCTTTAAATATGTTTCAATGGTCGTTTTGGATAATTGGATTGCATGGAATGGTCATTGATAATGGATTTTGGTTTTGGAAATACTATGCCCCCAATATGATTGATAAAATACCTATGATAATGATTTTACTATGTAATTGGATTTCGAAAGGAAATATTGCATGATTAAAACATGGTAATGGAACCCTAATGGTTTAAATGGTTTGGAATGGTTATTGAATGGTTTGGCTTAATAAACATACTTGTGAGATATAAGGGAATCCCCAAGTTAATATGGTGATGAAAAATTTTGGGGTACATAAGAATCCCCCATGTTAATTGGATAACATGGTCTATAGGTACATGGAATCCCTCATCGATTAAAAGGCTTGGATAAGGACAATACTTGCTAGTTATAGTCGGTATGATGATACCACTATCTAATAGCCTCAGTTAATAATAATGGAATAATGGTTTGGTTGGAAAATAGTTTTAATTGGGCAATAATGATGGGGTTTGAAAGCTAACCATGAAGGTTGGAATCCAATGGACGAGCACCCAAAACTCATGTTTATTGACATAAGAGGTAGGTCATGCACACTGTTTATGATTCAACGAGGTACCCAGGAATCCTATAAGTATATTGTATATATGTATTGTGGAGAGTGAAGGGTACATGGGAATCTCCGACTCTTATTCTATCTCTGGTTCATGCGGCTACACATATTGAGGCTAGTTCATGGGGTTACACTGGATCCATATAGCCCGTGGATGGTTTTAAGATGGTTATGCTTTGCATACCTAGGTTAATGGTTTTAAATGCATGCTAAACCGAATCCATTTCTCAGTATGGTTATATATATGTGTGTATAGTTTGAGTGCATATGGATTATTCTACTTGTTTTAGCATGTACTCATATATCAACACCCTTAACTTAAAACAATTGCTTGTCCTCATGCAACCAAAACATAACTAGGAGTATACAAAGTACAATTCGGTAGCTAACTACTCTTATTAGGTCAGAATACATGCACCATCTCCATGATTAATCAAAGTAAAATCAACTTTGTCTAGTATTTGAAAATGACCATGTAACTCACAAGTATCTAGATATGGTAAAAATCTCAGCTATAACAACCTAGCACATACCCAAATTACATTATTCGAACAAAGTAGTTATTACCAACATATCTAGTGTTCCCTCACAACAAAGAAATCCCTTTTTCACTCAGATTCACATGTATAGACATAGGAATGAACATAAAACTCTCTCTCAGAACAAAGTTCCAACATTGCGCATCAAATGCCCTAGGCTTTCCCTTATAGTCAGTACCTAAGTCTTTAGAAAAGTCAGTTAGGATCATTATAGGGATTTTCAAGTCTTCTTTCTCTTCCTTCTTCTTTGATTTCTTTTTAGCTTTTCTGTCCTCTTTACTATACGGCTCATCTCTTTTGTTCTTGCCTTTTTCCTCCTATTTTCTCCTTTTTCTTCGAGGAATCCACAGTAAGATCAAGGATAAGAATTTCTTCCTTTACATCATGAATGATTGATCCTGTTGGCACTATAATTTGGTGCTATTGCAGCATCCCAACCTCAGCCTTTACCTTGTCCAATGCAGCCCTGAAAGTGGCAAAATCAGTGCCTATCATCTCTCTTGCTCGGGCATCAAATCTGTTATCTAGATCTGCCACCTACCCAGGAAAAGTAATGAAAGGGTCAAGTGTAGACTTGATTCTTTTATCCACAGCAGCAACAAACTATTTGGCAAAGTCCTGTGGTTGTAACTTACACCAAATTGCTTGCCTAGCTACCTCATGATATCAATACGTCGAAATGCAGAAATTATTACTGCTGGAGGAACTGAGGTAGTCGGCGCACTTTTAGGCACTGAGCTTGACTGAGCTGAATATACTGGTGGTGGTGGTACATCTTCAGAGCTTTTCACCCTTACATCTGGTGCAAAAATAGTCTCAGTGACTAGAGGATCTGCTGTGCCAACTATATCTCTACCAAGTCGCAAGCCCGATTGAATTTCATCTTTTCTAATAGGATTGTGGGTCTTATTGGCATACAAGTCAACATCAATACGTGAAATCTTAGGTGCATTAGCTATTTCACACAACATAGTAATTAGACATAGGAATGGATATGTAGCATCGGGTCTTGGAGTTAAATCTTCATCTCTTCCGCTATAATTTCTCCAAAATCCAAGGAAGTTCTATCTATCAATCTTGCAACCAATGTTGCTCGATTATCCCCCAATACGTTGTCTTCCTCAGTGGGTATCAGATGAATCTATACTAAACCCTACCAAAATCTTGCCTCTGAATTTAGAGATGCTTTGGTTATCTTTTCTGCAGGATTATTCAGCAACTCAGGTTCCCTATCTTCTATGAGAGTCACTATCAATTTTCACTAATTTTTCTTGATACTTTAACCGGGCATAGAAGGTAGGTGATGTGGCTTATTGGATGAAGGCTGGCCCACAAAGAAACCTATTTATGGTGGCATTTGATACATCAACCCTGACTTAACGTACTGCCACTTTGCTCATTAGAGGCATATCTGAAGTTCTATCCCCTTCTTTGCACATATTTTCCACCATAGCCTAGTAGTTCGCGTAGAACTCCTGGACTAACGAAGGAAAGTAAGTACCGCTTCCACTAGTAGTCCACTCCAGGCCATAATTCTTATGTTTTTGCATTACCTCAGGGTATCTGATCAACCCTATAGTGATAATCTTCTTCTCCTATAAAATTGACCTTCGAGAACTTCTTTGATCTGTTCTGCGAAGTCCGTCCTAAAAGATCATTTCAGCTCTAGGAATTTTCTATCTCACATTGTTCCTAATCTTGGGGTTTTTGAATTTCACCAAAGTTCCCCGTACTGGAGAATCCTTATCACCTTGCTGCTCCGATGATGGTGATTCTGACTCAGTGTTTTTAGTTGCAGGACTCTTAGAACCCTCATTTTCAGATTCTTCTTCGGTGTTCTCTGACTCCTGCTCAGTGTGTTCTGATCTTTGTTCCTCCGATGCTTCCTCAAATAAGGTTGTTACCTCAGTATCATCAGTATCCTCCACCTCAGTAGGCTTAGGTGGAGGTGGTGTCTTTGGACCAGTCCTCTTTCTAGTCCATCTAAGCAATGGTTCGTCGTCTCATAATCAGAGTCCTCATTGACAAGTTGCTGACGTACACTCTCTTTAGCCGCTTTCTTTGGTGCAGTTGGGTTCTTTTTCTTCGGTGCCATGCTCAGTTCTGCAAAAACATAGAATCCTCAATTAGTGTTCATAATCAAATAAGAGAAGAAAAGGATCACCTAAGTTTAACCTCATTACTATTTTTAGTTCAAAGGTTTGACGGCCTTTCTGATTTGCTGTCACAAGTGTGACGGTGCATCAAAGGCGTCATCAACCTTATCTAGAATATATAATATTTCCCAACTTTTATTTTTGAAAAGTCGTCACATAGGTCCAAGGCTGTTAAAGTTATGGTCAGACAAAATTACCATTTCCAATTCCTTTTTACTTTATTTTTCATCTATCATTATTCTCAATTTCAACTTAGGTCATGTGATTCAACTGAAATTTCAAAGAAATTGTACTGCATCACCCTACAAACCTTAGTTTTCAAAGGAGCTTGAAACATGTTGATGGGTTTAGCTTATTCCTTTGAAACCAAGGTTAATTATAGCTCACAAATTCTCCAAAGAAAGATGAAGTTGAAGTTTTTCTCATACCTGAATGCCGAATCTTAGCTGATGAACTTTGAACATTTAGAATTGTGAGTGAGAGAAGACTGTAATAAGATAAAGGGAAGGTTTCTTAACTAAACTCTCAAGCTTCAACTTACAAGGAAAGTATTAAAATTTGCCTTAGATGGAAATAACTTTGAAAAAGGATGGGAAATAATTCATTAAGGAAATAAAACCAAAACTGAAAAAAATATCTGTAGTATGTGAGAACGTGAAAATCTATTGCTTGGCCGAGCTATCTCAAATTTTTAAATTGGGCCAAACTAGTTTGACGCCAGTTTTTATGGCCCATCAGAGATTGTACGGTGCTTCAAAATTGTTGTCAGCCTTAACAGTATAAGGCTTTGACTTAATTGTTTTGATGATATTTCTCACGGCTTTTTATACTTGTGACATCCCGTCAGAATAAACGTCAACCTTCTCAAGATGATTGCAACCAGTTCATATCCTTTGTACAACTCTTAGCTACAAAAATTAACAACACTAGTGCAACAAAATTAAAAATTTAGGTTGCCTCCCAAACATCGCCTGATTTAACGTCGCGACATGACTTGGTTATCTCAACTACTCATACTTTGTCAAGATATCGTATAAATACCTCTCTACCATTTTCCTGGAATACATCCACAACTGAGAAGATATTCATCTCCTCTTCTTGCTTCATAGCAGAATGCATTTTGAATCTGGCCTCCCTTTTTCTATACCTGAACCTTAGCTCGTTGAGTTCCATATCAACTAGTACTCTTCTCATGGCTAACTGCGGTCTACCCAAAATGATGGGTACCTTAAAAACAATATCACAATCCAATATCACAAAATTTGCAGCAAAATAAAGTCATCCACCTTTATCAGTACATCATGCAATATACCAACTGGTCGTTTCACCGATCTGTCTGCCATCACAAGACACATCATTGTGGGGGTAGGTTCCCCCAATCCAAGTTTTTTTTAGATATCAAGAGGCATCAGATTAATACTTACTCCTAAGTCACATAAAGAGTTGGTAAACTTCATGGACCCAACTGTGCACGGTATAGTAAATGCTCCAAGTTCAGGCTTTTTCTATACTAAGGATTGTGATGAAACAACTCTACAGTGGTGGATGTTGTCTACCAGCTCATATCTTACCTTCTGCTTCTTTGTTAACAATTTCTTCATAAATCTAGCATAGTTTGGCATTTGCTCAACTACCTCCATCAATGGAACATTCACCATCACTTGTTTCTGTATTGCCATGAATTTGCTATATTTTTTGTTATCTTCTTTTGTCCTCAATCTTTGAGGAAAGGGAGGTTGTGGTCTTGGCATTTCTTTTAATACCACGTCCCCTTCCATTTCGCCTTCTTTCTCTGAAATATTAATAAAACCATCTAGCTTCTCAGACTCTATTGGATTTCTTCCTTATATTCATCAACACTTACCTCATTTCCCATATATTTTCCGACAGTAAGGCCACATAAAATCTTACCACTTTGAGTGGTAATCACCATACAAGAGCCATCAGTCTGCGAGTTTTGAACCATATCACTAGGTAAAGTACAAGTTTTTCTCTGGTTCAGTGTAGCAAAAAGTTGGCTCATCTATTGCTTCAACTGCTTAATAAAAGTAGAGTGTGAGCTAACCAATTGACTGAGGGTAGAAAATTTACTCTTCATAGTAGTTACCCCCGAATTCGTAGCTTCAACTCCCTTTAACATCTTTTTCATCACGTCCATGGCAAGAACTAGTTGCCGCAGTATCTCAAATTCCAGGAGGAACATACAAACCACTCTTGTCATTATTGTTTCTCCAGTTTCCCTGCTCCCTATCTTTATAATCAGATTTGTCATAGAAATTCCAACCTTGGTTCCCTTGGATATTGCCTCGAAAACCCCCCTGATTACTAACATATTTTCCCTCTATATCAGAACCTGCAGAAATAGTACCATGAGATTCTACCGCTTTAACCATTTTCATTTTATTGGATAGCAAGTGCTTGGCTAGCAAGTCCATCTGTATCTTCAAATGGTGCATGTCCTAATATCGCTCCTCATCCCTTCTACACTGCTCCACAGTTATACCACCAGTAACAGTCAGTCTAGCCACCACAGAATCCCTAGTGTTCCAAGCCTGATTCTATTTAGTCATTCTATTTAGTATGTCAGAAGCATATAGAAAATAGAGGTCAATGAACGCACCACTTGTAGTATTGTAAATAATTATCTTTGTCACATATTTGAAAGCTCGGTACAAAGTCTCCATCAAGTGCAAGTCTGTTAAGTTGTGGTTCAGATATTGTGCAAGTTTCTTCTTAAATATTTCCCAGGTTTTGTGTAATGCTTCAGTCGGGAGCTGTCTGAAGTTACTAATTTCATCCATCAACTATACCCTTCTAAAGGAGTGGAAATAACCATTCTAGGAACGCATCTTTCAACAATCTCCAGTTGGCTATAGAATCAGGCTCTATTCAACCACATTGTTGCCTCTCCTGATAGAGACAATAGAAACAACCTCAACCTAATCACATTCTGGCTCACTCTTGGATTGTCAGTGATAAATTTCACTAACTGCATGTTTGGATCATCACCAAGAAAGCCTCCAAATAACCCCTTCAGATTCATGAGTTGGATCATAGTACTTGTTATGCTGAATTTTACACCTGGTGCCAATGGTGGAGGAATAATAGCACCCATTGAACCAGCTCTGTCCATTCCTTTATTATCTTCATCATCCTTATATTGAATAGGTTGTTGACCATATCTTTCTCAGACTAGATAGTTTTTATTGGCGTTTTGCTGCACTAGTGCAGTAATTTACTCAGCTCTCCTTGGGTTTTGAGGATTCAACAATTCCTCATCACCCAAGTCTTCATCATCTGGGTTCTGATAACATGCTTGTTGACCTATATTCTTTACATGACCTGAGCCCTGGACAAAGCAACTAGTTTCTATGATTTTTATTGTTCGGCCATTCTCCCTATCAGCTAAGGTTCTAGGTTGATTGGTAATAGTGGTTCTCTAGAACTTCTTATTTTTTTGCATAAATAATACAGCACCTAAAATAGACAAAAACAACAAATAAATGTAAATCAAGGAAACTCAACTATCAGCAAATTTTCGTGCACAATCTTTTAGTTTATAACCATATTCCTCGACAATGGTGCCATTTTTGATAACGCTCAAACTATACTCTTGAATGGGTGTAAGCGATCATTGTCAATATAAAACCCAACTAGGTTGGGGTCAAATCCTACAAGGAATAGCGTGTGAACTTTAAAGTGTCTATGAATTACTTTACTAGTTGTTTACTATTTCTAAAAATAGGGGTTTAAATTCCATAGAGAGTCAATCATCACTTTTAATATTTCAGTGTTTGTAACCAAGATAAATGGGAGACCAGAGTTATGTTCACCATAGGTTTTGGGAATTGACAGATACTAGGTAATGCTTAAGACACTTAAAGTAAGTAGAAACAATAGAATATCCCTGATGATGATACTATTTGACTTATCTCTCGACCTCACCAGACAATTTATTTTCTAATTCTCTCAAACTAAGATAACTTATATATGTCCAATAGGATTTTATCTCAGGTAGATTAACCCATTTATGGCATTCATTATTAAATAGAAGGTTGGTAGGTTCCGAGTTCTTGTTGATATTCATGTTCTCTAGTTTATTTCTCTATTAAAAGCAAATAATACTAAGGCATAACCTATTGTTTGCAAAGAATAGATTTAAGTTAAAGCAACAGAATTTCAAGATGTCCTACTACTCGTTGAATTCTTTAAATACCTAGCATCATATCAAACCATAATCTATGGATCCCATAACTCGGACGAATGGAATTAGCCGCTCATGATTTGATGAACGAAATAACAAGTTGGATTCATGATACTATGGATAGATTTATTAATGGATGAAACCCAACAAGTATTTACTCAATTCAATCACAAGATAAAAACCCACAATAATTGATAAGTGTTTGGAAAAAAAACAAGAAAAATATCTTATGAAAAAGATGAAGCAATTTTACGTGCCACCTTCCGCGTTAATTGTCTGATAGCTTCTCAAACATAAAAATAAAAAAAAGGTCCTTTTAAAAAACCTAAAACAAGTCTTGAAATAGTTAATTCTAAATAATCAAACAAAAATTCAGATTTCAGTTTTCTCTTTGGAATAGTCGACGACGATCTTGACGGTGTGTCAGACGTCTGAAGATGTGTGCAAGATATTGTCAAAGTTTCTAGTGAATTTTTATAGTTTGAGTCTTCTGACAGAAAATCTAATAGCATGTCAATTAAGTGACGGCGCATAAAAAATATCATCATTGGAAATTATCATGTTCTGCTTCGAGTTGATGGCAATTTTGATGCCTTATCACAGTTGTGATGGTCCTTCAAATAGGTCATCACATGTCACTACAATTCTTCAGATTCCATATATTATTTACGATGACTTTGACAGCCTTTAACATATCTGATGGTGCTTCAGAAATGTCGTCAGTTTTACTTCAGCTTATTTGCTCTAATTTCTAACTAATTTGCTCTTCTTTCCTTTTGTTTCCTCCCCTATCACTAATATCTGCATTAACACAATAAAAATAGTCAAAACTAACATAATTTATTTAGGACTTTTCAATTATTCCTAGTTTAAAGACTCAAATGTGTTAGCATCTACTCACACATTAAGAATATATTGGATGAAATAGAGAATATATTTTGGGTGATGTAGGCCAACAATGTGGAAGGTGTAAATGTTGTAGCTTATCAGCTCAATTATGTTGTGTACCAATGGTACGAAGAGTAGGATAGAGATAGAGGTGATGTGTAAGAGTTGTCTTTATGGAATACTTTTTCTAATGCTTTATAGATCATTTCTTTCCATAAGAGCAGAAGGAAGTGAAGATAGAAGTGTTTGTGAATCTTAAGCAAGGTAAAATATATGTCAAGGAATATGCCTTGAAGTTTCATCATTTTTCAAGGTATGCTCTTGATTTGGTGGCTAACATGAGTGCGAGAATGAGAAAGTTCTTATTTGGTTAATCTAGGGACCTAATCCTTAAAACCAAAACTATTTCCTGATTAATGATATTGATATTTTAAGATTGGTTGTCCACATACCGTAGGTGGAGGATGAAAAGACAAAATAGGTGGAGTTTGGGGAAAGAGTGGGTAAGAGTAGTAGGTTCTCTGAGTAGAGTTTATTGGGATGGAGGTAAGTGGTTGAAGAAGAAATGGAGAATTTTTAGTTCCAGCTCAATAGCTAGCACTCCTTACTCGAGATAGTAGGGTGATAGACATCCATAGAATGGTGATAATTGGTGGGCATAGAGTGCCTAATCCCAAGCAAGTAAGGGTCAGTTGGCTTCTTTATTCCCTCCTTGCTGATTTTGCGGTTGTCTTTACTTTGGATATTATGATAAAAGCAGCGGTCAAAGCTCTAGCTACTTTATATTCTTCTCCAGCACCTAGTAGTGTGTCTTTGGCATCTGCTCCTACTTCCAGTATCAGTATAGACTAGAATAGGTTATATGCTCTTGCATCTTGATAGGACTCTGGGGTGATACCTGATATTGTTACCGGTACATTACAAATCTTTTCTTGGGATAGGTATTGTCTGCTTAACCAAGAGTACACTTTGAGGTTATTTCAGATCTTTTTTTATTTTTACTCTATTAGGGGAATCAGTTATTACTAAAATAATCTATAGGGGTGTTTAGTATTTATTGGTGGTTGGTATTCTTGGATGTCATTCTAGAAATGGATTGGTTAAACTCTTGTTACACATCCTTGGATTATCATACCCCTAAGATTATCTTTAATTTCCTCAGTGAATCAGTTATTGAGTGAAAGGGTAGTTTCCTTACTCCTAGGAGGAGGTTTATTTCTTATCTTAGAGCTCAGAGGTTAAACTTTAAAGGTTGTGTTTATCATATGCTCCAGGTTAAAGATTTTGACTCGAAAGGTCCTTCTCTATATTTAGTTTTGATGGAAAATGAGTTTCTTGAGGTCTTTCTGAATGATCTTCCCCGTGTTCCTCTGGATAGGGAGATAGAGTTTGGTATTTATTTGGCTCCAGACACTTATCCAATATCTATTTCTTCATATAAAATTGCTTCAGCTGAGTTGAGGGAACTCAAGCAGCAGCTTAAGAATCTTCTAGATAAGGGTTTTATTTGTCATAGTGTATCCTCATAAGGTGCAATGATATTGTTAATGTTCAAGAAGAATGGTTCCCTTTAGATATGCATTGACCATCGATAGTTGAATAAGGTAACGGTCAAGAACAAGTATCCTCTTTCAACGGAAGATGATTTGTTTGATTAGTTATAAGGTGCCAAGTTTTTCTCTAAGATAGATCTTCGATCTGGGTTTCATTAGCTGAGGATTAGGGAAGAGAATATCCCTAAAATGACTTTTTATACTTGATATGGGTACTTTGAATTCTTTGTAATGTCATTTGGTTTAACTAATGCTCCAATGATATTAATGGAATCGATAAATAGGGTTTTTAGAAAGTTCTTGGATCATTTTATCGTTGTGTTCATTAATGACATTCTGGTTTATTCCAAGAGTGAAGTGGATTATGCTAATCACCTTCGAGTAGTGTTGAAGACCTTAAAGAAACAACAGTTGTATGCCAAGTTATCCAAGTGTGAGTTTTAGTTGAATGATGTAACATTCTGGGGTCACTTTATTTCTATAAAGGGGATACTGGTAGATCCTCAAAAGGTGGCTATTGTTAAAATATGGCCTAGACCCATGTATCCAACTAGCATTTAGAGCTTCTTAGGTTTGGTTGTGTATTATTGGTGGTTTGTGGAAAGCTTTTCAACAATCGCTGCTCCTTTGCCATAAATTGACTTAGAAGAAGGTCAAGTTTTCTTGGACGAAAGCATGTGAGAGGTGTTTTGAGAAGCTTAAAGATAAGCTAACTTCGGCTTTAGTTTCAACATTGACTGAGGATAGTTAGGGGTTTGTGGTTTATTATAATGTATCTAGGGTAGGGCTTGGTTTGTGTGTTGAAGCAGCATGGGAAAGTGATTACCAATGCTTCCAGATAGTTGAAGGTGTAGGAGAAGAACTATCCTACTCATGATTTGGAGATATTGATAGTGGTTTTTTCTATGAAAATATAGCAACATTATTTGTATGGAGTGCATGTAGACATCTTTTCTGATCATAAGAGTCTACAGTATGTGTTCACTTAGAAAGAGCTAAATCTTAGGTAGAAAAGATGATTGGAGATTCTCAAGGACTATGATATGAGTCTTCATTATCACCCAAGCTAGGCTAACAGGGTTTTTGATACTCTTAGTAGGTTATCCATAGGGAGTTTGGCTCATGTGGATGAAGAAATGCGAGAATTAGAGAAGGAAATTCACCACTTAGAAAATCGTGGAGTTTGTCTCTTCGACTCTAAGGATGGTGGTGTGATGGTTCTGGAAGTAGTTAGGTCATCTCTTGGTGTAGAGGTTAAGGAGAAGCAAGTGCTAGATCATATCGTAATAAAAATTAAGAGTTATATTTGCAGACAAAAGGTGATAGTCTTTGAGATCAGTGGCGATAGTACTTTGTGTTACCAAGGGAGGTTGTGTGTTCCTGATGTCGATAGGTTGAAGCAAAGGATTTTTGTTGAGGTGCATGAGTCGTGCTATATTTTATATCTCAATTTGACAAAAATGTATCATAATCTCAAGGAGATATATTGGTGGATTGGTATGAAAAGGGATGCAGATAATTTTGTAGCCAGGTGCATAGTGTGTCAACAAGTTAAAGTTTAGCACATAAGGCCTTGTGGGTTATATCAAGAGATTGATTTGCGTGAATAGAAGTGGGAGGTAATCAATATAGATTTCATTATTTGTCTTCCTCAATCTTGAAACCAATGCAATTTGGTTTGAGTCATTATGGATAGGATGACCAAGTATGCTCAATTTTTACCAATGAGGACAACCTTTTTGGTTGAGGTTTAAGCAAAGTTATATTTTCAAAAGATTGTGAAGCTATATGAGGTACCTATTTTGATTATATCGGATTGTGGTATGCTATTTTCATCTTATTTCGGGCAGTCTTTTAAGAAGGGATTAGGTACTAAGGTGAATCTGAGTACTTCTTTCCATCCATAGATAGATAGGGAAGAAGAGATAACTATTCTGACATTAGAGGATATGGTTCGGGTATGTGTGATTGATTATGATGGCATTTTTTTTAAGTATCTACCTTTGGTAGAGTTTGCTTACAATAATAACTATCATTCTAGAATTGGTATGGCCCCTTTCGAGGCATTGTATGGTAGGAGATGTAGATCTCGTATTTGTTAGTTTGAGATTGGTAAGGTGGATATGTTTTGTTCAGATTTGGTCTATCAGGATAAGGAGAAAGTGATTCAGGATAGGCTTAAAGTTTCCCAAAGTTACCAAAAGTCCTTTGTAGATGTAAGGCGTAGAGATTTAGAGTTTGAGGTTTGGGAAAGGGTGTTCTTAAAGGTATATCCTATGAAGGGAGTGATGCAGTTTGCTAAGAAAGGTTGGTAATGTGTCTTATGAATTGGAGTTTCCTTCTAGTTTGAGCTCCAAGATTTCTTCAATGAAATTAATGTTTAATAATTCTAGAAATTGATAAAAGACTTGATTCATAAGATCCACAAATGTCATCGGGGAGTTAGTCAACCCAAAAAACATAACCAATAACTCATCATGGTTATACTGGGTACCAAAAATAGTCTAAGAGATAGCCACATCTCTAATCTTTCGTTGATGATAACCTGGACAAAGATCAATCTTAGAAAAGTAGTTAGCACCCTAAAGTTGGTTAAACATGTCATCAATCCTAGGAAGAGGGTTCTTATTCTTAACCATCACCTTATTCAACAGGCGGTAATCTATAGACATTTAGAGGGACCCAACCTTCTTACGCACTAAGAGAATATAAGAACCATATGAGAAAATACTAGGATGAATAAAACCCTTATCAAGAAGGTCTTTCAACTACACCTTAAGTTCTTTCAACTCATTTGGAGCCATTCTCTATGGAGGGATAGAGATAGGACGAGTATCTGAAAATAGATCAATCCAAAAATTAATCTCCTTGTTAGGAGAAACACTAGTAAGATCATTCAGGAAAACTTTGGGGAACACATAGACCACAAAGATAGATTATAATGAAGGACCCTAAAACTAGAATCTTCAACATTAACTAAATGGTATAGAAACCCTTTGGAAATCGAACTCCAGGGTCTATGTAAAAAATAAATCTCCCCTTAGGCATTAGGGAACTACCTTCCTACTCAATGACCGGCTCATTTAGGAATTAGAAATTGACCCTTTGAGTCCTACAGTCTAGAAATTCATAGGATGAGTGCAACCATTCCATCCCCAAATTTATATTAAAGTCTAACATGTAAAACTCCATCAGATCAACTAATGTCTTCCTACAGCAAATAGATAGCACACAACCCCTAAAGACTCTTATAGCCATAATAGAGTCACCCACTATAGCAGACATATAAAAGAAATCCAGAATAACCTCAAGACAAAAACCAAAATAAATAGCCACATAAAGGGTCATACAAAAAAGGATATACCATAGATCAAACAAACGATAGTTATCAAAGGAAAAGAATTGTAACATACCAATGATAATATATAAAGATTCCTCAGGTTACTGTCGATTGGCAAGAGTATAAAGGCAATTCTGACTAGTGTCAGAGCCAGAAATAGCATCTTTTACTATAGGAGCTGAAGATGTGGTAGCCAGAACCTTATTAGTCTCGATTGCAACCCGGACCATGGATAATCCCAATCTAGGTGGATTAAATGACCATTCATAAAGAACTTATTTCTCCCCTCCTCACAAAATCCATGATGTACCTACCCATAAAATTGGCAAGGGAGATAAGATAGGGATAACTGATCTCTACTAGCCTAAGACTGGGAACCCTATTTCCTAAATCAACTATTTATCTAAAAATGATGGTCACCGAGAGACTTAAGATGTGGAGAAATAGTCGTAAAATAAGAACCAAAACTTGCCTATGTCTTTTTCTTAGACTACTGCTTGCCAACGCCACCACTATTTTTTTGGCCTCCACCCTATTCTGAATACCGAAACTTCTTATCCTCTCGCTCCCCAATTTTTACCAATATTTTCTACTCATCCTCTACTTGTTACATGTGAGCCTCCAACATAGAAATATCCATGTCATTATTCAATAAGGCAGCCTTGCATTTTAACCCAAAGTAACAGGATAATCGAAAAGCAAACTTCCTCATCTTCACTCTGAAGATTCTAACTCAAAATCATAATGGGACAACTGGTAAAACTTCAAGGAATACTCCTTGAAAGTCATCCTACCTTCCTTAAATTTACAAACTCATCGCCCTTTTTTTTCCTCAACTATTGAGGAGAGAAATAATCAAGGAAGGAACCAGAGAAATCATCCAACAAGGCTACCTCAACGTTGTCAGCTCTTAACTAATACCACTCCTCATACTAATTATATGCCAGATATTTTAACTGATATGAAAGAAATTCCACACCCTTAGAGTTAGAAGCATGCAAACCTTGAAAGATCTTATTTATTTCATCTATGAATCCTTGAGGATACTCATAAAACTTAGAGCAAGTAAAGGTTGGAGAATTAACATCATAAACTGCTCGACCTGACTAACATTAGAAGAACTTATAATATTACTATTATAACCCAACTAACATGACTAAAATATCACCAAATGGGTCAACAAATAAACAAATCAACAAAAGTTAACATTAGAAATATTTTCTTTGGGCGGTGGGGCATAACCATAATCAGCCTAAATGGCCCAAGGAGGACTGGTGGAACTCCATGTGAGGCAATACAATCATGATCTGGAGCTCTAGAATGGGTCTAAACTACATAAGTAAAATAAGCTCCATCGATAATGTCCTCAGATAGGATAGAAGGGTTTTCACGTGCATTAGATCTTCTTGGAGGCATGACCTAAAATGCGAATAAATGGGGACTAGAAGAGATTCAAGACCTTAGACTAAATATCCCAAAATAGAATAACAAGAAAGGGAAACATTCCAAAATATCTCATATTCTCTCCCTTATAAGTATGACGCGTTACATACGCATAAAAAAGATTCTATTTATGAAATCTCCAAGTTTTTTACCCTTATAATTTTTTTTGGAAATCCGTTCTCCAGACCCAGTATGACTCATGGGTATGATCCATATACTGGGGTACGAGTGGTATGGGTTTGTCGTATACTGATCAGTGTTAGTTGGTGGGAGAGTTTTGATTAATGGAATGGTCATGACTTAGGGGTGCAAGTTGCAAGTCTTTGTATGAGTCAGTGACTCATATTATGGATAGTATTTGATCTTTTTAGAAATTCATTCTTCTAGGAATACATATCATAGGTGCGAATCATATGGTGAGGCTACTATTTGGTTGGATGACTCATAAATGGATAGTGTTTGATCTATAGTTTAAGGCCGAGGAAATACTGGTGGAAATCAATCATAAGGAATAATATGACTCATAATAGGGTCAGTCGTATCCCTGTGATGGGTTTTTAAGAGATTTAAGTAGGGGTATTCTGGATATTTCTCTACTTACCCTAATTAGAACCCATGACTTCTAATATAGTTAGGAGGCTATTTACCCTATTATTCTATTCATTAAAACATAGAAACTATTCTAAAACATCCAATAATTCTCTCAAGAGCTTTTGGGGTAAGAAAGCTAGGGTTTAACTAAGGGATTTCTTTGGGCCTTGCTTTGGTGATTTCATTCTGTCAATTCATTGGTTTAAGGCGTAATTCTTTTGCCTCATTGTAATTTAAACTAAATTCATGGTTTTTATAATTTATTTTATGGTTTTTACTATTTCATTTTTATGGTTTTTACTATTTCATTATTATGGTTTTTCAACTATTATTGGGGGTTTTGATATTGAATGACTGGTTTTGGGTTTCTATGGTTTTAATTATGCTTTTATATGTATTAATGGTGGTTTTGGACAATTTGATTGCATGTTAATGGTTTAATGGTCTTTGAAATTGCTTTTGGTTATATTATGCCCCCAAGGTGTTTGATAAAGTGCTTATAAAGATATGTTTATTACATTGACTTCTTTTAATGGAAATCTTGCATGGTTTAAACTGGATTAAAGATTTATGCATGGTTTAAGTAGTTTGAAAAGGATAAATTGTTATGCTTGTAGAGAACATGGAAGTCTCCTAATTGGATTTAATATGGTATATGGAAAGGGAACCTAAGGCCCCCTTAACCTAAATAGTTTGGCTATAGATATTACTTGTCATTAATGGGATGGTATGACGATACCTCTAATATTGGCCTTCGTTATTAAATGGTAAATGGATTGTTTGGACATGGTTTTAATTTGACATTAATGGTGGGGTGTGTAGCTAAGACATAGAATATGGTAGTCTTGGTGGAACATAATCAACAACTAATATTTGTCGAAATGAGGTGTCCTTGATGTCTATGTGCGTGTGTCATATTTTTTAATAGAAGGATGTACTAGTCATCCCATGGGATATTGCCCGGTCATGTCTATACACGCAATAGGACCTTTTTAGAAGGGGGAGCTAACCCCATATCGCCCGAGAATTATTAGGACGGTAAAGCTACACACCGCAAGTAAAGATTTTAAGTGCATGCTAAACTCGACCCTTTTTTCCATCACATATATGTGTATGATTATATGCGTTATGGATGGTTATACTTGGTTTTATGATTGGCATTACTTTATCCTTATCTTGAGAGTCATGCTAGCGGTTATTCGCTAACCCCATCTTTTGGTGGTTGTATACCCATGCTATGCAAGAACCAACCATTCTACTACTTCTATTTAGCATACAGATTTGGTATCATCATTTGGACTAAAGTGGTGAGCTACTATCCTTTCGGAAGACATTATTTTATGTTATGGATTTTTTCTACACTTTTCTTTTATTTTGAATATTGGTTTTAGCCATGCTTAGGGGAATGTCCTAATAGAATCTGCTTACTCTTTTGGATAGAGTCTTTATGGTACTTCTAGGGGTTGGTATGGGTGGGATCCTATTACATTTTTAGATTGATTCATATTATATTTTGGCATTCCTATTGGTTTATGGTCTTTGTTTTGTCTTGGTATGGTTGAGAGGTTGGTATGATATGGTTGGACTGAGTTGGGTCGGTAACGGTTGTGACCCTGTCCTAGAATCTTAATGAGAAAAATAATGTTATCTTGTTATAAGTTTGAAATTCAGTCCATCTAAGGGCTAGACATAGGTAGTTCGGTTGGGTAATACGGGGTAGTCGCTAGTCTTGGTTGGACTTGGAATGCCCATTACAACAAGGCCCAAGGCTAGGTTATGTCAAATTGGTATCAGAGCTTTAGGATCAGAGTCAACTGGGAAGTCCATAAAGCTATGTCAAGTAGAATCTCTCTTTAGGTTATGAAGCATGCCACATCATTAGAGGAAGGTACAAGACATTTAGGAATGTTTCTCTTTCTTGGTATTCTATATTCAGTCTTAAGTTCTCAATCATGGAATGTCTTCTAATCCTTGTTTCTTCATCTTTCAGATCATGCCTCCCGGATCTGGAACACTGTGAATTTCTTCATCTAATTTGGGAATAATGCAGAAGGGGTACATCCTACATTTTGAGTACATATTTGATCTCATAGTCCTATTCCTGGTGGTGCTAGATTTTCTTTAATTTCATCAAGTTCTTCTCAAGTCCCTCAAGTATACGTGATGAACCCAAAATTTGATTAGTCTATTCATATAATTACCTAATTTGTTGCTGCTCAGGCTGAGTGGGGTTCGCCTGGTGCTTTCTCTGTTGAGGCCACAAGGCTTGGTAAATTTATAACGATGGGTACTCCAATTTTTACTGGGGTAAATGTGGAGAAGGATCTATAGGGATTCTTGGATGAGAAGGGAAAGTTCTTTTGGGTGATGTAGGCTACTAATGTAGAGGGGGCTTAAATTTGTAACTTATTAACTTAAGGATGTTACTTATCAGTGGTATGGGGAGTTGGATATGGATAAAGGTGATATGGAAGAGGAAGGGTTGTGGGAGGCTTTTTCTAATGCCTTCATGGATCGGTTCTTTCCTAAAGAGTTAAGGGATGAAAAAATGGTGGATTTTTTGAACCTAAAGTAGGGAAGGATGTCTATGATGAAATATGCTTTGACGTTCCATCAACTATCAAGGTATGCTTCTAATTTGGTGGCTCATATAAGGTCGATAATAATGAACTTCTCTTCAAGGTTGAATAGAGATTTGGTTTTGGAGAGAAAGAGTGCTTTACACATTAAGGATATGGACATATCTAGCTTTACTAGACATATGCAGTAGGTTGAGGATAAGAAGAGAAAATATGCAAAGTTTGGGGATAGACAGGAAAAATGAAGCAAGTTTTTTTATCTGGGAAGTGCTCAATCTCAGGGTGTTAGAGATTGTGAAAACTGGCAAAATAAGAAATGGGGAAGTCTGGGCTCCTTTTTTTCTTGTGCTCCTTAACCACAACAGTCGGGAGATAGGCATCATTAAGGTGGTGATAATTTTCAAGCTCAAGTTAATCAATTGCAGGCGAGCAGAGGTCAGTAAGTTTCTACATGTCCTCCTTATTGATTCTATGGTCTTCCTCATTAGGGTTATTGGAATGAAGGAATGGACAAGTTCTTTAATTGTGTCTAAGTAGGTCATTAGCTCATGCAATTTTTGGTCAATTCGGTTGCTATGGGGGAAAATAAGATTTTTGTGGCTTTATCTTCTAATCCTACACCTGGTGGTATGACATCTGCTTCTGCTAATGCTCCTGGTTCTTATGTTATTCGAAATATATTGTATGGTTGGGTATCCCAACATGAATCTAAGGTATCACCTGATATCATTACTAGTATGTTATAGCTTTTCTCTCATGATGTGTATTGTTTGCTTTATTTGGGTTCCACTTTTTCTTATGTGACTCCATATATGGCTGTGTATTTTGGTTTTTATCTGAAAGTTATCTCAGATTATTTATTTGTTTTGACCCTGGTAGGTGACTCAGTTACTGCTAAGAGAGTCTATAGGGGGTGTGTGGTATCTGTTGGTGGCGAGCAAACCTTGGCGGATCTATTTGAGTTGGATATGGTAGATTTTGATATAATCTTAGGTATGGATTGTTTTAATTCTTGTTATGCATTTTTGGATTATCAAACCCATAGGGTTATCTTTAAGTTTCCTAGTGAACTGGATATAAAGTGGGAAGGTAGTTCCTTTACTACTATGGGGAGGTATATTTTTTATCTTAAAGGTAGAAGGTTAATCTCATAGGGTTGTCTTTATCACTTTGCTTGGGTTAAAGATTCTAACTCTGAAGGTACTTCTTTGTATTTGATCCCTGTAGTTCATGAGTTTCCAAGGGTCTTTCTGGATGATCTTTTTGGTGTTCCTGTGGATAAGGAAATATAGTTTAGTATTGATTTGCTTTTCGAAACTTTACCAAATTCTATTCCTTCGTAGAGAATAACTCTGGCCAAGTTGAGAGAACTCAAGGAGGAACATAAGGATCTTTTGGATAAGGGGTTTATTCATCCTAGTATTTCTTCGTGGGGTGTGCCAGTGTTGTTTGTGTGCAATAAGGATGGTTTCTTTCAGATATGTATTAACTACAGGTAGTTTAACAAGGTGACAGTCAAGAACAAATATCCTCTTCTTTGGATTGATGATCTATTTTATTAGTTATAGTGTGCCAAGTTCTTTTCAAAGATAGATCTTCGCCCTGGGTACCATCAGTATAGGATTAAGAGGTGGATATCCCTAATACTATATTTTGTACTCGGTATAGGCTATTTGAGTTCTTGGTGATGTCATTTGGGTTTAATAATGCTCCAACAGTATTTATGGACTTGATGAACAGAGTGTTAAGGTAATATTTAGTTCTCTTCGTCATTGTGTTTATTCTAATCACCTCTGTGTGGTGTTGCAAACTTTAAAGAAAAAATAGTTATAAGCTAAGTTCTCTAAGTGTTAGTTCTGGTTGAATATTGTGACTTTCTTGGGTCATGTTATTTATAGTGAAAGGATCATGGTTGATCCGTAGGAGGCTGTTGTGGTGAAAAGGTGGCCTAAGCCCATGACTCTATCCAATATCCAGATCTTCTTAGGTTTAGTTGGGTACTATAGTTGGTTTGTGGAGTGATTTTATTTGATAGTTGCATCTTTGACTAAGTTGACTCAGAAGAAGGTTAAGCTTTCTTAGTTGGATCCTTGTGATAGTTTCTTCTTTGACTAAGTTGTCGGAAGGCAATAATGGATTTCTGGTTTATTGTGATGTATCTTAGGTAGGGCTTGGTTGTGTGTTGATGCAGCATGGAAAGGTGATCACCTATTCTTCCAGGTATTTGAACGTAGATGAGAGGAATTATGCTACTCATGATTTAAAGTTGCTGGTAGTTATGTTTGCTTTAAAAATATGGTTGCATTATTTGTATAGTGTTCACATGGATATCTTTTCTAATCATAAGTCTGCAGTACGTGTTCACTTAGAAAGTGCTTAATTTGAGGCAGAAGAGGTGGCTTGAGCTTCTAGAGAATTATGATATGAGTCTTCACTACCACCTAAGTAACACTAATATGGTTGCTGATTCTCTTAGCAATTTATCCATAGGGAAGTTTAGCTCACGTAGAGGAAGGCAAATGGGAATTGGTGAAAGATATTTACCACTTGGCTAATTTTGTTGTTCATCTCTTGGACTCAAAGATAGTGGTGTGATGGTGTAAGAAGTGGTTTGGTCAACACTTGGTGCGGAGATTAAGGAGAAGCAAACGCTAGATCCTATGTTGATAAAGGACAAGAATCATATTGGTGAACAAAAGGTAATGGTATTGGAGATCAGTGGTGATGGTACTTTACGGTACCAAGGGAGGTTATGTGTTCCTGATGTCGATGGGTTGCCATAAAGGGTTTGGATAAAGTAAATGACTCTTGCTATGTTGTTTCTCTATTCTCGACTAGGATCTACATTGATCTCAAGGAGATCTACTGGAGGAATTGTATGAAGATGGATGTAGCTAACTTCGTGGCCAAGTGCATGGTGTGTAAACAGGCTAAGGTTGAGCACATTAGGCTAGGAGGGTTGTATCAAGAAATTTATTTGCTCGAATAGAAGGGGAAAGTCGTAAATATGGACTTTGTTATCAGTCTACCTCAGTCTCGAAATTAGTATGATTCGATTTGGGTTATCGTGGATAGGATAACCAAATTTGTGCATTTCTTGCCAGTGCAGACTACCTCTTTGGAGTAGGATTATGTGTAGTTGTATCTTGAGGAGATTGTGAAGCTGTATGAGGTACCTATTTCGATTATCTATGATTGTGGTAGATAGTTTATGTCTTATTTTTGGCGATATTTCAAGAAAGGGTTAGGGACGAAGGTTAGTCTGAGTATGGCCTTTTATCCACAGTCAAATGGTTAAGCAAAGAGAACTATTTAGACATTAGAGATATGCTTCGGGCCTGTGTAATTGACTATGGTGGCAATTGGGTTGAGCATTTTCCTTTGGTGGAGTTTGCTTACAACAATAGTTATCATTAGAGTATTGGTATAGATCCTTTCAAGGCATTATATGGTAAGAGGTGTATATATCCTATTGGGTGGTATAAGCTCAGAGAAGCAGATATATTTGGTCTTGATTTGGTTTATCAGGCGATGGAGAAGGCAAAAGTGATTTGGGATAGGCTTAAAGCTGCCCAAAGTCACCAAAAGTCCTATACGGATGTCGGGGATAGGGTGTTCCTCATGGTGTTGCCCATGAAGGGAACGGTCCGGTTTGGCAAAAAGGGGAAATTTAGTCCTCGGTTCATTTGTCCATATGTGATTTTGCGGAGAGTTGGCAATGTTGTTTATGAGTTGGAGTTGTCATTTATCTTAAATTTGGTTAATCTGGTCTTTCGTGCTTCTATGTTGAGGAAGTGTCATGGTGATCCTTCTTCAGGTGTTCCATTGGAAGGATTAAGTATTTTGGATTCCCTGTCTTATGAAGAAGTCCCTGTATAGATATTAGATCGGTAAGTTCATCGGTTGCAAAGCAAGGATGCCGCTTTGGTTATGTTTCTATGGAGGAACCATAAGGTGGAAGAAGCTACTTTAGAAGCGGAAGAGGACATGAAGCCTAAGAATTTACAGTTGTTTTCTGCTCCTAGGATTCATGTGGAAGGTATGTGTTCTTGAACACATCTTTATTTTCTAAGTTTGTTAAACGGAAGATTAACATCTTTGCCACTTTGTTTTCAAACTATGTTAAAGGGATGTTTGATAATGCAAATGACTCTATGTGTAGTTGCCCTTACCTTGTCCATCCGTCGAGGATTAATGTTCCTAGTGTGGGAAAATGAAACATCCTGGGTTTTAAACCTTAAAAAATTTTCTGGAGAATCATTCTTTGAACAAAATACGACTCGTAGGTACAAGCCGTATCACTGGAATGGTCACGACTTAGGGGTATAAGTCATAAGGCTTAGTACGAGTCGTATTTGTGACTCATATGGTAGCCAGTGTTTGATCCTTTTGGAAATTCATTCTGCCAGGCATACGGATCATAGGTAAGGATCATATTCTAAGGTTACAACTTGGTTGGATAAGTCATATACTGTTAGTGTCTGATCCAAGGTTAAGGCATGGGTACGACTGATGGAAACTAATCGTATGGAAGGGTACGACTTGTAAGAGGGTCAGTCGATTGAGGTACAATGACCGCAATTGCAGTAACAGAGACCAGTTCTTACCAGATTCCAATGTTCAATATAAATTTTTAGACCAGAATCTTGTTTTATAATACAGATTCATATTAAAACCAATGAACAAGGCTATTAGGGGCTCGATCATGCCCTTTTGAATGCAAAAAACATTATTAAATATTCATTTGGGCAATATATCAAGCACTTAGCAGGCACACTCCATTCCATACACATTTTTTGGTACTCAAGACTTCCCCACTTATGCACACCATACTCTAGCAGCTAAACACCACACAAATAACAAGTTGAAAACCATGGAAACATGAGAATCAAAGACATAGGCCATTTCTACATCATGCATTCTTTGGCCTATTTTCAAAAATCAAAGAATGGATTCAAGGCACCTACCGGATTTGTGATGCAAGAGGAATGTAAGGTTGTTGTTGGAGCGCTCACAAACTTGGCCAGAATTAGGTCCTATTAGAGAGTAAGATTTGAAAAAGGAGTCTGAGGAAAATGAGGGATTCAGCTGGTCATATAGATGAAGCAACCGTGGTCACAGTTAAGTGACCGATATCATGGGCGCACGGTTGACCGCGATGGCAGTAAATGAGAGCATTTCTGCTTCCCTATTTTCTCCTTTTAACTTTTTTAATACAAAAATTTTACAATTTCCCATTTCTTAAGCTCATTCAAGGAACTCTATAATGCCATAAATGTATGGGTTATTGAAATGCCGAAACCAATATCTAAGCTACATACTATAAAGAAAGCATACAAACAACTTTCATGGATTTTGTGGGCTACCTCCCACCCAGTGCCTTAGTTAATATTGTAGAACAATATCTTTCTTTCTGTTTTAGTCTAAAGACAGTTCCTCAAGCCTACCTTATTTAGCCTCCTTAATCTCAACATCTAACACGGACACAACTTGAAGTTCCACGGATCATTTCTTCATCTTACAAACCTTAAAAGTGACCTTATCCTCATGTACCCTAAACTTCATCTCCCATATTTCTAAGTAGACAATGGCCCTTCCAATGGATAAAAATGGACGTCCAGCGATGATAGGTACATCTTGGTCTATTTCATAGTCCAAAACCACAAAGTTCACCAGAAGTATAAACTTGTCCACTTTAACTAGGACATCAAATAAAATTCCCACAAGTTTTTTGATAGACCGATCTGCCATTAAGAGTCACATAGAGGTCGGGGTAGGGCATTCAAACCAATCTTCTTGTAGATGAAAAGGGGAATTAGGTTGATGCTTGCACCAAGGTAACATAAGGCTTTTGCAAACACATGTGTTCCAATGGTAGAAGGAATTATGAAAGATCCGAGATCATTTTTTTCTCCACAATCATACTATCCACGATAGCACTACAACCGTGGGTAACTTCAATAGTGTCACCTTCAATAAGATTCATTTTAGACATCAATTTCTTCATTAGCTTAGCATATCCCAATATATCTTGGATCGCCTCAAGCAATGAGATATTTATCGGTAGATTGATAAGATTGGCCATGAATTTTTTTAGCTTATCAACCTCCTCTTTTCTTTGCAATCTTTAAGGGAATGGGGGAGGAACTTGGATTGTAGGCCTTGTTTCACTTTGTGGCTTTTCAACCTCAACCACTTCTTCATCATCTTTGTCATCTTCTTCTTCTTGATTTTAATATAACACCTCCTTTGGCTTAGCCTTAGGTATCTTCCCACTCAAGTCAACTTTCAAGTGCCCATCATGTGTCTTTCCACTCCTAGTGAAAATTTCTAGGACTTGAGCATCAGTCTTTGGATTAGAAATCCTGTCACTAGGGAGTCCACCTCTATGCCTAACATTAGTTGCATGGAGATTTGGAAAATTTAGGTCTCCAATTTATTGATGAAGGTGGAGTAAGTCACCTTTCAATTAACGAACCATCTTTTTCATACCTTCCACCATATTTAAAATTTGGGCAAAAATATCCTCAGTCTTAAAAATTTTGAGATCAATGGAGCTTGGATTTTTGTTCTTAGCTCTACCATGGGGATCACATAGCGGTCATAATCATGCTCTCTATCCCTCCAATTGCTATCATATTCATGGTTCATCAAACTTTGATTAAGCCTTGCTTTTGATAGGCGGGGCGGGAACCTCTTAAATAGTTTGTTAAATACAAAATCTCCTATGGTGTTTACCACTTTTTTAGGTGCACCTATAACATACTTTGTCAAGAGCTAAAGTTGGGTAATCTTTGTTGCCATGATCTTCTCTCTTTTGTCATTCCACTTTCTTTGTTCTTTGTCAACCGCGGATGTAGAGGGGGATATTTTAGGAACTTTGGTATCTTGGGTATGCCAACCTCGATTTTTCTTTATCACCTCTCCGAACAATTGAATTATCACATAGTAGTGCATCTTCACTAGGGATCCGCCTAACGTGTTTACCACCTCAGTTTTATTTGGTGGATCAAGGGCTCGGTAGAAGATTTGTTGAATTATTTTCTCCAAGATCTCATGGTTTGGACATTTCTCCAATTTTCATTGAATCTTTCCCATGATTCAAACAATGGTTACCCTCTTAATTGCCTAAAATTTATAATCTCATCCTACATTAGGAGGATTTTGGATTGTGGAAAGTGTCAATAAATAAAAATCATGGTAAGCTCATCCCAAGTAGTATTGAACTGGCTGGGAGTAAACGAAACCACAACACCGCATCACCCGTTAAAGAGAATGGGAATATCCAAAGGTGAATGGACTCTTGGTTGATGTGAGTGATGTTGAAAGGTGCACACATATCCACAAAATTCTTCAAGTGAACGTTGGGATCCTTATTTGATTGACCACCATATAGCCTCGTAGTTTGTAATATGTGTAATATATCACTAGTTATATGGAAAACTCTATTCCCATTAGTTGGTGGGATACAAATAGCACTCCTTTGGCCTGCATCATTGAGTTGTCACTCGTCATCAAGACAAACATCAAATGGCCCCATTTTACTAGTGTTGTCACTCATTGTTGTGTTAACACTACGATCACTAAAAAAAACAACAAAGAAAGTAAATAACACCACCCGGGTATTCCCAAGTAAAAATCACACCGCACAAGTGAAATCTATATTCCACTCCCTGGAAAACAACGCCATTTTGATTACAATCAACTTACTCCCATGTTTAAGTGGTAAGGCAATCATTTTCAATATTCCAACTTTCGTTGTGGTCGAATCCACAAGGAGTGAATTGAAAATTTGAAGTCCTATGGGTGATCTAATTGCTAAAAGGATACCCAAAATACAACCAAACAAAATATGTACTAAAAATAGGAAAGGGGGGCAGTTGGTTCGTATCAACTTTTGAGTTATATGGTTGAATTTTCATTAAGATTCCATAGGTTTTATGGTTGATTTCTCCATACTTTTGCTAAAGTTCGTAAAATCTTTGTGACTTAATTTTTGCACCATTACATATTGTAATCCACAAATTTTAAGGGTAATGTTCCTTGAGCATAGAGGGACATTGTGTTGGTTTTGAATGGTTGATTCTGTGAATGGGCCCTACATAAAATTTTTACATAATCTTTGACCCAAAGAACAATAGTGCAATATGGGTACCATTATTCTCATTTTGATGAATACATTCTAATTTTGATACCAACGAACCTTGTGGAAGCTTCTCGAAAAGGAAAATCAATGATTTAGATGATTTTTTTAGTTTTGTTCGGTGCCTAGGTAGGCTAGGTTTACCTTTTGCATAGATTGAGCTTTCTTGTAGTATGATTATGATATTATGCTAGATATGGGATGGAATTAAGGTGTTAGAAGTATGAATAAGAATATTTGGATTAGTTGTACCATTTTGGCTATCATAAAACCATAAATTAGGATTAATTAGATTAGATACTTATATCTAAGGTGAATTTAACTTCACAGAACATGTTTAGAAAGTAATGCCTAAGTTACTCAAGATGGGTGAAATTTCCCTAGCCATTTTTTGAGTTTTCTTTGGTGCCCAAGTAGGCTAGTTTTACCTTCTTCATAGATTGAGCTTTCTTGTAGTATGATTATGATATTATGCTAGATATGGGATGGAATTATGGTGTTAGAAGTATGAATGCAAATATTTGGATTAGTTGTACCATTTTGGCTATATTATAACCATAAATTAGGATTAATTAGATTATATACTTATATCTAAGGTGAATTTAACTTCACAACACATTTTTAGAAAGTAATGCCTAAGTTAATCAAGATGGGAGAAATTTCCCTAGCCATTGATGTTTAGGATGAACTTGCCCTTAGTTGCTTAAATTAGGGGATATTGCCTTACTTTCTATTATTCATAAATGGTAAGAATTACTATAATTGGGGCTATTTATGGCTTACTAAACATATAGAGAAAAACTTAGATACCTTATCTTAGTCTGGGTTAGAGGTTTCCTAAAATTGATTTCCATGATAAGAAGTGGATCCTTTCGGCCCACCATAGGCTAAGACTTGTTATAATTGGGTAGATTTATTTGACTTGGTACTTGAGGATAGAGAACATATCTATTAAGTATATTTGTTGGATATTGATGGGTTGATGCTAATTCTGAGTGTCGCTCATGATATTACTTATATACAAGATTATGGAAAAGATTTATAAATATGACTAATGATGTGGCTTATATATGATTATTGATATGGTTTTCAAATATGATTAATGGCTTATGCAAGATATTACTGATATGCCTTTCAGATATGACTGATGACTTAAGCATGTAATTATTGGTATGTCTTTCGGAGATTAATAAAGACTTATACAAGTGATTATTAATGTTTTTTAGATATGATTAATGACTTATGCATGTAGTTATTGATATGTCTTTTGGATAAGTTTAATAATATGACCTATTGACATGCTCCATGATATAGATATCACAGTGGTTAATGATCTGGCCTATTGATGTGATATAGATTATAGATATGATGATTGACTTATATATATATGATATGGCTTATAGATATGATATGCCTCATAGTTATGATATGGGTTATACATATAATATAGCTTACATAAATGGTATGTGTCACAGATACGATATGTATTATAGATACGATTAATGGCTTATAGATATAATTAATGGCTTATAGATATGATTAATAACTCATAGATGCAATTATTGAAATAACTTACGATTATGATTATTAACACAATCTATGGGATTATTGGCACGACTTATTAAATGCACTATTTCTATAGTCTTGAGTTAGTTTATCGGTATAGATTGGTGATATGATTCATTGATATGGTTTATAAATATGTGTTTTGAGTCGAGTCCAACAATACATAATGATCTTGATAAAATGAGTTCTGATGCAAGTTTGGAAAATAATGGTAATGGTGATGATACTATTGAGTTCCAGTTCAATACTGACTTTAGGAATTAGGTTTGAGATAATACAATTTTTATAGACTCTTAGTTATGGTAGATACCTTTGTGATTTATGATATTCTATTGCTTAGTTTCCTTGATTGTACCATCAAAGCTTATGAGGGCCTATGTTGGGTTATTTACTTTTTTCACTTATTGGCTTATGGGGACCAATGTTGTAGTTATAATGGTATATTCTTTATGTTGTAATTTTTTATACATTTATTTATCTATGTACAGTGGTATCAAAGTGTATTTCTAGGTTTACCCCTTTTATCATGACTTAGCTTATTCTATCTTGTATATTATAATATTTATATCATAATTTAACTCAGTCAGCCGATGATGCCTACTGAGTACCTTGGTCTGGTACTTATACTACATTTCGGTAACTTTTTGGTGAAGATATGAGTACTAGTTTCGACCACTGATCTGACGTTAGTGCAGGGTTGATTTAAAAGATTGAGAGAGCTCTTGGAGTTGGAGTTACCCTTTTTACTTGTTTTTATCTTTGTCTAGTCTTTCATCTTAAAGATAGATTGTATTTGACGATTCTGTACTCATAGTTTATTTATAGTAGGTCTTATACCAACATCACTGAGTCTTGGGATGGTTGTCGATTTCCTATCTATATATGAGTCCTTCATGACTGTATTATTGTTTTTTAAGTCTTTAATTGTCATTTTCTAGCTTTTAGGCCATTTTCCACAAAGTTAGCTTATTATATCTAGCTCTGAGCTATGGTTCATTTTACCTAATTGTGGAATATAGTAGGTACAATCACAACTTGTAAAAGGTGTCATCACAAATTGGTATTAGAGCCTATGCTTCACTGATATTATTGGTACAAGAGAAAGTGTCTAGTAGAGTCCTGAGGATTAGAACAATGACGTCCATTTCTTATCGATGAGAGGATATAGGTCATTCTTAGTTCCTAAATTCTTTCACTCATTTTAGGATAAAAAATCTAAGTTGGTTTCTAAAGTATTCCAGGATAAGGGGTCTTCCCCATACCGTACTCCTTCTCCCGATCTAGAGATTCTTCTTCCATAACAACGGTAGGTCAGGGACCAGCCCAGGCTCCACTTAGATTTATTTTTTCTTCAGTGCTCAGGAATGCTTTTTTAGATTTTGGGATTGGTTGGTGGTACACCATCCAATAGTGCATAGTCTATAAGTAAGATTGGTACTGAGGCAGGGGAACAACTTATAGTTGTGGATCGTAGAGTTGATGTCCCTCTTGCGCTGGTAGTTTCTCAATCAGTAGTTTCCCAACCTGCTATGTCTATTGAGGAGTAGAAGATTTTAGGTAGATTCTTAAGATTGGTTCCACCTAGGTTTTCTAGTGCCCCTAGCGAATATGCATATGAGTTGTGAATTGCATGTGACCTAGGTCTTCTCAAGAACTTTCAACTACCTAGAAGCATAGGACACCACCCTACCATGCTGCATCAATGTAAAATCTAGTCTCACATGGTAAGCATCATAATAGATAACAAAATGGTCAGTGACTTCAGATAGAGTCAAAACTAGAGTTATAGTCTACTTATCTTTCAGCTTCTCAAAACAACCCTTACCAGCATTTGACCATACAAACTTCACCTTCTTCTAGGTCAATTTAGTCAAGAAGGCAGCTATAGTTGTGAAACTCTCAACAAATCTCTTATAGTAACTGGCTAAACCCAAGAAGCTCCAAATATTGGTTGGAGTCATGGGACTAGGAAACTTCTTAACCATTTCAAATTTTTGCAGATCCACCATGCTAGAAATGACATGACAAAGAAAAGTAACATCCTTCAACAAAAACTTACACTTTAAAAACTTAGCATACAAATACCAATCTTTCAAGATTTATAGAAAGATACGGAGGTGATCTCCATAAACCATGTCACTATTTAAATACACCAAAATATCATCTATAAACACGATAATGGAAAAATCCAAATGGATATCCACTTCTCTAAGAACATCCATGAATTCCACAGGAGCATTAGTCAAACCAAAAGATATGACTAAGAACTAATAATGACCATACCATGTTTGGAAGGAATTCTTGGGGATATCCATTAACATATTATTTAACTGATGATAACCAAACCTGAGATAAATCTTAGAGAAATATCAAGCACCCTGAAGCTGGTCAAACATCTCATCAATCCAAAGAAAAAAATTCGTACTCTTCACCATAACCTTATTCAAATAATGATAGTCGTTGCACATCCAAATGGAACCATCCTTTTTATGCACAAACAAAATAAGAGCACCCCACGGAGGCACAATAGGATGGATAAAACCCTTGTCAAAGAGGTCTTTCAACTGCTCCTTAAGCTCTTTCAACTTCACTAGAACCATGCTATAGGGATGGATAGAGATAGGTTGAGTGTCCAAAATAAGGTCAATCCCTAAATCAGTATCCCTATTATGAGGGATACCAGGAAGATCACCAGGAAAAACCTTTGGAAATTCACTAACCATGGGAACAAATTGCAATAAAGTACCTTCTAAGTTAGAATCTTTCACTTGAATCAGATAATAGAGAAATCCCTTGAATATAGAATATTTAAACCAGACCAAATGATAGATAAATCCCTTGGTAATCAGCTTTTGGGATTTACGATATGATATGATCCTTCCTTTAGGCACTAGGGAATTTAAACAAGACCTTACGAGTTTGACAATCTTAGGAGGCAAAGCACGAATACAACCAATCCATTCCTAATATAACATAAAAATCAACCATGTCAAATTCTATCAAATCTACCAGAGTTTCTCTATCCCAAACAGATACCAAACAACTATTATAGACTCTTCTAGTAACCATAGAATCACCTCTAAGTAGAAAGCAAAAAGGGATCATCGATACACTTGAGGCAAAAACCAAAATGTACACCCATATATTGGGTCATATAAGAAAGAGTAAACCTCAGATCAATAAAGGAATACATATCACGAGAAAAAAGTCATAACATACCAGTGAAAAAATGAAGATGCCCTAGAGTCCTGGTAGGTACCAAGAGCATACAAATGATTTTAGACAGAACTGATACTAGAAGAAGAAGATGCTCCCTTTGATGTAGGAGCTAATGAAGCGGCAACAAGAATCTTATTTTCCCTCGAAGAAACCTTAGAAGGATAATCCCTCTAAAAGTTACCAAGTTAGTGACATTTAAAATACTTGTTCCTCCTTTCTTACAAAAACAAATGATGCACCTGCCTACAGAATCTACAAGAAGGATATGAAGGAGTAGACTGAGTGCCGCCATCTTAAGACTGGGTGCCCTGTGCCCTAAATCCACTATTATATTTAGAACGACGATCACCTGATGACTTCAGATAAACATCACTAGCCATAGAGTTAGAACAAAAAATCCCTCACTTTTTTAGACCACCTTCAACCATGTCTACCACTCTACTGTAGACCTCCACTCCAATGAGAAAAATTAAACTTCTTATTTTTCCTTTTCGCTAGCTCTGCCTACTTTTTTTTCTCTTTCTTAACCTACTGCATTTAGACAACCAATTTGGAGATGTCCATTTCTATGTTCAACAAGGTAGCCCTACTCTTTAAAATTAACTAATGGGAAAATATAGAGGTGAACTTTCTAATTCTATCCCTCATGCTAGACACTAGCTCGGGGAATATCGAGATAATTGATGGAATTTCAAAGTGTACTTCTTGACCATCATCCTATCTTACTTCAGATAAATTAACTCTTCTACTTTCATCTCCGTTAACTCTAAAGGAAAGAAGAGGTCTAAAAAAACACTAGATAAATCATTCTTTCTGTATGGATTTGGCATCATCTCCTATAGATTGTCTAATTAGATATCCCATTGGTATGCTACGTCCTTTCATTGATAGGTAGAAAATTATATACCCTCTGTATTAGTGGTATGCATAATCCAAAAGATCTTCTCTATCTCATAAATGAAACCTTAAGGATCCTCCTTAACCTTAACCCTAATGAACATAGGATAGCTCAATCTCATAAAATGGCCAATCCTTGTGGCCTCAGAAGATGGAGAAATAGAAGCTACACTCTTAGACTTATAAGATACCAACTGACCTAATATATGAATGAACTAAAAAAATTCAACATTCAATACATCATCTTAAGTAGCTCGAAGAGGACAAAAGGGACCAGTGGAACTCCAGGTGGCTAATCAGGAATTGGGCCGCTAGACTAGGTCTGTACCCTATAAGAAAGGCATGTTTTATTAGCATTTTCCTCAAGTGGAATAGAGGAGATTCCATATTCTTTAGATCGGCAGAGAGGCATGATTTGAAATAGAACAAATAGGAATTTAACAGACTCTATATCTTAAAAAAGAACAATAAGAAAAGGGAAACATTCCTAAGATTCTCATAGCTTCTCCCACATAAGTGTGATAGACTACACACCCATGAAAGAGACACTACTTGACACGTCTTTGTTGGACACCTAAAGACACTAAGACAAGGCTCTGATACTACCTTTGTCATGACACAAACCAGGGCTTGGTTATTACGGGTATGTTAAGATCCACGTGGACCAGAGATCACCCTCGTACCTAACAAAATAGAACACACCACACCCCAAGGTTAACTAAATCCTTTATATATAAAATTATAAAAGAATATAAATTTAAAGGCATTAAAATAAGCCTATAATAAAACCAATCGGTACCAGTATTAATGGCAATACCAATACTAATTCTGATACCAATATTATCAATGACTATGCCTAAAGTAGTCTAAGAAAGCCTGTAATTAAAACTAAAGAATATTATATATTTATATGCCCCTAACAATAGCCAAAACCAAAGGAATAATAAGATCATAAAGAAATTAATACCATGAAATAGAGTCCTGCAAAGTATGGAAGCTCACCACCTTAGTTTTACTCAAAAGTTGCCCCTAGATAACCTAGTCACTAAGCAAGAGAAGTAAAAGTATGACCAATTCCTACATCGCATTGGGATACAGTGTTCGAAGATAGTTAGCATGGTGAATGCAAACACGTAACTCAAGAATAAGTATAAGATAATGATATAATCAATAGTTTAAAATCATTCAAAAGCCAACACACATAATCAAATGCAATTACATAAGTATATTTATGACATATTGGGATATGAAACAAAGCTTGACATGCTTTTCAAAATCATAACTTGGATTATGTAGCTCAACAATCATATGACAGTACCCACAGGTTATATGTTCCCTAGATCTCATCTTTTGGTTGGGCCCCATTATGTTTAGTCACACGAATCAAAGAATAATCTCATATATATGCACATGGGAGACTCGAACACTCCAACATATAGCAAAGGTAACTAAAAAACCCAATCAAATAATTATTTATGGGGGACTCAAACCTCCCTAATCATGAAATTATAATAAGGGAGGACTCAAACCTCCCTATTCACTTTGTCCCCTATGTCGGTAAATATAATTTCTAGTATTGATCACTGATCTCTACTTTCTAACTCATCTATAAAACCCTTATAGGAGCCCAATTAAAACAATTGTCATAAATTCCATTCATTGAACCATAATACATTTTTAGGCATACATTATTGGTATCGTCATACCGACTACACTTGCAAGGTAACACATCATGCTAAAATGATTTCCCTTAACCTGGGGAGAACAACTCCCTTTGTTCAAATTAACACACGTTAGGTAACATCGACTCCCTTTGTTCATTAATTCACACCATTGTATTTCAAATATATCTTTATATTAGGCAATAGTTCAATTTTACAAATTCCCGTAATTCTCATAATCAATATCAATTTTGAATTAAGAGGTTGGGGTCATAACCAGTTTAAAAGTTACAACTTTGGGAAAATCATAATTCCCTAGTTCAATGACCATACCCATGCATGCACAAGTTCAAAAACATACTAAGAGAATGAAAATCATATATATCAACCATAAGAAACATTGTCTAATTCATAACAATCAAAACCTCCAACCTTTGTTTTCAAAATCAATATAATAATCTTATGAAATATACTTTAAATCACATGCTTTGTTAAAGATAACAATGAAGATAGAGTAACATGCCTAAAATAGTAAGATGTACTGAGAGAAACCACCCTTGAGAGCCCTAATGGATCAACCTCTTGAAAACACTATGTGTTCTTGACCTTGATCATTTTTGGAGTGTTTTGATAGGTAATTTGATGTTTTATGATAGCTAATAATTCCTTAAGAAATTTATAAGATATGGGTTTTAAGTTTGAAAAGAAGAGGAATGTCCAGCTGGATCATTCTCTTTGACAAGGTCCCAGTTCTCTAAGATTTTCTTTGAGAAGTACATGCCTCATAATCTTATGAATAATTTGAGAGGTTAATTATCAAGGTTAGAGAAGGGCTCCATGACTGTTGTGGAATATGAGTTTTGATTTCATGATTGGCCTAGGCATGCTATTTCTATTCTAGCTACTGAGTATATAAGGGTTCATTTCTTTTTTTGAGAATTGATACTTTCTATTTTCATGTCTACACGAAGTTTGGTTTCTATGGGTAGGTCTTTTTCTAAGGTTTCTGGTCATGCTCAACTTATGGAGAAGATACACTGTGAGGCGCAGGTGGGAAGCAATATGAGGCCACAATTGCAGGGTAAATTTAATGGGAGATGATATATTTATTTTTGATGATGAGTAGCTAAACTGCAAGGTACTAGGTCTATGGACCCATAAAGTACTATACAACTAGCACACAATATCTGCATAGTTTTGTTCTCTTGTGTAACAAACTTATAGGTGCTATTTTGTATTAATATGGATGCTGGTCCAATGATATTTCAGCCCTAATCATCACTCAGCTATAAAAGAAAAGTGAAACCTCTTTATCAATCAGTTTTTGCTAATACTAAAAATAGAGAAGTGAGAGCAAAAACTCTATTTCAAGACTGCTCAAGAATTTCTCATGTTTTTAACTTTGTACTTTCCCTAAAGATTGAATGAGTATTTTTGAGTTCTAATTTGTAAAAGAATTACTCAAAGCTATAAGAGTAATGTCTTGTTTTTTATTGAGAGTCATACTTAGGTATAGTTGCCTAAGCTTCAGAATGATTCGAGCTAATTAATGTAGATAGAGTCTTTGGTAAAGTTACCATGATAAGCTAGTAGTAGAGTTCCTGCTACCATAAGGAGACTAGAGTTAGGCTAAAATCTAGTCTGTAATCAGGAGTTTAATTATAGTGGATTTTTTGGTGTTTGTGAGGAAAAGTCATGGTTTTTCCTATCTTGGTCTTCCACATAAAAATCCTTGGGTCTTTTACTCTTTCTACACTGTCTTTAGTTTTTTTGCACTCTATTGTTTGATTGCCTGTGATTGATTCTGAGGGGCCTAGTCCCTTACTATTCAGAGCAACACCAAAATTTTTCAACAATTAGTATCATAGCCTGGTCACTCTAAAAGGTTCACACGTTGATTGTCTTAGTTAGAATGTCTACTCTATCTAACCTAAAAGAAGTGAAATCTATAATTAGACCATAAAGATTTAATGGACAGTACTATGGATGGTTGAAAATAAGAATGTTTTACTTCATTATGGTTGAGGACAGTGAGCTTATGAACATTTTTCTTGATGGTCCTTATGTACCTGTAAGAGAAATAAAAGAAGGAGATGGAACGATAATGGTCATCTAAAATAAGAAGGAGTTTAATGATGATGATAGAAGGAAGATTGAGAAAAATTACATGGCCACCATTCTATTAGTTTGTGGCATAGGTCTTGATAATTACAATATGATATCAACTTGTGAAAATACTAAGAGATCTGGGACCATTTAAGGACCACTTATGAGGTAACTACTGATGTGAAGGATTCTAAAGTAGATCTGCTAACCACTATGTATGAAAACTTTACCATGAAAGAAGAAGAAACTATCCAACAAAAGCATACAAGATTCACTTCTATCATAGATGAGCTTCACTACTTAGGAAAAGTGATTCGAGTATATAAGCAAGTGAGAAAAGTTCTTTATGTTCATCCAAAGTCCTGGGAAAGTAAAGTGGATTCAATAAAACTAAGGCAAATAACCTTAAAACTCTCACCATGGATGAACTCATTGGTAATCTAAGGACGCATGAGATCAAGAAGCAACAAGAGCTAGAGAAAAAAGATTTCAAAAGGGAAAATTTCTGGAATTAAAGGATTCAAAGCATGAATTAAGTGAAAAATAGACTAATGTTGCTCATTTAGCAAGAAGAGTTGTCAAAGCAATGAAAAAAAGTATTCAATTCCAAAGTACAAAATCAACAGCAGTAAAGGATGCAATGTTTAGGTGTGTCACAAATGTGAAAGTCCTTAGCATTTTATGAAGGACTGTCCAATGCACAAGATGGATCATTAAGATTACCTTAAGGCGTAGGGTCACAAATGAATGTTCAGGGACTAGGTCCCTGAAAATTCAAGAAGGAAGGCAGTGGCTGAGTATGCTGTGAAGCAAGCTCTGGCACATGGGGAGATTCTTCTAATAAATCTGAGAAAGATAAGAAGTCTAGAGATGTCTCCATGCTAGTAGGGGAATACAATTATGTTATCTATGATTCCATGTTTTCCTTTATGGACAGCTCAGAAGATGAAGATGAAAAAAATGTAACATATTCTGATATTAAAAAAAATCTAGATAATTACTTTTCTAAGAAGACCGAAATGCTTGTAAGTGTGCTAATTGACTTTGTATGTGAATTAAATTCTCAAAGTAATTCCATATAAGAAAAAGTAGAGAATCACGAGCATGAGCTAATTGCTTTAACTTTGAAAATTTCTAAAACTCAAGAGTTGTTCATTAGGATGAACTTTGACAATCTAAGTCTAATGGATAATCTAAAGAAAGTAAATGGTGTATATGGTAAAGAGAAGAATGAAAACTAAAGTCTTGAGATTAATCTTGTGGAAATATTGAAAACCTCCCAAACAAATCTCATGGTAGAAGTTCTGAAAAATAAAGAATTAGAGAGGGACCTAGTCTGCCTAAAAAAAAGTTAAACAAGTCTCTTAAATAGACTACTTCTACACTAATCCTTTCTTACTTGACTGGTTAGAGAGTTAATGATGGCAGAGGTTTAGGCTACCAAGGAAAACTCAAACCCAGTGAGTCTAAAGGAAAGGCGACTTAAGATGATAGAAGCAAAAGTCACAAACTTTTCGTCACTCACTATAGAACAGATAAAAATTCAAAATAAATATGTTAGCAATGGATTAAGGAATAATTAAGGAATACTGAATACATTCATTAGGAGAATGCTCATCCTAGAGGCTACGAGCCTCAGGAAAAGGTTAAAAGAAACTCTCTACCTAGATTGGCCAAAAAAGTTTTGATCACTTGATTTTCCTACTATTGGTAAATAATACTCAAGTGGGTTTCTAAATATTACAAGTGATCATATTTCTAGGCATAGAAGGAGGTTATATTTAGGAATAGCTCATTGATTGATAGAGTTCAAAGCTCGTTGATGAAATTTTTGACTTTGTTCTATCTCTGTCAAGAAACTTTAGGAGAAGGTGTCTTATTGAGAAAAGATAATATACAGTATGAAAGAGTGACAAAAGGAAGTCTGTGGACTAATAAAAGGAGCACATATAGATCCTGATTAGCCAGAAAGGCTATTTGATCCCCAGTGGAAGTAAAATATCAAAAAATAAAGATTGCATTCATGATGATGATGGTTAGGGGCTGAAAGGTGCAAGTGAAAATGATCACTAGTTTAGAATAATACTCATTTATTCCAGCTCTAGTAGTGAAACATCAAAAATTGTTTGGACTGAATTCTCAGTAACCTAGTCCCAAAAGAATTCATATAAAAAAAGAGCTTAAAGCAGTATGAATAAAGCAAAGACTTGTGTTTAATTATCAGAACCAATGCAGATCTCTAAACAATTACAAAAAGGAGGCTGTGCTAAGGATAAAAAGGGTGAAGGAACGAGTGATTCAAATTAACCCGCCCTAACATGTGAATTAATATTTCTGCACAAAATCTCCTATGTTTAGGAGACAGGTATCTTTAATAATGTAGATGCATTTTAGTCTAACTCAGCACCATACCCTTGTTGGTATATACCCATAGGAATATCTTTGAAAAAGGGACAAATGTGACTTGCATAAATTTAAAGTTCACTAAAAAGGAGATGTATTTAGTGTTAACTATCAAGTTAGTATCACTACAATATGCTTTAATAATCATAGAATATACTATTTGAGAAAGCCATGTATCTTTTCCTTTCCTCACAAAAGTTGTCTATTCATTTGCAAATGAAGAGTCACCCTTATCAGAACTAAACATGTCATTCTCTGATGACAACAGTCATCGCTTAAAATTGCAAAAACATTCTATTTCCTAGTTTGAGTCTCAACTCTTTACTTATTGCCTTCACTAGACCAAACTGTTCTTTTTTATCTCCTTTATCAAGAAAATCAAAATTGAATATGCCCTTATTAAATATCTTGATCCTTTAGCAACCAAAGCCATAAAAAGCTTCGTCTTAGGTCCTCTAAGTCAATGTCATGTAACCCTACTGGAATAACGCAAAAACACATAAGCTATGAAAAAAAAGTAAGCCTCTGAGAGGCCTGATCCCAGTAAGAAAAAAGTTTCTATTAAAAGGATAGAGCCAAGTAATAAAACCAAAGAAAGAGATGAAGAAATTGGATGGTCAAAAGAGATTAAAATATTGATGACTCAGAAAGTTCTCCCAGGAACATACTCTTGATTCCAAAATATGAGAGAAAAAGGGAGACATGAAATGCCATATGGGTACATCCTCAATAAGGTATTTGATCACTTTGGGGTACTTGAGAAAAAGAAAACACATAGAACCAAGCTAATATTCAGTTTGAAAAAAACTTGTGGAGAATGTATATCAAGTATCTGAATTGCTTGCTAATAAAGAGAGGTTGGGAATGTAAATAGAGGCGTTAAGATTCAATTAATCTATTAAAGATACTGGATTAAATGTATTTGACATTGCTGAATCAAATTCTATCCTCTGAAGGACTAGGTGCCATTGATAAACATGTATCTAAAAATGCAAAACTCCAGGCTAGAGTGGAAAAACTGAAGGATGAAGGGAATATACTTACTAAATAGTTGGTTGATACTCACATTACTATAGATGCAAGAATGGGGTACTATTTAAGTCTTTTTCACCCAATCCTCCTTCCACCTGAGCTGTATTATCCTCTTTCCCTCATCAACCTTGTGTCAGTTACATATCATGGTTCTCATTATTGATTTTAAAGGCAATTATCTTATGATGATTATTTTATCCTACTATACTGGTACTGACTATTATAGGTGAATGAATCTTTAGTTTATGTATCTTATTTATCTCCTTACTTTAGAGTTATTCTACATATTAGGGTTGCCTCAGTGTCCATGAGGTAACTAAGTTATATTTATCTTTACTCTTGGTTTACTGTTAATTCTTTTCAATAATGCAAAAATGGGGAATACTGAGTTTATGAAGTAGGGACTAGTCACCAAACAAATTGAGATGCAAACCCAAAGAGAGTCATACTAATAGGAGGAAGTGTATAATTCTGAAGGCACCAAACAAAATAAAAGGCATAATGATAGGCAGAGTTTTTGCTATAATAAAACAACAAAGGACCATATCTCTATGTTAAATGATAGATAAATCATGATGATAGGGGAAACATTCATCCTGAAGTGGTAATAACACTAATAAAATTTGATAAATGTGCATTAATGCTCCAATTGTATGGTTTACTTTGTCATTATCAAAAAAGGATAAAATTGATATACTTAGTTTTGATGATGAGCAGATAAACTGCAAGGGACCAATTCCCTAGATGATCAAAATACTGTACAACTAGCACATAATATCTTCACAGTTTTGTCCTCTTATGTAACAAACTTGCAAGTGCTATTTTGTTATGACTTGGACAGATGGACAATAGTATTTCAACCATAATCATCACTCAACTATAAAACAAAGCGATACCTCTTTAACAATCAGTTTTTGCCAATTCTAAAAAGTGAGAAGTAAGGAAGAAAAAACTTTATTTAAAGACTTCTTAAGCATTGTTCAAGTTTTTAACTTTGTACCTTGCATAAAGAGTGAGTGAGTGTTTTGAGTGTTGATTTGTAAAAGAATTACTCAAAGCTATAAGAGTAATTTCTTGTTTTTCATTGAGAGTGCTGCTTAGGTAGAGTTTCCTAAACTTGAGACTTATTAGAGCTAATTAGTGTAGAGAGAGTCCTTGGTAGAGTTACTAAGATAACCTGGTTTTAGAGTTGCTATTAGCTCAAGAAGCGTAGAGTTAGGCTAAAATCTAGATTGTAATCAAGTTGTTGATTATAGTGGATTTTGTTAGTGCTTGTTAGGGAAAGTCGTGGTTTTTGCCTTCCTGAGTTTGCATGTAAAAATCCTTTATCTTTTACTCTTTTTGCACTAAGTTTCATTTTATTGCACTCTATTGTTTGATTGTTTGTCATTTATTCTGATAGACCTGGCCTCGTATTGTGTATAACAAGCCCAAAGGGTTCCAACAAAATCCATAGTAGCACCTCATTTAGAGGTATTAGTTCAATAGGTAGGTACCCTTCACGTAAGTCATTTCAACATTAGGGTTAATAAAGTAGACCGATTCAAACTACACTTAAGATTACCGATGGAGTCCAATTTAGCTTCAGTAACTAAGTTGGCCAGGGTCGTAGTCAGTCTTCGAGGGGTTTCTTTTCTGGCTATTCTATTCGTTAAGATTCTTTTGGGTCTTTCGAATCTTCTAGTTTTTGTCTAACACCTGTCTTTGTTCCTTCAACTCAAAGTGTTCTACCTATTAGGGTAGTTCATCCCCTAACTAGAGGTGTATGAATGGTCGTAGAGGTTGTCCCTAAGCTGCTCATGGAGGTTCTTAAGCAAGTTAGACAGGAGGTCGATCAGAAGCCCAGCTAAGTGGCAGGCATGGTGTGTTTTATGTAGTACCTACTACATCCGAGGCTGAGCTTTGAATGCTATTATTACAAGTATGATTTTTGTGTGCCATAAGAAAACTTTTTATTCATTTGATTTGGGATACACTTATTCGTATATGTTTATTTATTATGCTTCACATTAAGAGTTATCTTGGGATTCATATTAATGTTATTACATGTATCTACTCTTGCGGGTGATTCTTTAGCAGTTGATTTAAGTTTTCAGATCATGTGTTATGACTATTTGAGATCTTGATACTCATGTTGATCTTATTATTTTAGACATGGTTGATTTTGATGTGATTATTAGCATGGACTAGTTATCTCACTTTCACGTGGTCATAGATTATTTTGCCAAGACGGTTACCTTAGTCATATTGGGCATACCCCCAATCACATTGCAGGAAACTAGTAGCCATGAGTTGACAGGGATCTATCTTATATTGGTGCAAGGAAGCTTCATTCAAAGGGTTGCAAGTCTTATTATTTTTTATTCATGATCTTACTGTGGAGAGCTATTGCTTGTCTCTATTTCTATAGTTTGTGATTTTCTTGATGCCTTCCCTACTGATCTACCGAGCTTCTCTCATAAGCGCAGTATTGAATTTGTTATTGATCTTAATCCAGGAACCTAACTTGTTTCTATAGCACCTTACCATATGGTTCATTCCAATTTTAAGAAGCAAAATTCTTAGCTTCACAATTTTTTTTGTAAAGGTTTTACTAGACCGAGTGTGTCTCTTTAAGGATCTTCTTAGTTTTTTGTCAAGATGAAAGATAGTTCTATACATATTTGTATTGATTTAAGAATGCATAATAAGGTGACAGTTAAGAATCGTTATCCTATTCCCCCATTTATGAGTTGTTAGACTAGCTTTAGGGCATAGTGGTGATCTTGAAGATTTATTTAAGGTTCAATTATCATCACTTGAATATCTGGCAGAGGATATCCCGATGATAGACTTTAGGACTCGTTATGGTCATTGTTAGTTCCTAGTAATGTCTTTTAGGTTGACTAACGCCGCAACCATATTTATGGATTTGAAAGACCGCGTGTTCAGGCCTTTTTGGATTTTTTTTTATTATCAATAAATTCTATTTTTAATTAAATAGTAGGGAGAAACACATGCAATATTTAAGGATTATGATCAATACTTTGAGAGATCATATTTTTTTTGACAAATTCTCTAAGTGTGAGTTTTGGCTTGGACGTGACATTCCTTGGGCATGTGGTATCTATAGATGGGATTATGGTAGACCTGGAAAAGATTGAGGCTATTCGTGATTGCGCCAGACTAACATATCCATGAAAGTTTGTAGCTTCATTTGTTTAACTGGTTACTTTAGGAGGATCATTGTGAGTTTTGCTATTATTGCAGTATCGATAACCATATTTACTCGGAAGTAGTTTTCTCTTAGATGGTGTAAAGAGTGTGAGTTGAGCTTTGGAAAGCTTAAGGGATTTGTTAACACTTTTCTTATTTTAGCTTTTCCAATTAAGGGTGAGGGATTTACCATTAATTGTGAATCCTTTGGTGTTTGTTTGGGTTATGTATTGGTGCAGCAAGGTCCTGTTATTAGTTATGCATTGAGGTAGGTATAGGTGAACGAGCGAAACTACCCTATTCAAGATTTGGAGTTAGTAGCAATAGTTTTTATGCTTAATATTTGGAGGTATTATCTTTATGGTATGCATTGTGAGATCTTTAAGGATCATTGCAGTCTCCAATATCTTATAACCTAAAGAGAGCTTAATGCTAGACAACATAGATGTATGGAGTTGCTTAAAGATAATTATATCTCTATCTTGTATATTTCAAGAAATACAAATACGGTAGCAAATTCCTAGTGCTAGAAGGCGATGAGTATGGATAGCTTGGCTTGTATTTTAGTTTCTTAGAGGTTGTTGGCATAGGATATACAGTCCCCAGCCAACTTTGTATCACAAATTAATATTTAGACCTTGGGTGGATTTTTGCTAGTGCAGAGATAAGGTCCTCTCTATTTGAGCAGATTTGTGATCACCAGTTTGATGATAAGATACTTTGCACCATCTATGATTAGGTTTTAAATGGTGAGACCAAGAGGGATACCCTAGATTTTGAGGATGTCTTGAGATTGGATAGCTATATTTGTGTTTTGAGGTTGGATGAGTTGATTTATTTTATTTTGCTTGAGGCTCACAACACTAGATTATCTATTCACCTAGGTACAGCTAAGATGTATAGTGATTTAAGACAACATTATTGTTTGAGTGGTATGAAGATATATGTGGAAAATTTTATAGCTCATTGCCTAGTTTATAAATAGGTGAAGGCTGAGCATAAGTGACCTAATAGTTTGATTCAGAGATTGCTCAGTCCCAAGAGAAAATAGGAGCGAATTACAATGGACTTTGTTAGTGAGATGCCTTGTACTTCTTGTGGTTTTTTTGATTGGGTCATTATAAATAGATTTACCATGTCGGCGCACTTCATTTCTATTTAGATGTACCTCAGTGCCAAGAGGTTAGCTCGTATCTACGTTAGTGAGATAGTCTTTCCACATGGTGTGCTTATATCTATTATTTAAGAATGGGGATTAGTGTTCACTTGTAGCTTTTAGAGAGCATTTCATGATGAGTTGGGTACTCAGGTGAATCTTAGTACAACTTTCCATCACCAAACCGAGTTGGGTACACAAGTGAATCTTAGTACAACCTTGCATCTCAAGACCAACGGGCAGCATGAACATACTATGCAGGTTTTTGAGGATATTCTATGAGCCTGTGTTATGGATTTTTAAGGACAATGGGAGAAGGTCTTAGCCTTGGCAGAGTTCTCTATAATAATAGTTGTCATTTAAGTATTGAGATAGTGTCTTTTAAGGCTTTATATGGTAAGACATATTGTTCCTTGATTGGATAGTTTGAGACTTCTGAGTGAGGGTGATTCAGGATAGGTTGATGGCAACTCTGAGTAGGTAGAAGGTGTATTCAGATAGTAGACATTATGCCTAAAGATTTGGAGTTGGTGATCAAGTATTCCTCTATGTATCGCCAATGAAGGGTGTGATGTGGTTTGGGAGGAATGGTAAGCTCAAATCCAAATATATTTTACCCTTTGAGATCCTTCCACAGTTTGTAAGGTAGCCTATGAATTGGCTTTATCTTAAGAATTTGTTGTTGTCCATATGTTTTTCCATGTTCTATGTTGCGGTGATACATTCATGAAATTTCTCATATGATTATATGGGACTCAATTCAGTTTGATTAGCAGTTGAACTTCGTGGAGGAGCATGCGCTCATTTTGGATACTCATGTCAAACCATTATAAACTAGGGAGATTCCAGTTGTTAAGGTTCAGTAGAGGCACCGTGCAGTAGAGTAGGCTACTTATGAGGTCATGAGTGAGATGTGGACACAAAGTCCTTACTTATTTGAGGCTTCGGGTACATCTAGTCCTCTACTTTTGCAAATGAAAGGTCTCTTAGTAGTGGATTTTGTAATGATGGTTTAGATCATTTTCTATATTTCCACTAATTTTCATTATTTATAAATTAACTATAGTTGCCCCAAGTCATTTATTACTTTCTAGAACTGACAGTTTGGTTACTAGGCATTTCATTTGTTTTATAGAGCCAATTCTCTATTTTGAAACCTTTGTTGGTTCAAATTGGAAACTAGACAAAAACTTCAAAAAAACAACCTTGTATGCCAATTTTATCTGTCCCAACAGCTTTGGAACTTTAATTTTAGGTTGGGTGGACCTTCATTTCGAGTCTGTAGGCTCCTGAACTTTTTTCAACCTTTTGCCTGTAAGTTAAGAAAAATTGTACGTGGGTGTGGGACCTATTTTTCATCTAAATGACCTTAGATAGAAATTTCAAATAAGCCATTGAGTTTGGAACATCGAATTTTATTAGGTAGCATAGTCTGTTTACATATATTAGATTTCGAATGAATCACTAGGGGTTGGAAAAAACATGGAATTTTTCCAAGTCTTAGTTTGCGCTGGTGCATCATCACTTAAGAGATCTGGAAAATGCCAGCAAGTATTGCTTAAGCGAATGGTAGGGATATCGTATAAACGATAATAGTATCACGTACGTGAAATTTTCTAAGGCAGCCAGGTATCGCATAATAGATTTACTAATTGCATAAGCGACTGGCATGCCAGGGCACAAGTATCTCTTAACCGACCTAAAGTTTGATTAAGTAATAACCGTGCATCGAAGAAAGGTATAAATACCCACTTTGCCAAAATTTTTGCCTTTTTCATCCATTCTCTAGAATATTAAACCCTAGAAAGTGGGAATACTTGGGAGAATCAATTATCTGTGATTATGGAGCTTTAGTATAATAAATTTACGTAGTTTTCTATTAGATTTATGATAAGATTCTATTGTTTTCATGGTTTATTTCTCCATACTTTTGCTATAATCCCTAAAAGCTCAGTGACTTAATTTAAGCACCATTAAAGCTTGAAATCCATCCATTTTTAAGGTAAATATTGCTTGAGCATATAGGGACGCTGTGTTGGTTTTGAATGTGCAATTTTGTTAATGGGCCCTACATGAGAATTTTATGTAATTTTTAACCCAAAGGATAATAATGAAATGTGGTTATAATTGTTTTTATTTTTATGAGTAAATTGAGGTTTGGATAGTGTGGCACCTTGTAGAAGCTTTTTAGAAAAGGAAATTGGTGATTTAGTGATTTCTTTATGTTTATTTCGGCACCCAAGGAGGCTAGATTTATCTTCTTTATAGATTGACTATCTCGTATTATGATTATAATATTGTGCTTGATATGGAGTGGGATTTAGGTGTTGGGAGTATGGATGAGAAAATTTGGATTAGTTGGACCTTTTCGACTATCTTAAAATCATAAATTAGGATTAATTAGCTTAGACACTCATATCTTAGGTGAATTTGACTTCGTGGCCCCTTTTTAGAATGGAATACCTCAGTAACTTAAGCTAGGTGAAATTGCCTTAGTTATTCATATTTAGGATGAAATTTTCCTTAGTTGCTTAAGTTAGGGGATATTGTCTTAGTTACTGTTTTTTAGGTAGGATTTCCCTATTTGTTCATGTTTGGGAAGAATTACTATATGGGGGCTATTTATGGATTACTCAACATCTAGAGATGAACATAGATACCTTAGCCTTATGTGGGTAGAATTTGCCTAAAATAGATTTTGGGGATTAGAAGTGGGTCCCTTTGACCTATCTTAGTCCAAGAATTATTAAAATGGATAGATTTATTTTAATATGTTATACCCTTATTAATGTTTAATTGGTACTTGAGGAGAGTAAATATATCTACTAAGTATGTTAGTTGGATATTGATGGGTTGATGCTAATTTTGAGTATCGCTCATGATATTACTTTTATATATGATTACATATATGATTTACAAATATGGCTAATGTTGTGGACTATATATATGTGTGTATGTGTGTGTGTGATTATTAATATGACTTTTAGATATGATTAATGACTATACATATTATTATTGATATGGCTTCCAGATATGATTAATGACTTATGCATGAAATTATTAGTTGCATTCTGGATATGTTTAATAATATGTCCTATTTTCTTGCTTAATGATATAGATATCAACGTGATTAATGATATTTCTTTTAGATATTATATTAATTATTGATGCGATGAATATCTTATAGATATGATATGACTTGAAGATATTATATGACCCATAGTTATGATATGGATTATGGACATGATAAAGTTTATATATTTGGTATGGCTCATCGATATGATATGGCTTATATCTACAACTAGTGGTTTATAGATATAATTAATGGCTTATAGATATAATTGATAGCATAAAGATACTATTATTGGAATGACTTATGATTATAACTATTGGCACGACCTATGGGCATGGTTATGGCATGACTTATTAGATGAGGAATTGGCATAGTATATTTAGTTAGTTTATCGATATGTCTTTGTAATATAGTTTATTGATACATTTATTAATATGAGTTTTGGTTAAAGTCCGACAGTTGATAATGATCTTGACTATATGAGGTTCAGTTCAAGTCTGGCAAATGATGGTAATGATAATGATACTATTGAGTTTTGATTCTAGTTGAACATTAGGAATTAGGTATGAGATGATATGGTTCTGATGGATTCTTGTGTATGGAATGATCCTTTGGAGATTTACGGCTATTCGGTTTCTTAGTCTCCTTGATTGTACCCTCCAAGCTTATCAGGGCTTGCGTTGGGTTATTTACTTTTCCACATTTGTTGTCTTATAGGGCCCAATCTTGTAGTTATAATGATATATTCTTTATGTTATTATTTTGTATGCATTTATTTATTAATGTGTAGCGGTATCAGGTCTTATTTTCCAAGTTTGTCCCTTTTATCTTGACTTAGATTATTCTAGCTTGTATCTTATCATCTTTATATCTTGATTTAGCTTAGTCGACTGATGATTCCTAGTTAGTACCCATGGTTAGGTACTCATACTACACTTCTGTACCTTTTTGGTGCAGATTTTAGTACTAGTTGATGCAGCTAATTCGACGTTTATGCAGGGTTGATTTCGGAGATTGGGTAAGCTCTTAGAGTCGGAGTTACCCTTTTTAATTTATTTCTATGTCTAGTCTTTCATCTTTTGAGACGGATTGTATTTGACTATTAGTACTCATAGTTTAATTGAAGTAGCTCTTGTACCGACATTATTGAGTCTTGGGATAGTTGTTGATTTCCTATCTATCATATAGGACTTTATGACTATATTATTGCTATTTAAGTCTTTAATTGTTAATTTCCTGATTTTAGGCCATTTTCCACAAAGTTAGCCCATTGCATCTAGCATTGGGCTATGGTTTACATACTAGTAGATAGAGTAGGTACCATCATGAATTGTAAATCGGGTTGTGACAGAATCATACCTCCAACCCTCAGTACCAAACCTTAATCAGTCTACCACGAACAAAACATAATTACAACAATAATGTAACTAGAGAGTTCATACAAACAATACCAACTGTGCACCTATAAGCCACGTAGGTTCAATCAACACTCAATAATCATAACCTATACCTATAACCCCCCATAAGGCTGGTAGATATAAACCCCAAACAGTAAGCCGATGACTGGAAATGCATATGAATTGATAGATAAAAAGTAAATCATTAGTACCATATCTTATTCAAATTCAATAATGTACTAAGTGTATACACCTCGTCCATCTCAATAGCTCATAAAGGCAGGAATTACGATGACCTTTTTTCTTTGGAATGATGACTTGCGGATGAAGGGGCCCTAAGGGATTCAAGAATATCCAAATACACTACCTAATCCTGGTCTAGGATTTCAAATAATAATCATCATCTATCCACCCCATTCGGTACTAGAGAGATGTATAAATAATAAATACATGACCTCAAACTGTTGCTAAAAAGTGTAAGTCTGTAAATTCATTTTTCGAGATTAACTCTGGGAAAAAATCAATAAAAAATGTCAAGAAAGGGTTGGAATCTCTCTCGACCAAAGTAAATAGTAGTGGTAAAAAGAGTTGATAAACCATTGGCTACAATCAATCTCGATATTATTTGCAAACCTTCATCTCTGATATTGAAAACTCATAAATCAATCCAAAGGGTGGTACGATCCCCATTATAAAAGAAGTCATTTATATTAAAAAGTGGGAATAAATATTTTTTTTTATAAAGAGCAGTGAAATCATGGTTTTGACTAGAATATTACCACTAAATGTGCATAAATGCACCGAAAGTATGCATGTCATCACCAGTATCCAAATAATACAACAATAAGCGCCTAACCATCCATATACTAGAATCACACGCTTTTCTAGGGGTAAAATAATTACTTGGACTCCAACTAATATTGTAATCATGGCTTATATAACTATTATAGTAATAATTCTATGATCCGAGAAACTATGGTCCAAGACATTAAGTCAAATAGTAAACCTTATACTAAAGGATACATAGAATAAACTATGATCAACATGCTTATATTCTAGGGTGATAGGGTCCTATTGCCACAACAAGTATTTCATCTTAAGGTTCAATTCACCCTTCGATCCCCAAACTCTTACATTATGATAAGTCATTATATTCTAGTCATAAACATGTCCTATCATACCTACCTAGAATGCAATCTACACTACACACTATCAAATGAAGAAAAGTAGACCGAAGCCTATCTCGATGTCGAATCGTAATCCTTGAATTATCCATAAACAAATCATCTTTTATCTATGATCTTGAAACACCACCACACTATCAAAATGATACTCTACACGCCAATAGGAGTAAAATGAGACCCATATTGATATATTAAAAGTTGGGTCAGAATTTGGGCCAGGAACGAGCCCATGAGACCGCAAATGAAATCCAAAATTGAATTTGTCACGAGGTCCATCAAAGGACAAGGAATATATTCTCAAGAGTTTAGCATAAATGGGACACAAAATGGGGTCCAAATAAGCCCCTAAATATTATATATTTAAAGACCTAATTTTTAAGAATTTACAATGAAATGGGTTGGAATTTGATGAGGAAAATAATGGGAAATGACAAAGGAGTGCTAGGCTAACATACCTTAGCTTCATTTGATGATTCCCCACATATTTCGTCTCTCCAAGCACTCAAAAATAATGGAAAATGAGGGGAAAATTAGGTGAAAATAGGGATTTAATCCCCAGCGGATGCCACTAAAGCAACCCAGTGATCACTTAAGCGATAACCTCTTAAGTGGTAAAATGATCGCTTAAGTGATCCTCTACAAAAGGATGACCTCATCTTATGCGGTCATGTTCATCATAAGCATGAAGGTCATCTCTTAAGTGGATGGGCAGGGTCTAAGGGTGTAACGACCCAATTTCTAAATCATGATGGTCCTTTCTTGTCCCACTAGTAAGTAAGCCAAACACTAGCCTGAAGCTATAAATATTAGGCTAATTTGGTAGAAAATGGTGTATATTCCAAGAATATGCAAGTAAGATTATTAAAAGCATATAAACCAGAGAATGATAATAATAATAGAAGACAATTAAGTGAAATGAAATGTCACACAACCTAGTAGTGTCAGCACAAGAGCCACTAATCCAAAAAGAATACAAGTACTATAACAGTAAAATATACATCAGTCTCAAAGATGGAAATCTAAGGAAAAAATTGAAGATTGAGAAAAGATTAACTCAGGCTCCGATATCTCACCTGTGTTCGAACATTAGCTCGCGCAATCACAACATCAACGATGGCAACTAGTACTTGGATCTTAACCAAAAAGGCACAAAAATGTAGTATGAGTACCAAAGTCATAGGTACTCAGTAGGTATAATCGACCGACTGAGCTAAATCATAATATAAATCTAATAAAATTCAAGATAACTAGAACCAAATCAATGTAAGAGGGAAAACCTCAAATAACGCTCCAAATAATGTAAATAAATAATTGGAACACCTATAATATGAACACAAGCATAACTATTACTATAACATTTTCCCCTTTAAGCCTGTAGGTGCAATAAAGTAAATAACATAGCGTGGGAATCCATAAGGCCAGAGGGTGCAATCAAAGAGAAGTGAAAATAAAAATTATACTGATTAACCAAATCTTGAAATCATAATCATAGACCTTTCCATATTGTAAACACTAAACTAAAACTAGTTCCATAATCATAAAAAACTAACCACTCAATGGTAGACGTAAAACAAATCTCATATCATTATTTGATAGATTTAAATCTGCACTCAATATCATAACTCGTAGGACTCGAACTAGAACTAAATAACGTAAATCGTCGGACATGAAAAAAAAAAATAACATAAATTTCCAGACTCAAACCAAAACTAATATCATCTCCCAAGTATCAATGTAAAATCAAACATCATATAACTAGCCTCCTAAAGCTCTAGAATATACATTACGAAGATGTAACATGCCAATAAACTTTACAAGGAGCTAACAGTAGTATTGGCCTAAGATAGGCTAGGAGAGGTCCATTAATAATCCCCAAAATCCATTTTAAAGAAAATTCTACCCCGGACTAGGCTAATGTAGCTAAATTCACTTCTAGATATTAATTAATCAACCATTTTGTTCTAAGATAGCAATTCTACTTAAAGGATGAGTAACAAAGTGAATTATGCCTAATTTTGAGTTCCTTAACCGGCTAAAAGATCAAAGTTATACTAAATATACTTCCAAGACCTAATTTATAAACCACATCTAGTTCATTATCAAAAATATATGACAATTTAGCCCAAACTAGAAAAAAGGTAAACCTAGCCTACTTGGACGTCGAAGAAAATCCAGTGAAATTCGCTTAATCATCGACTTCCCATTTCAAGAAGATTTCGTATGATGCCACGCAATCAAAAGGATAATCTGTCCATCAATACGAGAACAACGGTACCCATATTGTATTTTTATGTTTCGAGCCAAAATTATATAAAAATCCCATCTGTAGCTCGCTTGCGGAATTGCACTTTTGAAACCGTCAAAATGTCCGTCTATTGTCATTGAACATTTCTCCTCAAGAGATCAAATTGTGCTAAAATCAACTCAATAAGAATCTAGGGATTTTGTGCAATAAATGTGAAATTTAACATATATTTAATGAAAACTTACCATGAATTCGAGGAAAAAATGAGTAATCCATGCTCACACCCCAAAATTTCATAATAAATGTCTCCCAATTTTCCATACTCTTTTGGTCTCCAAGTTGTTGAATATGTCGAAAATAGGGAGAAAATTGGGCTAATGGGGAATTTAATGTCAACTAGCTGCTGTTTAAGGGGACGATGGACTGCTTTAGCGTTAACCACTATCCCTGCACACTTCATTTAAGCGGTCAATAGCCGCTCATGCCAAATTTGCTTAAGCAGATTGGCTACGCTTTAGCAACCTACCAACTGGTAGCCATAGTTACATAAGTAATCGCCTGGCCGCTAAAGCAGTGTCATGACCTGAACCAGGGCATGGCCGTGATGGGTATCTCAAGTCCACCGAGGACCGGAGACCACCCTCTTTGCCTAGTAAAATCGAATATAAAGCCCAAGAGAGGATGAAATCCAAACATATAACAAGATAAGATAAAAAATTTCAAAGGAACCTAAGATATCTAAATATCCAACAACCAATAATAAAAATCACCCAAGTCCATAGTAATATCACAAAGCCCCTAACAAAACATAAAACCAATCAAGATCGGGACATGTCCCGACTCCAACAATGACAATGACAATGACAATGAAAATTTAATGATAACATACACTTTTAAGTTCCAGTGTATGGAAGGACACTGATGAAATGACCAAGTCTTTCGGAGAATGAAATTTCACCACATTACTTCCAACGATCGAAGAATCAAGCCGATCCATGTAACACTGCATCAGAAAAGTAGAGGTATCTCTGGTTCCTGTATTGTGTGGGGAAACAGTTTTTAGAGATAGTAGGTTGGGCACTAGCATGTAACTCAGGGATAGGGTATAAAATATTTCCAAGTGAAATCCAATTCAAAACCATGTGAACTACCTCATATACATACATAATAATATCCCAGTTTAGAGAACAAAGCCTAAGAAAAAGTAAAATATTATCCTAGACTAAGAAGCTTAACCATCATAAAAGGCACCTACGGGCTATATGGGTTCAACTTCCCTTGCTGAAAGGTCCCCAGTGCGTGTTAGCCGCACTGATTGAAGGGATCAAGGAAAATAAACAAATGCCTTGACCCCACGTCAATCCAAGATACAAATATATCAATAGTGTGAACTATCCACATAGGTCATCAAGACCAACCCTCATGTCACTAAACATGAGTTTCCAGTATAAGTCATCTGAGACCCACACCTTCACGGCTTCGCTACATAACCCCCATTAAACCCAATTTGAAACAAGTTTCACATATTCTATTTATTAAATAAAAAACTTACCGTTATGGCACACAATGGGTATCGTCATACCTTTATACTTGCAATCTTAAATCTATGCCATAACAATCACATTAACTTGAGGAAATGCCTCGACCCCCTTTGTTTTTTAAATCAAATCATAGCCAACAAGGCTTTAAAAATCCATGTTCATTGTTTAATCATTTATGCAATGCAATAACATAGGTGAGTAAGTCAAACTAAGTGACAAGTTCACAATTTAAAGACATTAGCACAAATGGGTTGAGGGAACACAATCTTTCTTAACCAATTATAATTTCAAAACTTCAATTTGGGGAAAACCATGGACCCTAAGTTTATTCACCATTCCCATGCACCCCACAAGTTCAAATCCATTAATAAAGGATAAACAATGTATAATAAATTGTGGAATAAAAATTTTAAGAATCAACCATGTCGAAACCCTCAACCATATCAAAACCCATATTTTAAACCATACATTTAAACCATCTAAATACATGTTTTTCATAAAGTAATAATTAGGGAAGAGTAACATACCTGAAATACCAAAATATATGGAAAGACATCAACCCTTGAGCCCTTAGATAACCAACTTCTTGGAAACCCTAAGTATCTTGACCTTGGAGAGTTTAGTGAGAAGAGAGTACTTTTTTGTGTTATGAATGAGAAATAACCCTCTTTATTGCTTAATGGAGATGGGGTTTGAGTAAGGGAAATGAGGAATTGACCAGAATGCCCTTAATTAAAAGACTGAAAATTTGTTGCCTAGTCTCGATGGATGAACTGAGACTCATAATGTCCCACTCTTAGTCTGGATAGTGTCCACGATTATCAATATTGACTTGGCTACGAGTATAACTATATCATTTGTACTCAGTCATTATGGCTCGCATAGTCAAGTCGTTGTCAAAGAATAAACAATTGGGGCATCAGACTGGTTAGGCTACGAAAGACACGATACATCTCGTCATGAGTCTTTACGATTTACTAGGAGACACTCATACTAAGGATAGGAAACTTAGCCACATACGCTAGTCAAGCTACAATTAGGGTCCTGTAACTCGTTATTATTCGTTGTGACTTATAAGGAGAGTCGTAGTCTGGGAACTGAGGATTAAATTTTAGAAATCTTCCAGGGACCAAAGGAATAAGGGTGTTATTTTCTCCCTTCCCCCCATTTATAGGATCAATCATCCCTAAATGAAGAGATAAGGCATTTATTAGCATGATTTAACACAGCGCACATCCACACTTACCTTTAACAAAGATAGAAAACAAAGATATCTAGGGAATCACAATTTACTTTAACAAAGTCAGAAAATAATGATGTTAAGGAATACCCACACCTCAAGCACGATTATTCAAAATGGGAAACAAAAATGGGTATTTGGAATTCATGTCCTCTTCGGCTTTCGAAGTAGCTTCTTCACACTTTCGGTTTCTCTATAGAACCTTTACCGAATCCACATTATTTGCTCGCGACCAACGGACATTCCAATCCAAGATATCAATCAAGACCTCCTCATAAGACAAGGAATCTGAGACATCCAGACTTTCCAAAGGAACAACTAAGGAAGGATCGCCTACACAATTCTTCAACATTAACACATGGAAGACTGGATGAATGACACCCATACTCAAAGGCAATTCCAACTCATAAGCAACATCGCCCACTCGCCTCAAAATATGATATGGACCAACAAAACGAGGACTGAGCTTACCCCTCTTCCTAAACTGTATCACTCCCTTCATGGTAGATACTTTCAAGAGCACTAAATCATCAACATCAAACACCAAATATATTCGACTTACATCTGCATGGAACTTTTGGATAATCTGGGTGTTCTTAAGCTTATCCCTTATCACCTTTACTTATTTATAGTTTGTAGAACAAAGTCGGTACTATACAACCTATTCTCTCTAACATCAAACCACCTAATAGGAGACCTACATCTCCTACCATAAAAAATCTTGAACAGAGCCATCCCAAAACATGAATGATAGCTATTATTATAACCGAATTCTATGAGAGGCAAATGGTTAACCCAACTACTACAAAAATCTATCACACAAGACCTTAGCATATCCTCTAAAGTTTATGTCATCCTTTCCACTTGTCCATCTATCTAAAGGGGGAAAGTAGTGCTAATGTTAACCTTTTTCCCTGAACCTTTTTGAAAAAAACTCCAAAAATGGGATGAGAACTAAGTACCTCGATCAGATATGATGGAAACTAGAGCACCATGCAACTTTACGATTTCCTCGATAAAGAGCGTAGTGTAATTCTCTACCGAATAATTAGACCTCACTAGAAAGCAGTGAGTACATTTAGTCATCCAATTGACAATGACTCAAATGGAATCAATGTAATGGTGAGACCGCGGAAGACCAATAGTAAAATCCATAGTAATTATTTTCCCATTTCCACACAGGCAATTAAATTTCTTGAGATAACCCACTGGGCCTCAAGTTCTCCACCTTTAATTGCTGACAAACTAAGAACTTAGACACAATGTTAGACACATCCCTCTTTAGGTTATTTCACAAATAAATTTCTTTCAAATCATGCTAAATCTTCGTCGAACCTGGATGAACCATATACCTCAACTCATGAGCCTTAGCCATGATCCTCTTTCGTAATTCCTAAACACCAGGAACATATAATCTACCTTGGTACCTCAAGACACCAACACCATAATCTCAAAAGCCATCACTTGCAGAAACACACCACCATCATTGGAGTCTAAGAGATGAAGTCCTATATTAGCCAAACGGTGAATATCCTTCACCAACCATCTAATCTCCTCATCAACATAAGACAAGATTCTCGTAGATAACTTGCTACGAGCATCAACAACCACGTTAGCTTTACTGTGATGATAGTGGAGACTCATATCACAGTTCTTAAGCAACTCAATCCATATCCTTTGCCTAATATTCAACTTCTTCTGGGTGAACACATAATGCAAACTCTTATGGTTTGAGAAGATGTCAACATGAACCCCATATAAATAGTGACATCAAATTTTTAAAGGCAAAACCACAACCAATAATTCTAAATCATGTGTTAGATAGTTCTTCTCATGAATCGTTAACTGTCTAGAAGCATATCCAACCACCTTTCCATGATGCATCAAAATGCAACCCAACACCGCACAGGACGCATCAGAATAAATAATAAATCCATCGGTACACTCGGGCAGGGTCAAACCCAGAATTGAAGTTAACTTATCTTTCAACTTGTCAAAACTATCCTCACAAGAATCGTACCATATAAAATTCTCCTTTTTTGAGTCAACTTAGTCAAGGGGGAACAATAGGAGACAAAATTTCCACAAACCTCCTACAATAATTGGCTAAACCCAAGAAGCTGCGAATATCGATTTGAGTCGTGGGTCTAGGCCACTTTATAACCCTTGCAACTTTTTATTGATCCACCATGATCCCTTCGCCAGAAACAACATGAACCAAATAAGGCACAACATTCAACTAGAACACACACTAAGAGAATTTAGCATACAATCGTTGTTTCATAAGGATGTGGAAAACTATGCAGAGATGATCGGCATGATCTGCCTCACTCTTGGAATACACCAAAATATCATCAATAAATACAATTATGAACAAATCTAAGAGCTGGCGAAAGACCTGGTTCATAAGATCCATGAATGCCACCGGGGCATTAGTCAAACCAAAGGACATCACCAAAAAATTCAACATGATAATACCAAGTTTGGAAGGCAGCCTTAGTGATATCAACCTCCTTAATATTCAACTGATGGTAACTCGATTGAAGATCAATCTTAGAGAAATACTTAGAGCCCTAAAGCTGATCAAACGTCATCAATCCTAGGAAGCGGATACGTATTCTTCATGGTTACCCTATTCAATTGACAGTAGTCTATACACATCCAAAGGGATCTATCTTTCTTACTCACTAAAAGAATTGGAGCACCCAAGGGAGAAACACTAGCGAGAATACAAACCTTATCTTGAAGATCTTTCAACTGGTTCTTAAGTTCTTTCAACTTAGCCGAATCCATTCTGTAGGGAGAGGTGGAAATAGGATGAGTTTTTCAAAAAAGATTAATCCCAAAATCAATTTCCCTATCGAGAGGAACACCAAGAAGATACCTTCGGATCTAGAATCCTTAACGTGCACTAAATAATAGAGACAACCCATGGAAACCAATTTTCGGGCTCTAAGATAAGAAATAAACCTTTCCTTGGACACTAGGGAACTACCTCCCCACTTAACCACCAACTCACTTGGGAATTAGACACTGGACCTTCGGGTTTGAGAGAGATGCATAGCATAAGTGAAACTAATCTATCCCTAAAATCATATCAAAGTCTTATATGTCCAATTTAGTTAGGTCCACTAATGTCTCCCTGCCATAAATTGAAAACATACAACACCTATAGACTCTTTTAGCCATAATAGAGTCACCAACAGAGGATGATATAGTAAAAGGATTAGAAATACACTCAAGATAAAAAACAAAATAAATAGCTACGTAAGAGGTCACATAAGACAGAGTAGACTCGAGATAAAGTAGACAATATACATTATGAGAGAAAAGTTTTAGCATACCAATTAAAACATTAGGAGATGCCTCAGAGTCTTAACGAGTGGAAAGAGCGTACAGACTATTTCGACTAGTGCCGAAGCCAAAAGTGTAACCCTTTGACGTGGGAGAATAAGAGGTAGTAACAGAAACCTTATATGCACCCATAGCAACATTGCTTGAAGGGAAATTCATATAAAAATGGCCAAGCTGACCATATCTGAAACAGTTATTCCTCTCTTATCATAAAGCCATAATGCACCTATCCTCAAAAACAACAAGGGGGATAAGATGGAGTCGACTGATCCTTAGTGGCTTAAGATTGGGAACTTTGTTCCTTAAATTTAATATTACACTAAAAACAATGATCACCAGATGGCTTAGGATAAGGTACACTAGCCATTGAATAAGAACCAGAATCCCCTCACTTCTTTTTGGACCGCTGCCTTCTATCCTTGCCACTATTCTATTAGACACTGCTCTCCTAAGAAAACTGGGATCTCTAACTTTGCCTCTCTCCAACATCTTCCTATTTTTTCTTCTGATCTTCCATGTAGTACATATACACCACAAGCCTAGATATATCCATGTCACTATTCATTAAGGAGACCTTACTATCCAATACGAAGTCTCGAGAAAAATCCAAAGTAAATTTCCTTATCTTGGAGCTCATATTAGATACCACCTTGGGCGCATAATGGGGCAATTGATGAAAATTCAAGGAATACTCCTTCACATTCATATTTCCTTACTTCAAATTTAAGTACTCCTTAGCCTTAACCTCCCTCAACTCCTGGGGAAAGAAGAAATCAAGGAAAGGACCCGAGAAATCATCCCATAAAGACAACTCTACATCATCTCCCCTAGATAGTCCCACTCCTTATACCACTGATACGCCATATCCTTTAGCTAGTATACAATGAACTCCACATCCTCAAAATCAGAAGCGTGTATCATAGGAGAATATTCTCCATCTCATCTATAAATCCATGAGGATTTTCCTCAACCTTAGAGCCAATAAAGGTCGGAGGATTTAACCTTATAAATTGGACAACCCTGGTGGCCTCAGAAGAACTAACAATAGCAATCGAATAACGTGACTGAGATGTCACAAACTGGGTCATCAAATTAATAAAACGATGAAACTTAGCATTGGTAATATCTCCTAGAGGTGACTAAGTAGGAGTATCACCAGCGGGAGAAGGATTCGTAGGGACCGGTAGAACTCCAGTAGGTAAATCAAATGCAGCGAACCTATATCGGGTTTGAACTCCTTGAGTTGGACAAGCCCTGTCTAAACTATCCTCATGCAGGACAGAAGCGTTGCCACGAATATTAGATCTTCGGGGAGGAATGATCTCAAAAGTGAACAAATAGGAATTATAGAAGATTGTAAGGCCTTAGACTCTATATCCTGATAGTAGATCATAAGAAAGGGAAATATTCCTAAATGACTCGTAGCCTCTCCTTTATAAGTGTGGCATGCCACATACCCATAAAAGAGACTCTACTTTACACGACTTTGTGTAAATTAAAGGACACAAAACCTAGGCTTTGATACAAACTTTGTCACGATTACTATGAAGGGTATCTCAGGTCCACCGAGGATTAGAAACTATCCCTATTGCCTAGTTAATCCAAACATAATGCCCATTGGACGCTGAAATCAAAACATATAAAAAGATAAGATATAAAATTTCAAAGAAATCTAAGAAAAAAAAATATCCAACAACCAAACACAAAAACCACTAAAGTCCATAACAATATACATAAAGCCCCGAAAAAAGATGAAAACCAATCTATGTTGGTATATTCCCCCAACTCTGGCAATGACAATGACAATGATAATGTTAATGATAATGTAAACTTTTCAATTCTAGTCTATGAAAGGACATTGATGAAACGAGAAAGTCTTTTAGAGAATGAAAGATCACCACTTCACCATCAACGATTGATGATCCGAGTCGATCCATCTAACACTACACAGGAAAGACAGAGGTATCTCTGATGCCTACATCACATGGAGTTACAGCATTTGGAGATGGTTATTGGGATAAACACTAGCACGTAACCAAGAGATAGGGGATAAAATAATGCCAAGTCAAATCCAATTCAAAATTATGTGAACAACATCATATACATACATAGATAATATACTAGGATAGAGAACATGGCTTAACATGAAGTAAAACATTAGCCTGGACTATGTAGCTTAACCTTCATAACAGGCACCACAGGGTATATAGGTTTACTTCCCCATGCTAAAAAGGCCCCACTGTGTATTAGCCACACGAACTAGAGGTATCAAGGAAGACCAGAGAATGCTCCAAACCCACGTCAATCATAGATACAAATATATCAACAGTCTGGACTAAGTACACAGGTCATCAGAACCAACCCTCATATCGGCAAACATGAGTTTCTAGTACAAATCAACTAAGACCTACACCTTCACACTTCACAAGATAAACACCATTAAGTCTAATTTACAACAAGTTTCACATAACACTTGTATTTACCAATGAACCAACCATTAAGGGACATCATGGGTATCATCATACCCTTATACTTACTAGCTTAACTCTATGCAATAATAATGACATTTACTTGGGGGAATGCCTCGTCATCTTTTTTCAATAAATCAAATGATAGCCAATAACAAAATCCATGTTTATTGTTTAATCATTTATATAATACAATAATAGTCTGTAAGTCAGACCAAGCGCAATTCATAATTTAGAGCCATTAGCACAAGTGGGTTGAGGCAACATAATTTTTCATATCCAATTCTAATGTCAAAACTTCAACTAGGGGAAAATCATGACCCCTAAGTTTATTCACCATTCCCATGAACCCCACCAGTTCAAAACAATTAATAGAGCATAAACAATGCATAATAAATCATGGGATAACAATTTGAAAAATCAACCATGTAAAAATCCTCAACCACATGAAAACCCATATTAAAACCCATCCAATTAAACTATTTAAATACAGTTTTTTCATAAAGTAATAATTGGGGAAGATAACATGCCTAAAATACCAAAATTTAGGAAGAGCAGTAAACCTTTAAGCCCTTGGATGACCAACTTCTTGGAAACCCTAAGTATCTTAACCTTGGATAGTTTAGAGAGAAGATAGTGTGTTTTGATTGTGTTATGAATGAGAAATAACCCCCTTGAATTCTTAATAGATGTGGGGTTTGAGTAAGGGAAAAGGGGAATTGACTAGAATGCCCTTAATGAAAAGACTGAAAATTAGTCTCTCAATTGCTATGGGTGACCTGAAGACTCATAGGGTTACCTTACGACTCATTAGGTCCTACTCATAGTTTGGACAGTGTCCACGATGACCAATACTGACTTGGCTATGAGTCTTATACGAATTATACTCAGTCATTATGGCTCTATGGTCCAGTCGTTGTAAAAAAAGAATCAATTGAGGCATCACACTGATTAGTCTTCCAAAGACTCCATATGACTTATTATGAGTCTTTACAACTTGGTAGGAGCCATTCATAATCAGGACAAAAAACCTAGACACACAGAGGTCAGACTACAATTAGGATCCTATGAGTCGTTGCGACTCGTAAGGAGAGTCATAGTCTAGGAACTAAGGATAAAATTCTAAAAATCTTTTGGGGACCAAAATCTGAAGTATTATATATGTTTTCCAATTAAGCGACCTAAGTGGTGCTTAAGCGAATGCACCAGCAGTGTGGTGCAGCAGTTAGGGACTTGGTAAATCTCAAGTCTCCACAGACCCCTCGAGATTCATCTAGAATCCCGTGGATGAAAATGAACTATTCTACCCTATCAAATTTTGCATTTTTGACTCACTAGAAGTATTGTCATTTACATACGAGGTTGATTCGACAAAAAGAGGGCCCCTCACCGAAGTACCATATTTATCAACTTTTCATCAGTATCCCAAAATGAGTTTGGAAGCCTCGGGACCGGAAAAATGGTCCCCCTTGCCTAAATTCAACATTTTCAGAGATGATGGAACTATTAGAATTGACATACGAGGTAATTTGATTGTAGTTTTTGCTCGATAGGTAACTCTTACCAATGAAGACTTCAAAATACAGAATTGGCTCAAAAAATCAAACAACTGCCCGATAACTAAAATGTCAGCTCCAACAAGTCACAAATGACTTTGAAAAGCTATAGAAAAGTTCTAAATGAAAAAAATATGTGGAAATTTTGAAAATTACCTAGAGGGTCATTACAGTATCCACTACTAAAAGAACTTTCGTCCACAAAAGTAAGGGGTTAGGATATACCCAAAGGCTCGAATAGGTGAGGATACTGGGTCTGCTTCTCGCTCTTGGTCTCCTGAGTAGCCTCCTCTACTCGGTGGTGTCTCCACTGAACCTTAATTACTAGAATCTCTCTAGAACACAACCTCCTAATATCCTTGTCTATTATGAACACCAACTCCTCCATAACAGCCAATCTCTCATCCAACTAAATTGAGCTGCACCAGAGAAAATAAAGACACAACAAGAATGTAACGCAACATAGAAACATAGAAACTTGGATGAACAACAGTAAAATCAAGGGGTAAGGCTAACTCATAAGAAACCTCACCAATTGTACAAATGATCTTAAAATATCCAATATACTTTGGGTTAATCTTACCTTACCTCCAAAACCTCATCACACCCTTCATGGGTGATACTCTAAGTAATACTCAATCTCCAACCCCAAACCTCAAGGAACGAAGTCTACGATTTGTAGAAGCCTTCTGCCTACTTTGACTTACCCTTTGCCTATCCTAAATAACCCTGACTCTAGACGAGGACTTCTAAAGAAAGTCAATACTACAAGATCTAATATCAGAGCTCTCAAACCACCCAATTAGATATCAATAATGTCTACCATATATTTCCTTAAATAGCATCATCTCAATACTTATATAGTAGATATTATATCTGCAAACTTCGCCAATGATACATGTTGTACCCACTAATCCCTAAAATCTATAATGCAGGTTCGTTGTATATCCTCAAGAACCTAAATAGTTTGCTCTGACTATACATTAGTTTGAGGGAGAAAAGTTATGCTAAGATCCACCGAGTACCCAACTCCTTCTAAAAAGCTTTTCAAAAGTTAGAAGTAAATACCAAACCCCAATCTAAAATGAAAGATATAGGCACTCCATACAAATGGACTTTCTCACAAACTTCGATGCGGGCTAACCTATCAAAATTAAATTACATCTGAACAAGAATAAAATTTACTGACTTGATCAATCAATCCATAACAACCCAAATACCATTGGAATCTGCGAGTCAGACCACTGACAAAGTCTATTGTGATTCGCTCCCATTTTTACCCTAGAATAGACAATGTTTGAATTAAACCACTAGGTCTTTAATGCTTGATCTTTACATACTTACAACATATGCAATAAGCTATAAAGTATGCCGCATATCTCTCTATGCCATACCATCAATAATATTGCCTCATATCTCTATACATATTCGTTGTATCGGGGTGAATGAAATATCTTGAGTTATGAGCCTCATGCAATATTATCTAAATTAATTCACCAACTTTCAAAACACAAATGCTACCATTATATCTCAAAACACCCTCAAAATCTATGGTAAACCTCTTGGACTCACCATACAACACCTGATCATGAAAGATGACAAGTCTCAGATCATCGAACTCATGACTCTTGGGGTCAGAAATATCAAGTTGCACCATCGAGTTGTCTAAGAATTATATGTTCCATGCCAATGGCCTCTATGAAATTGAGATATTAGCCAAGCTACCAATACTCACCACCTTTTAGCCCAAGGAATCTGCTACCATATTCACCTTGCCCAAATGATATAAGATGGAGATATTAAAATCTGTCAGGAACTCCATCCATCATTGATACCTAGAATTTAGTTCTCTCTGGGTCATATGATATTGAAGACAATGATGATCTGTGTAGATATAATAATGCATGCCTTAAAGATAATGCCTTCAAATCTTAAGTGCAAAAACTACCACCTCCAACTTCAATAAATGATTTGCATTTTTATGCTTGTGTACCTTCAACTGCTTTGACTCATATGCAATAACTCAACCTTATTGTATTAATACATAACCTAAACCAACACTGGAAGTATCGCAATATATGGTGTGTCCCTCACACTTAATAGGAAGAGACAATAAAGAAGCTGAAATAAGAAATCTATTGAGCTTCTGAAAGCTCATCTGGTACTCATTGTACCACTGGAAAGGAACCTCTTTTAGGGTTAATCTGGTCATCAACGATGTAATAGTAGCAAAGCCCACAAAGAACCACCTATAGTAAGCAGCCAAAACCAAAAACCTGTGAACCCATATAGAGATATATGCTTGGCCTAATCACGAATAGCCTTAATCTTTGCTAGATCCACCATAATCCCATTCTTAGACACCACATAATATAGGAATATCACTAACTCGAGATAGAACTCATACTTTGAGAATTTGGAAAAAACCTATGATCTCTCAAAGCTGGATCATAATCTTCAAATACTACATATTTTCCTCCCTACTCCTTGAAAACATAATGATGTCATTGATGAATAAAATTTTAAAGGAATCCAAATATGGCCTAAACACGTGGTTTATCAAATCCATGAATCTATAGGGCATTGTTCAACCCAAAAAACATCACTAGGAACTCATAATTAGCATAACGAGTATTGAAGGTCATCCTTTGGATGTCCTAATATCGAATTCTTAACTAATGAAAATTGGACATCAAGTCATTCTTAGAGAACATTGTTCCTCCAAGAAGATGGTCAAATAAATCATCAATATGAGGCATTGGATACCTGTTCTTCATTGTCACCTTATAAATCTACCTATAGTCAATACACATATGCAAGGAACCATCTTTATTCTTTTCAAACAAGATAGGTGCACCCCAAGAATACACAATTAATCTAATAAAACCTTTACCCAGAAGTTTCTAAAGATTTGAATTTAGCTTCTTAAGATAGACAAGATCCATACGGTAAGGTTCTAATGAAAAAAGGTCAGGTATTCTACTCAAGGTCAATAAGAAACTCAATATAAAGCTCAGGAGAAAGACTGGGTGGATCGGTAGGAAAAATATTATGAAACACATGGACTATAGAATAGAGTCAAATAAGGGACTCTCCACACTAACATCATGAATATACATGATATAAGACTCAAAACCCCTCCAAATAATTCTCCTAGCCCGAATATAAGAAATAATCCCCATCGACTCACGGCTAATAAATCCCTATCACACAACCAGTGGTATGCCAAATATAGCTAAGGTAACAATCATGAAAAAAAAATCCAAGGTTGGATGATTAGGGGATAGCCAATCCATGCCCAGAATCACATTTAAATCCACTATATCTACCATAATAAGATCAACATGAGTGTCAAACTCTCGAACATTCACAACACAAGATCTATAAACCCAATCCACATCAAAAGAATCACCCAATGGGTGCAGATGTACATAATTACACAAATAAAAAATATCAAGATAACTCTAACCATGGTGCATAATAAATAGATACGTAAGAATAAGTGAATCCCAAATCCAATAAAGTAAAAGGTATCTGATGGCATACTAAAATCATGCCTATAATAATAGCGTTTGAAGGCTCTACCTAAGTTCTAGTAGGTATGACATACAAATGACTACACTAACCACCTAGCAGGGATCCTTACTAATTTCCTATCCTACCTACTTGAGGAATTCCATTAGAACCTTGGATACTACCCCAACGGTCATGCAAACCACCTCTAGAGGAAGTAGATATTACCCTAATTGATGGAACATTTCAATCTTTAGGAACCACCATTCCACAACTGAGGCCCTCTCTTGATAAATGGATAAAAGGCCCTACAACTATAATATACTCTAAGTTCTTAAGTATAACCAAAAGATATAAATGTCTTAAAGTAACCAGCACATATAGAATACCTTAAAAATGAACTTTTTAGAGACTGAACATTGATGATCACTGTATCTAGACTGGTCTATATCGCTAATTTGAAGTGCGACATTAATGGGCCTTCTAGACTCGCCTTGATACTAATACGACTGACACAAAAGATATATACCCTAAGAACTATTACCCCTGAATAATGAGAAACTATTACTCCTGCTGAAAGTGCCCTGATATCGTGGCCTCTTATCAATTCCCCTTTCAAAATTGCGATACATCTTCTCCATAAGATAAGCATCATCAAAAAACCTGAGAAAAAATATCTATACACAACAACCAAACTCTATATAGCCATACAAAAAGGAAGCCTTATTCCTCGAACAAACCACAAAATCCACTAATACTCAATTGGAAAAATAGATATAGCACGCCTAGGAAATGCATAAAATGGGTTTCATACTCAGAAACAATCATAGAGAACTTCTCTAACCTTGCGAATGTGTCTCTCAAATGATATCTAAGGCTACAAGGTATACACTTCTATAAAAAGACATCGGAGAACTAAGTCCATATCAATGAGGGAGATCTAATTGGTCTAGAATCAAGATAACCTCTCCATCAGTGTTGCGCAACCAAATCCAACATAAAAGTAGTACAATCCCCACCAAGAGTCTCAAATAGCCCCAAATTTTAGTCTATATCCTAATAAGAAACCAAGAACTCATAACAATACTTGCTCGATGTGCCAAAAAAACTAGGTAAAGTTGTAATACCCCGTATATTTCTAAGCTTGAAAATGAAGTGGTGTTCCTACACATAAAACCTCCTATCCTGTGATTCATATTGGAGTACATGAAATAGGATGAGGATCCTAGTGATAATAGAGCTTATGATATGTTAAGAATGTTCATAAGAGTCACTTAGAGTAAGCCAAGCTAAGATCTTTTGAATCTACCAAGTTTTCGTGTGTGATTTCACATGGGTCATCATTGAATGAAAATAACATTGTTTATAGGTTAAATTTTAGAATATTTATACCCTACAAATTATAGGGAATTGAATACGCTTTTTGTCGATACCAAATTTACCTAAAACGGACACCCGATAAAGAAGCTATGGTAATTTAAAGTTTCAACAGCATTATTTCAGTCAGCGATGCAACGCGCCATAAGCCAATAATGATGTTTGTAAATTTCCCATGAATCTCCGTGATTCCACCACATTGCGGTGAGTTTCCAGGTTAGAAATGGGGGCAACATGATATCTCTGCATTGCGCTGGGGGGCCCAAATCGAGTAATTTTTATGGAAATTAAATGACGTATCTAGAGGGGTATTTGGGTCATCTTTCCAACCCTATATATATTCCATAAACACAGAATTATGTATTATTTCACCAAAATATACTCTTTCTCTAAAAATCCTCTAAATAACACATTAGGGTTTTCAAGTTCAAGCAAATTTCTCCATCAATCATCAAGAATTTTCCATCTAAGGTATGCTTAGTGTTCATCTATGAATCCATTTTGTTCATAGAGCTCAAGAACCGTGTTTTAAATAATATATTGTGATTTTCTTGTTTTCATATGACCATGTACATGTTGATGATTATTTTTTAAGTTTCAAGATGATATCTAAAGGTGTTTTCATGAAGTATATGTGTTCGTTAGTTGAAATCCATGAACTTTATGTGGTTTAAAATGGGGAAATTCATAAAAACTCACCTAAGCTAAAAGAATGCATGCAAAGTGTTTGATAAAATGCTTAAGGTGATAAGATTTGTGTCCCATGATTTAATAGTGCTTAAATGACATGTCAATACTCTATGATTTATGATTTCACATGAATTCCACGTGATTAATATGCGTCATTGTTGTGATATGGATTGAGCATGATATTGAAGCTATGCAAGTGTACACATGTTGTATGAATTTCCTATCCATAAGTAAGATTTTGAGAACTATGCTTAGTGTGAAATCCCCTACTTATGATATGGTGAATTGTGGACTCCATTTTTATGATCAAGACAGTTATGTGTGTCAGTTTTCTTCCATCGAGTCTTGGGGGTACTAGTACCCAAAAAATATAGTTGTGTACCTAGAGCAATGTCACTTTATCATAATTATCTCAGTCAAGCCATGATCTATAGAACTCAACCAGTCATGTGACTCAGGAAATCTTAGAAATCTCATGATCTCAATAAATTCTCAAATAGTAGTTCTATTTTGTTACATAATGAAAGTAAGTTACTCAGTCCATGTACAACCATTTAAATCATGTTCAGTCTCTTCAGATGTGAGGAGAAGTTAGCGCTGAGTGAGCCGAAGGATGGGAACTCACCTGCTAGTTTAGGGTGTGATTCCAAGTATTCATCATTGTGTTCTAGAACTACGTAGCCAGCGTAGGTTGAGACATCATAACCTAAAATATTAGGGTGATGAGGTGGATTAACTTGTCAGTTTAGGGTTCCTACTATTCTCATTTGAGTTTCTGCCATCTAAGGGTCACTCACAGCTGACCTACTAGTGGCACAGTATTAATAACCTCCCAGTCGGGGCAAAGATTAGACCCCAACCTAGCTATATGTGTTATTGGGGCATGTCGCTTAGCAACTACCTCAATCCTAGTCTCAGTAAAAGAACTCAGATAGTTCTTCAGATTTTAGTATACCAGGACTGTCAGTTACAGTCAATTCAGTTACAATACGGAACTCAGGTAGTTCCATCAGATTTAGGACTATCAGACACGGCCATCCATGTTATTAAAATTTTAGTATCAGTCATACTAGATAATAGTAAACCATGTATTAGCGTACAGATCCATATATCATGTATTCATGATTTATAGTTACTATGTATGCATGTTTACACTCTTACGTTCATATCAGTTAGTCAATTAGCATTGTTCATGCATGTAAACCATTTTGTATTTAGCCTACATCACTCTTATACTCAGTACTCCCAGTCGTACTAACGCATTTGTGCTATGGTACTTTCTTTTGTGTTACACCATAGGCTCAGAGACATGAGTTCCGGATCAGCGGTAGTATTACAGTCTCAGAGTCGCAGTGAGTTCTCATCCATTCGAGGATGATATAATTTTATTTTCAGTTTAGTTTTGCTTGACGAAGTTAGTTAGAGACATATTCCTTTAACTTCTTATTTCAGATAGTATTTAGTGGCTTTCAAATTTAGTTCAGAATTTAGATTCAGCTTTCACTTGTTTTGGGTATTTGTTACCTTATACAGATGTTATTATTTATTATATATTCTATTTAGTTGAAACTTATGGCCTATTATTCATGTTTTCTATATTTTACAAGTATATTATGTAGAGTATAGGTACAAATATTAGTCATGGGTTAGCTTGTGGTCCCTCGGGGTTATAAGCACTGTGTAGCATTTTGGTTCAGTAAATCGGGGTGTTACAAACTTTGTATCAGATCCTAAGGTTCAATACAGTCTTAGGAAGTCTGAAAGCCGCCTCTAGTAGAGTATTGTAGATGGATGTGTTGCGCGCCATATTTATTTGCAAGAGGCTATGAGATGTTTTAGGAATATTTTCCCCTCTTTTAGTATTCATGTTATGCTAGTGAGCATAATATCATGCAAACATCTCAGTCTAATCCATTTTTCTCTTATTCCAAAATATGCCTCCAAAGAGAAAAAACCAGCTCGCTCCTCAGCCCGACGATCCTTTGGGTGAACATGTTTATCATGTGGAGTTTAGGTCCATATTCTCCACACTTACTCAGTCTGTGGCTACCCAAAATGAATGGCCACCATTTATTCAAGCCAATCAGTGGCCAACTCAACCACAACTAGGATTCGAGACTTCACCCGAATGAACCCTCCATCTTTCTTCCGGTCTAAGTTCGATGAATACCCTCAAGAATATTTTGACCATGTCCAGCAGGTCATAGATATCATGGGAGTTACTTCTTGTCAGAGTACTGAGTTACCCGCATACTAGTTACAAGATGTGGCTCATACTTGGTACAAGCAGTGGAAGTCTGAGAGGTTAGAGGATGTAAGTCTATTTACTTGGAGGGAGGCAACTAAGACAGATTCTTTCTCCAAGAGCTGAGGGAGGCAAAAGTTCTTGAGTTCATCAACCTCAGGTAAGGTAATATGATGGTTAAAGAGTATTCTCTCATATTTACTCACCTAGCCAGATATGCCCCTTATTTGGTTGCAGACAACGGGGCTAAGATGAGCAAGTTCATGTCAGGAGTGAATAATAGCAAGGTAAACGAGTGTAGGTCTATGATGCTAAACAATGATATGACATAAGCCATGCTCAGCAAATAGGGGACAAGAAGATTAGGACTAGGGAGAGGCAGAACAAGAGAGTAAGATCAAGCAGTTTTAGTTTTGCTTAACCCAAATTAGAAGGAGAAAACCATTCGCAGTTCCATCCTAAGCCAGTAGTTCCAACCCCTTCCCTCACCAATTCCGTAGTGCCAAAATTTAGAGATGGCAACAGAGATCGAGCACCAGGTTTTAAGTCTCAGGGTAATATTAGCAGTGCCCGAACTAATCCCCTATGTCAGACTTATGGTAAGAACCACAAGGGTACCTATAGAGCTGGCAGAAATATTTGTTTCAGTTATGGCAAGATAGGCCATAAGATTAGAGTGTCTACAGTCAGGTCTACAGGTTCAGTATAATCGTTCCACATCTTAGTCTGGTCGTCCAAATCAGTAGGGTGACACTTCTAATGCTGCTAGTGGGCAACACCCAAAAAACTCTATTCTCTTTAGACCCGATAGGTTCAGGAAAATTCTCTTGATGTCGTTACTGGTACGTTACAAATTTTCCATGTTTATTTTTATGCTTTGCTAGATCTAGGTGCATCCTTGTCTGTTGTTACTCCTTATATAGCAGGCGATTTTTATATCAGTCTTGAAATTTTAGCAAAGCACTTTTCAGTCTCTACCCCAGTGGGTAAAACCATCATAGCTTGGAAGGTATACATGAACTGCCCGATTATGATATTTCAAAAAGCCACATCAATAGATTTGGTTGAGTTAGAGATGACTAATTTTGATATTATTCTTGGAATGGATTGTCTTCATTCCTGCTATGCCACAGTCGACTATAAAAATAGGATATTTCAGTTTCAGTTCCTGAATGAGCCCTATCCTAGAGGGATGGGTAGTACTTTATATTTCAGGGGTTAGCTTATTTCCTAACTTTGGGCAAGGAAACTGATTTCTAAGGGATGTGTTTATCATCTCATTCATATTAAAGTCTATGGTTCCAAATCTCCTAGCTTTACATTAGTCCCAGTATTTAACGAATATTCAAATGTCTTTCCCAAAGATTTTCCAGGCATTCCTCCCAAAAGAAAAATAGACTTCGGCATTGATCTGAATCTAGATACTCAGCCTATTTCTATTCCTCCATATAGAATGGCACTAGTAGAACTTAAAGAACTGAAAGATCAGTTGAAGGATCTCTTAGATATAGGATTCATTAGACCTAACATTTCCCTGTAGGGCTCACCAGTCTTATTCGTGCTCAACAAAGATTATTCTCTTAGGATGTGTATTGATTACCGTTAGCTTAACAAAGTCACGGTCAAGAATTAGTATCCTCTTCCTAGAATAGCTGACTTATTTGAACAACTTCAGGGTGCCAGTTATTTCTCCAAGATAGGCCTCATATCAGGCTATCAGCAGCGTAGAGTTAGAGAATGTAACATCCCAAAGATAGCTTTTCATACTCGGTATGGTCACTTTGAATTTCTAGTTATGTCCTTTGGTCTTACCAATTCCCCAGCTGCTTTCATGGACTTGATGAACCGTGTGCTCATGCAGCAGTTGGAAATGGTCTTCATAGTCTTCATAGATGATATCCTAGTCTATTCCTGCATAAAGCGTGATCATTTAAACCATATCAGAATTATTCTTTAGACTCTCAGAGATCACTAGCTATTTGCCATATTCAGTAAGTGCGAGTTTTGGCTAAGGTCAGTAACAGTCCTTGGCCATATTTTTTCTGGTGATGGAATTAGAGTAGATCCTCAAAAGACTAAAGCAGTAAGAAACTTGCCTCACCCTGCCTCTCCATTAGATATCAGGAGTTTCTTAGGTTTGGCTGGCTATAACAGGCGATTTGTTAAGGGATTTTCTTCTATTGCATCCACCATGTCCAGATTGACTCAGAAGAAGGTCAAGTTTTAGTGGTCAGATCCTTGTGAGAAGAGTTTTAAGGAATTGAAGACTCAACTCATCTTAGCTCCAATTTTAGCTCTTCTAGATGGTTCAGATGGGTTCGTAGTATACTATGATGCATATAGATTAGGTTTGGATTGTGTCCTCATGAAGCATGGTAAGGCTATAACCTACACCTCCAGGCAGTTAAAGCCCCATGAGAATAATTATCCTACTCATGATCTTGAGTTAGCATCCCTAGTATTTGTCTTGATGATTTGGTAGTATTATGTATATGGATTTCATGTAGATTTCTTCACAGATCATAAGAGTCTCCAATATGTCTTTTCTCATAAAGATCTCAATCTTCATTGGAAAATGTGGTTAGAGCTCTTGAAAGATTATTACATAAGTGTCCTTTATCATCCGGGCAAGGCCAACATTATGCTCGATGCTCTTAGTAGACTCTCCATGGGTAGTGCTTCTTACATTGAGGATAGCAAGAAGATAATATCTCAAGAAATCCATCATCTTGCAAGACTAGGTGTTTTCTTAGTCGATTCTTCAAAGGGTGATATATATGTTCAGGATAGTTTAGATTCATCTCTATTTTTCGAGGTAAAAGAAAAGCAAAACAGGGATCCTAGCCTTGTCAAGCTAAAAGAGTCAGTTCAGAATAAAAAAGTAAAGGTTTTCTCCCTAGGAGGAGATGGTGTCATTCATTGTTAGGGTAAGCTCTGTGTTCCAGGCGTAAATGAATTAAAGAAGGAAATTCTTGTAGAAGCGCAAGGTGCGCAATACTTTATAATCCAGGGGACACTAAGACGTACCGCAACCTAAGGGAGATCTAATGGTGGAGTAGGATGAAGAGAGATGTTACAAAATTTGTGGCTAAGTTCCCTACATATCAGCAGGTTAAGATAGAGCATCAGAAACCTAGTGGTTCCATGCAGGAGTTCACCATTTCTACTTGGAAGTGGGAAGAAGTGAACATGGACTTCGTGATAGGTTTGCCTTAAAATCATCAGCATGATTCAGTTTGGGTCATTGTAGATAGAATGACCAAGTCAGCCCATTTACTTCCAGTCCATACCTCTTATTCAGCCGAGGATTATGACAAACTATATATCAGGGAGTTGGTCATATTAAACGGTGTTCCATTATCTATCATCTCAGACAGAGGTACCTAGTTCACGTCTCACTTCTGGAAAGTATTCTAAACGGGTCCTGGTACCCAAGTGCATCTCAGTATAACTTTTTATCCTTAAATTGATTGTCAAGTAGAAAGGACTATTCAGTCTCTTGAAGATATGCTAAGGGTGTGTGAAATTGATTTCAAGGAATGTTGGGATGATCACTTGCCTTTGATTGAGTTTCCATGCAACAATAGCTGTCATTCCAGTATTAAAATGGCTCCGTTCAAAGCTGTCTATGGTAGGAGGTGCAAATCTCCAATCGGGTGGTTCAAAGTTTGTGAGGACTCTGTCATAGGGCCTAACTTAGCATTTGATTCCTTAGAGAAAGTCCAGTTAATCAGAGAAAGACTCCGGGCTGCTCAAAGTCAACAAAGGTCATATGCTGACGTTCGTAGAAAGGATCTCGAGTTCGAGGTCAATGACTAAGTCTATCTAAAGATCTCTTCGATGAAGGGAGTGAATCAGTTTGGTAAGAAGGGAAAGCTCTATCCCTGATATGTCGGTCCCTTCAAGATTCTCAATTACTTAGGCAAGGTAGCGTATGAGCTCGAATTGCCTTCAAATCTAGCCTCAGTTCATCCAGTGTTTCATGTCTCTTTACTCAAGAAGTGTATAGGTGATCCATTATTCGTAATCCCTATCCAGAGCATTAAAAGTCAGAACAGTCTTTTCTATGAGGAAATTTCAGTCAAAATTATAGACTATCAGACTCGTAGAGTGAGGAACAAAGAAGTCCCTATAGTCAAGCTTCTTTGGCAAAATCAGTCCGTTGAAGGTGGTACTTGGGAAGCAGAAGCAACCATGCGTACCAAGTATGGTCACCTCTTCTCTTCCAATATAAATCAAGATCAAGGTAACAGTTCTCCTTAAGCTTATTCAGTTTCCCATTCAGTATTCTATAAAACTTGGTATTTAGTTCATACTCAAGTTTCCACACAAATATAGTATCAAGTACCATTGCATATTCAGTCATGCATTCATGTACCAGTCTAGTGTATAATCTTGCATCAAATATGCATTCTCATTGGGAGAACTCAGTTATCAAAAATCACTGTCATGTCTGTCATGAGATCATGTTCCAGTAGTGTATTTATTGCATGTAGTCCAATTTAACGTCTATCCCCATTTCAGTCAGTCTCATTGGAGGATGAATGTTTCCAAAGGGGAGATATTGTAATACCCCATGTATTTCTAAGCTACAAATTGAACCGTTGTTCCTATACATGTGATGTTGGGCATATTTACATGCCTAAGAACCATAATTTACCCATATTTTAGCTAAGTTTAGAAGACAAAATATATAATTCCTGCACTTTTAGTCCATTTTCCTTTAAGTGAGCTGACCTACGTGATTAGCATGTTTTTCAGGTATTAATGATGAATATTTCAGCACATTATAGACTTATGAGAAGCAAAGGAAAACTTCACATTAGAGGGAAGGCAACTTTTGGACTGAAAGTGATGCATGGGAACTTTTTCCCGGGCAAACCTATTATTATTAAATACTTAAGGAGGCAGTAGCAACTTAGTGGACAAGGATACTATAAAAACCCTATTGCTGAATTTTTCAGCATTCATTATCAATTTTCATTCGACACTTTACATTATTCAGTTTTCAGAGTTTGTAAGTCGATAGAACAGAGAACACGACTAAGGCTTGCGAACGGCTAAAGAGAGAATCACGTCATCCTCATATTGACGCCAAATCACCTCCATCGCCAAGATTATTCTAGGTTGTGGTATGATGATGATGTCTATTGTGATTTCCGTTGTAATCATGAGTAGCTAAACTTCTCTGTTAGGGTTGTGGAAACCTTGTGAGATACTATCTATTGCTATGAGTTTGTGAATTCTTGATGTGTATGCTACTTATATCATTACTCTTTTCGTTTTAATTAAATTCTTATGGTTGTAAACATAGAGAATATGCTAGTATAGCATTAACTTGTTCAAGAGAAAAGTTACATGTTTGGAAAAGAGAGTGTGACAAGAAAATAGGGTTACCAACTCCTGTTTACACGTTAATGCCTTAACTGGATTAACTTTCTTGGAGAGTTCGTACCATTAGTTATACACTTTAGGCTCGGGAGAGCTAAAGTGAAATAATCCTTGATGGTTGAGAAACACTAGGATTTACCATTAGAATACGAATCTCTATAAGTGCATGCATGTCTAAATTCTGCATTACTCATAGTTAATAGATACGTAGAACTTACAAGGTGGACATAACCCTAACTTATTATTCTCTGTGATTAAATCTTACTACACTTTGCATTCCAACATTCCTTTGATAGCATTAATTCACGCCTAAACCAATCCCCCCTTTTTCCATAGAATTTTCGACCAACAGTCTACTAATAATTGCAACACTTAGTGACCAAGTATTCCCTGTAGGATTCGACACCCAACCCAGTTGGGTTTTATATTTGACATCGACCGCTTACACTTTCTAACGAGAGTTGTAGTTTGGGCGTTATCAAATTTTGGCGCCATTGCCGGGGAATACGGTTGTCAACTAAGTTTGTGATAGTTAATAGAACCTTTGGTAAAAAATTCTCAGATTTTACTTTTAGTTGTTGTTTTTGTTTTATTCAGGTTCGTTTGATTGCATACAAAACACTCAAAGTTCAGGTCAATCGTTATTACCCATAAATCCTGAACCACAACTTATTGGTAGAATGGATGCACAATGAGACATTGAAAGAAGGGGGGCTCAACAGGGGCAGGCTAGATTAGCTGCATTGGCAACTGCTCAAGTGCATCAACAGAATATTGATAACCCAGGTCGTGCAACGAATCTTGATTAAGAGGACCTGGGTGATTATGAGTTACTAAATCCAAGTCGTGCTGATGAGGTGGCAGCACCTGTGAACAGGAGAGATCGTCAAGTTAGAATGAGACCTGAACGCTGATCTGTGCAGGTTCCTTTTGATAATGATTATGACGATCTGGATGGAGATAGTGCAACAGGGGTTATTATTCCTCCGCCCTTGGCACCTGGAGCCAAGTTCAATATCACTAGCACCATGATTTAGCTATTGCAGCTCAAGGGGTTATTGGGTGGTCTTGCAAGAGACAATCCAAATATGCATCTGATTATTTTTATCTCAACATGTAAGGTGTTTGACAATCCATGGGTTGGACAGAATACGATCTGGCTGCGCTTATTTCCGTTGTCTCTATCTGTAGAGGCAACTCTATGGTTTAACGGGCTAACTCCTGATTCTATTACTAATTGGAGGCAATTGAAAGACGCTTTCCTAGAAAGATTATTTCTGCCATCCAAGAGAGTACAATTGAGAGATGACATCATTAATTTTCGACAGCTTCCAACTGAAGCTCTCCACGAAACATGGGAGAGGTTCAAGAAGAAGCTTATGCGGTGCCCAAATCATCAGATGACCAATATCCACTTGATGGAAATATTATACAGACTAAGTAATATGCTGGATCGTATGACAAAGCATAGTAGAGCTTGGCATACCAGGGATTTTGAGGTAGTAAGCTCTACTTTATCTATTGGCATTACTGCAAAACAGAGACGAAGAGAAGAGAAATATGACCAAGATATGGCTCACATGAAAATGCAGATGAACCTTCTTACCAAGCATTTATTATCAGGGAAGACAGAGAAGGTTAAGGCCATGAAATCACTGGGAAGAGATGACTCCAATTCTGAGGAGGAAGCAAACTACTTGAATAATTAGGGGGGTTTCGGAGGCAATGCCCAAGGAAACCAAGGTCAGAACTATTATGATAAATCAGGATACAAGGACCGTGATCAAGGTAGTTGGAAGAATAAGACTGACAGGAGTGGTTTGTATGTTCCTCCTGGAATTCGTGAGGCTGTGGCGTCTGGCTCTGGGAAGATATCCATGGAAGATATGATAGCTAAGCTGCTGAAAGGAGTGGAGGCAACCAACATGGGAGTAACTGAGGTAAAGAATGATTTTTCCTCAATAAATCAATTGGATGACTCGCATTCAACTGCAATAAAACAGTTGGAACAACAACTGAGTCAACTTTCAGCGGTATTCAATCAAAGAAAGGCTGGTACTTTACCTAGTGACACTGTGCAAAATCCAAGGAATGATGGATCATGTATGGCTATTACTACTCGGAGTGGTAAAGTGTTGGATAATCCATCCAAAGGCAAGCCGGTGGTTAATAATACAGAAAATAATGTTGTTGAAGCAGATTGTGATGATTCTGTAGAAGCTGAAAATCAAAATGAGATCATTCATGATGTTACTACTAGATGTCACCAGCCTGAAAAGAGTGAAAATCAGAAACAACATAAAAAGAAAATGGTGGAGAAATCTCTTCCCCTTCCCCCACCACTTTTTCCTCTGAGATTGAAGAAGAAAACTGATGACACCAGGTTCAGTAAATTCATGACCATGTTGAAGAAGCTGACTATTAATGTTCCTTTGGTGGAGGTGCTGGAATAGATGCCTGAGTACGCGAAATTCATGAAGGACCTTTTGACAAAGAAGCGGGCAGCAAGCTATGAGCTGGCAGATAATGTTCATCATTGCAGTGCAATCGCTACAAGATCGTTAGTTCCGAAGAAGGCAGATCCTGGTGCTTTCACTATTCCTTGCACTGTTGGATCTTTGGATTTTGCTAAGGCATTATGTGATTTGGGGGCTAGAATCAATTTTATGCCGCTATCCATTTACAGGAAGTTGGGGTTGGGCGATCCTACACCAACCAATATGCGGCTCGTGATGGCAGATAGGTCGGTAAAATGACCTATTGGTATTTTATATGACGTATTGGTGAAGGTTTGTACCTTTATTTTTCCTACAGACTTTGTTATTTTTGATTGTGAGGTGGACTCTGAAGTTCCCATAATCTTGGGGCATCCTTTCCTCGCAACTGGAAGTATACTTATTGATTTAAAAGCTAATGAGCTTTTATTTAGGCTGAATGATGAGGTGGTCCGTTTTGATGTACGCAAATCGATGAATCAGCCTAGAGATATGAATGTGTTCTCTGTAGCTGATATTTATTATGAGGATGACAAAGAATTATCTGTAGAGAAGCAGCTTATTGTTGAGCCATTGTCTGCTGGGCTTTTGAATTTTGAGCGTGAGGATGTTGAAGATTATGAAGAAACTATTTGTGCTCTAACAGGAATAGGGTTATATTCTCATGCTCCTAAAAAGCTGGACCCTGATCTTAAGAATCGACCTTCACCTACAGCGAAGACTTCCATTGAAGAGCCACCAGTGCTAGAATTGAAAGAGCTCCCCAGTCATCTAAAGTGTGCGTTCTTGGGAAGTGGAAATACACTTTTGGTGATTGTTGCGACTGATTTAGGTGAACAACAAGTAGCGGCTCTCATCTCTGTTCTGAAGAGGTACAAGAGAACCATTGGTTGGATTATTGATGATATAATTAGTATCCCTCCTGGGATATGTATGCACAAGATTCATCTCGAAGAAGATTGCATGCCCACAATTAAGCATCAGCGTCGTCTGAATCCATTCAGAAAATGATGCACCATATTTCTCGATGAAGTCTAAGTAATCGAGATAACTACGTCGTGCTGTGATAATAAATCAAGCGCTAGATGGGAGGTAACCCATTGTTTTTAATTATTTTATTTTTTAGGAGTTTGTTTTTGTTAAATATAAATCCAAAAAGAAGAGTAGAGCCACGACCAAAACTAAGGCGCTTGGTGGGAGGCAACCCATCTTTCTAATTGTTTTTGTTGTTTTTGATTAAGTGTAGGTGCAAGATGTACAAAGGAGGGGATTACTACCAAAAATTTTGATTTGGAAGTGAGCCATGTTAAAGGTGATGAGTTAGGAATGAAGGAGCAAAGGCTATCGGTTAGGCATTGCCTATGCGAATCTAGGCAATGAACAAGGCAAGGCCTATGTCATTGCCTATGTTCACTACCTCAACTAGGCAATGGACAAGGAAAGGCCTATACAAATCTAGGAAATGGACAAGGCAAGGCCTATGTAATTGCCTATGCTCACTGCCTCAACTAGGCAATGGACAAGGCAAGGCCTATGCAAATCTAGGCAATACCATATGCGCCGCCTATGAAAATCTAGGCAATACCATAGGCACCGCCTATGCCATTGCCTATGCTCACTGTCTCAACAAGGCGATAGGCAAGGCGCCGCATATGACTATGTAGGCGAAGCAAAAGGCGCTGCCTATGCTAAGCATAGGCAAAGCATTAGGCGTCGCCTACTTATGCATTTTTGTCTCCTAACCCGATTTTTCATTGATCAAACCCGACCCATGGCTTAGTCTATAAATAGATCCCCAATCTTAAAACACAATATCATTGTTTACTCAACCTAGGCACCGCCTAAGCTTCCCAAATCTCTCAAAGTTTGTCTTTTTGCTCATCTAGTCTTGCAAGATCATCTTCCCAAACTATCACCAAGTAAGTTATTCATTTATATTCCGTAGTTGTTGCAATCTTTCTGAGCTATTCTTTTTGCTCATCTACGCTTATAATGGTATTTTAGATTTAAAAGTGGTGTTTGATGATAAGAATATGATTGGTTTCTCATGATACATCTAGTTGAGCGAAATTCTTTGTGTGGGTGCTTTTGACTTTGTTCCGACTTGTATTTGATTTGTATACACTGTCATCTTTTTGCGGAATCAAAATGGTGAAGTTAATGCATAATCTTAAAAGTTGAAAGCTTGAATGTTTGAATGACTCGTTCATCGAGATAAAGATCATGATTGACCACAAGCATAACATTGTGTGATTCTTTCTATGCAATAACTTGATGCGATCTCTATGAAGTAGTCTTATTCAAGTAGAGCATTAATCCAAAAATTAAAGTATAACTGTGCTGAACATATTGTTGGAACATATCACCTAAACGTATGTCGATGAAGTATGAGTAATCGACATCACTCACTTAATTAGTCTGTGCCAGCAAATTAAGTGTGGGGTGGGGCCACTACTATTTGTTTGTCAGTTAAATCTTCCGAGATAAATCAAACATGACTCTATTTTAATCTCAGGAAGAATGGCCCCAAAAGGACGACAAGGAAAAGAAAGAGTGTCCACCTCACAGAAAGGACAGAAAAGGTCAAGAAAGGAGCAAGCTGAGTGCTCATCTTTACAAGTACCTCGACACACTTTTGGGATAAAGTGGGTCCTAGAGGAGGAAGGAAAGGAGTGGTACAAGAACAACAAAGTAAAGAAATATGTTCACGTGGATTTAATGCAAAAGGAGAGTCTAGCAAAGAGAGAACCCCGCATTTTTGCTAAAATCATGGCACTAAAACTTGATTTCATTTTCCGTGATATGGAGGAATGCAATCTTGATCTAACACGCGAGTTTTATGCCAATTGTTCCCCAAGGACTACCGGAAGCGAAGTGAAAATTCGAGGCCAAGTCTTGCAATTGAATACGGAGTTCTTCAACTCTTTTCTTTGTCTTCCATCTGTGGATCCATCACCAGTCAAGGAGATTTATCACAGACCTCCCTACAGGGCAATCAGACACACACTGTGCGGAACAAGGTCCATGGCCCAGTGGATTCATCACAAGGAAACCGGTCGGCACAATACCTTCCCGTATGCTTCCTTGACCAGAGAAGCTCGAATATGGTTGAGAATAGTTAACTCTTGCCTGATTCATGGGACACAGTACACAAAGATCACACGTGATAGGGTATGCTTAGTGTACACTCTGATGACTAATATCCCCATCAACATTGGTGCGGTTATACAATCATCCATGCGTAAGGCTAGGCTGCACAAGAGGTCCCATTTCAGCTTTGGCAATTTGTTGACTACGATATTAAGGAAGGAACACATTGAAGAGGAACCTGCAGATCATAAGCTTCCGCACAACCCGAAGAAGGTTGATCTCACAAAGGTTAAAGATCCTGAACTGGGCATGGCGTCAACCTGACCACTGCAGAAAGACATGCTCGGGATGAAAGTTTCTTTCGCTATCTATATGGCATGACTCGGTTTACCATAATGAGTGGGGGTCATATTCCGACTGATGCAGAGCTCCAGCAGTTGGATTATGACTACCCGATTAATGAGCATGCACGGGCTATGTGTGGAGTGGGGGTACATTTTGAGGAACCTCTCGATGATGATGTACCAATTGATGATGATCGCCGACTGCCAGACTCAAACGTGGAGGACAGATCTGATGATGACGACTCTGATGATGATTCTGACGCAGGGGGTATGACTCCAAACATAAAGGAGGAGTCCGACTAATCAGGTTTTCCTTATTTATTTTCCACTGAGGGCAGTGTGTCCCTTCTAAGTGTGCGGTGTTGGTATTTGTATGCTGTATTGTACTTCTTTGCCTGCATTTATTCTAGTTTGTAGTTAAATTTTTAGTTTTTTTTTTAGATTTTGCATGAAATTGTTCTGATAGGCGGCATGGTATTATGACAAGAGTTTGTGCTAAAATCATTACTATGGAGACATTTAGGCTCTAAGTGTGACTCACTGTGTGATAAGTGTGCGGTTTAATTCATTCATCTGTTGGGTCAAGAGTCTATACTGCTCCCAATAAAGTTGACCATGTGCCTTGTGTGTGAGGTTGTAGTATATTTTGTGTTGTGATTTATGCTAGAACTTGCCTGGTGTGTGTGTAATGCAAAATAAAGAGTGTGAGTTTAGCAGATGATTTAGGCATTTCTTTGGCAGCTCTGTATTTATTTACCTTCTTTTTACCCACCCTTGTACATTATCCTAGTTAACCCCATTTGAGCCTTTAGCTATTTTCTTTGACAGCCTCATATGAAGCCTAATCCAATTTTTTTTCAAGACCATAATTTGATCCAAATTCCTAAGCGCTTTAAATTGTAGAGTCATGTGACAAAATAAGAGGAAATTCAGTGAGAGTGATGCCTCAGAGTGTATTTGTACATGAAATTGTTGTGAAAAATAATGGCTATCATAGAGGTGCTTTATAAAATATAAAAGAAAAAAGAAAAAAAAATGAAATAGAAAAACCAAAAGATAGTTGTGTTTATGATTGAATAACAAAATAGGTGAAAAGGGGTGGTAGATGAAATAAATATAGAGGGGTTGTTAAAAGATATTGTAAATGGCGTAATGTGGTGTATTAAAGCGCTTAGGGAACATAGTCACTATTTCTAGCCAAAATAGTCCTACCCGTCCCTTAGCCTATATTACAACCTGTAAAGACCTATTTGATCCTAAGCTTAGCATTCTGATATTAGTAGAGCATTACACTAAGGGAAAGCCTATGGTCATCAGTTGCAATATAAGAATTCTTTGTGCGAGTGAGAGCAAGGAGAGTCTTATACCCATATTTCAAAAATTGCAAAATTGTGAGTGATTATGGGTGATATCTTGTGTGAGACACACATGGTTGATGATTTTTGGGTATTGTTATATGATTCTTTATGTCTTAACATATGGATACGAATTAACCATCTTCACGAGTCTATGTTGGAGGTTGAATTGTTTCTAGTAGTGATCAAGAAACCTACTCTTTGTTAATGATTGTTGTGCATGTCTTGTTGAACATTTTGTGTTGCTATTGTGAAATTCTAGTTGAGTGTTTGCATGGATGTAATATTTTGTTCGAGGACGAATAAAGCTTTAAGTGTGGGGTGGTGATGTTGGGCGTATTTACACGGCTAAGAACCATAATTTACCCATATTTTAGCAAAGTTTAGAGGACAAAATATATAATTACTGCACTTTTAGTCCATTTTCCTATAAGTGAGCTGACGTAAGTGATTAGCATGTTTTTCAGGTATTAATGATGATGGCAGCTTTTGAACTGAAAGTAATGCATGGGAACTTTTTCCCGGGCAAACCCAGTATTTTTAAATACTTAAGGAGGCAGTAGCAACTTAGTGGACAAGGATACTATAAAAACCCTATTGCTGAATTTTTCAGCATTCATTATCAATTTTCATTTGACACTTTACATTATTCAGTTTTCAGAGTTTGTAAGTCGATAGAACAGAGGACACGGCTAAGGCTTGGGAACGGCTAAAGAGGGAATCAGGTCATCCTCATATTGACGCCAAATCACCTCCATCGCCAAGATTATTCTAGGTTGTGGTATGATGATGATGTCTATTGTGATTTCCGTTGTAATCATGAGTAGCTAAACTTCTCGGTTAGGGTTGTGGAAACCTTGTGAGATACTATCTATTGCTATGAGTTTGTGAATTCTTGAAGTGTATGCTACTTATATCATTACTCTTTTCGTTTTAATTGAATTCTTATGGTTGCAAACACAGAGAATATGCCAGTATAGCATTAACTTGTTCGAGATAAAAGTTACATGTTTGGAAAAGAGAGTGTGATGAGAAAATAGGGTTACCAACCCCTGTTTACACGTTAATGCCTTAACTGGATTAACTTTCTTGGAGAGTTCGTACCATTAGTTATACACTTTAGGCTCGGGAGAGATAAAGTGAAATAATCCTTGAAGGTTGACAAACACTAGGATTTACCATTAGAATACGAATCTCTATAAGTGCATGCATGTCTAAATTCCACATTAATCATAGTTAATAGGTACGTAGAACTTACAAGGTGGACATAACCCTAACTTATTATTCTCTGTGATTAAATCTTACTACACTTAGCATTCCAACGTTACTTTGATAGCATTAACTCACGCCTAAACAAATCGCCCCATTTTCGTACAATCTTCGACCAACAGTCTACTAATAATTGCAACTCTTAGTGACCAAGTATTCCCTGTGGGATTCGACACCCAACCCAGTTGGGTTCTATATTTGACATCGACCACTTACACTTTCTAACGAGAGCTGTAGTTTGGGCGTTATCAACATGAAACCTCCTATCCCGTGATTTATATTGGAGTACATGAATTAGGATGAGTAACCTAGTGATAATAGAGCTTATGATATGTTGAGCATGTTCATAAGTCAGTTAGAGTAAACCAAGCTAAGAACTTTTGAACCCACCAAGTTTTTGTGTGTGATTTCACATGGGTCATCTTTGAATAAGAATAACCTGGTTTATAGGTTGTATTTTTAAATATTTATACCCTCCAAGTTGTAAAAAGTTAATAAGATTTTTGTCAAGACCAAATTTGCCTAAAACGGACACCCGGTGAAGAAGTTATGGTGATTTAAAGTTTCAGCAGCGTCATTTCAGTCAATGGCGCATCGCGCCGTAAGCAAAAAATGACATTTTTCAATTTCATGTGTCTCTCCTATATTCCATCGCAATGTGGAAAGTTTCAAGGTTACAAACGGGGGGCAACACAATATCTCTGCATCGTGCTGGGGGTCAAATCAGATAATTTTCATAGAAATTAAATGACGCATCTAGAGGGGTATTTGGGTCATCTTTCCACCCCTATATATATATTCTATAAACACAAAATTAAGCCCTTATTTCACCAAAACACACTCTTTCCCTCAAAATTCTCCCAATAACACATTAGGGCTTTCAATTGAGGATTCAAGTTCAAGCAAATTTCTCCATCAATCATCAAGAATCTTCAATCTAAGGTATGCGTAGTGTTCATCTATGGATCTATTTCGTTCCTAAAGCTTAAGAACCATGTTTTAAATATTATATCGTGTTTGTCTTGTTGTTATATGACCATATACTTGTTGATTATTTTTGTTTAAATTTCAAGATGATATCTAAAGGTGTTTCCATGAAGTACATGTGTTCGTTAGTTGAAATCCATGAACTTTATGTGGTTTAAAATGCAGAAATTCATGAAAACACACCTTATATAAAAGAATGCATGCAAAGTGTTTGATAAAATGCTTAAGGTGATAAGATTCGTGTCCCATGATTTATTAGAGCTTAAATGACAAGTCCATGCTCTATGCTTTATTATTTCACATGAATTCCATATGATTGATATGCATCGTTGTTGTGATATGAATTGAGCATGATATTGAAACTATGCAAGTGTACTCATGATGTATGAATTTCCCTTCCATATGTAAGATGTTGAGAACTATGCTTAGTGTGAAATCCCTTACTTATGATATGGTGAATTGTGGACTCCATTTTTATGATCAAGTGAGTTATGTGTGTCAATTTCCTTCCATCGAGTCCTGGGGGTACTAGTCCCCAAAAAATAGAGTTGTGTGCCCAGATCCACGTCACATTATATCGATAATCTCAGTCAATCCATGATCTATAGAACTCACTCAGTCATGTGAATCAGAAAATCTTAGAAACCTCATGATCTAAATAAATTTGTAGATAGTAGTACTATTTTGTCAGTCAATGGAAGTCAGTTACGCAGTCTAGGTAGAGCCAGTTAAATCATGTTCAGTCTCTTCATATCGGAGTAAAAGTTAGCACTGAGTGAACCCAAGGATGGGAACTCACAATCCAATTTAGGGTGTGATTCTTAGTAGTCATCCTTATGTTCTTGAACTACGTAGCAAGTGTAGGTTGAGATATCTTAACCTGCCAGATTAGTGTTGAAGAAGTGGCTTAACCTGCCAGTTTAGGGTTCCCACCATTCCATTCTAGTAAAACTGCCAGCTAAGGGTCACTTACAGCTATCCTTACTAGTAGAGTGGTATTGACACCCTCCCAGTCAGGGCAGATATTGGACCCCAACCTAGCTATATGCATTATTGGGGCATGTCGGTTAAGAAACTACCTCCCATAGTTTTAGTCCCAGTCTCAGTAAAAGAACTAAGATAGTTCTTCAGATTTCAGTATACCAGGACTTTCAGATAAAGTCTATTTAGTTACAGTATGGAACTCAGGTAGTTCCATCAGAATCAGGACTGTCAGACACAGTCATCCATGTTATCAAAATTTCATTATCAGTCATGTTAGATAACAGTAAACCATGTATTGGCGTACAGATCCAAATATCATGTATTCACGAATTTTAGTTACTATGTATGTATGTTTGTACTCCTAAGTTCATATCAGTCAGTCAGTTAGCATTGTTCATGCATGTAAATCCTTTTGGATTTAACCTACATCACTCGTATACTCAGTACTCCCAGTCGTACTGACGCATTTGCGCTATGGTGCTTTCTTTCATGTGACACCATAGGTTCAGAGACATGAGTTCTAAATAAGTAGTAGCATTCTAGTCACAAAGTCGCAATGAGTCCTCATATATTCGAGGATGATATAATTTTATTTAATTTATTAGTTCAGTTCAGTTCAGTTTTGCAAGACGAAGTTATTTGGAGACATGTTCCTTCAACTCCTTATTTCAGACAGTATTTACAGTCTTTCAGATTTAGTTCAGATTATAGATTCAGGTTTCAGTTGTTTTGGGTATTTGTTATCCTATATGGATATGATTATTTATCAGATATTATATTCAGTGGAACCTGATTGTCTATTGATAATGTTTTCCACATTTTATAAGTATATTATGCAGATTACAGGTATAGATATCAATCATGGGTTAGCTTATGGTCCCTCGAGGTAAAAAGCACCGTATAGCATTCTGGTTCAGCAAATCGGGGCATTACAAAAGTCTACTGGAAGAATCTACCCTATATCTTCTACTCCTCGATAGACTTAGCAGGCTGCAAACCTCTGACTGAGCAAATACCAGCTAAACAACCATCACTATAGGAGGGATATCAACTCTAAGAGTTGCAGCTAAAGTCTGTGCTCCTGCCTCAACACCACTCTGATCTACAGATTGTGCACCGTCAGATGATGCACTACCAACTAATACCAAGAGTTGAACCAATGCATCCTTGAGCTGTAAAAGAAAAATAAACTCTGGTGGTGCCTAGGCTAGTCTTTGGACCTTTACTATTTAGGGTAGAGGAATCCTTAGCGCATGTGTAGTAATACAGTTTGGCGAAGGAACCTATCCCGATCTCTAGAAGGAGCTGCATCTTTTGATTGTCCTTAACGTCTTAGGTCATCCACAAACTTCAATATGATACATAATCACAAACTCGAGGTCCTCATCTCATATAGCATAGCACACATCATAGACATCTGTAAAGGAGTGAAACCAAAGGAATCTTTAGAAACCAACTTACACAATGAGTGGAAAAAATGAAGATATCCAAAGAATATCCTATAGCCTCCCAAAGATAAAGAACGGACATCATCATGTCGACCCACGAAACACCACTAAATATTTGTTGTTTTACCAATAATACTAGTGAACCTAGCCCTCTAATACTAATTTTCGTAACCCAATTTCCGACTTATGGTGGCACCTACCTTTTCAAACCAGTAGGTAATTCAAACAGAAGCCTGATTCTATAAGCAATGGGCCATTTGGTGGAAAATGACATATATGCCAAAATATACAAGTAACGGGTTCACAAACAATAAAATCATCAAATTATAATAATAAGGAAAGAAAAATAAAAAAGTGACATGTCCCTCGACCTAGTAGTTTTTGTACAAAAGCCACTAATCTAAAAAGAGTACGTGTACTATTATAGACAACTATACACCAGCCTCGAAAATTGAAAGACTACGTAAAAAACAGAAGATGGAGTAAAGGACAACTGCAGCTCTAAGAGCTCACCATGTCTCCAAACTCTAGCTCGCATAGTCGCAACATCAATGGCAGCACCTAGTACTAGGATCTGCACCAAAAAGGCATAGAAGTGTAGTATGAGTACTAAAATCATGGGTACTCAGTAGGCATCATTGGTTGACTAACTAAGCTAAACTATAATATAAATATATATTATGTGAGATAAATGATACAAAGTCAAGGTAAGAGAAAAAATCTAGAATAACACTCCATATGATGTAAATAAATAACTGGAACAACAATAATAAGAATAAAAGCATAGTTATTACGAAAAAACAAGAACCATATACCTATAGGTGCAATAAAATAAATAACCCATTATTGGCCCCTATAAGCCCAAAGGGTGCAATAAAAAAGGAGTAATAACCAAGATTATAGTAATTAACCAAATCTAGGAATCATAATCGTGGATCCTTTTATAACATAAACATCGGACTCGAACAGATTCCAAAATTGTCATCAATAATGCCTCAATTTCGGACTTGAACATACATTCATATCATAATTTCCCAGACTCAATTAGAACTAAATAACATAAATCACCTGACTTGAACTATAACTAATATCATCTCCCAAGTATCAATACAAAATAATGAATCATATAACTAGCCTCCTCAAGCCCTAGAATATACATTTAGAGGATGTAACACGACTATAAAGTCTACAAGGAGTTAATAGTAGTCTTGGCCTAAGGTTGGCTAGAAGGACCCACTTCTAATCCCTAAAATCTATTCTACGGCAAATTTTATCTCACACTAGGTTAAAGTATCTAAATTCACTTCTATATGTTAATTAATCCATCTTTTAGTCCTAAGATAACAATTCTACCTAAAAGATGAGTAAATAAGTTAATCATGCATAATTATTATTCCTCAATCAGCTAAAAGATTCAAATTATACTAAATCTACTTCTAAGACCTAATTTCCAACCAACATCTAGCACATTATCGAATATATTCTATGATTTAGCCCAATCTATAAGAAAGGTAAACCTAGCCGACTTGAACTCCGAAGTAAACTAGGTGAAATCTATTAAATTATAGATTTTCCCTTTCAAGAATATTTCACATAATGCCATGCTATCAAAATGATTATCTACCCATCAATAGAAGAACGATGGTACCCATATTGTAGTTTTATGCTTTGAGTCCAAAATCACGTAAAAATCCCTTTAAGGGCTCGCTTTCGAAATTAAACTTTAAAAATCATCAACTCATCTATCTATGCTCAAGAAACATTTACCCTAAATAACTGGTAAATTTTCAGCTCAAATAGAACTAAAATTAACTCTAAAAGTATCTAGGGACTTTTGGGAATAATTGAGTCATCAACCATGATTTTAATGAGAACTAACCAAGAATTTGAGGAAGAAATGAGTAATCCAAGCTCACAAACAACCCAAAATCTGTTAATAAACATCTCCTAAATTTTCCACTCTTTTTAGGGCTGCAAGATCTTGAACATACGGGGAAATGAGGATAAAATTGGTATAATGGGGCATTTAATACAACTCAAGTGCCTCTTATGTGGACACTGGACTGCTTAAGCGTCTAAGTGGACCAATAAACGCTTAAGCAACATTCGTTTAAGTGGACTAGGCTCCACTTCAGGGAAGCACTAGCCGGTATCTTGGTCTATTGAGCTACCGGCTTGCCACTTAAGGGGCCTCCGCTTAAGCGATCCAAGTGGCGCTTAAGCGAATGTACCAACTAAGTGGTGCACCAACTGGAAACTTGGAATACTCCAAGTCTTTACTGACACCTTGAGATTCATCTAAAATCCTATAAATTCAAACAAACTATGATACACTATCAAATTTGACATTTTAGAATCAATGGAACAGTTGAAATTTCCATCAAAGGTTGTTTCAACAAAAAGTAGGCCCCACTCCTAAGGGCCATTTTTATCAATTTTCTGTCAGAAGCCCAAAATAAGTCTGAAAGCCTTGTGAATCCAAAATAAGGCCCCCCTAGCTTAAATTTAATGTTCTAGATCTTATGAAACTATCATAATTTGCCTACAAGGTTTTTTGACTAAAGTGTTCACAATATCTTACCAATAAAGGCTTCAAAATAGATAATTGGCTCTAAAACCAAACGAACTGCTCGATGATTGAACTATCAGCTCCAGTATGTAAGAAATGACTTGGGGTAGCTATATGATAGATCTAAATGGAAAATACATGGAAATATAAAAAATACCCTAGAGGGTTATTACAAAAGGTAACCGCTAAAGTGATCCCTTCGTTTCTTAAATGGTGGCACCAGATGATGCTAGGTATTAGATTTTACTAAGTCCAAATGGATTCCAACTGTGTGCTCGAGATTCATTAAAAACCCCATGCACAAGAATAGACTATGCTACCATACCAAAGTCAAAATTTTAGACCCAATAGAATCATTGAAACTTTCATTCGAGAATGTTTCAACCAAATGTATATCCCACACCTATAATACCTAAAATTTTAAAGCAATAAACACCGCAAAATATAGGCCACTAAGGTGGTTTTTCCAACGCCCCCAGTATGCAAGAAGTTATACAATTTTCCCTTTAAGTGTCAAACAACTATCAGTGGTTACGACTCATGTGACAACCCGTAATCAGATGTTATGAGTCGTTACGAGTAATCATTATCACAATAAAAATAACCTTTAGTTTCATCCCATTGATGATGACTCCACTCCACGATTCATAATCGGACATTACGAGTCTTAAGAGGGACTCATAGTCACAACAGAGTACAACCAAGAACCCACTCCAGTTATAACAAGATAAACGTACGACTCATAATCAAATATTATGAATTATTATGTGGACTCGTAATGTCCAGTAAGGTCTCCAAGAATCAATTCTCAAACGATGACTCCACCCTGTAGTAATGAGTCACAGTAGGAAGGCCATACTCATAGTAGAAAGTAGCCCAAATCCCAGGATCCCATGTTATGACACAAACTATGACTCATAACAAGACGTTGTTAGTCATTGGGTGAGTCGTACCAATTGGGAACCAGAATCTTTGCACATTTTAGTAGGGTCTTTTTGTTAAATCTACCCTTTCTAAACCCAAACCCACATCATTTACCCTTCCAAATTATCAGTAATCAAATGTAAATATTACCCCAACCTCTCATAACTTCAGAAATCACTTTCCTTAGAAAAATAAAGCGATTCTAATTTTCCTCACGAGCAAACTATGGTTTCCAAACAACAAGATTAACTTCAAGGATTTCACCAAGGCATCTACTCTCAGGTATATAGGATTGTATCAGTGGGTCCCCTTAAGCCATTGAGTCCCAAGAACTCCTTAAATTTACAAGTGTAAAACTATTTTCTCTTTTATGGGATTCTCTCAATTGTTTTGACTATGAACCATGAAAGTATGTTCCGTCGTAAGAATTGTGTTTTCGTCGTAAGAATTGTGTTTCCATATGTTTGATAATGCAAATGTCTACATCATGATGAGTTATAAAAATATTAAGTGTTATTCATGATTTTTCATACCATGGTTAGTTCCATAATTACCGTGATCAGTTTGCATTAGTCTATGCTGGTGGGTTATGAACCCCCAATATGAAGGTTTTAAAAATGCATCAATTTACAAGTTTATGATTCCTTTAGTTATGTATACAGTATTAATTTTAGAATACTGTGAATTGAGCATATCATTACTTGGTTTATGCTTTACTCAAACTTTATGGTCTTTAAGTCAGGAGTAATACTTAGCACCAAGTGAATACAGAGATGATGACTCCCTCGTCTGATAGGTAGAGTCATAAATATTAGTACCTATGTTCTAAAACTACATTTCCAACGTAGGTTAAGAAGGGTTACCCATCAATTAAGTGTTGACACCCTCTTAGGAGTCACCCAACACTTTAGGCTTAACACCCTTATCCTTCAGAACATCAAATTGGTGGATGCAAGCCAACCAATATTGGTATACTTGGTAAGGTACCGACACCCTTCCAACTGGGGTTATATGTTGGACCTCGATTAGCTTAATTTGGGGTATGTCGGTTGTAGTTAGCTCCCACAATTTCCAGTTCAGTCTTCAGATGATATTTACTTTAGGTATTAAGAATATTAGTTATTTAGATTATTTCAGTACATGTTTATACCTGGTTTTGCATTTGATTTTCATGTAGAGGCATTCATACCCAATACCTTTATGCATATTAGTTAGCTTTCATATAACATACCCAGTACATTCAAAATATTCATCGCATACTCTCTTTTGCACTATGTTGTCTTATAAATTAGGTTTGGATGCTTAGTTTCTAAATCATACTTAGTACATTCCTATGCCACTCAGCTACTACATTTTTGAGTCCTTATTAGTCGAGGACTAGTTATATTATTAGTTATTCATCCTAGTATTTCATCATGCTATTTCAGTTAATCAAAGTTAGCTGGGGACCTATCACAACAACTCATCATATTTAGAGGCTTTTAGATAGTTAGATAGCCAATCAGGTTGACTTGTTTTCAATGATGCTTTTCTGTTAACTTTGATATTGTTTTGTATTATTAGATACTTTTAAATGACTTATGCATAGTGTTTTTTTGTCCTCTTTTAGTAATTAAAACTAGTGCCAAATCATGGGTTAGCTTGGGGTCACTTGTGACCCTAAGCACCGTGTTATGACTAGGGAATGTCCTTGGGCTATGACAACACGTATAGTTCTATTTTTCAGTGAATCCACTCAATTGCCCAAAACAAGTTCGGATTCCTAGGGACTGGAACCAAGACCCCGCTTTGATTAAAATCAACATATTGAAGCTGATAAGCTACTAGAATTTCATCTGAGGCTGTCTATAAGGAGTTTTAGTCAGAGAACAATTCCTTAACAATGATAGTTCAAAAATAAGGAAATGAGACTAAAACCCAAATGAACTATCTAATAGCCAAACCCAATTTTTTGGTTAAGCTATAAATGACGTGTAGCTGCTGTGGAAGGCAAAAAATGCTAGAAATACATAAGAATTGTGGAAATGACCTGGAGGGTCATTAAAATATCCACTACTAAAAGAAATTTAGTCTATAAAAGTCAATGGATTGAAATTGGCTAAAATCTTTAAATAATAGGGTATTGGGACAACATGCCTCGAGTATGAATCCCTAGATAACCTCTTCTAAGAGACAACTATCCCTAGGGATTTTGCTACATGTATCCCTTTTTCAACCAACTTCCGTTTTTCTTTTTCCTATGAACCAAATCTCAACCTCAACAACCAACTGGCCTCCAACTAACCCAAGATTGGCTAACGCTCGCAAACCCTGATTATAACACACTAATATACTATCAATACGAGCACAACCAAGAGGAAACTCAACCAAGATAAAGACAATCTCAGGGTATGAATCATGCAATCAACTCCAATATCTGAATTTACCCTTCTTTCGCCTTTCAAAACCTATCATCTAGTCCAAATCACACAGAACTTCATCTGATTCCTATTGCCACAACCCCATTATATTAACTTTGAAAATTTAAAGTTGATTCATCATGAATGTAGACTGGAAAGTATAAGTATAAGCTCATTAGGTGTTACCTTAGCACAGAAATAAGGATTAACAATGTTTGAAATCCATGCGGACGCTGCTAACTAATATGGATGACCCTCGTAATTGATAGTCCATAGTATAAAACACAAAATCTCCAAACAATACTATCCCCTCAAAGGTGTCCCACCAATTGAGGATGAAACCATGTTAAGCCCAATTAAAGAACATTCTTTCTGTTGATAAGACAATCTGAAATTCCACTAAGAACTAAAAATCAAGGTCAGGAGCAAGAAGAAACCATCAAAATATCCCAATGGGCTATTATCTAAAATCTATCAACCATAATTTATCTGAAATGAAAAGGACCAAATTCGTAGATAAAGAGTATGCTCAATCATCCTAAAAACAAATGCTAAATTGACATAAATTTAGAAATGGAGGCTACAACTAAGCTCCACAATTCGCAGCTAAAATCTAAACACTAAAGCTAAACCACTCGGTCGCAACTATAACAACCAATCCTTAGAAGAGTAAGAATTGAAATGCCAAAATCTAGCACAACTTCCATGTAATCATTCATAAGTGTCAAAATTTAAAAATTAAGGAAACAAGTGTAAACCAAGGCCAAACACCCAAATTGAACTTACTCTAAAAAATCAAGCATATTCCTACTAATTCCTGCCATAGCTGATATTGAAATATTGTTGAACAATAAAATCATAGCAGTTGATAAACCACAGGCTGAAGGCATAAGAAATCAACTCTATATATGCCAGATGGCATGAATTATCAAACAATACCCAAGAACTCACCAAGGCTGTGAATAATACTAACAGTAGCTTAAAACTTGAATAATTCTTAAGAATGTAGCCTTAGCCTGAAATTGGTCAATCTAATACTGCATATACCAATAGGCTCATATTCCAAAATGAGGATTTCCTTAATCCACCCATGTAAAACAACCTAAACCTAATAAAACCATAAATCACATCGTAGAAGAATAGAGTAATAATCTTAATATTGATGCCAAGGTCAAGATCACTATTGGAGAATGAACCAAGCAAATAAATATATTGAATTCCCGATTGGCCAACTTAATAATAAGTTATAGAAAAGGATCACCCATCTTCACCAACCCCTAATTCAACTGGACAAAGAGCTACATCATAGACAGTATGGAGTGTCTAACTCAATACTAATACCAAGATTTAAACTATCACTAGGAGGAAAACCCAACAAACCCAAAAAGCACACCTAAGACATTTCAACATTAACATCATGACTATAATCAGGTGATGAACTAGCCAAATTGAAATAACAAGTCTCAAATTTATCAACCTCATAAATAAGATATAGATAGGTAATGCTAGAATCCCAGCAACCATAGGAGTAATCCTTAGGATTTAAACTCGAAAATAGGAAATAAAACTAAATTGCCACTCTAGACTACAACAAAACCATTGAAGACCAACCTAACTTTGCGTTCATAGCCTACTCAAAAATCAATTCAACATCACTAATAAAAGAGAAAAACAACAAATCTCACCTTGCTAAAAGAGAGAAAAGCATCAAACCAAACTAGCTTCCTAGGCCAATGAACAAGAATCACGAGGAAAGGAAATATAACTAAATAATGTTAGTCTAGCTGCCAATCAAATAAGGATCAACCAATGTCAAAACAATAACAGTAATATGAACAATAATAATAAAAATACCAATATAAGGTGTATGTGGTACCAAAAATGAAAATCAATAACAAGTACCACTCTAAGGCTTTAAATGACTAATGTTCCTAAGTAAATGCGACTTAAGCCCAAATTCTACACCCCTGGGACAGTATCACACTAATCCATTCAATCCATTACTAGATGAAATCACCTATGAGGTAGTAATACAATCTTGAACTCTACACCAGGGCATATGGTGACCAATATAAAAATACCTAGGCATAAAATCATCGATGGGTAAGAAAATGCCAATTCAACTCAAACAGAAAGTAAGAGCTACAAAATCAAGAGAGCACCTATCACAGTAGAAATCTAATGTCATAAAACTGACGTGTTGAGAAAGTATGAATTTGAGCAGGTCAAAACTCAGATTGAGTGTCTAAATCACCAATTGAGGTGCTAAGTGCACTGCCTCTAAATGAAGGTACCATAACACTATAAGACTAATCTGGATGAGCTAAATTATTTATTATCCCATATTAGGACACACTCAAGACAAATGATCGATCTCTTTACTGTTGTAAAATTTTTTAAAGCTGACGTTAGGGATACTCCCAACTGAAATAACCATTCTTCTAGCAATCATAACATACCTTATAAGCTTTAGGTCGGTGATGAATATATTCTAACTCTGTCTTAATAACAAAATCTTGTCTGGGGCATTTACCAGACCAATATCTAAAATTACCACAACTTAAACAAGCTCCTAAAATACTATAAGGTAATGCACCCACTAATCTAGGATGTCCGCCATGGCCTAAAAATATATCTTGAATGTTGCACAAGATCTTACAAGAACACTACCCATTGTGACCAGTGTAACTGATCTGAAAGCCATCTATAGTTTTAGATTCTACCTGAGTGGAACTAATAGGTTACAAGTGATGTTTATACCTACCAGGAAGATCCCTACTCTTGAATGAAATGTCAATAATACTGTACTAATGATACTGCCTCTTTTTGCCACCTTTTTATGTCTCAATTGATGTTCTCTCTATAGTCTCTGCATAGTCAACAACCTAAATGAAAAAGAAGACTCAGCTTATATCAAAAGCTCTGTCGCCAAATGGAGTCGCAAAGCTAATCCTTCAATAAATCTATGCACCATCATACTTTAAAGGATATATAGGGTTATGTATGTCCTACTCAACAAACCCAATCTCATACTCTGAAACTGATAAGGAACCCTACTAAACACAAGAAAACCTAACTCTGGCCTAAGAGCTTCCTGATGTACTAAATATAATCTTTAGATGCAAGGTATCTGTAAAAAGTCTTAAAAACCCTAACGTTGGATGTTGAAAGACTAAAGCAATCATAGACTATCGGAGCCTGGGTTATACCAAAATCCTTTAGTTGATGCTAAAGATATTTGATATTAATCTTTGATTCCCTAGTCCGACACTGAGCAAAAGAAAAAGAAACTCATATGAAAGTCTTATCCGCATCAATCGATAAACTCGTACCATCTATTTGAATAGAATAGAGTCAAAGAATGTAGTAGAGTTTAATAGAAATATGGACACACATTAAGGATTCAAATATAGAATATTCTAAGATTTCCCTATAGCCTCCTGAAGATAGGATACACACGTCTCCATACCGATCTATACGACTTTACTGACACTTAGCTGTAGTACCAACACATGAGTAAATTAAGGTTTTGATACCAATTTATGACGACCTAATTTCTCAAGTCATGATGGCACCAACTGTAACCCACCAATAGGTAAGCTAACCAATAGTCTAAAATAGCTAGTAATGGACTATTAAAGGAAATAAAAGAAAATAACATAATAAATATGATAATAAGACCATTATATATAATGCAGCCCTTAAACCTGGTGAAATTAGTACCAGAGCTTCTAATGCAATAGGTGTATAGAGTAAATACAAAGTAAATATAAGTACAACCCATCTCTAAATAAAATGTTGAGAATAGAGTAATCCATAAGAGAGAGAGTAGTAATTTTTCGAATGCTAAGAGGTCACCCCAAATCTCTAATTCATAGCTTCTCCGCATGATGCACACAATAACAACAACTCGTACTATGATCTGTAGGCTATAGAAATGTTGTATGAGTAGCAAACATGTGGTACTTAGTAGGCGTCAACCTACTGAGCTCTAAATACAATGCACACATGAATAACATGTATAGCAGGAATTTAAAGTACAAGTAGCCATCCAAGAAACCAAATATAAATAAGCTAGTGTGGCAATAAGGGTAAATTATCCTATCGTCATAATAATCAGGATCCGATCACTAGTCAATATATAAAAAAGAAGTAAAGAAATGTTATAGAATTATATACGAGGCTAAGGATACATATACAACATGAATAAACAAGGAAAAGAGGGATATACAAATCTTTATATATATATATACAATGTCTAACTCACAAGAATACTCTAGGGAATCAACCTAACATCTCAGGATATTCTAACAAAGTAGGAAAGATAGTGCTAGCAAAATTGGGGTCCTTAATCATCCTGCCACACCTTTAACCTCAGTACCATTCTATAATCATCCTGCCACAAATTAACTATAGTAAGAATAATGAAGTAACTGGCTAGTTTGGAAAAACAATACCTAACCCAGCCCTCATAAGACCGGATGGATCAATCAATATTTATCAACCATAACCTATACCTATACGACCATCCATAAGGCCATTAGACATACACACAAATCAATATACTTGTGACACGCAATGCATATGAATGAATATATGCAAAATAAATCTACATTACCATATCTGATCTAAGTGTCATAACATACCAAGTGTATACACCTCCTCCAGCTCGGCAAACCATAAAATTAAGACTTATGATGACCTATCTTCTCCAACATGATGGTAACAGGTAGATATCTAAAGGTGTTTTCAAGAATACCTAGATACACTACCTGGTACAAATCTAAGATTTCCATAATCATCAACATCAATCTATTTTATCTAGTTCCAAAGAGATGTATATAATAAATTCAGATGCTCAAATCATGGCTAAATAAGTGTCAGTCTGTAAATCTATTGTGCAAGATAAACTCTACAACTAAATAATCATAAATAGTGTAGAAAGATTTAGAATCTCTCTCGACCAAAGTAAATACTGGTGGTAAAAAGAGTGGATAAACCATGAACAAAAATCAATCTTGGTCTAATTTCAAAAGCATCATCTTTGGTTTCAACAATTCATAAATTGGTAAAATAGGGTGGTACAATCCGCGTTAGAAATAATCTAGTTTTAAAGTAAGAAATGGAAATAAATCCCATTTAATAAAACAATAGAAAAATTATATCACAGACCAAACTAGGGCCTAGACATGATGGGCATCCCATGTCCAACTAGGACTAGGGACCAGCCCCTATCACCCAACCCAACCAGCAAATGCATACCTTGATTTTGCTGAATTCTAAACATATAACAAGATAGCATATTTATCCAAGTGGTGACTTTGGGATAACTCAATAACTGTGAACAACCCAACTAAGTCTATCCATCCAATAACCAAGCATGCCAATGCAGAAGTCTTATACCATAATTGTATAAAATAATAATACAAAGTACGTATATGTATATAAAATAAACAATCCATACCCTACCCATGTTCACAGTTGTCCATACAAAGCATCGAGACCAACCAAAGAGTACCTAGTCGGGACATGCCCCCGATCATCGCCAAGAAAACCCAGAGTTTGTGAAGGACAAAAAATATGTAAAGTAAACCATGACATGAAATAGATGCCTTCCAAACTATGGAAGCTCACCACTTCAATCAAATATCGACTATAGCCGAATTCGATTACTAAGCAAGAGGAGTAAAATAGTTGGTTCCTACTTAGCATTGGTATACAGCCGCCAATAGACAGGTTAGTGGGTGAACATATGAATGCACTCAGGATAGGGATAAAATATTTCCATTTCCAAAACAAAATAAAACCATCCATATGCATACATTCGTACATATATGTAAGTGTTGGAAAAGGAACAGGGTTTTGGAAAGCCTTTAAAACCTTTACCCAGGCTGTATAATGTTGTCATTTAACTATACCCATAGGCCGTATGAGTTCAGCTCCCCTGCTGAAAGTGTCCCAGTGTATGTAGCCGCACGACCAGGAAATATACCATTGGATTCCTAGTACATTCCCCAATATAAAATGTGACACTCTCACATGGTCATTGAAGATCCTTCATATCAGCAAATATGAGTTTCCAGTTATGGTTCCCCCGGAACCTACACCTTCTACGGCTTGGTTACAAATCCCACCATTAATGCCCAAATTAAAACCATGTAAAGATAATCCAGTTACCATTTATTACCAAGGCCAATTATTAGTGCTATCTTCATACCAACCATACTTGTAAGATTTATCCATAGCCAAACCATTTAGGTTAAGGGGACTGTTAAGTGACCTTTTTGTTTACCATATTAACCTCTTAGGAGACTTCCATGTTCTCCACAAGCATAAAAAATTAGCCTTTAATCATTGAAAACCATTTACACCAATTTCATTAATGCATTCATTTGAGGGATTTCCATGTATCCCGAAAGGTTTCAAAAATAGACCAACCATGACCACCAAAACCTTTACCCTATAAACCATGCGAAACATTTAAAGAATTTATATCATTTAAACCATGGAAAACTATCCAAAAGTATTTAGAGTCCTATTACCAAACCAAACCATGCAAGAGTTCTACTTAAAGTTAAACAATAGAGTAAAAACTTTCTTGGAGGCATTTTATCGAACAAGTTGATGGCAACCTTTACAAATACAAAAACTAACGTAAAGACTCCTTTAGTTAAAGCATAACCAATAATCAACCACATATGCAAACCATTATCAAAACATGTAAAAACCTAGTTTAAACCAATACTAAACCATATGTAAAAAGACCCTCAACAATATTTCAAAATCCACCACTTATGATTAATAATCTTACATTTAAAATACAATACACATGCATTTATTTTGAAATAACAATGAGAGACGGAGTACATCCCTTATACATGAAGATTCACAGAAAAAATCTTGTCCTTTGAGCTCTTGGAAGAACATATATAGAAACCCTAGCCTTCAATCTTATAAGAGAGTGTTTGAGAATGTATTTGATGTGTTATGATCCCCTAATAAGTGTTATTGAAGGCTATATAGGGATATATAATGTGAAAATTGAAGGGTATAGGATTAGTAAATTCCCAAACTACCCTTGACTTACAAATTAAAGTAATTCACATCCAGGATTACAACATACCTTACCATTCATATTGAAGGGTACGAGTGACACCCCAACTCATACACCAACTCGTATCCAACCTCACCATGACCCAACATACTTGTTTCTATACGACTTACCCTACCTAAATTGTACCTAAGGGTATGAGTGGTAACCTCAATCATATCACCAACTGTATGGTGGACAGATTTCACTAGACAACTCAAACATGCATTATACAATTATCCTATACCACTCGTAAGCTCACACACGACTCTTAACTATATGAGTTGTACCTTGGGCAAAAAATAATCCTTCCATAATGCTTAGAGTACGAATCAGTCACCTAGCCACCCTACGACTCATATCCAAAGGGTACGAGTGACTCCCTTGAGTCATACCAAGCTAAAAATCTCCAAACTTTGGAAATTTTCAAGTGTCCTATTTCTTGGATGTTTCAACATCTCCCACTAGGATTATTTGTCCTTGAATAACGGGTAGGGGTAGGTATAAGCACGAGATAACACCTTATCACACATCAAACTTTCTTCCAACAAAAGTAGAGGACAAGGATGCAAACCAAGATGAGAAGATCGCCACATAACTCAAGCATGATTTAAACCCCACACTTTTATTCCGACCTCTAACTAAGTAAGAAAACAAAGATGCAAGAGGAACCATTCCTCATATTTAACCAAGTTAGAAAATCAAAGATGTGTTAAAGAAGACATACCTATGGATGAATTTCTGGAACAAAGAACTAACTCGGATCTTTGGACTCCATGTCCACTTCCAAATCCCAAATGGCTTTCTTGGACTTTTAGTTCCACTATGGAACCTTTGCAGAAGGAATACCTTTCTTTTGCAACTGGTGAGCTTACCGATCTGAGATACTTAAAGAGCTAAGAATTTGAGATAAAAATTCCAACCAAAGAAACCAACCAACCAAGGACCATTCACACCTTACCTCTATACGACATATAGGATACCGAGTTAATGGAACTTATGCTAATCAACAAATCCAATCCATCTTAGAGTTTCACCAAGACACATAACTACAAGAGCTTGGTTCTAACTATACACCACCACTTCAATGTTCAATCCTATTCAAAGCAATGAGGATTTAACTTAAGCCATAGAACTCTACTCCTTACATCTATCCAAAAACACTATTCCTCGTCCATCACCTTTATAATGTGGAAACTATGAGTAAAGGGCATGAACAAACATATTTCCAACAATTATAACAAAAATCCCCAACCTATAGTAGAGAACAAAAGTCATGCAACGTCTAAGCCATGAAAGCAATTCATAAAACTATGTCATACAAACCTCTTAAGTAGCAAACATAACCATGGCTATATCTACCAATCATAACATTCAAGCCTACCCCTCATATACCTGAGGTATGATATATCCATCAAAGTATCCAACATCCTCCATAAATTCACAATGATTTTCAACACCTACTTTTCTCTTAGCAAAAACCTTACCTCACCTTCCAAACCCTAACTCTAGTAGCCACCCGAGACTCTTCCCCACATAGGGACTTCTACATTCCCCATTTCAAAACATTAACCTGTTTCCCAATCAACAACCATCCTAACATAAGAAGAGTCATTAAGGAACGGCGGTACAAGAGTTATTTATGACACCGAAGGCAAGACAAAGACTTCTCAAAATAGGAAACGACACCATAGGCATATAATACTACATAACAGCCACCTAGGTCATAACGAAGAATTATCCCCAACAAACCATACCACCAAACGAGTCCCTTGAAATAGGCACCAAAAGAAACTCAACCACACCTACCATACATAATGAAATAAAATTCAAAACTTATACCAAAAGAGCAAAGCAGATACAAAATGAGGACCATAGGCGTAAGTGCCGATAGAATACACACCATACTAGTAGAGCACTCTCTAACTGAGATAGAAGAGAATCATAAGAATATGAAACCAGACCTTCTCTTAAAGTCAACTGCTAGGATAAAATTCAAGACTAACCGCCAACCTTCATCCCATTACACCTATAAGCACAAAACTCCAGCCTAATGGGTATCACCAAGGATGTACACTGGTGACACTTAATTTTCCCATACCCAAATCCCATCCACCCAAAGGCTATGTAGAGCCTAGCAAAGATATGCTAAAACTTTTAGACAAATTGGCTCCAAGTTTTTCAATTAAAACAAAAAAATTTAAAATAAAACTATGTCCTTAAAGGTCTTTCCAAAATCATTTAAATCCAACCAAAATCAATTTAAGTTCCTTTGACCATTTACGCAATGCAAAGATTTCAAGAATAGTCAAACCATATGGCAAAATTATATTCAAAGGTAATTTTGCAAACCACTTGACAACATAAATTTTCCCAAGTTCAAAACCAAGTAATTGGGGAATCCATAATACACTGAAATCCATTTATCTTTCTTATGCATCATAAAAATATTCATAAACTTAGTAAAGCATGGCTAATGTATCATTATCCATGAAAAATCAATTAAACTAATAATTTGTCAAGATCTTTAACTGTGCCAAAATTCATTTTCAAAACCATAAATTTAAAAAAAATTAATTTCGTGCCAACAATAAAATATAAGTATAGGGACAAAGATACATGCAAGCTCCATGATAGAACCTATCCACTGACTAGACCCCCAAATCTCCAAGTTTAACCTAAACTCTCGGCCTATATGGAAAAACTTTCCAACTATTGTATTCCTCAAGTCATGAAACTTATCCAACCTACCAATTTACCCCTGCAATTACCGCATCGCTATGCCCGAGATAATATACTTAATTTATCAAAATTAGGAATCTAGGTTCATGCCTAGGATCTATCAACCACAATGTACTACTAGAAAAGTACCCTCATATTATTTATAAATGCATGATCCATCCCAGAAAGATGACACTCTAAATTCCTTAGTTACCTACCAATAACCTATCCATTCTTGGGGATCCCATTCCACTTATGCATGTGAGAAAGAAAACACTCCACAGAGAAATATTAATACAAATGGAACCTTCATCGAAGAGATCCCTGAATCTCTCCTTAAAATCCCTTAACTCCACCATAACCATTCTATAAAGAAGGATTAGAAATTTAGACAGGTTTTCAAAACAAGATAGATCCCTAAACCAACCTCCCTATTAAAAAAACCATTTGGGTCAACAGAAGGATATCTTTTTACAGATACATCTCTCAACTCTAAGATATTATATAATCTTTCTCTTAATGGATAGGGAATGAAACAATCATCCCATTCCATAACTGACTCACCTGGGAGACTAAAGATAATATTTAGGGATCTAATAACCCAAGGTTAAATAGCACGAGTGCAACCAATCCACTCTCGAATAACATCAAATTCGATCATATCCTAGTTAAACAAATCCATCAAGACCCCTATAGATTTCCAACAGCTAACATATACGCCCATAGACTCTTTTGATAATTGTAGATTCACTCGTCAGGGTAGAAACAAACATAGAAAAGGAATTTCAAAACAACCATATGATTATAACTAGAATACACAACCCATTAATGGGGTCACAAGAGAGAGACAACCCCGAACCAAGTAAACCATAAACACCATTGAGAAAAGATTTTTCAACATACCAATGTCGGCATCAATAGATGCCATAAACCCTGAGGGATAGTAAGATCATTAAGATGATCCTGACCAACACCAAAACCCAAAGTAGTACCCCTTTAGCACCACCCATTAGCTCCGAGAACTAAGATCCCTAACCTAACCTATTTCCCAACCTTACCTCATTCCTCTACGGACAAATATGACAAGACTAGCATGATAGAGTTACCACTTCCTAGGTCCATAGATTATTGGAATAACAAAACTCGATGTTGGTAACCCCTCTTTGAGGTAACCAAGAATGATTTCCCATACTCTAAAATAGATCAGTGGAGACCGGTGGGACTCTAGAAGGAAAACCAGAAGTCATGACCCTTCACCAGGTCTGTGCCTCATGAGTTAGACTAGATCCATCCATGTTGTCCTCTAGTGGGATAGGTTAGTTTCCAAGAGCCTTTAGATCATTAAGGAGGCATGATTCAATGAGTAAACCAAATATTACTCAAAGAAGAGTTGAATACCTTAAACTTCATAGCCCAAAAGTAGAATAAGTAAAAAATTAAAATATTCTAGACGCCTTGTAGCCTCCTGATTATAAGTATGGTACATGACATAGCCATAATCAAGACTCTAATTAACACGACTTTGTGGATACCCTATAAAACCTAAGACTAAAGCTTTGATACAAACTTGTTCATATCCTAAACCACGACCTAGACCTAATGGGCATCCCAAAACCAATCGAGATCGAGGACCACCCCCTATCACCCCACCCAACCACCAGATGGATACCTTGAGTTGGATGAATTTAAAACATATAACAAGATAGCATATTTATCCATGTGGTGACTCTAGGATAAGTCTATAACCGTGACCAATTCAACCAAGTCTATCCACCCAATAACCAACTAAACTAATGTGGAAGTCATAAACCAAAATTGTATAGAATAATAATCCAAAGTATGTATATATATATGACATAAACAATCAATACCCTACCCATGTCCATAATTGTCCATACAAACCCTCAAGACTAACTAAAGAGTAACTAGTTGGGACATTCCCCTGACTATATCCAAAAAAACCCAAAGATTATGGAGGGTCAAAAATATGTAAAGTAAACCATGACGTAAAATAGATTTCTTCCAAACTATACAAGCTCACCTCTTTAATTCAACATCACGTGTACCCGAATATGATCACTAAACAAGAGGAGTAGAATGGTCAGTTCCTATATAGTGTAGTTATACAGCTACCAGTAGACGGGTTAGTGGGTGAACACTAGCATGGACTAAGGATAGGGATAAAATAATGACATTTAAAAAAACAAATAAAACCATCCATATGCATACAACCATACATATATATATAAGTGTTGGGAAAGGGAATCTATTTTAGCATGCCTTTAAAACCTTTATCTAGGTTGTGTAACCTCACCGTTTAACCACACCCATGGGCCATATGGGTTCATCTCCCTCTATTAAAAGAGGCATAATATGTGTAACCACACGACCAAGAAATATCCCATGGGATGACTAATATATCCCCAATATAAAATGTGACCCTTGTATGTGGTCATCGAAGACCCCTTATATCAACAAATATAAGTTTCCAATTTTAGTTCCCCCAGATCCTCCACCTTCCATGGCTTATTTAAACATTCTTCCATTAATGCCCAAATCAAGATCATGTCTAAACATTCCATTTACCATTTATTAAAATGGAAAATTATTAGTGGTATCGTCAAACCAACCTTAGTTGTAAGATTTCACCATAGCCAAACCATGTACGCAAAGGGAACTCTCAAGTGCTCTTTTTGTTTACAATATAATCCTCTTGGGAGACTTCCATGTTATCCACAAGCATAACAGATTAGCATTTAACCTTTGTAAACCATTTAAGACAAATTCAATAAATGCATTCACTTGAGGGATTTTCATGTATCTCACAAGGTTTCCAAAATAGACCAACTATGACCACCAAAACCATTACCCTTTAAACTATGCCAAACATTTATAGATTTTATATAATTTAAACCATGTAAACCATTCAAAACCATACAAAAGCATTTAGAGTCCCATTACCAAACCAAACCTTGCCAGAGTTCCAATAAAAGTTAAAAAATAGAGTAAAAATATTTTATGAAGTATTTTATCAAACATGTTGAGGGCACACCTTTATAAATACCAAAACCAACATTTAAATCACCATAATTTGGGTTACTCAAGACCCCTTAGTTAAACCATAGCCAACAACCAACTACATATGAAAACCATTATAAAAAATATTTAAGAACATAGTTTAAACCAACACCAAACCATATGCATAAAGATCCTCAATAATATTTTGAAATCTACCATTTGTGATTCATAAACCAACATTTAAAATACAATACACGTGCCTTTATTTTGAATTAGCAATGAGATAAGGAGTACATGCCTTATCCATAAAGATTCATAGAAGAAATCTTGGCCTTTGAGCTCTTTGAAGAACATATGAAGAAATCCTAGCCTCCAACTTACTAGAGAGTGTTGGAAAGAGTATTTGATATGTTATGATCCTTTAATAAGTGTTATTGAAGTCCATATAGGGATATATAACATGAAAACACAATGATTTAGGAGTAAAAAATGTCCAAACTACCATTGACTTTAAATTTAAAATAATTCACGTCTAAGGGTACCACTCACCTAACCATTTGTATCTCGGTGTACGAGTTATACCCCAACTCGTATCCAATCTAGCCAAGACCCTACCTACTGGTTTCGATACGACTTACCCTTTCTAACTTGTACCTAAGGGTACAAATGGTAACCTTAATCATATCCACCAATTGTATGGTGAACAAATAACACTAGAAACTCAAACATGCACCATACAACTTGTCCTATACCACTTGTAATCTCTCATATGACTGTTTCACATATGAGTCATACCTTGTGCAGTAACTATGCCTCCTATACTACCTAGGGTATGAGTGAGTTACCTAGACAACCTATCATTCATAACCAAGGGGTACGTGTGACTACAATGAGTCATACCTAGCAAAATTGGTCCAAACTTTGGAAATTTCAAGGGTCCTATTTCTGGGACTTTTTAAATCATGGTTTTGCTTTGAATCATGCCACTTAATAAGCATGAATACATCGAAAAAATTCATGCCATCAAAAGTATCTAAAAAATATAAGAATAAGCTCCTAAGCATCCATATTCTAGAATATCACCCTTTTATAAAGATAGAATACACAACCAGAGTTTGACTGGTGTTGTAACCATGATGTCGGGTCTAATGATATATAACAAATATAATAGTAATTTTAAAATCAATGAATCCAGTAAAAACTTTCAGTAAACAAACTATGATACCATACAAAATTTAACATTCTAAACTCAATGAATCTAGTAAAAACTTTCATCAGAGATTTTTTCATCTAAAGTGGGGCCTGGATCTATAGTTCTATTTTTTTTTAGAATCCACCCAATAGCCCAAATCATGTCTGAAAGCCTTGGGACCTAAACCAAGGGTCCCCCTAGACTAAAATCAATATTCTGGAGTTGATACCACTGTTGGAATTCTTATCCAAGGTTATTTACTAGGAGTTTTAGTATAATAGTTATTCCTTAACAATGACAACTCTAAAATAGAAAAGTGATCTTAAAACACAAATGAACTATATGATAACAAAAGCAATAGTTCCAGCAAGGTGTAAATGTTATGTCGACACTATATAAAGGATTAGAATGTCAAAAATACAAGAAAATTAATAAAATAACCTGGAAGGCCATTACAATACATTTGTGGAACTACCTCATACATGAGTTAGAGTTGGCAATATAGTTTTTTGCATTTAAGTTTTGAGGAATTACCATTATGGTGTCTGCTATGAGATATTCACTAACCATCATAGTTTACATTATGACTTAGAAGGTCATTACATTAAGGTAGAACTATTTTATTGAAATGTTGAAGGATTATGATCACTTTATTCTATGCCATCCTGGTAAGGTAAATATGGTAATGAACACCGTGTGCTAGAAGATGATGAGTATAGAGAGCTTACCCTTTCTTTCAATTTTGAGCAAACATTGGCTTTAGACGTCCACGCCTTAGCCATCATATTGATTCAACTTGATATTCTATACCCCAACAATATTCTTATTAGTTTTAAGACCAGGTCTACTTTTTTGGAGTAGATTAGAGGTTGATAATTTGAAAATAGCTAGTTGTGTGGTATTCAAGATCAGGTGAGGTGAGGTGAGTCCATCATGGCTACCATAGATTGTAAGGATAGATTGAGATTCAATGGTCTTATTTATGTTCCAATGATAGTAGGCTTCATTTAATTTATACTTCAAGAGGATAATTGCTCTAGAAACTTTATTTACCCTAGGACTGCTAAGATTTATAAAGACCTAAGACAATATTACTGGTAGAGTGGTATGAAAAGAGATATAACAAACTCAGGGCTTGTAGTTTATGTTGTCAACAGGTGAAGGTTGAGCATATTAGATCAAGTGGTTTACTTCAAAGGCTACCTATTCTTAATTGGAAGTAGGAGCAAATTTCTATTGATTTCATAAGTGGTTTGCCATTTTCTTCCTGTGGTTTTTATAGGATTTGGTTCATCATGTATTAATTGACTAAGTATGCTTATTATTTAACAATTTAGTCTTCCTACAATCTTACTAGGTTGGCTCCAATCTATGTTTGAGAGTTGTTTCATCTTTATGGAGTGTCTATGACTATTATTTTAAAAGGGGTTTCTAGTTCACCTCTAGCTTCTGCAGTGAATTTAGGAAAATTAACGTACCAAAGTCGACCTTGGCATAAATTTTCATCCCTAGATTGATAAATAGTTAAAATATACTATGCATGTGTTAGAGAATATGCCCTAAGCTTGTGTCATGGGCTTTAGGGGGAGTAGTTTCTCGCCTTAGTAGAGTTTGTCTAAAATAATAGCTACTATATAAGTATTCAAATGGGATCATCTAAAGAATTATATGGTAGGCCGTGTTGATCTTCAGTTGTTTGGTTTGACACTTTAGAGGCTAGGCCATGAGGTTCTTATTTACTTTAAGTGTTATTAAACAGAGTTTGAGTTATTTAATATAGGCTTTAGCAACCAAGAGTAGGCAAAAGAATTATTTTGTCCATAGGCATTGTGAATTGAGATTTGGACTTGGTGCTATATTTTCCTTTGAGTGTTTCTCATGGAGGGCATGATGAGGTTTGAGAGACAAGGAAATCTTAGCCCCAGATATATCATAAAACTTGAGATTCTTCAATGAGTTGTTTTTCATTTTTTAATGCGTTGATACTATATTTTGAATAAGTCTTACGTGCTATAATGATAATCAGTTTAGATATATAATAGGATGACCTTTGCAGAGGAGAAAGTTTCTTTTCTACCCAGGGAGGTCAGTTGCATTATAGAGAGATTCTTGCAGTTAAAGTGGAGATACCATCGGATCGAGGAGACTAACTGGCAATCGAGCATGATATGTAGACTCCGTATCCAAATTTGTTTGAGCTGCTTTTAGGTACTTCTGAATTCTTTACTTTTGTGGATAAAAGTCCTTTTAGTAGTGAATGTTGTAATGACTTTCTGAGCCATTTTCTATCTTCTCATGACTTTTCTATGTTAAGAGTTATCCAATAGTTATCCTAAGTCAATTGTAACTTACTGGTGCTGATAGGGTTATCGGAAAGTTCATTTGATTTTCATAGACATTTCCCTATTTTGGAAGTTTTGATGTTGAGAAAATATAATTGGACCAAAACTTTATAATAACAATTGTTGATGGCAATTTTGATGGTTTGGTTAGCTTTAAAATATTGATTTTAGTCTAGGAATACCCATGTTCCAGGTCTCAAGGCTTCTAGCGCTTTTTAAATCTATTGGTTGGAATTTGGTAAAAAGAGAACCATAGGTCTGTGACCCATTTTTTGTCAAAATGACTTTTATTGAAAATTTCAATGGTTTTATTGAGTTTGAAATGTCAAACTTGGTAGGGTAGAAAAGTTTATTTGCATTCACTGAGTTTTATGAATCATGAGACCCTGTCCAAAGATTAGCAACTTAGAAAACTTGTTAGTTGATGCTAGAATGTTGGTAGTAGTGACGAAGCCAAAAACTTGGCAGCACCCAAGCATACACGCAAGTGTATGTGGTCTTATCAAGTAGTAAGTTTCTTCAAGGAAGCCCAATTATCGATCTCTCAGGGACTTGCATTTTCCGCCTATCTAATTCTAGTCTAACTAATTGAGAAGATTAACAAATAGAGCTTTACAAAGGTAAAAAGAAGCTAAACTAATATAGAAAAGTAATGACTTAAGACAATCTATGGATAGAAGCCCAGGGTTAAGGCTTACAAACAATCATACTACGTTATTGAAATTCATTCATTAAATTTCTTATCTTGGTTGTTGATTCGTAGAATTAATTGCATGATCACGGTTTCCCAACTGTTAATCGTTTACCTAACTTGAACCTTACAACTATATCGTTGAGAGGGGATGTAATAGTTCACTTAAGTTCTTTACAAATATTATCCTACATGTGAATCAAGTAAGGCATCTAAGTACATCCATGTCCTAGATACTAATTCAAGTCAATTATTTTATAAAGAAATAAGAACTATACTTCACTTATTTCCTTGTTCTATCTCCCTATTCCCTCTCCCAAGATCAGAAGGTTGACAATTGATGTATTCTAAAGGGTATCTAATCCTTAAAATAGTTAAAACAAGATTAAACAAGCAACCAATAATAATAACCAAATCAACAAACTTAATTCAAAATGAAAGTAATCATGATCGTGGCCTTAACCCCGGATAGGAGTTTTAGCCTTCTATGGAAATATTCACCATACAATACCTTGGATTGATGATACAAACCATAAATAAACTAAATTAAAGAATGATAAAACTTAAATAATGTGTAGAGCAGCCTCCAATGCTCCAAGATGTCCAAATACATATATTTATAGTATAGGAGTAAAACCAATCCATATTGGAGTTGAAAAGCTTCAGTTATTGAGCTCGGGAGTGGGTGGGGTGGCACCCTGGGTTGATCGCCACTCCAGGTGAGGTGTTTCCTCCAAATCGCCCTACCTCTCTGGAATTTTTTCTTCAAAAATTTTTCTAAGGGAAAGGGGGCACCGAAATGAGGCCGCGTCGTGAGATAATCACCTTTAAAACCACCACGAGCCATAAGGTTGAAATTTTCGTCCTCTTATAAATACGGTGTCTTACCAGGTAAATTGGATACACCTACGATCCATACACTCTCTAGACATTCCAAGGGTCCAAAAGTACATCAATCTGCACATTGTGCTTTCGTTGAGCCATTCCTAGCCTTTTTGAGTTGTTACCACTTTATTTGAAGATTTGATATCCTTAATATATCATCATATTTAATTCACCAATAATTATATATCATTAAATACTACAATTTAAATCCCAAAACCACACAACATCCAACACGACAAATTAGAAACACGAGCTAAGCATAGGCAAATTTCACTTTGAGCTTTAACTCAAGTTTCAAGTCTTCCCTTGACTCATGTGCACTATGTACACTCCTAAAACATAGTTCCACATATAATAACATATTTAAAACCATAATGAACACATATAACATAATAGAATCCAACATGAGAGGCTAGACAAACACCTAGCTCATGTTAGAAAGACTAGTTTTCCCTATTGAACTACAATTGAATCTTTTAAGTACAAACTTGCTTTAAATTCACTTTGAAACATATATACATATGTTTTAACACATTTATCTCATTGTTAACCATTATATCTTAGAATCATCCTCAAAATAAGACTAAAAATGCTAGAATAGTGATGCTAGAATGCATAAATACACCCAACATTATTAGTGCATCAATACCTAGTGCAATCCAAAAGTGTCCATTACCCTCACAAATCTTGCCTATATTTGCAAAGGTCAATGATTTTGGTCTTAAAATTCATGAGGACTTGACCGCTTTCACAAAGGTCAAATAATAATGACCACAATGTTCATGGTCTAACCATTGTATTTCAAAAATGAAACAAGTATGGCCTGTTCAGGCTCCTTTTTTTCTTTTATGATGGATAAGCCCTATTCGCGAAGGCCAGTCTAGTCTAAACTCATATTTGTGATAATGTTATCATATTTACAAATAAGGATCCCTGGTAGAATAAATAGTTTCCTCCTATATTTCACCTAATTTTGTAAGTGTAAAATGCACCATTATTTTTATTAAGAGCTTAAGAAATTGTGGGCAGTCAATTACTGGAGGTGATATTGTGCTAGAGACATTAAATTGATCATTTGTAATGACCCTTCAGGTCCGTTATCCATATTTTCCCTTATTTTTACTATTAGGTGTTTTCTACAGTTTCTTCAAGTCATTAACGACTTTTTGGAACTGATAGCTCGATTATCAGAAAGTTCATTTGGCTTTTAGAGTCAATTCCTAATTTAGAAGTCTTTAATAGTTCCAATGGCTCCCAAGATAAAACTTTAGTAAAACAATCTCGAATGCAAATTTTGACTATGCCAATAACTCATGAATATTGATTTTAGGCTAGGTAGATAGTTGGTTTGGGTCTATATGCAACTGAGCTCATTTTGACCTAGGGTGTGGGACCCATATTTGGTCAAACAATCTTGAATGGAGAATAAAAGTTTGCCAACACATCAAAAACATCAAAATTAGTGTAGTTACATAGTTCATTAATTATATCTAATCTCGATATATTGGTTGAAACTTGGAAGAATTTCCATATTTAAGCTGATACTTGATGGAAAGTGAAGATGCGACAATCATACTTATGGGTGTCTTGATTGTCCTAGAAAAATCATGGTCCATAGAAGGTGAGAGAGATATCTCATTGCTTGGGAAGGGTATTTAAAGGCCTTTTAGGCCATATTTGGGCACTTTTCACTCTTCTTTAAGACCGAGAAACCCTAGAATGGTATGCTAAACTCAAATTGAGTCTTGGAGTGTATTGGGAGTTTGGTAACATATATATTCATCTTTAATGTTGGATTTGAAGCATTTATCCTTTAATTTCATGCTTGAATTTTTTGAATTCTTGAGTAAAACCCCAAATAGCTTGGAGGATTGCTTTAGCCACAAAATAAGCTTAGTCTTCACCTATTTTTTGAGGGTTATGATTTCTTAATGGTGTATGAACATTGGGCTGACCACAAAAACGTGTTTTCCATAAGTGGGACCCATTGAATTTGTGGTGTCAATTTTTGACCCGAAGCACAATAGTTTAATATGGGTATTGATGTTTTCATTATAATGTGCATATTTTCTTTTTGATAGATTTGTAACTTAAAGAAGCATCTTAAATGGGAAAAGTTAAAGTTTAGTGGTTCATGGGTTTTCCTTGTATTTGAGGTAGGTTAGGCTTGTTCCTTGTCTGATTGAGCTATGTTATATTATAATTGTTATATCTTGTTAGATTGGGATATGTTTTAGGTGTTGGAATATTGAATGGTAAGACTTAGGTTTAGTTGAATCATTTAGGTCACTTCAACTTATAGATTGGAATGTTTTGCTTGTACGGTTGAATCGTAAAGAATTAGACTTTATTTATCATGGTTAGCATAAGGAAGCCTTAGTTACTCTAGTTGGATAAAAGTGACCATGTCACTTATGTTGTTGGTAAGTTGACCCTTGTGCTTACATTAATGTAAGTTCCTTTGATACTATGGTTGAATTAGGTGTAATGTTTGGGGAAGACCTTTACCTTAGGACTACTGGTGGCTTGCGAAGCATCTAAGAGTTAATTTAGATATCTTGGTCTAGTCCTAAATAGAAGTTGGACACAAAATATATTTGGGGAATTAAAAGGTGGTTCTTGACCCAACTTAATCTTTGATTGATGTAGTTCTCTTCAAGAACTTAGATGGATTCCAAATGCCTAGGAAATGCTGCCTTGGAAGCATGGTGGCTAACTTGAGTAATTATACTATTGTGTTGACATTAGAAGTGATGTATATGGTTTGTTGACAAAATTACAATAAATGTTATGAGTAATTATGGTTTATGCTATCAATTAAGCCTAATTCTAAGTTATCATGTAACCATTGACTAAGATATTATTTTCGGCTTGGGCTATTCTATTACTCATATTGTAATGTTATTTAGTAACCACACTAGTGAACATGCAAGAAAGCCCTTATATTTCTAATATTGTGAGTCATGATACTAATGATTCTTAAAGGCATGCTTATTGACTACATGGGAAGTTATGATGCTATTCATGCTTGAAACCATATGAAAATTATAACACTCATGTTACATATATATGTCCACTGATAAATTTATATTGAAGATTAATGATGAGTATCAGAGGTATGATCTTCTTTACTTCTCCTTTATGTTCTTTTACTTTAGCCCTCGTGGGACTTGTCATTTTATTTAACCATTATGGAGCTTGTCATTTACTTTAGCCCTTATGGGGGCTTATTCTTTATTGTCGACATTAAACTACAGATTGTGATGATATTGATCCCCGACAAGGCTATATATATATCCGTGTGTGTAATGTGGATGGGATATGACATTAGAATGCCAGATGTAGCCACTAGTGTAAAATGCATATAAGGTGATGTAGTCAATGAATAATGGTAGATAAGGATTAGTGATGGCTATCGTTAAATTGATTAACCAAGACTAGTATGTAAGCGTGAAACTAGTTGGAAAATGAGGATTCACTTAGTAAGTAATGTTAATTTTAAAAAATGGTTAGTTTAGGTGTATTGCCTATTAAAATGGCTATATGGTGAATACTTTCCTAATAGATGACTATATTAGAACACTATGTTGATAATTTAACTTATGTTCATTAAATTTGGCTATGCTTGTATTTCTTACTGAATTAACCCATTACAATTGGTTCGGGTTATGGTATTGGCTTACCTACTTGTGGGATTTAGTAGGTGGAATTATGACTTATAATCAGGTTGAGACAATTTGGTATCAGATCCCAGGTTTTACCTATATTTTTGGTACAACAGCAAGTGTTTAGTAGAGTCCTTTGAATCAGAATATTGATGTACATTTCCTTTCTTTGGGAAGCTATGGGACATTCTTATGAGTTCTTCACTTCTTTAACTCATATCGTGCTAAGAGTATATGTTTTTTTGTAGAATATTCCACTGACTTTACTCATTCATAGATGGCCAGGACATATGCTACCTCTACATGAGATAAGGGTCCCAAGACTGAGCCCAGGGTTTCTACTCCTGCTTATTGATGACCTAGAGGTATAGGATAGCCTCATCATATGTCCCCATTTATGGACTAGGACATGCCACCAAACCAGATTCTATTCTTACATTTGAGTCAAAGGTTCTTCCCCCACAACCAATAGTGGTCTAGGGACCAACCCAGCCTATACTAGGTTTTGTTTTTACCTTATTCTTAGAGATTTCTTGATTTAGTTTTATGGGATTTTTGTGGTGTGTTACTGATGGTGCACTATGTAATAATCAGAGTGCCACTTAGGTGGGGGTGCAACCTATATCTGCGGCACCCAGAGTTGAGGTTCCCTCCCACCAATAGTTGTTCGGATGGTAGCTGCTCATCCAATTGTGACCTATCTTGCTATGTCTTCTAAGGAGTAGAAGATGTTAAGTAGATTCTGGAGGTTGGATCTGCCTAGGTATTTTCGTTCTCCAAGCCAGGATGCATATGAGTTTCTTACTACTTGTGAAGTTAGGCTTTATGGTTTCGGACATATTAAGACTTGTGGTGTGGATTCTATCATATATCAGTTGGATTTGTCTGCTCATTATTGGTGGAGAGATTATATGGAGTCTAGACCAGCTGGATATTCTCCTATGTCTTGGACTCAGTTCTCTGCAATGTTCATAGAAAAGTATATGTCGCACAACCTTTGAGATTGATTGAGGGATCATATCTCCATATTAGAGCTAGGCTCCATGCCAATTGCTGAGTATGAGGACTATATTTTTGAGTTGACTAGGCATGTGACTCCTATTTTAGACACTGAGTATAAGAGAGTATGCTGCTTTATTAGAGGGTTGAGACTCCCCATTCGTATGGCTACTCAGAGTTTAGTTGTTGTGGGTAGAACCTTTGTTGAGGTTTTGAATCATGCAAGAGTGATGGAGAAACTGCACCATGAGAGTCATGAGGGTTATGATAAGAGTCCTAGATTTTAGGGCAGATACAGTAGGAGTCATAGTGGCTACCTAGTCAACGGTGGTAGTTGTCCCATTAGGTATTCTTCACATATATCTTTATAGCCTCAGAGTAAACCTAGTCAACCAGTTTAGAAAGCTCTTTAGATTAATGATGACGGTCAATATGGTGCTAGTGGTTTCCCTAATAAGGGCAATGATTTGTCTTTGAAGAGTTCATCTTTAGGTTATTTTATATATGCTAGTTATGCTGAGTCAGCCATATTTTGTAATACCCTGAAGATTTCTAGCAAAATTTAACCCAAGAATACCTAGTATTCTCTTATAAAGTGAAATATAATTATTTCATGAGGAATAATCAAGATTTTCACTTTTTGTCGAGTGGACAATTCAATAAGCTTTCCATTGATATATGATTTGCTTAAATCTGATAACCAGGAAAGAAGTTATGACTATTTTAAGTTTCTGTCATAAAACAGCGCCATATTAGTCAGTGGCGCGCCGTGCCACCAAAGGAAATGGCATTTGGAGATTTCCAGTAGGTGTCTGCGATTATGGCGCATCACGCCAGCACTCAAATTCAGAATTGTCCTTCTTCTAGTGCCTCAGCGTGATTTCCCCCATGTCACGCCAAAGTTCCAGGTCATGAAGGAAGGGGCAACGTGATGGCTCTGTGTCGTTCCATCGCTTAATTTTCTAATTGTCAATTTCCAGTGACACGATGCGATAATGTTGGGTCATGCCAGGGGCCCAGTTTAGGATAATTTTACTAAAATTAAATGACGCGTCCTAGGTTAAAAGGGTCAATTTCCTACAACTACTTAAACCTACTAATACGTTATTTAGTTATTCTTCACCCAAAATATACTATTTTCTCTCAAGTTTATCTCAAGAACAAGATAGGGTTTCTATTGGGGATTCAAATTTAAGAAGGTTTCACCATCAATCTTCACAAAATCATGAACATGGTATGCATAGTGTTCATTCAGGAACTCCATTCGTCCATGAAGCCCAAGAATACCTTTCTAAATTCAAGTTATGGATTTCTTTATGAATTTCATGTTGGGTTAGTTTTGTTTATGTTGAGAATGATCAATTGAATTCAAATCCATGTTGGGTGATCAATTTTATGTGGAATTGATTTGGATAAATGTGTATTCATGTGAACCTATGAATAAACCCTACGATGATGAAATTAGAGATGAATGATGATGATTAATTTTTGTATAATGTTGTCTATATGTGCTATGCCTACCATGTGTTGATTAAATACCTAGATGAAGGAACAATGCCTAACTAGTATGATATTACCAAATCCCCATGTATGTACAAGTTGTACCTATCATATGATTTGATGGAATCCTTTTATAAATGTATTATGGATTATGATGTTAGTTATATTTTTAAGTAAGTTATGCTTGGTCAGTTTCCTTCGATCGAGTCCTGGGGATACTTGTACACAAAACATTAACTGTGTAAATGGAATTCAGTTTCATGTTTACACAATACTCTCAATCACGCCATGATCCTTGTACACAAAACATTAACTGTGTAATGGTCAGTTTCATGTTTACACAATACTCTCAATCACACCATGATCCTTAGACTTCAGACAGTCTTATGACTCAGGAAATCTCCATGAACTCAGTCAGTAGTCAGATATCAGTAATATTCCATCAGTAAATGGAATTTAGTAACTCAGTCCATGTTTAGTTCAGTAAATCATGTTCAGTGTCCATTCAGATGGGAGTAGAAACTAGCATCGAGTGAACCCAAGCATGGGGACACACACTATCAGATGAGGGAGTGATCCTTAGTAGTCATCCTTGCATTCCTGAACTATGTAGCTAGCATACATTGAGACATCAACACTATTAATGAGGGTTAATGAGGTGGATAAGCACTGTCAGATAAGGTCCTAACCGTTCTCGTACAGAGAAAACTATCAGATGAGGGTCACCTACAGCTTGTCCTTGCCAGTAGTGCGGTATTGACACCCGAATAATTAGGGTTATAGATTGGACCCTATCTTAGCCATTATGGTATATCAGGGGCATATCAGTTAAATAATACCTCCCACAGTTTCAGTATCAATCTTAGTAAAAGAACGCAGATAGTTCTTAAATTTTTGGTCTATCAAATAAAGTCAACTCAGTCATAGTACAGAACTCAGATAGTTACATCAGATTTAGGACTGTTAGACACAGTCACTCATGTTATCAGTTATAGTAGTTATTGAAACCTAAGTATCAGTCATGGTAGATATCAGTAAATTCATGTCATCAGTATATAAATTCAGTTATCATGTTCTCACGATCTTAGTCACTATGCATTCATGTGTGCACTCTCACATTCATATTAGCCAGTCATTTATTATCATTCATGCATGTAAGCCTCATGTATTCAACCTACCTCACACATATACTTGGTACATTCTTTTGTACTGACACATTTGCACTATGATGTTTTCTTTTTATGTTACACCATAGGTTCAGAGACACGAGTCCCAGATCAGCAGCAGCAGTAGCATTCCAGGGTTCAGAGTTTTAGCAGTGAGTCCTCATTATTCAAAGATGTGATCTTATTTTATCATATCAGTTCATTTTTCAGTTGAAAGAGTTAGTTGGGGCTATGTCCCATCAACTCCTTAGTCAGACAGCTAGAGGCTTTCAGATGACTATAGTATTTTTCATATTTTTCAGACTTTAGTATTTCAATTTTTGTTTTGGTATCGAAATACCACTCTATGTCAGACGTTATTGTTATTATTCAGTTATGTTTAGTATTAAACCTTAAGGCCTCTCAGAGCATGTTTTCGTATTTTCACGTCATATTATGCAGTGTACATGCATAGATATCAGTCATGGGTTAGCTTGTGGTCCTTCAATGTCATGAGCACCATGTAGCATTCCGGTTCAGATAATCGGGCATTACAAACTTTGTATCAGAGCCTAATGTTCAATAAAATCCTAGGAAGTCTGAAAGCCGCACCTCGTAGAGTCTTGTACATGGGTATGTTGCATGCCACATTTATGTGTACGAATCTATTTCATATTTAGGAACAGTTTCCCTTCTTTCAGTATTCATGTCATGCTAGTGAGCATAATCACAAGTCAATCTATCAGTCTAATCTATTTTTTCTCTTTATTTCAGAATATGCCTCCAAAGGGAAAAAATCAATCAGCACCTCAGCTCGAAGAACCTTTGGGTGATCATGTTTCTCATGCGGATTTTTGGACTTCATTTACCACTCTTTCTCAATCAGTAGCTTCCAATAATGAGCGACTATCTTTCCAGCTAACCAGTGGCCAACTCAGCTACAGCTAGGATTCGGGACTTCACCCAAATGAATCCTCCGTCCTTCCACGGGTCTAAAGTAGATGAGGACTCTCAGGAATTCCTAGATCATTTGTAAAAAGTGATAGGCATCATGGTGATGACTACTATTGAGTGTGCTAAGCTAGCTGCATATCAGATGCAGGATATGGCTCATACTTGATTCAAACAGTAGAAATCATAAAGGTTAGATAATGCAGGTCCTATAAAGTGGGAGGAGTTTGTCACTACATTCTTAGATAGATTCTTTCCCCAAGAGCTTAGAGAGTCTAAAGTACTAGAATTCATCAACCTCAGGCAGGGAAATATGAAGGTGAAAGAGTATTCTCTAATGTTTATTCAATTAGCCAGATATGCCCCTCATGTGGTTGCGGACGATAGAGCCAAGATGGGTAAGTTTTCTTAAGGGGTAAATAATAGCGTGCTTAATAAGTACAGATCTACCAAGCTAAATGGTGACATGACTTTATCTAGACTTTTGACCCATGCTCAGTAGATAGAGGAGTAGAATATTAAGCAGAGGGAAAAGCAGAATAAAAAAGCTAGGACAGGTAGCTTCAATTTTAGTGAACCTAAATTAGAAGTAGGAAACCGTTCTTAGTTTTGTCCTAAGTTATCAATTCCAGCTCCTAAGTTTAGAGATAGAGTGCTATGTTCTAAGTCTCAGGGTAGTATCAACAATGCCCGAACTAATCTATTTTTTCAGACTTGTGGTACGAACCACAAGGGTGCTTGCAGAGCTGGAAGTGATGTATGTTTCGGTTGTGGCAAGCCAGGCCACAGAGTCAGAGACTGCCCTCAGTTAGGTTATCATAATCGTCTCAGCTCCTCAGCTCAGTCTGGTCGCACAATCAGTAGGGTACAACACCAATGCTATTAGCGGGCAATGCCCAAATAGACTATATGTTTTTCAGACCAGACAAGATTAAGAAAATTCTCCTGATGTAGTTAATGGTATATTATAGATCTTTCATATGTATGTTTATGCTTTTCTAGATCCTGGAGCTTCTTTGTCTTTTGTTACTCCCTATATAGCAGTTAATTTCGGAATTACTCCCAAAATTCTAGTAGAAGCCTTCTAAGCCTGTACCCCAGTGGGCAAAACCATCATAGTCCGGTGGGTATACAGGAACTGCTAGATTATGATATTTTAGAAAGTTACTTCAACAAACTTAGTCAAATTAGATATGACTGATTTTGATGTCATTCTTAGCATGGATTGGCTTCACTCCCCCTATCCCATAGTCGAATGAAGAAATAGAATAGTCCAGTTTTAGTTTCCAAATGAACCCGTCCTTGAGTTGAAGGGTAGTGTATACACTTTTAGGGGTCAGCTTGTTTCCTACCTTCGGGAAAGGAAAATGTTATCTAAAGGAAAATTTAAAGAATAGTTGAAGGATCTCTTAGATAAGGGATTCATCAGACCCAGTGATTCCCCTTGGGGTGCACTAGTATTATTCGTGCGCAAGAAAGATGATTCTCTCAGAATGTTCATTGATTATCGTGAACTCAATAAGGTCACAGTCAAGAACAAGTAATCTCTTCCCAGAATTAATGACTTATTTCACCAACTTTAGGGTGCCCGCTATTTCTCTAAGATAGAGCTCAGATCCGGCTATCATCATCTCAGAGTTAGAGAAAGTGACATTCAAAAAATAGCTTTCCGTACTTGTTATGGTCACTTTGAATTCTTAGTCACGTCATTTGGTCTTACCCATTGCCCAGTAGCTTTCATGGACTCGATGAATCGTGTGTTCAATCAATACTTAGACATATTCATCATAGTCTTCATAGATGATATTCTGGTCTATTATCGCATTGAGCGCGTTCATGTAGACCAACTCAGAACAGTACTTTAGACTCTCAGATATCATCCGCTATTTGCAAAATTCACTAAGTGCAAATTTTTACTAAGGTCAATAGCATTTCTAATTCACATCATTTCTGGTGATGGCATTAGAGTTGATCCTCAAAAGACCAAAGCAGTAAAAAACTGGCCAAGGCCTACCTCTCAATCAGATATCAGGAGTTTCTTAGGTTTAGCTAGCTATTACAGATTGTTTGTTAAAGGATTTTCATCTATTGCATCCCCTATTTCAAGATTGACTCAGAAAAATGTGAAGTTTTAGTGGTCGGACCCTTACGAGAAGAGTTTTATGGATTCGAAGACTTGACTTACCTTAGCCCATGTCTTAGCTCTTCCAGATGGTTTAGATAGGTTCTTGGTGTATTGTGATGCATCCAGAGTAGGTTTGGGTTGTGTCCTTATGCAGCAAGGTAAGGTCATAGCCTACATCTCTAGATAGCTTAAACCCCATGAGAGGAATTATCCTACTCATGATCTTGAGTTAGCAATTGTAGTCTTTGCATTGAAGATTTGGAGGCATTATCTCTATGGAATTTATGTAGATATCTTCAAAGATCACAAGAGTCTTTAGTATGTTTTTTCTCAAAAAGATCTTAGTCTTCGTCAGAGAAGGTGGTTATAGCTCTTGAAAGACTATGACATGAGTGTCCTCTATCATCCAAGAAAGGCCAACTAGTGGTTGACGCTCTTAGTAGGCTATCCATGGGTAGTGTTTCTTATGTGGAGGATAGTAAGAAGAAGCTATCTGAAGAATCCCATTAGCTTACCAGACTAGGCGTTCGCTTAGTAGATTGTTCAGAGGGTGGTGTATGTGTTCAGAGTAGTTCAAAATCATCTCTAGTCTCTGAGGTGAAAGAAAAGTAAGATAAAGATCCCATCTTTGTCAAGTTGAAAGAGTTAGTTTAGGATCAGAAACTGGAGGTTTTCTCCTAAGAGGGAGATGGTGTTTTGTGTTGTCAGGTTTATCTCTTTGTTCCAGGTATAGATGACTTAAGGTAGAGAATTCTTGTAGAAATGCATGGCATGCGCTACTCTATTTATCCAGGATCCAAAAGATGTACCGCGACTTGCCGGAAATCTATTGGTTAAGTGGGATGAAGACAGATATTGCAGAGTTTGTGGCTAAGTGCTCTACATGTCAGCAAGTTAAGATAGAGCATCAGAAGCCTAGTGGGTCCATGCAGAAGTTCAGTATTCCTACTTGGAAGTGGAAAGTTGTGAACATGGACTTCGTGATGGGTTTGCCTCTAACTCATCATCAGCATGATTCAGTTTGGGTCATTGTAGATAGAATGATCAAATCAGCTCATTTCCTTCCATTTCATACCTTTTATTCCTTCAAGGATTAGGCCAAACTCTATATCAAGATGTTGGTCAGATTGCACAGTGTTTCATTGTCCATTATCTCAAAAAGAAGTACCTTGTTCACCTCTTATTTCTGTAAAGCATTCCAAATGGGTCTCAGTACCCAAGTTCATCTCAGTAAAGCCTTTCATCCTCAGATAGATGGTTAAGTAGAAAGGACTATTCAGACTTTATAAGATATGCTAAGGGCGTGTGCAATTGATTTCAAGGGAAGTTGAGATGACCACTTGCCTTTGATTAAGTTTGCATACAACAACAATTATCATTCCAGTATTTAGATGGCTCCATTTGAAGCTCTATATGGTAGGAGATATAGATCTCCAATTGGTTGGTTTGATGTTAGTGAGGCCTTAGTAATAGGTACTAACTTAGTATTCGATGCCTTAGAAAATGTTCAGTTAATCCGAGAAAGACTTTGGGTGGCTCAGAGCTGACAGAAGTCTTATGTAGATGTTTATACAAAAGTCCTTGAGTTTGAGGTTGGTTATCATGTCTATCTAAAGATCTCTCCCAAGAAGGGAGTGAAGAGATTTTGCAAGAAGGGAAATCTCAGTCCTCGATTTGTCGGTCCCTTCAAGATTCATAGTCGTTTTGGCAAGGTAGCTTATGAGCTCGAATTGCCTTCAGATCTAGCCTCAGTTCATCCAGTCTTCCATGTCTCTTTCCTCAAGAAGTGTATAGGTGACCTACTAGTCAAAGTCCCTATTCAGAGCATTGATGTTTAGAACAGACTCTCTTATGAAGAGATTCCAGTCAAAACCTTAGACTATCAGACTCATAGATTAAGGAACGAAGAAGTCCCTCTAGTTAATGTTCTTTGAAAAAATCAGTCCGTCGAGGGATCTACATGGGAAGAAGAATAAAACATGTATACCAAGTATCCTCACCTCTTCTCCGCCAACTTAGATCAAGCTCAAGGTAACAGTTCTCCTTAAGCTTACTCAGTTCCATGATCAGTGTTCATCATGAACTTCGTATTCAGTTTCATGTTGATGTTCCTAGTATAAACTTGGTATTAAGTACCATTGCATATTCAGTCATTCATTCATGTATAAGCTCAGTTATATAATTATGCATCAAAAATGCATTTTCATGGTGAGAAACTTAGTTCCTCGAAGCATTCGGTCATGCATTCATGAATTTGTTCATTATGTTATGTTCAGCCTACCAGTCATGAGATCATGCTCCAGTTATTCATGTTCAACTCATGATCAGCTTATTATTTCCCCTCTCATTCAGTCTCATTCGAGTAAGAATGTTCTTATGGGGGAGATATTGTAATACCCCAAAGATTTTAGCAAAATTTCATCCCAAGAATGCCTAGTATTAGATACTAAAGTGAAGGATAATTATTCCATAAGGAATAATCAAGATTTTCACTTTTTGTCATGTGAAAATTCAATAAGCTTTTCATCGATATATGATTCGCTTAAATCTGATAACCGGGTAAGAAGTTATGACTATTTCAAGTTCTCGTCGTAAAACAACACCATATTAGTCAGTGGCGCGCCGCGCCACAAGAGGAAATGGCATTTGGTGATTCCCGGTATGTGTCCGCGATTATGATGCATCGTACCATCACTCAAATTCCGAATTGTCCCTTTTCCAGTGTCTCAGCATGATTTCCCCTGTGTCGCGCCAAAGTTCCAAAACACGAAGGAAGGGGAAACACGATGGCTCCGAGTTGTGCCGTCACTCAGTTTCCCAATTTTCAATTTCTAGTGACATGGCGTGATAATTCCACATCGCGCCAGAGGCCCAGTTCGAGAAAATTTTATTGAAATTAAATGACGCATCCAGGGTTAAAAAGGTCAGTTTCCTACCCTTATTTAAACCCAATAACACATGATTTAGCTATTTCTCACCCAAAATATAATATTTTCTCTCAAGTTTCTATCAATAACAAGCTAGGATTTGTATTGGGGGTTCAAATTCAATAAGGTTTCAGCATCAATCTTCACGAAATCACGAACTAAGAAATGCATAGTGTTCATTCATGGACTCCTTTCGTCCATGAAGCCCAAGAATCCTTTTTCTAAATTCAAGTTATGGATTTCCTTATTAATTTTATGTTGGGTTAGTTTTGTTTATGTTAAGAATGATCAATTGAATTTAAATCCATGTTGGGTGATCAATTTTATGTGGAATTGATTTGTATAGATGTATATTCATGTGAACCTATGAATAAACTATAGGATGATGAAATTAGAGATGAATCATGATGATTAATATTTGTATAATGTTGTCTATATGTGATATGCCTACCATGTGTTTGATTAAATGCCTAGATGAAGGAACAATGCCCAACTAGTATGATATCATCAAATCCCCATGTATGTACAAGTTGTGCCTATCACATGTTTTGATGGAATTATTTTATAAATGTATTATAGATTATGATGTTAGTTTTATGTTTAAGTAAGTTATGCTTGGTCATTTTTCTTCCATCGAGTCCTGGGGTACTTGTACCCAAAACATTAATTATGTACCTAGAGTCATGTCATGTTTTTATGATACTCTCAGTCAAGCGATGATCCTTAGAATTCAAACAGTCTTATGACTAGGAAATCTCTATGATCTCATGAACTCAGTTAGTAGTCAGATATCAGTAATATTCCATCAGTCAATGAAATTCAGTAACTCAGTTAATTTTTAGTTTAGCAAATTATGTTTAGTATCCATTCAGATGGGGGTAGAAATTAGCATTGAGTGAACCCAAAAATGGGGACACACACTATCAAATGAGGGTGTGTTGCAAAACAATGTAACCAGCATAGGTTGAGACACCAACACTATCGATGAGGGTTGATAAGGTGGATAAGCACTGTCAGATAATAGCCCCACCATTCTCGTATAGGGGATACTATCAGATGAGGGTCTACCACAGCTTTTCCTTACCAGTGGAGTAGTGTTAACACCCTTCTAATTGGGGTTACAGATTCGACCCCATCTCAGCTATAATGGCATATCAGAGGCATGTAGATTAAATACTACCTTCCACAATTTCGTATTAGTCTTAGTAAAAGAACTCAATTAGTTTTTTAGAGTTCAGGACTGTCAGATATAGTCAACTCAGTCATAGTATGAAACACAGATAGTTCCATCAGATTTAGGACTGTCAGACATAGTCACTCATGTTATCAGTTATTTCAGTTATCAGAACTCCGGTATCAGTCATACTAGATATCAGTAAATTTATGTCATCAGTATATAGATTCAGTTATCATGTTCTAATGATCTCAGTTACTATTTATTCATGTGTGTACTCTCACATTCATATTAGTCAGTCAGTTATTATCATTCATGTATGTAAGCCCCATATATTAATCTTACCTCACACGTATACTCAGTACATTCTTTTGTACTGATGCATTTTTGCTATGGTGTTTTATTTTTATGTTACTCTATAAGTTTAGAGACACGACTCCCAGATTAGCAGCTACAGTACCATTCCAGGGTTCAGATTTTTAGCAGTGACTCTTCATTCTCCGAGTACGCAATCCTATTTTATCATATCAGTTTAGTTTTTAGTTGACGGAGTTAGTTGGGGACATGTCCCATCAACTCCTTCATCAGACAGTTAGAGGCTTTAGACGACTATAGTATTTTTTATGTTTTTCAGACTTCAGTATTTTATTTTATTTTTGGTATCGAGATACAACTTTATGTCAGATGTTATTGTTATTATTTAGTTATGTTCAATATTGAACCTTTTAGCATCTCAATGCATGTTTTCACATTTTTATGCCATACTATGCATTGTACAGGTACAGATATCAGTCTTGGGTGAACTTGTGGTCCTTCGAGGTCATAAGCACCATGTCGCTTTCCGGTTCAGATAATCGAGGCATTACAGTTTTATTGGTTTTTGTTTTTTCATATTTCTTATTTTAATTGTGGATTTCCTAGTCAATATTTATGGGATTCCGCTAGTTTTGGGGTGATGGTTTTTCAGCATAGCGTGCTACCCCCTATTAAAGTAGTTCATCCCTCGAGTAGAGGTTATTATCATAGTTACAAGGGTGGATACAGGGTGCTTGAGAAAGTTCTCAGATAGGCAAAACAGGTAGTCGATCAGTTGTCCAACCAGGTAGCATGTATGGTTATTTAAATGCAGTACCTGCTAAACTCAAGGTTGAGACTATGGATGTTTGAGTTAAAGGTATGATTTTTATGTGTTGTAAGTTAGATCTTGCTTTATTTGATTCGAGATCCACTTATTCTTATATATCTACTTATTATGCACCACGATTAGAGTTGAATAATAATCTATTATCTATTCCTTTGCGTGTATCTACTCCCATGGGTAATAGCCTAGAGGCTACCAAACAGACGAAATTGTGTACTAAGATGCAAATTCCAGCAACCAACCAAAGAGAAAACAACACAAAGAATGGAGATGAAGAAGAAGATTACTTGAAATTAAAAGATAGATAGAAGGCCCTTACCCTTATTAAGTTATTAGCACAAGAAGGTCTTTCAGATCATCAAACAAGAGTTCAAACCTTCCTCTTAGGTGACCCAAACGAAACACTCTTCCTCAAACCACCTTTCTTGGCAAATTATCCAAAACAAGTGAAACCCTAACTGCAAATGTTCTTGGACCACTTACGGATTCTAAGAGCTAAAACTAGAGACTAAGAACTACCATATAAGAGTAATATCCAATTTCATCAAAGTCTAATGAAAGGAGAAGTAAAATGGTCTATTTATACTATTACATGCCAAATGACAAAAATACCCTTAATAAGGGCTTAAAAATGGGCGCCTACGGAGTTTATATTTGGAGTAAATATCTTTATTGTCCTTTTCTTGAGGATCCTATGAAGTGTATAAGTTCCCCTTCTTCCTTTTCTTGACCAAGGCTTCAAAATACTCCAAAAGTCTTCAATTTCTTGCCAATTCTGAAGCCTTAACCTTATACAATACCTTGTGCTCTTGATGCTCGTTATGCTTGTATCAGTGGGTAATTCTTTAGTAGTGGATTGACTATTCAGGTTTTATCTTATAAAAGTTAATGATGTTAATAATTGTGTTGATCTAACTATTCGTGATATACTATATTTTAATATGATTTTAGGCATGGACTGGTTATACCACCATTATGTGGTCATGGACTTTTATTCAAGACCATTACCTTAGTCATGCTTGGCATACCCCCAGTCATGTGGCAGGGAGTGGCTATCAATGAGACAATGGGGATTATCTCTTATGTTAGTGCTAGGAGTCTTATTTCAAAGGGTATCGAGTCTTATTTCAATTATATTTGTGATACTCATGTAGAGAGTACGGCTCTTGACTCTTTGTCTATTAGTTGTGAGTTTCCTGATATGTTTCTTAACGACCTATATGGTATTCCCCCAGTCTATAAGTTTGAGTTTGCAATTGACCTCAAGCCTGGAACCCAACCTATTTCTATGGTACCTTATCATATCACTCGTGTTGAGCATAAAGAGATAAACTCTCAGTTTGAAGACCTTATTGGTAAGGGTTTTATCAGACCAAATTTGTCCTTGTAGGGAGCTCCTGTATTGTTAGTAAATAAAAATGATGGTTAGATGCTTTTGTGCATTGAATATATGCAGCTTAATATGGTGACAGTGAATAACTATTATCCTATGCCTCACATTGAAGATTTGTTTGACAAACTTTAGTGTGCCACGGTGTTTTCTAAGATTAAGTTGAGGTCTGGTTACCATCTTATAAGGATTCAGTCTAAGGATGTCCTAAAGACAGATTTTAGGAACCGTAATACTCATTAGGAGTCCTTGGTGATGTCCTTTGGGTTGACTAATGCCCCAACCGTATTCATGGATTGGATGAACCGAGTAGTCAGCCTTGATTTGGACTCCTTTGTGATTGTGTTTATTAATCACATTCTTTTGTTTTCAAGGAGTAGTGAGGAGCATGTGCATCATTTGAGGATCATGCTCTAGACTCTGAGAGATTATTTTCTTTTCCCAAATCCTCCAAGTGTAAGTTTTTACTTGATTCAGTGATGTTCCTTGGACATATGGTGTCAAAGGATAGTATTATGGTAAACCTAGTCAAGATAGATATGATTCATCATTGGGATAGACTTACGTATTTGATTGAGGTTCATAGATTCATTGGTTGGAAAGTTATTATAGATGCTCTGCTGAAGGATTTGCAACAATTTCATCCCTAATGACTAGATGGAAACATGTTCCTTTCTGATGGTCTGATAAGTTTGAGTCAAGCTTTGAAAAGCTCAAGTATTTCCTTACCTCAGCTTCTATGTTAACTCTTCCTATTGAGGGTGAGGTATTCACTGTATTTTGTGATGCTTCTGGTGTGGGTCTTAGTTATGTTCTGAAGCATCGGGGTTGTTTCATTGCCTATGCCTTTAGACATCTTAAGGTGCATGAGTGCAACTATCCCACTCATGATTTAGAGTTGGTGATGATAGTTTTCACTCTCATAATTTGGAGATATTATCTGTATTGTGTGCATTATGAGATTCTTATTGATTATCGCAGTCTTCAACATCTTATGAACCTCCTAGGGCTTAATGCTCGGTAGTATATATGGATGAAGTTTCTTAAGGAATACCCTTCGGATCTAACACAAGACAACACTAGACACCATTTATTTTTTATATATTTTCCGATTTTGTCACTTTTTTATTGAGATTTTCTAAATAACAACACTAAAATTACAATTTAGGGATGATGGAACAACCCTAACCAAGGGTTTGATACCAAATGATAGACTAATGACTACCAAACACACTAAATTTGCAAGTAAGATGCAAATTCCAGCAACCAAACAAAGAGAAAAAAACACAAAGAATGGAGATGAAGAAGAAGATACTTGAAATTGAATGATAGATAGAAAGACCCTTACCCTTATTAAGTTATTAGAACTATAAGATGATTCAAATCTTCATACATACTTCACAAACAAGAGTTAAAACCTTACTCTTAGGTGACCCAAAGGAAACACTCTTCCTCAAACCACCTTTCTTGCCAAATTATCCAAAACAAGTGAAACCCTAACTTCAAATATTCTTGGACCACTTTCGGAATCTAAGAGCTAAAACTATAGACTAAAAACTACAATATAAGAGTAATATCCAATTTTATCGAATTCAAATGAAAAGAGAATTAAAATGGTCTATTTATACTATTACATGCCAAATGGCAAAAATTCCCTTAATGAGGGCTTAGAAATGGGTGCCAATGGAGTGTATATTTGTAGTGTAAAATGTCTTCATTGTCCTTCAATTGAAGAGCCTACGATGTGTATAAGTTTCCCGTCCTTCCTTCTCTTGACCAAGGCATCAAAATACTCCAAAAGTCTTCAATTGTTTGCTAATTCGGAAGCCTTAACCCTTAGACAATACCTTGTGCTCTTGATGCTCATTGTGCTTGTATCAGTGGGTGATTCTTTATTAGTGGATTGAATATTCAGGTCTTGTGTTATAAAAGTTAATGATGTTAATACTTGTGTTTATCTAACTATTAGTGATATACTGAATTTTAATGGGATTTTAGGCATGGACTGGTTATCCCACCATTATATGGTCATAGACTTTTTTCCAAGACCATTACCTTAGTCATGCTTGGCATACCCCCAGTCATGAGGCAAGGAGTGGCAATCCATGAAACAATGGGGATTATCTTTTACATTAGTGCTAGTAGACTTATTTCAAAGGTTATTGAGTCTTATTTCAATTATATTTTTGATACTGATGTGGAGAGTACATCTCCTTACTCTTTGTCAATTATTTGTGAGTTTTTTGATATTTTCCTTAACGACCTGTCATGTATTCCCCCTGCCTGTAAGTTTGAGTTTGCTATTAACCTTAAGCCTGGCACCTGACCAATTTCTACGGTACCTTATCATATCGCTCCTACTGTGCTTAAAAAGATGAATTCTCAATTTTAAGACCTTCTTGGTAAGGGTTTTATTAGATTAAATGTGTCCCTGTAGGGAGCTCCTGTATTGTTAGTAAATAAAATGTATGGTTTAATGCTTTGGTACATTTATTATATGAAGCTTAATAAGGTGACAGTGAAGAACTATTATCCTATGCCACACATTGATAATTTATTTGACCCGCTTCAGTGTGCCACGGTGTTTTCTAAGATTAATATGAGTTCTGGTTACCATCTGTTGAGGATTCAAGCTAAGGATGTCCTAAGATAGCTTTTAGGAACTATTATAGTCATTACGAGTCCTTGGTGATGTCCTTTGGGTTGACTAATGCCCCAACCGCGTTCATGGATTGGATGAACAGAGAATTCAGCCCTGATTTGGACTCCTTTTTTATTTTGTTTATTGATGACGTTCTTGTGTGTTGAAGGAGTAGTGAGGAGAATGTGCATCATTTGAGAATCGTGCTCTAGACTCTGAAAGATCATTTTTTTTCCCAAATTCACAAAGTGTGAGTTTTGACTTGAGTCTGTGACGTTCCTTGGACATAAGGTGTCTAAGGATAGTATTATGGTAAACCTAGTCAAGATAGATATGATTCATCATTGGGATAGACATACGTCTTTGATTGAGGTTCGTAGATTCATTGGTTGGAAAGTTATTATAGATGCTTTGCTGAAGGATTTACGACAATTTCAGCCCCAATGACTAGATGGAAGCAGGTTCCTTTCTAATGGTCCAATGAGTGTGAGTCGAGATTTGAAAAGTTCAAGTATTTCCTCACCTAAGCTTCTATGTTAGCTCCTCCTATTGAGGGTGAGGGATTCACTGTATTTTGTGATGCTTCAAGTGTGGGTCTTAGTTTTGTTCTGATGCAGTGGGTTTGTGTCACTGCCTATGACTCTAGACAGCTTAAGGTGCCTGAGCGCAACTACCCCACTCATGATTTAGAGTTGGTGGCGATAGTTTCCACGCTCATAATTTGGAGACATTATTTCTATTATGTGAATTATGAGATTCTCATCGATCATCGCAATCTTCAACATCTTATGATCCTTCTAGGGATTAATTCTTAGAAGTGTAGATGGGTACCCTTCGGATCTAACACAAGACAACACTAGACATAATTTTTTTTTGTATTTTCTGATTGTTGACTCTTTTTTGCTTATATTTTCTAAATAAGAACACCAAAACCAAGATTTAGGGATGTTGGAACAACCCTAACCAAAGATTTGATACCAAATGATAGACTAAAGACTACCAAAAACACGAAATTGGCTACTAAGATGGAAATTGCAGCAACAAAATAAAGAGAAAACAACACATAGAATGGAGATTAAAAAGAAGATTACTTGAAATTGAAAGATAGATAGAAAGACCCTTACCCTTATTAAGTGATTAGCACTAGAAGATGTTTTAAATCTTCAAACACACTTCACAAACAAGATTTCAAACCTTCCTCATAGGTGACCCAAAGGAAACACTCTTCCTCAAACCACCTTACTTGCCAAATTATCAAAAACAAGTGAAACCCTAACTTCAAATGTTCTTGGACCACTTTTGGATTCTAAGAGCTATAACTAGACACTAAAAACTACAATATAAGAGTAATATCCATTTTCATCAAAGTCTAGTGAAAAGAGAAGTAAAATGGTCTATTTAGACTATTACATGCCAAATGACAAAAATGCCCTTAATGAGGACTTAGAAATGGGCGCCTATGGAGTGTATATTTGGAGTGTAAAATGTTTTCATTGTCCTTCACTTGAGGCACCTAAGAAGTGTTTAAGCTCCCTTCTTTCCTTCTCTTGTCCAAGGCTTTAAAATACTCCAAAAGTCTTGAATTGCTTGGCAATTCTGAAGCCTTAGCCCTTAGACAATACCTTGTGCTCTTGATGCTCATTGTTCTTGTATCAATGGCCGATTCTTTAGTAGTGGATTGACTATTCCGGTCTTGTTTCATAAAATTAATGATGTTATTACTTGTGTTGACTAACTATTCGTGATATACAGTATTTTAATGTGATTTTAGGGATGGACTGGTTATCCCACTATTATGTGGTCATGGACCTTTTTTCCAAGACCATTACCTTAGTCATTCTTAGCATACCCTCTGTCATGTGGCAGGGAGTGGCTATCCATGAGACAATGGGGATTATCTCTTACATTAGTGCTAGGAGACTTATTTCAAAGGGTATCGAGTCTTATTTCAATTATATTTTTGATACTCATGTGGAGAGTACGTCTCTGGACTCTTTATCTATTGTTTGTGGGTTTCCTAATAGGTTCCTCAATGACCTGTCTAGTATTTCTCCTGTCTGTAAGTTTGAGTTTGCTATTGACCTTAAGCCTGGCACCCGACCTATTTCTATGGTACCTTATCATATCGCTCCTGCTGAGCTTGAAGAGATGAATTCTTAGTTTTAAGACCTTTTTGGTAAGGGTTTTATTAGACCAAATATGTCCCTGTAGGGAGAACCTATATTGTTATTAATTAAAAATGATGGTTTGACGCTTCTGTGAATTGATTATATACATCTTAATAAGGTGACAGTGAAGAAATGTTATCCTATGCCTCACATTGATGACTTGTTTGACCAGCTTCAATGTGCCACGATGTTTTCTAAGAATTATTTGAGGTCTAGTTACCATCTGCTGATGATTCAGGCTAAGGATGTCCTAAAGAAAGCTTTTAGGAACTTTTATAGTCATTATGAGTCCTTGGTAATGTCCTTCGGGTTGTCTAATGCCCCAACCGCTTTCATGGAATGGATGAACCAAGTATTCAGCCCTGATTTGGACTCCTTTGTGATTGTGTTTATTGATGACATTCTTGTGTTTTCAAGGAGTAGTGAGGAGCATGTGCATCATTTGAGGATCGTCCTCCAGACTCTAAGAGATCATTTGCTTTTCCCAAATTCTCAAAGTGTGAGTTTTGACTTGAGTCAGTGACGTTCCTTGGACATATGGTGTCTAAGAATAGTATTATGGTAAACCTAGTCAAGATAGATATGATTCATCATTGGGATGGACTTAGATCTTTGATTGAGGTTCATAGATTCATTGGTTGGAAAGTTATTATAGATGTTTTGCTGAAGTCTTTGCGACAATTTCAGCCCCAATGACTAGATGGAAGCAGGTTTCTTTCTGATGGTCCAATGAGTGTGAGTCGAGCTTTGAAAAGATCATGTATTTCCTTACCTCTGCTTCGATGTTAGCTCTTCCTATTGAGGGTGAGGGATTCACTGTATTTTGTGATGCTTCTTGTGTGGGTCTTAGTTTTGTTCTGATACTGCGGGACCGTGCCATTGCCTATGACTTTAGACATCTTAAGGTACATGAGCGCAACTACCCCACTCATGATTTAGAGTTGGTGGCGATAGTTCTGACACTCATAATTTGGAGACATTTTCTCTATTGTGTACATTATTAGATTCTCATCTATCATCGCAGCCTTCAACATTTTATGACCCTTCTAGGCCTTAATGCTCGACAGTATAGATGGATGAAGTTTCTTAAGGAATACCCTTCGGATCTAACACAAGACAACACTAGACACCATTTTTTTTGTATTTTCTGATTGTTGACTCTTTTTTGTTTAGATTTTATAAATGAGAACACTAAAACCAAGATTTGGGATGTTGGAACAACCATAACCAAGGCTTTGATACAAAATGATAGCCTAAATACTACCAAACACACGAAATTGGCTACTAATATGCAAATTCCAGCAACCAAACAAAGAGAAAACAACACATAGAATGAAGATGAAGAAGAAGATTACTTGAAATTGAAAGATAGATAGAAAGACCCTTACCCTTATTAAGTGATTAGCACTAGAAGATGTTTCAAATCTTCAAGCACACTTCACAAACAAGATTTCAAACATTCCTCTTAGGCCAAAGGAAATACTCTTCCCCAAACCACATTTCTTTCCAAATTATCCAAAACAAGTGAAACCCTAACTTCAAATGTTCTTGGACCACTTTTGGATTCTAAGAGCTAAAACTGGAGACTAAAAACTATAATATAAGAGTAATATCCAATTTCATAAAAGTCTAATGGAAAGAGAATAAAAATAGTCTATTTAAACTATTACATGCCAACTGACAAAAATGCTCACAATGAGTGCTTAGAAATGGGAGCCTATGGAGTGTAAAATATCTTCATTGTCCTTCAATTGAGGCGCCTATGAAATGTATAAGTTCACCTCCTTCCTTCTCTTGACCAAGGCTTCAAAATACTCCAAGTCTTCAATTGCTTGAAAATTCCGAAGCCTTAACCCTTAGAAAATACCTTGTGCTCTTGATGCTCATTGTGCTTCTATCATCCTCTCCATCTTGAAGGAATTTGTCCTCAAATTCAGATGTTGCAAAAACAAAAGAGAGAGCAAAACAAACACAAAATCTTCTTGGTAGGAGGGTTAGCATTAGTTCCACACTTATATCATCAACCCATGGTTTCTCATACTTTACATACATCCACATATCCTTGGTTTTTGACATAAAAGCTTGGCACAAAGTTTACCAAAGACATGAATAGTATCAATATAAAAAATAAGTGAGTACGACCAGCAACTATAATCTTCACATCTCAAGAATATGCCGGGGTCAAATAGAGATAGTAAGCAAGGGCCTAGGCCATGGTGAAGCATCCCTTTCACTAGATTATCATGCCAAGGGGGTACATATGTGAAATACAACCAGCAATCCCTTATTTCTTTCCATGAAACAATTAGTATGTGCATCATAAACATCAAGGTAAAACAAGTACAAGCCAAAACAATCCTTTCCCCGGCCCACTAGTACACCGGGATCAAATGGGTGAAGTGGCCCAGGGAATAAACCAAAACTACTCATTCCATCTACTAAGGTATCACACTCACCCCAAGCATTTGTTCTTATGGGAAGACTAGCACACAAGGATAAGGACTTATGACCTAGTATGCCTCCCTTAGCAACATACACATCATCATCCGCAATCTATCTATACACATGATCACCATTACAAGAATGAGCATCAACTTGAATATCTTTAATCTTATTACTCACATAATCAAGTAATGAACCAGCCTTAAAAAAATTGAGAACTACACACAATAATAGTACTACCAATGAAAGATTCAAGCTTCTCCACACTAAGGAAACCTGAATTCACATCACCTTGGCTACTAATAGCCACATCACAACATTTTAGACTTGAGTGAGTGTAGAGGGTACCAATTTTACCTTGGGTTGTACTATGGCAGCCCACTTGCATCGAACTTTCAGACAAGAGTGCACTTGGAAAACCAACATGTTCGGGAGGGACTTCTTTTGGATTCTTCCTTCAAATTATATCTTCTTGTACCTGCACATATGAAGAATCAATGCTAGGAAATGCTAGAATTTGGGTTAGTGATTATCAAGGATTCTTTGTGGACAAGAGCCATAATCAAGCATTCTTTTTCCATTCCAATTTCACTATCCAAAGTTTTCTTTTTCCTTTCCTTCTTTTCTTCACACTCTTCTTGCATATTAACATCAAGTTTCTCTCCTTTTTGAGGCTTGGTATCATTCTCCTGTATTCTAACTTACGGAGCGGAGGCATTGGATTTTGTGAAGTGTAGGATTTTGGGACTTGAGGTGTTTAGACTTGTGAAGGGTAAGGCCTTTGGTCAAGTGAGTTTAGAACTTGGTACTTTGGATTTTGAGGTAGCATTTGAGTACCAAGTCCCTTTTATTGTACTTGGTTCAATTGTGGAAGGTTTGGTGGGCATAGTCTATCACATAGTCTATCAACCCCAAATTTTATTCTAGCCACACCAACCTTAAAGGATGTAATTTCACTCCTAAAGGCATCATGACCTTTTTCTATTTTTTCATCCAAAGCATCAATTAGAGCCATCAAGGCTCCAATAGCATTATTTCCAAAATGTTGGGAAGTAGTACCTTCGGTTTCCATGGAAAATGTACCTAAAAAGTTCAAAAACCAGCAAGCAAACAACCTACAAAACGAGCAAACAGGTTAGTTCAAAAACCTCACTTCACTCACACTCAACCTCACATCACATTTGGCTTCACAAGCATTGGAGAATCGGAAATACTGGGCAAGTTACTTGAGTGGTGAGAAGCTTTGAATCAAAATTGATCTTTATTTTAAACGACTCAAAATAAGTGATGCATGAACTTGAACCAACAAAATACTACGACTTGAAAACGATAAAACCACACAAAAAAAATGGAGACACGAGATAAACGAACTCTAAACTAATCACCAACCTAGTATGTACTTAATAGTTTGCTAATTAGTGATAGAATTAACTTAAAAGAAACTAGGAAATCTAACTTTAGAGTCGAATTTTGGTTGAGCACAAGGGATGACATGGCACTACGTGGTTGGTTTTCACTTTTTGAAATTCCAAAAAAAAATTCCAACTTGTTTTGGCCAACACCTCTTACGAAAGAAGAGAATTCAGTTTTGGAGGAAAAAATTTCAAGTTTGAAGCCTTTTCAAGCTTCAAAATGAATGAGAAATGAATTGGTCCCCCCTTTGTACTTGCAATTGTACTTTGTTGACCCTTTGTCCCATTCTCCTTTAGGAAGAATGGAATATTCTTTGAATATGCGTTTGGACAAACAACTTTTTCACACTCTTTCTTCCGTTTCATGGATCAAACAAGAACTTTCAATATCCTTCTTCACTAAGTTATGAAGATAATGGATGAACAAGATGAATATTCAAGCCTTGACGAAGTATGACCACCTAGCAAATGAACTCCAAATCTGAATTTTTTTGAAGATCTAGGTCCATTAGCCCAAAACAACTTTAACCAACCAAAAAATCAGCCACAAATCAAGTCATCAGCATGAACCAAAAATGTCACCCTCTCCCAAAAAGCTTCAAACAAGCCCGAACAATGGTGGATCTAGCTCAAAACCAACCAAACTTCACTCAAAAAGTGAATCTAGACTCCCGAGGTGTTAGAGAACAATAATATAACACAATAAACCTTCAAAACAAAGTAAAATCTTGTAGATTAAACACTCTAAATTTGGATCTAAAACTAGACACCATTTTTTTGATATTTTCAGATTTTGGACTCTTTTTTGTTAAGATATTCTAAATAAGAACACTAAAACAAAGATTTAGGGATGTTTGAACAACCCTAACCAAGTCTTTGATACCAAACGATATCCTAAAGACTACCAAACACACGAAATTGGATACTAATATGGAAATTCCAGCAACTAAACAAAGAGAAAATAACACATAAAATAGAGATGATGAAGAAGATTACTCGAAATTGAAAGATAGATAGAAAGACCCTTACCCTTATTAAGTAATTAGCACTTGAAGATGTCTTAAATCTTTAAATATACTTCACAAATAAGAGTTCAAACCTTCCTCTTAGGTGACCCAAAGGAAACACTCTTTCTCAAATCACCTTTCTTGCCAAATTATCCAAAATAAGTGAAACTTTAACTTCAAATGTTCTTGGACTACTTTTGGATTCTAAGATCTAAAACTAGAGACTAAAAACTACAATATAAGAGTAATATCCCATTTCATCAATGTCTAAAGAAAAGAGAGGTAAAATGGCCTATTTATACTATTGCATGACAAATGACAAAAATGCCCTGAATGAGGGCTTAGAAATGGGCGCCTGTGGATTGTATATTTAGAGTGTAAAATGTCTTTGTTGTAATTCACTTGAGGTTCCTATGAAGTGTATAAGTTTCCCTCCTTCCTTCTCTTGACCAAGGCTTCAAAACACCAAAAGTTTTTAATTACTTTCCAATTCCAAAGCCTTAACCCTTAGACAATACTTGTGCTCTTGATGATCATTGTGCTTTCATCAGTGGGTGATTCTGTAGTAGTGGATTGACTATTCAGGTCTTGTGTTATAAAAGTTTATGATGTTAATACTCGTGTCATTCTAACTATTCATGATATACTAGATTTTAATGTGATTTTAGGTATGGACTGGTTATCCCAACATTATGTGGTCATGGACTTTTTTGCTAAGACCATTACCTTAGTTATTCTTGGTATAACCCCAGTCATGTGGCAGGGAGTGGTTATCCATGAGACAATGGGGATTATCTCTTATGTTAGTGCTAGGAGACTTATTTCAAATGGTATCGAGTCTTATTTCAATTATATTTTTTATACTCATGTGGAGAGTATGTCTCTTGACTCTTTATCTATTATTTGTAAGTTTCCTGATATGTTTTTTAACGACCTGTCTGGTATTCCCCCTATTTGTAAGTTTGAGTTTGCTATTAACCTCAAACCTGACACCCTACCTATTTCTATGGTACCTTATCATATCACTCTTTTTGATCTTAAAGAGATAAATTCTCAGTTTTAAGACATTCTTGGTAAGGGTTTTATCAGACAAAATTTGACCCTGTAGGGAGCTCCTGTATTGTTAGTAAGTAAAAAGGATGGTTTGATACTTTTTTGCATTGATTATATACAACTTAATAAGGTGACAATGAAGAAATATTATCCTATGCCTCACATTGATGATTTAGTTGACCAGCTTCAGTGTGCCACGGTGTTTCCAAAGATAAATTTGAGGTCTGGTTACCATCTGCTAAGGATTCAGGCTAAGGATGTCCTAAAGATAGGTTTTAGGAACTCTTATAGTATTTACGAGTCCTTGGTGATGTCCTTTGGGATGACTGATGCCCCAACACTGTTCATGGATTATATGAACCGAGTATTCATCCCTGATTTTGATTCTTTTAAGATTGTATTTATTGATGACATTCTTATGTTTTCAAGGAGTAGTGAGGAGCATGTGCATCATTTGAGGATCATGCTCTAGACTGTACAAAATTATTTACTTTTCCTAAATTCTCCAAGTGTGAGTTTTGACTTGAGTTAGTAACGTTCCTTAGACATATGGTGTCTATGAATAGTATTATAGTAAACCTAGTCAAGATAGATATAATTCATCATTGGGATAGACTTACATATTTGATTGAGGTTCATAGATTCATTGGTCTAAAAATTATTATAGATGCTTTGCTAAAGGCTTTGTGACAATTTCAGCCACAATGACTAGATGGAAGTAGGTTCCTTTCTGATGGTCTGATAAGTACGAGTCAAGCTTTGAAAAGGTCAAGTATTTCCTTACCTCATCTTCTATGTTAGTTCTTCCTATTAAGGGTGAGGGATTCGCTATATTTTTTTATACTTGTGGTGTGGGTCTTAGTTGTGTTCTGATGCAGCCGGGTTGTGTCATTGCCTATGCCTCTAGAAAACTTAAGGTGTATGAGTTCAACTACCCTACTCATGAGTTAGAGTTGGTGGTGATAGTTTTTATGCTCATAATTTGGAGAAATTATCTCTATTATATTCATTATAAGATTCTTATCGATCATCACATTCTTCAACATCTTATGACCCTTCTAGGGCTTAATGCTTGGCAGTATAGATGGATGAAGTTGCTTAATGAATATGATATTTCCATCTTGTATCATTCGGGTAAGGCAAATATGGTAGCTAATTTCTTGAGTAACACGATAGTGAATATTGGTATCTTTTCATGCATATTAGTTTCTAGAGGCCTTTGGTATGAGACATTTAGTTCATAGCCAATTTGATGGTTCTCCTTGATTTAGCAGAAACTGGGAGGATTTTGGCAGTGTGAAGGTGAGGTCTTCACTATTTGAGCAAGTTTTTGATTAATAGTATGAGGATGGCAAGGTTTGCTCTCTTCATGATTAGGTGTTGAGTGGTGAGTCTGAGAGGCAAACTATTAATTCTAAGGTTATATTGACGTTTAATGGTTGTATTTGCATTCCTTAGATTGGTGATTTGATTTAGTCAATTTTGCATGAAGCACACACCTCTAGATATTTCTTTTATCCCAGTATAACCAAGATGTATAGATATTCAAGGCAGCATTATTGGTGGGGTGGCATGAAGAAAAATATGGAAGACTTTGTAGCTCATTGCCTATGTTGTCAGTAGGTAAAAAATGACTATCAACATCCTGGTGGTTTGACTCAGAGGTTTCCCATTCCCATGTGGAAATAGAAATAAATTATTATGGACTTCCTTAGTAGTTTTCCATGTACCTCCTATTGTTTCTATGTCATTGGGGTTCAACACACTTTATTCTTATTCAGATAACCTTCAGTGCTAAGAGATTAACCCATATCTATGTGTGGGAGATAGTTCATTTGTGTGGCGTGCCTATTTATATTATTTAATATTGTGTCTCTATGTTCACTTTGATGTTTTGGAGAGAATTTTAGGAGTTAGGTACTCAAGAAGATTTGAGTATAACCTTTCACTCATAGACCATTAGTTAGTCTAAGCAGACTATTCAGGTACTTGAGGATATGCTCCAAGCTAGTATTATGGATTTTGGAGGCCAGTGGGATAAATACTTAGCCTAGGTAGAGTTTGCGTACAATAACAGTTATTATTCAAGTATTGAGTGGTCATCTTTTGAGGACTTGTATGGTAAAAGGTGTTGTTCTCTGTTTGGGTGGTTTGAGACTTCTGAGATGAGGCCCCATGGTATGAATTTACTTTTGGACTCATTGGATAGAGTTAGGGTAATTCAAGAGAGGCTGAGAGCAACCAAAAGTAGATAGAAGGCCTATATAGATCAAAGGTTTCATACCTTGAGATTTGGAGTTGGAGACTATGTATTCCTCAGTGTACTGACCATGAAGGGTGTAATAAAATTTTGGATAAAGGGTAAGCTCAGTCCTCGATACATTGGTCCTTTTGAGATTCTCCATGCAGTTGGAGAGCTAGATTATGAGTTAGCTTTACCTCCAGATTTTGATGTTGTTCATCCAGTTTTCTATGTATCCATGTTACGGAGGTATATTCCTCACCCATCCCATGTGCTTAGATAGGACTCGGTCCATCTAGATGAGTATTTGACCTTTGTGGAGGAGATTGTGCTTATTTTGTCTAGTGATGTGAGACGGTGGCATACTAGGGAGATTTTTATAGTTAAGGTTCAGGGTAGGCACCGTCCAGGGGAAGAGGCCACATGAGAAATAAAGAGCGAGATGCGGGTTTAGTATCCTCACCCATTTCAGTCTTCAAGTATTTTCTTATATTTAAGTTTCAAGAATAAAAATGCTTTAGTGGATGTGGTATTGACCGTTAGGTTATTTTCAATATTTCTCCTTATTTTTATCATTAGAGCATTTTGATAGCTTCCCTAAGTCATTTATGACTTGCTAAAACTAATAGCTAGGTATCCCGTTAGTTTATTTGGTTTCTAGAGTTAATTCCCTATTTAGAAGTATTTGTTAGTTTCAAATAGCCACTGAGCAAACACTTCAGTAAAACAATCTTGTATGCAAATTCCAACTACGCGAACAGTTCCAAAATATAAATTTTATGTTAGGTAGACCTTGGTTTGGGTCCCTTTGCACCCGAGCTCATTTTGACCTATTGGTTTGAAAGTTTGAAAATTGAAAATTCAAATGTGGGACCCAAATTTGGTTGAAATGACCTTAGATGGAGAATTTAACTTTCCAACACATCAAAAATGTCAAAATTAGTGTAGTTACATAGTTTATTTGTTTATATCGGTTCCCAAATGAATCCTAAGGCATTGTCCAAAAGTTAGAGGAATTTCCAAGTTTCAATTGATACATGGTGCAAGGTAAGGATGCCACGATCACACCTCAGATGTCGCGATTGTGCTAGTGTGATCATGTTCTATGGATGATGATAGTTATATCCCTTTGCCTGGTAAGGGTATTTAAAGGCCTTTTGGGTTGTGTTTTTGGCATTTTCACTGTTCTTTGAGGCTAATAAACCCTAGAATGGTGTGTTAAACTCAAATTGAATCTTGGAAGTTTCTTAGGAGCTTAGTTGACATATATTTTTGTGATTAACATTTGATTTGAGTTGTGAATCCTTCCATTTCATGCTTGAATTTATTGATTTCTTGACCAAAACACCAAATAGCTTGGAGGCTTGATTTAGCCCCAAATAAGCTTAGTCTTCACATAATTATTAAGGGTTCTAATTCTTTGACATTGTATGAACATTGGGCTGACCTTGAAAATGTGTTTTTCATAACTGGGACCCACTTGGGGGTTTTGGTGTCATTTTGAATCCAAAGCATAAGAGTTACATATAGGTATCGATGCTCTCATTATAATGTGTAAATTGTGTTTTTGATAGCTTGGTACCTTGAAGAAGCTTCTCTAAACGGAAAAGTGAAGTTTTAGCTGTACGTGAGATTTCCTTGGATTTGTGGTAGGTTAGTCTTGTTCCTTGTTAGATTGAGCTTTTCTATAGTATAATTGTGATATCTCATTAAATTAGGATTATTTTTAAGTGTTGTAATTTTGTATGATAAGACTTTGATTTAGTTGAATCATTTAGGTCACTTGAACGTATAGATTGGAATATTTGGCTTGTAGGCTTGAATCTTGTTGAATTAGACGTCATGTCTCATGGTTTGTATGAGAATGCCTTAGTGACTCTAGTTGGATTAGAGTAACCTTGTCACACATGTTGTGGGGTAAGTTAACCCTAGTTCTTACATTAATGGAAGTGCCTTAGATACTACGGTTGAATTAGTTATAATGTTTGGGGACGAACTTTACATTAGGACTATTGGTGGATTGGTATGCATCAAAGAATTCATTTAATACCATGGTCTAGTCCCGAGTAGAAGTTATACGTAGAATGTATTGGCGAATTAGAAGGGCTTTCTTGACCCACCATAATCTTGGATTGAGGTTGTTCTCTTAAAGACCTTAGATGACTATTAAATGCCTAGGAAATGCTCCCTTGGAAGCCTGTTAGCTTAAATGAGTAATTATATTATGATGATAACATTAGAAATGATGTATATGGTTTGTTGACTGAATTACCAAAAATACTATGAGTAACCATGGTTTATGCTATCAATTAAGCCCGTGTTTATGTTATCACGTGAGCCATTTGAGCTATTGTTTTGGGCTTGGGCTATGCTATTACTCATGTTGTGCTCTTGTTGAGTAACCATACTAGTGACCATGTTAGAAAGCCCTCATATTGCTAATATTATGAGTCATGGTATTAATGATTCTAGAAGGCATGCTTATTTACTATATGGGAAGTTATTTTGCTAATTATGCTTCAAACCCAATGATAATTGTAATACTCATGTTATATATATGTATATGTCCATTGATAAATTTACATTGAAGATGAATGATGAGTATTGGAGGTATGATCTTCTTTACTTTTCCTTTATGTTTGATTTCTTGAGCTCTCGTGGGGCTTGTCATTACTTCAGCCTTCGTGGGACTTGTCATTACTTTAGCCCTAATGAGGTTAGTCATGCACTTCATACCTTATGGGGTCAATTCTTTATTGTTGACAATAAATCGCATATTATGATGATATTGATGCCCAACAAAGACGGAGGTGATTGTGATGATGATATTTATACACGACAAGGTTAGAGAATACTATGATGAAGATGATATACTCAGCAAGGCTGGAGGATTATTATTAGAGGTGCCTATGTATGCATGTACCAATTTGAGTCTATTTATCCCTATGTATGAAACTTTTATGCTTATAAATATATGTTTGTAATGTGTATGGAATGTGAAATTAGAATCCCGAATGTAACCCACTAGTGTTAAATGCATATAAGGTGGTATAGTCAATGATTAAATGATAACTAAAGATTAGTGATGGTTGTTGTTTTATTGATTAATCAAGACTAGTTGGTAAGCATGAAACTAGTTTAAAAATAATGATTCACTTAGTGAGTAATGTTAGTGTTAAATAATGGTTAGTTAAGGAGTGTTGACTATTAAAATTGCTATATGATGAATAGTTTCCTAATAGATGACTTTAATTATGCAATGGTTAGGAATCTAATGGATCAGTTAATGATTCTTGCTTAGCTATACATAGTGGCTAAACGGTATAGATATTAAATAGCAAATGATGGTAATTGTATGGAATATGGTTATGGGGTCGATATTGGTAAACCAATGAAAGTGCGGCAAAATAACTGATTGATGATAAATATGGAACATGGTTGAATAATGATGATACTTGGATATGTTGATGGTTAAATGCCTTATTCTTATCTCTTTTGGGTCTACTCTCCCATAGTATGCGATGTGGTGATGAGTTCTTTACTTTATGCACCAATTGGCATATAGGTGCGAAATTGTTACTTATGCTTGCTTGTGTGTATGCCTTGTGATGCGTTATGGTTCTAAATTATCTATTTATTATGCACGATGATATTGGTATGTGTTGATGACATATGTTTAACTTTATTCGAGTTTAATTACTTAACATATGTAGTGATGATGCAGATAATTCAGGTTTAATTCTATACCTTGACTTACTTATATCATCTTTATATCATAACTTAGCTTAGTCGATCGATGATTCTTACTAAGTACCCAATTGGTTAGGTACTCATACTACACTTTTGTACCTTTTTGGGGCAGATCCAAGTACTAGTTGCCCCATTGATTTGAGTTCCTGAGGGGTTGATCTTTCAAAGAGAGCGTGAGCTCATGGAGTTTGTGTCGCCCATTTTCCCTCTATCTTTTACATATAGTCTTTAGTATTTAAGACAGATGTATTGACTATACTTTAAGTCTTTTGGGTTGTATTATTGAGATTAGATGATCTTATAATGGCTTTACTAGGTCGTGGGATCGGTACTTATGATGATTGTTTATCTATATTAGAACACTATGTATATATTTTAACTTGTGTTTATTAAATTTGGCCTATGTTCGCATTTTTATCAAATTAACCCACTGCAATAGCTCCGAGTTATGGTATTGGCTTATCTACTACACAAATTTAGCAGAGCCATTATGACCTATAAATCGGGTCGTGACATCATTTTCTAATCATTTTCTCATAATTTTCCAGTCTAGTTCTATTTAATTTATAGTTTAAATTCTTGATTTTACTCAAGTCTTTTGGGCTCATTTGGGATCAAAATTAAGGGTTGATCATACCCAATTTTTGCACAAGCTTATTATACCCCGAGGGATGTAGTAATGATTTTAATTTTTAGAGTCTGCAAATAAAGCCCATAGGTGATTTTTAGCTCAATTTCTAACCCAGAGTGTAAATTTACAATATGTGTATTTTTGTTCTCATCTTGTTGACTAAAATATTAATTTGATAGTGTGAAAAAGGTCGGAGGCTTCTCAAAAAGGAAAAATCTCCATTGTAGAGGCTTTTACATGCTTGCAGCAGCGTTCCAGTAGGCTAGTCTTACCTTTCTTTTAAACTTTACTCTATTATTGTATTTTTCTTGTTGTGGGTAGGTTCTTACTATTCAAATATTTTTCAATAAATTTCTTAATTACTTAGTTGATTAAAAAAGAGAGGCCTTCGGATAAATTTCAGCCTAGGTTTCTCCTAAGATGGTGATGCCTTCCCTCTAGTTTTTATTTAGCACATTTAGGTTCTTGGGTCTGAATGTGGTAGCCTTAGTCTAGGTTTCGGTAGATTTTTTCCTTAGATTAGGTGTTTGACATTGGTAATTGACCTTAGTGCCCCTTTTAAGATAGGTTTCTTTAGAATAACGCCTTTTTCAGATGTTAGTTTTTTGTAGAACTATTCGTGATACTGTCATTTAGGGAATGAAATGTCTTAGCCACTTTATTAATCTTTTTAACTTCAATATCCTTGTCATGTTAGTATATTTACCTTATATTCAAGGTTTAGACATAGAGAATGGATATTATATCTCCTCTAATAAATTTAGCCTTCTAAAATAAGAAAAATGACTAGAAGGACTTGGGATAAAGTATAATTATGGGATATTTCTATATATTAATTATTTAGGGATTTTAGTTTGAGTCTGACACTGGGTTACTATTTATTACTTGATAGTTCCAATTTAAGTTCGACACCTAGATTACTATTTATCACTTATTAGTTTTGATTCGAGTGCTACATGTTCTATGTTGTTATTATCCATTAGTTTTGATTTGAGTCTGACATTTATTATCATTGTTGTTATTGATCTTGGCTTTGAAATCCCATAGAGACATGTAAGATTCATGGTTATTATTGGGAAAGGAGTATATGATACGCATATCTCACGTCTTGACTCATTCTTTTTTCATTACTGTTATATCATGTTCTTACCTTAATTTTAGTCTTTTTTTTACCCATCGTGCTTATGGGGGCTCAATTGGGTTTATTTCTCTTTGTGTGTGCCTTCTAGGCTTATGAAGGTCCAACTAGACTATAAATAGGAATTTATTTCTTCTTTCGGGTTACTTGTATGTGATATACTGTATTTTCTTAGCATATCCCAAGGTTTTTATTTTTAGTCCTCACTTATTGCCTTTAGTTTATACTCATACTTTATTATACTTTTACTATAATTGAACTCAGTCGCCTCTAATGCCTATTATGCACCTGCATTTTGATACTCATACTACACTTTAATATTTTTATTTGAATGTAGAACCTAGTATGAGTAATTATCATTAACTCTAAATTCGAGTTGTGTTGGAGACTAGAGATTCAGGTGAGTTTTCAAAATTTGAGGTTGATCCTTTTCCTTCTGCTATTTTTATAATCTTGTTTTGTATATTCTGAGATTCTTTATATATTTTTGCACTGTCTAGTACTTTTTTTGATATAGTGGCTCTTGAACTGACCATACAAGGTCTTGGGGGAATTTACTTTGTATACTTTGTCCTTTCCTCTCTCTTGTACAACCTGTATATCATTGCATATATATTTCTCTTCTTGTAGCTTTTAATTACTGTTTTATTCTAATATCTTTCTCTCTCTCTCTCTCTCTCTTTCACCTATTATCTTGTTATTCATCACTTCAAGATATGGTTTATCTTACCTATTGGTGGGTTAAAGAAGGTACCATGATGACCTGAGAAATTGAATTATGAAACCATTCAAATACAAATGATACATTTGTATTTGCATATGTTAGACTCAAGAAATATAAATAATGCAATACTAGTTGTATATACTCGATGTAGAATCATCCAATACAAATGATATATTTGTATTTATATCAAGAAAATACAAATGATGCAATTGTAGTTGTTCCAAGCAAATACAAACAATGCATTTATAGTTTATAAGTCATACAAACACCTAAATACATATCTTTGTACTCAGAATACAATTGATACAATATCTGCAATATAATCATATCAACGATTACAATCGTATCAGGTTGTACTAACGAATAGATTTGTATCTCACTTCCTTCTCTAACACAAATAATTTGATGTAATTTGTATCATCAAGTACAATTGCATTCCACTTTCTTCCCCAACACAACTTATTTGTTATTATGTCTCATTCGATTCTTAAAAAGTTTGGATTTTTGGTGTTGTTTGTTAATGAATTATTTCAATCAAACTAAAATTATTCTTTTGGGTTCTTAAGAGTAGGTGGAACCAAATTTTTTGATGGTGATGGTGTTAATGAATCTATGGATAAGGAAAGAAGAGAATAGTAAAGTGAAAGATGGGAGAGGGTTGCTAGGAGAGAGGTAAAGATGAAGAGTGAAAGGGAGAGTGTCGAGCGAGATTATGAGAGGTGCAATAAAATCTTAGCAATATTTTTTTATTGCAATTCCTGTAAATTAAAGGTGTGTCTAACAAATACATAGCATATGTTTGTCGTGTCAAGTTATTTTCTCATAAAAATACTTGGTTTTGTGATTAGATTCTCAACTAGAATAAATTATAATTTAAACATCTAAATTGAATTTATTACAAAATTTGAGAGGATGTCGATGAATTGATTCTATCCTTTTCATACGAATGATGACTTGATTCAATCGAGTGTTTTGTCCCTTTTGATGTCCAACTTTTCTTTGTTGGAAATATTCCTATATTAAATATGGTAACATAGCTAACAAATTTTTAACTTGAAGAGGATATTTTCATATGGGCTGAACCAATTTTTAATTGAATAAAAAGAATTATATTTTAAGTAAGAAATTTGAATATTCCTTCAGTATAAATACTAACCCCATCCCACTTTATGTGTTGCCTTTTTACTGTACACAGAGTTTAAGAAATAAATGATGACTTTGTAAAGTTTACAATATTGCCCCTCTTAAAGTAACTTTAATGTTTCTTTTCTAGTTATTTTTTCTTATTAAGTGGAACCTAGTTAGGAAAATGATTCTATTAAATATTTTCCAAATAAGTTAAGGTAACATTATTTTTGGCATGAACTAAAAAGAAAATGGCGACATATAAAATGAGACAGAGGGGGTTGTTTACATTTCGGAAAAAAGACACGAGCTAGCCTTTTTTAAAAAGAGGCCCAAATTTGATTTATTGGATTGAAGGTGACAGTTGGGCCTTTTAATTTCCTTTTAGTCACTATTCATAATATATCCCAAATCAAATACATGTAGTATCCCAAAACATTCCTTTCAACCACTTCAGTGCACTTTCCTTTTTAGAGTATTCGTTCCAAAATCGGGTTCTTCTCTTCTTCTCTACATTCTCATTCAATTAGTGTTTTCTATATTTTCTCTACTTTTATATCTATTTGCATGTCAATCTAGTGTGAAATTTGTGTTTACATTTTCTCTGTGTTGTATTCATTGTGGATTAAATCTATTGTAATGAAGTCAAAGAGTAAAAGTAAGGTTTTTTTGAAATTCACTAGTAGAGGGATCAAATTTGATCCCAAATTCATTGTTAACAATAACAATTTTAATGAATTACCAACTCTTAATGTTCAATTAAAGTTTTCAAAGAATGTCTTCCCTTGTAATTTGTTAGAAAACATCTCAAAGTAATACTCCTAATCAAATTACTAAGTCCTAAAGTAAAGTATTTTTTAGTCCGTCAAGGCTGTAACAAAAAAAAATATCTAAAGGAAATAAAAAGATAGGCATGAATGATGAAGGAGATCCGGATGTTCCAACAAAATAATAAATAAAAGGAATTGATCAAACGATGATAAAGATGACGCTCAATCATCAAAAAGGAAAAGGAAAATGGTTTCTATTCATTTGAAGAGAAAAATACCCTACTGATTTTGTGGTACATTGTGTATGCCTTATATCTATATATTTCGTATTGTATATGATTAATTAATATATGATAGTTATTTCTGTGTTGTATAAAATTTCTGTATGTTTGGGATATTACTTAATGTATAGAATATGTATCAGTATTTTATATTAGATGTATAGGGTTGAGATATAGGTGTTATTTACTGTATAGTTTTGGGATATATGGTGTTATTACTATATGTCTATCAACATTATATAAAAGATGTGAATAGTTGGAATATATGTATTGCTACTGTATTGATATTGTAACATTCTTGTATTGAATACTATATGAGTAATATGTGTAGATTTTTTAGATGTTTAGAACTTAGAAGTACACTTATTCATTTTAGGTTCGGTACTTCCTTAGAATCTAAGTTGTATAAAAAGTAACTTACTTTGTTTAAGAATAGTTTCTATGGGTACTTCTTATCTTTGTCGAGTGTTTATTTTTTTCAAAATTAACTTATTCAAGGAAAGTTGCATAGAGAACTTACTTGTGAGAGAGATGACTAAATATGGATTAAAGTGAATAAAACTAAGTTACCGTTTTATTACAAGATTTTTCTATAGTTAGTTGCTTAAACTACACTAAAAATTACAATAATGAGTTTGATCTTAGCCAACTAACTAACCTGATAGAGTTGTACTTTCCAGGTGAGTCCAAGGTCACAGAGGTTGATTAAGAAGAGTGTTACATGGAAAAAAGGTGGTGATGTCATGAAGATGCATTAAAAATTATTGTTTTGTTCTTTATTCATACCTTCCTCTTTTCTATCATGCATGGTGATGTTATAGTAAAGAATTATTTAATAAGTTGAATCAGGAAATTATGAAACATTTCCTTGGGCAAAATTATGTTTGCGTCCGATGTTGGAGTCAATAAAGTCTAAGGTTTATCAAAGGAAAAGTATGTATTGTTTTGGTTGTTTCCCCTTAGCATTTTAGTGTTGGTTTTATGAGTATTGTCCATATGTCAGTGGCCATCATGCCAATCGAGTTGGTGATAGTGTGCCACGTATACTTAATTTGTCTGTAATGTATAGACCAACCTACAATAATGTTAGGTTTGCTTTTTTTTATACAAGACAATAGCTGGTACATGGTTGTTTAAAACTTAATGTATAACTGTTTGTGAAATGGTTATGTACCTTTTAATGTTAGCATGTTTTTTGAGTGTTGTTTTGTATTGGTTGGTAGTGTTGAGTAACACTATGCTATCGGTTCTTAAAGTACAGATACTTCAATTTTTTGATTTTGAACCTGTGGTTGTGGTCGTGAAATCTGGTGATTTGCTTGGTACCATTAAACAAGGATGCAGTGCTTGATGCACCAACTAGTAGTACTTCAATAGTAATTAGTTTTAAAAGTCTTTTGTACTGGTTGATACACCACATGGTGATAACAATGGTGACAATTCAAAGGAAAAAATGATGATCCACCTAATGTGGGTGATATAGGTGATGATCAAGTTGATTAAGTAGGACAACAAAATGTTCTTACACCAAAAGTTGATCATATAAGTATTAAGTTTGTGGATGATGTAGTACAAAAAATAATTTTGTAGGTGATGATGTATTTTGTCATTTGCCGGATGATGTAGGAGAGAAAGTTGATTCTATAGGTGATCGTGTAGTTGTCCATGTTGATGTTCAGTTTGCGGATAGAATTTGTAAGGATGGTGACTGGAAATATTTTTAAAATTTTGATTTTCTGAAGTTCACATAAAGCTCAGTTGAGAATAAGGTTATAGGGGAGGATAAAAATAGTCAGGTTGATAGTGACTGGTTTAGTTTTATTAATTCAAAAGTGACCAAATTTACTCATCCCTTTCGTAATAAAAATACACAAAATTAAGATGATATGGCAGTGCTTAGCCAGAATCAGCTTGATTAATCTGAAATTCCAGATACCAAACTCTCTAAGTTCACCCAACCTTATAAGAGCGTTGTAATGGTAGAAACAACTATAATAGTAGGTGATGATCTTAGAAAGGTTGATGCAAATGTAAGTTATAATGTTAAATAAATTGAGAAAAATATGACGGTTGTTTCCATTGCTACATTGGACAAAACACCTATTATTCATCGTCGATTATGGAAGTTCACAACAGTATCTGAATTATAATTTTTGACAAAATTTGATTCTAGTGGTAGAAATATTGAAGGTCAACCATCTAAGTGTATAGAGAATGCTCAACCAAGTGAACGTCTTTTTTCGATAAAGCATACTTTAGTGAAGAGTATTTCAAAAGGAATTGATGATGTGATAGCGACATCACAGTTTAATGATGTGCTATAGAAATGTAACACTTTCAATGCCTAAAACATGGAAAATACGCAAGTTTCTGAGCTTATTTTTTTAGATATGATATGTTTTGGGTATGTTTTTAAAGAAATCATGTTTTGGATGCTAAGATCATGAAAGATTGAAAAAGGTGTTTTTGGATGCTTATGGGAGCAATTATTGTGTTTTTGCACTTATGCCCTTTATCTCACCGCAAGTACTAACTATGCCCAAGGAAAGGACGCAAGTAGGGGCCGTAAGTAGCTACCAACCCTTTTTTCTCCTATTTTGTTCGAGCTTTTATTTTAGGGTTTCCTCATGTACTATGATTTTAGGGTTTCCTCTTGATACTTACAAACATATTTTGACTTTGAGATCCAACTTTGGTCTTGGAATTCTCTTGTATTGATTTTAGTTGATTAGTTCAGTTATGGTTTAGTGTTTTTCTTATTATTATTATTGTGATTTCATCTCTACTTTCAATCATGAATGTTATTGATTATTTCACAAGCATGAGGTACTAAAAACCCATAGCTAGGGTTAGGGAAACCCTGGGGGATATGAAGTAGGGGAAATTCCATTGGTTCTAAACTGATACCCATGCATGCATTGTATTATCTTTACTTTAATAGTTATTTTAGTGGTGACCAACGTTAAGATCCCGCCTAGATTATTTTTACTTACTCTAAAAGAGGAGTAGTAACTAGAAAAAGATAATCGCAACAGTAATTTGAAGTTTAACTGTCTATCCATGCAAGTAGGTATTATCTAAGTAATATTGTTAGTTATCATCTGTTAACTAGAGAATCAAAAAGTAATAGTTAACTAAGATAAAAATAAGGGTTAGTAAAGGGACATGATGAGACTCAAAACGTATAGGGTGAAATCCATCTGCTTGTCCAAAACACTGTAGATGGTACATAACTTATTAGATTCTGCATGCAAGGTATCGGTTGGTTCAACAAAGCATAATAAGCCTATGAAGTTGAGAAGCCAAGGGGAACACAATCCAAGTGTTCACCAATACTAATTACAACCAAAGTTGATATTTTCTCCTTATTTGATATTGCTTTTCAAATTACCCCATTTACTCTTCCAGTTTTTAACCATTGATTACAATATCTCAGATCCAAAAGTTCAGGTATGCCCTTTAGATTTGACCCCAACCTTTGTTGGATTACTATAATTGACAATGATCATAATCATCTTCGGAGTGAAAGTGTATCTTGGACGTCACCAAATTTTGATGTCGTTGCTGAGGAATACATTATTGAGTTGTGATTTAAAGTAATTCTAGTTTTTGAGTTCTTTTTTTCTTCTTAATTGGGTATAAGCTGATGTATGCCTACAATACGAGTAGAGGAAATTCCTTACTTCCACTGAATTTGAATCCAAAGAGAATCATATAAACAACTATTAGGATGACAGAGAAAAAGAGAGACAATTTTCCTTAAGGAGTTTAAGATATTATTGACCAACAGACGGAGGTGCTATTAGCATAAGCTACTAAATAGAGGAGAGAATATGATGCTCAGTTGATAGCTCGAGAGTAAAAGTAGTTATGCAGAGACAAGAAGTAGAGCATTGAGCGACACTTGGTGGAAATCATTATAGAGTTCGAGTTAGCTATGTAGAGTTCGTGGAAACAAAACTGGAATAAAATACATTAGTTCTACTAACAATCTATGAATCCTCTACTATACTGACTATAGGTAGCTATGATGTGACTCCAACAACCACTAATCAATACACATAAGTGAGAAATTAAAGAACATAAATAACATTAAATTGAAGTCCCCGAAGTAGGAGGACTCATCATCAGTTGGCTGGAATCTGCATCTGTCCGATCATGGTATATGGACTACAACTGAACTGGTACCAACATGACTAACCAATTTATCACATAGTCTAATATGTAGATCAGTACTTTTGGAATGTACTAAGCATATAGGGGTGAATGCATAAGTAAACAATAATGCAATATTCAAACACACCTTCAAAAACTGCTTACTATTTGTAAGTGACACCTTGGCCTGAATAATCAAAACTGTCTAATCGGAGATCACGAGTAGTAAATCATAAAAGTAATTCTTGGAAGATACCAAACTTAGTTCAATAAAGTTTTACTCTTAGTTTGTTTAAAATCATGCAGTATATGTGAAAAGAGCTCACCTTTATCATCTGAAAACTAAAAGCCAAAATCAAATAAATAATGTCTTATGTCGGGTAGTTTCTGAGTAAATTTGTGAGCCTTTACACTTAGTTCTTAAAAACTGTTCTATTATTGTTTTCTGTTAGGACAGGTTTTAGGGAGGTTGTTCTAACTGGCTTCAACCATGTGAGCTATCATGGATTCCAACGTCTAGTTCCCTAAAGGAGAAAACCTCACATTAGGGAGAGGTGTCACACTCTTTCCAAGGAGTATAACCTGAGCTGAGTGATCACAATATTTAACTGCATCCATATAACTGGGGATAATCTAATAATCTGAACCTATGTTGTCTCGTAGTTTTGGGGTATGAGGCTTTGGAATCATATCCAAATCGATTCTAAATTCTACTCCCTTTAATTTGTATGCTCATACTGTAGGAAATCCACTTTAAAACTAGTATAAGGGTTTACAATGAAAATCAGTTATACATCTGTTTACTTGAAGTTCTAACCAAAGGTATAATCAAAACTATAATCAAATCTGTAAAGTGGATTCCATATCTTAAATGAGGATCAAAAGCTCAAATCTTTTTCAAAATATGAATATACACTAATCATAGGGTGCTTAAGATAGTTATAAGTTGTTGTACTCAGGAAGCGTAAGGAATAGGAATAGTGTAGGTATTCTAGTAGATTATGAGCTTATAAAGCAAGTGGTAGAGTTTAAAAAGGTCAACGATAGGATGATGTCAATTAAGATAGTTATTGGAGGGTCTTCTGGGAATATTATTATTGTGTATGCACCCTATGTAGAGTTGTGTGATGAAGATAAAAAGAGATTAAGGGAGGAATTGGATGAGATGGTGAGGAGTGTCCCTAGTAATGAGAAGATTTTCATTGAAGGGGATTTCAATGGGCATATAGGGTCTTCTTTGAAGGATTATGATGATGTGCATAGAGGACATGGGTTTGGTGTCAGGAATGTTGAAGGAGTGGCACTTCTAAATTTTTATCGTTTGTTTGGATTGGTGGTAGTTAATTCAAGCTTTCCCAAGAAAGAAGCTCACTTGGTCACCTTCTGTAGTTTTGTGGCCAAGACTCTGATTTATTTATTGCTACTTAGAAAAGAGGATAGGGGTATTTGTAACGATTGTAAGGACTTACCAAGTGAGCGTCTTTCAACCCAGCATAGGCTTTTGGTGAACTTAAGGATAATAAAGGAGCAGAGGAGAAGAGGTATAAAGGATCAGCTGAGGATTAGATAGGGTAGGATGTCTTTCGTTAGTGCACTAGGTATAGGGGATAAGTTGATAGCGATGAAGGCTTGGGGAGTAGGGGGGTGTATATAGTATGTGGGATGAAACTGTCAACTGCATTAGGAAGATAGCTAGGGAGGTGTTGGGAGTCTCGATTGGTCATTCGAGCCAGCACCAAGTGGACTGATGGTAGAACAAAGAGGTGAAGGGGAAGGTGGAGGCCAAGAAGAGAGTGTATGCAAAGTTATTGGAGAGTAAAGATGAAGAATATAAATAAAAGAATAGAGAAGAGTATAAGATTTCTAAGTGAGAGGCGAAGTTAGCCATTACGAGGGCTAAAGTTACTTCTTTTGAGAGTTTATACACAACATTAGCTATTAAAAATTGGGATAAAAAGTTGTACAAACTCGCCAAGTTTAGGGAGAGGAGGACTTGGGACTGGATCAAGTAAAGTGTATTAAGGATGTGGACGAAAAATTTTTAGTGGAGTAGGGTCATATTAGGGAGAGATAGAAGTATTACTTTCATAAGCTCCTAAATGATAGAAAGGATACTAGCATTGTGTTGGGGGATTTGAAGCATTTAGAGAGGTTTCACAATTATTTTTATTGTAGTCATATTAAACTTGTGGAGTTTAAGAGAGATATTCGTAGGATGCGTAGGGGTAGAGCGGTGGGGCCGAATAAGATTCTGGTAGATTTTTTGGAGTGCACAGAAGGGGTAGGTATAGAGTGGCTTACGCGGTGGTTTAATATAATTTCCAAGAAAGCAAGGATGCCTTAAGCTTGGAGGTGGAGTATGATGATTTTGTTGTATAAGAATAATGATAATATTCAGGATTTCAATAATTATTGGGGTATCAAGTTGTTGAGTCACACTATTATGGTTTAGGAGAGAGTGGTACAGTTGAGGTTGTGGAGGATTGTTACTATCTCTGATAATAAATTTTGATTTATGCCAAGACACTCAACTACAGAAGCCATCCATCTTGTCAGGAGACAGGTGGATCATTATAAGGAAAGGAAGAAGGATTTGCACATGGTGTTTAGCAACTTAGTAAAAGCCTATAATAGAGTTCCCAGGGATTTTCTTTGGAGTTTTTTGGAGGCTAGAGGTGTACCTATAGCTATGTTAGGCCAATTAAAGATATGTACGATGGAGCCAAGACTCGTGTTATGACAAGGGGAGCAGACTTAGAGCACTTTCCTGTCTTGATGGGGCTACATCATGGATCGATGTTTAGTTTATTTCTATTTGCCTTGGTGATGGAAGTTTTGAGAAGACATATTCACGATGAGGTTCCTTATTGTCTGCTTTTTAAGGATGATGTAGTCCTAATTGATGAGACTCATAGTAGAGTTAATGCTAAGTTAGAGGTTTGGAGGCAAACCCTTGAGTCTAAAGTTCTTAGGTTGAGTAGGTCTAAGATGGAATATTTGGAGTTTAAGTTTAGTAATGTGTCTTATGATTCCGATGTGGTTATTAATCTTGACACTCATTCTTTCAGTAAGAGAGGGAGTTTCAACTATATGGGGTCGATGATTCAGGAGAATAGAGAGATTGACAAAGATGTCACTCATCGAATTGAGGTAGGGTAGATGAAATGGAGGCTCTCCTCTGGTATCTTGTGTGACAAAAAGGTACCTCCAAAAATAAAGGCATGTTCTACATAGTGGTGGTTAGACCGGCTTTATTTTATGGGGCAAAGTGTTAGCCTGTTAAGAAGACCTACATCAGAATATGAAGGTGGTGGAGATGTGAATGCTTTGTTGGATGTGTGGGTGTACTAGAAAACATAGAATTAGAAAAGAGGTTATTTTAGATAATGTGGGATTGGCTTCAGTTGAAGCCAAGATGAGGAAAGCGAGGTTGAGATGGTTCGATCATGTGATGTGGAGTAGCACAGATGCCCTAGTGCGGAGTAGTTAGGGATGTTTTCAAGCAACATAGAGGTAGAACAAAGAATTATTGGAGGGAGGTGATTAGACATGACATGGAGCAGCTTTAGCTTACTGAGGACATGACCCTGGATAGGAAGTTGTGGAGGATGCAAATTAGAGTAGAGGGTTAGTCTTAAAGAGTATGTTATATGTTTTGGGGTATACTTAAAGTATCTTGCTTTGTTTATTATTGAATATGTCATTTTCTATTATAACTTGTTTTTCCATATCTTATCTTAGATTTCTTTATTTTGATCTGGGGTCTATTGGAAACAGCCTCTCTATCTCATATTGAGGTAGTGGTATGGACTGCGTACACTTACCATCCCTAGACCCCACTTGGTGGAAATATAATCGGTATGTTGTTTTTGTTGTTGTAATAGGGTGATTAAAGACATGATCTTCTTGAAATATAAATACTAAAACTTAGGGCGTAAAAAACTATGCTTTAAACTCATGCCAATTTGCAACAAAGTTCATGCTCAATATTCTTCTTGAAATACTTCAATAATAACAAGGTAATGAAATCAAATCACAATGTCAATGCTTAAAACTCAATTGGAAAACTTTAATCAATGTCTCAAACTATACTCATCGTATTCAAATCATAAAAGAGAATTCTTTAAATCAAGACAACTATGCAGTTTCACACTTCAATCACTTATATATCCATAAACTCAAAACAAGATACTTTGAGTATGAACCCCAATTGCAAATCATGTAAATTCATCTTTAAAAGATAGTTTTGGGCACAAGGACAAAAGGAGTATCCTTGTTCATAATCCACATACCTTATTATTCTTGACTGGATGTATAATCTTAAACTTTGAATCCCTAATGACGTTCTTGAAGCTTTTTCTTTAAGTTCTTGAACCCGAAAACTTGAATTCTTGGTTATCATGAAAAAGGAATGGTAAAACTTTGGATTTATTGGAGTTAAAGTTGGAGTTTTAGGGTTTCTTAGAGAGAAATTTGGTGAATAATGAGTATATTTTGCTTAGAATGACGTCTAATGTGTTGTTTTTATGACCTCGGGCTGTAGGAAAAACACAAAACTGCCCCATGGAATTAAAAGTTTCAGGAGAATCTCGATTTTGAGGCTAATCGGTGAGCGCTAATGGTTCCACCGCTATAGGCACCACCGAGTGGTGTAATCCTAGTGACCTACTTCCTCTCTTCACGAAAATAGCTATAAATTTTTGTCTGGGTATCGGATGAAAGAAAATTTGGTATCATTGGAAAGCTGATTCAATTATCTACAATTTTGTGAGTCTTTAGCTGGAAAATTCTGCATACATTAAAAGTTACACACTTTGAAAGTTGACCCTTGTAGAATCTAATGCAAAACTTTGGACGAATCTAAGGTTCTTAGCTCAACTTTGTTTTAAGTAAATTCTATGAAAATCTTTCACTTTCAGATCACTTCATAAACTAGGATAATAATCATGACACATGTATTAACATAAAAATAATAACATTAATGTTTATAAACATAGGAATGACGGTTCGAATTCTAGCGCAAAAATAAGGGGTGTTACATTATCTCCCACTGGGAATCATTCGTCCTTGAATGATGGATAGGAACTTGTTAAAGCCTTAGAGGTATGGAATATCATAGACATGATATTTTTTCCAAGAAAGTATATAACTTAGCTAAAAGATTAAAAACATCTATCATGAAACCGATTTCTTAGCTGACTTGCCTTTACTTACTATAAAGAACTGATTCACGTTGAGAATTTAGAATTTGCTTGAAGTGTTCATGATATAATCATACATATAGAACTGAGAAGTTATAACATATGCAAGCAGGAACCATGAGACAACGAGACTCAGATTATACAATGGGTATTACGTTTTCTATGCTGGAATACTTGGAAAAATGTGATTAATCACTGACACTTGTGAACTATAACATGACTAAATATCTGAATCTAAAATTGATACATGGTGCATGAACTAAGGTGAATTCGCAATTTGCATAAATGTGAACATTTTACCTCATGGAATGGCCTTACTCTTGAAACTTTGGGTAGTAAGACTATATGGAAAGTTAGAAATTTATAGGAGCATATTTTCTTGATTGCTAATTTGGATGACAGGCTCTATAAATTGGACCATACTGACTGCCCATACTGAACTAAATTCTATCACCATGATCAAGCCTAACTTTAAATAATAAGATACACACGCTACACCATAATTCTAGCCGAAGCCACATGATTAAATCTTCTATGTCTCTCCCAGAGCTCACATCCTAAGCATTACATGCCTTACCACTTCAAAGACTAACTCTGAACTCTTACTATGGATTCGCTAGTGCATATCGCATTCCCCCCCTTATATCCCAACATGACATTGAGCATATCATTATAACAACACATGAATTTCAAGGCAAACACCCATAAAGGAATCTTTCTCATATTCCCAATACCTCTATCAATAACCATTTTCTTACACTATGCTTAAGAAGACAAACCTAGAATTCTCAACTAACTATGATATATGCCAAAGATTTACCTTAATATTCCTTTATCTCCTAGCCTTAGATAGAAAAAGCATAAACAATCTTTATTAATAAGGGCCATCAACTCCCTCTTATCTATACCATTACTTATCCATTAGAATCTCTACCATATTAACATAGAAAGAGGTCACTACAAGGCTAACACATAAGGATTTGAAAATGAAGAAATACCATACATAACTTAGACACTTAACTGAGGACTGAGGAATACAACGTCAAAGGTGTGGATTCAACAAAAAGATCTAAAATGGGTACGTACATGATATAAATCTAAATTTCGCTAGTATCATAAGTTTCTAAGAACTGATCATACTCTGAAACATAAGTTCGTACTTATCATAAGCTATTCCACATAAGACTGGAGTTCATAGATTTCTGAGGGATAACTCGAACCATGGAGTGGATCTGTTACTTACATACTAGAAGTTGAGACTGAACTTTAATATGCATGAAGTGTATCAGCATTGGTCTTTGGCATAGATCTCCAACGTAAGATATGAATTTGGTGTGATAATGATTGAAATCCAAGGAATACTCTAGAGTAAGAAGGGGTCAACATCTCATCACAACTCTTATTGACATGTATAGCAATCTAATTCCCAAAACTTGATTTGGTTCTTCACTTTACCATTTCCCCCTTACATCAAAGCTGAAATTCTAAGCTTATGGGTCTAATCCATATCCTCGAGACTAAGCCATAATTTCTTTACTCTAATAGTCTACACATAAATGCTAAACTCACAAGGATAAACTATATTTTGAACCAGCATACTTCATTCTTGGACATATTCTTTGTACATACCACCCTTAACTCCCTTCAGCTTGAATAGTCATCATCATAGACTTACACTCTATTAACTCGACAAATATACCCGCCTTACTGAAACTCATAAACCATTTTTTTCCTTCATAGCCTACTAATATCATACCTCTAAAATTATACTTTCTCTAGACCATAAGAATCTAATTCTTACTTAAAAGACTCACCACCAACTATCCATAACTCTTTAACTTATCTATTAGAAACACCCTGCACTGTAAAGCTAGCGTTCATCAACTTAACCACTCAAGGGTACTATTGACAGCACACAACACTTAATAACCTTCGAAATAATTCAATCTCTATATCACCTTGGGGACCTCTCTACATTATCCATACAGCATCATACTAAATAATATATAAATGAACTTAAACTCTTGCATACACTATTCAAGCCTACTAAATCCCTCCCATGCAACTAGCAACATTAACCAAGAAATTATTATTTCCACCTTGATGATTATCCACAGTTAAAACATAGTATCTAGTGCTGGGAATGATTAACAACACAACTTTATATACTATTCACACTTGGAATCTATAAAATATAGAATTAAGAAATACTAGTCCACTAGAACTTCATAACAATAATAATCGGTCATAATCAAATAATATATATTATTAAAATACGTTAGGATATCCTCCTTCTACACATTTTACCTATTTATCCATCTATACACCTAAATTACTTTCATAGCTCTATAAGTATCAACTAAACTCTTCTTTGCAACTTCAGGGGAAGCCTAAATCAATAATACTCAACCAGCAAATACTCCATTAATATCCTACACCTTTCTAACATCATAAATAACATCAATACCCCTTTCATACTTTAAGCAAACAACAATTCACCTTAACTTATAGCTATTTTTCTTTCTTCAACTAGCTAACACAAAAGAACATATCACCTCCACACAAACTCAATAACATGCATAAGTTTATCTCTATATTTCTATCAATCTTCATTTTGACTTTTCTTGTCACTACACTTCAATAACCATACTTCCAGTTATAGAAAGGTTCTACTACTTATGAATCATACACTCTAGGTTTATACTATTTTCTCTCATGAGCGTTTTCTATACAAAAGAATTACTAAGGAATCTGAATACGTATCTTAATCTATCTTAACTGGACAAATTATAAATATCAGAATATAAATCTCAACTTGAGAAATATATAACAGACTAGCGGGCTCCTCTCATTCCCCTTGTGTGACTTCTAAAATTTCTGATAGTAAATTTGAGAGTATTATCTAAGGGGAAATAGGAATCTAGTACTCATGTTATCTCAGAAAGTCATAGATTGAGAATTTTGGGGTAGTACATGAGTAGACCAAAGTTTCTGAGAGAATAACTTTACAACATGATCTAGAGTGTAAAGAAGGGAAACATTTCTAAATGCCCTGTAGCCTCCCGAAGAAAAGTACAGACGTCTCCGTACCGTTCCACAACACTTGAATAGACATGGCTTCACAGACACCCTATGAAACTTGAAATCTTCGCTCTAATACCGAGTTTGTAACAACCCGAGACTACTCCCTAGTCGCCATATGATTTTTAGGTCCACACGTGATCCCAAGCTAACCCTTGTACTGGCATAAATCATGAGCAACTAAATAAAATAAATAAATCTAAACAAAATAAGTGTAAGATAAATCATTTCGAAATTTGATCAGTATAAAGCTAAATAAAAATGATTACAACTCTTCTTATACAAAACAAAACTAGAATCAAATACATTAGTTCTACTGACAGTCTATGAAGCCTCTACTATACTGACTATAGGTAGATGGGATGCAACTCCAACTACCACTAATCAAATCACATGAGTTAGAATATAAAAGTACATAAAAAAAATCTAACAAAAGTCCTCGAATAGGAGTACTCATTATCTGCTGGCTGGAATCTGCAACTATCTGATCATGGTATATGGACTACAACTGAACTGCTAAGTATATTACTAAACAATATAGCACATCGACGTATATATAGATCAGTACTTTTGGAAAGTATTGGGCATATGGGGTGAATGCATAAGTATACTAATAATGTAATATTCAAACAAACTTTGAAAAATGTATGTTAAGTGTAAGTGACACCTTGGCTTGAATAATCAAAATTGTCTAATCATAAATCATGAGTAGAAAAGAATAAAAGTTATTATTTTGAGCCACCACAATTAGTTCTAAAGAGTTGTACTCTTCTTTTGTTTCAAATCATACAGGGTTAGTGAAAAGAGCTCGACTTTATCATCTGAAAACTAAAAGCCAAAATCTGATAATTGATGTCTTATGTAGGACAATATCTTAGTAAATTTATGAGTTTTTACACTTAGTTTATAAAAATGGTTCTATTAATTTTTTTATTAGGACTTAGGTTTTAGGTAGTTTCATCTAACGAACATAAACTATGTGAGCTATTATGGAGTCCAATGTCTAGTTCCCCAAAGGGGAAACCTCACGTTGGGGTGAGGTGTCATACTCTTGTCAAGGAGTATAACCTGAGCTAAGTGATCACAATCTATAACTGCATCAATATAAATAGGGATAATCTGATAATATTAACCTATGTTGGCTTGTAGTTCTAGGGAATGAGACATTGGAATCATAAACAACTCGGGGCTAAATACTACTCTCTTTAATTTATATGCTAATTATTTAGGAATTCCACTTTAAAACTAGCATAAAAGTTAATAAAAAAACCAATTATGCATCTGTTTACTTTAAGCTCTAAAAAAAATTGTAATTAAAACTATAATCAAAACTGTAAAGTGGATTCCATATCTTAACTGAGGATCAAAGGATTTAATCTTGTTCAAAATCTAAATATACACTAATCATAGGGTGCTTAAAAGCATAATCTTCTTGAAATATCAATACTAAAACTTAGGGCGTAAAAATCCATACTTTAAATTCATGCCAATTCACAACAAAGTTCATGCTCTATATACTTCTCGAAATACTTCAATAATATCAGGTAATGAAATCAAAATCACAATGTCATGCTTAAAACTCAATTGAAAATATTTAATCAATTTCCCAAACCATACTCATAGTATTCAAATCATGAAAGAGAATTCTTGAAATCAAAACAACTATGCACCTTCATACTTCAATCACTTTATAAGCCTATAAACTTAAAACAAGATACTTTGGCTATGAACCCTAATTAAAAATCATGTAAATTGAACATTAAAAGATAGTTTTGGGCACAAGGACGAAAGAAATATTCCTTTTCATAACCCCACATACCTTATTTTTTTTGATTGGATGTAGAAGCTTGAACTTTAAATCCCTAATAATGTTCTTGAAACTTCTTCTTGAAGTTCTTGAAACCAAAAACTTGAATTCTTGATTATCTTGAAAAAGGAATAGTAAAAATTTGGATTTCATAGAGTTAAAGTTGGAGTTTTAGGGTTTCTTGGTGAGAAATTTGGTGAATAATGAGTATATTTTGCTCAGAATGACGTCTAATCTGCTGATTTTACGACCTTGGGTTGTAGGGAAAAGACAAGACTACCCCACGAAATTAAATATTTTAGCAGAATCTATATTTTGAGTCTTACCACTGAGCGCTATTGGTTCCACCGGTATATGCACCACCGAGTGGTGTAATCGCGGTGACCTACTTTCTCTCTTCATGAAAATGGCTATAACTTTTTGCTCGGGTATCGGATTAAGGCAAAATTGGTATCGTTGGCAAGCTGATTCAATTATATACAATTTTGTGGGTCTTTAGTTGGAAAATTCTACATACATTAAAAGTTATACTCTTTCAAAGTTGACCCTTATAGAATCTAATGACAAACATTGGACGAATCTAAGGTTCTTAGCCCAACTTTGTTCTAAGTAAATTCTATGAGTATCTTTCACTTCTAGTCACTTCATAGACTAGGATAATGATCATGACACGTGTATTAACATATAAATCATGAGATTAATGTTTATACACATAGGAACTGCGGTTCAAACTCTAGCACAAAAATACGGTGTGTAACATTATCTTCCCCTTAGAATCATTCGTCCTCGAATGATGGATAGGAACTTGTTAAATTCTTAGAGGTATGGAATATCATGGACATGATATGTTTTCCAAGAAAACATATAACTGAGATGAAACATTAATAACCTCTATTATGAAATCGATTTCTGAGTTAACTTGCCTTCACTTACTATAAGGAGCTGATTCTCGCTGAGAATTTAGAATTTGCTTGAAGTGTTCATGATATAATCACACAAATAGAACTGTGAAGATATAACTTATGTAAGCATAAATCATGAGATAACGAGACAAAGATCATACAATGGGTATTACGTTGTCTGGTTTTGAATACTTGGAAAACTACGATTATTCATTGAACAATTGTGAACTTAATCATGACTAAATATCTGAATCTAAAACTGATGCATGGTGCATGAACTAAGCTTAATTATGAATTTGCATGAATGCAAAAATTTTACCCCATGGAACGGCCTTACTCATGAAACTTTGGGTAGTAAGACTAGATAGAAATTTAGAAATCAATAGGAGCTTATCTTCTTGATTGCTAAATTGGATGACAGGCTCTAAGAATTGGACCATACTGACTGCCCATACTCAAATAGAGTATTTCTCCAATACTCTTCTAAGAAATTCTAATAATACGACATGATCTAAATAGGACATATAAATCAAAAGATAGGATAGAATTACTATGCTTAGGCAATGAAACTTTTTTCCTTCAAGCTTGGCAACACTTCAAAATATTCCCTCAACTATACTATTCCTTAAATTACCATACTCATTGATTCAACTTATAATTCTCACATGGGAGTTTATAAATCCATCTACTAAAGTCTAAACTGAACTAAATTCTCTCACCATGATCAAGCCTAACTTGAAATAACAAGATACATACACTACACCATAATGCAAGTCTAAGCCATATGATTCAATCTTCTATGTCTCTACCAGAGCTCACACCCTAAGCATAACATGCCTTACTACTTCAATGACTAACTCTAAACTCTTACTATGGATTTGCTAGTGCATATTGCATTCTTACATTTAAATCCCAATATGACATCCAAGCCTATCATTATAACCACACGTGAAATTCAAGGCAAACACCGATAAGGGCTCCTTTCTCATATTCACTATACCTCTATCAACAACCATTTTCTTGCACTATGCTTAAGAAGACAAACCTAGAATTCTCAACTAACTATGATATATGCCAAAGATTTACCTTAATATTTCTTCATCTCCTAGCCTTAGATAGAAAAAGCATAAATAATCCTTCTTAATAAGGGCCATCAACTCTCTCTCATCTAAACCATTACTTATTTATTACCATCACCACCATTTTAACAAAGAAAGAGGTCACTACAAGTAAAATGCATAAGTATCTGAAACACGAAGAAATACCATACATAACTTAAACACTTACCTGAGGCCTGAGGAATAGAACGTCAAAGGTATGGATTCATTAAGAAGATCAAAACTGGGGACGTACATGATATAAATTTGAATTTTGCTAATATCATGAGTTTTGAAGAATTGATCATACTCTGAAACATGAGTTCATACCTTTCATAAGCTATTCAACATAAGACTAGAGTTCATAGATTTATGAGGGATAACTCAAACCATGGAATGAAGCAGTTACTTACATACTAGAAGTTGAGAATTAACTCGAATACGCATGAAGTGTATAAGCATTGTTCATTGGCATGGATCTCTCACGTAAGATATGAATTTGGTGTGATAATGGCTGAAATCCAAGGAATACTCTAGAGTAAGAAGGGGTCAATATCTCATCACAACTCTTATTGACATGTATTACAATCTAATTCCCAAAACTAGATTTGGTTCTTCTCTTTACCATCTGCCCTTTACAACAAAGCTTACATTCTAAGCTTATGGGTCTATTCTATATCCTCGAGACTCAACCGTAATTTCTTTACTCTAATGGTCTATACATAAATGCTAAACTCATAAGGATAAACTATATTTTGAACTTGCTGACTTCAATTTTGGACACCCTTTTAGTACATACCACCCTTAACTCCCTTCAGCTTGAATAGTCATCATCATAGACTTACACTCTATTAACTAGAAAAGTATACTTGCCTTACTAAAACTCATAAACCACTTATTTTCCTTCATAGTCTATTAATATCATAGCTCTAAAATTATACTTTCCATAAACCATAAGAATCTAACTCTTACTTAAAAGACTCACCACCAACTATCCAGAACTTTTCAACTTAGCTATTAGGAACAACATGCACTATAAAGCTAGCCTTCTTCCACTTAACAACTCAAGGGTACTATTAATAACACACAACACTTAATAACCTTTGAAGTAATTCAATCCCTATATCACCTTGGGAACCTCTCTACATTATACATACATCATCATACTAAATTTCAAATAAATAAACTTAAATTCTTGCTCGCACTGTTCAAGCCTACTAAATCACTCCCATGCAACTAGCAACACTAACCAAGAAATCATCATTTCCACTTTGATCATTATACACTATTCAAACTTAGTATGTAGTGATGGGAATGATTAACAACATAACTTCGTATACTATTCTGGCTTGGAAGCTATAAAATAAAGCATCAAGAAATACTAGTCCACTAGAACTTCATAACAATAATAATCGGTCATAATCATATGATATATCTTATAAAAATATGTTAACACATCCTCCTTCTACACATTATAACTATTTACCCATCTATACACCTAAATTACTTTAATAGCTCTATAAGTTTCAACTAAAGTCCTTCTTGAAACTTCTGGGGAAGCCTAAATTAAAAATACTCAACCAGCAAATACTCCATTAAAATCCTACACCTTTCTAACACCATAAATACCATCAGTACCCCTTTCATACTTCAAGCAAATAATTATTCGACCTTAAATAATAACTTCTTCACTACCTTCCACTAGCTACCACAAAAGAACATATCACTTCCAACATACTCAATAGCATATATAAGTTCATCTCTATTTTTCTATCAATCGCCATTGCCACTTTTTTTGTCACTATATTTCAATACCCATACTTCCAACTATAGAACTGTTCTACTACTTATGAATCATAACACTCTAGGTTCATACTATTTTCTCTCATGAGTGTTATCTATATAAAAGACTTAATGAGAAATCTAAATACATATCTTAACTTGAGAAACTTATAACATACTAGCGAGCTCCTCTCAAGCCCCTTGTATGACTTCTATAATTTTTTATAGTAAATCTGAGAGTATCATATTGGGGGAAATAGGAATATAGTACTCTTGTTATCTCGAAAAATCATAAATGGGGAATGTTGGGATAATACACGAGTAGATAAAAGTTTCTGAGAGAACAACTTTGCAGCATGATCTAGAGTGTGAAAAAGGGAAATATTTCTTAAATGCTCTGTAGCCTCTCAAAGAAAAATACAGATGTCTCTGTACCATTTTGCAGGACTCGAATAGACGTGGCTTCACAAAAACCCTAGGAAACTTGACATATTTTCTCTAATACAAAGTTTGTAACAACCCGAGATCACCCCCTTGTCGTTATATAGTGCTTAGGACAACACATAATCCTAAGCTAGCCCTTGTACTGGCATAAATCATGAGCAACTAAATAAAATAAATAAATCTAAACAAAATAAGTATAATATAAATCATTTTGGAATATGATCAATACAAAGCTATATAAAAATGATTACAACTCTGCTTATACAAAACAAACCTAGTATCAAATACATTAGTTCTACTGACAGTCTATGAAGCCTCTACTATACTGACTATAGGTAGTTGGGATGCGACTCTAACTACCACAAATCAATACACATGAGTAAGAAAATAAAAGTACATATATACCATCTAACTGAAGTCCCCAAAGTAGGAGGACTAATCATCTGCTAGTTGGAATTTACAATTGTCTGATCATGGTATATGAACTATAACTGAACTAGTATGTACATTATTAAACAATCTAGCACATAGAATTATATGTGGATCAGTAATTTTGGAAAGTACTTAGCATATGGGGGTGAATGCATAAGTAAACCAATAACGCAATATTCAAACACACTTTCAACAATGCATGCTAAGTGTCATTGACTCACCTTAGCTTGAATAATCAAAATTATCTAACCATAAATCATGACTAGTAAAGCATAAAAGTAATTTTTGTGAGCCACCACCCTTAGTTAAGTTGTGCTCTTATTTTGGTTCAATTCATGCAGGATAAATGAAAATAGCTTAACATTATAATCTGAAAACTAAAAACTAAAATCTGATAACTGATGTCTTATGTAGAACAATATTTGAGTAAATTTATGAGTCTTTACAATTAGTTTTTAAAAACTATTATGTTATTCTTTTATTTTAGGACTTAGGTTTTAGGGAGGTTCTTCTAACCGAGATAAACCATGTGAGCTATCATGGAGTCCAATGTCTAGTTCTTCTAAGGGGAAAACCTCATATTAGGGTGAGGTGTCATACTCTTGCAGAGCAGTATAGCCTGAGTTGAGTGATCACAATCTATATCTGTATTCATATAAATAGGGATAATCTGATAATCTGAACCTATGTTGGTTCGTAGTTTTGGGGAATGAGACATTGGAATCATATCCAACTCGGTGCTAAATACTACTCTCCTTAATTTGTATGCTTATTCTATAGGCAATCCACTTTAAAACTAGAATAAGGGTTTACAATGAAAACCAATTATACATTTGTTTACTTTAAGCTCTAATCAAAACTACAATTAAAACTATTATCAAAACTATAAAGTGGATTCCATGTCCTAACTGAGGATCAAAAGATCAAATCTTGTTCAGAATCTAAATATACACTAATCATAGGGAGCTTAAAAGCATAATCTTCTTTAAATATCAATACAAAAACTTAGGACATAAAAACCTATGCTTTAAATTCATGTTAATTCACAACAAAGTTCATGCTCAATATACTTCTTGAAATACTTCAACAATATCAGGTAATGAAATCAAAATCTCAATGTCATGCTTAAAACTAAATTGGAAATCTTTAATCAATTTCTCAAACCATACTCATAGTATTCAAACCATGAAAGAGAATACTTAAAATCAAAACAACTATGCACTTCCATACTTCAATAACTTTATAAATCCATAAACTCAAAACAAGATACTTTAGGTATGAACCCTAATTAAAAATCATGTCAATTAAACTTTAAAAGCTAGTTTTGGGCATAAGTACGAAAGGAGTATACTTTTTCATAACCCCACATACCTTATTTTTCTTGATTGGATGTAGAAGCTTGAACTTTGAATCCCTAATGACGTTCTTGAAGATTCTTCTTGAAGTTATTGAACCCAGAAACTCGAATTCTTGATTATCTTTAAAAAGGAATAGTAAAACTTTGGATTTCTTGAAGTCAAAGTTGGAGTTTTAGGGTTTCTTAAAGAGAAATTTGTTGAATAATGAGTATATTTTGCTTAGAATGATGTCTATTCTATTGTTTTTACGACCTCAGATAGTAGGGAAAAGACAAGACTGCCCCATGGAATAAAACGTTTCAACAGCATCTCAATTTTGAGGCTAACTACTGAGCGCTATTGGTTCAACCACTATAGGCACCTCCAAGCGATGTAATCGCGGTGACCTACTTCCTCTATTAAAGAAAATGTCTATAACTGTTTTCTCGGGTATCAGATTAAGGAAAAATTGGTATCGTTGGCAAGCTAATTCATTTATCTACAATTTTGTAGGTCTTTAGCTGGAAAATTCTACTTATCCTAAAAGTTATACACTTTCAAATTTGACCCTTGTAGAATCTAACACCAAACTTTGGACGAATCTACGGTTCTTAGCTCAACTATGTTCTAAGTAAATTGTATGAACATCTTTTACTTCGAGATCACTTCATAAACTAGGATAATGATAATGACACATCTAATAACATACAAATCATGATATTGACATTTATACACATAGAAACGATGGTTCAAATTCTAGCACAAAAAATAAGGGGTGTAACATTATCTACCCCTTGAAATCATTTTTCCTCAAATAATGGATAGGAACTTGTTAAAGCCTTAGAGGTATGGAATATCATGGACATGATATGCTTTCCAAGAAAGGATATAACTAAGGTTAAACAGTAAAAACTTCTATCATGAAAATAATTTCTGAGCTGACTTGCCTTTACTTATTATAAAGAGCCGATTCACTGTAAGAATTTAGAATTTGCTTTAAGATTTCATGATGTAATTATACATATAGAACTGCGAAGTGATAACTTATGCAAGCACAAATTATGAGACAACGAAACTAAGATCATACAATAGGTATTACGTTGTCTGGGCTGTAATACTTGGAAAACTGTGATTATTCACTGAAAACTTGTGAACTTAATCATGAATAAATATTTGAATCTAAAATTGATGAATGGTGCGTGAACTGAGCTGAATTCGTAATTTTCATGAATGCGAACATTTTACCTAATGGAATGGCCTTACTCGTGAAACTTTATGTAGTAAGACTAGATGGAACGTTAGAAATCTATAGGAGCTTATCTTTTTTATTGCTATATTGGATGACAGGATATATTAATTAGACCATACTGACTGCCCATATGATGCTAGGCGAATTTACACGCCTAAAGTACTATATTTTACCCATATTTTAGCTAAGTTTTGAGGACAAAATATATAATTCATGCACTTTTAGTCCTTTTTCCTGTAATTGAGCTAACAAACGTGATTAGCAAGTTTTTAGGTACAAATGATACAGATTTCAGCATTTTATGGATAACTTGACGCAAAAGAAAGCTTCACGAAAGAAGGAAGGGAAAGCTTGGATGCCAAGAACCAAAAGTGGCACATGGAAAATTTGTCCCGGGCAAAAACAGCAATTCTGAAGACTTTGGGGACTAGCAGTAACTTAGTAGGATTAGGATAATGATACATTAACCTAGTAGGATTAGGTTAAGTAATGCATTAGCTTAGTAGGAATAGGATATGGGTGTTATAAATACCCTATTTTGCTAGAGATTATTATCATTCTCATTCTACTTCTTATTCCACAACTTACAACTCGGATTATAATTCTTCCATTAACTCTACATTTTATTCTTATTCTATTCATATACTCAATTCTTAATTTACACAACAAGAGAAACGTTACTTTGCAAGGGAGTTCACGCCTAAAAACGCCACACCACACCTTATTACACGAGGTCTTTATTGTGGTATAATAATAATGTCTATTGTGATTTCCTTAGCACTCATGGGTAACTAAACTCCTCTGTTGAGGTTATGGAAGCCTTATGAGATACTATCTAAGGCTATGAGTTTATGAATTCGTGACACGTGTATTGCTTATATCATTATTCTCATCATCATAATGCAAATTCTTGTGGCTGCAGACGCATAGAATAACGCCAGTATAGCATTAACTTGTTCGAAAGAAAAGTTATATGTCTGGAAAAGAGATAATGTCAAGGTAATAGGGCACCAACCCCTATTAAAAAGTTAGTGCCGTAACTGGATTAGCCTCTTGGAGAATTTGTTCCGTTAGACACGCTTTAAGCTTGAAAGAGTTAAAGTGAAATAGTCCTTGTTAAGGTCGAAAGACGCTTGGATTTACCATAGAATACAATTCTCTATAAGCACATACATGTTTGAATTCTGCATAACTCATAGCTAATAGAGAAGTATAACTCATAAGGTGGACATAACCCTAACTCTCAATTCTCATTGTTTTACATCTTACTAAACATTCTTTCTTTTTACTTTGCTATTTTCTGTTTTTACTCTACTATTTTGTTCACATCATTTGCACGTTACAATCCCCCCTCTTTTACGAGACTTGCACCACAAGTCTAGTAATCTTTGCTTACTTAGTGACCGACTATTCTCTGTGGGATCGATACCCAACCCAGTTGGGTTATATATTTGACAGCGACCGCTTTACACTCTTACGAGAGCTGTAGATTAAGCGTTATCAAAAATTGGCACCGTTGCCGGGGAATACGGTTGTCAACTAAGTTTGTGATAATTACTAGACCCTTTGGTCAAAGATTCTCGTACTTTTACTTTTAGTTTTTGTTTTTGTTCTATGCAGGTTTATATTCAGTGCATGCCCCATACTCGAAGTTCTGGTCAACCATTATTACCTATCAATCCTGAACCACAACGTATTGGCAGAATGGAGGCACAACACGAAATTGAAAGGATGGTTGCTCAACAGGAACAGGCGAGACTAGTTGCTCTATCCGCCACTCAAGTGCATCAACAGAATATTGATAACCCCGGGTGATCAATAAATCCTGACGATGAGGACCTAGGTGATGACGAGTTACTAAAACCTAGGCATACTGTTGAGATCGCAACACCTGCCAACAAAAGAGATCGTCAAGAAAGGTTTAGGCATGAACGCCGACCTATACAACTAGCTTTCGACGATGATGATGATGATCTTGATGGAGCCGGAGCCACAAGAGCCATTATTCCTCCACCATTGGCACCCGGAGCCAAGTTCAACATCACAAGCACCATGATTCAGTTATTGCAACTTAAGGGATTATTTGGTGGACTAGCAGGCGATGATCCGAATATGCCTTTTATCAACTTTATTTCTACATGAAAGTCGTTTGACAATCCTGGCGTTGGTCAGAATGCAATTCGATTACGCCTATTTCCATTGTCTCTGTCTGGGGAAGCAACTCTATGGTTGAATAGGCTGACTCCTGATTCTATTACAAATTGGAGACAATTGAAAGACGCTTTCCTAGAAAGATTCTTTCCGCCATCCAAAAGAGCACAATTAAGAGATGAAATCAGCAACTTTTGGCAGCTTCCAACCGAAGCTCTTCATGAAACATGGGAGAGGTTCAAAATGAAGCTTATAAGGTGCCCGAACCATCACATGACCAATGTCCACCTAATAGAGATACTATACAGAACCTTGAATTCAATAACTAAACCAGTGGTGGATAATGCGGCTGGAGGATCATTTATGGACCTCACCTTTGGGCAGGCAAGCAATATGCTAGATCTGATGACAAAGCAAAGTAGAGCTTGGCATACCAGGGATTCTGAGGTAGCAATCCCTACTATACCTATTGGCATGACTGCTGAACAAAGGAGAAGAGAAGAAGAACGTGATCAAGATATGGCGCACATGAAAACGCAAGTGGATCTTCTTACAAAGCATCTATTATCAGGGAAGACCGAAAAAGTCAAAGTTGTTGCGTTAAAAGGAAGAGACGAATCTGATTCAGAAGAAGAAGCCAACTACTTGAACAATCAGGGGGGTTTCCAAGGTAATACCCAAGGAAACCAAGGTCGGAACTATTATGATAAATCTGGAAACAAGGATCAAGGTAGTTGGAAGAACAAGAATGAAAAGAGTGGTTTATACGTCCCCCCAAGAAAATGTGACACCACTACATCTAGTTCTGGAAATATGGAAGATATGATGGCTAAACTGTTGAAAGGAGTGGAAGCAACCAGCGCAAGAGTAACGGAGGTAATAAATGATTTGTCCTCAATGAAGCAATTGGTTGACTCATATTCCACTTCAATCAAGCAAATAGAGCAGCAATTGAGTCAACTTTCAGCAGCACTTAATCAAAGAAAGGCTGGAACCTTACCTAGCGACACTGTGCAAAATCCAAGGAATGACGAATCATGCATGGCTATTACTACCCGAAGTGGTAAGGTGATGGAAACTTCATCCAAAGGCAAGCAAGTGGTTGACGAGGCAGCAGACATCGATGATAAGGCAAAAGGAGAAGCTGCCCACGATGTCCATGAAGTCACACCGAGTATGTTACAGCCTGAAAAGGCTGAAAAATAGAAGCAAGAGGAGAAGAAAGCCGTGGATAAAACAATTCCTTATCCACCACCACCTTTTCCTCAAAGATTGAAGAAGATTGCGGATGATACAAAGTTCAGCAAATTCATGAATATGTTAAAGCAGCTGACCATTAATGTTCTGTTAGTAGAGGCACTAGAACAAATGCCTGGGTATACGAAATTTATGAAGGATATTTTGACAAAGAAGCGAGCAGCAAGCTATGAGCTAAAGGATACTATTCATCACTGCAGCACAATCGTTACCCAATCACTAGTTCAGAAAAAGGCTGACCCCGGTGCTTTTACTATTCCGTGCACGGTTGGATCTATGAATTTTGCGAAGGCATTGTGCGATTTGGGAGCAATCATCAATTTGATGCCACTATCTGTCTACAGGAAGTTGGGGTTAGGCGATCCGACACCAACCAATATGAGGCTCGTGATGGCTGATAGGTCGGTAAAATGACCTGTGGGTATCTTGAATGATGTGTTGGTGAAGGTTTCTTCATTCATATTTCTTGCAGACTTCGTTATTCTGGATTGTGAGGTGGATTCTGAAGTTCCCATAATCTTGGGATGTCCTTTCCTTGCAACAGGAAGTGTGCTTATTGACATGAGAGCTAATGAGCTTTTATTTCGGTTGAATGACGAAGTGGTCCGTTTTGATATATGCAAAGCAATGAAGCAGCCCAGCGATATGAATATGTTCGTTGTAGCTGATGTTCATTATGAGGATATGAAAGCATTATCTGTAGTGAAACAGCTTACTGTTGAGCCATTGTCTGCTGCGCTACTGAATGTTGAGCATAAGGATGATGAAGATTATGAAGAAACTCCATGTGCTCTAACAGAAATAGGGTCCTATTCTCATACTCCTAAACAACCGCACCTTGATCTTAAAATCAACCGTCACCAACAGCGAAGACTTCCATTGAAAAGCCACCAATACTAGAATCGAAAGAGCTCCCCGATTATATAAGGTATGTGTTCTTGGAAAGTGGAAATATACTTACGGTAAGTATGGCAGATAATTTAAGTGAACAGCACATAGAGTCTCTCAACTCTGCTCTGAAGAGATACAAGAGAGCCATGGGTTGGACTATTGATGATATAATTGGTATCCCTCTCGGGATAGGCATGCACAAGGGTCATCTCGAAGAAGATTTCATGCCTACAAGTAAGCCTCATTGTCGTCTGAATCCATTCAGAAAATGATCCACCATCTATCTCGATGAAGTCTAAGTAATCGAGATAGCTATGTCGTGCCGCGATAATAAATAAAGCGCTTGGTGGGAGGCAACCCATCTTTTTTCATTTTTTTTCTTTCTTTCGTTCTACTAATTGTTTTCTTTTGATAAATAAAAATCCAAAAAGAAGAGTCGTGCCATGACCAAAACTAAGGCACTTGATGGGAGGCAACCCATCGTTCTAATCGTCTTTGTTGTTTTTGAGTAAATGTAGGTGCAAAGAGGTGTAAAATGAAGAGGTCGGTTTCAAATTTTGATTTGGACGTATTGCATGTTAAAGGTGGTAAGTTAGGAATGAAGAAGCAAAAGGCTATGGATTGGGCATTGCTTATGCAAATATAGGCAATGAACAAGGCTAGGCCTATGTAAAACTAGGACACGAACAAGTCAAGGCCTATACTATAGCCTAAGCTCTCGGAATCTAGTGTGCCATAGCATAGGCGCCGCCCATGCCCAAGTATGCCATAGCATAGGCGCCGCCTATGCCAATGCCTTTTGTCTCTGAATCTCATATGCCATGCAAAAGGTGTCGCCTATGCCTAAGAATGCCATGGCATAGGCGCCGCCTATGCTCAACAATGCTATGCAAAAGGCGCCGCCTATGCCAAGCATAGGCAAAGCAAAAGGCGCCGCATATGGTCACTTCTTGTCTCCTAAACCGATTTTAAATGGGTCAAAACCCAACCCAAGCCTTTCCTATAAATACGAGACTTAGTCTTAGACCAAAAACACATTGGAAACCTAGCATAAGCTCTGCCTATAGCCTCCAAATCCTCTCAAAAATTTTCCTTTTGCTCTTTTACTTTGCAAGAACATCATCCAAGGTCATCAACCATGTAAGTACTTCTTTGTTCTTCATTTACATTCCGTAAGTACTACACTACTATGCTTATTATGAATTGTAAAATCTTGAAGTAGTATTGGTGATTTGAATGTGATTGATGTGTTGTGATACAACTAAGTGAGTGAAAGAATACGTAAGAATGATCTTAACATGTTTCCAACTTGAATTCGATTTTGATGCACTGTCATACTTTTGCGGAACTGACATGGTCACAAAAATTGCATAATCTTGTCAATTGAAAGCTTAAATATTGGAGTAACTTGTTCATCGAGATGAGAATTATGGTTGACTACCAACATAGGAGGTTGTGATTATTTCTAGATGCTATACCTTGATTCAATCCCTATGTAGTAGTCTTGATATATCAAACATGAAAGTATTGCTAAGAATACAAGAAGTATGACTGCACTGATTTTATTGTTGGAATATATCACCTAAAACGTATGCCGATGAAGTCGGAGTAATCGACCACTTTCACTTCACTAGTCTGTACCAACAAACTCTGTGTGGGCTGTTGCCACTACTGCTTGTTTATAGATTGTATCCATCGAGATGACGCTAACATGAACATTGTTTTAGTCTCAGGTACAATGGCACCCAAAGCAAGACAAGGCAAAGATAAGGCAACCACTTCCCAAAAAGGCAAGAAAAGAGGACGCAAAGAGCAAAAAGAGTCCTCCTCAATGCAAGTACCACGCCGCATGTTCGGAATTAAATGGGTTTTAGAGGAGGAAGCAAAGGAATGGTATAGGAACAACAAAGAGAAGAAATATGTTCATGTGGACTAGATAAACAAGGAAAGCCTAGCAAAGAAAGAACCGCAAATGTTGGCCAAGATCATGGCGTTACATCTTGATTTCATCTTCCGAGACATGGGAGAATGCAATCTCGATTTAACAAGAGAATTCTATGCCAACTGGTCATCGAAAACCACAGGAAGCGAGGTTAAGATTCAGGGCCAAGTTTTACAACTCAATGCGGATTTCTTCAACTCCTTTCTTGGCTTGCTTGTTGTAGATCCATCACCATTCAAAGAGCTGTACAGTAGACCTCCATATAGAGCCATTCGACACACACTCTGTGGAACAAGGTCCATGGCATGGTGGAGTAGACATAAGGACACCGGATGACACAACACCTTCCCATATGCTTCTTTGAATAAAGAAGCAAGAATATGGTTGCGCATAGTCAACTCTTGCCTAAGTCCAGGGACTCAGTACACAAAGATAACACGAGATAGAGTGTGCCTTTTATACGCATTGATGACGACTGTCCCTATCAACATTGGGGCAATTATTCGATCCACAATGCGGAAAGCTAGGCTACATAAGAGGTCCCACTTCAGCTTTGGCAATCTGTTGACCGCAATATTGAGGAAGGAAGACATCGAAGAGGAACCGGCTGATCATAAACTCCCACACAACCCAAAGAAGGTTGACCTTACGAAGGTTAAGGATGCTGAAACTACGCATGGCATCAACCTTACCACTTCATAAAGTCATGCTCGAGATGAGAGTTTCTTTTGCCATCTTTATGGCATGACTCGGTTTACAATGATAAGCGGTGGCCGTGTTCCAACTGCTGCAGAGCTCCAACAGCTGGATTATGACTACCCAATGAATGAGCACGCGAAGGCGATGACGATGTGCCAACCGATGATGATCAACGAATGCCAGACTCCGACGTGGAGGAGAATTCTGATGACGACGACTCCAGTGATGATTCCGACAAAGGGGGCATGACCCTAGACATAGAGGAGGAGTCTGACTAACCAGGTTCTTCTTATTTATTTTCCACTGAGGGCAGTGTGTCCCATCTAAGCGTGCGTTGGTATTTGCATGCTATACTTCTAATAACTTCGCATGAAATTATTCTAATAGGTAGCATAAGATTATGACAAGAGTTTGTGCTAAAATCTTGACTATTGAGACCTTTAGGCTCTAATTGTGGCTCACTATGTGATATTGTGTGGTTCAATTCCTTCATCTGTTGGGTCAAGAGTCTATGCTACTCCCAATAAAGTCGACCATGTGCCTTGTGTGTTTGAGGATATAGTATATTTTGTGGTTGTGGATGATGCTAGAACTTGTCTGGTATGTATGTAAAGCAAAAATAAGGAGTGCAAGTCTAGGAGATGATTTAGGCATTTCTTTGGCAACCTAAACTTGTTTACCTTATTTTTACCTACCCATGGACATTATCCTAGTTAGCCCCTTTGAGCCTTTAGCGTATTTTCTTTGACAACCTCATATGTAAGCCTAATCCATTTTTTTCAAGACCATAATTTGATCCAAATTCCTAAGTGCTTTAAAGTGTAAAGTCATGTGACAAAATAAGAGGAAATTGGGTGAGTATGATGTCTTAGAATGTAATGGTGCTTGAATTTGTTATGAAAAAGAATTTCTATCATAAGAGGTGTTATGAAAAGAAAAAAAAAGGAAAGGAAAACTAAAAAGTTAGTTATGTTCAAAAATTGAAAAACAAAAGAGGTGACAAAGGGAGGTAGAATAAAAGAAAGCAAAAAGGTTGTTTGAAAGGAAGCATAAATGGCATATTGTGATGTATTAAAGCGCTTAGGAACATAGTCACTATTTCTGGCCAAAATAGTCCTACCTGTCCCTTAGCCTACATTACATCCAGCAAAAGACCTATTTGATCCTAAGCTTAGTATTCTGATATTTAGTAGAGCATTACACTAAGGGCAAGCCTATGGTCATCAGTTGCAACATATGAATTCTTTGTGAGAGTGAGAGCAAGGATAATCTTATACCCATGTTCGAAATATATACTATACTTGTGAGTGATTATAGGTAATATATTGTGAGACACACATGGTTGATGAGTTTTGGGTAGTTGTGTATGATTCTTTGTACCTTAACCATTGAATACGAACTAACCATCATCACGAGTCTATATTAGAGGTTAAAATTGTTTCTAGTAATGATCAGAAAACTACTCTTTGTTAATGATTGCTATGCCTGTCTTGATGACTATTTTGTGTTGTTACTGTGAAACCCTAAGTAAATGTTTAGAAGGACATGATATTTTGTTTGAGGACGAACAAAGGTTTAAGTGTGGGGTGTTGATGATAGGCGAATTTACACGCCTAAAGTACTATATTTTAGCTAAGTTTTGAGGACAAAATATATAATTCATGCACTTTTAGTCCTTTTTCCTGTAATTGTGCTAACAAACGTGATTAGCAAGTTTTCAGATATAAATGATGCAGATTTCAGCATTTTATGGATAACTTAACGCAAAAGAAAGCTTCACGAAAGAAGGAAGGGAAAGCTTGGACGCCAAGGACCAAAAGTGGCGCCTGGAAAATCTGTCCCGGGCAAAAACAGCAATTCTGAAGACTTTGGGGACTAGCAGTAACTTAGTAGGATTAGGATAATGATACATTAACCTAGTAGGATTGGGTTAAGTAATGCATTAGCTTAGTAGGAATAGGATATGGGTGTTATAAATACCCTATTTTGCTAGAGATTATTATCATTCTCATTCTACTTCTTATTCAACAACTTACAACTCGAATTATAATTCTTCCATTAACTCTACTTTTTATTCTTCTTCTATTCATCTACTCAATTCTTTATTTACACAACAAGAGAAACGTTACTTTGCAAGGGAGTTCATGCCTAAAAACGCCACACCACACCTTATTACCCGAGATCTTTATTGTGGTATAATAATAATGTCTATTGTGATTTCCTTAGCACTCATGGGTAACTAAACTCCTCTGTTGGGGTTATGGAAGCCTTATGAGATACTATCTAAGGCTATGAGTTTATGAATTCGTGACACGTGTATTGCTTATATCATTATTCTCTTCATCTTAATGCAAATTCTTGTGGCTGCAGACGCATAGAATAACGCCAGTACAGCATTAACTTGTTCAAAAGAAAAGTTATATGTCTGGAAAAGAGATAATGTCAAGGTAATAGGGCACCAACCCCTATTAAAAAGTTAGTGTCGTAACTGGATTAACCTCTTGGAGAATTAGTACCGTTAGACACGCTTTAAGCTCGAAAGAGTTAAAGTGAAATAGTCCTTGTTAAGGTCGAAAGGCGCTTGGATTTACCATAGAATACAATTCTCTATAAGCACATGCATGTCTGAATTCTGCATAACTCATAGCCAATAGAGACGTATAACTCATAAGGTGGACATAACCCTAACTCTCAATTCTCATTGTTTTACATCTTACTAAACATTCTTTCTTTTTACTTTGCTATTTTTTGTTTTTACTCTACTATTTTGTTCACATCAATTGCACGTTACAATCCCACCTCTTTTACGAGACTTGCACCACAAGTCTAGTAATCTTTGCTTACTTAGTGACCGACTATTCTCTGTGGGATCGATACCCAACCCAGTTGGGTTATATATTTGACAGCGACTGCTTTACACTCTTACGAGAGCTGTAGATTGAGCGTTATCACCATACTAAAATGGAATATTTCTCCAACACTATTCTAAAAAATTCAAATTATACAATATGATTTGAATAAGACATATAAATCATAAGCTAGAATAGAATTACTATGCCATAGACAATGAAACTTCTTTCTTTATAGCTTAGCCACACATCAAAACACTCCCTCAACTATACTATTCCCCTTAAATAACATACTCGTTGATTCAACTTATAATTTTCACATTTCCATTGATAAATCCATCTACTAAAGTCTAAACTGAACTATATTCTCTCACCATGATCAAGCCTAACTTGAAATTACAAGATAAACATGCTACACCATAAGGCTAGTCTAAGCCACATGATTCAATCTTTATGTCTATCCCAGAGCTCACAACCTAAGCATAACATGCCTTACCACTTCAATGACTAACTCTGAACTGTATCTATGGATTCACTAGTGCATATTGCATTCCCCCACTGATATCCCACCATGACATTCAAGCTTATCGTTATTTCCAGATGTGAAATTCAAGGGAAACACCTATAAAGGTGTCTTTGTCATATTCCGTATACCTCTATCAACAACCATTTTCTTGCAGTATGCTTAGGAAGACAAACCTAGAATTCGGAGCTAACTATGATATATGCCAAAGATTTACCTCAATATTCCTTCATCTTCTAGCCTTAATAGAAAAAGCATAAACAATCTTTCTTAATAAGAGCCATCAACTTCCTCTCATTTAAACAATTAATTATCCATTACAATCATCACCATCTTAACATAGGAAGAGGTCATTGCTAGGACAATGCATAAGGATCTAAAATACAAAGAAATACCATACATAACTTAGACACTTAACTGAGGCCCGAGGAATAGAACATCTAATGTATGGATTCATTAAGAAGATCTAAATTGGGGAAGTACATAATATAAATTTGAATTTCGCTAGTATCATGAGTTTCTAAGAACTAACCATACTCTAATACATGAGTTCAAACTTATTATAAGGTATTCAACATAAGATTGAAGTTCATAGATTTATGAGGAATAACTAAAACCATGGAGTGGAGCTATTACTTACTTACTAGAAGTTGAGAATGAAATTTGAATATGCATGGAGTGTGTAAGCATTGGTCATTAGCATGGATCTCTCACGTAAGATATGAATTTGGTGTGATAATGACTGAAATATAAGGAATACTATAGAGTAAGAAAGGGTCAATATATCATCACAACTCTTATTTGGTTCTTTACTTTACCATCTCCCCCTTACATCAAAGTTGACATACTAAGCTTATGGGTCTATTCCATACATCTCGACTGAGTCGTGATTTTTTTACTCTAATGGTCTACACATAAATGCTAAACTCACAAGGATAAACTATATTTTTAACTTACTAACTTTATTCTTGGAACTAGAATAAGGGTTTACAATTAAAACCAGTTATGCATCTTCTTACTTTAAGCTCTAATTAAAACTGTAATTAAAAGTATAATTAAAACAGTAAAGTGGATTTCATATCTTAACTGAGGATCAAAAGATAAAATCTTGTTCAAAATTTGAATATACACAAATCATAAGGTGCTTAAAAAAATAATCTTCTTAAACTTTCAATACTAAAACTTAGGGCGTAAAAACCCATGCATTAAATTCATGTTAATTCACAACAAAGTTCATGCTCAATATACTTCTTGAAATACTTCAATAATATCAAGGTAATTTAGTCAAAAATACAATGTTATTCTTAAAACTCAATTTGAAATCTTTAATCAATTTCTCAAACCATACACATATTATTCAAATTATTAAAGAGAATTCTTGAAATCAAAACAACTATGCATTTGCATACTTCCATCACTTTATAAATCCATAAACTCAAACCAAGGTACTTTGGTTATGAACTCTAATTGAAAATCATGTAAATTCACCTTTAAAAGATAGATTTAGGTACAAGGACAAAAGAAGTATCCTTTTCATAACCTCACATACCTTATTTTGCTTTATTAGATGTAGAAGCTTGAACTTTGAATCTCCAATGACGTTTTTGAAGCTTTTTCTTACAGTTCTTGAACCCAGAAGCTTGAATTCTCGATTATCTATAAAAGGGAATGGTAAAAATTTGGATTTCTTAGAGTTAAAGTTGGAGTTTAGGGTTTCTTAGAGAGAAATTTGGTGAATAATGAGTATATTTTGCCTAGAATGATGTCTAATCTGCTGTTTTTTTGACCTCAGGCTTTATGGAAAAGACAAGACTACCCCACAAAATTAAAAGTTACAGCAGAATCTCAATTTTGAGGCTTACCACTAAGTGCTATTTGTTCCACCGCTATAGGCACCGTCGAGCGGTGTAATCATAGTGACCTACTTTCTTTCTTTGAGAAAATGGTTATAACTTTTCACTCAGGTATCGAATTTAGGCAAAATTGGTATCGTTGTAAATCTAATTCAATTATCTATAATTTTATAGGTATTTAGCTAGAAAATTATACATATATTAAAAGTTATACACTTTCAAAGTTGACCCTCATAGAATCTAAACTTTGGACAAATGTAAGTTTCTTAGCTTAACTTTGTTCTAAGTAAATTCTATGAACATCTTTCACTTCCAGATCACTTCATAAACTAGGATAATGATCATGACACATGTATTAACATTTACACTTAGGAATGATAGTTCGAATTCATGTATAAAAATATAGGGTGTTACATTATGCATTCACCCCCACATACTCAGTACATTCCAGAGATACTGATCCAAATATATGTCTATGTGCTACATTATCTTATAATATAGGTTCTGGTGCTTGTTCCAAGTAACACAATTGATTCTGGGGACTATCACCTACATCCTAACTTTTTATGAGTCCTCATAATCTGAGGATCTATCTTATCGAATTTCGATTCATTGATGGAAGTATTTTAGTTCTTTGATTTTTGTTTATGTTCGAGTTAGTTGGGGTCTATCCCAGGGGCCCTTTAGTCAGTAGTAGAGGCTTGTCAGACTATGTATGTTTTATGTTCAAAGAGTTTGTTGATACGCCCAAATTACAACTCTCGTTAGAAAGTGTAAGCGGTCACTGTCAAATATAGAACCCAACTGGGTTGGGTGTCGAATCCCATAGGGAATACTCTGGTCACTAAGTATTGCAATTATTAGCAGACTGTTGGTTGAAAATTCCAAGGAAAGGGGGGTTTTAGTTTAAACGCACAATGATACTATTAGCGTAACGAATGAGTCGATATATGTAATAATATTTAATCACAGAGAATGATAGGTTAGGGTTATGTCCACCTTGTAGTTTCTATTCTTCTATTAACTACGAGTAATGCGGAATTCAGACATGCATGCACTTATAGAGAGTTTTATTCTAATTTTAAATCCAAGTGTTTCTCAACCATCAAGGATTTATTTCACTTTAGCTCTCTCGAGCCTAAAGTGTATAACGAATGGTACAAATTCTCCAAGAAGTTAATTCGGGTTAAGGTATTAACGTGTAAATAGAGGTTGGAAACCCTATTTCCTTGTCGCACTCTATTTTCCAAATATGTAACTTTTCTCTCGAACAAGTTAATGCTATAATGGCATATTCTCTATGTTTTCAACCATGAGAATTTAATCAAAACGAAGAGAGTAATGATATAAGTAGCATAACACATCAAGAATTCACAAACTCATAGCAATAGATAGTATCTTATAAGGTTTCCATAACCCTAACAGATAAGTTTAGCTACTCATGGATACAACGAAAATCAAAGTAGACATCATCATCATACCAAAACTAGAACAATCTTCACGATGGGGATGATTTAACATCAATAAGAGGATGACGTCTTTTTCTCTCTCCGTGCCTCACGTAAGCCGTTTTCTCTGTTCTCAAATATTACAGAATCTGAAAATTAAATAATGACTAACTGTCGAATAATGCTGAAAATTCAGCAATAAGGTTTTAAATAATATACTTGTCCAATAAGTTGCTACTGCCTCCTTAAGTATTTAAAAATACTGGGTTTGCCCGGGAAAAAGTTCCCATGCAGCACATTTAGTCCAAAAGTTGCCTTCCCTCTTATGTGAAGTTTTCCTTTGCTGCCCGCAGGTCCACAAAGTGCTGAAATCTTCCTCATTAGTACCTGAAAAACATGCTAATCACATAGGTCAGCTCACTTAAAGGAAAATGGACTAAAAGTGCAAGAATTATATATTTTATCCTCAAAACTTAGCTAAAACATGGGTAAATTATGGTGCTTAGACGTATAAATACGACCAACATCACCACCCCACACTTAAAGCTTTGTTTGTCCTCAAACACACTATTACATCCATGCAAACACGTAACTAGAATTTCACAATAGCAACACAAAAGTTTCAACAAGACATGCACGACAATTATTATCAAAGAGTAGGTTTCTTGATCATTACTAGAAACAACTCACCCTCCAACATAGATTCATTAGGATGGTTAATTCGTATCCACAAGTTAAGCCACAAAGAGTCATATAAAACTACCCAAGAATCATCAACCATGTGTGCTCACAAAAGATATCACCCATAATCACTCATATTTTTGCATTTTTCGAAACATGGGTAAAAGACTTTCCTTGCTCTCACTCTCACAAAGAATTCTTATATTGCAACTGATGACCATAGGATTGCCCTTAGTGTAATGCTCTACTAATATCAGACTGCTAAGTTTAGGATCAAATAGGTCTTTATGGGTTGTAATGTAGGCTAAGGGACAGGTAGGACTATTTTGGCCAGAAATAGTGACTATGTTCCCTAAGCGCTTTAATACACAACATTATGCCATTTACACAATCTTTTAACAACCACTCTATCTTCCTTTCATCTACCAACCCCTTTTCACCCATTTTATTATTCGATCATAAGCACAACTATCTTTTTGTTTTTCTATTTTTTTTATTTTTTTTATTTTTTTTATTTATTATTATTTTTTTTATTAGGCATCCCTATGATAGCCACTCTTTTTCACAACATTTTCAAGTACCAATACACTCTGAGGCATCACTTTCACCATTCTCCTCTTATTTTGCCACATAATTCTACAATTTAAAGCGCTTAGGAGTTTGGATCAAATTATGGTCTTGAAAAAAAATGGATTAGGCTACATATGAGGCTGCCAAAGAAAATAGCTAAAGGCTCAAAGGGTGTTCACTAGGACAATGTACAAAGGTAGGTAAAAAGAAGGTAAACAATTTTAGGCTGCCAAAGAAATGCCTAAATCATCTCCTAAACTCACAATATTTATTTCGCTTCACACACACACCAGGAAAGTTCTAGCATCAGTCATAATAAAGAATATACAATAACCTCACACACACAAGGCACATGGTCAACTTTATTGGGAGCATTATAGATTCTTGACCCAACAGATGAATGAATTAAACCACAACATTATCACACAGTGAGTCACAACTTAGAGCCTAAGTGTCTCAATAGTAATGATTTAGCACAAACTCTTGTTACAATACCATGCCGTCTATCAGAACAATTTCATGCAAAATCTAAAAATCTAACTAACTAATTATGATGAACTAAATACGACTAAATCAAACAAATAAGAATAAATATAGGCAATCAGTATAATACAACAGACATATACCCGCACCCCATACTTAGATGGGACACACTGCCCTCAGTGGAAATAAATAAGGAAAACCTGATTAGTCGGACTCCTCTTCTATGTCTGGAGTCATACCCCCTGCGCCGGAATCATCATCAGAGTCATCATCCACATCTGAGTCTGGCAGTTGGCGATCATCGTCAGTCGGCACGTCATCATCAAGAGGTTCCTCAAAATGTACCCCCACTCCATACATGGCCCACGTCTGCTTATTAAGCGGGTAGTCATTGTCCAACAGCTCAAGCTCTACATCAGTCGGAACATGGCCCCCATTCATCATGGTAAACCTAGTCATGCCATACAGATGGCAGAAAAAACTTTCATCTCGAGCATATCTCTCAGCGGTGGTAAGGTTGATGCCTTGACCAGTTTCAGGCTCTTTAATCTTCTTGAGATCAACCTTCTTTGGGTTTTGTGGCAGCTTATGGTCCGCGGGTTCCTCTTAAATGCGCTCTTTTCTTAAGATCGCAGTCAACAAATTGCCAAAACTGAAATGGGACCTTTTGTCCAGCCTTGCCTTGTGCATTGACGATCGTACAATCGCACCAATGTTGATGGGAATATTCATCATCTGAGCATACACCAGGCAGACTCGATCACGTGTGATCTTAGTGTATTGTGTCTCAGGAATCAAGCAAGAGTTGACTATCCTTAACCATATGCGAGCCTCTCTATTCAAAGAAGCATACGGGTAAGTGTTGTGACGACCATTATCCTTTTGACGAATCCACTGGGTCATGGACATAGTTCCGCACAGTGTATGTCTGATGGCCCTATAGAGAGGTCTATGATAAAGCTCCTTTACTGGTGCTGGATCCATAGATGGAGTATCCAGAAAAGAGTTGAAGAACTCCGCGTTCAATTGAAAGATTTGGCCCCGAATCTTTACTTCACTTCCGGTAATCTTTGGGGACCAATTGGCATAAAACTCTCGCGTTAGATCAAGATTTCATTCCCCCATATCTCAGAAAATGAAGTCAAGATTTAGCGCCATGATTTTAGCCAAAATGCGGGGGTCTCTCTTTGCTAGACTCTCCTTCTGCATCAAATCCACATGAACATATTTTTTTACTTTGTTGTTCCTATACCACTCCTTCCATTCCTCCTCTAGAACCCACTTGATTCTAAAAGTGCATCGAGGCACTTGCAGAGAGGAGGACTCAGCCTGGTCTTTTCTTGCCCTTTTTTGACCTTTTTGTGAGGTGGACACTTTTTTTTTCCTTGTCGTCCTTTTGGGGCCATTCTACCTGAGATCACAATAGAGTCATATTAGTTTCATCTCGGAAGATTTACTATAATCGAAAAAGAAAATAGTGATGGTACCACCCCACACTTAATTTGTTTGCACAACATTATTAGACATGTAATCTTGACTATCCTTTCCAACCTTATCTCATTGGATTAATGCACTCTTTGAACAAGACTACCACATAGAGATCTTATCAGGTTATTGCATAGAAATAATCACACCATCTTATGCTTGTGGCCAATTGTGAACAGTACCTCAATGAACGAGTCATTCAAACATTCAAGCTTACAACGTTCAAGATTATGCATTACTTCACAAATTCGACTCCATAAAAAAAATATGACAGTGAATACCAATTAATACAAGTCGGAGTGAAGCCAAGAATACCCACAAGAATCCTTTCACTCAATGATATGCATCATAACAAACCATCTATATTCTTATCACCAAGTACCACATCAAAATCTAATAAACCATTATAAGCGTAGTATTGCAACAACTACGGAATATAAAAGAGTAACTTACGTGGTGACGGATCGGGAAGATGAGCTTGCAAGATTTGATGAGAAAAAGAAAAACTTGGAGAAAGTGGAAGAGCTTGGGCAACGCCTAGGTTGAACAAACAATGGAATGATGTTCTAAGGTTGAGGATCTATTTAAAGGACAAGCCATGGGTCGGTTTTGGTCCATTTACAAACGGGTTAGGAGGCAAAAAAACATAAGTAGGCGGTGTCTTTTTCTTTACCTATGCTAGCATAGGCAGCGCCTATAGCATTGCCTACATTGGCATAGGCGGCGCCTTGCCTATTGCCTACATTGGCATAGGCGGCGCCTTGTCCATTGCCTATGTGAGGCAGTAAGCATAGGCAATGGCATAGGCGGTGCCTATAGCATTGCCTACATTGGCATAGGCAATGCCTTGTCCATTGCCTATGTGAGGCAGTGAGCATAGGCAATGGCATAGGCGGCGCCTATAGCATTGCCTACATTGGCATAGGCAATGCCTTGTCCATTGCCTATGTGAGGCAGTGAGCATAGGCAATGGCATAGGCGGACCCTATCGCATTGCCTATATTGTCATAGGCAATGCCTAGTCGATAGTCTTTGCTCCATCATTCCTAACTTACCACCTTTAGCATGGCTCACTTTCAAATCAAAATTTGGGACTAATCTCCTCCTTTATATGTCTTGCACCTACACTTAATCAAAAATAACAAAAATTATCAGAAGGATGGGTTGCCTCCCACCAAGCACCTTAGTTTTAGTCGTTTCTCAACTCTTTTTTTTGAATTTTTATTTACCAAAAATAAAATCCTAGTAAAATGATGGGTTGCCTCCCATGTAGCGCTTGATTTATTGTCGTGGCACGACATAGTTATCTTGATTACTCTGACTTCATCAAGATATCTGGTGGCTTTGCCGATGGTTAAGGTCGATTCTTAAGGTTGAGGTCCAGCTTCTTGTGGGCATATGAATACGACCCCATTCCTGTCAAAACTCAGATAGTTTCTTCATACTCTTTAACATTCTCATGCTCAAATTTCAAAAGTACAGTAGCCAATGGCTCGACAGTAAGCTATTTCTCTAATGATAATTCCTTCTGATACTCATAATAAACATCAGCTATAGAAAACAAATTCATATCTTTGGGCTGATTCATTGATTTGCTTACATCAAAACGTACCTCTTCGTCATTCATCTAAAATAAAAGCTCATCTACTCGCAATTCAATAAGCACACTTCCTATTGCGAGGAAAGGTCGACCCAAGATTATGGGCACCTCAAAATCCACCTCGCAATCCAAAATAACAAAGTCTGTAGGAAATATAAAGGTAGAAACCTTCACTAATACATCATGCAAGATACCAACAGGTCGTTTTATTGACCTATCTGCCATTACAAGCCGCATGTTGGTTGGTGTAGGATCGCCCAACCCCAACTGTCTATAAATGGCTAGTGGCATCAAATTAATGCTATCCCCCAAATCGCACAACGCCTTAGCGAAATATAAAGATCCAACCATGCAAGGAATCATGAAATCACCCTGCCTTCTTCTGTACTAGAGACCTCGTGGCAATTGCACTGTAATGATGAACATTATCTGCCAGTTCATAGCTTGCTACCCTTTTCTTTGTCAAAAGGTCCTTCATGAATTTGGCGTACCCTGGAATCTGCTCCAGTGCCTCTACCAAAGGCACATTAATAGTTAGTTGCTTCAACATGGTCATGAATTTACTGAACCTGGTGTCATTAGCCTTCTTCTTCAGTCTCTGAGGAAAAGGTGGTGGTGGGTTTGGAAGAGTTTTCTCCACCACTTCTTTTTTATTTTGCTTCCCTTTATCATTCTTTTCAGACTATTGACATCTAGGTGTAGTATCATGAACGTTCTCATTCTGATTTTCAGCTTCTATAGAATTATCACAATCTGCTTCAATAACATTCCCTTCTATATTATCAACCACCGGCTTGCCCTTGGATGGATTATCTAACACCTTACCACTCCTGGTAGTAATAGCCAAACATGATCCATTATTCCTTGGAGTTTGAACAGTGTCACTAGGCAAAGTGCCAATTTTTCTTTGATTGAATGCCACTGATAGTTGACTCATTTGTTGTTCCAGTTATTTTATTGCAGTGGAATGCGAGTCAACAAATTGATTTATTGAGGACAAATTATTTTTTACCTCAGCTAGTCCAGGGTTGGTTGCCTCCACTCCTTTCAACAGCTTAGCCATCATGTCCTCCATGGACATCTACCCAGAGCCAGATACAACAGCTTCATGATTTCCAGGAGGAACATATAAACCATTCCTGTCAGTCTTATTCTTCCAACTCCCTTGGTCTCGGTCCTTGTATCCAGATTTATCATAATAGTTCCAACCTTGGTTTCCTTGGGAATTGCCTTGAAAACCCCCTTGATTATTCAAGTAATTCGCTTCCTCCTCATAATCGGAGTCATCTCTTCCCTGTGATACAACGGCCATGACCTTTTCTGTCTTTCCTGATAATAAATGCTTGGTAAGAAGATCCATCTGTTTTTTCATGTGAGCCATATCCTGGTCACGTTCCTCTTCTCTTTGTCTCTGTTATGCAGTCATGCCAATAGATATAGTAGAGCTTGCTATCTCAGAATCCCTGGTATGCCAAGCTCAACTCTACTTTGTCATACGATCTAGCATATCACTTTCCTCAATAAAAGTAAGGTCCATGAATGACCCACCTACAACATTATCAACCACTGGCATTTTCACCGAGTTCAAAGCCCTGTATAATATCTCCATCAAGTGGATATTGGTCATCTGATGATTTGGGCACCGCATAAGCTTCTTCTTGAACCTCTCCCATGTTTCGTGGAGAGCTTCAGTTGGAAGCTATCAAAAATTGCTTATCTCATCTCTTAATTGTGCTCTCTTGGATGGTGGAAATAATCTTTCTAGGAAAGCGTCTTTCAGTTGCCTCCAATTAGTGATACAGTCAGGAGTTAACCCATTCAACCATAGAGTTGCCTCTCCAGATAGAGACAATGGAAATAAGCGCAGCCGAATCGCATTCTGTCCAACCCCTGGATTGTCAAACGACTTACATATTGAGATAAAATTAATCAGATGCAGATTCGGATCATCGTCTGCAAGTCTACCAAATAACCCTTTGAGTTGCAATAGCTGGATGATGGTGATAGTGATATTGAACTTTGCTCCGGGTGCCAAGGGCGGAGGAATAATAGCCCCTGTGGCACCAGCCCCATCCAAATAGTCATCATCCTCATCAAAAGAAGCCTGCATAGCTCGGCGTTCAGGTCTCATTCTAGCTTGACGATCTCTCCTGTTCACAGGTGCCGCCACCTCATCTGTAAGCCTTGGATTTAATAACTCATCATCACCCAGGTCCTCATCATCAGGATTTGTTGCCTGACTTGGGTTATCAGCATTCTTTTGATGTACTTACGTAGCTGCCAATGCAGCTAATCTAGCTTGCTCCAGTTGAGCAGCCCTTCTTTCAATGACTCGTTGTGCATCCATTCTGCCAATAAGATGTGGATCAGGATTTTTGCGTATTTGGCACGCACTCCATTAAACCTGAAGAAAACAAAAGCAACAAAAAAAAGTAAAATTCGGGAATCTTTTACCAAAGGGTCTAGTAATTATCACAAACTTAGTTGACAACTGTATTCCCCGGCAACGGCGCCAAAATTTGATACGCCCAAATTACAGCTCTCGTTAGAAAGTGTAAGCGGTCGCTGTCAAATATAGAACCCAACTGGGTTGGGTGTCGAATCCCACAGGGAATACTCTGGTCACTAAGTATTGCGATTATTAGCAGACTGTTGGTCGAAAATTCCAAGGAAAGGGGGGTTTGTGTTTAAACGCACAATAATACTATTAGTGTAACGAATGAGTCGATATATGTAATAATATTTAATCACAGAGAATGATAGGTTAGGGTTATGTCCACCTTGTAGTTTCTATTCTTCTATTAACTACGAGTAATGCAGAATTCAGACATGCATGCACTTATAGAGAGTTGTATTCTAATTTTAAATCCAAGTGTTTCTCAACCATCAAGGATTTATTTCACTTTAGCTCTCTCGAGCCTAAAGTGTATAATGAATGGTACAAATTCTCCAAGAAGTTAATTCGGGTTAAGGTATTAACGTGTAAATAGAGGTTGGAAACCCTATTTCCTTGTCGCACTCTGTTTTCCAAATATGTAACTTTTCTCTCGAACAAGTTAATGCTATAATGGCATATTCTCTATGTTTTCAACCATGAGAATTTAATCAAAACGAAGAGAGTAATGATATAAGTAGCATAACACATCAAGAATTCACAAACTCATAGCAATAGATAGTATCTTATAAGGTTTCCATAACCCTAACAGATAAGTTTAGCTACTCATGGATACAACGAAAATCAAAGTAGACATCATCATCATACCAAAACTAGAACAATCTTCACGATGGGGATGATTTAACATCAATAAGAGGATGACGTCTTTTTCTCTCTCCGTGCCTCACGTAAGCCGTTTTCTCTGTTCTCAAATATTACAGAATCTGAAAATTGAATAATGACTAACTGTCGAATAATGCTGAAAATTCAGCAATAAGGTTTTAAATAATATACTTGTCCAATAAGTTGCTACTTCCTCCTTAAGTATTTAAAAATACTGGGTTTGCCCGGGAAAAAGTTCCCATGCAGTACATTTAGTCCAAAAGCTGCCTTCCCTCTTATGTGAAGTTTTCCTTTGCTGCCCACAGGTCCACAAAGTGCTGAAATCTTCCTCATTAGTACCTGAAAAACATGCTAATCACATAGGTCAGCTCACTTAAAGGAAAATGGACTAAAAGTGCAAGAATTATATATTTTATCCTCAAAACTTAGCTAAAACATGGATAAATTATGGTGCTTAGATGTATAAATACGTCCAACATCAGTTGTTTCACATTTCCCAGTCAAAGACTTACATTAAGTTATGGAATTGTTTACCTTGAATTTATATATATGTTAGTTTTCAATATATAAACCCTTATGCTATTTTAAGGTAGATTTCTTAAGTGTGATCATAGCTGTATTTTGGTAGTAGTATTTAGCACCGAGAAGGGAATGCAAATGAGCTTATCCTATGTTCCTAGAAACTATGAGCCAACATAGGTTAAGATTTTTACCCATATGGATAAAATATAGTGATCACTTATGTTAAGGTTCTATTCTAATGGCAAGGGTTGAACAGCTCTCCACAATAAGGGTAAGACGTTGGACTTCATGGTAGCTCACATAGTTTATGTCGTTTAGAAGAATCTCCCATAAGAAAGAATAAAAGTAAAGATTTTAGAAACTAAGTATTGTGTTTCACTATGATTATTCATATGAGTCATTATCCATGTCTTATGATTTTGTAGTTTTTAGTTTTGCTCATGTCCAAGGTAAGTCATTTACGCTTAGCATGCACCATTTGAAAGTTTATATATAGATATTCAATTTATTCTTTACTTATGCAATCACCCTTATATATTCAATACATTCCAGAGGTACTGACCCACATATATGTCAATGTGCTACATTGTCTTATAATGTAGGTTTTGGTGCTCATTCCCAGCAGCACGATGGACTACGAGCATCATCACCTACATTCTGAATTTTGGTGAGTCCTCATAGTCCAAGGATCCAGATTATAATAGTTCGGTTCATATATGCAAGTATTTTAGTCAATTGAGTTCTATGTATGTTTGGGTTAGCTAAGGTCTATCCCAATGACTCTCTAGTCAATAGCAGAGGCTTGTTAGACTATGTATATTTTAAGTTTAAAGTGTTTGTTTAAGGTTTCCCAGATAAAGACCTGCATTAAGTTTTAGAATCACTTACCTTCAGTTTTTATATATATTAGTTTACTTTTCATGTAACTTAGATGCGGCCAAAATTTAGGACTTTATGAGGATGAATCTACCTGAGTTCCATAGGTCAAAGGTAGGTAGATGAGACTCCTCAACTCTTTATTAGGAAGGTGAGAAATATTTCTCAGATCATGTATGTTACTGAAAATAAGCGTGTACAGTTGGCATCCTATAGGCTGAAGGATATTTCTTATGATTGGGTCACTATGTAGAAGGATGGTAGGGGTAAGAATGTAACTCCTATGAGTTGGTAGGAATTTTAGAGTGATTTTCTTGACAGGTTCTTTCCACGTGAGATGATGGAGGCTAGAGTAGAGGAGTTTATGAACCTGAGGATAGGATCTATGAAAGTGAAGGAGTACTGCCTTAAGTTCACTCAATTAGCTAAATATGCCCGGGTGTTGTTATTTGGCTTTAGAACTCGTATGAGTAAGTTTGTTACTGGTATATAATTTAGTAGTTAAGAAGTGTAGGACTACCACATTGATTAAGGATATGGATATTTCACAATTGATGAATTATGCTCAACATATTGAGGTAAAAAAGTTAAAGAAAGGAAGAACATAATGAAAAGAGTTAGGATTGGACAGTTTGAGTATAGTCAGCCACGGTTTGGAGGAGGAAGTTGTTCGAAGTATCAGGTAGTGCCTACGCTATTTGTAGCCAGTGACCCTGCACCCAGGTCTAGGAAAGAGCAGTAGGGTAGGACTTTAAATTCCAAGTCTCAAAATAGTGTAGTTCGGAGGCCCAATTATCTAACATGTGTAAATTATGGCGGGACCCATCCTTGTGAGAGTTTGATGGGCAAAGGGGGTTGCTTTGGTTGTGGCAATTTGGGCCACAAGATCAAGGAGGGTCCTTATTCTAAGCAAGGAGGTAAAGATGTGCATTGTCATACTTAGGCTACTAATTAAGCAGCTTATCCAGGTCGCCCAGTTCCTCCATAGGTTACATCATCCTGTACTGGTGACGATCAGCCCCAGAATCGGTTCTATGCCTTACCATTCCTCCAGGAGGAGGAGAGTTCATTAGATGTTGTCACTTGTACTCCTAGTTCCTTTAAACTTGATGTGTATGTGTTGTTAGACCCGAGATCAAATCTCTCTTATATGACTCCATTGGTTGCTGCAAATTTTGGGGTAGGTCTTAAAAATCTCTCTAAGCCCTTCTCAGTTTCTACCCTAGTGGGTGAGTCAGTTGTTTCTAGGCAAGTCTATAGGACATTTCCTATTACACTCTTCCATAAGATCACACTATCAGACCTAATAAAGTTAGATATGGTGTATTTCAATGTTATTTTTGGCACGGAGTGGCTCCATTCATGCTATGCATCACTAGATTATCGCACCCTTGTAGTGAAGTTTTAGTTTCCTGATGAGGCAGTTTTTGAGTGGAAGGGCAGTTCTATGTCTCCCAAAGGTCATTCAATTTCTTGTGGATTGTTCTAGATGATACAATTATGAGAAGAAAATATGCTCCTAATGAATTGATATCTCAAAATATTAATGACTCCTCAAGTGAATAGGCAACTTGATTTCATAAGTTTTAGTATCCTTTAAAAGTGTTGTTAACTATCGTGGTAATATTTATCAGGTCCGAAATAGTAGTGACCATGAACAAGTATCATAGACAACAAGGACGCCTAGTGATATTGAAAATACACCATCTTCTCACGGTACTACTATTCTATATCGCCAATTCTACTATCTGAGTTTTCCATTGATTTATTTTTATTATGTTGATTCTCACAGTTCTAATCATCTATTTCAAGTAGTATGTTTCATATTTTTCCATTGGATCCTGTACTTGTAAAGGGGTTGATTTGGAACTTGTTTAGGAATAATGGCTATTTTTTTGTCTTTTGGGTGATAAAAAGTTACTATATCTCCACCTTTAGCTTAGTTGCACCAAAGATGCCATCTGTTCTAAAATTTCAACTTAGGTTTGTTCATTCTCTATAATCTTGATGTATTTGTTTCAGTGAGTGTTATTTATCTGATCTTGAACTAGTCTAGCTTATCAATCAACCATAGGTACCTAGTTTGAACTATTTGACAAGTTTTGGAAGTAAACTTTAACTAAACCATTAAGTTGAGTGAGTAAATTCCATTTTGAAGACGTGTTTTTGGGTGGTTAAATTTTACTACCACATAAAAAATTATAGCTCAAGAAAATAAAAATGTTATCACTTCATGGCAATACCTAGTATGTGATGTTCATCAAACCGTCCTGGCAAATACAACTACCATACAATGCAAGCTAACTAGGACAGTGATTAAATCTTTTAATCCCTCTAGAAGGTTTCTAGTTCGTTGTATCTTTAGCAAAAACCTTTTGGAAAATCACTTTTACAATATCATCCCCATTCCTTCTTTTGTTTTGGAATACTACTTTATTCATTTCCATGCGTACCTGCTAATCTCTACCTGCTAATGTCAATCTGAATATTGTATTAGTCAAGTTCTTTTTATTCATTGTAATTCTGCGCCACTGAACTTCCTCCGCCATATCCTAGGTTTTTTATGGTATCCAAGCAACTTGAGTAGCTTATGACATATTGTTGCTAATTTTTACATATGAAAAATAGGTAATCTAAACTCTCCTACTCCTTTTTACATAGTTGATAGATTAGATAAACCTTCATTTCCCACTTTTCTAGCCCGTCCCTTGTGTAAATTCTTTCATGTGATATAAAAGTCAAAATAAACAACCATTTTAGAGACCCTGGATTTTTACAAGTCAACCTCCTCCAACCTATCTTTGTATGGGAACCAACCAGCCTTATATACATTTGCTTAAGAGAAAATTTCTTGATGCTATCAGTTCTTTTCCAGTCATCCCTTATTCATCAACATACATCTTAGATATTATTAATATTTGTCTCCATACAATGAACCAGCTTTACTGTTCCAGTTGTGGAAGTGGTCAAAGATATTTTAAATTAGTATGTTGAAATTTGGATTGACACACAACTGAAAATTTCTAGTCTCACCCTTTCCAAGACTTGAATAATTACTCCAGCTAGAATATACTACTTCCAATTGAGTTTTTATGTTCTACCAATATCCAATTTTTTGAAAAAGTTGCTTCATATTTCAACTTGCAAGTAAGGAGTTTTATCAGTTGTTAGCCACCCTTGTTCTTCACTTTTCTGTCTAACCAAGTTGGCCATAAACTACCCAAAAATTTTAACAACTTCGCCCTCCTCTGTAGAGCTTATTTTCTGCCCCGAATATGCTTCAGATGCATCAACCATATCTCTTGGTGTTACCCCTATGTCTCAATATTGATAGAACTTGATTGCTGCCCAGATTATCCCACATCCATTGCAACAATATGAATAGTCTTTGCAACTTCAGTTGCACTTAAGTTTTGCTCAGAGTTTTTGAGTTTCAATGGCACGATCGAAACTCGATCAAGAGCAGTAGCAAGTGGTGGTTTTAAAAATTTTTCACACTCTTGATTTTCAAGAGTTTGTCCATATTTTTCAACATGATTAACTAAGCCCAAAGATTTTTTATCACTTATTGTAGCTGCTAGAACTTAGTCCTAATCTTACAACTTTTCTCGCATACTTGTAGCGACAATTACTTTACCAAAGTTCCTATCCTTTTCATTAACAACTAAAACAACCCCCTTTTTTTTAGTAATTTACACTTTGAAATTAATCACAAAGGGCATTATTTCAGAGCCATAGCAAGCCAACCACTGACAGCTATCTCAAAGTAAAAACAGGAAACTAGCTAGCTATAGATGGCTTCAAAGTAACTATTAAAGCTTAGCACTGATTCCTACATGTTCTTTTACATGACAAATATAGGCTACTTCTCTAGTTAACATCATCCATTGCTTCTTTAATCTCCAAAGGTCCTCTGGTTTTTCTCCATCCACACAATATAAACTTATTAAGTATAAACCAATATGAGAATTTGGGAATCGTGAATATTTTTATGCTATGATGAGTGATCCATTCTACATGCTTCTCTTAGTTATCCTCCCTATAAGTAGTTATGTTTAGTAGGTAAGAGGGCTATTCAGTTAGCATTGAGTGTATTGGCAGTGAACAAAACGATGGTCTCTAGTTACGATGTTATAGCTAAATCGTATTCTAATACTACAAGATTTATTTGCCACATTACTTTTTATTTTTTGACATATATATTTTATTATTTCTGGTCATATAGTTTGATAGCATGTGCAGGATTATGATATGAAGAATTGCATAAATTATTTCAAGATATTATCTAGTAGATTGGCTATTTGAGTTCAAACAACATAAGTTTATTTTTGAAGTCACAATATTGATGTTTTGGATTAGTGCTTTTTTTTATTAAATTTAAATGAGAAAATTTTGCTTTATGAATTAATAGTAATATTTTTTTTAGCATTTGGTGAACTTTGATGTCGTTAAAAGCTTGTGAATTTTATAGTCAATTATTTAAATTTACTAAACATAAAAATCAACACTATTATCGCAATTATGATGTTTTCAAGAGATTTATTTATAAAATTTATAATTATATGATTTTTGTTAAAGATTAAAACAACTAATGACAAATTAGTTGTATTTACTTACAACTAAAAGTGACGCTAGAAGGAAAAATTAAGATGTTTTTTAGAAGTGATATATTTACCAAATTAATTGACATTACAATTATTTATTATTAAGGATAGTTTAATTTGATTTACTGATGATAATAATGAACTCTAAAAGATCATAGTTAGTCATTGTGGTTTGGATTTAGTTGCCAAATAATTATCGTTAAAACTACTAGCATTTAATGGCAACATAATTGGATATACTGATGATAATAATGGATACTATAATACTATAGTCAGCTATTACGAATTAAATTTAGCAGCCAAAATAATTTCCCTTAAAACCAATGGTTTTAAGCTGCAATAAATACTACCCTTTACCAGCTTCCACAACAATGGCCGCTAAAAGCTTTGTCCATGCCTGAATAGCCAGCTAAATATTAATAACTGGCTAATGATTAGCTGCAATTATTTTTGCTGCTAAAATCATTTTGTATTGCCATGAAAGACCTATTTTGAGGTAGTGTGCGTTTTGTTGCCTGAGGACATGCATACGTTCTAAGTTGAGGATATTGATGTGCTATAGAAATATAGCATTTTCGACGCTTAAGACGAGAAAAATATGTAAGTTTTTATTGTTGTTTTGTTAGATATAATGCGTTTTGGGTATGTTTTGTAGGAAAACATGTTTTGGATGCTAGGTTTGTGAAAAAGATGAAAATGTGTTTTTGGATTCTTATGGGAGAAATTATGAATGCTCGGGACACCTTTCGGCTTGTTCGTGATCAATGCATGTTCGAGAATTGAAAAAGAGCTGAAAAGATGACTCCTGGCACTTGCTAAGTCAACATGTGGATCGCATGTAGGAAAATCAAGTGCCAAAGGTCCAAAATCTCGATAGCTAACTTGCAGGAAATTTTGATTTGGCATTTGCGGTTGCCACTTGTTGTAATAACCCATACATCTACCTAGCTAGAAATCATCCCAAGAATATTAGAAACTTACATTAAAAGATTAACCCACTTTTATACGTGTGGTATTTTTGAGATTTTAACTTTTTATCATGTAGGAAATTGAATTAGCTTTCCAATGATACCAATTTCGTCCAGATTTGGTATCGGAATAAAAAGTTATGTATGTTTTACAAAGAACTGTCAGAACTGTCCAAAATTGACGGTCAAGCCAATGGACCATCGATCCATCAATGGACCGTCGCCCAAGCCATCGCGACTAAGGTAGTTACCCCGACTTTTGCTCAAGTGCGACGGCCAGCACCGACGAACCGTCGAGCTAGCGATGGACCATCGCCCAAGCCGTCGTTACTAAGGCAGTGAGTCCCTATTCTTGACCAGGTGCGATGGTCGGAGTGACAGACCATCGAGCCAGTAACGGACCATCGCGCGAGCCATTACAGATCCCGTTCAGTGAATTCTAAGCCATTTTTAAAAGGGTATTTGAGTTTTTTCCACCCGTTTTAACTCCTAATTATATCAGACCAAGGCTCATAAGTTCATTATCCATCTACAATGTCAAATTAGGGTTTTCTCTCAAAGATAATCCCCAAGAACAAGATCCAAATCATTCCTCACGAAACTAAGAGATTCAAGTTCTTCAAGTCAAAGAACTTCAAGAAACTCACAACCCAGGTATGCCATGTGATGATTCATTGGTCCCTTTCACCCATGAAGCTCAAGAATCTCTTTTCAAAATCCAAGATTTATGTATATATGAATGTTCATGATTTAATTTGAATTGAAATTCAGGTTCATGAGGTTGTGGGGTTTTGATTCATGTTTGAAACAACATATTCCAATGATTGACCCTAGGATGTGGTGATTTTCATAATAATAATGATAAACCCTTAAATTTATTCTTTGATTGATGTATCCATGATTATCAGATGTGTTGATGATTGTATAACCAAAGCATGTTCCCCATGTGTTTGATTAAATGACTATGTGGAGGAAAAGTGTCATACTAGTATGATAATATGAAATCCCCAATCATGTACAAGTTTATGCATGTCAAATGTTTGATGAAATATCTTAGTCAGTGAATTATGGATACATATGTAGACCTTGTAGTGATTTAGATCTTCTACTTCATGAAATCTCAAACTTATTGTATTATGGATTATGATGTTAGTCAGGTATTTAAGAAAGTCATGCTTTGTCAGTTTCATGCTCTCGAGTCCTGGGGGTACTTGTACCCGATAATTTAGTTGTGTGCCTAGAGTCAGTGTCATGTTTTCAAGATACTCTCAGTCAAGCCATGTCCATAGAACTTAGTCAGTCATGTAACTCAGGAAAGATCAGTAATATAGTAATATCAGTACTATTCCATTAGTCAATGGAACTCAGTTAATATAGTCCAGTTCAGTTCAGTACTCCATGTTCAGTGTCTATTCAGATTGGAGTAGGAATTAGCACCGAGTGAACCCAAGGATGGGAACACACACTATCAGATGAGGGTGTGATTTTTAGAAGTCATCCTTGCATTCCAGAATTATGTAGCCAGCATAAGTTGAGACAATAATACTGTTAGATGAGGGTTGATGAGGTAGATAAACACTGTTAGATGAGGGTCCCATCATTCTCTTTTGGGGACACTGTCAGATGAGGGCCACCCATAGCTTATCCTTACCGGTGGTGCGGTATTGAAACTCTTCAAATTAGGGTTATAGATTGGACCCCAACTCGCTATAATGATTTATTTGGGGTATGTCGGTTAGATGACTACTTCCCACAGTTTTAGTTATAGAATCAGGACTATCAGATATAGTCAATCAGTCTCAATAATAGAACTTAGCTAGTTCTACAGAATTTAGGACAATTAGATACAACAACTCCCAATATCATAAAACTTAGCTAGCTCTATAAGAACCTAGATTGTCAGATCGCTATATATAAGTTATTTCAGTTCTATAGTTATCAGTATCTTATGTTATCTGTACTCAGGTTTAGTAATCATGTTATCACTAACTCAATTACAGTTATTATGTATTCATGCATGCATTCTCACATTCATGTTATCCAGTCAGTTTGTATAGTTCATGCATGTGAACCCTGGCATTCAGCCGACCAGTATATTCAAATGTACTGACGCATTTGTGCTATGGTGTTTTATACCATAGGTTCTGAAGCACGAGCTCCGGAGCATCAGTAGCATTCCAGTCTTAGCAATCAGAGTTAGTAGTGAGTCCTTATCCTTTGAGGACATGACCATTACTTTATTATCTCATTAATTAATTTATTTTAATAGTTGGAGTTAGCTGGGGACATGTCTCATCAACTCCATATTCAGATAGTTTAGTCATTTAGATGCTTTTTAGACTAGCATGTTCAGTCAGATATTTTAGTTGTTTTAGTGTTGATATACCATACCATCAAATTTTTTGTTTTATCAGATCTTTGAACCTTATGCCCTTTTAGCCCTTATTTCCGTATTTATACTGTAGATTATGCAGTGTAAAGGTACAGATATCAGTCATGGGTTAGCTTGTGGTCCTTCCGTATCATGAGCATCATGTAGCATTCTAGGTGCTATATTCGGGGCGTTACACTTGCACCCTCCTTACTGGCTACAAGTACTACATGAGCCCAAGAATAAGACGTAAGTAGGGATAATAAGTGGCCACCAACCTTTGTCTTCTATTTCATCTAGGCTTCTATTTATGGGTTTCCTCATGCACTATAAATACCCTTTATGTGTTTTTTAGTAGTAGGAATGCATTCTAGATTCTTACAAATGTGTTTTAATTCTGAGATCCTACTTTGGTCTTGGAATTCTTATGTACTGATTTCAGTTGATTAATTCAGTTACGGTTTTGGGTTTTTCTACTTTTTATTATTGTGATTTCATCTATGCTTTTAATCATGAATGTTATTGATTATTTCATAAGAATAAGCGACTAAATACCTATGGCTAGGGTTATGTAAACCCTGACGGATTGACAAAGTAGGAAAAGTGCTATTGTTGTTCTGGATCGATACCCATGAATTCATTGTACTTTCTTCACTTCAATAGTTATTTTAGCGATTTCTAAAGTTAAGATACCCCCTTGATTATTTCTACTTACACCAAAAGAGGAGTAGTGACTAGGAAAAAATAATCACAACAGTAATTTGAAGTTTAACTGTTGATCAATGCTACTAGGTATTATCTAAGTAAGATGCTTAACTATCATCTAATAACTAGATAATTAAAGGTAATATTTAACTGGGGTCAGGATAAGGGTTATTAAGGAGACATCCTGAGACTCAAAAGTTAAAGGGTGAAATGTGTCAGCTAGTCCAAAAGATGGTTGGTGGTACATAACTTATCAGATTCTCCACGAAAGGTATCGGGTTGGTTCAATAAAGCACGATAATCCAACGGAGTTAAGAAGCCAGGAGGAACACAATCCTAGTGTTCACCAATACTGATTACAACCAAAGTTGGTATTTGTTCCTTATTTGATATTACTATTCAAATACCCCCATTTACTCTTCTAGTTTTTTCTTGTTGATTACAGTATTTAAGATCCACAAGTCCACGTTTTCCCTTGGGATTTGACCCCAACCTTTATTGGGTTACTATATTTGACAGCGACAACAATCATCTTTTGGATTGAAGGAGTATCTTGGAAGTCCCCATTTAACAATTTTATTCCTAGAACATTACTTGGTAAACAAATGTAAGTTTTTTGTTTGTTTTATTTTCTTACATCACAAATTACATATTTTGTATCTCTGAAAATAGTTTGACTATTCAGTTGATATAGTTAAAATAAAATGTGGCTCTTCATATTGCCATATCTAAGAAAACCCTTAACCGATTTAGTAAGTAATGAATTTCCTAGTTAAATAGGTGACAGGTACATAATTTTCAGAATGTATAGTACATGTATTTGTTGCTAGCGGTGTTAGCTTATTTTGCACTTATCTTTTGTGTTTGTTATACTATTATCCATTCTAAGCCGGGGGTCTATTGAAAGCAACCTCTCTACATCACCTGAGATAGTGGTATGGTCTGCGTACACTCTACCCTCCCTAGACCTTACTATGTGGGAATACACTAGGTATGTTGTTGTTTTTGTATAGTACATATATATATAGTTTTTGCCTTTGTATTTAAAAGTGATAAACTAATTGGCATACTGATTTTTCTAAATGATTCGTGTTTTATATTTAGCTCATAGTTATTAGATTTTAGTTAGTGTCTGGTTATAATGACCCGAGCTAGGGCGCTGGCTGTGATGGGCATCCTAAACAATCAAGTCTCGAGAGACACTTTTAACTCCCCACCATTCTAGTGATATTGTCCACTCTGGGCACAGGCCGCATGTCTTTAAAATGTGTCACTAGGGAGTAAGGCTTTCTTACTTATAACCAGGATACCTTCAGTATTTTCCCCCACCAAATGGGATTTTCCTAAACTAAGGACTGAGGTTTGCCCCGCCCAATTGGGATTCGTCTACATTCAGTTTAAACTTTGGCCTACATCAACAGGGCTGATACATGAGAGACTCTGATACCAAATTTGTAATGCCCTGGGAGTATACCCTGGATGTCATACGATGCTTGCAGACACAAGTGACCACAAGCTAACCTCTGAGTTGGTACCTGCTGTGAGCACTAAATAACATACGGGTAATGAACATAAGAGGAAATAACTAAATATGCCATACGATTTTAAATACAAAAAAAATATGTCTGAGATCATAAACCTGTAAACAAGTGTCTAAAAACAACCATCTAAAAACTTGTAAAATAATGACAAAACTGACAAAACTATCTGAAAGTATCTGAAAGACTCTAAACTAACTTAATAAGGGTTGAAAGGATAGGCCCCAACTAACTCCAACTGTCTAACTAAAGTAAAATACTAAAATAAACATAATTGGTTCTCAGAATATAAGGACTCACCACTGCTACTGCTAGTGATGCACTTGAATATCTAAGTACATTCGGGAACCTGAGTGCTTGAACCTATGATATGAGACATCATAGCACAAGAAACGAATATGTAATTAGTACTTTGAATGTATGGTTATGCTAAATGAGGTTAGACTGATATGCAAAGGCTCAATAACTGACTGAATGAATAGCATGAGATAAATGATGCATAATATGTGTGAAGGTTGTAAAATATTAGAATGCATGACCAAGCATATAACATGATACTGGAATAGTCAGTAAACTAAAACACTAAAATCTAAGTACCGATTTAACTTATAAACCGTATGCTATGGTCAAGCAAACCTGAAATAACTTCTGAACTGAGATTGGATTGAGATTGTGGGAGCTATCATCTAAGTGACACGCCTCAATATTAGCTAATTGGGTCCAACCTATGACCTCAATTGGAAGGAATTCAGTACCGTGCTATGGGGATAAACACTGGATGTGTGGATCCACTAAAGTGAAGTCCCGATGGACTAAAGAGTCACCCTGTACTGGAAGGTGCTCTAGTGAGATATATGTAAACCCTTAACTGGTAGGTTAACATCTTAACCTATGCTGGTTATGTAGTTTTTTAACACAGGGACTACTACTAAAGGTCCCTCATCTGGAAGGTGAGACCCCATCCTTGGGTTTGCTCGGTGCTAAATACTACTCCCAACTGAACTGACTCAGATTACTCAACTGATCTAAGTTTAACTGATAATGACAACTGATTGAACTAATAATAATTTAATATATCCAAAACCATCCCAAAAATACTGATACTAAGTAAATAACTAAGTTTTTGGGTATTCATAACCCCCAGGACTTAATAACATTAACAGTAGAAACATACTAAAGCATGAAAGCATAAAAAGTAGTCATTGTTAAAAATTCAATCATTTAGGCATTTCATCAAACACTTGAAATTCATGAACTTATGCATGGGGATGACTGAAACACGTGGGAATAACATAATCACAAAACTAAAACCATACACTGGGGATTTAACATGGAATTTCATATTTCAAACGTATAAGGGCTCCTCAACTAAAATCACTTGCAAACATCATGCATAATTGAACTTCATAAAAGATTCATGAAAATAACTCATTGTAAGCATGTAAATTCATGATTTAAAACATAAAAGTAGGTTTTTGGACTTCATGGGTGAAAAGGGTCCATGGATGGACATCTAACATACCTTAATTGAAGAATTTGTGAAGGTTCTTGGTGATTTCTTAAAGTTTGATCCTGAATATTGAAGAGCCTAGGGTTTTTTCTTAAGAAAGATTATTTTCTCTTGAGAGGATTTGTGAATAAATGGGAAAATAATGCACCTAGGGACCCTAAATCTCGTGTTATGGATTTGTTTGGGTGAGGGAAATTGTCTTAAATTCCCTTAATAATGAGGATTTAAGGAGTTGGAGGAGACCACTCAATGCGACATAACCCCTGGCTAGGTCAATTAGCCAATACGGCATAACCCTTGGTTGGGTCAAGCAACCAATGTAGTGCGACCCTAAGCCTGGGTCAACTAACCATCGCGGCCCAGCTCTATCATGATGCCCCACTATTTTGGCCATCTAAACACGGTATAAACCTCATCTAAAAATTCCAAAACTCACTTGGGATGTTCCTTTAACATCCCCTATCATTAATCAACCTTAAAATTGACATTTTACTGCTGAAAAGGTCAAAACTAAAATCATCAAATTTTAGGGGGCTTTGGAAATAACTAAGTCTTAACACTTAGTGAAATTTTCTAAGTCTTGGACCACTTTAACATACAATAGTAAGCTGAAATGAGCTAGGGTCATACGGGGTCTTACACTGGTATTCATTTTTAGAATTTAAATGTGTTTTTATTCTTCATATTTTAAGCATATTAACATCTTTTACTATTTATGAAACACGTAAAAGTACGGACATGTTTATGGTTTAGTTAAATTCACAACCATCAATTGTTTAATTTCTTGATTCAGACTTTGTATAAGCAATTATTTTAGAATAACAGAGATACAACACATATCACTCAAGAACATCAAATTATTGAGTACATTCATGGATTTTTTATGAGATGCAACGTCCCCCAGCATAGCATTGATAATGTTCTTTTCCAAATCAATCTTGCTAGGGACTTTCACTGGATATTGACAAGGCTGTGTTTTAAAGATCTGTGCATATATATATATATATATATATGATTTAAGGCATGGTACATGATATTCCATTTGTGTTCCGAAATCAGTTGCAGCATATTTGAAGTTAATTCCACACTTCCTTTCTTATATTATATTTTTATATAGTAGGAGTGATGGACTTCCAGTGGCTAATCTTTTGATATTTGTATTGTTAATGGACTTACAACTCAAGCCAACACATAATATATTTAATACACATTTAATTTCTTATTTTTAAATCTTTTTTTGATCAATTATACTATTGTTGTAATATATCATTGCAATTGTGGTATCTTTGTTGTTGCGTTTGCTGAGTATTTGCTTAACGGTCTTAAAATTTCTTATCATATAGATGATATTGATGCTATTTGAATTTGGTTTGGTGTCTTCCCATAGGATTATGAAAAGAAGAAACAAAGGCAATGTACAGTTAGTGATGATGAGTCTGCTCGTTTATTGTTGAGAAGAAATGATGGTAACAAATTTAGTTAGGAATGTCTTGTAAGCATAGGTGGGAAATACATAAAAAGTGTCACATAATTTGAAATGCTTAGTGTTGTTTTTGTTTGTGTAGATACACTGAATATTTTTGTTGTGAAATATTATGTTGAATATTATATGTTTTGGCACTTCATATAAGTCTGTACGAGTGATGCTTTATTCATATTAAAAGACAATATCAGTGCAGTTGTTAGTTTATTTTGATTACCTTTTTTACAATAAGCTATTATTATAAACTGTTTATTTTTGGGTAGTATATATGTTGATATAGGTTCATACATATATACAAATCATATATAGGTCATATATATGATTGACACTAGTTTATATCAATACAATATATATATTTGATATGTGTTCATACATATATCCAAACCCTATACATATCCTATACATGATTGACATAGGTTTTATATCGCTACGGTATATGTATGTTTATGTATATATTTGAACCATATACAGGTCCTATACATGATTGACATAGGTTTTATATTGGTGCATTATATGTATATCGATGTATGTTCATGTATATATTCAAACCATATACAGGTCCTATACATGATTAATACAGGTGTTGTACAATAATTTTAGGTAAAAATACTGCATAAGAAAAATTATACTCCCCCAGCTCAAAGGAGTCGATCACTGCACATCGCTGAAGAATGTGCCTAAATTCTATTCTAATAGGCACGAAACTATAAAATGAATGAAATACCATAATGCATAGATTCGTATTTTTAGAGCACGAAGGAAATCAAATTTTGATACTGATTCAATACAATAATACTATATTCTACACTCATTAAACTTTTTAAGTAAATTTACCATGAAAAAGACATAAGCGTTATTCTATAAACATGAAGCATTGTATTTAAAACCAAAAGAGTATCCCTGTAGCAGAGTCTATTACATTGTTATAAAAAGAATAGTCTTATTTGAAAGAAAAATAATAAACATAAATGTATTCTTGTCGCAGCATCCTATTAGATTCTTGTTCGAGCATTTTCATATATTTTTTTATTATGTCCTATTTTTCTACACTGCCCACATAAAGATCATTGCTTAGAAATATAGTCCATGATTCCCTTTCCTTGATTGTTATTTTTTGGTGGTAGGAGTACTATAATAGCTGATACCTATGGTGAAATGTGCCAAGTTGTTTCATCAAGAAGCAGTATAACTAGCAGTTCATATTTTTTCCTGAAATTTTCTTTCATGTAATATGGAGGACAATAGCTTTGTAAGTCCATATGTGTGGATGTCAATACTGCCATGGAATGTGGACAAGGTATGCCATCTACTTAAAATTGTAAACAGCTGCATATTTTATCGTGAATACACACAATGTTTCACTTTTGAACTTCTTCATTCACTACATAAGCATAGTGAGTATAAGCCATCAGTTGTAATGTATAAAATTTATTAGTAAATAGTGTGGCAAATTAGAATATTTAAGCTCCTATGAAATAGAAATAACAAGGTATACATTCATTTTATCTAACAAAATGAGATTTTTCTTCATTATTATGTTGTATTTGTTTCCTAGATTTTAAAAAAATGCTTTTGAATCTTGTCTATGTTCATTATTCCATCTCATGATCAGATCCACCCTGAATAGGAGCATCTTTTTAATTGGAAAGTCTCTTGCCTATCTATTTTATGAATTTAGGGTCTCAGCTATATTTGACATCATTACTATGGACCTGTTGATATTGGAAAAATCTATGGATATTTTTCAAGCCAATATAAAATAGGTAGTCCTTCACCCCATTATCGATTTTGTTTACATATTTAATAAGCCGATCAAAGTCTGCCTTTATGCATATTCTAACAATTGCAAAGAATATCCCCTTTAATTGCTTTTGATTCTTCTTAAACCTACCCTTGATGTTGTTCCATAGATGGTAAATACATATACAATGAGCCATATATGGATAAACAATTGAAGCTTCTTTTAGTACGCTATTATGCCGATCAAGTACTATGCACATATTTTCTCTTTCACCAAAAGCAATTTTAAACATGCAAAAAAAACTATTCCCGTGAAATGTCATTTTCAGAATCAACAACAACATATGCCAGTGGAAAAATATTATCCTGATTAAGTAATTGAAAAGTGTCAAATTTTTTTATTTGCTTGAATAAGAGATTACAACCTTACAAGGTGATATTCATGTAGTTAAAAGATGTATTACTACATGTCTAGCAGTTCCTTAGAGGGTTGTAATTCAGATATTTAAAGTTCTACCACTTCATACCGACATATACATAATCTTATATAAAAAGTTTCATAGAACTCACCCGTTGCATCCAACATACTAGCACACAATATTGTCCCCTTTTATGATGATTTTAAAGAAGTTCCATCAACAATAATGGTAGGCATACAATATTCTCAGCCCTTAATTGATGCGTTCAATGCAACAAAAACATATAAAAAGTGATTGTCCTCTATTTTTTGTAGCCTTATGAACAATCCTGGATTTATTATGCTTACCATATACAGGTAATCTGGCAATTTAAAATAAGATTCACGTAGAAAACCTCTCACTAATTCAAGTGCTTTCTTTGGCTCTATATGTTTTTTGGTAGTTCATCCTAATTCCATGAAAGTTTCTCATTCATCCTTGACCTCTGCTGAAGTGTATGTTGACTTTAGATTTATATAGTTGTGCTTTACCATTTTAGCAATGTTTAATAAAGTAGCATGCCATTGTTAAAGCATTTTTTCCACAATTGGGCAGGTGTGATCATTAGCAAATTTTGTCACCATGAAAACTTCTAAATTTTTTTGACTTAAAGATCTAAATGTCCACTTGCATCTTAGATTAATACACTTAAGATAGTACCTAGATACATTTATATAAAATAATGCTACCTTTGTACAATATGAATATAATTCTATACATCAATATATAGATTTTACATATATCCCAACAATATAAAAGTCCTATATTCAATAACACAGGCTCTAGAAAGTAGTTATATAAGTTATATGCAATTTTTATACAGGTATTACATAGTAATAATATAGTTAATATGCAATATTGATTTAGGTCTTATACAATAGTTAATCAGTTTATATTCATTATTGACTCACGTCTTATATAGTAGTTTATATAGTTTATATGCAGTATTTATTTAGTTCCTATACAATAGTTACACAATTTATCTGCAGTATTGAGTTAGTTCCTATACAATAGTTATATAGATTATAGGCAGTATTAACTCAGTTTCTATATAGTAGTTATTAATTCAGTTACTATACAGTAGCTACAAAATTTATATATACTATTTTTTGAGTTCCTATACAGTAGTTACACAGTTTATATGCAGTATTAAGGAAAGTTCATTCATATTTCCAAACAACATATAGAACTTACACATTGGTGATACAGGTTATATAGAGTAGTTATGCAGTTTATATTCAATATACATATATGTCCTATACAGTAATTATACAATTTATAAAGATATCCTAATGTCACGGCCTAAAAATGAGGGTCATGATGGGACTTGTCGCAGTGCACCTTGACAAGTAAGCCTATCACCCATACTGATACGAAAAGAGGAAAAGATAGAAATATCCAAAGATAAGGATTCTAGAATGAAGATGAACCATATAAGTAGTCATAACAATGAGGAAAGAACTTATTCAAAATACCAATCATGCCCAAAACATGTGTCAATAGTGCAAGAACTACTAATACAATCCAAGAATCAAAAGAATACTATTTATCTTTGAATACTAATAAACACATAACTACTGTAGAAAGATAGAGGTAAACTTCGAACGCATGAATGTTCAACCGTTACCTTAGAAGCTCCAACAATCGCCCGAGTCAATCAAGCTGAGGCGCACTCAAGCTAGGACCCACAGTAAAAGGACACAATAGGCATAAGTATGGTCCACTTATACTCAGTAGGTATCACAGGCCGACCAAAAAAAGTAGTAAATAAAGCATAAAAAATATACACTAAGGGCACGTCTCCTACAATTAGAAAATACCCCACAATGGTAGCCCACACTTCTTTCACTAACAGTTCTAATATATCACATATATTATAACATCACACAAAGATAGAACAAAAGTATGTATTATATGACATATAAGAAGAACAAGGGGGAACATGCATATACAAGGTCATTAAATACAAGTAAAAGAAGATATGATAAATACATCGATGACAATTCAATATGGCAATACAACACAACATAACACAATAAAGTAAGTTCAATGTATATGATGATGAAGATGATGACCATGATGATGCACGAGATCATCGCACAACCTCCGGGATCGTCGCATAATCCCTGTATAAACCACGGAGCCAAGCCTTCCAACGCAGGATACATGGGGGTTTGGCAACCCGTATACAATCCACATATCTCATATCTTCTTTCCTGCACATCCCTCGAAAAGGGTTTTATAAGGTGTTAAAGTATCTCCTCCCCAGCGCATCTCTTGGGGAGGGTCTTAAAAAGGTGTTGCTAGTGTTTCTCAGATGTTTTCATGGTGGTACCAATGTTTCATGAATGAGTATAATATGAGGATGTAATGCTCACATCCAATCACAATGAGTATTTTCACAACCAACCACAATGATATATTTCCACAACCATGTGATCCAATATCCACTCATTATTCAGTTTCATCTAGGAATTCTCACATGTCTCATATGCCAAATAAAGTATGATATAATCACAATACACTAGTGGTACCATATAAAGCATCTTAATAACACAATACAATTATTCAGATGTATTTAAGGCTATTAATATCACATAGGACCCCACACATAGGACCCCACATAGTCACACACATCACATAATAACTCAATTTCGACAATTACATCACAAATAGGCCCCCATATGGGCACAACACATAAATAGTAATTTTTTATGATTAGTTCCCGCCCTTAACATGCATTTTGTATCATCATTGACTACCCATCTCATTTTAAAAGTGTTAAGTCATAACCTACCTCAAAAGTCAAAACCGGTCTGCGACACTTTAAACCCATGACCTTAATTTTTATGAATGATCCTGAACTCTACTAAAAATATAAAATATGAAATCTATGTATCAAAATAAAATCAACGACGCTCATATTGACTACTTTTGATTTGTGGTCAAAACGGACCCCCGGAATGGGTTTTCGAGAAAGAAAAGTAAAATCGGAACTTTAATTCAAAAATATATTCCTCATATTTTTAGGAATCTACAACTGAAAACCCATGTTAAATCAAGTAACAAACAAGGTTCAAATCGAAGTAAAAAATATTTTTGAGCTTTCCCGGGTAAAATCTTTGAAATTCTGATTAAAATCAAGAATCGAAGTTGGTTTGATGGTTAAATTAATGAAAAACTAGTAATTATAAGATAAAAATATTATTCAAGTAAAAAAGGGTGAAATTGAAGTTTAAAATCAAGCCCTAAGAATTTTGGGATTTTGAGAAATTTATAAAGAAATTAGTAATAAAATGGTGAATTCTTACCTTAAATCCGTAATTAAAAACAAGAAATAGGTGTTAATCTAGCTTTCCAAGCTCCCACAAGCTTCACTTTTAAGCTCCCATACTATTTTAGGGTTTAACTCTCAAGATACAAGATGAAAAATGAGAAAAATAGGCCCAAAAATTAGTATAAATAGTGCAGATTTTTCAAAAAATCTGTTTATTGGTCCAATTCCGACTTCGACAGGATTTCCGAAATTTGTTCGGAGTCCGATACATTCAAACAAACTATGTAACCATACTAAATTTGATATACCGGATGCAATAACAATATCAAATTTTCAAAAAACAAAATCATTTTCACAAAGTTGACTCCCGAAATCCAAAATCACAGTTCCTTAAATTGATGATCGAAATGATATTTAAAAGTCGTAAAATCATACCAAGCATGCTAAAACCCTAAAATTGAGATTCCGAATCTGTTGGTGAAGTTTGATTTTCCATCTGAGGTCATTTCGATCAATTGTGGATCCCACACCCATATTTTCAATTTTCCAACTTTTTGATCAATAGGTTGAAATGAGCTTGGGTGCACCAGGACCCCGAACTAAAGGTCTACCAAGCCTAAAATCGATATTCCAGAGCTGTTGACGTAGTCCGTTTGGCAATCTATCACATGGATCAAAAGATATTACCATAAATCTAAAATAAGGCTCTCGAAACTATCAAAAACCACAATATCGCATAAATGGAATCAAAAAGCATAGAAAATCATGCGAATCACTCCCACACCCCAAAAATATCATAATGCAATCTTGGAGAGGGGTAAAATAGTTAAATCACATAAAATCATAAATTTCACATATTTCATCAAATTTTTAGATCGTTACATCATTCACCACTAAAAATCTAGTTTGTCCTTGAACTAAAGGCAAAAGAATTACTTGAATCAACAAAGAACTAGGGATAGAAACTATGCATATCAAAATTAACCTCCCAAGTAGCCGCATCAATAGGTCGATGTCACATTAAACCTTAACCATAGGGATAACTCTAGAGCGCAACCGCCTAACATCTCTAGAAAAATAGAGACCGGCTCCTCAACAAAAGACAACCGCTCATCTAGCTGAATCGACTCCCAAAAAATGACATGAGACTCATCAAGAATATCATGATGAAGTATCAAAATAAGAAAAACTGAATAAACAACAGATAGATTAGGGGGCAATGACAACTCATAAGCCACATCACTAATAGTTCAAAGAATCTCAAATGGACCAGTATACCTGGGGCAAAGCTTACCCCTTTTCCTAAACCTCATCACACCCTTCATGGGTGAAACTCAAAGGAAAAAATGATCACCAATACAAATCTCAAGGCATGAAGTGTACGATCATCATAGCACTTCTGCCTACTCTGAGCTACTCTAAGTCTATCCTGAATGACCCAAACTCTATCCAAGGACTCACGAAGTAAGTCCGTACCTCGAGGTCTCACCTCTAAAATATCAAACCAACCCACTAGGGAGCCACAATGTCTACCATATAATGCCTCAAAAGGAGCCACATCAATGCAGGAATGGTAGCTATTATTATATACAAACTCTGGTAAAGCCAAATGTTGTTCCCACTGGCTACCAAAATCCATCACGCATTCATGGAGCATATCATCCAAAACCTGCATAGTTCGCTGTATCTGGCCATCAATCTGGGGGTGAAATATTTTGCTAAGATCAACTTAACTGCCCAACTCATCCTGAAAAGCCTTCCAAAAGTAAGATGTGAACACAGAACCTCGATCTGAAATAATTGACACTGACAAACCATATAGATGAACATTCTCAAAAATATAGATACGAGCCAACCTCTCAACACATAGCGAGATCTGAACAGGAATAAAATAAGTTGACTTGGTCACTCGATCAATGATGACCCAAATACTGCCAGAACCATGAGATGTACGAGGCAAACCAATCACAAAGTCCATGGAGATCCATTCCTACTGCCAATCGAAAATGGGTAACCTCTAACGTAATGCATCAGGTCTCATATGCTCAGCCTTCACCTGCTGACAACATAGGTAATAAGCCATAAAATCTGCTATATCTCGCCTTATACTACCCCACCAGTAGTGTTGTCTCAAATCATGATCTATCTTAGTCACACTTGGATGGATAGAATATTTGGAACAATGGGTCTCTTCTAAGATCAACCTAATCCAATCACCCATTCTCAACATACAAACTCAGCCCTTAATCCTCAAAACTCCATCTGAATCAAGAGAGGTTTCCTTATCCTCCCTACTCAACACTTTATCTGGAATAAACTTCAATACAATATTGTTAAACTGATGAGCTCAAATCTACCCCATCAAACAAGATCTAGCATCCACAAATGCCAAAACATGCCCAGGTGTCGAAATATCAAGACTAACCATCTGGTCAGCAAAACACTGAACCTCTAAGGCCAAAGTCCTCTCCTGGTCAAAGGATGTGCCAAGCTACCTATGCTAGTTGACTTTTGGCTCAAGGTATCTGCAACCACATTAGCCTTGCCCGGATGGTAGAAATAGTCAAGTATAATCCTTAAGCAACTCAAGCCAATGATGTTGCCTCATATGTAAATCTCGCTGCGTAAAGAGGTATTGAAGGCTAAGATGATCCGAGAAGATCTCACAATAAACTCCATACAAGTAGTGCCTCCACAACTTAAAAGCCAACACGACTGCGCACAACTCCAAATCATGAGTAGGATAATTCCTCTCATGAGGTTTCAACTGACAAGACACATATGCAATCACCTTTCCCTCCTACATCAACACAACACCCAAACCAATACCGAAAGCATCACAAAATATGAAAAAGCCCATTCCTTCCCTGGTCAAAGTTAAGATAGGAACTGAAGTCAATAAATCCTTGAGTTTTTGGAAGCTCACCTCACAAACATCAGACCACTGAAAAAAATCTTCTTTTGGTTTAACTTGGTCTACAAAGCTTCAGTAGAATAGAACCTGTCAATAAAACGTTGATAATAACCTGCCAAGCCACCAAAATTTGAATCTTAGTGGACGAAATAGGTCTAGCCCAATCACAAACCGCTACAACATTGGATATATCAACTGTAATACCTTTCTTAGTCACCAGATGACCCAAGAAAGAAACAAGCTCCAACCAAAACTCCCACTTAGAGGACTTAACATACAACTTCTCACCCCTCAATCTCTAAATCACAATCCACAAATGCTCAAAATCCTCAACCACACTCTTGGAATAAACTAAGATATCATTTATAAATACAATAACAAAGGAATCAAGATAAGGTTGAAACACATACTTCATTAACTCCATGAATGTGGAAAGGGCATTGGTCAACCTAAAGGATATGACCAAGAACTCATAATGACCATATCGAGTCTGAAAAGTTACCTTGAGAATATCCAAAGCTCTATTCCTCAATTGGTGATAACGAAACCTCAAATTAATCTTAAAAAACACTACAACACTTGAAGCTAATCAAACAAATCATCCATGTGAAGAAGAGAACACTTATTATTAACCGTCATCTTATACAACTGCAGATAATCAATACATGACCCATTTTTTTTCTTCACAAAAAAGATAGGCGTACCCCAACGTGAAATACTAGGTCAGATAAATCCCTTATTTAATAACTCCTAAAACTGATCCTTTAGTCCTTTCAACTCTGTTGAGTCCATCCTATAAGAAAGAATAGAAATGGTCTTAGTACCTGGCTCAGCATCAATACTAAAATCAATACCTTGATTTAGAGGCATACTAGGGAAGTCTATAAGAAATACATCCATAAACTCATGGACAACATGGACAAAATCCAAGGAAGGAAGCGAAACAACATTGGTGTCACAAAGATGGGCCTAGTAAGATAGATGTCTCCTCTCAATAAATTTAGGAACTTGAATATAAGATATGACCCTCTTAGGACCATAATTAAGTACACCATTCTAAGCTATCTTTGGCATACCCGACGAAGCTAATGTCATAGTTTTAGCAAAAAAATCTAATACAACATTATAAGGAGCCACCCAATCCATACCTAAAATACCATCAAAATCGACCATATATAAAATAAGAAAATCTACCAAAGTCTCACACCCGACAAATATCATAACACAAGATCGATGCGCCCAATCCACCTTTAAAGAATTACCTACTAGGGTAGATACACGAATAGGCATGTCAAGAGGCTCACTAATAGAATTAAAACCTAAAGCAAAATACACAAACACATAGGAGAAAGTTGATCTGGGATCAAATAATACAAATGTAGGTTTGAAACAAACAAGGATGATACCTATAATCACTGCATCAGAAGTCTCTACATCAGGTTTGGCTGGTATAGCATAACACTGACCACGACCACCAACTGCTTATGTGGCCCCATAGCTACCCCCACGAGCTCTACTACCTCTTGCCCTCGTACCTCTGGTAGCACCCCCACCCCTCACAGCTAAAATATTAGTAGCTCTAAACATATGATGAGGAAATTCCTTAGCCACATGGCCAGTCTCATCAGGAACATAGCAACCTCTACGACCAACCTCAAAATGAAAAGGCACAACTAGGCCCGAACGGCCACCCTGAGCTACTGAACTAAAAGGTCCAACACCAGAACTCTGTAAGGCCACCTGTACTATCCTACACTATCCATGAGAACCACTGAAATCTTTACCATGGGGAGAATAAACTCTAAACTCAAAAAAATAATGTACCTTCTTAGCGCCACCCTAAGATACTTTAAGAATACTTTCTGTCGTCTTAGCATAATCTATAATATTTTGAAAGAAATCCCTAAGCACAACTATCTAAGACATAGCCAACTAAAGGGAGGCATTCAAACCTTTCACAAACTTCTGAGTCTTCTCAGACTCGATGGTAATACTATCATAAAAATATCTGGATAGGGCAAAGAAACATGCCTCATACTCAGCAACTGCCATTGAGCCTTTCTCTAAATGATCTGATTCATCCCACATCCGATCTCTCTAATTGTAAGGCACGAATCTCTCAAGAAATACATTAGCAGACTGATCCCATGACAACTCAAGAGCATCAATAGGCCCACAATCAACAAATAATCTCCACCAATCTCTCGCAGAATCTCTTAAATAATAATATATATAAGCCACACCATTAATACAGAAAGAGTGAAAGAAAACACAGAAAATAAGGTATGAAAAAACTTCGCACGATAAAAAATAAAATAAGGAATATTTCCTAAAGACTTTCTATAGACTCTCCAAGATAGATACAGACGTCTACAAACCAATCTATGATACTCTATTAGACATCCCGTTCTTATACCATTAAGACTAGTGGAACCTAATAGCTCTAATACTAATTTGCCATTACCCTAAAATGAGGGTCATGATGGCACTTGTCGCGGTGCACCTTAACAAGTAAGCCTAGCACCCAAATTGATATGAAAAGAGAAAAAGACAGAAACATCCCAAGATAAGACTTCTAGAATAAAGACGAACCATATAAGTAATCATAACAATGCAGAAAAAACTTATCCAAAATATCAATTATGCCCAAAACTAGGTATCAATAGTGTAAGAACTACTAATACAATCCAAGAGACAAATACATCAGAAAATAATCACAAAGGAATAATATCTATCTATGAGTACTAATAAATACATAACTACTGTAGAAAGATAGTTGTGAACTTTGGACGCATGAATGTTCAATCGCTACCTTGGAAACTCCAACAATCGCTCGAGTCAATCAAGCTGAAATAAGCTCAAGCTAGGACCTACACTGAAAGGGCGCAGTAGGAATGAGTATATTCTACTTGTACTTAGTAGGCATCATAAGCCGACCAAGAAAAGTAGTAAATAATGCATATAAAATATACACTAAGGGCACGTCACCTGTAATAAACAAATATCCCACAATGGTAGCCCATACTGCTTGCACTAATAGTTCTAATCTATTACATATATTATAACATCAAATCAAGATAAAACAAAAATACATATTATATCACATATAAGAAGAATAAGGGGGGAACATACACATACAAAATTATCAAATACAAGTAAAAAAAGATAAGATGACTGCATAGATGACAAGTCAATAAGGCAATACAACATAACACTATAAAGTAAGTATAATGTATATGATGATGATGATGATGACGCACAAGGTCATTGCACAAACTCTGAGATCATCGCACAATCCCCGATACACCTATGAAGGAAAGCCTCCCAAGGCAGGACCCATGGGGGTTCATCAACCCATATACAATCTACATATCTCATATCTCCTTTTTGGAATATCCCTCAGAATGTATTTTGTATGGTATTACAATATCTCCTCCCCGGCATATCCCTTAGGAAGGGTTTTAAAAAGGTGTTGCTAGTGTTTCTCAGATGTTGCCACAGTGGTACCAATATTTCATAAATGAGTATGATATGAGAATGTAATGATCACAACTAATCACAATGAGTATTTTCACAGCCAACCACAATGATATATTTCCACAACCATGTAAGCCAATATGCACTCATTATTTTAGTTTTGTCCATGAATTTCCACATGTCTTATATGTTAAATAAAGTAAGAATATAATCCCAACACATCAAGGGTACCATATTAAGAATCTTAACTCCACAATACAATTATTCACATGTATTCAAGGCTATTATTATCACATAGGACCTCACACGGTCACACATATCACATAATAACTTAATTTCAACAATTACATCACATATAGACCCCCACAAAGGCAAAACACATAAATAGATTTTTTTCATGACTATTTCCCACCCTTAATATGCATTTTGTATCATAATTTACTGCCTATTTCTGTCTGAAAGAGTTAAGCCATAACCTACCTCAAAAGTTCAAACTGGTCTGCTACACTTCAAACCCATGACCTTACTTTTCACGAATGATTCCAAACTATACTAAAAATATCAAATATGAAATCTACGCATCAAAAAAAATCAACTACACTCATATTAACTTTTGATTCGGGGTCAAAATGGACCCCCGAAATGGCTTTCTAAAAAAATAGGGAGAAATCAGAACTTTACTTCAAATATATGTTTTCCATATTTTTAAGAATCTACAGCTGAAAATCCAAGTTAAATCGAGTAAAAAACGAGGTTCAAATCGAAGAAAAACTATTTTTGAGCTTTAACGGATAAAATCTTTGAAATCCTAGTTAAAATCAATAATCGGAGTTGGTTTGATGGTTAAATTGATGAAAAACTAGTAATTATAAGATAAAAACATTATTCAAGTAAAAATTAGTGAAATTAATGTTTAAAATCAAGCCATAAAATTTTTGGTGTTTTTTGAAATTTATCAAGAAATTACTAAGAAAATGATGAATTCTTACATTCAATCAGTAGTAAAATCAAGAAATAGGTGTTAATCTAGCTTCCCAACATCCCAAAAGATTCACGTTTAAGCTCTCATACTATTTTAGGGTTTAACTCTCAGGAGACAAGATGAAAAATGAGCAAAATAGGCCCAAAAACTAGTATAAATTATGAAGATTTTTCTGCTCAGCTTTTGTAAAAAAGCTGGGACTTTTTTGTCCAATTTGGACTCCGACAGGATTTTTGGGATTCGTTTGAAGTTTGATACATTAAAATGAACTAAGAAACCATACTAAATTTGAGGTTCCAGACATTATGGCAATCTCAGATTTACAAAAAATACCATTTTCACAAAGTTGACCCTCAAAACTCAAAATCATAATTTTTCAAACCAAGGGTCAAAATAAGATTTAAAATTCATAAAATAATAAAAAATATGCTAAAAACCTAAAATCAATATTCCAGATCTATTTTCAAAGTCAAATATTCCATCCGAGGTTATTTCGATCAAATGCGGGTCCCACACCCATATTTTTTATTTTTCAACTTTTCAATTAATAGGTTGAAATGAGCTCGGGTGCACCGAGACCCAAAACAAAGGTCTACCTAGCTTAAAATCGATATTCCAAAGATGGTGGAGCATTCTGTTCGTCCATCCATCGCATGAATCAAAATATATTCCCATAAGTCTAAAATAAGGCTCTCGAAGCCATAAAAAATCACAATATCGTATATATGGTAGCAAAATGCATTGAAAATAATGTCAATCACTCTCACACCCCATAAATATCCTAATGCAACTATGGAGCATGGTAAACCAGACAAATCACCTAAAATCATGAATTTCACATAATTTATCAAATTTTTAGATCATTGCACCTAACCATATGCAGGACCTATACATGATTGATGCAAGTCCTATATAGTAATTTTACATTTTATATGAAAATTAATACCTTGATGATGATGATCTATTCACCTTAAATTTGAATCTCTCTTGAATTTCATAATATTTCATGAAACTTGATAGTGTATTTCTGACCCAGTACAGTTGCCCTTCTGCAACATCTCTATGAAGTGGAGCCTTTATTGTAGATTTTGGATCTTCCTCTTTTCCTTCCTCAGAAAATCTATCTTCAATTGTATAATCAAAAATAGGAATCGAATTTTGCATAGAAGACAGAGATATTTTAATCAAATTACCAGTTGAGGATTCTCCATTTTTAAATTCGTCTTATAGTGTTACACACAATGGAAATTCACTGATATCCAAATTTTTTTTCTTTATATCCATAAAAGTCTAACACTCATATCATTTTAAATAGGATAGAAACGCTCTTCGCAACGTATTTTATCATTATTAAACCTGAAATTGGCTCTAGTTCAACTTCATATACAGTTTATCAGCAAAATATTTGTAGCTACAATTTGAATTCCAAAGCACTCCACTGATTGTAAATTTTCAAATTGTGCATTGCTTAACCACTTTCCTTCATATTATAGTATAATTGGAATCAAAACCAAACTTGAAACCTTTATTTTGGATTAATTTTAGCCAATTTAGAATAAAAACTACTTTATAAAGCCAATTGATGGAGTATTTTATAGATTTATATATAATTTATACAAGTATTTCTCATAATATGTTGTATCAAAAAAAGGAATTGTGAGTTTTTAATGGAAAGAGAATCATGAGGTTGAATTAGAAAGACAACTGTGAGTGTGAATTGTAAAAGAAAGACATTTATTTGGCTGAATTGGGCGTGTCTCTTAACGATGTTTTAAATATGATTAGAAGATGGAATTACTTTAACAGATATTATGAGGTAATTAATACAGGGGTTATTTTGTGGAATTAGTTTTGTTGCGAGGGTCCATTTGTGTCTTTTGTGGTCTAAAATTTAAATTGTTTTATTAATGGTAAACATGGATACAGGACTACATCATAATGCCAAAAATGCTATTTATACTTTATAGTATTAGTTGTCCTATGTGGGTCATCTACTCCTCCATCTAAATTAGTTGACTGAATCACTAGATGTAGTCTAAAACTATGGTGTAAAAGCTTGTGTAGTTTCATTATTACATGCATGGTGCAATGAATAACCACTTAACCAACTATTAATATTTACTTTAATTCAAACTAAGTAGTATTTTGGTTGTCTCATTAGCTCCAAAATGTTGATTTTAGGCTAGGAGGTCCTTTGGTGTGGGTCTTAGGACTTCTAGGATCGCTCTTGAGCCATTTATTAGAATTTGGTAAAAATAGAATCATAGGTGTGAGACCCGATTTATTATCAAAATGACCTGTGTTGGATATTTCAATAGTTCTGTTAAGCTTGAAATGTCTAATTTGGTACAGTAGCAAATTTTATTAGCATTAAACTAATTTTGAATAAATCTCGAGAGACCATCTTGAGATTTCGCAACTTACTAAAGTTGTTAGTGCATCAACACTTGGTGCTAGCATAACTTGGGCATTGATTTAACGAGGTCTTGGCCATATTCATAAAGGTCAAAGATTTTTCTCTTAATGCTCGTGAGGCCTTGCCCGTATTCACGAAGGTCAAGAAATCTTGACCTCCATACTTGCAGACCAGTCATTGTATTCACGAAGAGAAAAAAGGTTTGGTTGGTTCAGGCTCCTTCTTCGGTTTTACGATGGACCACTGATAAGTATCCTCATTTGCTCGCTATCTACTATGGATCTTCTTTGCACCTGATTTGGATCCAAACTCCATCAACTTTGGATGTTCTGAAGTAGATCAAGAGAAAGGTGTCATTATCGTAATATTTGACCAATGTGGAATTAAGGCTTAAATAGGGGTTTTTAGCTTATTTTCATTATCTTTGAACACTTTTTTACTACTCTTGAAGGAAGAACAATTTTAGAGTAATTCTCAAGTGAAGTATTAGTGCTTTCCATTAGAGGTTCATTAAAAATTAAATCTTGGATTTTTATTACCTTTATTTTAAATGGATCAATTTAATGAAACTTTGGTATATATTTTACCTCTCTCTCAATGAATGGCTAATTCTTCATTCTTGAGGTTATGCTTGAATAGGTTATAAGTAGTGCGTGGGTGTTGCTTATTTCTCTTCCTAATTAGCTATTTTCATTTGTTCCATGACTTAACTAAGAATTAGAGGCTGCAAACCCCAATTACCTTTGAACCAATATTATTCTTGAAAGAAGGGGTATGGGTGAGGAATAAATGTGAAGAATAACTTGAGTTATTTCATTTAATACCATCTCTTAGACATAAAGATGTTAATTAAAGCGTGAGATTGGGGAAATTGTTACACTTATGAGGTGTTCGAAAGAATCCATTTGTGAAATTTGGTGTTTCATAGAAAGATTGACACTAATACCTCAAAATTTAGCCTACCCATGACCCCTAGCTTAATTCGGATAAATTCACAATTACCCATGTATGATTTTACACCTAGAATGTTATAAACCCAAGGTTCACTCCCAATTGATTACACTTTAAGTAATTTCAACCTCAAGATAGTATTCTAAAAGTAAAGAAATAGTTACTTCAAAAACATTCCAACTAAATTCCCATCATTTTATATTTATGTTTTTTATACACATTACTGGTCAACTTCTAATTGACTTCGAACACTTTCAAGCCTTGAATTTCGTGTCTTCACTCCCTATGGTTCAAACCCACCTCACTGTTGGGGAAAATTCTTATTAACAACGTTCACCATACCTATTCAAGAGTGTAATTTGAGTGTTGGCATCGTTGCCGGGAGTAAAACATAGTTTTCATTCTTGTAGTGTTTTTAGTCACTTTGGATTAGCCGTAGTGTTTTATTTTGCATTGTGTATTACTTTTATTTTTTCTCAAATAAGGATAATAGTATATACAATACAATGAGCCAACACAGTAATAATGTTGGTACTTTTGATGGGCATCTCGAGGACGATGATCATCTCAGAGATGCGGGTTGAGCTAGTGCCATTTGTATTCCACCGGCAAAAGGAAATCTAGTGTTTCACGTTAGCGTAATGCTTAATTTTCTTCAAATTAAAGGGTTGTTTAAAGGTCAAGCAGATGAGTATGAAAATCTGCACTTGAAGAATTTCCTTGATGTGTGTTCTCCATTTGACATAGCCCACATATCTCAAGAATTAATCCATTTGCATTCTAGGACTGGAGTATCTATAAGAGGGACACGTAAGATCACACAGCAGGGTGCCAAAATCTCTAATCAAGTCAATATGTCATGGTAGTGCACAAGATCACAAAGCAGGGCACCTGACCATAGTCCCAATTTGGCACAACATGAATCAAGGCACATAAGATCACAAATAATGATACCATAATCCCATGTCAGCAAATCACGGTTTCTAGCATAGAGTTTTTCAACTCGTACTTTCTTTGGGTAACCATCTAACTCTCTTAAATCAAACTCTAACTCTATCATGGCATACATTTATATGGTATCTTCATACCATTGACTTACAAGTCGTTGTACCACATCAATTCTCCAACTTTTCATGCCATTTAAAACATGCACATATATAAAACTTTCACACACATCAAATACATGCATCATGGTTCTCAACATGTAATAGTTTCAAGAAATTTTATCATTTATGAGTAATATCATGTCAATTGCAAGAATTCATGCTCTCGATAGTTTAACACAAGTATAGTGTGGGGTATAAATTACACCTTTTCAAAATTCATATCACATGTTCACAATTCAATAATTGAAATATATGCAAGCCAACAACCCCATGATATTTCAATATTTCTTTCAAAACCATATCACAAAACATGTTATTGATATTGAAACAAAACCCCACTTGTAAAAAAACATATGTATATGTATAGATAGAAAGGTCTTGTGTAGATTCTTTTCAAAAATCATGCCCATAAAATTTGGGACAACCCCACGTACCTCTATTTCAGAAACTAAATGGATGATTCTTGGATCCTACGATACGAGGATTCCAAATATCCAATTATCTTTTAAAACCCATGGTTAAATCTTGAGCTATAAGGATTTTTAGTCTGAAACCCTAATGGAGTTTCTTGAGAGATTTTGATGAAAATAAACTTACTTTGGTGTTCTTGGGATTAAACCCCGTGTTAGAGATGATAAAGGGATGGGGAAGTACCATTTTTACCCTTAATGAGATGGAATAAACATATAACTGGTGCATGATTTTATGGGCCACCGCGACACGCCACAATCGCGGTGGCTCACTGGAAATATCCAATTGGGAAATTGTTTCACTCTGTGATATGCCATGATCCCGGACACTCACTGGAAATTGATAAATGCAAAATTGGGATCCTCCGCGATGTGCTAAACACCTGAATGACGTTTTATGACTAGCACATAAAATAGCCATAACTCCCTCACCGAGTGTCCGTTTTAGACGAATCTTATATCAATGAAAAGCTTATTCAGTCACCAACGTAATAAAAAGTTAAAATTTAAAGAATTTCAAAGGGAGTTGAGTATAATTCACTATAGAAGCCCATGCTTGATACTTTTAGAAACAAATTTTATCTTGGAAACTTTCGAGGCGTTACAATATCCCGCCCTTGGAACTTTTATCCCCGAATATTGATGCGGAACACAGACAAGAATGACTTCAAGCATACTAAGGCATAGAAAGAATAAGGCAAGGATTGTACCTTTCATTTCATCATCCACCGGGTCAAAAAGGTTTGGGTACCTAGCTTTCATGTCAACTTCAAATTCCCAAGTTGCTTCTTCAATTTTTTGGCTTCTCCACAATACTTTAATTGAGGCAATCTCTTTGTTTTTTTAATTTTCTAACTTGGCAATCCAAAATTTCTACATGCTCTTCTTCATAGGATAAGGAGTCTGTCACTTTGATTTCTTCGACAAGCAACACTAAAGAATGGTCTCCAATACACTTCTTCAACATAGATCTATGAAATACCGAATAAAGGAAACCCAAACTGGCAAGCAATTCTAACTCATACGCAATTGCACCAACCCTTCTCAAAATCTGATATGGTCCCATGTAGCGAGGAATCAGCTTACCTTTCTTCCCAAACTGCATGACTCCCTTCATGGGAGAAACCTTGAGAAACACCTAATCTCCAACCTCAAACTCTAAACCTCTTCTCCTAACATAGGCATAGGACTTCTGATGACTTTGGGCTGTCTTAAGTCATTCTCTAATGACTTTCACATCCTTCATTGCCATATAAATAAGATGAGGCCCAAACATCTACATCTCACCCACTTTATACCACCCTATTGGTGACCTACATCTTCTTCCATACAATACCTCAAATGGTGTCATCTTAATATTGAAATGGAAACTGTTATTATATGCAAACTCTATTTGGGGCAAGTGCTCCACCCAACTTTCTTTAAAATCAATCACATAGGATCTCAATATGTCCTCAAGGGTCTTAATGTTGTGCTCAGCCTGCCCATCAGTTACAGGGTGGAAAGCAGTGCTTAGGTTCACTTGGGTACCTAATTCTCTCTGAAAAGATCTCCCAAACTGAGAAGAAAACTGTGTACCTCGGTTGGATATGATGGACACAGGTTCCCCATGCAAACGAATTATTTTGGCAATGAACAGCTTGGCATAATCCTATCCCGAGTAGTTAGTCCTGATAGGTAGAAAGTGGGTTGACTTGGTCAGCCTATCTACAATTACCCAACTAGAATCATACTAGTTTTGGGACCTTGAAAGCCCTGTAATGAAGTCTATATTAATCATCTACCACTTCCACAAGGGTAAAGCTATCTCTTGGGAAGAACCACTTGGCCTCAAATGCTCTACTTTAACTTATTGGAAATTCAAACAGTTGGAAACAAAGTCAGCCACATTACGCTTCATATTATTCCATTAATACATAGATTTCAGATCATGGTACATCTTAGTAGATCCTTAGTCAACAACATACCTCAAAGAGTGAGCTTCATTAAGGATTCTCTGCCTTAGAACATCTACATCTGGCACGCACAACCTACCCTGATATCTCAAAATTCCATCACCACCAATCTCAAACGATATGACCTTCTGCTGACCCACATCACTCTTTATTTGTATCAAGATGGGATCTCTGGCCTTCTTTTATTTAACTTCTACACAAAGGGATGATTTATCTATCTCATGCACCACCACTTCACCATATTCCAAATCTAAGAGTCGCACTGCAAGATTTACAAGTTTATGAACATCCTTTACCATTTCTCTCTTCCCTTTCTCAAAATAAGAGAGGCTACCCATAGACAATCTACTGAGGGCGTCCGGTACCAAATTTGCCTTACTCGGATGATAGTGTAGGATCATGTCATAGTCCTTTAAAAGTTCTAACCATCGTCTTTGCCTGAGATTCAACTCTTTCTAGGAGAAAACATACTGTAAACTCTTGTGGTTAGTAAATATATCAATATGCACCCCATATAAATAGTTCCTCCAGATCTTAAGTGCAAAAAACACAACCGCTAATTCCAAGTCATGAGTAGGGTAGGTCCGTTCATGCACCTTCAACTGCCTAGATACATAAGCCACTACCCTACCGTGCTGCATAAGAACACACCCAATTCCCACTTAGGATGCATCACAGTATACAACAAAACCTTTTATACCCTCCAAAAGAGTCAAAATAGGAGCAGTAGTCAACTTGTCTTTCAGTTTTTCAAAACTACTCTCATAAGAGTCAGACTATAAAAACTTTACCTTTTTCCTGAGTCAACATAGTAAGTGGTGCTACTATAGAAGAAAAACTCTCTACAAATCTTCTGTAATAACCCGCCAAACCTAAGAAGCTCCGAATGTCGGTTGGAGTCATGGGTCTGGGCCATTTCCTCACTACCTCAACCTTTTGGGGATCAACCCGAATCTCCTCACTAGACACAATATTCCCCAAGAAAGCAATAGCATTCAGCAAGAATTCACACTTAGAGAATTTCGCATACAACTTATGATCTTTGAGAGTCTGAAGAATAATCCGAAGGTGATTGGCATGGTCCTCCTCACTTTTGGAGTAGGTCAAGATGTCATCAATAAAAACTATGATAAATAGGTCTAGAAACTAATGGAAAACCCTGTTCATTAGGTCCATGAAAACTACAGGAGCATTAGTCAATGTGAAGGATATGACCAAGAATTTATAATGACCATATCTGGTTCGGAAAGCTATTTTAGGAATGTCTGACTCTCTAACTTTCAATTGGTGATAGCCCGAATGAAGGTCTATTTTAGAAAAACACTTAGCACCCTGAAGCTGATAAAAAAGGTCATCAATTCTAGGAAGTGGATATTTATTTTTCACTGTGACCTTATTCAATTTGTAGTAATCTATACACATATGCAAGGAACTATCTTTCTTCTGTACGAAAAGTACAGGTACACCCCAAGAAGAAACACTAGGTTTGATAAAACCTTTATCTAGGAGATCTGCTAGCTTTTATTTCAACTTTTTTAAATCTGCAGGAGCCATTCTATATGGTAGAATAGAAATAGGATAGGTATCTGGAAATACATCAATGCCAAAATCTATCTCCCTATCAGGCGGAATTCGTAGGAGATCATCTGGAAAAACTTATGGGAATTCATTCACTACAGGAACAGATTGAAGAGGAAGACTTTCTATGTTAGAATCTTTAACTCGATAAGATGATACAAGCAACCTTTGGAAATGAGTTTATGGGCCCTGAGATAAGAGATAGAATGCCCCTTAGGTGCTAAAGATAGCCATTCCCACTCTATTGCTGGCTCATTCGAAAAAGAAAAGGTAACCTTTTGGGTTCTACAGTTTAGTGTAGCATAACACGAATGGAGCCAGTCTATCCATAGGATAGCATCAAAATCAACTAAATCAAGCTCTATAAGATCTACCACAGTATCCCAGCTAAGAATAGACACTACATAATTTTTATATATCCTCCTAGACATAATCGAGTCACCCACCTAAGTGGAAATAGAGAAAGGATCTGGTAATGACTTCGGGCTCAAACCCAAAACCAACAGCCACATATGCGGTCACATAAGATAAGGTACACCCGGGATCAAGCAACACATATTCATCACGGGAAAAGATTTGTAACATATCGGTGACCACATCTGGAGAGGCCTCTGCCTCTTGGCTGTTGGTCAAAGCATATAGCTGATTGCGACTGCTCCCGGCAGCCGAAGTGGCTCCCTTCTAAGGTGCTAGTGTAGAAGAATTCACCTGTGACTTGGCTCCCATAACATTACCTTCTGTATCAGGGCAATATCTCTGAAGGTATCCCTCTTGACCATAAGAATAACAATTTCTTCTCTCGAAGCAACATTTTCCAAGATGATTCTTCCCGTAGGTGTTTGATAATGCTCAATCTACAGCTCTCGCAGGAGTGTAAAGCGGTCATTAGCAAATATAGAACCCAACCTGGGTTGGGTGTCGATCCCACAGGGAATAGCTTGGGCAACAAGTAAGCAAAATTACTAAACTTTTGGTGCAAGTCTCGTAAAAAGGGGGGATTCTTGTCTTGCAAGTAATGTAAACAAAGGCTGAAAATAATAAAGTAAAAGGAGAGAGATTGTTACGTTGGTTGTAAACAATGAGAATTGAAGCGTTGGGGTTATGTCCACCTTCAGAGGTATACGTCTCTATTGGCTATGAGTGTGTAGAATTCTGACATGCAATTGCTTATAGAGAATTGTAGTCGATGGTAAATCCAAGCGTCTCTCGACCTAAACAAGGACTATTTCACTTTAACTCTCTCGAGCTTAAAGTGTGTCTAACGGTACGAATTCTCCAAGAGGTTAGTCCAGTTATGGCACTAGCTTTTTAATAGGAAAGGGTGTCCTACTACCTTGACATTATCTCTTTTCCAGACAAATAACCTTTCTCTCGAACAAGTTAAATGTTACACTGGCGTATTCTTGCATTTGCAACCGCAAAGAATGTGGATTAAGATGAAGAGAATAATCATATAAGCAATATACGTGTCTTGAACTCACAAACTCACAGCAATAGATAGTATCTCATTCGGCTTCCATAACCCCAACAGAGAAGTTTAGTTACCCATGAATGCGAAGGAGATCACGATTGACATTGTTATTATATCACGATATTGAGTAATGGCGTGTAGATCAAGTGATAGGCGTTAGGCGTGAATTCCTTAACTTGGTAACGATTCTCTTGTTGTGGAATTTAAGAATAGAAGAGTAGAAGAAGAAAAATAGAATTAATGGAAAGATTAGAAGAGTTGTAATTGAGAAGTAGAATGTGTCTCTCCACTAAGGGAGGACTTAATTAAAAATATCTAGCATGATAGGGTATTTATAATACTCCTATCCTACTCCTACTATGCTAATGAAATAAATAACCAAATCCTACTAAACTAAGGAAATACTTAACACATTTGTACTAGGTTAATGTAACATTCTCCTAATCCAAATAAACTAATGAAATACATAACCCAATTGTACTAGGTTAATGTATCATTGTCAAAATCTATATTTGTGTCTGTAAGTCCCCAAAGTCTTCAGAAATGTTGTTTTAGCCCGGGACAGATTTTCCATGCAGCAGTTTTGGTCCTTAGGCGTGTAGACTTTCTTCCCTTCCTTTGTGAGCTTTCTTTTGCGTCAAGTAAGCCATAAAATGCTGTATTTTGCATCATTTATACCTGAAACTTTACTAATCATGTTCGTTGGCTCATTTACAGGAAAAAGGACTAAAAGTGCATGAAATATATAATTTGTTCTCAAAACTAGGCTAAAATATGGGCAAAATATATTGATATAGGCGTGTAAATTCGCCTATCATCAACACCCCACACTTAGAGCTTTGTTCGTCCTCGAACAACATATCATGTCCTTCTAAACATCAACTTAGGGTTTTACAGCAACAACACAAAACATTCTTCAAGACAAGCACAACAATTATCAACAAAGAGTAGCTTTTCGATTATAAGTAGAAACAATTTAACCTCTAGCATAGACTCGTGATGGTGATCAACTCGCATGCAAACGTTAAAGTGCATAGAATCATATACAACTATCCAAAGCTCATCAACCATGTGTGTCTCACAATATAGTACCCATAATTTCTCACAAACATAGCATATTTTTCAAACATGGGTATCAAAATATCCTTGCTCTCGCTCTCACAAAGAATTCATATGTAGCAACTGATGACCATAGGCTTTCCCTTAGTGTACTACTCCACTAAATGTCAGAATGTTAAGATTAGGATCAAGTAGGTCTTTTGATGGTTGTAATGTAGGCTAAGGGACGGGTAGGACTATTTTGGCCAGGAATAGTGACTAAGCTCCTAAGCGCTTTAATACATCACATTGTATCATTGACACTTTTTTCTTTCAACCTTTCTTCTTTCTTTTATTCTACCACCCTTGTTCTCCTATTTTGTTTTTTAATTTTAAGAACAACTTACTTTTCAGCTTTCTTTTCCTTTTTCTTTTCACAACATACCTCTTATGATAGCACTTTCTTTTCCATAACACATTCAAGCACCATTTACAATTTAAAGCATCATACTTACCCAATTTCCTCTTATGTTGTCACATGACTTTTTTAATTTAAAGCACTTAGGAATTTGGATCAAATTACGGTCTTGAAAAAACTGGATTAGGCTTACATACGAGGTTGTCAAGGAAATAGGCTAAAGGCTCAAAAGGGTTTGACTAGGATGATGTCCATGGGTAGGTAAAACTGAAGGTAAACAAATATAGGTTGTCAAAGAAATGCCTAAATCATATCCTAACTTACACTCCTTATTTTCGCTTTGCATACATACCAGGCAAGTTCTAGCATCAGCCACAAACATAGAAGATACTATTAATCTCACACACACAAGGTACATGGTCGACTTGATTGGAAGTAATATAGACTCTTGACCCAACAAGTGAAGGAATTGAATCAAAAAATATCACATAATGAGTCACAACTAGAGTCTAAACGTCTCAATAGTCACAATTGTAACACATACTCTTGTTATAATCTCATGCTGCCTATCAAAATAATTTCATGCGAAGCTAGAAAAAATTTACTCCTAAAAAAAACTTAACTTAACTAAAAAAAATCGAAACACACAAAAAACAAAAGTAAACAAACATAGATAAACATAGATGCAAATAGAGAAGTATAGCATGCGATACCGCCACCCCACACTTAAACGGGACACTGCCCTCAGTGGAAAATAAATACGAAAAACCTGGTTAGTCGGACTCTTCCTCAATGTCGGGGGTTATACCCCCTTCGTCTGAATCATCATAAGAGTCATCATCAGAGTTCTCCTCCTCGTCAGAATCAGGCAAGCGTCGATCGTCATCAGTCGACACATTATCATCTAGAGGTTCCTCAAAGTATACGCCCACTCCACACATCTCCCATGCATGCATATTCATTGGGTAGTCGTGGTCCAGCTGTTGGAGCTCTTTAGAAGTTGGAATACGTCCACCACTCATCATAGTAAATCGTGTCATGCCATAGAGATGACGGAAGAAACTCTCATCACGAGCATGTCTCTCCGCAGTAGTAAGGTTGACACCATGAGTTGTTTCAGCATCTTTGACCTTGGTGAGGTCAACCTTCTTTGGGTTATGTGGGAGTTTGTGGTCAGCTGGTTCCGTTTTGATATCCTCCTTCCGCAAGATTGCTGTCAACAAATTTCCAAATGTGAAGTGGGACCTTTTGTAGAGTCTGGCCTTCCTCATAGTAGAGCGAATGATTGCTCCAAAGTTGATAGGGACATTAGTCATCAAAGCATAGACCAAAAACACTCTATCTCTTGATATCTTGGTGTATTGAGTCCCAGGAATAAGACATTAGTTGATAATGCGCATCCAGATTCTTGCTTCCCTATTTAGTGGAGCATAGGGGAAGGTGTTGTGTCGGCCTGTTTCTTTATGTCTGCCCCACCTTGCCATCGATCTGCTTCCACAAAGTGTGTGTCGTATTACTCTATAAGGAGGCCTGTTGTACAGCTCTTTGAATGGTGCTGTGTCGACCGAAGGTAAGCCAAGAAAAGAGTTGATCCAATCCGCGGTGAGCTGTAACACTTGGCCCCGAATTTTGACTTCATTGCCTGTTGTGTTCGACGACCAGTTGGCATAAAATTCTCTTGTTAAATCAAGGTTGCATTCTCCCATGTCGCGGAAGATGAAATCCAGCTTCAATGCCATTATTTTTGCCAACATACGCGGCTCCTTCTTTGATAAGGTCTCCTTGTTGATCAAGTCGACGTGCACATATTTTCTTTCTTTGTTGTTGCTGTACCAAGCTTTGGCTTCTTCCTCAAGAACCCATTTTATTCCAAACATTCTGCGGGGTAGTTGTGCTGAGGATGATTCTCCTTGGTCCTTTCGACCTCTCTTTTTGCCCTTTTGGGCAGTGGTAGCCTTCTCCTTGCCTTGCCTTGCTTTAGGTGCCATTGTACCTGAGACTAGAATTAGTGTTAGTTGCAGCACAATCTCACTTGATACAATCTAGAAGCAAGCAATAGGGGTACCACCCCACACTTAGTTTTGTTACCACAAATCAGTGAAGTGAAAGTGGTCGATTACTCAGATTTCGTCGACATACGTTTTAGGATTGTATTCCGACAAGAAAGTCAGAAATGCATCACTTACTTGCAGCCATTGGACTACTTTCATGGTAGATATAGCAACACTACTACATAGGGGTTACCACATGGAATAGTTATTCTTACAACAATCACAACCTCTTATGTTGGTAGGCACTATAAGTCTTATCCCGATGGCCGGGATAGTCTAACATGTAAGTATCCAAACAACAATCTAAAGCACTGTTCATAACCCAAGTAATTCCGTAAATATCATAACAATGCTATTGAACCAAATTCAAGTCGAAAACAAGTCAAGATTTTGTTCACTCACATGATTTTGTACCAACTATCCAAACACATGAACATCACCATCAATCTTATACGATTTAGGAATTTATAATAAACATAGCAACGTAGTACTTACGAGAAATAAATGAAGAATAAGAGAGTACTTACTTGCTTGAAGCTTGTGGAGATGGTTTTGTGAATTGGAAGAGCAAAAGAAGAAAATTTTGAGAAGATTTGGATGTATATGCGGCGCCCTTAGGTCAATTTTTAGTGTGGTTGTGTTGTAAAACTATGTCCCCTTTATATAGGAAGAGAATGGGTCGGGTTTTGACCCATTTACAATCGGTTTTGGAGACAAAAATACCACATATGCGGCGCATAATGCTCGGCATATCAATGACATATGCGGCGCATTGTCTATAGCATAATGGGACATATGCGCCGCATAGTCTATGGCATTTGTAGACATATGCGCCGCATAGTCTATGGCATATGAGATACTAAGACCAAATTCCATAGCATAGGCGGCGCATAGTCAAAAGCATACCTAGGAATAGGCAGCGCATAGTGTATAGCACACTAGATTCCGAGACCTTAGGCTATAGGATAGGTTGTGCATCATTCGTGGCCTAGTTTTACCAAGGCCTAGCCTTCCTCGAAGCCTATTTTGGCGTGAGAAATGCTCAATCCATAGCCTTGTGCATCACCATTCTTAACTTACCAACTTTACCATACAATGCGTCCAAATCGTCAATTGAAATCAATCTCCTCGTTGAATACTTCTTGAACCTATATTTGCTCAAAACAACTGAAAATGATTAGTACGATGGGTTGCCTCCCACCAAGCGCCTTAGTTTTGGTCGTGGCACGACTTTTATTTTTGGATTTTCATTTATCAAAAATGAAACAAGTACCAAAACAACAAAATGATAGAACGATAAAATGATAAAATGATGGGTTGCCTCCCATCTAGCACCTTATTTATTGTCGTGGCTCGACGTAATAATCTCGAGTACTTAGACTTCGTCGAGATAAGTGATGGCCATGTTGTTCATCGAGTCAAGAGGACCGATATAAGGCTTAACACGTTGGCCATTCACTTTGAAAACAACACCCTTATTGCCTTCCAATTTGACTACTCCAGACGAGTAGACTTGGATGACTTTAAATGGACCAGACCACTTCGATTTTAACTTACCTGGGAAGAGCTTAAATCTGGAGTTAAAGAGTAGTACCATGTCACCTTTTTGGAAGTTTCGTCGTACAATCCGCTGATCATGATACTTCTTCATCCGCTCCTTGTATAAATCCGATCATTCATATGCATGGAGACAGAATTCATCTAGTTCGTTCAGCTGCTCCAACCTCAGATTCTTCACATCATCTCAATTCAAGTTCAATTGCTTCAATGCCCACAATATGACAAGCCTTCCCATAAACTAGCTGATAAGGTGACATACCAATGGGTGTCTTGAAAGCAGTCCTATACGCCCATAGTGCATCATCTAGCTTCCTAGACCAATCCTTCCTATTAGCATTAACCGTCTTTGTAAGGATTTGCTTGATCTCACGATTGGAAACCTCTACTTGTCCACTATTTTGGGGATGATAAGGCATAGCCACCTTATGTTGCTTGACACCATACTTAGCCAATACAAATTTGAATAGCTTGTTGCAAAAGTGAGATCCTCCATCACTTATGATAGTACGAGGTACTCCAAAGCGAGAGAAGATATTCTTCTTTAAGAATGCTACAACACGCTTTCCTTCGTTGTCGGCCAATGCTACAGCTTCAACCCATTTCGAAACATAATCCACCGCAACCAAGATGTATTTCATTCCAAACGAATTCACGAATGGACCCATGAAATCAATACCCCACACATCAAATAGTTCTACCTCCAGAATTTTGGACAGGGGCATTTCATGGTGTTTTGAAATAGCACCTTGACGTTGGCATTGGTCACACCTTCTAACATAGTCGTATGCATCTCTGAATATCGAAGGCCAATAATAACAACTTTGCAAAACTTTTCTTGTCGTTCGATTGCCTGCATGATGTCCTCCAACTTGCGAAGTGTGGCATGCTTCTAATATAGTGGGCACTTCTTCATGGGATATACATCGTCCAATGATACCATCCGCGCATCTTCGAAACAAATAAGGCTCATCCCAATAGTAGTGCTGAACGTCATGCATAAACTTCCTTCTTTGATGGTAGGATAAATTGGCAGGTAGCATATTACTCACCACGAAATTTGCAAAATCAGCATACCATGGTAAGTTCTCCACTGTTATTGCTAATATCTCCTCGTCAGGGAATGCATCATCAATCTGAATTTCAGGTTGCGCCACATGTTCATTCTAAAGTCGAGATAGATGATCGGCCACTTGGTTCTCACAACCTTTTCTATCTTTGACCTCAAAAATCGAACTCTTGCAGCAGCAATACCCATCGAATCAACCTTGGTTTTGCATCCTTCTTCGTCATTAGATACCTAAGAGCTGCATGGTCTGTATGGACGATCACCTTAGTACCCAATAGGTAGGAACGAAACTTCTCAAATGTATACACAACCGCTAGGAGCTCTTGTTCAGTAACAGTGTAGTTCATTTGGGCTTCATTTAGGACCTTAATCGCATAGTAGATAGGATGAAATAGTTTCTCCCTTCTCTATCCAAGAACAACACCAACGGCTACACCACTAGCATCACACATGACTTCGAACGGGAGCGTCCAATCTGGTGCTACCATGATAGGGGCTTCAATGAGTTTTCCTTTAAGGCATTCGAATGCCTTTAAGCAATCTTCATTAAAGTCAAACTTCGCATCTTTCTCCAGTAGTTTGCACAATGGACTAGAAATTTTGGAAAAGTCTTTGATGAATCTACGATAGAACCCAGCATGGCCAAGAAAACTACGAACTCCCTTCACCGAAATTGGAGGCGGTAGCTTCTCAATAACCTCAATTTTTGATCGATCAACCTCTATTCCTCTTTCGGAGATCTTGTGCCCAAGAACGATTCCTTCTTTTACCATGAAGTGACACTTCTCCCAATTCAGCACAAGGTTGAACTCTACACATCTTTGCAATGCCATGCTCAAGTTTGCCAAACACGCTTCAAAAGACTCACCAATAACTGAAAAGTCGTCCATAAATACCTCCAAAGTGTCTTCAACCATATCAGAGAAAATAGACATCATACAACATTGAAAGGTGGCTGGTGCGTTACATAACCCGAATGGCATACGTTTGAAGGCAAACGTACCATATGGGCATGTAAACGTTGTCTTCTCTTGGTCTTCGGGAGCAATACAATTCTGATTATAACCTGAATAACCATCCAAGAAGCAAAACCATCCTTTCCCCGCTAATCGATCTAGCATTTGGTCCATAAATGGCATGGGGAAGTGATCCTTGAGTGTCCAAGAATTCAGCTTGCGGTAGTCCATGCATACTCTCCATCCAGTAACGGGCCTGAGTGGAATAAGCTCATTCTTCGCATTTGCGACCACCGTCATACCTCCTTTCTTGGGAACACATTGTACAGGACTTACCCATGTGCTATTAAAGATAGGATATACAACTCCTGCATCTAACCACTTGATAATCTCCTTCTTCACTACTTCTTGCATAGGTGGGTTTAAACGTCTTTGGTGTTCAATGGTGGGTATGCACTTTTCTTGAAGCTGAATTTTATGTGTGCAAATCCCAGGTGGAATACCAATAATATCCGTAATGGTCCATCCAATGGCTCTAATATGTTTGCGTAAGATTGCAATAAGAGCTACAACTTGTTGCTCACCCAAATCGGCTGCCACTATAACTGGAAGAGTGTTTTCGCTTCCTAGGAATGCGTACTTTAAATGACTTGGAAGCTCCTTCAATTCTAACGTGGGTGGTTCTTTAATAGATGGCTTAGCTGGTGGTGTGGGTCGATTCTTGAGATCAAGATCCAGCTTCTTGGGAGTATAGCGATAGGTCCCTAATCCCGATAGAGCACAAATAGCTTCTTCAGAAATTTCAGCATCCTCAATCTCTCCTTTCATGAGCAAAACCTCCAAAGGATCATCAAGAATTTGCTCTTCTTCAAGTCGTTCTTTCTCATCATCAAGGACAACATCAGTCACAGAAAATACACTCAGATCTTTGGGTTGCTTCATTTATTTGCAAACATCAAAACGAACCACTTCGTCATTTATTCGGAATGAAAGCTTATTAGCTCTCAAATCAATGAGCACACTTCCTGTAGCAAGGAAAGGGCGCCCCAAGATTATGGGAACCTCAGAATATGCTTCACAATCCAAGATGACAAAGTCTGCTGGGAAGATAAATGAAGAAACCTTTACCAAGACATCGCATAAAATACCAACAGGTCGTTTTACCGACCTATCCGCCATGACAAGCCTCATATTGGTTGGTGTAGGATCTCCTAACCTCAACTTCTTGTAGATCGATAATGGCATCAAGTTGATGCTGACTCCTAAATCACATAATGCTTTGGCAAAGTTCAAAGATCCGACGGTGCAAGGAATAGTGAAAGCTCCGGGGTCGGCCTTCTTCTGAACTATCGATCGGGTAGCAATTGCACTATAATGATGCACATCATCCTTCAGCTTATAACTTGCTGCCCTCTTCTTAGTCAAAAGATCTTTCATAAACTTCGCATACCCAGGCATTTGTTCAAGTGCCTCTACCAGTGGAACATTAATGGTCAGCTGCTTCAACATAGTCATAAATTTGCTGAACTTAGTGTCATCCGCCACCTTCTTCAATCTTTGGGGAAAAGGTGGTGGTGGGTATGGAAGTGTTCTCTCCGTGGCTTTCTTCTCCTCTTGCTTCCGTTTTTCCATTTTTTCAGGCTGCACGTCACTAGGTGTAACGTCCTTGACGTTGGAAGTAGTTGTTGCGTCATCATCTCCTTTTGCAATGTCACCAGGTGTAACGTCCATGTCCGCAATTTCGTCAACCACTTTCTTGCCTGTTGCTGAAGTTTCCAGCACCTTACCACTTCTGGTAGTGATGGCCATGCATGACCCATCATTCCTTGGGTTTTGCACCGTATCGCTCGGTAAGGTGCCAGCCTTTCTTTGATTGAATGCTGCTGAAAGTTGGCTTAATTGCTGCTCTATTTGCTTGATAGAAGTGGAATGAGAATCAACTAATTTCTTCATGGAGGAAAAATCATTAATCACCTCCGTAACTCCCGCGCTCGTTGCTTCCACTCCTTTCAATAACTTAGCCATCATGTCTTCCATAATGCCAGAATTAGATGTGGTGGTGTCACGTCTACCAGGGGGAACGTACAAACCACTCTTTTCATTGTTTTTCTTCCAACTACCTTGGTCTTTGCTTCCAGATTTATCATAATAGTTCAAACCTTGGTTTCCTTGGGCATTCCTGCGGAAACCCCCCCTGATTGTTCAAGTAGTTGGCCTCCTCTTCAGAATCAGATTCGTCTCTTCCTTTTAGCGCTACAGCTTTCACTTTTTCGGTCTTCCCTGATAATAAATGCTTTGTCAGAAGATCCACTTGTGTTTTCATGTGTGCCATGTCTTGATCACGTTCTTCTTCTCTTGTTCTTTGGTCTGCAGTCATGCCAATAGATAACGTGGGGCTTGCTACCTCAGAATCCCTGGTATGCCAAGCTCTACTTTGTTTCGTTATGCAATCTAGCATATTGCTTGCTTGACCAAAGGTGAGGTCCATAAAAGAACCTCCAGCTGCGTTGTCCACCACTGGTTTAGTTATTGAATTCAAGGCTCTATAAAAGATCTCCATGAGGTGAACATTAGTCATGTAATGGTTTGGGCATCTCGCTAGCTTTGTCTTGAACCTCTCCCATGTTTCATGAAGAGCTTCAGAGGGAAGCTGACGAAAGTTGCTGATTTCATCTCTCAATTGAGCCCTTTTGGATGGCGGAAAGAATCTTTCTAGGAAAGCGTCTCTCAATTGCCTCCAATTTGTAATTGAATCAAGAATCAGCCCATTCAACCATAGTGTTGCCTCCCTAGACAGAGACAATGGAAATAGACATAATCGAATAGCATTCTGACCAACACCAGGATTGTCAAAGGACTTGCATGTAGAAATAAAGTTGATGAGATGCATATTCGGATCGTCGCCTGCTAGTCCACCAAATAATCCCTTGAGTTGCAATAACTGAATCATGGTGCTTGTAATGTTGAACTTGGCTCCGGGCGCTAATGGTGGTGGAATTATAGCTCCAATGGCTCCGGCACCATCAAGATCATCATCATCGTCGAAAGCTGGCTGCAAAGGTTGGCGATCATACCTGTACCGAGCTTGTCGACCTCTTCTGTTGGCAGGTGTTATAATTTCAGCATCACGCCTAGGGTTTAGTAACTCGTCATCACCTAAATCTTTATCGTCAGGATTTGTTGCTCGCCCAGGATTATCAATGTTTTGTTGTTGGACTTGAGCAGTGGCAAGAGAAGCTAATCTTGCTTGCTCGTGTTGAGCAGCCATCCTGTCGATTTCAGCTTGTGCTTCCATTCTTCTGATTCGTTGTGGTTCAGGATTCATTGGTAATAACGGTTGACCAGAACTTCTAGTATGGGGCATGCACTAAAGTAAAAACCTGCAAGAAACAAAAACAAAAACTAAAAGTAAAAGTACGAGAATCTTTGACCAAAGGGTCTAGTAATTATCACGAACTTGATTGACACTCGTATTCCCCGGCAACGGCGCCAATTTTTGATAACGCTTAATCTACAGCTCGCGCAGTAGTGTAAAGCGGATGTTAGCAAATATAGAACCCAACCTGGGTTGGGTGTCGATCCCACAGGGAATAGCTTGGCCAACAAGTAAGCAAAATTACTAAACTTTTGGTGCAAGTCTCGTAAAAAGGGGGGATTCTTGTCTTGCAAGTAATGTAAACAAAGGCTGAAAATAATAAAGTAAAAGGAGAGAGATTGTTACGTTGGTTGTAAACAATGAGAATTGAAGCGTTGGGGTTATGTCCACCTTCTGAGGTATACGTCTCTATTGGCTATGAGTGTGTAGAATTCTGACATGCAATTGCTTATAGAGAATTGTAGTCGATGGTAAATCCAAGCGTCTCTCGACCTAAACAAGGACTATTTCACTTTAACTCTCTCGAGCTTAAAGCGTGTCTAACGGTACGAATTCTCCAAGAGATTAGTCCAGTTACGGCACTAGCTTTTTAATAGGAAAGGGTGTCCTACTACCTTGACATTATCTCTTTTCCAGACAAATAACCTTTCTCTCGAACAAGTTAAATGTTAGACTGGCGTATTCTTGCATTTGAAACCGCAAAGAATGTGGATTAAGATGAAGAGAATAATGATATAAGCAATATACGTGTCTTGAACTCACAAACTCACAGCAATAGATAGTATCTCATTCGGCTTCCATAACCCCAACAGAGAAGTTTTGTTACCCATGAATGCGAAGGAGATCACGATTGACATTGTTATTATATCACGATATTGAGTAATGGCGTGTAGATCAAGTGATAGGCGTTAGGCGTGAATTCCTTAGCTTGGTAAAGATTCTCTTGTTGTGGAATTTAAGAATAGAAGAGTAGAAGAAGAAAAATAGAATTAATGGAAAGATTAGAAGACTTGTAATTGAGAAGTAGAATATGTCTCTCCACTAAGGGAGGACTTAATTAAAAATCTCTAGCATGATAGGGTATTTATAATACTCCTATCCTACTCCTACTATGCTAATGAAATAAATAACCAAATCCTACTAAACTAAGGAAATACTTAACCCATTTGTACTAGGTTAATGTAACATTCTCCTAATCCAAATAAACTAATGAAATACATAACCCAATTGCACTAGGTTAATGTATCATTGTCAAAATCCAGCTTTGTGTCTGTAAGTCCCCAAAGTCTTCAGAAATGTTGTTTTAGCCCGGGACAGATTTTCCATGCAGCAGTTTTGGTCCTTAGGCGTGTAGACTTTCTTCCCTTCCTTTGTGAGCTTTCTTTTGCGTCAAGTAAGCCATAAAATGCTGTATTTTGCATCATTTATACCTGAAACTTTACTATTTATGTTCGTTAGCTCATTTACAGGAAAAAGGACTAAAAGTGCATGAAATATATAATTTGTTCTCAAAACTAGGCTAAAATATGGGCAAAATATATTGATATAGGCGTGTAAATTCGCCTATTATCAGTGTTACAACAAGGAAAAGATCTAGCAGGCTATGCCACACTGCCCTGTGACTGAGTATCCTGAGCTCTGGGTCCCTGACTAGTCTAAAAACTCTGAGATTGCCTATCAACTAGGGGTCTGGGCAATGGGGTGCTAGCTGCAGACTGTGCCTTGCCCCAAAACTTCTTCTTTTGCCATTTACCACCCTAGTTACCGCTCTATGGTTGACTATGGTTCTAATCCGCTATTTTGGCTCTCTTCACCTGCCTGTCTTTGTCTCTAGATTCAGAAATTTTCTTTTTCTTCTCTTCTACCTTTTGCATTTGGACTGATAGTATAGCAAAGTCCACCTCCCTATTTAGCATCGCCCTTTGAAATTCAAGTGCTAGATCATCAGAAAAGCCGAATGGAAATTTCCTCATCTGGGCCCTTATATCTATCATTTCTGGTGCATAATGATCCAGTTAATTAAACTTTAGAGTGTACTCATGGATACTCATGTTCCCTTGTTTAAGATTCGTGAATTCCTTTGCTTTGGCTTCCATCAACTCTAGAGGAAAGAATCAGTCAAAAAAAGCTCCCATGAACTCATCCCAAACAATGGGCTCAGCACTCTCCCCTTTCGTATCCTCCCACTTGTTGTACCATTGGTTCGCTATATCCTTAAGTTGGTATGCTTCTAACTCAACCCCTTCTACCTGATCCACATGTATAACTCTAAAAATATTCTCTTTTTCATCTATGAACTCCTGGGGGTCCTCTTCTACTTTAGTGCCAGAAAATTTGGGTGGGTTCATTCTCATGAACTGGCCCACCCTAGTGGCCTTAGAGTAGGAATAGGTTCTAGGGTGTGGGCTCTGTTACGAGTCCTCATGCCATGAGGGGGGAGGACTTCATCATCCTGAGTATCCTAGTTGCTAGAACAATGAGGAGGCATGACTATTTTCTGAAATACAATGGATAACTAATTAGGGGACAGTTCTGATTTAGATTCTAAAGCATGAACTAAATCACAAAGAGGGGAAACACTTTCCTAAATGCCTAGTATCTTCCTACTTATAAGTGTGGTCGCTACACATCAATAAACAAGACTCTACCCAATGCGATTTCGCAGACACCCTGGGACCATGAACCATGCTCTGATACCAAGTTTGTCATGACCCAAACTAGGGCCTGGCCATGACGAACATCTGACCCATGAAGGCCCAGATGTCCCACTCTATCTGGTAATTATACACAACATTCATATAATAAAAGGAAAATGTGGAATTATAAATCAAATACTGAAACATGGTCATACTCTGAAATAAGTTTAACAATGAAGGAAAACTCCAATAATATCTAAATAACATCTGACTCAGTCTGCAAAATCTCTACTAATTCTTAAAACAATACTATCTGAAGTTTGTTACAAGGAACCAAGTAGACCAAAACAGTAGAATAATGAATATCTGTAAGACATTAGGCCTTCCAAAATATAGAAGGCTCACCACTGCACAATCTTTTCTGCTATTTGAATTATCTACTGCTTATCTTGACCCCTGGACTGTTCCTCAAAACCTGAGAGGTTGGAGAGGGAGGATGGTCAATACAGATGTACTGGTACGCAGAGCTAATCCAAAATAGTCATTAATAATCAACATATATGAGATCAATTTAAAATAGTTCATAAAAATATCATATAGTAAGAAATCACATGGGCATTTTAAAGACTTTGAAATATTTCTTTGAAACCATGACTCATTCTTTGTCTTGCTTTTTAGCTAGATAATATACCCTACAATCTATAATTCCATGGGCTATATGGAATCTTCCCTTGACTCGGTGGCCAAGCCCCCAATCCAAGTTTTTCACAAGGATTGGAGTATCTATAAGGGGGACACGCAAGATCACATAGCAGGGTGCCAAAGTCCCTAATCAAGTCAACATGTCATGGTAGTTCACAAAATTATAAAGAAGGATACCTAACCATAGTCCCAACTTAGGATGACATGAATCAAGGTACATAAGATCACAAAGCATGGTACCATAATCCCGTGTCGGTAAATCATGGTCTCTATCATAGAGTCTTTTAACTCGTACTTTCTTCGAGTAACCATCTAACTCTTTTAAATCAAACTCTAACTTTGTCATGGCATACATTTATATGGTATCATCATATAATTGAATTGCAAGTCACAGTAGCTCATCAATTCTCCAACTTTTCATTCCATTTACAGCAAGCACATATATAAACCTTTCACACACATCAAACACATGCACCATGGTTCTTAACATGTAATAATTTCAAGAAACTTTATCATTTATGAGTAATATTATGTCAATTGCAAAATCTCATGCTCTCGATGGTTTAACACAAATATAGTGTGGGGTATAAAAGACTAACACAATTCATATACGTCGCACCTTTTCAAAATTCAGATCAAATGTTCACAATTCAACAATTGAAATATATGCAAGCCAACAACCCCATGATATTTCAATATTTCTTTCCAAACCATATCACAAAACATGTTATTGATATTAAAACAAAACCCCACTTATAAAACCATATGTGTACGTATAGATAGTAAGGTCTTGCGTAAATTCTTTTCAAAAATCTTGCCCATGAGATTTGAGAAAACCCCACGTACCTCTATTTCAAAAAGTAAATGGATGATTCTTGAAGCTTACAATGCGAGGATTCCAAATCTCCAATAATCTTCTAAAACCCACGGTTAAATCTTGAGCTCTGAGGATTTTTAGTCTGAAACCCTAATGGAGTTTTTTGAGAGATTTTGATGAAAAGAAACTTACTTTGGTGTTCTTGGGATTAAACCTCATGTTAGAGATGATAAGGGGTTGGAGAAGTACCATTTATACCTTTAATTAGACGGAGTAAAAATATAACTGGTGCCCAATTTTATGGGCCACCCCGATGCAACACAATCGCTGTGGCTTACTGGAAATAGCCAATTGGGAAATTATCTCACTCAGTGATACGCCACGATTGTGGAGTCTCACTGGAAATTGATGAATACAAAATTTGGATCCTCTGTAACGCGCTAAACACCTGAATGATGATGTTTTATGACTAGCACATAAAATAGCCATAACTCTCTCATCGGGTGTTAGTTTTGGACGAATCCTATATCAACGGAAATCTTATTCAGTCACCTATATAATGAAAAGTTAAAATTCAAATAATTCCATAGGTATTTAAGTATAATTCACTCTAGAAGACCATGCTTGATACTTTTATGGACAAATTTTATCTTGGAAACTTTCGGGGCATTACATTTATTTTGATAAAGACTCTAATGAAAGGGGGAGTTATGAAAAAGGAAATAAAAATAAAAAGCGACTAATGAATTCTAATGATGTGGTTCCAAAGACCAATGAGTCAATTGCTGAAAATCCTAAGGTAGTTGAAGAAAAGGGTGAAAGTGAGGAAGCTACGAAAGCGGTTGATGTTGATGGTCCAAATCTAGATGAAACTTTGGTTATTCTGTTATCTTAAATCAAAATTCCTCCCCCATTATTATAAAGGCTCAAGAAGAAGGAATATGATACCAAGTTCAAGAAATTTCTTACAAGGTTTAGGAACCTATTGTTGAATATTTCATTGTTATAAGTGTTACAAGAGATGCCCGAGTATACTAAATTCATAAAGAAATTGGTTACAAAGAGATGAGTCATGGATTTTGAATCTATATAGGTAATGCATAATTTTAGTGCCATAATGTCTATCACAATGATGTGCTATAGAAATATAGCACTTTCGATGCTTAAAATGATGAATATATGCAAGTTTTAGGTTTTTTGGTTAGGTATGATGTGCTTTGGGTATGTTTTATAGGAAACTAAGTTTTGGATGAAAATTCTAAGGAAAATATGTAAAATAGAGTGTTTGTCTATTTACTTAATCATTTTTTGGATATTTATGACACTTTTCGAATGTATGTGACCAAACAATGTGTTGAAACTTGATGTTTGGAATCTTGGTTATAAGATTTGGAAGGCCTGACACTTACCTATGTCTATATGTGGAAAACATGTAGTACGTGTGTTCCATAAGGTAAGTACCATAATTAAAGATCCAGAGGGTGAAAGCACTGAAAATGAACTTCTGCCACTTACCTATGTCAATATGCGGACCGCATGTAGCATTTATGGATCGGATGTGGGTAAGGTAAGTGTAATATGACCAAACTCCAAAGAGTTGACGGTGCAGGAAATTTTTGTGGCACATACCCATGTCTAAATGTACTCAGGGTCAGGCCGCATATAGAACATGCACCCAAAGCCAAGCCACAAGTAAACATAGGTAAGTAGCCACTGACCCCTTTTCTCTTTGTTTTCTCTAGGATTTGATTTTGAGGGTTTCCTTATATACTATAAATACCCCTTATGTGTGTTTTAATAAAAGTGACACACTCTTGATACTTAAAAATATATTTTGATTTTAAGATTCAATTTTTTTCTTGTAAATCTCTTATATTGATTTTGGTTGATTAAGTCTGTTAATATTTTGGGGTTTTTTATAGTGATTATTGTGATTACATCTTATGCTTTCAATAAAGAATGTTGTTGATTCTTTAATTAGCATGAGTAGCTAAAAACCATTAGCTAGGGTTTGAAAAGCCTGGTGGATTGATGAAGTAGGGAAAGTGCTACATTATTCTCAACCGATATCCATCCATGTGTGGTACTATCTTCACTTTAATAGCTATCTTAGGATTCTGTCTAGATTACTTCTACTTACTCCAAAAGAGGAGTAGTGACTAGGAAAAGATAATGACAATAGTAATTTAAAGTTTAACTATCGATCCATGCTACTAGGTAATATCTAAGTAAGATGGTTAGTTGTCATCTAATAATGAGAGACTCAAAAGGTAATAGTTAACTAGGATCTATGATAAGGGTTCATAATGCGACATCCTGAGAGTCAAAACGTAAGGGGTGAAATTTATTAGCTAGTCTAAAAGATGGTTGGTGGTACATATCTTATCAGATTCTTCAAGTAAGGTATCAGGTTGGTTCGATAAAGTATGATAAGCTTACGGATTTGAGAAGCCAAGGGGATCATAATCCTAGTGTTCACCGAAGATTGATTACAACCCAAGTTGATAGTAGCTACTTGTTTGATATTGATACTTTAATCCCTCTATTTACTTTTCTAGTTTTGCCTGTTGATTACAATAATTGAAAGCCGCAATTCTATGTATTCCCTTGGGATTTGAATCCAACCTTTGTTGGGTTAATAAATTTGACAATGACCGCATAGTATTCATATTGAAGGTGTAGCTTTGGCATCATAGAAAATTTGTCATCATTTTCAGGGAATATGGTATTGAGTTGTGAATCGAGGTTGTTGCAGTTTTTGGGTCTTTTTATTTATCCTCTTAGTTGGATATATGCCGGTGTATGACTAGCAGACAGAGTAGAGAAAATCCCTTACTCCCATTAAATCCAAATCTATAGAGTATCCTATAAATACCAAGTAGGATGATGGAACTAAAAAGAAATGATAATCCTGAAGGGGTTTGTGATGATGCACACTAGGTGCCTCTCCCTCCTCCTAAAAGAGTTTAGGACATTGTTGACCAGTAGATAAAGGTGATATTAGCATAATCTACTTATTATATGAGTAAAAAAAGATGCTCAGAAAATAGCTTGAGAGGTAGAGTTAGCTGTGCAGAGGTAAGAAGCAGCCCGACGAGCAGCACTTGATGAAAATTAAAACAGAGCTAGAGGTGACCATGTTCAAGTGATCCCAGTTTACCAATAATTATAGACATATGAGGATTATGAATAGGATATAGGGTACGTTAGGATGGAAGAGACTGGAGCCATTAATCCTTCTATTTTATACCCAGGCATTAAGTTTGACAAAACAAGCGCAATGATTTAGCTCTTAAATCTGAAGGGTGTATTTGCGGGCTAACCTACTGATGATGTAAACATACACCTTACAAATTTCATTAGGATCTAAATTTTGTATACCAATCTATAGGTTAATTATGAGGTGCCTGTACTGAGGTTGTTTCCATTCTCACTTTCAGGAGAAGCATCTTTATGGCAAGGGGAATTGCCAAAAGGATTTATCACTATATGGAATGAGTTATGTAGGCAATTCTTGAATAGAGTCTTTCCTCTATCTAGGATATTGCAACTTAAGGATGAGATTTATATCTTTAGGCATCTATAATTATATTCCATGTACGAGGCTTGGTTCAGGTTCAAGAAGAAGATAAGTATGGTGCCTAACCATTAGATTAAAGATACAAGGTTACTAGATATATTCTACAGAACCTAGACCATCAGTTCTAGAGCCATGGAAGACACAATCTCTAGAGGAGCTTTGATGAGACTATGTTGGGAGGTAGCTTCAGATATGTTAGATCAGATCTCTCTCACTAACTGAGGATGGCAAACTCAGGAGGTTTAGAGGGGATCTGGCACATATATTATTGGTGCCTCCTTCAACCAAAAACTAGCTGATGATTCAGTGGCACAAGAAATTATGCTGCTGAGAACTAATCTGAGGTAAATAGCAAAATAGTTTATAGCAACAAGTTCTGAGAAAGTGAATGTAGTAGGAGAATAGGGTTCAACTTCCAAAGTTTATGAGTTAAAGTTAGAGGAAAAAAAAACTATCTGGGTCATTAGTTGGTGAGATTTTGATCCCAAAGGCAAGGAAACCAAGGTCTAAACTATTCTAACCGATACAGAAACCGTAACAAGAAGTGACATAGTGATTGGGTAAAGTACGATTACTATAAACAGAAGGGAGATTGGAAAATTTCTCCTGGCAGACGAGATGTAGAATCAAGAATAGAAGAGATGCTGACTAAGATCATAAAAGGATCAAGAAAATCAGGAGAACAACCTTAAGGATATTATTTTCAAGGTTTACTCCAAAGGTTGAATCTCATGCTATTGCTATTAATTAGTTGGAACAACAACTCGGCAGATGCTAGCAACACTAAGCCAGAGGCAGCTAGGTACACTTTTGAGCAATGCTGTGCAAAATCCAAAAAATGACGGTTATGTTCTTGCTATTACCATAAGGTGTGGCATAACTATGGCAGATCCCCCACTACCTATTGCAGAATCTCCTAGGCATGATGAAGTTGTTGTTGATAAGGAACCTGTTGTGAAGTCAATAAAGGCAACAATTGGTGATGATAAAGTTGGTAAGGAAAAAGGTAAAGGTAAGGTCATTGAACTGGAAATAATAAAAATTATATGACCATCCCCCACATTTTTCTTAGAGATTAAAGCGAAAAAAGAGGAATGTAAGTTCAACTGATTCATTGAGATGTTGAAAGAGTTGAGCTTGAACATACCTCTTCTTGAGGCATTGGATAAGATGCTTGGATATTCCAAGTTTATGAAGTAATAGGTTACAAATAAGAAAATGGATATGATTAAGGATGTTGATGTGTTACAACACTATAGTAAACTCACGACTAGGTATTTTGCCCAGAAAAAGGGTGATCCCAGAACATTCACTATACCATTCTCTATTGGGTAATCTCGGTTTGCCATTGCCTTATGTGACTTAGGAGCTAACATAAATTTAATGTTGATGGTTGTATTTAATCAATTGGGCTTGAGCCCTCTTGAACCAACTGCAATGCGATTATTGATGGATGACCACACTATGAAGAAACCTGTGGGAATTTCTTTTGATGTGATCAGGAGAGTTGATAACTTCATCTTTCCAGCTGAATTTGTCATTCTGGACTGTGATATTAATACTGAGATGCCCATTATATTGAGTAGACCATTTATAGCCACGGGTAGAGTGATGGTTGGCATAAAAAATAGAGAATTAAAGTTCAGAGTCTATGATGAGGAGGCCATATTAAACATTCAAAAAAATTATAAAACAGTCGATCAACATGAGGGTGGTGTCAGTAAAAGACTATATAAATTACCCATGAGGGTATTCTATGGGTATCTTGATGAATTTTAAGTAATCAAAGTACCCCCGTGATTCAGCGATGTTAAATAAAGCATTGCATGAGAGGCAAAACATTGTCTTGTTAGTAAAGTTTGAGTAACCAGTATACCCATGTCGTGCCGCGACGTTAAATAAAGCACTGTATAGGAGGCAACCCACTATTTTAGAGTTCACTTTTGTTTGTTTTTCTTTTGTAAGTTTGTAGTGTATGGACTTACCCAAAATATGGTAGGATTGCTACATCTATAACTTTCCATGTAAGGGGACTTTGTGACCAACCCACAAGTCTCACTCGGGCCAGGTAATGTTGATCGATAATTAAAAAAAATGAAATTTTAAGGATAATGATGGAAAGTTCTAGACTTTAACACATAATAATACTTTTAGAGTTGTAAATTCAAGATACAAAACCATAATTATCTAGGAAAATAGTAAAATACAAACTCCAGGAAGCAGGAAGTTAGGCCAAGAAATTAGGCCCACTTGCGCTAAGCACATATAGATCACTTGTGGGACATGCTCCCACTGGCAGGCTGCATGTTGCGGCTGCAAGTGGCTCATGTGTGGGATCAAATTTTAATTTAAATTTTGGGCCAACCAATGCTTATTAATACCTAATTTATCCCCCTTCACTATTTAAACATATTTTTCCTCATTCTAACCCATTTTAATCCTCAAAATCTTATGTTTCTATTTAAATCCAAACTTCCTTCTCAATGCATAAACTAATCCCACAATTTGAAAAAGGATAAATTGAAATTTAGTTATGGTATCAACTTATCCCATTATGCAAAATAAAAGCTCAATCTATGGTTTTACTGTATCTCTTTATAGTTCAACTATAAATTCTCAAAGAAAAGGAAATTTCTTGGCTCCTAATAGTTATGTTTTGATTTAAATAGTAAACAAGCAAGTTGCTATGTGTATTTCCATGCAAAATATATAGAAATAAGCATGCTTGTGTGTAGGAATCTTTAAGTAGCCTAAACTTTTGATGTTAGACTTTGTTTTGAATTAAATACTAAGGTTAGGCCCTAAATGGAAGTTGAACTTAAACAAGCAGTGGAATGCCAAAAGTTGGGCATGTGAATTTTCATTGAAAAATCATGGTTATTGTTATATATATGTGTGCATTGGACTTATTGGGACTGCAAATAAGTTATAAGGGGTGTGAAAATTGAGGAAAAATTCAAATATTTTAAATTTCAATGTTTTTCTTCAACTTTTACAATCCCCCATTTTTTGTTGGAAACTAATGTCTATTATCTTAGGTACATATGTCACCAAAAGCATCTAAGAGAAGGTTGATTCATCGAGGAAATGGGATGAGTCCCTCGAGCCTATTAGCTCAGTGGAGAAGTACCCTATTACACAGATTAGAGAAGTTGAGGCTGAGGTGACATATAGAGTTACTATAGGCCAAGTGCGCTAGGCAACTGAGACTATTATTTTAGGAACTTTGGGATAACCACTACCTGATCAGTCCTAGTAGGGCAAAAGGCCAGGCTTTATATGACCTAGGTCTCGAACAATGGTTATTCAGACTATCCAGGCTGCCCAGGTAGGTCTAGCTTGACCGAGGATAATATCAGCTTTGAGATCAACTCCATACTTTCCTTCATTGAGTAATGATAATAATGAGGATGAGGTAAATTCTAAGCCAGCTTCATAGGGTGTAGATCAGGACCTCCAATCTGAGGAGGGGCCCAAGATTTATTAGAGGTTGTAGATTAGGAGAAGTCATCAGTGGTACCCCAGTCTAAAGTGGAAATAGCAACTCATGCACAGCCATCAGGTGTACCCCAATCTAAGGAAGGTATAGAAAAATCTTCCAATGAGGTAACCATTCTAAATGAGGAGGCACTATCATAGTAGGGATAGAGTTCTGCCACCCCTACACACACCTCGGAGTCAACATTAAATGAGGATAACCCAAGGTGGTATGTAGAGTAAATACAGATGATATATGATATAGATATTCATATATCAGAGACCGATAGGCCCAAGAAAGAGTGCAATATTGATCTATCTATTTTGAGTAGAGTACCACCATTATGAGCTATTTTTGATCGTTATTACTTAGAGTGGATGACTAGACCACTCGATTTTTACAACCCAACTTTAGTATAGTAGTTTTATACATTATATCATACCATAGTAGTTGTTTTGATGCACAGATTTATAAGTTTGATGATACATATGGCGTATCAACATCTTGAGCAGACCCTTGTTAAAGAGGTCAGGGTTTATATTTCAGTAGTGAGTATCTGTCGGGTTATTTTTAGTTAATTATATGTCACTCCAGCTTCCATAGCAGAGTGTAACTATAGACTGAGAGTCATACATGATTGGAATATCATTTAGGAGGTAGATCACAGACATGAGAGCGTTGATATAACTAGGTGGATAGCCGTCTACATATTTTTCTTAGGTGATGAGACCCCATCGATTGAGGGATATGGTGTGATAAAGAATGCCTCTTTCATATTTGCTGCTAAATTCTCGGGGTTTCTCATTAGAAATAGATTTTTCCTAACGATTTCAGATAATGTATTATCTTGGAGGAAGCCGAATGGATTGTTAGTATGATGGATGGATATGATATTGACTTTGCATCCATCCTCGACATGACATTTATGATAGATCCTATAGGGAAGTAATGGATCTTCCATTCTCAATCCTTATTCAGATATTTTGTGATAAGGCAGGTGTACCAGATATATTGAGAGTCGATGAGAGAGTACTTATGATAACCACTGTACAAACAAAGACAGTGAAGGATCGGACATACCTAGCTCTTCCCATGAGACCCAGTGGGCCTGCCACAGTACCTTGGAAAAAACTGAGGGCCTCTTCAGTTTCCACAAAGCCTACAGATGTGCATGGAGGTGATGTAGTAATTAGCATTGATCTTGAGATAGAGAAGCAGAGAGAGGCCTCTAATTTGATTACTTAGGTTGAGGGGACACCGTCCACTTATTCATCAGCCTTGGCTTCTAGTTCAGAGTTAATGGGTATTTCTTCAATGACCCCTTACCCATCTACTACAGCTGCTACTACAATATGACTTTGGTATGCTCTCTCACAGAGAGCCATATAATGGACACTCCTCCAGGCATACCCCCTGTGGTTTGATATTACCTTCGGATAGACCCACATATATTGATTTATTTCTGGAGGATAATGAGGAAGTCCCAGTATATGGGACTAAGAGAGGACATATTAGGGATCCATAGGATCCTAATCTTCCATATGTCTTGTCCTTAAAAACCTAGAGAAGATTTGATGGACACTGTAGCTATTGATAGGATGAGGCTTGCTAAGAGAGAAGTGGGTGCATTTTTCAGTAGTGCACCACCACCACTATCGCCTTCATTTGTAGATATACCCCTATCAGGGGATGCTCATGACATAGACTCCTAGTGCATCCCATGTATGTTCTTATTTCCTTTGTTTTATATTATTTTAATACATTATGGATAGTTCATAGTTTTCAGTTGGGGTGGGGTATACAATAGCAGCCATGGGTTTATGTTGTCATGCTTCTTTTCCTATCGGTCGCGGTATGGTTGTAAAATTGGCATGTCTAGGGTTAACTTATGTAGTATTGCATTTTATATTGTATTGTGTGGCATTTTTATATAATTAGGAGATCTCTAAGTATTTAGGTCAATTGTTATGTTTTTGATTGATTTTTGAGAAAAATAATACCCCTCAAAATTTTTAGAACTTTGTGAATTTATATATGTGTGAACATTGTGGATCTTGGTATGGAATTAGGATTAAGGACATGATAATCACTTGCTAATAATTTCATGAACTAGATAAGTAGTAGGTTGTAATATTGAATTTGTTACATATGTGTGTGTGAAATGCTACTTAGCTCCCTTTGTGTGTTGAATTTAGAACTTTCTCGATTAGTCTTGCTGAGGTCGTAGGATAGTTGGTTAGGAAAGGATCATATGCCATTTTAGATTTTAGCCCACTTGCCTAAATGACCTTTCTAATATGAAATAGTACCGTTTGATCCCTGTTTGAGCCTTATACCCAATTTTTCTTATTTCACCTATCACCTTCCTATTTGTGTTTTAGTAATCTATTTTGGCCCGTTTCTCATTGGATATTGTGATCCCCAATTCAGGTAAATTTCCTAAGTTAAGGGTGGCTATCATAGGGGTGCGTTATGTAAACTGGTTATGTAGAAGGGTGAAATAAGAGAAAAAGTTAGTAGCGTTGGGTGTGATAGCAAAAGAAAAGAAAAATAAAAAATAGAAAAAAAACTATGAGAAAGTGAAAAAGAAAGAATAAAAGGCCACACCCAACCTGAAATATGCAATAAAGAATAAAAAGTGAGAAATAAGTGTAGAATAAAAAGAAAGATGGTTAATGAGTGGACCCCAAAAGTAGTGTAGTGCCAAGGAGGCTTAGTTACTTAATATGTCCATATGTACCATACCTTCCCCCCATGCCTACACTACTAGTCGAGAAAAGTCCTATAGTGATCTTAACTTGACTATCTTAATGATAAGTTAAAGAAAATAAGGGCAAGCGTATGGTATTTGATGCACACTGATTGGAACTTCTCTTTTGGGTGTGAGTGTCTCTTGACTATCCCTGTATTGACATGCATTATTTCATATGAGTAAGTGAGACTTTTTTATTATGAGGGCACATTATTTATATTGCTAGCTACTTATGTGTTTGAGTAGTGCAACTTGTACATATGCAGGGTTGTATGTAGCCAATGTAATGCCAAACCTTGATCCCACATTATTGTGCTTCATGTTCATACGTTGTTGTTTTCAAAAGGCTGAAATATGGGAGTGTATTGTGGTTTGAGCTTAAAGTGTTGATTGACTGTCTTGAATAGCTTAAATTCTCCTAGTTAAACATCGTGTTTTTTTGTTTTTATTGTGTTGCTTGAGGACATGCAAACGTTCTAAGTTGAGGGTGTTGATGTTCTATAGAAATACAGCACTTTCAACGCTTAAAATAATGAAAATATGCAAGTTTCTTATGTTGTTTAGATATGATGAAAATATGCAAGATTCTTAGTTTGTTTGGTTAGATATGATGTTTTAAGTTTTGGATGCGAAGTTCAAGAAAAAGATAAAAAATTGAGTTTTTGGCTACTCATTTGTTGTTCCCAAGCGCACATGCAAGAGTATGTGGCCTCACAAGTAGTAAAGTGGCCCTTTTACAAGCCAAGTATCGATCACACAAGGACTAATGTTAAGAAACTACCCAATTCAAGTTTAACTCTTGAGATTCACAAGTGCAAACGTAACCAAAAGAGTTTTGAAGGTTTATAAATTAAAAGTAAACTAAAACAATGCAAAAAAGTAAAGACTTTGAACAATCAATGGATGAAAACCCGAGGCTAAAGCACTGCGAACAATCATACTATGCTATTGAAATTCATTGGTTAAGTTTCTAATCCTTGTTGCTGATTCACGAGGTTGATTTTATGATCATGGTTTCCCGACCTCTAACCACCTATCTAACTTAGACCCACAACTACATCATTGAGCAAGGATGTGAAAACTAATCTAAACATATTTTTATTTCATCCTGTGGTAAACCAAGTCAGGATTCTAGGTATATCCCTATCCTAGATGCTAATTCAAATCCCCTATTTTAAAAATCAACAATTACCCTACAATATTTACCCCCACATTCTATCTTCTTATTCCCCCTCCTGAGATTATAAGGTCGATAATATATGTATTATAATGGTTTCAAATCCTAAAAATAATGATAACAAGGGTACAAAAACAACCAAATATGATAAATAGACAAAAAAATCAATTTTTAGCAATCGTAGTCATGTTCTTGGCTTTAACCCCGGAAAGGGGGCGCTTAGCCACTAATGGACATAACCGTAATCACAATAATGGAAAACATATTAAATCCATAAAAAAACTAAAGTAAATATATAAAAACCCTAATTTAAGTTTTTTACATCCCCTCTTGAAGTTTCAATGTTTTTCAAGGTGCTTAGCATCAAGTACAAGTGTCCTATTTATAGGAGAACAATGTTTGTCATCGGTAGAACAAAGGGCGCGCTGCGAGGGTCTTTCCACTGGGATGGAGCTTGAGCCATGCCCTAATGGTAATAGAACATTTTTTGGGGTCCATTTTTAAGCTTTTCATGAATGTCACGTTCCCACTATCCATTTCCAAGGTCCTACATGCGCTAGTGACATCTGAGGTGTCCGTTTTACGTCAAATCTTATCCCGCACTCTTGTTGATCTATTCCAAGCCTTTTGGTGTTGTTTCCACTTGATTTTAGTATTTTATATCCTTAATATATAATAATAATCAAATATCCAAGAATAATATAACAAAACACCACAAATTATACCTGAAAACAACACAATCATCCAAGACGATGAACTGAAAACTAAAGCTAAGAATGCTAGTTTTTGTCCTTTTGATCTTTAACTTGGTTTTGACTGTTGTATAGTTATGATTATACTTTGAACAATATAAAAAATTTTTAACACACATAATTACATAATAATAGAATTATTAACTTATTAAACACATTAGAATCCATCAAGATCAACTAGAATGACACCTAGCTCAATCTAGTAACACTAGTTTTCTCGTTTGAACTCTAAATGACCAAATTAGTTCCAAACTTGTCTGAAAATATCTTTGAACTTTGTAATCACAAACTTTAGCACTTAGATTATTGTTTTTATCATTATTCACTCATTAAGAACTCAAGAATTCCTCAAAACAAGGCTAAATAATCCCGAATAACAATATCTTGGTACATAAATCCACCTAAGATCATTACTTGATCATTTTTTAGGTATTTATGACACTTTTGAGATGTACGTGACCAAATAATGTGCTGAAACTAAAAGTTTTGAAGCTTGGTTACAAGATTTGGGAGGCCTGGCGATTACCTATATCTACATGTGGACCATATGTGCCTAAGGTAAGTACAAAAATTAAAGATCCAGAGCGTGAAAGAGCTAAAAAAAAACTTCTATCTCTTAACTATGTAGACCATATATAGCATATATGGACCACATCTGGATAAGGTAAGTGCCAAAAATCCAAAGTCTAGAGTGTAGATAGAGGAAGAAATTTTTTTAGCACATATCTATGTCTACATCCGCCTAGGGTCAGGCCATATATGGCACATGCGCCCAAGGCCAGGCTGCATGTAGACACAGGTTAGTAGCCACCGACCCTTTTTCTCCTCTTTCATATAGTCTTTGATTTTTAAGGTTTCCTCATGTACTGTAAATACCCCTTATGTATTTTTAGTAAAAGTGATGCACTCTTGATACTTTCAAACATATTTTTATTCTAAAATCCAAATTTCGTCTTTGAATTCTCTTATATTGATTTTGGTTGATTTCAGTTAAAATTTTAGGTTTTCAGTAGTAATTATTGTGATTACATCTTTTGCTTTCAATTATGAATTTTGTTATTCTTTCACAAGCATGAGCAGCTAAAAACCCTTAGTTAGGCTTGTGGAAATCCTTGCGGATTGATGAAGTAGCGGAAGTGCTATGTTGTTCTGAATCAATACATAAGCATAGATTGTATTATCTTTCACTTTAATAGCTATCTTAGCAGTTGAAAATGTTAGGATCCCACGTAGATTGTTGATATTTACTCCAAAAGAGGAGTAGCAACTAGGAAAAGATAATTACAATAGTAAATTGAAGTTTAACTGTCGATCCATGCTACTAGGTATTATCTAAGTAAAATTATTAGAAATCATCTAATAACTAGAGACTCAAAAGGTAATAGTTAACTAGAATCTAGGATAAGGGTTATTAAGGCGACATCTTGAGACTCAAAAGGTAATGAGTGAAATATGTTAGCTAGTCCAAAAGACGGTTAGTGGTACATAACTTATCATATTTTGCATACTAAATATTGGGTTGGTTTAATAAATCACGATAACCTTACGGATCTGTGAAGCCAAAAGGATCAAAATCCTAGTGTTCACCAACGACTGATGACAATCGAAGTTTATACAAGCTATTTTATTGATATTGATACTTTAATCCACCCATTTACTTTTCCATTTTTGCCCATTGATTACAACAGTTGAAAGCCACAATTCCACATATTCCCTTGGGATTCGACCCTCACCTTTGTTGGGTTACTATGTTTGACAACAACCACATAATCTTTAGATTGAAGGGGTAGCTTGGCTCAATCACACAATGGTAGTGAAGAATGAAGATCTGGGTGTATTCACTATTTCTTTCACTATTGGGGTGCACATGTTTTGAAAAATATTTTTTGATCTTGGGACAAACATTTAATTAATGCCATTAGCCGTACTTTGATAGTTAGGTTTGGCCATCTGATGAGGTCCAAATAATACCTCTTATTAGATGATGATGCAATCGATGTCAAAATATAGTAACCCAATAGAGGTTGGGATCAAATCCCAAGGGAACATGTGGCTTTGCAAATCTCAAGTAGTTGTAGTCTACAGGCAGAAGAAAAAAAGTAAATGAGGGTTTTTGTGTAGTAATCTCGAGAAAGTAACTATGTTAACTTAGATTGTAATTAGTGTAGGTGAAGACTAGGATTGTTTTCCCCCTGGATTCTCAACTCCCTAGGCTTATCCTACTTTGTTCAACAAACTTGATACTTTGCATGCAAAATCAATAAGTTATGTACCTTCTATTGTCTTTTGGATAAGTAGAAGGATTTCACCATTCATCTTTTAAGTCTCAGGATGTCTCCTTACTAACCCTTATCTTGATACCAGTTGACTATTACCTTTTGAGTATCTATTTATTAGATGAAATCTAACCATCTTACTAAGATAGAACCTAGAAGCAAGGACCGACAGTTAAACTCGAAATTACTATTGTTTTTATCTTTTCCTAGTCAATGCTCCTTTTTTGGACAAAGTAGAAATATCTAGGTTGGACCTAATGTGTTCACCCATTAAGAAAACTGTCATAACAAAGACAAAGCAATACATGCATGGTTATTTGTTCAGAACAATGAAAGCACTTTCCCTTAACCTGGAAGGGTTTACACAACCCTAGCTATGGGTTTTAGCCGCTCATGCTTATGAAGATATTAAAAACATTCATATTTGAAAACATAGATGAAATACAATGATAAGAAGCAATAAAACCCACAACCATAACTGAATTAATGAACCATAGTCAAACCATAACTGAATTAATGAACCATAGTCAATACAAGATAATTCCAAATCAAAATAGGATCTTGGAAGAAAAAATCCCAAGATTAAAATTGGATCTTGGAATCAAAATATGTTTTTCGAATGTCAAAAGTGTGTCACTCCTATTAAAAATTACATAAAGAATATTTATAGTACAAGACAAAACCCTAAAATCAAAGCTCGAAAGAAATAGAAGAAAATCAAGTCGGTAGCCACATGTGGTCCGTACCCGCGACTTTGCCTTGGGCGCAGGTAGTACCTGTGGTCCTGACACTGGGCGCAGGTACCGGGAGAAAAAATCCTACAATTAAGCTATAGGTATTTTGGACTTTTGGTACTTGCTTTGCCTACATGCGGTCCACAGGTTCTACATGTGACTACATATTGACTTGGTAAGCATCGGGAGTCATCCCTTCATCCCTTCTTCGATTCTCGAACATTCTTTGATTAGGAACAAGCTAGAAAAAATCTTCAATATCCATAATTTCTCCAAAAATATCCACAAACACCTTTCACCTTTTCCATGAACATATCATCCAAAACATGATTTCCTCCAAAACATACCCAAAAAGCATCATATCTAACAAAATAACCTAAGAAACGTGCATTTTTTCCTCATTTTAAGTGTTGAAAGTTCAATATTTTTATGACACATCAACACCTTAAATTTAGAAAGTTTGCATGTCGTCACGCAACAAAATACAAAAAAAAATGGCACTTAACTAGGAGAAACTAACCGATTCAAGGCAGGCAGTCAACATATAAACTCAAACCACAACATCCCCGTCCAATCTTATTTTTCAAAACCAAATTTGTATGAACATGAATCATAAAAATGTGATAGAATGAGATCAAGGTATGGAAATTACATTAGCATTAGACAACCACTCATATATACAAGTTACACTACCCAAAATAAGCAAATAGCAAGCAATATGACTCAAGTGTCCTCACGACAAGGATATCCCACTCACTCATATGAAATAATGCATGTCAATAAAGGGACAGTTAAGAGACACTCTCACTCAGAAAGAAGGTCCAATCAATGCATGTCAAATACCATAGAATTGCCCTTATTTTCTATACCTTAGCATTTAGATAGTCCAGTTAAGATCACTATAGGACTTTTCTCGGCTTGTAATGTAGGATTGGGGATGGTATGATACATATGGACATATCAAGTGACTAGGCCTTCTTGGCACTACACTAACCTTGGGGTCTCACTTACTAGCTAATTTCCTTTTTATTCCACCCTTATTTCTCCCTTTTTATTCTTTACTACACATTAAGGTTGGGTGTGATCTTTTTTTCTTTCCTTTTATCTTTTTAACAATATTTATTTTCCTTTACCTTTTTTTTCTTTCACTACCACACCCAGCCCTATTAACCTTTTTATCTTATTTTACCCTTCTTCATACATATTTTACACTATACACCCTCAACTTAGGAATTTTGCCTGATTTGAGGTGCACAATATCCAAAGAGGACCATGGCCAAAATAGGTTCATTGTACTATAAATGGGAAGGTGAATAGTGAAATAAGAAAAATAGGCTAAAATGCACAAAATAGGGATCAACGGCTATAATTCACACATAAAAGGTCATTTAGGCTAAAAGTAGACCAAAATAAAAAAAATGACCTATGACCCTTTCCTAACCGACTATCTTTCAATCTAGGAAAGACTAACCAGGCAAGTTCTGAATTCAACACACAAAGGGAACAAGAAAGTATCTCTCACACACGTTGCATAGTGTAAATATTACCAACTAATACCTAAGTACCAATTACTACCTATCCTCACATGTCAAGACATTACTACTGGCCTAAATACTTAAAATCTCTTAATTAAACAAAAATAAAACAATACAAAGATAAACATAATACGACACAAAATTATCCTAGATATGTCAATTCTACAACCATACTATGGCCGATGAAAAAAAAGCATGATAATAAAAACTTGTAGTGGCATCGTATGCCCACCCCCAATGAAAAATTATGCATTATCCTTAATGTACTACAACAAAATAAAATAGAGGGAAGTGAGAACATACCTGAGATGCACTAGGATGCCAAATCAAGAGCATCCCCAGATAGGGGCATATCAGCTGGCAAAGGTGGTGGCAGTGCACTAATTGATGATGCACCCACTGCTATAGATGCATGCCTCTGCCTATCAATGAATGCATAATCATGTATGGCCTTTTTAAATGCTTGGTCATATAGTAAATTAAGGTACTGCAATTCATCTATGAGACCTCTCTTGGCCCCAACTATTGGGACCTCCTCATTAACCTCTTCGAGAAAATAAAATTATCTCGATGCATACGGATGTGATATATGGACCACTTGAGGTATAACTAAGTGAGTGGATGGAACATGCCTCTCTATGAGAGAGCATACCAATGCTCGTAATACATCAAACTTCTTTCTCATTTGGTCTAGATCTGTGTAGATATCTATGTATATTAGGATATACCTCATCTTTCAAACTTATCAAGTCGTGTCTAGAAGTCGACATGTAGCACAGATAATGTAGTACTTTATATTGCCTCCCATCGAGCCAAAGCCTGCTCAAATCTATTCCTAACCCCTGATCTCATTTGCTCGTAGAGAGTAGTCATCTCAGTCTTAACGAACCTTACTCTAGTATCTCTGGCCTCTAACTATCCATTAAGAACTTCAAAAACTCTCTAGATATGGTGATCATACCTAAAGTAGGAGTTGTACTGTATAGGAGAGTAGGTTTTAAAGGTTCACCCACTAGCTCTTAGGTCAAAGCCGAGACTTAAAAAAAGTAGCTGGTGTCCTCTCTCCTGTGTACTAGAGTGTGGATTCTTTCCCTACTCCCTTATCTCCATATTAATGCTAATACCCATATCACCTCGATATGCCTTACCATGATCAGTGGAAACTACAGGTCCCTTAGACCGAGCATGTGGTATTACTGCCTACTGTCTTGACCTCCTAGAAGAGGCTAGACATGCCAGATACCTTATAGTCCTAGTCTGCACAGTTGCTATTGCAGGTACCCTTTCACCTGCTCCTGGTATCTCAGGCGCACCAGTCTCATCACATAGCCTCTGAATCATACATGGGAATGGAAGATTATTCAACTCCCTAAAGGCTCTATCATGTAACTCATACCTGAAGATTGCAGAAAAATCAACATCATATCCATCAATCAAAAATGCAACCAGTAGAGCTTTCTCTCACATTAATGTATTATCAAAAGTAGTAGGTATTAGTCTGTACCAAATCAACAAACATAAGGACTTGGCCTCAAATGTTAATAGGCCCTTATCGATCATAGTATTCCTCTCAATCCATGGGATATCATCACCCAGAGGTGAATATAACTAGTTATCCACCTAGCCATATCAACCTTCTCACATCATTGCTTAACCTTTCGCATAATATATCAATCATGTGTGATCCTTAGTTTATGGTCGCACTCAGCTATAGATGCAGAAGTAATGTAGTTTGGGCCAAACATAACTCTACAGATAGTTACTATTGATATGTCAACTTTGTCCCCTCTAACCAATGTGTACTCAAGCTATGTATGCCTAGCAAATCTAATTAGTCCTAGATGTCTGCGCATATGAAGGACCATGATAGCTCTGTAGGATGAATAAAATTCATATACCATAGTTAGGCTGTAAGAACTAATTAGCCTAGTCATCCACTCTAGCTGATATCTATGAAATGCTACTCGCAGCTGTGTGGTACTCAATCTAGCCCTGATAGGTTAATTTGACGCTCTTCATAAATGTACCTCGTAGGCCTGCCTACCTCCCAAATACAATTTTCAATTATAAATATCTCCTACATCCCTGGTACACACTACCTCTAATATTTCTCCTCGGTAGCTACACCTAAAGAATATGTAAGAGTAGGACTCTGACCCTACTATACTGACTCATCGTGGGTATCCTGCTATATACCCTCCTTAGATTGGGGTATATCTCTCTTTTGTACACGTATAGCAATACACTTATCAAAATAGGGCACCACTGATGGCTCCTCCTACTCTACCTCATCAGATAAATCATGGGACCCCTCCTCAAACAGGGGGGGCTTGAGCAGCAACCTGTGGAGTAAAATTAGACTTTGTTTCCTCCTCATCCTCATCATCATCGGGTGGAGGAGTGTGTGGCTGTGACATCCTGGTTAACTTCATCCTCTGTTATGTAGCAACTAACTGAGTAGTATCATGAGTATATCTTCTCATGACTCTGCGTGTTACCTCAACTACACATCTCCATATTTCTATCACGGGTACTTCTCCATTGAATCTCTAGTCTTGGGAGACTCTTCATATCTCCTCTTAGTACCGACCTTTATTTTCTTCAAAGCCTTAGGATTCATATGTACCTGAAAAACCAGTTGTCAGTTTCCAACAAAAACAGGGATAGCAAAAGTTTAAGAAGAACTCAAAATTCAAAAAGTTCAATTTTTTCCTCAATTTTTACACCCCTATGACCTATTTGAAATTCAAACAATTACAATGCACACACACTTATCATAACTCACAGTTTTCAAAATAAACAAACATGCTCAACTATTTGGACTACCTTTATTCATTCAAGTTCAACATCAATTGGGGCCTAACTTTAGATTTTTCTTCTAAAAAAGACCCAACATTAAGTTTCTACGATACTTCAAGGCTCCTACATACAATCATGATAGTTTCTATATATTTTTCAATGGAATACACATATCAACTTGTTTAAATAATAGATAGATCAATACATAACCAATAAGAGCCGAGAAAGTTACTTTTTATATGGAGAACTGAAAGAGAATAATGAAGAAATCAAGCATACCAAAGTTGAAATATGTTATTAGAGTGTTGAAATAAGTTGGTATCACAAACAAGTGAAAATTCAACCTTCACTTAAGTATGGGGTTAGTTGGTGGTTTAAGAGGGAAGTTTGAATTCAAAAAGAAAAATGAAGTTTTGAGTATTAGAATGAGTTAGAATAAGGTTACAGTTGTGTCAATACAGGTGGGGCATGTTTTAGGTCATATATAGGTATTGATGGGCCAAAAATTTAAATTAAAAATCAGGCCTACTATTGGCCAACCAGTGGCAGCTACCTGTGGCTGGCATCTGTGGTAAGGCTATGGGCGCAGGGGCCACCTGTGGTGTAATACCCCATATATTTCTAAGCTAGAAAATGAACCATTATTTCTATGCATGAAACCTCCTATCCTGTGATTCATGTTCAAGTACATGAGTTAGGATGAGTATCCTAATAATAATAGAGCTTATTATGTGTTAAGCATTTTCATAAGAGTCACTTAGAGTAAGCCAAACTAAGAAATTTTGAATCCACCAAATTTTCGTGTGTGATTTCACATAGGCCATATTTGAACAAGTATAAATTGGTTTATAGGTGGTATTTTGACAGATTTATACCCTTCAAATTTTAGAGAATTGAATAAAATTTTCATCGATACTAAATTTTCCTAAAACGGACACCCGGTGAAGAAGTTATGGCGATTTAAAGTTTCAGCAATGTCATTTCAGTCAGTAGCACATCGCACCATAAGACAAAATGACTTTTTTCAATTTCTAGTGTCTCTCCATGATTCCACCATATTACAGTGAGTTTTCAGGTCATAAACAAGTGTCAACGTGATGTCTCCACATCGGTCAGGGGCGCAAATTGATAAATTTTTACAGAAATTAAAAGATGTATCTTGAGGGGTATTTGGGTCATCTTCCCACCCCTATATAAGTTCCCAAACATGGAATCAAGCCAATATTTCATCAAAAAATACTCTTTTTCATCAAAATCCTCTTAAGAACACATTAGGGTTTCAATTGGGGGATTCAAGTTCAAGAAAATTCTACCATCAAATTCCAAGAATCTCTCCGTCAATCTTTACTAAATAAAAAACTAAGGTATGCGTGTGTTCATTCATGGACTCCTTTCGTCCATGAAGTCCAATAACCCTATTTTAAACTATATTCCATGATTTTTATGTTTTGATTTAATTGTTGATCTTGTTTATCGGTTGAATGATGTCAAGATAGAATCTTTATGGGTTTGTATCAAACTAGGATGGCATGTTAGTTGAAAAATATGAAATTTGGGTGATATGGGTTGTTGAATTTAAGAATAAACCTATGCCCACAGTGGTGCATGAAAGGTGTTTGATAAAATGCCTAGGATGATAGAATTCATGTCCCATGATTCAATAGTGCTTAAATGACAAGTCCACATTCTATGCTTTATGATTTCACATGAATATTCATGTTATTGTTATGTGTTGTTGTTGTGATATGGAATGAGCGTGATATTAAAGCTATGCAAGTATATACATGTTGTATTCATTCCATTCCATGTATAAGAAGTTGAGCATCATGTATAGTATGAAAACCCCTGCTTATGATATTGTGAATTTTGGACTCTACTCTTATGATTAAGTCAGTCATGTGTGTCAGTTTCCTTCCATCATGTCCTGGGGATACTTGTACCCGAAAAATATATTTGTGTGCCTAGAGCCATTTCATGATTTCACGATACTCTCAGTCAATCCATGTTCCATAAAACTCAGTCAGTCATATGACTCAGGAAAGCTCAGTAACTCTGTTAATCTTAGCTAATCTCAGTAATCTCAGTACTCAATGATATAGAAAACTTCAGAAATTCTAGTATTCTCCGTAACTTCAGTACTCTCAGAAATTTCAAGAACTCAATACTCAGTAATATCAATTCTCTCATAAACTCAGTTTAGCTCTGCTAAACAATCCCACTAACATCAGTTCAGTTCAGTTCAGCAAATTAGTTCAGTGTCTTTCAGTTAGGAGTAGGATTCAGCACCGAGTGAACCTAAGCATAGGGACTCACCTATCACAGTCATAGGGTATGATTCCTAGAAGCAATCCTTACATTCCAAAACTACATATCCAACATAGGTTGAGATGTCTGTACCCATAGGTCTATTGCATCTCCTTTGAGTTTACCTGATAGCAGGGAAGATGGAATGAGCTCCAAAATAGAACAGGGTGTACTCACATGTTGTCTCTACCCATGGCATGGTATTGACACCCTTATTGTTGGGGTTACAGGTTGTACCCCAACAAGTTAAGTTCTGAGGCATGTCGGTTAGATGATTATCTCTCACAGTCTCAGTTTCAGTCTCAGTCTCAATTTTAGTAATAGACTCAGATAGCACTTCAGAATATCAGAACTTAGACTGTCAGATATAGTCACTCAGCATCAGTTACATTGGTTACATTGATCATCACATTTATATTAGTTATATTATTCATCATAGCTATGTTATCAGTATTCAGTATCAAAACTGTTAGACACAGTCACTCAGACTAGTTCTTCATAATTTGAACTGTCAGAAATTGTCATTCAACTATTCAATACCTTAGTATCAGTGAAGTTATGTCATCAATAATTAGACTCAATAGTCAGTATCACCACGAGTTCAGTTATAGTTGCTTATGCATGTATGTATTTGCATATTCATATTAGTCAGCATTATTAATGCATATAAGCCTTTGCATTTAGCCTACCTTACTTATATACTCAGTACATTCAGTCGTACTTACACATTTGTGCTATGGTTCTTTCTCTTATATTACACCATAGGTTCAGAGGCACGAGCTCCAGATTAGTAGTAGATTCCAGTAACAGCAGTCAGAGTAAGAAATAAGTCCTCATCTTTCAAGGACACGATGATTCTATTACTATTTTAGTTTTAAGTTTATTTTAGTAGTTGGAGTTAGTTGGGGAAATGTCCCAGCAACTCCTTATTTAGATAGTTTAGAGGCTTTCCAGACTATAGCATGTTAGACAGTTATTTCAGACATTGTTCTTATCAGACAGTTATTTATTTTGGTATGGTTATACCATTTTCAGACATTGTTCTTATCAAATGTTTATTCAGTTGAACCTTATGGCCATTCAGTATATGTTTCTGCTTTTGTATGTTATATTATGCAGTATACAGGTACAGATATCAGTCATGGGTTAGCTTGTGGTCCTTCAGGGTCATAAGCACCGTGTAGTATTTTGGTTCAAAAAATTAGGGTGTTACAAACTTAGTATCAGAGCATAAGGTTCAATAGAGTCCTAAGAAGTCTAAAATCTGCATCTAGTAGATTCTTGTACATGCGTGTGTTGTGCACCACACTTATGTGTAGGAGTCTATGAGATGTTTTAGGAACAGTTTCCCTTCTTTCAGTATTTTTGTCATGCAAGTGAGCAAAAGCTCTAATTAATCTCTTAATCTAATTTACTTTTTCCTTTCATTTATATAACATGTCTTTAGAAAGGACTAGTGAAAGAATAACCAACAGTCAGTCAACATCTCAGCCCATCCAAGTAGATTCCCTAGACGAGTATATCTCTCATGCAAAATTTAGGACTGTATTCACTACTCTAGCCAGTTCAGTCATAGCTCAGAATGAATGGCAAGACGCTGTTCCAACCGACCCAGAGGCTAATGTTTCTTCATCTAGGATTTTAGATTTCACCCGAAAGAATCCTTCTCTATTTACCGATTCCAAGTTCGAAGAGGATCCACAAGAGTTCCTCGATAAGGTTCAGAAAGTCACAGACATCATTGGAGTGACTTCTAGTGAGAGTGTAGAGTTAGCTACCTATCAGCTACAAGATGTAGCTCATACGTGGTTTAAATAGTAAAAGGTATACAGGGGTACAGATAAAGATCCCATAGAGTCGGAAGAGTTTGCTATAGCTTTCTTAGATAGGTTCTTTCCTATAGAGCAGAAGGAGGTTAAAGTCTTAGATTTCATCAATCTCAGGTAGGGTACAATGAGCGTAAAAGATTACTCCCTTAAATTTATCCAGTTAGCCAGGTATGCTCCCCATGTAGTGGCAGACAGCAGGTCTAGATTCAATAAGTTTGTGTCTGGGGTATCAGGTAGAGTGGTTAAAGAGTGTTGGACAGCAATGTTGACTAGTGATTGGACTTGTCTAGGTTGATGGTATATGCTCAAAATATTGAGGAGCATAAGCTTAAAAAGAAAGAGAGAAAATAAAAGGGCTAGAACAGGTAGTTACAGTCCTTCTCAGCCAAGGTCAGGGGGTAGCAAGAGAAAATTTCTTACCTATCCTCTTTGTCAGGCTTGTGGTAAGCGTCATAAGCGTGTGTGTAGGGAAGGTAGTGATGTATGCTTTGGTTGTATCAAGACAGGCCACAAGATACGAGACTATAAAGTTATATCACAGAGGGGTAAAGAGCTGCGTCAACAAGGTACAAAGAGTGGTCAGCATCAGAACATCCTCCAGACCTGTCATGATCCAGAAAGTTTCCCTAACCTAGATTTGGGTATGTTACACGTTTTTCATGTTCATGGTATGCATTTTTATATCTCTTTCTCTCATTCTAGCTTATGTTTCAACATGAGTTAGTTAGTAAAATCAGCAAGTCAGTTTAGAAATCGATCAGTCAGATTTGTATGGTTTGTTTTCTCATCCTTGCATCTATTCATACTATCCAAAATCTCAGAGAATGTAACTATTCCAAGGTAGAACCTCCTAGTAGTTGCAAGTTCAGTTCAACTCATGTATCATGCATTAGTTTCAAACTCCCGAAGTTCAGTTAACCAAACCTATCATTCTATCCTAGTTTGGTAATCAGGCCCTAAAACTCAGTTTAGTCTCAGATTTACTATGCCATAGTTGCAACTGTCAGTTTCTCTCTTATTTGTTAGTACCTCAGTTTACCAAATCTTTCAGAATAATATTACACATGTAGTACTTCACTCTTAAGTAATACAGTCTCCGTAAATCCATACTCTGTCACCTCATGGTACTCAGTTATTCCTTACATCCTAAGTACAATATTCGATAGTCTCAGTTCAGTTATTCCAACCAAGTTCAGTTTAGTCTTACATGCCTAGTGTTCAGTTATTAGCATAAGTTAGCTAGTCTAGCTAAAAAAACCAGTTTAATAGATATGCAGTAAAATTTGGTAGTGGTTGTTCTCCCATCTTTCCATCAATCCATACTAACAGACATCTCAAGGATGTAACCATCTCTAAGATAAAGCATACTAGTATATGCAAGCTCAACTTAGTTTATGTATTATGTCTCAGACATAGATTCCAGAAACTCAGTCGCATTTCATTCTTGCATACATAACATTCAGTTCTAGTATTAGTCCCAGTTACAATCTTAGTTATGATGTATGCTTTAGAGCAGTAATTACCTCAGTTCATGTGTCATGCCTCAGTTTCAGATCTCAGATTATCAGTCACGATTTCATACCTAGGTGCCTTGTGTATCACCTCAACTTCCTCAATATCTCAGCAAAGTCAGCCCAGCATCCTTTAAGGGACATAGTGTCCCAAGAGGGAGATACACTATAGCCCCTGAACTTTTATGATTTAAATATGCCATTTTATTTGATGAATCTGTCTTGGAGAAAGTGATACTTATGAGCCAACCCTCTAACTCCAAAACTCAGCAGTAAACCATGTGCTCAATGTCTCAGTTCAGTTTATTATACTCTATCCATGTTACGCAATACAGGCTCAGTTTAATTTATGCATCACATTCTAGAATCAGTTATGTTCTCATGTTCCCTCTCATGGAGATTGAGTGATTAATATCAGACTCATCAGTATTTTTAGTTCAAGATAGTCTTCTTTGAGCTTACATGTTCTCATGATCAGGTTTCAATACCAAACATGGTATTCCATTCCATTCTCCATTTTTAGTTCAAACTTGGTATGTTTACCATTGCATGTTTAGTCGCATGTTCATGAGTCAGTTTAGTCATATACTCATCAGATATGCATGATCAACTTATCAGTACTTTCAGTTATGGATTTATGTATCATGTCAGTCATATAATCATACATCATATATGCATGGATTCAGCTTATCAATCTCTGAATTAGATATGCCTTCTTATTTTGAGAAACTTAGTTCATCAGAACACTTAGTCCTTCATTCATAAATCAACTATCCAAGCATCAGATATGCAAGTTCAGTATGAATCATTTTATTTTTCATGTCAGTCATGAGATCATGTTTCAGTTATTCATGTTTAGTTCATGTTCATCTTATTGTTTCCCCTCTTAGTCAGTCTCATTCGAGGATGAATGTTCCCAAGGGGGAGATATTATAATACCCCATATATTTCTAAGCTAAAAAATAAACCATTGTTCCTTTGCATGAAACCTGCTATCCTGTGATTCATGTTTGAGTACATGAGTTAGGATAAGTATCCTAGTGATAATAGAGCTTATTATGTGTTAAGCATGTTCATAGGAGTCACTTAGAGTAAGCCAAGCTAAGAACTTTTGAATCCACCAAATTTTTGTGTGTGATTTTACATAGGCCATCTTTGAACAAGTATAACTTGGTTTATAGGTGGTATTTTGACAGATTTATACCCTCCAAATTTTAGATAATTGAATAAGTTTTTCATCGATACCAAATTTTCCTAAAACGGACACCCGGTGAAGATGTTATGGCGATTTCAAGTTTCAGCAGTGTCATTTAGTCAGTGACGCATCGCACCATAAGCCAAAATGACATTTGTCAATTTTCAGTATCTCTCCATGATTCCACCATGTTACGGTGAGTTTCTAGGTCATAAACAAGTTTCAACGCGATGTCTCCATATCGCGCCATGGGCCTAAATCAAGAAATTATGATAGAAATTAACAGATACATCAAAAGGGTATTTGGGCTATCTTCCCACCCCTATATAAGCTCCTAAACACGGAATTAAGCCATTATTTCATCAAAACATACTATTTTCATCAAAATCCTCTCAAGAACACATTAGGTTTTCAATTGGGGTATTCAAGTTCAAGAAAATTCTACCATCACATTCTAAGAATCTCTCCGTCAATCTTTACTAAATCAAGAACAAAGGTATGCGTGTGTTCATTCATGGACTCCTTTCGTCTATGAAGTCTAAGAACCCTATTTTAAACTATATGCCATTATTGTTATTTTTTAATTTGATTGTTGATCTTGTTTATGTGTTGAATGATGATAGAATTTTTATGGGTTTGTATGAAACTAGGATGGCATGTTAGTTGAAATATATGAACTTTGGGTGATTAGGTTGTTGAATTCATGAATAAAACAATGCCCAAAGTGGTGCATGTAAGGTGTTTGATAACATGCCTAGAATGATAGAATTCATGTCCCATGATTCATTAGTGCTTAAATAACAAGTCCACATTCTATGCTCTATGATTTCACATGAATATTCACATTATTATTATATGTTGTTGTTGTGATATGGAATGAGCATGATATTGAACATATGCAAGTACATATATGTTCTATTCATTCCATTCCATGTATAAGAAGTTGAGAAGCATGTATAGTATGAAATCCTTTATTTATGATATTGTAAATTTTGGACTCTACTCTTATGATAAAGTTAGTCATGTGTGTCAGTTTCCTTCCATCGATTCCTGGGGTACTTGTACCCAAAAAATATAGTTGTGTGCCTAGAGCCAGGTCATGATTTCACAATACTCTCAGTGAAGCCATGTTCCATAGAACTCAGTCAGTCATGTGACTTCGGAAAGTTTGGTAACTCAGTTAATCATAGCTAATCTCAGTAATCTTAGTAATGTCAGTACTCAGTGATATCGGAAACTTTAAAAATTCTAGTGTTCTCCGTAACTCCAGTAATATCCGTAATTTAGTACTCTTCAAAATTTCAAGAACTCAATACTCAGTAAGATCAGTGCTCTTATAAACTCAGGTTAGCTCTGCTAAACAGTCCCACTAACATCATTTCATTTAATCAGTTCAGTTCAGCAAATCAGTTTAGTGTCTTTTAGTTGGGAGTAGCATTCAGCACCGAGTGAACCCAAGGATGGGGACACACCTATCACAGTTAGAGGGTGTGATTCCTAGAAGTATTCCTTGTGTTCTAGAACTATATAGCTAGCATAGGTTGAGATGTCCCTACCCATAGGGCTAATGCATCTCCTTTGAGTTTACCTGATAGCAGGGCAGATGGAATGAGCTCCAAAATAAAATAAGGTTTACTCACATGTTGTCTCTACCCATGGCACAGTATTGACACCCTTCCAGCTAGGGTTACAGGTTGGACCCTAACCAGTTCAGCTCTGAGGCATGTCGGTTAGATGATTACCTCCCATAGTCTCAGTTTTAGTCTCAGTCTCAGTTTCAGTAATAAACTCGAATAGTACTGCGAATATCAGCACTTAGACCATCAGATATAGTCTCTCAGCATCAGTTACATCAATTACGCCAATCATCACAGTTATATCAGTTATATTAGTCATCATAGCTACGTTATCATTATTCAGTTTTAAAATTGTTAGACACAGTCAATCAGACTAGTTCTTCATAATTTGAACTGTCACAAATAGTCATTCATCTATTCAGTACCTCAGTATCATTGAAGTTATGTCTTCAGTAATTAGACTCAGTAGCCAGTATCACCACGAGTTTAGTTATAGTTTCTTATGCATGTATGTATTCTCACGTTCATATTAGTCAGCATTGTTCATACATATAAGCCTTTGCATTTAGCCTGCCTCACTTATATACTCAATACATTCAGTTGTACTGACACGTTTGTGCTATGGTTCTTTCTATTATATACACCATAGGTTCAGAGGTACAAGGTCTAGATCAACAGTAGATTCCAGTAACATCAGTCAGACTTAGAAGTAAGTCCTCATCTTTTGAGGTCACGATGATTCCATTACTATTTCAGTTTTAAGTTTATTTCAGTAGGTGGAGTTAGTTGGGGACATGTCCCATCAACTCCTTGTTCAGACAGTTTAGAGGCTTTCCAGACTATAGCATGTCAGACAGCTATTTCAGATTTATTTTGATATGGTTATACTATTTTCAGACATTGTTCTTCTTAGAGGTTTATTCAATTAAACCTTATGGCCATTCAATACATGTTTATGCATTTTTATGTTATATTATGTAGTATACAGGTACAGATATCATTCATGGGTTAACTTGTTATCCTTCGGGGTCATAAGCACCGTGTAGCATTCCAGTTCAAAAAATTGGGGTGTTACATATGGCCAGTACGTGCTGGGCACATGCGTCGGGCCAAAAATTTTAGCCCACTTTCCTACAGTCTGGACTAGGCATTTTAATATTTTTCCAGCTCTTTATGGTCTTGTAAATAAAGTTTTAGGTTCCAAAAGTAAAAATAGATGTCAAAGTCCACAACCTACATTTTGTTCATCCTCAAAATTTTAACTTTTCAGCTTATTACTCAATTTATCATGTGGGACTTATGACCATGATTTGTTAATCACATAGCCCCGTTACCTAGAAATCAATGAATGTAGCAATTTTTACCATATTTCGGTGAAGTCAAGTAAAAAACCTACATAATAGAAAAATAGAAAAAATGTGAACACTAAAAATAGTGGGTTATCTCCCACTTAATACTTCATTTAACATCGCGGCACGACATGGCTTTATTGGTTACTCAAACATCATAAAAAATCCCATAGTTTGCCTCCTTTTCATCTCTTGATTTTACGTCGTGGCACGATACTGGTATCTTGATCTTTTAGAATTCATCAAGATACCCATAGGAATATCCTCCAGGGTCATAAATTTAATCAACCACCAACATTATCCTCATGTTGGTTGGCTGCTTTATTGACTTTAAGATGTTGAATGTAGCCTCCTCAACATTGACTCTAGATTTCAGCTCACCTTTCTTTATGTCAACCGTAGCTTTGTCTGTGGCTATAAAAGGTCTTTCAATATAATGGGTATCTCGATATCAACCTCACAATTCAAGATAATAATGTCAGCTGAAAAGATAAAGTTATTCACCCTCACGATAACATCAAAAGAGATTCCTACAATCTTTTTCATTGTTCTGTCGGCCATCAATAGCTGCATAGAAGTCAGTTCCAGAGGGTTCAAGCCCAATTTCCGGAATACGGCCAGCAACATCAAATTAATGTTTTCCCCTAAATCATACAAGTCTTTGGCAAATAAGGATTATCCAATAGTACATGGAATAGTTAATGCACCAGGATTACCATTTTTCTGCGCCAAAGACCTAGTTGTGACTACACTATAGTGGTGCATACCATCAACATCCTCAAATGGAACTCCATTATTCCTTGTTACCAACTATTTCATGAACCTATCATATCCAAGCATCTGCTCCAATACCTCTAGAAGAGGTATGTGTAAGCTTAATTCTTCCAATATATTAATGAATTTCTTAAACCTATCTTCCTCTTTCGTCTGCCGTAATCTCTTAGGATAAGGTATGGGCGATCTCAAAATTTGTTTGATTTCTAGCTTAGTACCAAACCCTTATCTTTACTTGTAGTAGTTTTACAATTATCAGCTGTTTTCTTCTAAGACTCAACAGTAGGTGTATTCATTATCAATAGCTACTGTTGTAGGTCGTGGGGAATCCATAGTAGTATACCACTTATTGTGGTAATAGAAAATATGTGAAGATCATTTTTAGGATTTTGTATCGTGTTTCTTGGAACTGTACCTAGCTGCATCTAATTAAGAGTTGTTGACATCTACCCAAACTAGTGCTCCAGTTGCTTAATAGCAGTGGTATATGACTCGACCTTCTAGGTCAATCCTAAAATATTGCCCTTAATCTTCTTAAGGCTGATCTCTTAATTTTCCTGACCCTTAACTAGCTTAGCCAACATCTCTTCCATTCTTAATTCTGCATCTCATCTGCCAGATGGAATATATGTATCTATCTCCCTTCTCTTTATAGTCATCCTTATTTTCCAGTCACTATCTCTCTCTCTATAACAGTCTTTGTATTTGTCATAATACTATCGACCCTGGTTCTCTTGCCCTTGGTCTTGGAAACTTTCCATATAACGATCCAGATAACTTACTTCCTCCTCCAATTTTGACTAGTAAGCTCTAGAAGCTAACCCATGAATTGCTACTGCATTTACCTTTTCGAAAATTATTATTACATATTGCCTTGTAAACATCCCAAGATTAGCTCTTAGCAACGCAATCTCTTGTGTTACTATTTCATTAGCTACATTTTGGTCGTAGGAGGCACAAATAGATATAATTGCCAGATCATCTGTCAACCTCTTAAGTTTGCCTTCGTCAGTTAGTGAGCGAGATTTGATCTAACATCTCTAAAGTTGCCTCCCCGCGTAGTCTCATAAAAGATCCTCTAGATATGGTTTCTGCCATGGATCTGGAGATAATGGTCAGGGCTTGATAGAATATCTCTAATAATCTTATCCCTTCCAACTGATGATTGGTCACCTTACATAGCTTCTTCTTGAACCTAAACTATGCCTCATTTATAGATTTTGATTGCAGTTGCCTGAAGTTATAAATCTCTTCCTTAAGCAGCAACATTTTGGATAGAGGAAAGAACCTATTCAATAATTGCTTGCACAAATCGTTCCATATGGTGAGAGAGTCTCTTGGAAGTTCCCCTAACTATAAAGATGCTTTTTCTATAAGTGAAAAGGGGAAAATCCTCAGTCTAAGTTCTTCTTGATGTACCTTGGATTTGTATATGAACTGCAGATCCTGTTGAAATTAGCAAGGTGCAATTTTGTATCATCTGTAGGCAGACCTGTAAACACACCCTTCAAATTTAAGAGTTGGATTATTGTGCACGTAATATCGAACTTGAATCCTAGGGTCAAAGCAGGAGGAACTATGGCTCCAGTTTTTGCTAGCTCAACCTATCCCAAGTCTTCTTCATCATCTATATATGGTTGCACATACTGATATGTTGGGATCACTTGAACATGGGCACCTCTAGCTCTATTTAGATTTCTATCAAGTGCTGCTCGACGGTCTACAACTTGTCTCTACTCAGCTAGCTTTGTTTCCCTAGATACTCGTTGATATTTTTTTGTTTTCCTCCTCTTGGCTTCAGCTTGAGCTAACAGCTCACCAGTCTAACAATCAATAATATCATGTATCCTTCAAGAGTAGGTGGAAGTAAAATATCATGAACACCTTCAGGAGGTTCATCTGTTTTATGCTCAGACATCCTACCATATGTTTGTAGGATCCTCTCTAGATTCAGATTCAGTGGGAGTAAGGGATTGACTTTCATCCCTATGCTAGGCATACATCGACGTATACCCAACTATGGAAAAAAAACAAAAACTCCAACAACTTAAAATCATAAATCAACACCATGTTTTCTAGCAACAACGCCAAAGTTTTTATGGCATCCAAATAACATCTCCTATTAGATGATGGTACAATTGATGTAAAAATATAGTAATCCAATAGAGGTTGGGGTTAAATCCCAGGGGAACACGTGGCTTCGCAGATCTCAAGAAGTTGTAGTCTGCAGGTAGAATAAGAAAAGTAAATGGGAGTGTGTAGCAATCTCGAGTAAGAAACTATATTAACTTCAGTTGTAATCAATGTAGGTTAACACTAGGAATGTTTTTCCCAGGCTTCTCAACTCTGTAAGCTTATCATGTTTTGTTTAACCAACTCGATACTATGCATGAAGAATCGATTGGTTATGTACTTTCTGAAGTCTTTTGGACGAGTAGAAGGATTTCACCCTTTATCTTTTGAATCCCTGGGTGTCGCCTTAATAACCTTTATATTGATGCCATTTAACTATTACCTTTTAAGACTATAGTTATTAGATGAAACCTAACCATCTTACTAAGATAGAACCTAGAAGCATGGATCAAAAGCTAAACTCTAAATTACTGTTGTCATTATCTTTTCCTAGTCAATACTCCTCTTTCGGAGTAAGAAACAATATCTAGGTGGGATCCTAATGTGTGCACCAATTAATAAAACTAGCATAACAAATACAAAGCAATACATGCATGGGTATCGATTTTGAACAATGAAAGCACTTCCCATATTTCATCAATTTGCTAGGGTTTCTACAACACTAGCTATTGGTTTTAGTTGTTCATGCCTGTGAAGAAATCAATAACATTTATTTTTGAAAGCATTGATGAAATTACAATGATAAGATGTAATAAAAACCACAACCGAAATTAAATTAATGTACTATAGTCAATATAAGAAAATCCCAAGATCAAAATCTGATCTTGGAGTCAAAACGGTTTTTTTGAATGTCAAAAGTGTGTCACCCTTACTAAAAGGTACATAACAGATATTTATCGTACAAGAGGAAATCCTAAAATCAAAGCCTAAATAAAATAGGAGACAACTGGATCGGTGGTCACATGTGGAACGTACCCGCAGTCTGGCCCTAGGCACAGGTAGTAACTGCGATCCTAATACTGGGCACAGGTACAATCACAGGTATTGGGAGAAAAAATCTAGTAAGTTTAACTCTCGAGATATTGGACTTCTGGAACTTACTTTGCCTAGATGTGGTCCGTAGGTCCTACATTTGGCCACATGTTGACTTGGTAAGTGCCCAGAGTCATTTTTTTATCCCTTCTTCAATTGTCAAACATGCTTTGATCATGAACAAGATGTAAAATATCCCAAATATCCATAATTTCTCCAATAATAGCCAAAAACACCTTTTATCACCTTTTTCATGAACTTATTATCCAAAATATGATTTCCAGCAAAACATACATAAAAAGCATAATATCTAACACAATAACCTCAAAAACTTGTATCTTTTGCTCATCTTAAGCATCGAAAATGCTATATTTCTATATCACATCAACATATCCACACTAACCCTAATGATAATATTAATAGACGATCACTCTATTAAGAAGCCTGTGGGAGTGTTATGTGATTTTCTTATGAAAGTAGACCAGTTAATCTTTCTAGCCAACTTTGTTATTCTTGATTGCGAGATGGATCATGAGGTCCCCATTATTTTAGGTAGTCCATTCTTGGCTACCAAAAGATCTTTGGTGGATGTTGAATATGGTGAAATGAAGTTTTGAGTGAATAATGAAGAGGTCTCTTTTAATGTGTGCAAATCAATAAAACAACCAAAGGTTTGCAATTTGCTTCGGTGATTGATAGGGTTGATGATGAGGTGACTAACACAAAAAAGGAGAATCTCATGGATGACCCCTTGGTCGGTGCATTATAGAACTTGGGGAATGGGGTGACTAGAGAAAAAGATGAGGTATTTAATTTGAGGATTATTCTTGTATCCTATCATCGAAACCCTTATGAGAAAAACTCTTTATCAACCATTATTGTGGATCATATATCACTTTGGTAAAGGAAAGCTTCCAAATCTATGATGAAAAAGTTCATTCGTGCTATTGGATGGCCCATAGTGGACATAAAAAGCATAATTTTTGGACGTCATTCAAATAAATCCAAAAATAAAATGAGGAATAAAGTTAAGAAATTGAACCAAGAGTTTCGTTTGGGCGATAATGTGTTCCTTCTCAACTATAGGTTAAAATGTATCATGGAAAATTTTAAGTGGTTGGGCCCATTCATGGTCTCGAATGTGTATTCAATTGAAAAAATTGAGTTGGTAGATCATGATAAAAAGAAGTTCATGGTAAGTCGACAAGGATTGATGTATTACCATGTGGGTGGAATTGAGTGACTACGGTTGAGTCACTTCAATTCAAGAATACAAAATCACTTCAATTCAAATGATTTTGTATCGTGACTTTAACTAAGGTTCTTCTGGGGAGGCAACCAAAAGATTTTTCTTAATGTTTTCAAAAAAATTTGGTACTTATTTTAGCTTTATTTTTATTATAGCAGGTAATTTTGCAAAATTGGAATATGACAAGGTAGGTTTGGAGGCTCGAACCCAAAGTTTTGTCCAAAAACACTTGTTATGTCACACACTATCATGACCTGCATTGGACCTACTTGAGAAATCCAAGCGCAGGTCCAACATATATTACACATAGATGGTCTCTAACTAGATAAAATTAACTAAAGGGCATTGTTTTGACCTGCGTTGGACATTCTTAAGTAGTCCATATAGATCTAGCACACCCAGAACACAGATGGAAATTGATCAATCAGGCAAGTTCTACCTTGACCTATGCTGGACTTGCTCAAGAATTCTGACGCAGGTCTAGCACATCTCGAACGGGGATGGGAGTTAATCACGTAGGTATGGTCTGCCTTGTCCTACGCTGGACTTTATTAATTATTTCAGGTGCAGGTCCAACATACTAGGAATATAAGAAAGCTAGAGAAGGTTGTTTTGACCTGTGCTGGACATGCTTAAGTAGTCCAGGCATAGATCCAAAGAACCCAGAACGAAGCAGGTTCTTCAATGCAATAATTCTCCTCTGTTTCATTACATTCTTCAATTCTTTTATTCCCAATTCAAACTCTAGAATTTTTTTAATCTCATGAATGAAATCGTGAATGCATTAAGTTGGGATTTTATTTCATCTTTTCCTCTTCTAAGTAACCTAAGACATGATCTTTCATAAAAATTCACTTTTGAATTCCTTTCAAATTGACAATGGTGTTTCACTTACATGGTAATTATGCCTTAAAGTTTTGTCACTTGTGTTTATTTTGGTAAATTATGATGGTTGGAGTGAAAGGTTTGGAATGTATGCCTCATCTTTCATGTTTCATTAGAAATTCTTCCTTCCTTAAATTAGTGCACACATGTACTCCTAAAATACCCTCTTGAGTTTTGGTTGATAAATTGAGTGGTGGATGATCTAATTTAGTGTAAGGACCTACGGTGTTTTTTGATGAATTGGTGAATTGATCTGATCACCTGAGTTTTTATTCTATTTCTCAAGCTCTTACCTTTCATCTACACCACATGTTTGTTAAAACATCAATGAGAGAGGGATGTTGATTTTTACTAGTGGTTAATGTATTCATTCTTAAAGTTTATATATGAGTCCAACTCCTTAATGGTTGAAAAATGGTAGTTTTGGTTCATATTATATATGAATGTAATTTCAATATCTTTAGTCAGTAAAAGAGCTTATCATAGCATTTATGGGTGAAGTATGAGTAACCCGAGATACATGAATGCTTGCCTTTCCCTATGATAAATTGGGTGACACCAATCTTAAGTATATAGAGCCATTTGTGTTTCTACTAGTGGCATGAATGTTTTATAAGCCAAATGGGCAATATGTGAAGAATGTGTGACAATGTTGAGTTCAAAGAGTTGAGTGTTGTGATAAACGAGTCCCATGGGTCGTAATGATGAAGTTACCTTGCATCACCTTTATTTTGCTTTATGTTTATTTTCTTTCTTCATATATGAAACTCATAAAAACATGTTTTATCTTTTTTCTCTTATTTTGGTATTGTTCTTCTTCCTTTCTCATAGGTATGTCTCCTAGGATGAATATGCCTCGGGATGCCAAGAAGGGTACTGATTTGGATAAGAGTAAGGCACAAGCTACAACCATAAACGGCAAATAAACAACCTATAAGGTTATCCAACAAGACCCAAAAGTCCAAACCAAGATGTGTTGCCTTTTATTGCGCACTCGCTTAGAGGAGCCTAGTTTGATAAGGCTCCTCCTGAGATAGTACGACCACTCACTAACATGGACACAAGCTCTTAGTAAGCCACAGGTAGTTTGTACCCTCCTCTACTCTATTTCTATTTTTCATTGGAACAAAGCAAGGATGTTTAGACGGGGAGTGGGGACATTCTTATTATTTATTTGATGGTTGGTGCCTTCGATGACATTGGTTTAGTTGATTGTATAGACATACTCATAATCTATTTTTAATTTTTAAATTTGTACTATTTATTCAATTTATTCCTCATGGGGCTTTCACTTTGATGAGTATTTACTTTATCCCTCATAAGGCTTGTTCCTTATTATCGACATAGGTTTGGATTGGCCATTATTAGGTATGGTGATGATAATATCAAATGGTGCCATTTTTCTGGCTTATCTTATGTGCTTAATATTAATGTGATACTCAATTTGTGTGTATTTCTCTTGTTTCCTTTTGTATATACGAGTCCAATTAACTTCAAGGATTTTATTCAAAACTCGATTCTTTCCTAAGGAGAAAAATTTTATCTTCTCTTTCTTTTGATCATTTAGTTTTATTTTATTGTAGTTTCTTTATGGAATCGATTGATAGCTCACCCATGATGGATGACAAGGCAACATCCTATGGTTAAATTTCTAGCCATTTTAATTGATTTGGAATAGGCAAAAGTTCAAAAACACTTCCGAAATGTCATTAGCGAGGAATGAAATGATTTTGAGAACAATCAAAATTTAATTTATTTTCAAAAAAGAACAAGGATGTTGATGATTTTTCTCCTGAGTGAGACCATTAAATTCAATTTTTGTCTCTCTCTGTACAAGGATGAGGACTCGGAGTAACTTACTAAGCTCAAATTTTACGAATTGGTCAGTAGACTAACTTTTTGCTTTATGAGTACAATGCCATGTGTAGTGAGATTTTAAAATAATTCTTGTACATATGTGTAGTCCAAAACATTCCCTAAGTGTATTAAAAGTGCAATACTAGGCAATCTTGGTTAGGAGGATGATCCAAGGCCATTTTGACTTGTCACACAACCAAATTCTTTCCTTAACATTGTGACCTTGTTAACCTATTTTGAGCCTTTTGCCCCATTTCTTTCTTTTTGAAATGATAACCATGCTAAAACACTTAACCTCCTTTGATGCAATGAAGATTCAAAATAATGACATATAGGAAAAATCCAAAGTTTCGGGGGGGGGGGGGGGGGGTGTATTTAGGGTGGTTCAAACTCCAAGTTTGGGGGTAAAATGTGATATACTAAGATAAGCCAAAAACGTTGTGTGTAAAGTTGTCAAATCATGTTTGTAAGAGAGAAGATATATACTTGATCCCAAAGTTATATGCTGACAACGCCTAAGCAGACACGCAAGTGTACATGGTCTCCCAAGTAATATAGTGGCCTTCAAGAAAACCGAATATCAATCCCACAGGGACTTGTGTTAAAAAAATAATCAATTCTAGTTTAACAAATTGAGGAGAGTAGAAAATATAGTTTTTAGAGTTGTAAACTAAAATTGAACTAAACTAATATGGAAAGTTAATGACTTAGTACAATCAATGGATAGAATCTCAAGGTTAAGTATTATGAGCAATCAGACTACGTTAATGAATTTCATTTGTTAAATCACTTATCTTGGTTGTTGATTCGTAGGGTTATCGCATGATCATGGTCTCCCGACCTCTAACCGTTTACCTAACTTGGACATTACAACTACATCATTGAGCGGGGATGTAATAATCAAATTGAGTGCTTAAAGCTATCATCCTATGATTGAATCAAGTAAGGCTTCTAGGTATATTCCTGTCCAAGATGCGAATTCGAAATCCTTATTTCATAAAAAACTATGAACCTTACCTTGCTTATCCCCATATTTTGTCTTCCTATTCCCCCTACTGAGATCACAAGGTCGACAATAAATATATTCTAAGGGTAGATAATCCTTAGAATAGTTAAAAAAAATATAAAAAAACAACCATAATGATAAGTAATTCAACAAACTTAATTCAAAATGAAAGTATGCATGATCTTTGACTTAACCGCGGAAAGAGGGCGTTTAGCCGCTAATCAATATAACCATAATCAACATAATTGAATAAAAATTATAATCTCTTAAAAGTAAAAGTTAAGAAAATAAAACCTCAAATAACGTGTAGAGCATCCTCCAATTGTATCCAAGGACGTCCCAAAGTTTGTAAGAAACGTGTACAATGTTGTATTTATAACACAAGGTAAGCCAAAGTCGTGTAGGAGTTAGAATCGAACAATAATTGAGTAATGGAGTGGAGAGGGAACCACACTAGGTAGAGAAGTAATCCATCCAAGGCTCCTCCCTAGGTAGAGCACCAAGGATACACCCTAGGTAGAGCACCTCTCCATCCAAGGCTCTGCGGGCTTATCTACGTGGTCCCTCTGGAAGTTGCTTCCAAAATGTTGGCTAAGTGTTGAGTGACTCCTTCCATACCTTGTCTTGTGGTGTTGTTTCCCTTTAATTTCATGCTTATTCAACATTAATATATCATTATATTCAGATAATGAATCTTTCTACATAATCACACACCACAAATTAGATACAATCACAACACAATATCCATGACGATGAATCAAAACAAGAGCTAAGACTAGGCTAGTTCGCATTGATCTTCGGCTTTATGTTTCGACTCTTAACTTAATCAAATTTAACCTTGAACATTAAAAAAAAGTTATTCCACTCATATTTACGCATTAAAACCATTTGGAACCCGTAAAACACAATAGAATCCAACATGGTCGACTAGACATGTACCTAGCTCAAGCTAGTAATCCTAGTTTCCACAATTGAACTCTAAATGACTCATTTAAGTACAAACTTGTTGGGAATTCACTTTGAACATTGTAATCGCGTACTTTAACACTTAGATTGTCATTTATCTCTTTATCAACCCATATAACACATGAATCATCCTCAAAATAAGGATAAAAAACTAGAATAATGACACTAGAATGTACAAATATACCCAACATCACCACCCCACACTTAAACCATGTCCATCCTCAAACCACTCCTTACCATTAGCATCATAAGTTAAGGAGACTATAAGCTTCCACTACATTCAATACACTCAAGATAGTACCATATTGACTACACAGAATGGAAGTTTCTACACTAAGCTTGTTACAAACATAGTTGAAAGCTCATGAACACTACTTCAAAACATCTTAGCCTCAAGAATTGACACCAATTTGGAAAACTCATGCATATTGCTCAATCAAGTACATCATACAAATCACCCACATTCATCAAACATGTGCCCCTCACAACAAGAGTGTTACCCATAATAACTCACATAAAAACATTTTATAACATAATGGGTACAAGAATAAAATTACGCTTACTCTCACAAGGAATTCACAAGTTACACATAATGAACCATAGGCTTGCCCTTAGTGCTGTACTCTACTAATACCAGAATGCTAAGCATAGGATCAATTAGGTCTCTTTCGGGTTATAATGTAGGATAAGGGATGGGTGGGAACTATTTTGATCTGGAATAGTGACTATCTTCCCTAAGAGCTTTAATACACTACATTATACAATTGAGACCATTCTCCAACAACCAATTACACCACTTTTGTCTAACCCATTCTTTTGTTTTCACCCCATCTTATTAAGCTTAATAAATAACAATATGGTGGGAGTATTTTATGAACAACCCATTCAATTTGAACATATTTCTCTTCTTTTCATTACTCAACTCCCAACCACACATAATAGTTCTTTTTTTGAACACCAACAAAAAAATTTTGGGGATTCAATTCACCTTTTTCTTCTTCAATTTCATACTCCTAACTCAATTGATTTTTCATTAAAGCACCTAGGAGCTTTGGATCAAACTAAGGTCTATTGAAGAAGGGATTAGGCTACTTATGAGGCTGTCAAAGAAGAAGCTAAATGCTTAATGGGGCTCACTAGGATTAAGTGTAAAGGTAGGTCAAATAGAGGGTATAAATCAAGGCTATCAAACAAATGTCTATATCATCTCTTAAACCCACACTCTTTATTTCTCTTTGCACATACACCGAGAAAGTTATAGACATTATATGCAACAAGGAAGATACAAAAACCTCACACACACATGGCATATGCTTAACTCAATAGGATCATCATAGACTCTCAACCAAATAATAACAAGAATTCAAATTTAAGCCAACAAGTACAAGAGTCACAAAAATGAGCCTAAGAGTCTTAAAAGTAGCAATTCTCTCATTCAAAATGCTTTTAAATATCTCACTATTCCTAAACCTAAAAAATTTAAAATTGAACCCAAAATTGGGAATTTCCCCATCCCACACTTAAAAATCTACTTTGTCTCCAAAGTGAATTTAAAGTAAGAGATAGAAATACTCCCTAAGACCTCTAGGACTATATAGCAGCATATTTAAATATCAATAGGGCCATGGACCCTACACTCAGTCTTTGCCAAGCTCCTTAGCTTAGGTTTCTGATACTCAAACTTCCCATTAATCTACAACTAAATCAAAAACAAAAAACTATGTGAAATAAAAACTAATAACTAAAAAGAAAAAATACTTTGCTTGGGTTGCCTCCCAAGAAGCACCTTATTTAGTGTCGCGGCATGACCCATATCAACTTTTTCCTCCACCTTGAGGATATGAATTTCACCCCCAACTTTAGATCCATCTCTTTGCCTCGCTCATAGGGTGGTGGTATAAAGACTAAGGAATGGAGTAATGGATGGTTCATAGTAAACCACTTGGCCTTAAAGTGAGGTGTGTTTTATTGTTGCTTATCTGGTGCTAAATCAAGAATATAGGATTCTTGTTCCTCATCTTCACACACTTCCACTATTTCAAATAATTCCACAAACAAGACATCATCTAAACATAATATAGAAAAGTGATTTGAGTAAGTCCCAACCAATCCCACTTCTAAATTTACACTATTCACAACACCCCCACTCATATTCACCTTCTTAATTACAGTCTCAAGAGAAATTTATCAGTTGAGTAGCTTCGATTCTTGTGTTTCTTCCACGGATTGACTAGTATCATCTTCATATTTTTCTTTTCTTAGAATATGTGGACATAATCGTAGTGGTATCTCCTTAACCTATTCATCAACTTTAGTTTTCGAGTACTCAAACTTCCTCGAATTATCCACATCTTTATCTGCCACAAGCTAGGGAGTCATTTTACATCTACCTCCTTAGTTATCTGTTGAGCATTGCCCACAAATATGATTGACTCAAGATTAAAAGCACACATATCTATAGAGTGATACATATTTCCACAAACCACACACCAACTTGTGGTTTACTGCATAGGTAGGTAATAAGTAGGTTCCCTCTAAATCCTTGCATCAAAATCTGGACAAAAAGCCTCATAATGGGGTCCTCCAAAAAAATGAAAAGAATTATCATCCCTCAAAAATGATCTATCCAAGACTGACATATCAAAAAGTATGATAAAAAGAGAAATAACAAGTACTAAAAAGAGACAAAAATTTAAACTATTTACAACTCAATTAGCTAAACTAAAACTAAGATAGTTTCCAATTTACAAGTCTCCGGCAACAGCACCAAAAACTTGATAGTGTCAAAGCTCATACACAAGTGTACGTGGTCTTCCAAGTAATATAGTAGCCTTCAAAAAAGACGAATATTGATCCCATAGGGACTTGTGTTAAAGAAACTATCCAGTTTTAGTTTAACAAATTGAGGAGAGGAGGAACTAAAGTTTTAGAGTTGTAAACTAAAATTAAACTAAACTACTACGGAAAAGTAATGACTTATGACAATCAATGGATAGAAGCCCATGGTTAAGGCTTACGAACAATCATACTACGTTATTGAATTTCATTTGTTAAATCGCCTATCTTGGTTGTTGATTCGTAGTGTTAATCACTTGATCATGGTCTCCCGACCTCTAACCATTTACCTAACTTGGACATTACAGCTACATCGTTGAGCAGGGACATAATAATCCAATTAAGTGCTTAATGCTATCATCCTACGTTTGAATTAAATAAGGCTTATAGGTAAATCCTTGTCCTAGATGCTAATTCCAAATCCTTATTTCATAAAAGACTATGAATATTACCTTTCTTATCCCCATGTTCTATCTTTATATAACCCCTCCCGAGATCACAAGGTCGACAATGAATATATTCTAAGGGTAGCTAATCCTTATAATAGTTAAAACAAGGATAAAAATAACCATAATGATAAGTAATTCAAAAAACTTAATTTAAAATAAAAGTAGTCATGATCTTGGCCTTAACCCTGGAAAGAGGGCGTTTAGCCGCTAATCATATAACCATAATAAACATAATTAAATACAAGTTATAATCTCTGAAAAAGCTAAAGTTAAGAAAATAAAATCCTAAAGAAAGTGTAGAGCATCCTCCAATTGTATCGAAGTATGTCCGAAAGTTTGTAAAAAACATGTACAATGTTGTATTTATAGCACAAGGTAAGCCAAAGTCGTGTAGGAGTTGTAATTGAACAAGAATTGAGCAGTGGAGTGGAAAGGGTGCCGCCCTAGGTAGAGTGCCACTCCAGCCAATGCTCTACCCTAGGTAGAGTACTTCTCTAACCAAGGCTTCTCCCTAGGTAGAGCACCGCTCCATCCAAGGCTCCGCAGGCTTATCTACATGGTCCCTCTGGAAGTTGCTTCCAAAATTTTGGCTAAGTGTTGAGTGTCTCCATCCATCCCTTGTCTTGTGGTATTATTTTCCTTTAATTTCCAGATTATTAAACATCAAATATCATCTTATTCAGATCATTAAGATTCCTACATAACACACCACGAACTAGAGACAATCACATTACAACATCCATGACGATGAATCAAAACAAGAGATAAGACTAGGCTAGTTCACATTGATCTTCAACTTTATGTTTCGACTCTTAACTTAATAAAATTGAACCTTGCACATTACCAACAAGGTATTACACTCATAATTACACATTAAAACCATTTGGAATGCATTAAACTCAATAGGATCCAACGGGATCAACTAGACAAGTACCTAGCTCAAGCTAGTAATGCTAGTTTCTCCGATTGAACTCTAAATGACTCATTTTAAGTACAAACTTATTAGGAATTCAGTTTGAACATTATAATCACGTACTATAACACTTCGATGAACATTTATCCCATTATCAACCCATATAGCACACGAATCATCCTCAAAACAAGGATAAAAAGACTAGAACAGTGACACTAGAATGTATAAATACACCAACATCCAAAGCCAACATAAAATATGAAGAGAAATAAGACAAATGAGGGGATAAAAAGAGCATAAAATTATAAAATAGCTTGAAAAATAAAAAAAATGGTGGATTGTATTAGTTTTGTATATTCTAAGCTAAAGGTTAAGGGAAACAAAGGAAATGGCTTGAAGATGCATAAGGTGGATAATGTGAAAATTTTGGGGTAGAAGGGGATAAGAAATTGTATTGAAAGGGGTATTTTAGTCACTAGATCTATATATAATCCTTACCGCACCTTAAACCTTCATCTAGACAAATAAGACCTTAGCGATTCAAAACTAGGTAAGTATACGTTAGTAGCAAAAAATGCAAAGGGCAAGCCTATAGTCCTACTTTTTTTACTTAAATTTCTTTGGGACAGTGTAACGCCCTGAAAATATGTCCCGAGACATCACACGGTGCTTAGGATCACAAGTGATCCCAAGCTAACCCCTCTACTATCATACTTACATGCAACTGAATAAAATACATAAATCTGAACAAAATCAACAGAAATATAAACCTTCTCTGAACTCGATCAATACAAATCTGAATTTACAAGATTAAAACTCTACTTTTTACAACAAAACTGAAATAGCATACATTAACACTACTAACTGTCTATGAAGCCTCTACTAGTACTGACTATAGGTAGCTGAGTCATGACTCCTAACTATCCCAACTCAATACGAATGAATAAAGAAAATACAATACTTCTCAAATTGTATAACTAACTTGATCCCTTGAATCAAAAGGACTCAACACCTGCTAGCTGGAAGCGGTGAACTGACTGAATATGGTTTATATGCTACAACTTCTACCTACATTATGAGACAATATAGCACATAGACAAATATTTAGATCAGTACTTTGAGGATGTGCTGAGTATATGGGAGTATATGCAATAGATAAATAATATCATCAATCTTTATAGAAATCATGCATGCTGATATAAATGACTCACATAGCTTGAGCAAAAACTGAAATCTAAATCTCATAAATCAATAATAAGGAAGAATGTAATATAAATATCATGAGTCATTACACCTTATTCTAAAATCTGTATCTTTTTCTTGTTCTCAAATCTTGTCAACTGGATGAAATCTTAAAATAATAACTTTCAGAACATACACTTTAATCTTATGAAAATTACGGACTTCTTTTGAAACATAAGAATTATAGTGCTTTAGGAAACTTAGGACTTGGGACTCAAAGACTTCGGAACTTTAAGACTGTAACACTTTTAGAGACTTTGGAACTTAAAACTTTGGAAATCTTAAAATATTAACTTTCAAAATATATACTAAGACTTTAAATCTATAAACTATTTAAAGAGTAGGGGTCTTCTTTGGGAGGTTCTTCTAACCGATATAAACCATGTGAGCTAACATGAAGTCCAACGTCTTACCCACATTGGGGAGAGGTGTTCTACCCTTGCACTCGAAATAGAACCTTAACTTTAGTGATCACTATCTCGTCCTCGGGCCCGTAAATCTCAATTTTATGGTAGCACATAATTCTGGGGTATAAGACCTTAGAATCATACCCAACTCGGTGCTAAATACTACTCCCATACTTAAATCCACCTTAAAATAGCATAAGGGTTTATAATAAAAACCAATTACACTTCTCTTTGCTATAAATCATGAACTATATGAATAATGTGGATTCCTTATCTTAGCTTAGGATCAAAAGATCAACTCTTGCTTATCAAAGCATGCTAAAAATATAAGTTTCTTGAAATATCAAAACTCAATCTTAGGGATTAAAGCTCATGCTTCAAACTTATGTCAAAACATCTCAAAATTCATTCCTTATAACATAAATATTCATAAATCATATTAAAATCTGGAAATTTCAGCAATGCTCATGAAAATATACACAAACTCATGAAATTTATCTTCAACAGCTCTCAAAAACTCAAAATCTTGTAAATAGTGATAATGGGTATGAATCCTAATTTAAAACTCATATATACACATTCCAAATCATAGAAAAACATCCAACTCAATATGCTTCTTGAAAATACTTCAACACCATCAAAATAATGAGATCAAGAATCTCAATATCATACTTAAACTCACTTTCAAAAATTTAGAAAATTATGTTACGTGTATAAATACATGAATAGTCATGCAATTCAATATTCAATCACTTGTAAACTCATAATCTTCAAACAATATAAATTGGTTATAAACACTAACTTTAATTTCATGGAAAATCACATAAAATTCAGTAATCTATAAGTTAAAACAAGTTTTGGGCATAAGGATGAAAGGATTGTCCTTGTTCAAACCCCGCATACCTTAATTGTTTGGATTTGATGAATTGAATGTAAAATCTTGAACTTTGAATACTTTTGAGATGATCTTGATATCATTCTTGAAGTTCTTGGATTAGAAACCCTAAATTCTTGATCTTTGTGTTGAAAAGAAGAAGATGGAATTGATGATTCTTTAGGGAATTGATTAGGGTGTTCTTGAGGGAAAAATTAGAGAATGGGGGCAAATAATGCCCCATTTAAAGCCTTGGATCGTGTTTTCATGACCTAGGTTGAGGTGGGAAAAGATCTCATTGCCCCTTATTTCTTTAAAACAGAAATTTGTAACCCGCATCCCAATTTTTCCCTTTAGCGCGATGCGCTACCATCGCGACAGTTCACTACCTCATACTAAAATGGCTATAACCTTTCGCTCAGGTATCGGATTTTTTTGAAATTGGTATCGTCGTAAAGCTAATTCAATTATCTATAATTTGGTTGGTGTTAAGATGAAAATTTATACATATATAAAATGTTATACACATTTAAATTAGACCCTTGTAGGACTGAATGCCAGATTTTGGTCGAATCTAATGTTCTTAGCTCTACTTGGCTCTAAGTAACTTCTATGAACATTATTCAACTAATAAGGACTTTACTTACTTAGGATTAAAGTCATGACACAAGAATTTGAATTATGGATCAAGATTAAAATAATTAAACCTTCACCACGATGCGTTGAAATCGCGTTAAGCTACAGGAAAAGGACGAGTGCGAATTGCACTCTGGCACGACCCGGTGCTATCGCGTTGCACCTCTGGAAATTGACAATTGAGATTTTAGACCTCTCTGCTATGCGCCAATATCACAGAGGTCCACTGGAATGTGATGATTGCCATTTTGGCATCCACTGCGACGCGGTGAGTGCCTAGGTGGAACACTGCATTACTAACAATGCTCTAACTTCTTCATCGAGTGTAGGATTTGGGCGAATTTGATATCGATTTAAAGCTTATTCAATTTCCCACACAATGGAAGGTCTAAATCTGGAAAATTTCGTATGAAATAAAGGTTATTCATTTTTGAAGCACACTCTTAACATTCTAGGAATGAATTTTAAGCTAGAATAAACACGGGGTCTTACAATATCTCCCCCTTAGGAACATTCATCCTCGAATGTGCATAAGTAAGCTAAAATACTGAGGAATCTGAGGTTATAAGCTATCATGCACAACTGAAATAAACTGAATAAATGAATAACTGAATCTTAAACATAATAAGTTACTGAACTGATCTGCGAGTGCATGAATTCTCATGAAAATAGCAATATGGCTGATATAGAAATGAGGGCGTCAACTTATGAGTAATCATTACTTTAGGCTGGATCTGAATTCATGAGAAAATGAATGAGAGGTTTATGACATGAAAAGCTCGGTGTATTACAACATCTCCCCCTTGGGATCGTTTGTCCCTGAATGATATTGATTTGATTGAAATACTAGAAAAAGACTGAGATGATGAACGGGAAGCTTACGAGTTGAATCATGACTGATCATCTAGATTTTGAAAGTGATACATAAACTGAGTTGAATTCGCAAGGTACACAAAGTGAGCAAATTTCCTCTTAGAATGATATGACTAGATGGGAAAATTGAAAACCATAGAAATTGGTCTGTATGGCTGCTAGACTAAATTACTGGCTAAACGTGTTATCTTATACTGTACATTCCACTTCAACAACTATATTCAACCTTCAACTAGGATCTCACTTAAAACACAATACATTCATCCGTACAAGTATTCATCATCACCACTAGAATCTAGAAGTATGACTTAGTTACTTACCCTATTATCTCCCCCTTAGCTTTAAGCCATCGCTCTAAGTCTGTGAATTACTACAAAAACTCTAATCTAAACTGCAATCACTTTACTCTAGAGTCTGGCATAAAATCAATACACATAAAACTAAACTTACCCTGAAGGACTATATCTTAACGTGTAACTCCCAATGCTAGTATCTTCTTTTGAGATTCAACCCTTAGATTTCTATAGCCTCAAAAGTCTTCATATAACAATTTAAACACTCACTAACTTAGAATCTTCATGGTATCACCAGATCTTTATTTCATACAACCTAAAGCTTTAACACTTATATCTGTTCACTCAATATTCAAGGATTCAAACTTAGATTCTAACACTTAACACGGATATCATCAATCTTTAATAAACCAAACTACCTGTGTCATAGCTTACTAATATCACCTCTCTAAACTTGTATTTCTAAACCACGAGAATTAAGATCACACCAAAAGGCTCAACATCATCTACGCATAACTTCTTAGCTTAGCTAGTAAGAACATTATATATATATATATAACTAGTCTCCTTCCTCTTAGCAACTTAATTGTATTAATAATCACGCACAACACGTAATAACCTTGGAAATAATGCAACCCTATATCACCTTGGGCATACTTCTTCACCATACATATAGCATCACACTTAATTATAAATACCTAAAATCAAATTTCTTGCATACACTGTTCAAGCCTACTAGATCCCTTCCATATAATTAGCATCACTAACCAAGAAATCATTTCATCCACTTTGATGACCATCAACTATTCAAACTTAGCTCTAGTTCTAGCTATGATGAACCACAACGTCACACATTATTCTTACATGCCAAACATCTAAAAACATTAGTCCGCTAAAACTTCATAATAGTAAGGATGAATCTTAATCCTATGATCTATCTTATTTAAAAATCCATTAACACATCCTCCTTCTACACATCATTACTATTTACCCCTTTTATACCGCTAAACTTAGTTCATAGCTCTATAAGTTTCAACTAAACTCCCTCTAGAAATCTTAGGGATGCCTAAATTAACAACGCTCCTTCACCAAGTACCTTCATCAATAACCTATACTTTTCTTGCACAACAAACACCGTCAACAACTCCTTTCATAATCCAAGAAATAACAATTCACCTTAACTAATGACTCTTTCTCTAACTTCTACTAAATAAACACACAAAGGCATAACACTTCATTACTAACTCAATCTTATACAAAAGATTCAGCTATAAAGACATTCAATAAATTTCCCTTAATATTTTTCTCGTCACTACACTGCTAAAACCCCGGTTCCAACCAGCACAAGAACAACAAGTTGCTAGTGAATCAAAATAGGCCTCACACGGCTTCACTAGACTTTGATTTTGTATTTTGAACTAGAAAATGAGATTAATAACAAAGCAACTATGCTAGTGAATCGAAAGATCCCCACACGACTTCACTAGACTTTGAATTCAATAACACAATGATAACATTATTACAAGAGATGGAAACTTGACACACAATATTCAATGATCTAAGAATACACATCTTACTCTGTCTTAGCTGAAAGGCTCATAAGAATGAGGACATAACTTTAAACTTGAGGAACTTATAACACACTAGAAGGCTCCTCTCAAGCCGCTTTGTGAGACTTCTGAAACTTCTTGCTAGCAAGTTTGAGAGCATTATCAGGGGAGGGAATTAGAACTTGCCGATCATGCTACCTCAAGAACAGTACATAGATAGAGAAGTATGGATTATCATTATGGATTCTAAGGAAGAATCTTAAAGCACACCTGGTTAGGTCTTAGTGCATGACTTTCCATAAATATGAATAAAGCCCTTCAAACTTTGGAACTTAAAAGCACTAATGGGATACTTTCTAGCCTCCTTATAATCCCATAACTATCTGAGGAGACTATTTGAGAAAACCCTACCAGTAAAGGTTTAAGTTGGACTATTTTTGATACCTTGAAATAAGGCAGAGACGGCCCGAATAGAGTAAGATGAGTATCTGTATAAGTTTCTTAGAGACCCTTTCTATAGCACAATCTGAGACTTGAAAGAATGGAAATATTTCCTAAATGCCTTGTAGCCTCTTGAAGAAAAGTATAGACGTCTCAGTACCATTTTGCAAAACTCTACTAGACATGGATTCACAGACACCCTAGAACACTTAAACTTGTTCTCTAATACCAAGTTTGTAATGCCCGAAAAATAGGTCCCGAGACGTCACACGGTGCTTAAGGTCACAAGTGATCCCAATCTAACCCTTCTTCTGGCAAACTTACAAGCAACTAAATAAAATACATAAATCTGCACAAAATTAGCAGAAATATAAAACTTCTCTAAACTCGATCAATAAAAATCTAAATTTACAAAATTACAACTCTACTTTTTACAACAAAACTGAAATAACATACATTAACATTACTAACTGTCTATGAAGCCTCTACTAGTACTGACTATAGGTAATCAGGTCATGACTCCCAACTATCCCAACTCAATACGACTGAATAAAGAAAATACAATACTTCTCAAACTGTATAACTGACTTGAGCCCTTGAATCAAAAATACTCATCACCTGCTAACTGGAAGCTGCAAATTGACTGGATATGGTGTTTGTGCTACAACTTGTACCTATATTATGAGACAATATAGCACATAGACAAATATTTAGATCAGTACTTTGAGGATGTGCTGAGTATATGGGGGTGTATGCAATAGTTAAATAATATCATCAATCTTTATAGAAATCATGCATACTGATATAAATGACTCACATAGCTTGAGCAAAAACTAAAATCCAAATCTCATAAATCAATAATAAGGAAGAATGTAATGTAAATATCATGAGTCATTACACCTTATTCTAAAATCTATATCCTCTTCTTGTTCTCAAATCTTGTCAACTGGATGAAATCTTAAAATAATAACTTTCAGAACATACACTTTAATCTTATGAAAATTACGGACTTCTTTTGAAACATAAGAATTATAGTACTTTAGGAAACTTAGGACTTGGGACTCAAAGACTTCAAAACTTTAAGACTGTAACACTTTTAGAGACTTTAGAACTTAAAACTTTGGAAATATTAAAATATTAACTTTCAAAATATATACTAAGACTTTAATTCTATAAACTATTTAAAGAGTAGGGGTCTTTTTTGGCAGGTTCTTCTAACCGATATAAACCATGTGAGCTGAAATGGAGTCCAATGTCTTACCCACATTAGGGAGAGGTGTTCTACCCTTGAACTCAAAATAGAACCTTAACTTTAGTGATCACTATCTCGTCCTCGGGCTCGTAAATCTCAATTTTATGGTGGCACATAATTCTGGGGTATGAGACCTTAGAATCATACCTAACTCGGTGCTAAATACTACTCCCATACTTAGGCTCATAACATTTAGGAAATCCACCTTAAAATAGCTTAAGGGTTTATAATAAAAACCAATTATGCTTTTCTTTGCTATAAATCATGAACTATATGAATAATGTGGATTCCTTACTTAGCTTAGGATCAAAAGAACAAATATTTCTTATCAAAGCATGCTAAAAATATAAGCTTCTTGAAATATCAAAACTCAATCTTAGGGATTAAAGCTCATGCTTCAAACTAATGTCAGAACATCTCAAAATTCATGCTTTATAACAAAAACATTCATAAATCTTATTAAAATCTGGAAATTTCAGCAATGCGCGTGAAAGTATAAACTCATGAAATTTATCTTCAACAGCTCTCAAAAATTTAAAATCTTGTAAATAGTGATAATGGGTATGAGTCTCAATTTAGAACTCATATATACACATTTAAAATCATAGAAAAACATCCAACTAAATATGCTTCTTGAAAATACTTCAACACCATCAAAATAATAAGATCAAGAATCTCAATATCATACTTAAACTCACTTTCAAAAATCTAGAAAATTGTGTTACACACCTAAATACATGAAAATAGTCATGCAATTCAATATTCAAACACTTGTAAACTCAAAATCTTCAAACAATATAAATTAGGTATAAACCCTAACTTCAATTTCATGAAAAATAATATAAAATTAGGTAATTTATAAGTTAAAATAAGTTTTGGCCACGAGGACAAAAGGATTGTTCTTGTTCAAACCCCACATACCTTAATAGTTTGGATTTGATGATTTAAATGTAAAAGATTGAAATTTGAATACTTTGAAGATGATCTTGATATCATTCTTGAAGTTCTTGGATTAGAAACCGTAAATTCTTGATCTTTTTGTTAAAAAGAAGAAGATAGAATTGATGATTCTTGAGGAAATTGATTAGGGTTGTTCTTGAGGGAAAAATTAGAGAATGGGGGCAAATAATGCCCCATTTGAATCCTTAGATCATGTTTTTATGACCTGGGTTGAGGTGGGAAAAGATCTCATTGCCCCTTATTACTTTAAAGCAGAAATTTATAATCCGCATCTCAATTTTTCCCTATAGCCTCACACTAAAATGGCTATAACTTTTCGCTCAGGTATCAGATTCTTACAAAATTGGTATCGTCAAAAATCTAATTCAATTATATACAATTTGGTGGGTCTTGGAATGGAAAATTACACGCATATAAATTTTTATACACATTTAAAGTAGACCCTTGTAGGATTAAATACTTAATTTTGGTCGAATCTAATGTTCTTGGCTCCACTTGGCTCTAAGTGACTTCTATGAACATTATTCACCTAATAAGGAATTCACATACTTAGGATTCAATTCATGACACAATAATTCAAATTATGGATCAAGAGTATGACAACTACACCTTCACCCTAACATGGTGAAATTGCGTTAAGTTACTGGAAAAGGACGAGTGCGAATTTGCACTCTAGCGAGATGCAGTGCTATCACGTTGTGCCACTAAAAATTGACAATTGAGGTTTTGGACCTCTCCTCAATGTGCCAATATCATGTAGGACCACTAGAATATGACGATTACCATTTTGGCATCCACCGCGATGTAGTGAGTGCCCAGGTGGAATACTACATTACTAACAATGCTCTAACTTCTTCACCGAGTGTCGTATTTAGGCGAATTTGATATCGATGAAAATATTATTCAATTTCCCACACAATTGAAGGTCTAAATATTGAAAATTTCATATTAAATAAAGGTTATTCATTTTTGAAGCCCACTCTTAACATTCTAGGAATGAATTTTAAGCTAGAAAAAACACGAGGTCTTACAGACAGTGATTGTGAATTATTTTATTATTTGATCTTATTTAAGAAATGAAATATCTTGTAAATGTGTAGATAACTCTTGCATGTGAGTGGCATCAATACATTGGGGTAGAAGGTAAAGTCTTATTATCAATTTGGGTAAATGGGAGAGGTAAGTTGCATTGTGAAGATTGAAATTATATTTGAAGATTTTGTTTCACCTCTTGAGATTATTTGTTTATTTGAAAGTTTCATTTGATACAAACTTGCATCATTGCTTCATAGTTATGTGCTTATGGAAAAATTTTGGTTTACTTGTTGTCATGCCATGTTTGGAAAGTCTTTGTAGAGCTTTGTTAGCTTAGTCCTTTAGTATAGATTTATTTTGGGTGGATTTAAGTTGGAAATACCCTATTTCATTAAATTGTTCTTATTTACTTGAGGACAAGCAATAGTATAAGTTTGGGGGGGTTGATAAGTATCAATTTAATGACTTGTTAGCACCTTTTATGCTTAAATTATCATGCTTTTCCATTGACTTGACATCAATCTCTTACTTAATAATCATTTGTGAAAGTAAATGCTAAAAAGGGAAGATGACTGTGATACCCTGCAAAGTTCCCTCATAGTCTAAGTCATTAGAGATTGTCAAGTGAAGCCTAATTTCGCTCTAAAAAGATTAAGGAATGGCTTCCAAAATAATTAGTGTTTAAACCATATGGAATTTTCCTAATTTTGACTTTTATCGTATGGGAAATTGAATTATATTTCCAACGATACCCATTTCATCAAAATATGTCATCGAAAGAGAAAGATATGGACGTTTTACAGAAAGTAGTCAAAACTGCCTAGATGCGACGGAGAAGGACGACGGACCGTCGAGCTAGTGACAGACCATCATCCAAACTATCGCAAAGGAGGCATGAGAGCTCATTCTGTTTAGGCGTGATGGTAAGGCCGACAGACCGACGATCTAGCGATGGACCGTCGACCCAGCCGTTGCAGGCAAGGTAGAAATTCTAATTCTGGCCCAGGTGTGATGTTCAGGGCCGACGGACCATCGGGCCCTCGACGGACCATCGCACCCACCATTGCTTATTCCGTTCAGTGATTTTAAGTTATTTTTAAAAGGATTTTTTGGTCTTTTTCCACCCTTTTTACAGTCAGATATAGCCAAAACAAAGCATATAGGTTCATATTCTTCATAGACATCAAAAACTAGGTTTTCTCTCAAGATTAACCCTTTAGAGAAAATCCAAATCTTCCTCCAATAAATTCAAAAAATCACCATAGATTTTACAAATTGAGTTAAGATTCAAGGATCCCAAGTCAAAGGCTTCAAGAACCCTCTCTCAAAAGTTCCTAAAAGAATCTCAAACAAGCTTGTTCATCTAATTTCACAATCTAAGGTATGTGGGGTTTGAACAAGGGTAATCCGTTAACCCTTGTACCGAAAGACTTATTTTAAATTATAAGTTTTCTGCAATTTATGAGATTTTACATGAAATTGAGTAAGGGTTTTTCACACATTATCATTAGTTGCAAGGTTTTGGTACTTCCCATGAATTGAAAGTCAAATAGCATGATTTTGCATATGTTTCTTTGCTTATTGATGAGAATTACTGATTCAAGATACCTTATGAGTAATTTCATTCTTAAGTATGAATGTTGACATGTTGACTTGAGAGTTACGTTTGGGTCAATAGACCCCCATTTTAAGATTTATTGTTCAAGACTGTTTGGGTCATGAGTACCCCATAACTAAGCTTTTTTTAGATTTAAGTTAAAGATTTGACCCCTTGGGTCTAAGCTAAGATAGGAATCCACATTTTATTATTGTTTAAAGCAAAGAGGAATATATTTTGGTCTTCATTATAGACCATAATTTTATTGTTCCTATTAATGTCCTTTCTAAATATTCTGATGCATTTGTCATATCTATATTACTATCTAATAATTGTTTTGGCATGTATCCTACCCGTAGTTGTATTATTTTATTTGTGTCTATTACACAGTCTAAATCTAAAAAGTTATAATTTTTATTAATTATTTATTTTGGTGTCCATTTGTTATATTCATTTTTAGGTCATATTTTTTAAACTTATCTTTATAATAATATGTAGGTTTTTTTTATTTCTGATGTACTTGGTATTATGTTTTCATCGTCTTCTTTATTAAGTGTATTTATTTCAGCGTTTGTATTTACTAAGTTTTCTCTATTAATTACTTCTTATTTTTCATTAATTTTTAACTTTTCTATACTTGTTAAGATTTCTGTATATGTTTCACTATCTTCTGAATTATCATTATTTGTTTCTTCAGCATCTATTGTATTTATTTCTAATTCACTGGTTTTTGATTCTTTATTTTTTATTTCTAATTTTTCTTTAAATTTATCTATCTCATTTAATATTTTTTGTTCTTTATCCTTTTCTTCTTTTTCTTTCTGTCTTTTTTCATACAGATCTTTTAGCATTTGTAATTCTTTTTCTAATTCAGCAATCCTACTATTTTTAGTTTCTTCTATTTTTCGTATTTCTTCTGTAGTTTTTTGTTTTATATTATCTATTTCTTTTTTCCTATCTATTTCTTCCTTTTGTGCATTTATTGATTTTTGACATACTCCTACAATCATGTTATATTGAAGTCTTTCTTTTCTTATTTTTAATTCTCTCCATTTTTCAGATATTATTTGTTTTAGTTATTTATATTTTTAGGATTTTGTTACGTTATTCATCTTTACAATGTTTAAAATACTTTAGTGGATACCGAAATCTGATTTTATCATAATTACGTGGTATATATCTCATTATTAATTTTGCCTCATAACATTTTTGGATGACTAACATATTAAATATTCTATTAATTATCATACCTATTGTATACCTAACAAATTAAATATCTTTGACATTCTTTGCCAACATGCCATAACTAACAAATATGTACCATTATTTCATTTCTTTTTAAATAACTTGGTAAATAACTCATACATAGACCATCTTTACATCTAAAATAACTCGGCTTTGAAGAAGCTAGACAACACTTCGATAGTCAGATATGGAAGAAGCTAGACAATGGATTTTGACACTACTTAATCCAGAAAAACAACCAACTGCAAGAGCAATTAGGAAGGAATTTATTTCAGAAGAATTATTAACAAGATATTTCAATTTAATTGGACACAAATATTTAAACCATTTATGTTTGAGATGTAATGGAGAAGATAATATTATCCCAGAAGTTCAACTGGAATAAAGGAAGATAAGGAAGACAGCTGGAAGATACACGACAAAAGATAGAAAGACACGGAGAAATAATAGAAAGATAAGAAAACAGAGCATTGAAATATGAAAATGACATATGGAGGATAAGATAAATTTGAGAAATATGAAATACGTTAATTATGTAAACATTTACTATTCTTTTTTGACTTATTATATAGGCCAGACTAGCCTTTTTGGCTTTTCTTGTTTTTTGGCACTTGCCATTTTTTTTTTTTTGACAAGTGTAAAGTCGTAGGACCTAGGACCATTATTAGTCTTTTAAACTTTGACAGATGTAAATTTAAGTAGTTCTTTTCCTTCTATAAATATGTAAGCCATCCGGCTTAGTTAGAGGCAAAACTTTCATGTGCTGAAAGCAAGCCTTCTCTCTTGTACACAAACAACTTTTGAATATTTAATAAAAACAGGTATATTTCAAAGGAAAAGCTATGGATGAACAAAGCCCAAAATTATAAAACCTACCTGAACAGGTATCTTCATTTATGATTATGAATAGATAAATTCATAAATTCCCAACAATCATAATATGATAAAATAAGTTCATATTAGTTACTATATAGTAGAATTATTTGAAGAATAATATGTTACAAAGTTTATTAGAAAAGAGGAAAAGGAGAAAAATCCCTTGGAATATCTTTAATTGTCCAAGAATTAGCAAATAACTACCTAAATGGAAACCCAATATGGTGTTATTATTCAAGAGATCATCAAATTATTTATTCAAATTCAAGGGAACTACGATAGCCAGAGATGGAAGAAGCTAGATAATGGATTTTGACACTACTTAATCCAGAAAAACAATCAACTTCAAGAGCAATTAGGAAGTCATTTATTTTAGAAGAATTATTAACAAGATATTACAAGTTAATTGGACACAAATATCCAGGCCATTTATGTTCGGAGGGGGGTGCGAGGTAACTCGGATAACTTAAATAGATCTATTATAACTCTAATGGATCCATTTTTATTTGTGCATGGATATTTCTAAACATTTCTATTTTTATTGATGTTCATATCTTAGGGGGTAATTAGATAGTATTTGAATAAAAGCTTTACTGTAATATTCTTAAGTTTTTTCTCTTAGTCTTTGTAATTCTTGTATATTATCTTAAAGGTATTCTAAATATTCGATATGTTTTGTTCTAAAATATTCAATTAAATTCTCTTTCATAAGTACTTCTGTTAATCTTATTTCTTTCATATCTTGTCTCTAATATTTTAAATATTCATAGTTTATCATTTTATCCTAAAGTAGTTGTAATACTGCAATTTTATTTGTAATAATTTATTCTAATTGTACAATATCTGATATTGAATTCTACGTTATCTATTTCATTAATTATCCTGTCTTTTTCTTCTATGAATAATTCTATGTCTAAATCATATTCTAACTGTCTTTTAATTCTAGTTGTTTCATGGTTTTATTTATCCAAATTAATCTTTCTCTTAATTGTTCTCTTCCTCTTCTAAGCTGGTTTCTGTAATTAATTTCTTTATATAGCCAACTTTATTTTTCTCTAACTCTTTTAATATATTCTAATATTTTTAATCTGTATAATATTCATCTGAATAATAACTATTATTATCTGAGTAATAACTATCTGAATAATATAAGCTAAGATTATGCATATCTTCTAACCATTCTAGACTCAATGATTCTTCATTAAATATTTTTTCCCATATTATTTTCTTTATGTCTTCTATTTCTATGTCTTTAATGATATATAAAACAATTATCTTAATTTCATCAGATATACAGCTTTCCATAGTATTCATATGATGCTTAGATTTTATGGGTTATTAAATGTTTTATCATAATATTTACTGGTTGTTTGTTTTAATCTTAATAATTCTTGTATTTTTTCATTAAGGAATTCTATATATTTTATATCTTTAGTTCTCATATATTTTTCTAGATCTTTTTTCATTAGTTTTTCTATTAATTGTATATTTTTCATATCCATTTTCCAATATTCTAAGTATACGTTATTTATCATGGTTGATGTGTAGGTTTGGTATGTAGGTATTTGTAAGAGTAGTCAGGTAGGTGTGATATATAATTTATTCTAGTTAAAATATATTTGTCAAATATTTTTTCCCATATGATTTTTCTTATATCTACAAATTCTATATCCTTAAGTACATACAAAACAAGTATTTTAAATTTATCTACTATTTCATCGGATAAGTAGGTAGTCATTCTTTTTTACATGATGCTATTTCAATATACTCCTTCCAATCATACACATAACAAAATATGATCATCTTAGATTACTATGTACTAGATTATTCTTAAATAATTATGTTACTCTGTCACTATTAGCATGGTAATCTGGATATTTTTCCCTTAAACAGTGCCTCTACACTGTTTACTTCCCTATCATGGCTTTCTTGCCTCACCGATTTCACCTTTAGGATGTTATAGTTCTTAAGGATTTTTCTCCTTTTCCTCTTTGCTAATAAACTTTGTAACATATTATTGTTCGAATAATTCTACTATATAGTAACTAATATGAACTTATTTTATCATATTATGATTGTTAAGAATTTATGAATTTAGTTATTCATAATCATAAATAAAAATACTTGTTCTGGTAGGTTTGATAATTCTGGGCTTTTCTCATCCATAGCTTTTTCTTTGAAATATACCTGTTTTTATTAAATATTCAAAATTTGTTTGTGTACAAGAGAGAAAGCTTGCTTTCAACACATGAAAGTCTTGCCTCTAACTTAGCCGGATGACTTACATATTTATAGGAGGAAAAGAACTACTTAAATTTACATCTGTCAAAGATTAAAAGACTAATAATGGTCCTAGTCCTACGACTTTACACTTGTCAAACAAAATAAAATGGCAAGTGCCAAAAAACAAGAAAAGTCAAAAAGGCTAGTCTGGCCTATATAATAAGTCAAAAAAGAATAGTAAGTGTTTACATAATTTACGTATTTCACATTTCTCAAAGTTATCTTATTCTCCTTATGTCATTTTCACATTTCAATGCTTTGTCTTTTTATCTTTCTATTATTGCTCCGTGTCTTTCTATCTTTTGTCGTGTTTCTTCCAGCTGTCTTTCTTATCTTCCTCTATTCTAGTTGAACTTCTGGGATAATATTATCTTCTTTATTACATCTCGAACATAAATGGTCTGGGTATTTGTGTCCAATTAACTTGCAATATCTTGTTAATAATTCTTCTGAAATGAATTCCTTCCTAATTGCTCTTGCAGTTGGTTGTTTTTCTAGATTAAGTAGTGTTAAAATCCATTGTCTAGCTTCTTCCATAACTGACTGTCGTAGTTCCCTTGAATTTGAATAAATCATTTGATGATCTCTTAAATAATAATTCCATATTGGGTTCCCATTTAGGTAGTTATTTGCTAATTCCTGGACAATTGAAGATATTCCAATAATTCGTTTATTTGCATAAAAATTAGGTATCTCAAATTTAGGTATTTCTGTTTGTTGAAAAATATCTTCCGGTATAATCATATCTCTGGTTAATCCTATTTTTACAATTTATATAACTATTTTGATCTAGTCATATAATATCTCTGCTGGTGCAGTATAAAACTTTATAAAGAATAGATTTTCTTTGGTTATTTTTTTATAAGTGGTGAATGCTCTATATAATTCTGGTATATCTGTTAGTTCATTTCCTTCGTGGGTGTATACGGTATTTAATAATCCATAACTGAAATAGGTTTTAACTAAGCTAGGGTTGGTTTTCGGTAGTGCAATTAACTTGTTGTAACCTTGTAATCTTTGGGTTATATAGTTTGTGTTTGGTTCTTGGATATCTGTGGCTCTGGGTTTAAGGTTTAGATAAGTTTGTATTTTGTGGATATTTTCTATGTATGCTCGGGTAATGTGGTTATAGGCTTTGCTATCTTAGTTTAAACTTTCTCGATATATGGTAGTTTGTGGGGGTATGAACAATGGGTCCTTTTGTATTTTTGGTATAAATGGTTTCTAAAATATCTTGTTCATGTTCTGATATCTTTGTCCACTAACTCTTTTGCTTGTACCTGCAATTCTAGATTGATAAACGTTATGGGTTTTATGGAGTGTCCCAACGTCTCCTTTTAGCTCTGGAATTTTGTTGTCTTCCGATCGACATAGCTCTGCACACTGCTGAGTTAGCTAATTCATAGCTTTAGACTTCAGTTTAACTTCATTAGCCTTTAGCTTTTCTATTTCATTACCCATACGGTCTACTTTCATTGAAAGCGTAGTTAGGGTTTTGAGTATCTTTTCTAAAGCATCATCTTCTATTATATCAGTTTGTGTAGCTTTGTCTTGATATGTAATCTTCAATGACATTCTTGTTAGTTTTGATTACTTCAATTGTAAATGTAAAATTTAATATATTTAATACTAATCTCCGAATTTCCTTGGTTGTAACTGAATTCTGTATTTTCTTTGCTAACCACCAACGTACTTGTGTATTATCTATTTGTACAACAAACTTGTTATATACAATATATGGCTCAAATGCTAATAAACATTTATATAATGAACATAATTCTTTTCTATTTATTTTCCATTTTATCTCTGTTTCATTAAACGTACCTGAGTAGTATCTACAATGATGTTCTAATTTTTCTTCTTCATATCTATATTTAAGTACTCCTCCATAACTATACTCACTTGCATCTGCTTCTACTATATATGTAAATTTTTTATTTTCGTCTAGGAATTGTAATTTTGGTAATTCATTACAAAGTATTTTTATTCTCTGAACTTGTTTTTTATCTTCTTCGTTGTAATTATATTCTACATCCTTTTTAAATTTTTTCTGTAATGGCTTTAGGTTTTTTGCTAATTTTGGTATATATTTTCATACTTGGTTTACTAATCCTAAAAATGATTGTAATTTATTTTTTGTATCTAATTCTTCTTTTGAATTTATTATTTTTTGTACTATATGTTGTTTCATTTTTACTCCGCTTTTATCTATTTGTATTCCTAAAAATTCTATCTGGTTTTTCATGATTTCGGCTTTCGTTTCACTTAATCATATTCCTAATTTTTCTATTATATCTGTAAATTGTTCTAACAATTTTAAATGTTCCTCTTTAGTTTTTGTATATAGTAGTATATCATATATGTATACTATACAATTAGGTAATTGTTTAAAATAACTATCCATAAAGTGTTGATATCTACCTGGTGCATTTTTGTATCAAATGGTAACACATTCCATTCATAAAATCCTTGTGGTACTGTAAATGCAGTTATCTTTTTAAATTCTTCTTCTAACTTTAAATGGTAAAATCCTGATTTACAATCAAATTTACTAAAATAATTATATCCTTGTATTTGTCTTATTTTTAATATTTTATTTGGTACTGAATAACTATATGTCATAGTTTTTGCATTTAGGTTCCTATAATCAATGACCATTCTACTTTTTCCTATTTTTTGTTCACTATGTTTATTTACTATAAATGCTGGACTATTGTGTTTACTGTTACATTTTTGTATATATTGTTTTCTAATAATTCATCTATATGCATTTTAAATTCTTTTAAATCATCAATGTTATATGTTAATGGTTTCTGGGTTATTATGTTATTTTTATCTATTAGCTCAATTTTTACAGTAGTTTTATGTTTTTTCCCATCCTTTTAATGGATCTTCACTGTATAATTGTCTTAATCTTTTCTTTATTATTTCTGCCTTATCTACTGAAAATATAATTATTTATTTTTTATTTATCGAAAATACGACTAGTTCTATTATGTCTTCTGTATTTTTTACATTTTCTAATTTTTGTGTGATTTTTTCACTTCCTTTTATCCAATCAGTTTTCTTTCTAATTTTATTTATAACTCTTTTTGCTCTTACTTTTTGTTTACATGGTGTTGTAAACCACCAATCTATTTTAGTTATTATATGTGGGTATAATTTATCTAAAAATGGCATTCCTAAAAGCATATCATTTGATGTTAGTTCATAATTATAGACTTCTTCTATTGTTATTATTTTATCTCATATCTGTATTTTTACATTTTTAGATTTATATGTAATTAAACTTCCTTCATTATTAAATCCTTTGACTACTATTGGTATTTTTAGCTTATCCCATTTACCTTCTGGTAAATAGTTGTATCTACATAAGTTTGCTTCTGCTCCTGTATCTATCATAGGTGTATAATACCTATTATAATATCTTTCTACTGGTACTTTTAAAAGTACATATATTTTCATATCATGTCATAGCTCTTTTTATTAATAATTTTTCTTTATTATATGTTATAGATAATTTTGTATGTTCTATATTGTATGGTTTTACTTATTCTAACCATTTTATTCCTACAATTATGTCTGTTTTTTTGCATATCTTCCTTTATTTTAAATTCTATTTTTATTTTTCTAACTCCTATTATTATTATTTTTTCTGTCGTATCCTTAATGTTTATTAGACTCCTTTGTAGATCTGGGCATATATTACTATTAGATTTTATTTCTTCACTTTTTACTAGATATTTTTCTATATAATTTTCTTCTTGTCCTTTGTTTAAGATTATTAAATATTCTTTTTCATTTATTGTTCCTGTTATATAGTATTGAGTTAAATTAACTGTTGAAGTTATTTCATAATTTGTTCTTTTTGATGAGTTTGATGATTCTGGTTTTTCATAAGCTATTCTTTTTGTTGTCCTTATTCTATCATTTATTATTTCTAAATCTTCTTCTATATCTATGTCTTTGTAACTATAATCATTATTATCAACTGTTTTTAGAAGTTCTTCGAAAGGACTTTCTATTTGTATTTTATTAATTTTATTTTTCCCCGTTATTTTATGTTTTGTTGTTAATACATATAGATTTTTACATCTTGCTGTAAATATTTTACTTCCTAGGGTTAGTTCTATTCCTGATATTTTCCAATATAATACTAATGATTTATACATTTTTTTATCTGTTATTGCTGCTGAATAATTCGCACTTATTATAAATTTGAATTTTTGGTATATTAAATTTCCTCTTATGGCAATTATTATACTTTTTTCTATAGGTTTTATAATTCTATCATTTGCTAAATATAATTCTATTGGTGTATCTATTCCTTCACTAAAATATGCTTTTATCAATATCTCTGTTCCTCCAAGGTGTACATATTTTATTAGGTCTTTACTTTTTATATCATTTATTTCTTTATTAATTATTCTTTTTGTTACTAGTGGTATGCTAGCTCTTTCTTTTGCATATCTATTGTCTATTACATGTTCTTTTTGGCTTACTACGTAGTATTCTTCTTTTCGTCTACTAAGTATGTTTTTTATTGTTGGTATTTTAAATATTTTTTCTACACTTAAATCTAATTCTTTTCCTTTTATTTCGTCAAATATATTGTTATCAAATATTATTTTTTGATCTGTTCCTTCTTTATTTAAATATTCTTCCTTTGTTATTATTTTTATATTTTCTTCAGTCATTTGATTCATCTAAATCACTATCTATTTTATTATCTGTTTCATTCTCCGAAATTTCATATATACTATCTTCACTTTCTAATTCATAATCTATATAATCTATTTGCATGTATTTTGTATTTTCTATCTTTATTTCAGATATTTGTTTCTTTTTTGGGCTTTTAGGCATTTTACAATCTCTAGCTAAATGTCCTAATTTTCTACAATTATAACAAGTTAATTCTTTTACAGATTTCTTTTTCCTATATGGTCTTTTATGTTTATAATTTTTTACATAATATTTTTTTCTTGGTTTCTTATACTTATATTTTGATTTTTTGTATTTCTTATATTTCTTATGTCTTTTTCTTTTCTTATAATATCCTTCTTCACATTCAAATTGAGATGCTATTTTATCTTTGCAACATGCTAAATTTCTTATTAATGTTTTTTTCATTTTTATTTCTTCTCTATATTTTTCACATAGATTTCTATACCATTATTGTAAAAAATTTATTATTGCTCCTAGGGTATCTACTATTTTTGCTTCTTCCCAACTCTTTATTATTTTTGAACTAAATGGTTCAGGTAATTTACTAAAATATAATTTCCTTATCTCCTTACTTTCCTCTATATTATATGTTCCTTTATAATAATATTCTTTAAATGCCACGTATATTCATCTATATAAGACATATTACATATTGCTAATTTTAACATTAAATTCATATTCGTATCTTTTTCTTTATTTTGTTATTTTTCTTCTATTGTTATACTGTTAAATTCATCTATTATAGCCACTTCATATTTTTTCAATATTTCTGTTGATGATATTTTAGTAATTGTTGATGTTCCTTCTGTTTTTTTGTTAGATCTTAATACTTTTTTACTTTCTTCGGCTACGTTTAAAATCCATAATTTTACTGTTCCTATTAATGTCCTTTCTATATATTCTGGTGTATTTCTCATATCTATATTATTATCTAATAATTGTTTTGACATATATCCTTCCCATAGTTGTATTGTTTTATTTATGTCTATTACACAGTCTAAATCTAAAAAGTTATAATTTTTATTAATTATTTATTTTGGTGTCCATTTGTTATATTCATTTTTTAGGTTATATTTTTTAAACTTATCTTTATAATAATATGTAGGTTTTCTTATTTCTGATGTACTAGGTATTATGTTTTCATCGTCTTCTTTATTAAGAGTATTTATTTCTGTGTTTGTATTTTATAAGTTTTCTCTATTAATTACTCCTTGTTTTTCATTAATTTCTAACTTTTCTAGATTTGTTAAGATTTTTGTATATGTTTCACTATCTTTCGGATCATAATTATCTGTTTCTTCAGCATCTATTGCATCTATTTCTAATTCACTGGTTTCTGATTCTTTATTTTTTATTTCTAATTTTTCTTTAAATTGATCTATCTTATTTAATAATTTTTGTTCTTTATCCCTTTCTTCTTTTTCTTTCTGTCTTTTTTCATACAGATCTTGTAACATTTATAATTCTTTTTCTAATTCAGCAATCCTACTATTTTTAGTTTCTTCTATTTTTCGTATTTCTTCTATAGTTTGTTGTTTTATATTATCTATTTATTTTTTCCTATCTACTTCTTCATTTTTCTTTTGCTATTCTTACCATAGTTGTTAATTTATTTTCTAATTATAATTTTTGTTTTTCTAACATTAAATATAAATGTTCACCTAGTTTCTTATATCGTCTTCCTAAATTGGAGAATACTATTATTATTTTTAATTCTTCATGGTTTTCATATGTTTTTTCATCTATTATAAATTTTTCTTTGTTCATTTTATTTACTCGATATTGTATAGATCATGTTGATATATGTATTCTAGACTATCTATTTGTGATTCTAAATATGATATTTCTTCCTTTGTGTAGTTATTTATTTTTGACATACTCCTACAATCAGGTTATATTGTAGTCTTTCTTTTCTTATTTTTAATTCTCACCATTTTTTAGATATTATTTGTTTTAGTTATTTATATTTTTGGGATTTTGTTATGTTATTCATTTTTACAATGTTTAAAATATTTTAGTGGATACCGAAATCTGACTTTATCATAATTAGGTGGTATATATCTCATTATTAATTTTGCCTCATAACATTTTTGGATGACTAACATATTAAATATTCTATTAATTATCACACCTATTGTATACCTAACTAATTAAATATCTTTGACATTCTTTGCCAACATTCCATAAACATGCCATAACTAACTAATATGTACCATTATTTCATTTCTTTTTAAATAACTTGGTAAATAACTCATATATATACCATCTTTACCTTTTAAATAACTAGGCTTTGATACCATTTGATTATACAATAGGGAAAAGTAGAATGGTCATTGATTATACAATATACCTTTTAAATAACTAGGAAGTTTAATTATATATAAAGCTAAAAATGTAAAAATACAAATATGAGATAAAATAATAACAATAGAAGAAATCTATAATTATGAACTAACATCAGAAGATATGCTTTTAGGAATGCCATTGTTAGATAAATTATACCCACATATAATAACTAAAATAGATTGGTGGTTTACAACACCATGTAAACAAAAAGTAAGAGCAAAAAGAGTTATAAATAAATTTAGAAAGAAAACAGATTGGATAAAAGGAAGTAAAAAAATTATACAAAAATTATAGAATGTAAAAAATACAGAAGACACAATAAAATTAGTCGTATTTTTGATAAATAAAAAATAAATAATTATATTTTCACTAGATAAGGTAGAAATAATAAAGAAAAGATTAAGACAATTATACAGTGAAGATCCATTAAAAGGATGGAAAAAATATAAAACTACTCTAAAAATTGAGCTAATAGATAAAAATAGCATAATAACCCAAAAACCATTAACATATAACTTTGATGATTTAAAAGAATTTAAAATACATATAGATGAATTACTAGAAAAATAATATATACAAAAAAGTAATAGTAAACACAATATTCCAGCATTTATAGTAAATAAACATAGTAAACAAAAAAAGAGGAAAATTAGAATGGTCATTGATTATAGGAACAACGACAATTTAAATATACCATATAAATGATATATTTAATTAAACTTCCTAGTTATTTATATGTAATTAAACTTCCTAGTTATTTTATCCCAAATGGTATCAGAGCCTAGTTATTTAAAAGGTGAAGATGGTATATGTATGAGTTATTTACCAAGTTATTTAAAAAGAAATAAAATGATGGCATGTATTTGTTAGTTATGGCATGTTTATGGCATGTTGGCAAAGAATGTCAAAGATATTTAATTTGTTAGGTATACAATATGTATGATAATTAATAGAATATTTAATATGTTAGTCATCCAAAAATGTTATGAGGCAAAATTAATAATGAGACATATACCACATATTTATGATAAAATCAGATTTCGGTATCCACTAAAATATTTTAAACATTGTAAAGATGAATAACATAACAAAATCCCAAAAATATAAACAAGTAAAACAAATGGTATCTAAAAAATTGAGAGAATTAAAAAATAAGAAAAGAAAGACTACAGTATAACATGATTGTAGGAGTATGTCAAAAATCAATAAATACACAAAAGGAAGAAATATCATATTTAGAATCACAAATAGATAGTTTAGAATACATATATCAACATGATCTATACAATATCAAGTAGATAAAATGAACAAATAAGAATTTATAACAAATGAAAAAACATATGAAAAACATGAAGGATTAAAAATAAGAATAGTATTCTCCAATTTAGGAAGACGATATAAGAAAATAGGTGAACATTTATATTTAATGTTAGGAAAAGAAGAATTAAAATCAGAAGATAAATTAACAATTATGGTAAGAATACCAAAAGAAAATGAAGAACTAGATAGGAAAAAAAAATAGATAATATAAAACAACAAACTACAAAAGAAATACGAAAAATAGAAGAAACTAAAAATTGTAGGATTGCTGAATTAGAAAAAGAATTACAAATGCTACAAGATCTGTATGAAAAAAGACAGAAAGAAAACTGATTGGATAAAAGAAAGTGAAAAAATCACACAAAAATTAGAAAATGTAAAAAATACTGAAGACACAATAGAACTAGTCGTATTTTCGATAAATAATAAAGAAATAAGTATATTTTAAGTAGATTAGGTAGAAATGGTAAAAAAAATATTAAGACAATTATACAGTGAAGATCCATTAAAAGGATGGGAAAACATAAAACTACTGTAAAAATTGAGCTAATAGATAAAAATAGCATAATAACTCAGAAACCATTAACATATAACTTTGATGATTTAAAAGAATTTAAAATTCATATAGATGAATTATTAGAAAAACAATATATATTAAAAAGTAATAGTAAACACAATAGTCCAGCATTTATAGTAAATAAACATAGTGAATAAAAAAGTGGAAAAAGTAGAATGATCATTGATTATAGGAACCTAAATGCAAAAACTATGACATATAATTATCTAATACCAAATAAAATATTAAAAATAAGATAAATACAAGGATATAATTACTTTAGTAAATTTGATTGTAAATCAGGATTTTACCTTTTAAAGTTAGAAGAAGAATCTAAAAAGATACCTGCATTTACAGTACCACAAGGATTTTATGAATGGAATGTGTTACCATTTGGATACAAAAATGCACTAGGTAGATATCAACACTTTATGGATAGTTATTTTAAACAATTACCTAATTGTATAGTATACATAGATGATATACTACTAAATACAAAAACTAAAAAGGAACATTTAAAATTATTAGAACAATTTACAGATATAATAGAAAAATCGGAAAAAAGTTTAAGTGAAAAGAAAGCCGAGATTATGAAAAAGCAGATAGAATTTTTTGGAATACAAATAGATAAAAACAGAGTAAAAATGCAACAACATATAGTACCAAAACTAATAAATTCAAAAGAAGAATTAGATACAAAAAAGAAATTACAATCATTTTTAGGATTAGTAAACCAAGTAAGAGAATATATACCAAAATTAGCAGAAAACCTAAAGCCATTATAGAAAAAATTTAAAAAGGATATAGAATATAATTATAATGAAGAAGATAAAAAACAAGTTCAGAGAATAAAAATACATTGTAAAGAATTCCTAAAATTACAATTCCCAGACGAAAATAAAAAATTTACATATATAGTGGAAGCAGATGCAAGTAAGTATGGTTATGGAGGAGTACTTAAATATAGATATGAAGAAGAAAAATTCGAACATCATTGTAGATACTATTCAGGTGCGTTTAATGAAACAAAGATAAAATGGGAAATAAATAGAAAAGAATTATGTTGATTATATACATTTTTATTAGCATTTGAGCCATATATTGTATATAACAGGTTTATTGTACGAACAGATAATACATAGGTACGTTGGTGGTTAACAAAGAAAATACAAAATTCAGTTACAACCAAGGAAATTCAGAGACTAGTATTAAATATATTAAATTTTACATTTACAATTGAAGTAATCAAAACTAACAAGAATGTCATTGCAGATTATATATCAAGACAAAGCTATATAGACTGATATAATAGAAGATGATGCTTTAGAAAAGATACTCAAAACCCTAACTACTCTTTCAATGAAAGTATACGGTATGGGTAATGAAATAGAAAAGCTAAAGGCTAATGAAGTTAAACTGAAGTCTAATGCTATGAATCAGCTAACTCAGCAGTGTGAAGAGCTATGTCGATCGAAAGACAACAAAATTCCAGAGCTAAAAGGAGACATTGGGACACTCCATAAAACCCATAACGTTTATCAATCTACAATTCCAGGTACAAGCAAAGGAGTTAGTGAACAAAGATATCAGAACATGAATATGAACAAGATATTTGAAAAAACATTTATACCAAAAATACAAAAAGACACATTGCTCATGCCCCCACAAACTACCACATATCGAGAAAGTTTAAACTAAGATAGAAAAGCCTATAACCACATAACCCGAGCATACATAGAAAATATCCACAAAATACAGACTTATCTAAAACTTAAACTCAGAGCCACAGATATCCAAGAACCAAACGCAAACTATATAACCCAAAGATTATAAGGTTACAATAAGTTAATTGCACTAATGAAAACCAACCCTAGCTTTGTTAAAACTTATTTCAGTTATGGATTATTAAATATAGTATAAACCCATAAAGGAAATGAACTAACAGATATACCAGAATTATATAGAGCATTCACTACTTATAAAAGAATAACCAAAGGAAATATATTTTTTATAAAGTTTTATACTGCACCAGCAGAGATATTATATGACGAGATCAAACCGGTTATACAAATTGTAAAAATAGGATTAACCAGAGATATAATTATATCGGAAGATATTGTTCAACAGTCAAAAATACCTAAAGTTGATATACCTAATTTTTATGCAAATAAACGAATTATTGAAATATCTTCAATTGTCCAAGAATTAGCAAATAACTACCTAAATAGGAACCCAATATGGAGTTATTATTCAAGAGATCATCAAATGATTTATTCAAATTCAAGGAAACTACGACAGTCAGATATGGAAGAAGCTAGACAATGGATTTTGACACTACTTAATCAAGAAAAACAACTAACTGCAAGAGCAATTAGGAGGGGATTTATTTCAGAAGAATTATTAACAAGATAATGCAAGTTAATTCAACCCAAATATCCAGACCATTTATGTTCGAGATGAAATTGAGAGGATAATATCATCCCAGAAGTTTAACTGGAATAGAGGAAGATAAGGAAGACAGTTGGAAGATACAGGATAAAAGATAGAAAGACACAGAGCAATAATAGAAAGATAAGAAGACAAAGCATTGAAATATGAAAATGACATATGGAGAATAAGATAACTTTGAGAAATGTGAAATATGTAAATTATGTAAACATTTACTCTTTTTTTTACTTATTATATAGGCCAGACTAGCCATTTGACTTTTCTTGTTTTTTGGCACTTACCATTTTATTTTTTTTACAAGTGTAAAGTCGTAGGACCTAGGACCATTATTAGCCTGTTAATCTTTGACAGATGTAAAGTTAAGTAGTTCTTTTCCTCCTATAAATATGTAAGCCATCCGGCTAAGTTAGAGGCTAGACTTTTAGGTGTTGAAAGCAAGCCTTCTCTCTTGTACACAAACAACTTTTGAATATTTAATAAAAATAGGTATATTTCAAAGAAAAAGCTATGGATGAATAAAGCCTAGAATTATCAAACCTACCAGAACAAGTATTTTTATTTATGATTATGAATAGCTAAATTCATAAATTCCTAACAATCATAACATGATAAAATTATATTAGTTACTATATAGTAGAATTATTCGAAGAATAATATGTTACAAAGATTATTAGCAAAGAGGAAATGGAGAAAAAATCCTAAGAACTATGCCATCCTAGAAGTGAAACCGGTGAGGCAAGAAAGCCGTGATAGGGGAGTAACCAGTGTAGAAGCATTGTTTAAGGAAAAAGTATCCAGATTACCATGCTAATAGTGACAGAGTAACATAATTATTTAAGAATAATCTAGTACATAGTAATCTAAGATGATCATATTTTGTTATGTATATGATTGGAAGAAATATTTTGAAATAACATCATGTGAAAAAGAATGACTACCTACTTATCCGATGAAATGGTAGATAAATTTAAAATACTTATTTTGTAGGTACTTAAGGATATAGAAATTGTAGATATAAGAAAAATCATATGGGAAAAAATATTTGACAAATATTTTTTGACTAGAATAAATTACATACCACACCTACCTAACTACTATTACAAATACCTACATACCAAATCTACACATCAACCATGATAAATAATGTATATTTAGAATATTGAAAAATGGATATGAAAAATGTATAATTAATAGAAAAACTAATGAAAACAAATCTAGAAAAATATATGAGAACTAAAGATATAAAATATATAGAATTCCTTAATGAAAACATACAAGAATTATTAAGATTAAAACAAACAAGCAGTAAATATTATGATAAAGCATTTAATAACCAATAAAACCTAAGCATCATATGAACAATATGGCAAGCTATATATCTGATGAAATTAAGATACTTGTTTTATATATCATTAAAGATTTAGAAATAGAAGACATAAAGAAAATAATATGAAAAAACATATTTAATGAATAATCATTAAGTCTAGAATGGTTAGAACATATGCATAATCTTAGCTTATATTATTCAGGTAGTTATTACTCAGATAATAATAGTTATTATTTAGATGGATATTATACAGATTAAAATTGTTAGAGTATATTAAAAGAGTTAGAGAAAAACAAAGTTGGCTATACGAAGAAATTAATTATAGAAATTAGCTTAGCAGAGGAAGAGAATAATTAAAAAAAGATTAATTTGGATAAATAAAACCATGAAACAACTAGAATTAAAAGGCAGTTTAGAATATGATTTAGACATAGAATTATTCATAGAAGAAAAAGACAGGATAATTAACGAAATAGATAACCTAGAATTTAATATCAAATATAGTACAATTAGAATAAATTATTACAAAAACAATTGCAGTATTACAACTACTTTAAGATAAAATGATAAACTATGAATATTTAAAATATTGGAGACAAGATATGGAAGAAATAAGATTAACAGAAGTACTTATGAAAGAGAATTTAATTGAATATTTTAGAACAAAAGATATTGAATATTTAGAATAGCTTCAAAATGATATACAAGAATTACAAAGACTAAGAGATAAAACTAAAGAATATTACAGTAAAGATTTTAATCAAATACCATCTAATCACCCCCCAAGATATGAACATCAATAAAAATTAAAATAAAAATAGAAATGTTTAGAAATATCCATGCACAAATAAAAATAGATCCATTAGAGTTATAATAGATCTATGTTATAATAGATCTATTTAAGTTATCCGAGTTATCCGCACCCCCTCCAAATGGTATCTTTGACATTCTTTGCCAACATGCCATAACTAACACATACATACTAGTTATAACCGTTCCTCCCCTTTCTTTTGAATTAAGATTGCTTTAATTTTATTTCCCTGACTATGCAATGGGTTAGGTTGGGTCCGGTCGATTTGAGTCGGGTCGGTCCACATGGTTGACCCATACCCGTAATCCAACATCTCCCACTTCACACATGGTGGACATGACCTAAGCCAATACGACTTCAACAAATCACCAATTCATATGACAAATAGTTCATGCGACCTGTGAGTATTATGAGCTTTACCTATAAGGTTTTACCAGCTATATTTAGGAATCCAATCACAATTGGAAATAATTTTATTCTAATATGAGGATACTAATACTCACAATACCCTAGAAATCATTCACTACTTCAGTAGTTACTTATTCGATCCCTCATCCTCTAAGAGACGAACTCGAATTCATGATTAACTTTATATAAACAATTACACTTGACTCTTATATGGTTGGTGTAATAGCCGGCTTGTCTAAACAAGTTAAAATATCTATTTTAATCTTCTTTCCTTTCTACTCGAATCTATCTGTTTTAATCAACTGCTTTCTTAGGCATGCACCACATTGCCGAATCTCTCATGACTATTAGTAACATGCTAAAGTAGCAACACCGACCGAAACTTCAAGAAATAATTAAAGGTCTAAGGGTATTTCAATAAAAAGTTAAAATAACTTTGAGGGTCTCACATAATGAAGAAGAAGGGATTCATTCTTCTATTAACCCATTGGTCGTTAGGCATACATGGTATGAAACACGTGCTACGATGTCATCACTTTATATTAGTGAGTGTGTCTCATTCTTTTAGTCATTCAGCATAGTATAGATCTAGGTCTAGACACCTCTAAATGTCTAACCTGAATTTCTTTCTTTAATTATCCTCAAATACGTATTCTTAGAGAAACTCACATCTGGATTTATAAAATAAGTCATTATCATATAGTGGATCTTTTATCCTCACGTTCCTCGATGTAAGAGGTGATTGCTCATGTGAGAGAGACAATTCATGACTTGTTTGATACACTGTATTAATAAAATACATTTTCGCATGCACATGAGATTGAACATAAATTCAAGATTCTTATTTGATAATGATTACAATCAACTCATCTACAATACATAAACATAATAATATCCTACATTATCCTAGATCCATAAAATGTTTCTCAAACAAGTCTCTAGATATCGCCTTAGTAAAGGGATCAACTATCATTTCTCGGGTAGGAGTGTATTGTAAATTTATTTCTCCACTTACTACTATGTCTCTTATAAAGTTATACTTATTATCAATGTACTTGGTCTTGCTGTGATATTTAGGATCCTTCATATATGCAATAGCCGCTTGACTGTCACAATATAAAATCATGGGACCCTTAGAATTCTTTGCGATGTTCAAATGTTCAAAGAATCTATTCAACCAAATAGTTTCTTGTACTGCAGATGCACAAGCCATAAATTTTGATTCCATAGTTGATAGGGCTGTGCAAGTTTTTTTCTTACTTTTCCATGAAATTGAACCACCATTTAGCAAGAAGGCATAACCAAAAGTTGATTTTCTATCATACGGGTCTCTAACCCAATCAGCATCTGTATAACCTCTTATGGATAAATCGGATCCACTATAGCATAGTGAATAATCAGCAGTTCCCTTCAGGTATAAAAAAATTCTCTTTAGTGGTTTCCAATGTTCTTTTCCAGGATTAGATTGATACCTGCTAACCAAACCTATGATATAAAAAATATCTGGATGAGTACACAACATAGCCATCAATCTCCCAACTACACTGGAATATGGTACCCGAGACATGTCTTCTTTTTCTTTTTCAGTCCTTGTACATATTGCAAGGCTTAAATATTCACCTCTTGCTATAGTATTATCCATGGATTTGAAACTATTCATTCAAAAATGTTTCAAAATTTTCATTATGTGTGTTTCTTGAGATAGACTCAAAATTTTCTCGGAATGGTCTCTTTGGATTATAACACCAATATATAGTCTACTTCACCAGTATCTTTCATGTCAAATGACTTTGAAAGCCATGACTTGGCAGTTTTTACATACTCTAAATTATTTCCAGCTAATAAAATATCATCCACGTAAAGCGAAAGAATCACTTCATCGATTATGGTGAAATAAAATGAAATTACTTCCTTATGAAATCTCAAGTACCATTGCCTTGAAGACTGCTTAAAATATATATTGATCTGTTTAATTTAAAAACGTTCTTTTCTTGGCCTTTAACAACAAAACGTATAGGTTGTTCTACGTAGATTTCCTCATTTAATACTCCATTAAGAAAAGTAGTCTTCACGTCCATTTGGTGTAATTATAAATCTAAACATGCAACTATAGCCAAAAGTAAGTGAATCGAGGCAAATTTTACAACTGGTGAAAAATTTTCCTCATAATCTATTCCATCATCTTGAATAAAACCTTTTGCCACCAATCATTCTTTATGTCTTTCTATTTACCCATTTGATTTGTGTTTAACTTTGAGAATCCATTTGTTCCAAATAGCTTTACACCCAGAAGGAAGGTCAACTAGATCTCAGACTTTATTGGTTTTCATGGACTTTAATTCTTTTTTCATTGCTTTTATCCATTCATCTTTTTCAGAACTCAATAGATCCCCATTAAAAGAATTAGATTCATCCAATTCTGTGGGAGATACCAGGAAAACATAATCCTGAATCTCATAAGGTCATTTAAGCAAACCTTTTCTGGTACTCTTACGTAATTGAAGTTTAGATTCTTCAATAGGAATTTGGGATCCACAACTACCACTTGGATCAAGAATTATTTCTTGTTTAATTGAATTATCAAGCATGTCTGATGACATTATTTGATCATCTGAACTCAACATTTCATAAAGAGGCTCATTTTCCTTTGTTTCACCCCATCTTGAAAAATTATTTTCAGGAATGTGACATCTCGTGATTCAATTTCAGTAGTACTTCTATATTCCAATTCACCATTGAACACATATCCTTTTGAGTGTTCTGAGTATCTTATAAGAATACATTTCTTTCCTTTTGGACTTAGTTTTATAAACTTACCAAAATAATCTTTAATATATGCAGCACAACCCAAGGTCATAGATCATTAAAGTTTAGTTTATTACCAGTCCATATTTCATAAGGAGTAGAAGATATTGATTTAGAAGGCAATTTGTTTAATATTTAGGCCGTAGTTAATAATGCATGTACCTAAAAAAAGATTGGTAAACTTTCCTGCACCATCATGAACCTTGTCATATCTAAAAATGTTTTATTCCTTGTTTCGGCTAAACCATTTTGTTGAGGTGTATAAGGAGTAGTTAATTGTCTGATAATGTCTTTTTAAATACACAGTTCTTCAAACTGTTTTGAGAAATATTCATGACCACTATCATTTCTTAATGTCCTTATACTTTTTTCTAATTGATTCTCAACTTCATTCATATATCTTTTGAAGCATTCTAGTTTTTCTGATTTATGAGATATCAAATAACATAACTAGAACGCATGAAATCATTAATTAATGTAATGAAATATGAAGCACTAGTCCTTTCCCTCACATTTATTAGACCACAGATATTAGAATGGATTATTTGCAATGAGAATTCTGCTCTTTTAGCCTTCCCAAATGGTTTACGTATAATCTTTCTGGCAAGATAATTTTGACAAGTTGGCATTTTAATTTTGGAGAAAGAACCTAGATGTCTTTCATTTTCCCATATATTCATTCGGTTATGCCCTATATGACCCAATCTAGCATGCCATGTAAGTATATTAAAATCATTATTACTAGAATAACATGACATTACACAATGGTCAACATAATAGTCATAAGTTGAAGGATTACAATCTAAAATAATAAAGCAATCATAACGATGTCCAAAACCATTAAAAATATTATCTAGAGTAATTCTTACACAATTACAACTAAAAAACAAATGAAAACCAACATCTAAAATAACAGACACAAATACTAGGTTTTGTTAAATTTTTGGATCATATAGGACGTTATGCAGCATTAAGACCGGCCTCCACAAAAATCTACTTTGGAAGTGCCAATCCCTTTGACTTTAAGTCTTTTATTATTTACTACATGGATCCACCTTGATCCAGGTAAAACTCAATGGAACTCCACAAATGCTTCTCAATCTCGACTCACATGGTCGGTGGCTCCTGAGTCTACAATCCACATAGGATAAGATTCAGTTAATAAAGCAGTGCTAGAAACATATGTAGCACTTAGAGTTGCATTTAGAAATGCTACCTTTTTCTACTCAGGACATTCACAAGCAAAATTCCCAAGATTTTGGAAATTGTATAACTTCATCTTGCTCTTGTCTCTCTTTTTGAAAAATCTTTTTCCCTTCTTGGAATTTGGCTTGCTCTTTTCTTAGAGGGTCTTTCTTCGGGCTCTTTACCCTTTCTGTTCTTTTTCCACTTCTTCTTAAAATTAAATCCTAAAGAGTTCTTACCACTTGATTCTGCCATAAAGGCATTAGAAGTATCTTTAGTATCACCAAACCGCTCATCTTCAAGTTCAATGTGATGTGCAATATCATAAAAAGTTTTGATGCTATCATTATTGGTTAAGTTGACCTTCAAGTGTTTCCAATATTTGGGAAGTGATCAGATCACTACTTGAACCTGCTGCTCATCCGAAAGAACGTGACCAACACTTTTAAGTTGAGATATCATATTTAATATCACCCTAAGGTGTTGTTTGATGTTCTGATTATGACGCTCCTTGTAAGTGTCAAACTTGATAGTTAGCTATCTAAGGTGGGTGACAGAAGTATCTCCATATGTTCCTCGCAAGTGTGCCTAAATGGCATTGGTAGTAGGAAATTCCTCACACTCATGTATGAGGTCATTAACTACAGAACTTACTATGATTTCACGTGCAATGGAATCAACCTTTTTTCCAAGCCTTATAAGCTTCAAGGTTTCTTCTGTGTTGTGCAGTGTTACCCTGTTCTGGTAGATATATGACATGGTTAATAATTTCAAGTTCATTTTGCTCTTCAAGCACATGCAATATTTTACAACTCCAAATATCGTAGTTGTCTCCATTTAATTCTTCTCTTTTGTTCAAGTCAACAATTTTTCTTTTTGATGTCATGTCTGTTATTAAGAGACAATCACTTAAGTATTTTATCAATTATGCATGCAAGTTACCCATTCAAGAAAATCATTTCACATAAAGGTTTCATGTTAAGTGCATAATTGAAAGGAAACTTAAGAATTCGATCATCTTCTACGAATTAAATATTAGAACAAAATTAAAAATTAAATTTCTTAATGTGTATTAGAATGATAGCGTTCAATTAAGTCATTTTAAACTCAAATACGAATGAAATTCATATAAAAGGAGATAAACAACTTAATATTTACATTATATAAAGTTAATAAATAAATTCATGTTACAAGTCAATCAAAAAATAAAAGTTATTCCACAAGTATTCTAGACGACTTATATACACCCAAAAAGGCTTGCTAGGCCAAATATTATGCTAAACATCAATTAATCTCTCGCCCAAAGGATCACGGAGAGTATTTGCTAAAATAGCCAATGCTACCTAATTTAAGATTTCTCCATAGTTTTTTAGTTCTACACGTTTTAATTCAAACAACTGAATAAAACTAGAAACTATGATATTAGGAGACGTCTTAAATGACTTGAACTCTTTCAACTTCTTCTCTCTTTCCTTTCGTATAGCCCTATCATTTCATAACAAATTTTGTGTCACCCTGGGGACACTATTTCGTATGATCTCTCGACCTCAAAAATATGCCTTTTGATGACGTGCTCTTCCACTTTGTTTCTTTGCTCGATATCCTGAACTCCCACTTGAAATGACTCGATTTTGTCTCCATTCAGCCATTTCTGAAATAGGAATCAAGAAACATTAAGAATGGTTGAACCACACAAAGTAACCTCTTATATTATATTTTCACCATAGAAGGCAAAATCTGCTATAGAATAAAAATTATGGGCTAAGTAGGACAAGAATTATACTAAGCCTAATTCTATAAACTTTTATTATACTGAAATAAAAAAATTCTGTGAATTTTATTATTAAATTTATAGAAGAAAAGAAAAAGCCAAACCAGTATTCAATTTTCAAGATAGTGCACATGCACTTTGTCTTTTGAAGGATAACAATATCATTCTTACCACTATTTTCTATTATATTATTAATTTATTCTAATGGTGAGCAAACCACTATTTCCTTCACCATTATCATTCTTTAAAGAAAAATTAGAAGCAGTACGAAATTATTTTCTCTCTTTTATCATCTTCTCCAAAAAAATTGCACACTATAACCCTGAACCACTTCTAGATCAAAATTTGCTCCATGTTGGGGTAAGTTTCTCTAGAGTTTGTCCCCATCGATTAAAAAAAATAATTTTCTCAATCAAATCCCCTTTTTGTTTAATAAATAGATTGGATCTAACAAAAAAAATTAGCGTGCCTGAATAGATCAGCGTGTGTCTGACGGACTAACGGTGGCATGCTGACCTGCTCGACGATATGTCTTACCGGATTTAGCAATGCATCTTACCGGTAATCAATAATTTTTTTTCTTACAGGTGTGTTCTAATTTAATTTTCTTTCTCTACACTTTAAAATAAAGATAGTACATACAAAATTAGGACTATAAACCTAGCTCTGATGTCATTGTTATCATATTCGGAGAAAAACATAAATCAGTGTATACCTTAAATTCGTAGCGGAAATTGATTTTGATTCCCAATAGATCAGCCCCAGTCAACTTCGTTTCTCTTGGATTTGAAATTATTTGTTCACAAACTAAAAGCTTTTTGTTTTGGTGTTGTAACTGATTTTAATTCTTCATCTATGACCCAATTTTTTCTCCGTATTATTTTCTCTTGCCTCTTGTCAGAAAAGAAAAAAAAATCATATATTTGATCTTTTTGGGGCGTGAATAATTATAACCGTTCCTCCTTTTTCTTTTGAATTAAGATTGCGTTAATCTTATTTCCCTGACTAAGAAAAGGATCAGGTTGGGTCGGGTCGGGTCAGGTTGGGATGGGTCGGTCCACATGGGTGACCCATACCCGTAATCCTACCGTTTAATTTTTTAGTAGAAATTTCTCTCCATTATAATATTTGAAAATTAAAAAGAAAAATCCAATTACGACTCAAGATATTCTTTCACTAAATACCAAAGTTGATAATTCTTACTCAATTCATATAGTAATCAGTATATAAGTTTAAATTAAGAAGCTTAATTATAATATGATATGGTACTTCATGAAATTATAAGTTCATTTAACCTTCTTGGAAAGCTTTTTAATTCAAGTCCTTTCATGACATTATATTTGTATTTGTTTTTCAAAATCATAATATGTGACGTCAAATAAGAATGATTTCATATAAATTGCATAAATACTGAACATTTGAATATTCATGTACCTCAATGAAATAAAATATAAGTACATTTTCCACATCTAGAATTATTGAATTTTAAATTTTTATGGAGAGATTTTCCTAAATGATTCAAAGAAATAATTGAACAGATATAGCTAGCCTTCTATCATAATTGTTATAGTATTTTGTGTTGGCTTAGAATCGATAGCGTGCCATGTGGAAGCTATTAGTTGTAGATTATATAGATGATAAATTATATGACAAATGAAAAAACGTACTAAAAACATAATTATTATATGATTTGACCAATAGGCCTACATATAAAAACTAATATAAAAATATCATAAAACTCTGAGAGAAATTTTTTTCTGTAGATAAAACTCTGAAACGACTATATTGTAGATGCTATTACATGGCTTGAGAAGAGAGATATTCTATTTATAAAGGTACAAAATTCTTCCTCCAAAAAAAAAATTAAAGAGGTTAGTCAAAAATTTAAAAAATTATATTTTCCTTTAAGGGAAGTAAAAGTAATTATGGTATTAATTTGATTTTACTTCCTAGAAAAGTAAAACATAAATTTGGCAAGAAAATAAGGGCAAATATTCTAACAGATCTCTCCTTTTGGCTTATTTTTCGTAAAAAAACTTGATTCACCTTCTTCATATGTATGTTTTTTACTCTTCACATAAACTTCATCACTGTTGCTTGACATGCTTAAAAATGCAGCCCCTTTGACTTGAAAATATTAGAGTCTTTTTGGGTTTAAAATGAGCTCTTTATATAGGATTTAAGATGAGCTTTCTTTCAATTATGTAACCGCAGGATTGTTGAAAATATAATTTATAATTGTCTCCACATGTAGTATTTTGAACATTTTTTTGACAAAAAACCTTCACTATTTCAACTTAATTGCAACTTTAATCTTGACATGCCTTTATTCTGAATCATCAATCTGATACCACTTGTTGGGTTTGAAACTGATAGCGTCATGCGAAATCTTTATTGTAAATTATGAAGATGATAAATTAGAAGATAAAAAAAAAATATACTAAAAATTTAATTATTATATGGTGTAACAATATATTTTGTTGTTATTAAATGATACCTCACTAAGGATACGGGTGACAAAATTTTTTATTAACACAATCTCAATTAGTCTGGGATGATGTAGCTTAAAAGTTAAGATTTTAAAATTTTTAGTCAGGCTGACATCATTTCGGTATAGCAGAAATTTTTTTGCTATAGAAGTATCGTCATAGCGGTTGGTAGGCCACTATAGTGGAATGCCAAGACTAAGAATTCTAGGTTTAAATTTTTATATGCTCTTTTTCCTTTTCAATTTAAAAAGAATATGGTTCATTCAAAAACCCTTCTAAGGTTAACTCATAGCCTTAGAGGAGGAGGAATCTTCATATTAATGGACTAAAAAACATGGCTTTTAAATCAGTTGCGCGTTAGTATGCACCTTTATAGGGTTAAAAACTCCCATTCATGCTTTCTTCTTGGCATACAGGTAGGCTAGATTTAATGAAGTATTTTAGACTTGAGTTAGAAAGCAGGAGATTGCATGATTAGGCCTTTAGGCATGGTGTTTGGATGGGTAAAATGGATGAAACCCAAATAATTAGTTGGTAAATTATTATTGTGTTATAATAATTGAAGTGTTCATGAAATTATGTGTTATATTATTATTGTTCATCCTTGTTTGGTTAATGGGGCAGAACCCGAAATTAGGTTAACTTAATTAAATATATATTCATTAAGAGTTTTTAGTGTTGGTGATTTGAAAGAATCTACGATGATAACTAGAGGAATGAAAGATTGATAATGTAGTAAACTATTAGGATGATCAGGAGAGGGTGGGTCATAACACACATATGGTGTGTACAATTATAGGCAATGATTTAGATGTAGTTAAAATCCAATTCTGTTTTGTGTGCATGTAAACTGGTTCTTAGTATTGCTTGTGCCATGTATGTTCAAAGCAAATGAATGATTGTTTGTTATCCTAAGTGTTAATTGCATGCAATGTACTTATATGAAAACTTATTGGAATTTACAAATGCTATTTCACTATGATTGTGTTATGAATGTTGTGATATTTTTCATTATTGTGGGATATACTGATATTTGAACTTCTTCACAAAATTTATATTTCTTATTTTAGAATTTATTGGTATTTAGACATCTTCATGAGATTAACGATATAAGATTGCTAGACACTTAATGTCTGGGGTTTGGTACATGGACATGGACTCATTATCTGCAGGTCATGACTAGTGGGAGCACACATAAGACCCTTAGAATGTGTATATAAGTAAAACACCCTGGATTTTGATACTTGAAAATTTCTTGACCTATGAGCTTACTGCCTAGGCTACGACTCTCTCTACAAGCCAAAAGATGTCATTACAGGTTATAGGACCCTGATCGTAGCCTGACTAGTATGGATTGGTCAAATTTTTGTTATGATTACGATTGGATCCTAACGATTCTTAAAGGCTATATACGAGTCGTATACTCCCAACCATAACCAAACCAGTGTTATGCCCAAATATTCTTTCTTGCCTATAATTTGACCAAACTAGTCATAATGTCTGAGTGTGAGTCGTATGGTAAGACTCGTAGCCAAACAATTATAGGTGCCCATGGATATCGTATTGACTACGACTGGAGGACATGAGTTGTAAGGTGACCCTATGAGTCAAAAGGTCATCCGTAACGACTAGGCGATAATGCTTCAGTATTTCATTAAGGACATTATAGATATTTTTTCTTTTCTCCAAATATGACCAATGACTTCAAAACCTTATTAGGGCCCCATTCTCATTCATGACACACCCAAATAACTTCTATTTTCTCGCAAATTCTCTCAAGTAAGAGCATTAGGATTTTCTCAAGGTTGATTGTCTAGAGCTTTTAAGGGCAAATTACCTCTAAAATTATGATCCTTTCAAACATGTTACTCTTCTCCATTCTTATTTTGTAGAGATCATGTGTTTTAAAAGGTTTAATTGTATGGATTTGAATGTGGATTTTGACATGGGTTGAGAGTTTTGTAATAGATGATCCTTGAATTATTTTCCCATGCTTATCATGAGTTATTCATGCTTTGAATCGAATTTTTTGGACTAATGGGATGCATGGGTGTGGGAACTGAAATGGGGTAGAGGTAATCCCCCACATTGGTATTTTGAACTTGAAAATTAATTTTGAACAATGTATTCCCTCATCCCACTTGTGTAAATAGTTTTGAATTATGGAATTGTCACTCCGATTGACATACACACCTATACTATTGCATTGCGCAAATGGTTAAACAATGAACATGAATGTTGAAAGACTTATTGGCAATGTTTTGATTTAATGAACAAAGGAGCTCCAGGCATTCCCCCTGGTTAATGGAATTGTAATGGCATAATTATAAGCTTACAAGCTAAATGGTATGATGATACTGTGGTGTGCCTTAATGTATGATTCCTTGGTTAATGAATGGGTTATGTGAAAATAATTTTTATCGGCTAAATGGGGGTTTTGTATCTAAGTCGTGAAGGTGTGGGTCATGAATAACTTATACTGGAGACCACGTTTGCCAACATGATGGTTGGTCTAGATGACCGTGTCCATGGTCCACACTATTGATATATTTTGTATCTAGGATTGATGTAGGGTTGGATCATTCCATGGTCTTTTTTTATATCTCTAATTCGTACGACTAATATACCTAGGGCCCTTTCAGCAGGGGGAGTTGAACCCATATAGCCCATGGGTGCTGGTTTATGATGATTGAGTTACACAGTCCAAGATAATGTTTTACTATCATGCTAAACCTTGTTCCCTACCCCAACATCTACTATATATGTAAGCATAAATGTGAACATGTACAATAAGTTTCAAATTGAACTTTTGACTGACACTACTTTATCCTTATCCTGAGTTACATACTAGTACTCAACCCATTAACCGTCTCCAGACACTGTATACCCATACTTTGAAGGGTATGAAGCCACTACTACTTTTCCTATGAAGTGATACGTAATCTCAGAGTAGGTTATTTATGGTAAAGTGGGAAGCTTTCATTCTCTGAAATACTTGATCATTCCATCAGTTTTTCTTCAATAAATTAGATTTGAAGACTTCACATTTACTTTGTCATGGTTATTGTCATTATCAGGGTTGGAGGAATGTCTAGACATAGGTTGTTTTTTTGGTGTAGAGGCTTTGTGAAGTACTGTGGACTGGTTATTAGTTATTGACATTCTCAAAATTTGAGTTACTATTTATCATATCTTATTATATGTTTGAAATTAATTTGTTGTGTAGTGTATCAGGTTCACTTTGACTTGGCAAATGGGGTGGTCTCTAGTCCTCGATGGACTTGAGTACCCGTCACGGCCTGGCCCTAGTTTAGGTTATGACAAAGTTTGTATCAGAGCCTAGGTTCATGGTAAATTAGGTGTACACAAAGCCATGTCAAGTAGAGTCTCTTTTATGTGTGGGTAATATGCCATACTTAAGAGGGAGAGGATACAAGGTATTTAGGAATGTTTCTCTTTCTTGTTGTTCTTGTTTTGGGCTATAGAGTCTAGAGTACTAAAATCTCCTCTAATTTCCATTTGTTCATATTTCAGTGATGCCTTCTCGAGGATCTGATACCTGTGAAACCTCTGCTGTCTCATTCGAGGATAATATGAATGGAACTCAACCTGCTTATAGAGTTCAGACCGGTCTAGGGCTCAAGGTCCTAATTGTACTACCCAACATAGAGTTTCACCGATCCCTACCAATTCTTCTCGAGCTTCTCAAAATGATGATGATCATGTCCCACCACCTTAAGGAGATATTTCTAATATTAAGTTTTATTGATCTATTCATCTGTTGACCCAGTTGGTGATATTTTAGTCATTTCAGTTGGGTCCTGCTGGTACTGATGTGAGTTTTTCTAAGGTCACTCGAGTTGGACAGCTTATAAAGCTCAATCCTCTGAACTTTACTAGCTTTAAGGTTGAGAAGGATCCTAAAAGTTCATAGATGAGATAGAGAATATATTTAGGGTTATGTATGATTCTGACTCTAAGGGCATGGAATTTACCACATATTAGTTAAAGGATGTGGTATATCCATTGTATGAGGAGTATGATCAGTCTAGGGGTGATAAGGCAGAGTTGGCACTATGGGATGGGTTTTCATGTGCCTTCCTAAATCGTTTCTTTACTCAAGAGTTAAGGAAGGCTAAAACTGAGGAGTTTGTAAATCTGAAATAGGGTAGGATATCTATTAAATAGTATGCCCTGAAATTTCATTAGTTGCCTATTATGCTCCTGGGCTAGTATCAAGCATGAGGGCTAAGATGAAGATATTTTCTTTGGGTTATCTCGGGACTTGGTGCTCGAGAGCAAAGTTGCCTTATTAAATAGTGGCATGAATATCTCTAAGTTTATGGTGTATATGCAGTGGGTTAAAGATGAAAGGTAGAAACAAGTCAAAATAGAGGAAAGGCAAGGTAAGAAGCCCAGGTATTCTGAGCAAGGTGGAGGCCAGCAGAATAATGGTTGAGATAGCAGGCAATAGTCTAAGAAGAAGTGGAGAAATTCTAGGTCTTATTCTAAGACTAGTACTCCATATCCCAAGCCATCTAGCGATATCAGCTTTCATAGCAATGTAGGTTTAAGGCATAAGTTGCTCAGTCTCAGGCTAGTAGGGCCCAGTCAGCCTAATCGTATCCTCCTTACAAATTTTATGGTTAGTTACACCATAGTTTTTGTGATGAAGGATAGAATAAGTATTTTAGATATGGCCACCGTAGCCATATTCAGAGGAACTATCCCTCTATCGATGGTTCTACTAGGCTGATAAGGTCCCAGTTGCCACTTCTTAGCTCCTGCATCAAAGGGTGCTACTTTTGGCTTTGGCATTAGTTGGAATCATTTGTATGCTCTTACCACCTGTCAGGGCTCTAAGGCATCTCTTGATTTTGTTACTGGTATGCTAAAACTTTTCACACATAATGTACATTGTCTGCTAGATCTGGTGTCTATCATTTCTTATATGACCCTTTATATGGCTATTCATTTTATTTTGGTCCTAGGTATAATCCTAATCCTTTTTCTATGTCTACCCCGATAGGTGACTCTATTATGGCTAGGAGATTCTATAGGGGTTGTGTAGTATCTATCTATGATAGAAAGATGTTGGTGGATTTTATAGAGTTAGAGATGTTAGATTTGGATGTAATCTTGGGGATGGATTGGCGCCATTCGTTTTATGCATCTCTTAATTATAGGACCCAAAGGGTCAGTTTCCAATTCCCTGATGAACCACTGATTAAGGGGGGAGGGAGTTCCCTTGTGCCTAAGGAAAGGTTCATCTCATATATTAGAGCATGAAATTTGATTTCCAAGGGGTGCCTTTGTCACTTAGTCTAGTTAAAGATTCTAACTCAGAAAGTCCTTCCTTACAATCTATACCTTTGTTCTATTAGTTTCCCGAAGTGTTCCCTAATGATCTTCATGGTGTCCCTCCCAATAGGGAAATTGATTTTGGGATCGATCTTCTTTCGAACACTTGTCCTATATCTTCCCTCCTTATAGTATTATGGAGTCTGCCTTAGGTATGACTTGTAGATACAATTGGGGATGTCACTCGTACCCCTAGGTATGAGTTAGAGAGGTGGAGTCTTATAGAAACTAGTAGGTAAGGTCATGGCAAGGTTTAGGTACGAGTTGGGGTACCACTTCGTACCCTAGGGTATGGGTGGTATAAGGAAGTCATTCCCCTGGACGTGACTTGTCTTAAATTTTAAGACAAGGTTAGTTTGGATATTTCCTACTCTTAAAACCTTATGTACTCACGTAATATAACCTTTGTTAGCCTTCTATAACACTTGTTAAAGGGCTCAAAGAATGAGATTTCTTTCGTGAATCTTGATGCATAAGGCATGTTTCTCTTCCCTCATTTTTGATTTTACTTAAAGTCATGGTTTATAGGAATGTTTTCATGGTTTTACTATTACATAGTTTTGGCTTTCAAACATAATTTGGGGGTATGTTAAATGGTTGGTTATGGTTTCCCGTGGTTTTAATTATGCTTTTATCTGCATTAATGGCAATTTTTGATAATAGGATTCAATGGGAATGATTTATTGGTAATTGGAATTGGTTTTGGTCATATTATGCCCTAATGTGTTTGACAAAATGCTTATAATGATATGTTCATTGTATTGACTTCTTTTAATGGAAATCTTGCATGTTTTAGACTTGGTAAAGGGATTGTGCATGGTTTAAATGGTTTAGAAAGGCTAAAGGCTATTGGTTATGCTTGTGGGGAACATGAAATTCTCCCAAGTGGTTTAATATGGTAAATAAAAGGGCACTTAAATGTCCCCTTAAACCTATAAATGGTTGGCTATGGATGATACTTACAAGTAATGGTTTTTATGACGATACAAATATCAATGGCCTTGGTTAATAAATGGATAAATATTTGGTTATTAGGAAATTGGTTTTAATTGGGCAATAATGGCAATATGTGTATCAAAGCCAAGGAAGGTAGAGGTCTCGGGGGGGACCAAAACTAGAAACTCATATTTGCTGATTTGAGGTTAGTCTTGGTGATCGTGTGCATGATGTTACACTTTATTTTAGGGATGTACTAGTCATCCTATGAGATATTTCCCTGGTAATGTGGCTATACTCACTAGGGGCCTTTCCGCAGGGAAATCTGAACCCATATAGCTTGTTGGTGGTTTAGGACGGTAAAGCTATATAGCCCAAGTAAAGGTTTTAAAGGCTTGCTAAACCTGGTCCCTTTTCCCGACATAGTTTTACGTATATATATATATATATATATAGTTATATGTATTATGGATGGTTTTGCTTGTTTTATAAATGACATTATTTTATCCTTATCCTAAGTGCATGCTAGTGTTCACCCACTAACCCGTCTACTGACAGCTGTATACCCATGCTATACAAGAGTTGGCCTTTTTACTTCTCATGCTTAGTGATTGGATTCCGCGAAAAATCGATGTTTAACTGAAGTGGTGAGATTCTATATTTTGAAAGGCATCTATATCATTTCATGGTTTACATTACATATCTTTCGTCTTTCATAGGCTTTGGGTTTTTGGCTATGGTCGGTGGCATGTCCCAACTAGGTACTCTTTGGTTGGTCTAGAGGCTCTTTATGTACAATTGTGGACTTGGGTATGGTATGGATGGTTTATGTTGTGTGTGTATACATATATATATATATATATATATATATATATATATTGATACATTGTCTTATTATCATGATATTGGATTATGGTTTCCTATTGGTTTGGGTTGGTTAGTGGTGGTTGGACTTGGTTGGGCTAGTCTCAGATATAGACTTATCCCAAAGTCACCATATGGGTGGATATGCTGTCTTGTTATATGTTCGAACTTTAGCTAACTAAAGGTACATATTTGGTGGTTGGGTAGGCTAACGGGGCAGTTCCAGGTCCTAGTTGGCCTTGGGATTTCCCATTACAACAATGCCCCAATTTGGGTCGTGCACCACACTTATAATCAGGAGGCTATGAGGAATTTAGGAATGTTTCAGCTTCTTAGTTATTCTAATCTCAGGCTATGGAGTCTAAGGTCTTGAACTCATTTCTAAATCTTCCTTGGTTCACTCTTCGGATCAGGTCTTCTCAATAATTCAAAGGTTTTTGAAAACTTACCTATCCCAGTGTAACACCCCGATTTGCTGAATCGCAATGCTACATGGTGCTCATGACCCCGAGGGACCACAAGCTAACCCATGACTGATATCTGTACATGTATACTGCAAATCATGATATAATAATGTGGAATACATAGAACTGTAAGGCCATAAGGTTCAACTGAATAAAACCATGTGGGTGAAAATACCCAAAACAACTCAATCTGAACATAAATCTGAAAGCCTCGAACTGTCTGAATAAGGAGTTGAAGGAACATGTCTCCAACTAACTCCGTAAAACTAAACTGAAGAAATAAATAAATGAATCAAATCATATTGTCATCGAATCAATGAGGACTCACTGTGTCTCTACGACTGGAATACTACCGCTACTGCTGGGCTGGAGCTCGTGTCTCGGAACCTATGGTGTAACATGAAAAGAAAGCACCATAGCGCAAATGCGTCAGTACAACTGGAGTACTGAGTATACGAGGAAGGTAGGCTGAACATAAAGGGTTTCATGCATGAAAAACACTGACTGACTAATTAAGTTTACTACATTATCAATCTTTCATTCCTCTAGTTATCATCTTAGATTCTTTCAAATCACCAACACTAACAACTCTTAATAAATATATATTTAATTAAGTTAACCTAATTTCGGATTCTACCCCGTTAACCAAACAAGGATGACCAATAATAAGATAACACATAATTTCATGAATACTTAAATTATTATAACACAATAATAATTTCCCACCCAATTATTTGGGTTTCATCCATTTTACCCATCCAAACACCATGCCTAAAGGTATAATCATGCAATCTCCTGCTTTCTAACGCAAGTCTAAAATACTCCATTAAATCTAGCCTACCTGTATGCCAAGAAGTTGCAACAGAAGCATGAATGGGAGTTTTTAACCCTAAAAAGGTGAATACTAACGTGCAATTGATTGAAAAGCCATGTTTTTTACTCCATTAATGTGAAAATTCCTCCTCCTCTAAGGCTATGAGTTAACCTTAGGAGAGTTTTTGAATGAACCATATTCTTTTTCAATTGAAAAGGAAAAAGAGCATATAAAAATTTGTACCTAGAATTTTTGGTCTTGGCATTCCACTATAGTGGCCTACCAGCGGCTATGACGACACTTCTATAGCAAAAAACTTTCTGCTATACCGGAATGATGTCAGCCTGACTAAAAATTTTAAAATCTTAACTTTTAAGCTACGTCATCCCAGACTAATTGAGATTGTGTTAATAAATTTTTTTGTAACCCGTGTCCTTAGTGAGGTATCATTTAAGAACGATGAAATATGTTGTTACACCATATAATAATTAAAATTTTAGTATATATTTTTTTTATCTTCTGATTTATCATCCCCATGATTTACAATAAAGCTTTTGCATGATGCTATTAGTTTCAAACCTAATAAGTGGTATCAGATTGATGATTCAGATTGAAGGTATGTCAAGATTAAAGTTGCAATTAAGTCGAGATAGTGAAGGTTTTTTGTCAAAAAAAATTCAAAATACTACATGTGGAGACAATTGTATATTATATTTTCAACAATCCTGCGGTTACATAATTGAAAGAAAGCTCATCTTAAATCCTATATAAAGAGCTCATTTTTAACCCAAAAAGACTCTAATATTTTCAAGACAAAGGGGCTGCATTTTAAAGCATGTCAAGCAACAGTGATGAAGTTTATGTGAAGAGTAAAAAACATGCATATGAAGAAGGTGAATCAAGTTTTTGTAAGAAAAATAAGCTAAAAGGAGAGATCTGCTAGAATTTTTGCCCTGATTTTCTTGCCAAATTTATGTTTTACTTTTCTAGGAAGGAAAATCAAAGTAATACCATAATTAATTTTACTTCCCTTAAAGGAAAATATAACTTTTTTAATTTTTGACTAACCTCTTTAATTTTTTTTTGGAGGAAGAATTTTGTACCTTTATAAATAGAATATCTCTCTTCTCAAGCCATATAATAGCATCTACAATATAGTTGTTTCAGAGTCTTATTTATTGAAAAAAAATTCTCTCATAGTTTTTATGATATTTTTATATTAGTTTTTATATGTAGGTCTATTGGTCAAATCATGTAATAATTATGTTTTTAGTATGTTTTTTTATTTGTCATCTAATTTATCATCTATATAATCTACAACTAATAGCTTCCACATGACACGCTATCGATTCTAACCCAACACAAAATATTATAATAATTATGACTGAAGGCTAGCTATATCTGTTCAATTATTTCTTTGAATCATTCAGGAAAACATCTCCAAAAAAATTTAAAATTCAATAATTCTAGATGTGGAAAATGTACTTATATTTTATTTCATTGAGGTACATGAATATTCAAATGTTTAGTATTTATGAAATTTATATGAAATCATTCTTATTTGACGGAACATATTATGATTTTGAAAAACAAATACAAATATAATGTCATGAAAGGCCTTGAATTAAAAAGCTTGCCAAGAAGGTGCAATGAACTTATAATTTCATGAAGTACCATATCATATTCTAATCAAGCTTCTTAATTTAAACTTATATACTGATCACTATATGAATTGAGTAAGAATTATCAACTTTGGTATTTAGTGAAAGAATATCTTGAGTCTTTATTGTATTTTTCTTTTTAATTTTCAAATATAATAATGGAGAGAAATTTCTACTAAAAAATTAAAAGGTTGGATTACGGGTATGGGTCACCCATGTGGATCGACCCGACCCAACCTGATCCTTTTCTTAGTCAAGAAATTAATATTAACACAATCTTAATTCAAAAGAAAAGGGAGGAACGGTTATAATTGTTCCCGCCCCAAAAAGATCCTATATATGATTTTTTTTTGCTTTTTTGACAAGAGACAAAAGAAAATAATACAGAGAAAAAATTGGGTCATTGACAAAGAATTGAGATCAACGACAACACCAAAACAAAAATATTTTAGTTTGTGAACAAATAATTTCATTTCCAAGAGAAACGAAGTTGACTGGGGCTGATCCTTTCGAAAGAAAAATCAATTTCCACTGCGAATTTAAGGTACACACTGATATATGTTTTTCTCCGAATATGATAACAGTGACATCAGATCCAGGTTTATTATCCTAATTTTCTATGTAATATCTTTATTTTAAAGTGTAGAGAAAGAAAATTAAATTAGCACATACCTATAAGAAAAAAAATTATTGATTGCCAGTAAGATGCGTTGCTAAATCCGGTAAGACATATCGCCGAGCAGGTCAGCGCACCACCGCTAGTCCGTCAGATGAACGCTGATCTATTCAGGCACGCCAATTTTTTTTTGTTGGATCCAACCTATTTATTAAAATAAAAGATTTGATTGAGAAAATTATTTTTTTAATCGATGGGGACAAACTCTAGAGAAACTTAACCCAACATGGAGCAGCTTCTGATCTAGAAGCGGTTCAGGGTTATAGTGTGCAATTTTTTTGGGGAAAATGAGAAAAGAGAGAAAATAATTTTGTACTGCTTCTAATTTTTCTTTAAAGAATGATGGGTGAAGAAAATAGTGGTTTGCTCAAAATTAGAATAAATTAATAATATAATAGAAAATAGTGGTAAGAATGATATTGTTATCCTTCAAAAGACAAAGTGCATGTGCACTATCTTGAAAATTGAATACTGGTTTAACTTTTTCTTTTCTTTTATAAATTTAATAATAAAATTTACATAAATTTTTTATTTTAGTATAATAAAATTTTTTAGAATTAGGCTTAATACAATTCTTGTCCTACTTAGCCCAAAATTTTTATTCTATAGCAGATTTTGCCTTCTACGGTGAAAATATAACATAAGAAGTTACATTGTGTGGTTCAACCATTCTTAATGTTTCTTGGTTCCTATTTCAGAAATGGCTGAATGGGGACAAACTCGAGTCATTCCAAGTGGGATTTCAGGATGTCGAGAAAAGAGACAAAGTAGAAGAGCATGTCATCGAAAGGCACATTTTTGAGGTCAAGAGATCATACGAAATGGTGTCCCCAGGGTGACACAAAATCTGTTATGAAATGAAAGGGCTATACGAAAGGAAAGAGAGAAGAAGCTGAAAGAGTTCAAGTCATTTAAGATGTCTCCTAATATCATAGTTTCTAATTTTATTCAGTTGTTTGAATTAAAACGTGTAGAACTAAAAAACTATGTAGATATCTCGAATTAGGAAGCATTGGCTATTTTAGCAAAACTATGTAGATATCTTGAATTAGGAAGCATTGGCTATTTTAGCAAATACTCTCCGTGATCCTTTGGGCGAGAGAATAATTGATGTTTAGCACAGTATATGGCCTAGCGAGCCTTTTTGGGTGTATATAAGTCGTCTAGAGTACTTGTGGAATGACTTTTAGTTTTTGATTGGCTTGTAACATGAAGTTATTTATTAACTTTATATAATGTAAATATTAAGTTGTTTATCTCATTTTATATGAATTTCATTCATTTATTTGATTTTAAAATGACTTTATTGAAGGCTATCATTCTAATACCCATTAAGAAATTAATTTTTAATTTTGGCCAAATATTTATTTCGTAGAGGATGATCGAATTCTTAAGTGTCCTTTCAATTATGCACTGAACATGAAACCTTTATGTGAAATTATTTGCTTGAATGGGTAACTTACATGCATAATTGATAAAATACTTGAGTAATTGTCTCTTAATAACAGACATGACATCAAAAAGAAAAATTGCTGACTTGAACAAAAGAGAGGAATTACATGGAGACAACTACGATATTTGGAGTTGTAAAATATTGCATGTGCTTGAAGAGCAAAATGAACTTGAAAGTATTAACCATGTCATATATCTACCAGAACAGGTTAACACTGCACAACACGGAAGAAACCTTGAAGCTCATAAGGCTTGGAAAAAAGGTTGATTCCACTGCACGTGAAATCATTGTAAGTTCTGTAGTTAATGACCTCATACACGAGTGTGAGGAATTTCCTAATACCAATCCCATTTAGGCACACTTGCGAGGAACATATGGAGATACTTCTGTCACCCGCCTCAGACAGCTAACTATCAAGTTTGACACTTACAAGGAGCGTCATGATCAGAACATCAAACAACACCTTAGGGTGATGTTAAATATGATATCTCAACTTAAAAGTGTTGGTCATGTTCTTTCGGATGAGCAGCAGGTTCAAGTAGTAATCTGATCACTTCCTAATTATTGGTAACACTTGAATGTCAACTTAACCAATAATGACAGCATCAAAACTTTTTATGATGTTGCACGTCACATTGAACTTGAAGATGAGCGGCTTGGTGCTACTAAAGCTGTTTCTAATGCCTTTATGGCAAAATAAAGTGGTAAGAACTCTTTAGGATTTAAGTTTAAGAAGAAGTGGAAAAAGAACAGAAATGGTAAAGAGCCCAAAGAAAGACCCTCTAAGAAAAAGAACAAGCCAAATTTGAATAAGGGAAAAAGATTTTGCAAGAAGAAAGACAAGAGCAAGACGAAGTGATACAATTGCCAAAATCTAGGGAATTTTGCTCGTGAATGTACTGAGCAGAAAAAGGTAGCATTTCTAAATGCAACTCTATGTGCTACATATGTTTCTAGCACTGCTTTATTAATTGAATCTTATCCTATATGGATTGTAGACTCAGGAGCCATCGATCATGTGAGTTGAGATTGAGAAGCGTTTGTGGAGTTCCATTGAGTTTCACCTGGATCAAGGTGGATCTATGTAGTAAATAATGAAATACTTGAAGTCAAAGGGATTGGCACTTGCAAAGTAGATTTTTGTAGAGGCCGGTCTTTAATGTTGCATGACGTCCTATATGATCCAAAAATTTGATGAAACTTAGTATCTGTGTCTGTTATTTAAGATGTTGGTTTTCATTTGTTTTTTAGTCATAATTGTGCAAGAATTACTCTAGATAATCTTTTTAAAGGTTTTGGACATCGTTATGATTTCTTTATTGTTTTAGATTGTAATCCTTCAACTTAACTATTAGGTTGACCGTTGTGTAATGTCATGTTATTCTAATAATAATGATGTTAATATACTTACATGGCATGCTAGATTGGGTCACATAGGGCATGATCGAATGAATAGATTGGAAAAGGAAGGACATCTAGGTTCTTTCTCCAAAATTGAAATGCTAACTTGTCAAAATTATCTTGCCGGAAAGATTATACGTAAACCATTTGGGAAGGCTAAAAGAGTTGAATTCCCATTGCAAATAATTCATTCTGATATCTGTGGTCCAATGAATATGAGGTCAAGGACTGGTGCTTCATATTTCATCACATTAATTAATGATTTTATGCGCTTTGGTTATGTCTATTTGATATCTCATAAATCAGAAGAACTTGAATGCTTCAAAAGATATATTAATGAAGTTGAGAATCAATTAGAAAAAAGAATAAAGACATTAAGAACTGATAATGGTCATGAATATTTGTCAAAATAGCTTGAAGAACTGTGTATTGAAAAAGACATTATCAGAAAATTAAATACTCCTTATATACCTCAACAAAATGGTGTAGTCGAAAGAAGGAATAAAACATTGTTGGATATGACAAGGTCTATGATGGCGCAGGAAAATTTACCAATCTCTTTTTATTGAGATACATATTAACTGCGGCCTACATATTGAACAAAGTTCCTTCTAAATCGATAGCTTCTACTCCTTATGAAATATGGACTAGTAATAAACCAAACTTTAATGATCTATGACCTTGGGTTGTGCTGCATATATTAAAGATAATTTTGATAAGTTTATAAAACTAAGTCCAAAAGGAAAGAAATGTATCCTTATAAGATACTTAGAACACTCAAAAGGATATGTGTTCAATGTGAATTGGAAGATGGAAGTACTATTGAAATTGAATCACGAGATGTCACATTCCTGGAAAATGATTTTTCAAGATGGGGTGAAATAAAGGAAAATGAGTCTCTTTATGAAATGTTGAATTCAGATGATCAAATAATGTCATCAGACATGCTTGATAATTTAACTGAACAAGAAATGTTTCTTGGTCCAAGTGGGAGTTTCGAATCCGAAAATCCTATTGAGGAATCCAAACTTCAATTACGTAAGAGTACCAGAAAAGGTGTGCCTAAACGATCTTATGAGATTGAGGATTATGTCTTCCTGGTATCTCCCACAGAATTAGATGAACCTAATTCTGTTAATGAGGCTCTATCGAGTCCTGAAAAAGATGAATGGATAAAGCAATGAAAGAAGAATTAGAGTCCATGAAAACCAATAAAGTCTGGGATCTAGCTGACCTTTCTTTTGGGCGTAAAGCTATTTGGAACAAATAGATTTTCAAAGTTAAACGCAAATCAGATGGGTCAATAGAAAGTCATCAAGCACAATTGGTGGCAAAAGGTTTTATTCAAGAAGATGGAATAGATTATGAGGAAACTGTTTCACCAGTTGTAAAATTTGCCTCAATTCTCTTACTTTTGGCTATAGTTGCAAGTTTAGATTTAGAATTACACCAAATGGATGTGAAAACCACTTTTCTCAATGAAGAACTAAATGAGGAAATCTATGTAGAACAACCTGTAGGTTCTGTTGTTAAAGGCCAAGAAAACAACATTTTTAAATTAAACAGATCAATAATGTTTTTAAGTAGTCTTCAAGGCAATGGTACTTGAGATTTCATAAGAAAGTGATTTCATTTGATTTCACCATAATCGATGAAGTGATTCTTTCGCTTTACGTGGATGATATTTTATTATCATGTAATTCAATTGTCCAAAACCACTGTTAATGCATAGAAAACATAATTTCAAACCATAAAAAATCATAACCAAGAATTTAACGTCAAATCCCCTAAATCAATAGTTGAACACCATAATAATGCAAGAGAAAAACCATGAAGTCAACCATGCAACCATTCCTTTAATTGAAATTACAATTAGGGAAGAGAATCATGCCTTAACACAAAAAGATTGAAAGAAATAATTCACCCAGACAAGCCCGAAAGTAATCCCTTAGTTAAAACCCTAACTCTTTGTCCCAAAAGCTCTTGAGAGAATTATAATATGTTTAGGAAGAGTTTCTAAGTGTTTAAGAGTAAAATAATAGGGTAAATAACCTCCTAAGTATATTAGAAGTCATGTGTCCTTATTAGTGTAAGTAGGGAAATATCCAGAATACCCCCACTTAAATCCCATAAAAACCCGACATAGGGTCACGAATGACCTACTTATGATTTGTAACCTCCCTTACGGTTGATAATGATCCGATCGTAAACAACCCTCAACCATGGATCAGACACTTTCCAGTATACGACTCATCCACAAATGTCATACCCTCAGCATACAATCCATACCCATGATTTGTATCCCCGACAGAATGTAACACCAGGAGGATCAAATATTATCCACCTTATGAGTCACCTATACAACTTGTACCCAATCATACAACACTCACCCCTAAGTCATATACATTCAAGTGACCAAAACTATCCCACCAACTAATACTGGTCATCTTACGATAGGAATTCATCACTCGTACCCCAACATATGACTCATACCATGGGTCGTATTGGGTCTAAAGACTGGGATTCCAAGAAACTTTCTAAGGGTCCAAACCTGGGATGCTTCACCTTAGATTGGACACCAAAAGAAACACAACCACCTAAAACATAAGTGACTTAACACAAGGTCAAGACTTATACCCATGGGATAAGGCAAATGCAAGATGTGAACCTTAAGAATAAGTACCATAACAATACATACAACACTAGTAGAGTACTCTTTTAATCGGTATAGAAGAGTATCACCAGAATATGCAACCCGATCTTTCCTTGAAGTCCACCACTAATGGAAAATTATAGTCTAACCATCAATCTTCACCCTTAGTAGAGTACATACAACACTAGTAGAGTACTCTCTTAATCGGGATAGAAGAGTATCACCAGAATATGCAATCGACCTTTCCTTGAAGTCCACTACTAATGGAAAATTATAGTCTAACCATCAACCTTCTCCCCAATTCTACCTAGAGCCTAACATAGACAAGCAAAAACCATTACACCAAATTGACTCTAAGGTTTCCAATTTAAATAAAAATTATTTAAAATCAAACCATGGTCACCAAGGCCTTTCAAATATCATTTGAATCCAACCAAAACCTAATCCATGTCTCCTTACCCATCTATGAGATACAAAGATTCAAGAATAGTCAAACCATATGACTAAATTATATCAAATGTCAATTTCACAAATATTTTGAGGGTATAAAATTTCCAAAACAAAAATCAAGTAATTGGGGAATCCATAGTACCCCGAAATCCTTTTAAAATTCCCATGCATTCCATAATGTTTATAAACATAAATAAAGCATGAATAATTCATCATAACCCATGGAAAATCACTTAAATGAGTAATCATGTTAAAGACCTCAATTGTGCCAAAAATACAAATTCAAAACCATGAATTCAATATTTAATTTTATTCCAACAATAAAATGCAAGTATAGGAACAATGATGCATGCAATCTCCATGATCTAACCTGTTGAATGACTAGATGCCCAGTCCCTCCATCCAACCTGAACTTTCGACCTATATATCACAACTTTGCCTAAGTTATCAACCTTATCCAACCTACCAATTTACCTCCACAACTTTCACATTGCTATTCTCGAGCTTATCATACTCCCTTTAATAAAACCAAGAACCTTGATTCAAGCCTAGGATCTACCAACTACCATGTACTACTAGTAAAGTACACTTATAAAATATACATAAGAATGGTCCACCCCACAGGGAGGACACTCCAAATTCCTTAGTCATCCACTGACCACCTATGTATTTCCAAGGAACCATTCTGCTTATGCATGAAGGAACGAAAGCACCCCATGGAGGAACAGAAGAACAAATGGAACATTTACTTAAAAGATCCATTAATTTATTCTTAAGATCCTTAACCCAACCAGAACTATTCTATGAAGAAAGAATAAAAATTTGAAAAAATGTCTGAAACAAGACCAATGATGATAGGCATATTTACACGCCTAAACACCATAATTTACCCATATTTTAGGCTAAGTTTTAAGGACAAAATATATATTTCCTGCACTTTTAGTCCTTTTTCCTGTAAGTGAGCTAACAAACATGATTAGCAAGTTTTCAGGTATAAATGATGAAGATTTCAGCATTTTATGGATAACTTGACACCAAAGGAAGCTTCACGAAAGAAGGAAAGCAGCGTTTGGACACCTATGGACTGAAAGTGATGCATAGATAACTTGTCCCGGGCAAAAATAGCATTTACAAAGACTTGGGGATCAGCAGTAACTTAGTAGGATTAGGACAAGTATGCAGTAACCCAGTAGGACTAGGACAAGGATAAAAACCCTATTTTAATAGGACTATGATATGGATGTTATATAAACCCTATTTTGCTGAAACTTTTCAGCATTCTCTTCTTATTCCCCCTTCTATTCCTTTCCATTCTAATAAATTCTTATTCACTCATTAATTAATTCAAGTCTTTTTCATTCAACGTTTGATCCTAATTCATGTTACACTTTCTAACAGAGAAAGCACGGCCCTTGTGACCAACGTGAGATCATGATGATGTTTATTGTGATCTCCGTTGCAATCATGAGTAGCTAAACTTCTCTGTTAGGGTTATGGAAGCCTTATGAGATACTATCTATTGCTATGAGTTTGTGAATTCTTGACACGTATGCTGCTTATATCATTACTCTCTTCATCTTAATTTAAATTCTTGTGGTTGCAAACATATAGAATACGCCAGTATAGCATTAACTTGTTCGAAAGAAAGGTTACATGTCTGGAAAAGAGATAATGTCAAGGTAATAGGGCACCAACCCCTGTTAAAAAGTTAGTGCCGTAACTGGATTAACCTCTTGGAGAATTTGTACCATTAGATACGCTTTAAGCTCGAAAGAGTTAAAGTGAAATAGTCCTTGATGGTCGAAAGATGCCTGGATTTACCATAGAATACGATTCTCTATAAGCGCATGCATGTCTGAATTTCGTATAACTCATAGTCAATAGATACGTACAACTCATAAGGTGGACATAACCCTAACTCTCAATTCTCATTGATCAAAACCAACCAAGCAATCCGTTTTACTCTTCTATTTTTCATTCTTACGTTACTATTTTGATACTCTTAAATTCACGCTACAATCCCCCCTGTTTTTTATGAAACTTTCACCAAAAGTCTAATAATCTTTGCTTACTTAGTGACCAAGTATTCCCTGTGGGATTCGACACCCAACCCAGTTGGGTTCTATATTTGACAACGACCGCTTACACTCTTACGAGAGTTGTACTTTGAGCGTTATCAAATTTTGGTGCCGTTGCCGGGGAATACAGTTGTCTACTAAGTTTGTGATAATTACTAGACCCTTTGGTCAAAGATTCTCGTACTTTACTTTTAGTTGTTATTTTTGTTTTCTGCAGGTTTTGTTCAGTGCATACCCAATACTTGAAGTTCTGGTCAACCATTATTACCCATAAACCTTGAACCACAACGTATTGGCAGGATGGAGGCGCAACGTGACATTGAGAGAAGGGCTGCTCAACACGAGCAGGCTAGATTAGCTGCGTTGGCCGCTGCTCAAGTGCATCAACAAAATATCGATAACCCTGGGCGAGCAGCAGATCCTGATGATGAGGACTTGGGTAATGATGAGTTACTAAACCCGAGGCGTGATGCTGAAGTTGTGACACCGGCAAACAAAAGAGATCGTCAAGCAAGATTTCGGCCTGAACGCCGAGCCGTGCAAATACCGTTTGATGATTATGATGATGATCTTGATGGAGCTGGTGCCACAGGAGCTATTATTCCTCCGCCATTGGCACCCGGAGCCAAGTTCAATATCACTAGCACCATGATTTAGCTTTTGCAACTCAAGGGATTATTTGGTGAACTAGCAGGCGATGATCCGAATATGCATCTGATCAACTTTATCTCTATATGCAAGTCATTCGACAATCCAGGCATTAGACAGAATGCTATTCGGCTACATTTATTTCCATTGTCTCTATCTGGGGAGGCAACTCTGTGGATGAACGAGCTGAATCCTGATTCTATTATAAATTGGAGGCAATTGAAAGATGCTTTCCTAGAAAGATTCTTTCCGCCATCCAAGAAAGCATAGTTGAGAGATGAGATCAGCAATTTTAGACAGCTTCCAACTGAAGCTCTCCACGAAACATGGGAGAGGTTCAAGAAGAAGCTAATGCGGTGCCCAAATCATCATATGACCAATGTCCACTTGATGGAGATATTATACAGAGCTTTGAATTCGGTAACTAAGCCAGTGGTTGATAATGCTGCAGGTGGGTCATTCATGGACCTTACTTTTAATGAAGCAAGTGGTATGCTAGATCGTATGACAAAGCAGAGTAGAGCTTGGCATACCAGGGATTCGGAGGTAGCAAGCTCTACTATATTTATTGGCATGACCGCAGAACAGAGGCGAAGAGAAGAGGAGTGTGACCAGGATATGGCTCACATAAAAACACAGATGCATCTTCTTACAAAGCATCTATTATTAGGGAAGACCAAAAAAGTCAAAACGGTTGCGTCGAAAGGAAGAGACGAATCCGATTCTGAGGAAGAAGCCAACTACTTGAACAATCAGGGGGTTCCCGAGGCAATGCCCAAGGAAACCAAGGTCGGAACTATTATGATAATTCTGGAAACAAGGACCGTGATCAAGGTAGTTGGAAGAACAAGACTGACAGGAGTGGCATGTATATTCCTCCTGGAAGACGTGACGCCACTGCATCTGGTTCTGAAAATATGTCCATGGAAGATATGATGGCTAAGCTATTGAAAGGAGTAGAGGCAACCAACACGGGAGTAGCAGAGGTAATCAATGATTTGTCCTCAATGAAGCAATTAGTTGACTCACATTCCACTTCAATAAAATAGCTAGAGCAACAATTGAGTCAATTATCTGCGGCATTCAACCAAAGAAAGGCTGGAATGCTACCCAGCAACACAGTGCAAAACCCAAGGAACGATGGAACATGCATGGCCATTACTACCAGGAGTGGTAATGTGCTGGAAACTTCATCCAAAGGCACGCAAGTGATCAATGCAGAACCTGAAGGAGCCGATGAAGCTACAAAAAACATTAGTGACTTCACCCCGCCACGTCTACAGCCCGAAAAGATCGCCAATCCAAAGTAAGAGGAAAAGAAAGTTATGGAGAAAACTATTCCCCTTCCACCACCACTATTTCCTCAAAGACTAAAGAAGAGAGCTGATGATACCAAGTTCCATAAATTTATGTCAATGATAAAACAGTTGACCATTAATGTTCCGTTGGTAGAGGCGCTACAACAGATGCCTGGCTACGCAAAATTTATGAAGGATCTTCTGACAAAGAAGCGGGCAGCAACCTATGAGCCGGCAGATGATATTCATCATTACAGTGCAATTGCCACAAGGTCCTTAGTATAGAAGAAGGCAGACCCTGGTGCTTTCACTATTCCTTGCACGGTTGGATCTATGAATTTTGCTAAGGCATTGTGCAATTTGGGAGCTAGCATCAATTTGATGCCACTATCCGTCTATAGAAAGTTGGGGTTGGGCGACCCTACACCAACCAATATGCGGCTCATGATGGCAGATAGGTCGGTAAAATGACCTGTGGGTATCTTGAATGATGTGTTGGTGAAGGTGTCTACCTTTATTTTTCCTGCAGACTTTGTGATTTTGGATTGCGAGGTGGATTCTGAAGTTCCCATAATCTTGGGACGTCCTTTCCTTGCAACAGGAAGTGTGCTTATTGACATGAAAGATAATGAGCTATTATTTCGGTTGAATAACGAAGTGGTCCATTTTGATGTATGCAAAGCAATGAAGCAGCCCAACGATATGAATGTGTTCTCTGTAGATGATGCTTGTTATGAGGATGAGAAAAAATTATTTGTAGAGAAGCAGCCTATTGATGAGCCATTGTCTGCTGCGCTGCTGAATGTTGAGCATGAGGACGATGAAGATTATGAAGAAACTATGTGTGCTCTAATAGAAATAGGGTCCTATTCTCATATTCCTAAACAGCCAAACCTTGATCTTAAGAATCAACCGTCACCAACAGCAAAGACTTCCATTGAAGAGCCCCCAGGTCTAGAATAGAAAGAGCTCCCCAATTATCTAAGGTATGCGTTCTTAGGAAGTGGAAATACACTTCCTGTGAGTGTGGCAGATAGTTTAAGTGAACAGCACGTAGAGGCTCTCATCTCTGCTCTGAAGAGATACAAGAGAGCTATGGGTTGGACTATTGATGATATAATTCGTATCCCTCCCAGGATATGTATGCACAAGAGTCATATCAACGAAGATTGCATGCCTAAAAGTAAGCACCAGAGTCGTCTGAATACATTCAGAAAATGATGCACCATCTATCTCGATGAAGTCTAAGTAATCGAGATAGCTATGTCGTGCCGCGCCAATAAATCAAGCGCTTGATGGGAGGCAACCCATCATTTTTAATTGTTTTTGTTGTTTTTAAGTAAATATAGGTGCAAGAGGTGTAAAGGAGGAGATTGGTTTCAAATTTTGATTTGGAAGTATTGCATGTCGAAGGTGGTAAGTTAGTAATGAAGAAGCAAAAGGCTATGGGTTAGGCATTGCCTATGAAAATATAGGCAAAGAACAAGGCAAGGCCTATGTAAATCTAGGCCATGAACAAGGCAAGGCCTATGCTATGGCATAAGCTCTCGGATTCTAGAGTGTCATAGCATAGGCGCCGCCTATGCTCAACAATGCCATAGCATAGGCACCGCCTATGCAAAAGCCTTCTGCTCAACTAGGCAAAGCATTAGGCATGGCCTATGTGATAACGCTCAAACTACAGCTCTCGTAAGAGTGTAAGAGGTCGTTGTCAAATATAGAACCCAACTGGGTTGGGTGTCGAATCCCACAAAGAATACTTGTTCACTAAGTAAGCAACGATTATTAGACTTTTGATGAAAGTTCTGTGAATAAAAGGGGGATTTTGTGCGTGCAAATGATGTAAACAAAATAGTAGAGTAAAAACGGAAAATAGAAGAGTAAAACGGAGTACTTGATAGGTTTTAATCAATGAGAATTGAGATTTAGGGTTATGTCCACCTTATGAATTATACGTATCTATTGACTATGAGTTATGCAGAATTCAGACATGCATGCGCTTATAGAGAATCGTATTCTATGGTAAATCCAGGCGTCTTTCGACCATCAAGGACTATTTCACTTTAACTCTTTCGAGCTTAAAACGTATCTAATGGTACAAATTCTCCAAGAGGTTAATCCAGTTACGGCACTAACTTTTAAACAGGGGTTGGTGCCCTATTTCCTTGACATTCTCTCTTTTCCAGACATGTAACTTTTCTTTCGAACAAGTTAATGCTATACTGGCGTATTCTATATGTTTGCAACCACAAGAATTCAATAAAGATGAAGAGAAGAATGATATAGGCAGCATACGTATCAAGAATTCATAAACTCATAGCAATAGATAGTATCTCATAAGGCTTCAATAACCCTAATAGAGAAGTTTAGCTATTCATGAGTGCAACGGAAATCACAATAGACATTATCAGCATACCAAGATAAAAATCTCACGTGAAGTATGTTTTGGTAGGGATTGTGGCGTGAATTCCTTGAAAAATAGCATTTCTCTTGTTATGAAAATTAAAAGTCGACTCGATGAAGAGAAGGGAAGAAGAATTAATTGAAAGAGAATTGTTTTAATTGTAATAATGCTTGCTGAAAAGTTCAGCATCATAGGGTTTTTATAACACCCATATCCTATTCCTACTAGGCTACTGCGTACTTTTCCTAATCCTACTAGGTTACTGCATCCTTATCCTAATCCTACTAAGTTACTGCTGATCCCAAAGTCTTTGGAAATGCTGTTTTTGGCCGGAACAAGTTTTCCATGCGTCACTTTCAGTCCATAGGTGTCCAAACTCTGCTTTCCTTCTTTTGTGAAGCTTCCTTTGGCGTCAAGTTATCCATAAAATGCTGAAATCTTCATCATTTATACCTGAAAACTTGCTAATTACGTTGGTTAGCTCACTTATAGGAAAAGGGACTAAAAGTGCATGAGTTATATATTTTGTCCTCAAAACTTAGCTAAAATATGGGTAAATTAAGGCGCTTTAGGCGTGTAAATACGCCTAATATCAACACCCCACACTTAAAGCTTTGTTCGTCCTCAAACAAAATATCATGTCCATATAAACATCTACTTAGGGTTTCACAGTAACAACACAAAATATTCATCAAGATAGGCACGACAATTATTAACAAAGAGTAGTTTTCTGACAACTACTAGAAACAATTCAACCTCCAATTTAGACTCGTGATGATGGTTAATTCGTATTCAAAAGTTAAGGCACAGAGAATCATACACAACTACCCAAAACTCATCAACCATGTGTGTCTCACAATATATCACCCATAATCACTCACAAGTATTTCATTTTTCGATACATGGGTATAAGATTTTCCTTGCTCTCACTCTCATAAAGAATTCATATGTTGCAACTAATGACCATAGGCTTGCCCTTAGTGTAATGCTCCACTAAATATCAGAATGCTAAGCTTAGGATCAAATAGGTCTTTTACAGGTTGTAATGTAGGCTAAGGGACGGGTAGGACTATTTTGGCTAGAAATAGTGACTATGTTCCTAAGCGCTTTCATACATCACATTATGCCATTAACACTCTCTTTCAATCAACCCTGCTACCTTTATTTCATCTATCACCCCTTTTCACCTATTTTGCCGTTCAAACATAACTATCTTTTCTATATCTTTTTTTTATAACACACCTCTATGATAGCCACTCTTTTTTTCATAACAAATTCAAGTTCCAATACCTTCTAAGGCATCACTCTCACCTAATTTCCTCTTATTTTGTCATATGACTTTACAATTTAAAGCACTTAGGAATTTTGATCAAATTATAGTCTTGAAAAAAAATGGATTAGGCTTACATATGAGGCTGTCAAAGAAAATAGGCTAAAAGGCTCAAAAGGGGTTGACTAGGATAATGTCCATGGGCAGGTAAAACGAAGGTAAACAATCACAGGTTGCCAAAGAAATGCCTTAATCGTCTCCTAAACTCACACTCTTTATTTCACTTTACATACACACTAGGCAAGTTCTAGCATCAGTCACAAACACAGAATATACTATATCCTCACACACACAAGGCACATGGTCAACTTTATTGGGAGCAATATAGACCCTTGACCCAACAAATGAAGGAATTAAACCACATACTTATCACATAGTGAGTCACACTTAGAGCCTAAATATCTCAATAGTAATGATTATATCACAGACTCTTGTCATAATACCATGCTGCCTATCAGAATAATTTTATGCAAAGTTTTTAACAAAAAATTTTTTTAAAAAAATTTGACTACTAAACAAATAAAACTACTAAACAAATAAACATAAATAAGCAAATGCAGATAAAGAAGTATAGCATACAAATACCAGCACCCCACACTTAGACGGGACACACTGTCCTCAGTGGAAAATAAATAAGAAGAACCTGGATTAGTCGGACTCCTCCTCTATGTCTGGGGTCATACCCTCTTCATCAGAATCATCATCAGAGTCGTCGCCATCCGAATTCTCCTCCACGTCAGAGCCTGGCATTCGGCGATCGTCATCGGTTGGCACATTATCATCGAGAGGTTCCTCAAAGTACACACCTACTCCACACATAGCCCATGCATGCTCGTTCATTGGGTAGTCATAATCCAACAGTTGGAGCTCTGGAGCAGTTGGAACACGACCTCCGCTCATCATTGTAAACCGAGTCATGCCATAAAGATGGCGAAAGAAACTTTCATCCCGAGCATGACGTTCTGCAGTGGTAAGGTTAACGCCATGCATGGTTTCAACATCTTTAACCTTTGTGAGGTCAACCTTCTTCGGGTTGTGTGGAAGCTTATGATCAGCCGGCTCCTCTTCGATGTCCTCCTTCCTCAATATTGCAGTCAACAGATTGCCAAAGTTAAAGTGGGACCTCTTGTGTAGCCTGGCCTTATGCATTGAAGATCGAATGATCGCCCCAATGTTGATGAGGACGTTCGTCATCAATGAGTACACCAAACACACTCTGTCTCATGTAATCTTTGTGTACTGAGTCCTTGGAATCAGGAAAGAGTTGACTATTCACAACCATATTCGAGCTTCTCTGTTCAAAGAAGTATATGGGAAGGTGTTGTGCCGACCGGTGTCCTTGTGTCTGCTCCATCATGCCATTGATCTTGTTCCACACAGTGTGTCTCTGATTTCCCTATACGGAGGTCTGTTATATAGCTCTTTGAGTGGTGATGGATCAACAGATGGAAAACCCAGAAAAAAGTTGAAGAACTCCGCATTTAGTTGTAGAACTTGGCCCCGAATCTTTACTTCACTCCCTGTAATTTTCGGTGACCAGTTGGCATAGAATTCTCGTGTTAGATCGAGATTACATTCTCCCATATCTCGGAAGCTAAAATCAAGATGTAACGCCATTATCTTGGCCAACATGCGGGGTTATTTCTTTGCTAGGCTTTCCTTGTGTATCAACTCCACATGAACATATTTCTTTTCTTTATTGTTCCTATACCACTCCTTGCCTTCCTCCTCTAGGACCCATTTTATTCCAAACATGCGGCGAGGTATCTGTAGTGAGCAGGATTCAGTTTGCTCTTTTCTTCCTCTTTTCTGCCCTTTCTGTGAGGTGGATGCTTTTTCCTTTCCTGGTCGACTTTTTGGTGCCATTGAGCCTGAAAACAAAGTCATGTTAGCCTTATTTTGGTAAGATTCAGTCGACAGAAAAACAACAGTGGCACCACCCCACACTTAATTCGTTGGCACAACAATTAGGTGAACGATGTCGAATATTCAGATTTCATTACCATACAATGTGGTGTTATGTTCCAACAATATATTCAGTGCATTCAGACTTTTCATGTCATCTTAACTATCTTGTTCAACTCTATTTCATGTAATTTTGTCCATGCTTTATGGTTTTCATTAATGCACTTTTGGAACAAGATAACTACGTAGAGATCGAATCAAGTTTATGGTGTAGAAATAATCACAACATCTCATGCTTGTATTCAATTATGATCGAGCCATTCAAGATATTCCAACGTTCAACTTACATGATTATGTGATTAACTTTACCATTTTGATTTTGCAATAAGATGACAGTGTATAACAATCAACTACAAATCGGAACAAAGTCTAGAACACCCTTATGTATTCGTTCACTTACTTAGTTGTATCACAACAAATCAACATATTCGAATCACCAAGACTACTTCAAGATTTAACGAATCATTATAGGCGTAGTATTGTAATGACTACGGAATATAGAAGAAGATCAAAGAAGTACTTACTTGGTTGATGGCCTTGGAAGATGTTCTTGCAAAGTTAAAAGAGCAAAAAGAAATTTTTTTGAGAGAATTTGGAGTGGTAGGCGGCGCTTAGGTTGGATTTGCAATGAGATTTTGTTTTAAGACTAAGGTTCTATTTATTGGAAAATCTTGGGTCGGGTTTTGACCCATTTGGAATCGGATTTGGAGACAAAAAGTGAGCATAAGCGGCGCCTAATGCTTTGCCTATGCTTGGTATAGGCGGCGCCTTTTGCAAAGCCTTGTTGAGCATAGGCGGCGCCTATGCTATGGCATTGTTGGGCATAGGCGGCGCCTATGCCATGGCATTGTAGAATCCGAGACCAAAGGCTTTTTCATAGGCGGTGCCTATGCTATAGCATTGTTGGGCATAGGCGGCGCCTATGCTATGGCATTCTAGATTCTGAGAGCTTAGGCCATAGCATAGGCCATGCCTTGTTCGTTGCCTAGATTTTCATAGGCTTTGCCTTGTTTGTTGCCTAGATTTTCATAGGCAATGCCTAACCCATAGCCTTTTCTTCTTCATTCCTAACTTACCACCTTCAACATGAACCGCTTCCAAATCAAAATTTGAAACCAATCTCCTCCTTTACACCTCTTGTACCTACACTTACTCAAAAACAACAAAAACGATTAGAATGATGGGTTGCCTCCCATCAAGCGCCTTAGTTTTGGTCGTGGCTCGACAAAATCCTAGGAAAACAAAAAAAAACAATTAAAAACGATGGGTTGCCTCCTATCAAGCGCTTGATTTATTGTCGCGGCACGACATAGCTTTCTCGATTACTTAGACATCATCGAGATAGATTGTGGATCGTTTTCGGAATGGATTCAGACGACAATGAGGCTTACTTGTAGGCATGCAATCTTATTCGAGATGACCCTTGTGCATACATATCCCAGGAGGGATACCAATTATATCATCAATAGTCCAACCCATAGCTCTCTTGTATCTCTTCAGAGCAGAGATGAGAGCCTCTACGTGCTGTTCACTTAAATCATCCGCCACACTCACAGGAAGTGTATTTCCACTTCCCAAGAATGCATACCTTAGATAATTGGGGAGCTCTTTCGATTATAGAACTCCTGGCTCTTCAACGAAAGTCTTCACTATTGGTGAAGGTCGATTATTAAGATCAAGGTCCAGATTCTTAGAAGCATGAGAATAGGACCCTATTCCTGTTAGAGCAGAAATAGTTTCTTCATGATCCTCAATATCTTCACCCTCGAAATTCAAAAGCACAGCAGACAATGGCTCATCAGTAAGCTGCGTCTCTACAGATAATTCTTTTTCATCCTCACAATAAGCATCACCTATAGAGAACACATTCATATCACTGGGATGCTTCATTGCTTTGCATACATCAAAACGGACCACTTCGTGATTCAACCGAAATAAAAGCTCATTATCTCTTAAGTCAATAAGCACACTTCCAGTTGCGAGGAAAGGGCATCCCAAGATTATGGGAACTTCAGAATCCACCTCGCAATCCAAAATAACAAAGTCTGCAGGAAAGATGAAGGTGGAAACCTTCACCAACACATCATTCAAGATACCCACAGGTCGTTTTACCGACCTATCTTCCATCACAAGCCGCATATTGGTTGGTGTAGGATCGCCCAACCCCAACTTCCTGTAGACGGATAGAGGCATCAAATTGATGCTAGCTCCCAAATCGCATAATGCCTTAGCAAAATTCATAGATCCAACTGTGAAAGGAATAGTGAAAGCACCAGGATCTACCTTCTTCTGTACTAGCGATCTCGTTGTAATTGCACTGCAATGATGAACATTGTCTGCCAACTCATAAGTTTCTGCATGCTTCTTTGTCAAAAGGTCCTTCATGAATTTCGCGTACCCAGGCATCTGTTCCAATGCCTCTACCAAAGGAACATTAATAGTCAGCTGCTTTAACATAGTCATAAATTTACTGAACCTGGTATCATCAGCTTTCTTCTTCAGTCTCTGAGGAAAAGGTGGTGGTGGAAGGGTAATAGTTTTCTCCACCACTTCCTTTTTATCTTGCTTCCGATTATCAATCTTTTTAGGAGTGTCATCCGCCTTCTTCCTTAGTCTCTGAGGAAAAGATGGTGGTGGAAGGGGAATAGTTTTCTCATGAACGCGCTCCTTCTGATTTTTAGCTTCTACAAAATTATCACAATCTGCATTAATAACATTATCTGCTATATCATCAACTACCTGCTTTCCTTTGGACGGATTTTCCAATACTTTACCACTCCTGGTTGTAATAGCCATACATGATCCATCATTCCTCGGATTTTGCACAGTGTTGCTGGGTAGCGTTCCAGCCTTTCTTTGGTTGAATGCCACAAATAATTGACTCAATTGTTGCTCCAGCTGTTTTATTGAAGTGGAATGCGAGTCAACCAATTGCTTCATTGAGGACAAATCTTTTATTACCCCAGTTACTCCTGAGATGGTTGCCTCCACTCCTTTCAACAACTTAGCCATCATATCTTCCATGGACATATTTCCAGAACCAGATGCAGCGGCATCACGTCTTCCAGGAGGAACATACAAACCACTCCTGTCAGTCTTGTCCTTCCAACTACCTTGATCACGGTCCATGTTTCCCGATTTATCATAATAGTTCCGACCTTGGTTTCCTTGGGCATTGCCTTGGAAACCCCCCTGATTATTCAAGTAGTTAGCTTCTTCTTCAGAATCGGATTCACCTCTTCCTTTTGACACAATAGCTTTGACTTTTTCGGTCTTCCTTGATAATAAATGCTTGGTAAGAAGATCCATCTGCGTTTTCATGTACGCCATATCTTGATCACGTTCTTCCTCTCTTCTCCTTTGTTCTGCAGTCATACCTATAGATATGGTAGAGCTTGCTACCTCAGAATCCCTGGTATGCCAAGCTCTACTCTGCTTTGTCATATGATCTAGCATATCACTTGCCTGAATAAAAGTAAGGTCCATGAATGACCCTCCTGTAGCATTATCAACAACTGGCTTAGTCACCGAATTCAAAGATCTGTATAATATCTCTATCAAGTGGACATTGGTCATATGATGGTTTGGGCACCGCATAAGCTTCGTCTTGAACCTCTCCCATGTTTCGTGGAGTGCTTCAGTTGGAAGTTGTCGAAAATTGCTGATCTCATCTCTCAACTATGCTCTCTTGGATGGCGGAAAGAACCTTTCTAGGAAAGCATCTTTCAATTGCCTCCAATTAGTGATAGAATCAGGAGTTAGCCCATTCAACCATAGAGTTGCCTCCCCAGATAGAGACAATGGAAATAAACGCAGCCGAATCGCATTCTGTCCAACGCCTGGGTTGTCAAATGACTTGCATGTGGAGATAAAGTTGATCAGATGCATATTCGGATCATCACCTATGAGTCCACCAAATAATCCCTTGAGTTGCAATAACTGAATCATGGTGCTAGTGATATTAAACTTGGCTCCGGGTGCCAAGGGCGGAGGAATAATAGCTCCCGTGGCACCAGCTTCGTCAAGATCGTCATCATCATTATCGAACGGTATTTGCACAGCTCAGCGTTCAGGCCTAAACTTAGCTTGACGATCTCTTCTGTTCGCAGGTGTCACCACCTCATCAGTACACCTAGGATTTAGTAGCTCCTCATCACCCAGGTCCTCATCATCAGGATTTATTGCGCGGCCTGGATTATCAATATTCTGTTGATGCACTTGAGCGGCTGCCAATGCAGCTAATCTAGCTTGCTCCTGTTGAGCAGCCCTTCTTTCAATGTCACGTTGTGCATCCATTCTGCCAATACGATGTGGTTCAAGATTGATAGGTAATAATGGTTGACCAGAACATCTAGTATGTGGCATGCACTGAACAAAAACCTGCAGAAAACAAAAACAACAACTAAAAGTAAAGTACGAGAACCTTTGACCAAAGGGTCTAGTAACTATCAAAAACTTAGTTGACAACCGTATTCCTCGGCAACGGCGCCAAAATTTGATAATGCTCAAACTACAGCTCTCGTAAGAGTGTAACCGGTCGTTGTCAAATATAGAACCCAACTGGATTGGGTGTCGAATCCCACAGAGAATACTTGGTTACTAAGTAAGAAACGATTATTAGACTTTTGATGAAAGTTCTGCGAATAAAGGGGGGATTTTGTGCGTGCAAATGATGTAAACAAAATAGTAGAGTAAAAATGGAAAATAGAAGAGTAAAACGGAGTACTTGATAGGTTTTAATCAATGAGAATTGAGAGTTAGGGATATGTCCACCTTATGAGTTATACATATCTATTGACTATGAGTTATGCAGAATTCAGACATGCATGCGCTTATAGAGAATCGTATTCTATGGTAAATCCAGGCGTCTTTCGACCATCAAGGACTATTTCACTTTAACTCTTTCAAGCTTAAAGCGTATCTAATGGTACAAATTATCCAAGAGGTTAATCCAGTTATGGCACTAACTTTTAAACAGGGGTTGGTGCCGTATTTCCTTGACATTCTCTCTTTTCAAGACATGTAACTTTTCTTTCGAACAAGTTAATGCTATACTGGTGTATTCTATATGTTTACAACCACAAGAATTCAATTAAGATGAAGAGAAGAATGATATAAGCAGCATACGTATCAAGAATTCACAAACTCATAGCAATAGATAGTATCTCATAAGGCTTCCATAACCCTAATAGAGAAGTTTAGCTATTCATGAGTGCAACGAAAATCACAATAGACATTATCAGCATACCAAGATAAAAATCTCACGTGAAGTATGTTTTGGTAGGGATTGTGGCCTGAATTCCTTGCAAAATAGCGTTTCTCTTGTTATGTAAATTAAAAGTCGACTAGATGAAGAGAAGGGAAGAAGAATTAATTGAAAGAGAATTGTTTTAATTGTAATAAAGCTTGCTGAAAAGTTCAGCATCATAGGGTTTTTATAACACCCATATCCTATTCCTACTAGGCTAATGCGTACTTTTCCTAATCCTACTAGGTTACTGCATCCTTATCCTAATCATACTAAGTTACTGCTGATCCCCAAGTCTTTGGAAATGTTGTTTTTGCCCGGAACAAGTTTTCCATGCATCACTTTCAATCCATAGGCGTCCAAACGCTGCTTTCCTTCTTTCGTGAAGCTTCCTTTGACGTCAAGTTATCCATAAAATGCTGAAATATTCATCATTTATACCTGAAAACTTTCTAATCACGTTGGTTAGCTCACTTACAGGAAAAAGGACTAAAAGTGCATGAGTTATATATTTTGTCCTCAAAACTTAGCTAAAATATGGGTAAATTAAGGCGCTTTAGGCATGTAAATACGCCTAAAATCACTATGCTATGGCCTTCTGCTCAACTAGGCAAAGATAAAGGCACCGCCTATGCCATTGCCTTTGCTCTCTGAATCTACAATCCATAGCATAGGCGCTGCCTTTGCCTCCCAAAACTCTCAAAACTTTTATTTTTGCTCTTTTAACTTTGCAAGAACATCTTCCGAGGCCATCAACCAAGTAAGTACTTCTTTTCTCTTCTTTTATATTACATAAGTATTACAATACTACGCCTATAATAAGTTGTTAAATCGTGAAGTAGTGTTGGTGATTTGAATGTGGTTGATACAACTAAGTGAGTGAAAGAATATGTATGGATGCTCTTGACTTGTTTCCAACTTGTACTTGATTTTGATACACTGTCATACTTTTACGAAATCGACATGGTCAAGATAATTGCATAATCTTGTAACTTGAAAGCTTACATGTTGAAGTGACTTGTTCATTCAGATGAAAATCATGGGTGACTACAAACATGCGATGTTGTGATTATTTTTATGCCATAAATTGATACGATATCTATGTAGTAGTTTTGTTCAAAAGATGCATTAGTCCAAACACGAAAGCATTTTCAATATTGCATAACGTTAAGAGGACATGAAAGTATGACTGTGCTGAACATATTGTTGGAACATATCACCTAAATGTATGTCGATGAAGTCTGAGTAATCGACATCATTCACTTAATTAGTTTGTGTCAACAAATTAAGTGTGGGGTGGTGCCACTATTTTATGTTTGTCGATTGAATCTTTTGAGATGAAGCTAACATGAATTTATTGAGATCTCAGGTAGAATGGCACAAAAAGGATGACAAGGAAAAGAAAAAGTGCCCACCACACAGAAAGGTAAGAAAAGAGGAAGAAAAGAGCAAGCCGAATCCTCCGTGCTGCAAATACCTCACCGCACTCTTTGAATCAAGTGGGGTACTTATGAGGAACTTCTGAGGATGACGAATTTGATGATGATTCCGACGCAGGGGGTATGACCTCTGACATAGAGGAGGAGTCCAACTAACCAGGTTCTTCTTATTTATTTTCCACTGATGGCAGTGTGTCCCGTCTAAGTGTGGGGTGCTGGTATTTGTATGCTATACTTCTTTATCTGCGTTTGCTTATTTATGTTTGTTTGTTTTAATTTATTTTTTTTGGAATTTTTTTTTTGTTACAAACTTTGCATAAAATTGTTCTGATAGGCAGCATGGTATTATGACAAGAGTCTGTGATAAAATCATTACTATTGAGACGTTTAGGCTATAAGTGTGACTCACTGTGTGATAATTGTGTGGTTTAATTCCTTCATAGGTTGGTTCAAGAGTCTATACTGCTGCCAATAAAGTCAACCATGTGCCTTGTGTGTGTGAGATGATAGTATATTCTATGTTTGTGGCTGATGCTAGAACTTGCCTGGTATGTATGTAAAGCGAAATAAAGAGTGTGAGTTTAGGAGATGATTTAGGCATTTCTTTGGCAACCTGTGATTGTTTACCTTCGTTGTATCTACCCATGGACATCATCCTAGATAACCCCCTTTGAGCCTTTAGCCTATTTTCTTTGACAGCCTTATATGTAAGCCTAATCCATTTTTTTCAAGACCATAATTTGTTCCAAATTCCTAAGTGCTTTAAATTGTAAAGTCATGTGACAAAATAAGAGGTAATTGGGTAAGAGTAGTGCCTTAATGTGAATTGGTACTTGAATTCGTTATGAAAAAGAATAGTTATCATAGAGGCGTGTTATAAAAAAATGAGAGAAAAATGAAAAGGAAAATAAAAAGTTAATTCTATTCAAAATTGAATAACAAAAGAGGTGAGAAGGGGTGGTAGATTAAAAGAAAGTAGAAAGGTTTTTTGAAAGAAAGTGTTAATGGCATAATGTGATGTATTAAAGCGCTTAGGAACATAGTCACTATTTCTGGCCAAAATAGTCCTACCCGTCCCTTAGCCAACATTACAACCTGTAAAAGACCTAGTTGATCCTAAGCTTAGCATTCTGATATTTAGTGGAGCATTACACTAAGGGCAAGCCTATGGTCATCAGTTCCAACATATGAATTCTTTGTGAGAGTGAGAGCAAGGATAATCTTATACCCATGTTCAAAATATATACAATACTTATGAGTGATTATGGGTGATATATTGTGAGACACACATGGTTGATGAGTTTTGGGTAGTTGTGTATGATTCTTTGTACATTAACTTGTGGATACGAATTCATCATCATCACGAGTCTATGTTAGAGGTTGAATTGTTTTTAGTAGTGATCAGAAAACTATTCTTTGTTAATAATTGTTGTGCCTGTCTTGATGAATATTTTGTGCTGTTACTGTGGAAATCCTAAGTAGATGTTTATATGGACATGATATTTTGTTCGAGAACGAACAAAGCTTTAAGTGTAGGGTGTTGATGATAGGCGTATTTACATGCCTAAACACCATAATTTACCCATATTTTAGGCTAAGTTTTAAGGACAAAATATATAATTCCTGCACTTTTAGTCCTTTTTCCTGTAAGTGAGCTAATAAACATGATTAACAAGTTTTCAGGTATAAATGATGAAGATTTCAGCATTTTATGGATAACTTGACACAAAAGGAAGCTTCACGAAAGAAGGAAAGCAGCGTTTGGACACCTATGGACTGAAAGTGATGCATGGATAACTTGTCCCGGGCAAAAACAGCATTTACAAAGACTTGGGGATCAGCAGTAACTTAGTAGGATTAGGACAAGTATGCAGTAACCCAGTAGGACTAGGACAAGGATAAAAACCCTATTTCAATAGGACTAGGATATGGATGTTATATAAACCCTATTTTGCTGAAACTTTTCAGCATTCTCTTCTTATTCCCCCTTCTATTCCTTCCCATTCTAATAAATTCTTATTCACTCATTAATTAATTCAAGTCTTTTTCATTCAACGTTTGATCCTGATTCACGTTACACTTTCTGACAGAGAAAGCACGGCCCTTGTGACCAACGTGAGATCATGATGATGGTTATTGTGATCTCCATTGCAATCATGAGTAGCTAAACTTCTCTGTTAGGATTATGGAAGCCTTATGAGATACTATCTATTGCTATGAGTTTGTGAATTCTTGACACGTATGCTGCTTATATCATTACTCTCTTCATCTTAATTTAAATTCTTGTGGTTGCAAACATATAGAATACGCCAGTATAGCATTAACTTGTTTGAAAAAAAGGTTACATGTCTGGAAAAGAGATAATGTCAAGGTAATAGGGCACCAACCCCTGTTAAAAAGTTAGTGTCGTAACTGGATTAACCTCTTGGAGAATTTGTACCATTAGATACGCTTTAAGCTCGAAAGAGTTAAAGTGAAATAGTCCTTGATAGTCGAAAGACGCCTGGATTTATCATAGAATACGATTCTCTATAAGCGCATGCATGTCTGAATTCCGCATAACTCATAGTCAATAGATACGTATAACTCATAAGGTGGACACAACACTATCTCTCAATTCTCATTGATCAAAACCAACCAAGCAATCCGCTTTACTCTTCTATTTTTCGTTCTTACGTTACTATTTTGATACTCTTAAATTCACGCTACAATCCCCCCTTTTTTTACGAAACTTTCACCAAAAGTCTAATAATCTTTGCTTATTTAGTGACCAAGTATTCCCTGTGGGATTCGACACCCAACCTAGTTGGGTTCTATATTAGACAACGACCGCTTACACTCTTACGAGAGCTGTACTTTGAGCGTTATCAACCAACCCCAAATCAACTTCCCTATTAGAAAGACACCATGAGGGTCATCAGAAAGGACCCCAGGAAATTTATCCACCGCCAAAACCAAACCAAAGAAAGAAATTTTGGGTTAGAATTTTTGACCTGGACCAAATAATGAAGACAACCATTGGAGATCAACCTCCGAGTTCTAAGATGTAACATGAACTTTCCCTTATTAACTGAGGAATGAAACTATTATCCCATTAAAAAATTGACTCACCAGGGAGCCTATCAAGTCTGACAATCTAATTAATGTAAATCATGAGTGCAACTAATACAGCCCCCGAATGCCATTGAAATCCACAACATCCGAGTCAAACAAATCCACCATGAATCCTTTATTTCCAATAGATGCCACACACCCATATAGACTCCTTTGCCAACCTAAGTGTCACCTACCGAGGTAAAAACGGAAGAAGAAAAGAGTCCAAAATAAACTTGGGACCAAAACTAAAATACACAATCACAAATGAGGTCACCAAAAGAGAGGGAACCCCAATCCAAGAAACCATACATACCATAAAGAAAGGAGTTCTCAATATACCAGTTTTGACATAGATTTCCTGGACTCTCAAGTAAGACTAAGAACATTAAGACAATCCTGGCTACTGTCAGAGCCAGAGGTAGTAGCTAATACTCTATTTACCCAAGCGGCAACACTTATGGAAATTTCCCGTCATACGAGACCCAACTAACCACAACCAAAATACTAATTCCTTCCTTTGTCGCAACAGCCATGATGCAATCAAAAATAAAATCTATAAAGCAAATAAGATAATGAAGATTGGGATTCTTTGGGAAAACTAGAAGGTAAGACCCCTGACTGGGTCTGTGCCCCATGAGTTGGACTAAATCCACCTATTTTATCCTCGAGTGGGTGTAATACCACGCATGTTTCTAAGTTAGGAAGTTAATAAGTATTCCTACGTATGAAATCTCCTATCTTGTGATTGATATTTGAGTACATGTCTTACAATGAATATCCTATTGATAGGATATCTTATTATGCATTAAGCATGTTCATATGAGTCACTTAAGCTAATGCAAGCTAAGAGTTTTTGAATCCATCAAGTTTCAGTGTTTGATTTTGTAAGGGTCATCTTTAAATAAGTATAACTCAATGCTAATGTGGCATTTTGGCTGCTTTATACCACCCAAATTATAGAGAATCGAATTATCTTTCCAACGATACCAATTGTGCCTTAATCTAATACCCGAGCAAAAAGTTATGCCTATTTTTGTGAGAGACAGTAAGCATAGGCGATTGGTTAGGCGCCACCCAACCCAAGCATAGGCGATCACTTGGGCGCCACCTAAGTCAATTCCAGGTGTCAAAAACACTCCGTCTTGAGTTATTTTAAAGGTAATTAAGTCTTTAAATACTCCTAACACATCCCTAAACTTAACCCTACGAAATATATATATCTTCTAAACATATTGCAACCCTATTTTCATCTCAAAGATCATCATCCAAGAGAACTAAAGGAGAAAAACAACTAGGGTTGCATAATTAAACTTGAAGATCCAATTTTAAGGAAATTCCTCCATCAATCATCAAGAATCTTCCTTCTAAGGTATGCGTAGTGTTCATCCACGGATTCCTTTCATCCGTAGAGTTCAAGAATCAATATTTAAAATGCAAAAGCTTGGTTGATTATGGTGATATGATCATACCTATGTTGATGCTTCTTTGTTTTCCTCTTTTTCATTATAAAGTATGATTTCTATATCATTGGTTGTTGATGATCATGTTGTTGATATTGGGTGATTCCTAAGATGGAATCTTTATATGGTTTTGTGAACTCATGATATCATATAAGTTGGAAACATGTAAATTTGGTTGTTCATGATGTATAATTTGGTGATTTCACCTATGCTTAAGATGTGCATGTAAGGTGTTTGATAAAATGCCTAAGGAACTAGAAATCATGCAATATAGCTAAATTGTGACTAAGTGAAGGATTTATGATATGCCCTTACATTCCAATGACTTCTATGTTGTTAATGTGCCTTGTAAATGTTGTTGGAATACCCATGAACTATTCTTATGATATTATGCTATGTTTACTTAGAAATCCTACTTATGAACAAGATGTATGATAACCATGCATAGTATGAGATCCCTACTTATGATATTATATGTTATGGACTCTACTCTTATGATCAAGTCAGTCATGTGTGTCAGTTTCCTTCCATCGAGTCCTGGGGTATTTTTACCCAAAAACTAAGTTGTGTGCCTAGATCCATGTCATGTTTCACGATATCCAAACTCAAGCTATGATTCCATAGACTTTAGTTAGTCATGTGACTCAGGAAAACCTCATAATCTTAGTCAGTTGTCAGATATCAGTAACATTCCGCCAGTCAATGGAATTCAGTAAGATTAAGTCATGCACAGTCAGTTATTCATGTCCAGTCCCTCCAGATGGGAGTAAAGGTTAGCACCGAGTGAACCCAAGTATGGGAACTCACCCGTCAGTTCAGGGTGTGATTCTTAGTAGCAATCCTTGTGTTCCAGAACCACTTAGCCAGTGTAGGTTGAGACATATTAACCCATTATATTAGGGTTGATAAGGTGGCTTAAACCATCAATTTAGGGTTCCCACCATTCTCATTGAGTACCCATTAGATAAGGGTCACTTACAGGCTGTTCTTACCCGTGGCACGATATTGACACTTCTCCAGTCGGGGCAGAGATTGGACCTCAGCTTAGCCATAACGACATACATGGGACATATTGGTTAAACACTACTTCCCACAGTTTTAGTAATAGTCCCAGTTAAAGAACTCAGGGCGTTCTTCAGATTTTAGTATATACAGGACTGTCAGATACAATCATCCATGTTATCATTTTTAGTATCAGTCTCAATGAAAGCACTCAAGGCATACTTCAGATTTTAGTATATATAAGACTTTCAGATACAGTCGTCCATGTTATCAGTTTCATTATTATTCATGACAGTTATCAGTAAACTATGTATTAGCTTACAAGTCATGCTATCACGTATTCATGGTCCCAGTTTCTATATATGTGTGTTTGCACTCCCACGTTTATATTAGTCAGTCAGTAGTGTTCATGCATGAAATCCTTTATGTTTAGCCTTCCTTCTTTGTATACTCAGTACTCCAGTTGTACTGAAGCATTTGCGCTATGGTGCTTTCTTTTTATGTTACACCATAGGTTCCGAGACACGAGCTCTAGCCCAGCAGTAGCGGTAGCATTCCAGTCGTAGAGACACAGTGAGTCCTTATTGATTCGAGGACAATATAATTTGATTCATTTTTTTATTTCTTCAGTTTAGTTTTACGGAGTTACTTGGAGACATGTTCCTTCAACTCCTTATTCAGACAATTAGAGGCTTTCAAATTTATGTTCAGATTTACTTTCAGATTGAGTTGTTTTGGGTATTTTCACCTACATGGTTTTACTCAGTTGAACCTTATGGCCTTACAGTTCTATGTATTTCGCATTATTATATCATGATTTGCAATATACAGGTACAGATATTAGTCATGGGTTATCTTGTGGTCCCTCGGGGTCATGAGCACCGTGTAGCATTCTGGTTCAGCAAATTGGGGTGTTACAAACTTGGTGTCAAAGCCTAAGGTTCAATAGAGTCCTAGGAAGTCTAAAAGCCGCATCTAGTAGAGTCTTGTACATGGGTGTATTGCGCGCCACATTTATGTGCGGGAGGCTATAAGATGTTTTAAGAACAGTCCCTTTTTTTCATTATTCATGTCATGCTAGTGAGCATAATCACAAGTTAAACTCTCAGTCTAATCCATTCTTCTCTTATTCTAGGACAAGGCCCCAAAGAGATGAAACAAGCCAGCTCCTCAGTCTGAATATCCTTTGGGCAAACATGTTTCCCATGTGGAGTTTAGAGCCGTATTTACCGCACTTTCTCAATCCATGGCTGCACAGAATGAACAACCACCAGTCATTCCGGCCAATCCAATGGCCACTCCCAAAGTATCTAGGGTTCGGGACTTTACCCGGATGAACCCTCCATCTTTCCATGGGTCTATGTCTGATGAGGACCCTCAGGAGTTCATTGACCAAATCCAGAAGGTCATTGACATCATGGGTGTTACATCTATTGAGAGTGCTGAGTTAGCCGCCTACCAATTATAAGATGTTGCTCATGATTGGTACAAATAGTGGAAGTTTGAGAGGTTAGATGATTCAGGCCCTATAGAGTGGGAGGAATTTGTTACAGACTGCTTAAATAGATTCTTTCCTCAAGAGCTGAGGGAAGCCAAAGTTCTTGAGTTCATCAACCTCAGGCAGGGGAATATGATGGTTTGGGAGTATTCTCTAAGATTTACTCAGCTAGCCAGGTATGCTCCTCATGTGGGTGCAGATAATAGAGCTAAAATGAGCAAGTTCGTGTCTGGGGTCAACGATAGCATGGTAAATAAGTGTAGGTCTGCGATGTTGATCGGTGATATGACCTTAGCAATACTCAAGACCCATGCCCAGCAAGTAGAAAAGCAAAAGTTTAAGACTAGGTAGAGGCAGAACAAGAGAGCAAGGTCAGGTAATTTCAACTTTGCTCACCGCAAGTCAGATGGAGGAAACCGTTCATAGTTTCTCTCCAAGTCAGCTATTCCAGCTCCTGCCTCTGCCAGCGCTCCAGTGCTAAAGTTCAGAGACGGCAATAGAAACAAAGAGCAAGGCTCTAAATCTTAGGGCAGTATTAATAGTGCCTAAATAAATCCCCTTACTTGTGGTAAGAACCACAAGGGCATTTTCAGAGCCGGTAGTGATGTCTATTTTGGTTGTGGCAAGCCAGGATATAGGATTAGGAAGTGTCTGTTGCCAAGTCTTCAAGGTCAGCAAAATTATTCTACAGCTCAGTCCAGTCGCCTGAACTAGTAGGGTGTCATTTCCAGTGTTACCAGTGGGCAACGCCCAAATAGAATCTATGCTCCTCAGTCCCAGCAGGATCAGGAAAATTCTCCTGATGTCGTTACTGGTATGTTACAGATTTTCTATGTTCATGTTTATTCTTTGCTAGACCTAGGTGCATCTTAGTCTTTTGTTGCACCATACATTGCAGGCAATTTCAGAATCGGTCCCGAAGTCCTAGCAGAGCCCTTCTCAGTCTCTACCCCAGTGGGTAAAACCATCATAGCCCAGCGGGTATAAAGGAACTACCTGGTTATGATATCTCAGAAATCCATGTCAGCATATTTAGTGGAGTTAGAGATAATTGATTTTGATGTCATTCTCAGCATGGATTGGCTTCATTCTTGCTATGCCATAGTCGAATGCAGAAATAGGATAGTTCAGTTTCAGTTCCCAAATGAGCCCATCCTAGAGTGGAAGGGTAGCATTTCAGTGTTCAGGGGTTAACTTGTTTCCTACCTTCGGGCAAGGAAAATAATTTCTAAGGGGTGTGTGTATCATCTCGTGCATGTTAAAGATTCTAGTTCTGAATCTCCCAGTCTCGAAACAGTCCCTATTGTTAATGAATACTCAGATGTCTTTCCCGAAGATTTCCCAGGAATTCCTCCCGAAAAGGAAATAGACTTTGGCATAGACCTTCTTCCAGATACTCAACCTATTTCTATTCTTCCATACAGAATGGCACCGATAGAACTCAAGGAACTGAAAGATCAGTTGAAGGATCTCTTAGATAAGGGATTCATCAGACCCAGCATTTCCCTATGGGGTACGCCAGTATTATTCGTGCGCAAGAAAGACGGTTCTCTCAGGATGTGTATTGATTATCGTCAACTCAACACGGTCACGATCAAGAATAGATATCCTCTTCCCAGGGTTGATGATCTATTCGACTAACTTTAGGGTGCCAGTTACTTCTCCAAGATAGACCTTAGATCAGGCTATTATCAGCTCTGAGTTAGAGAATGTGACATTTTGAAGACAGCTTTCCATACTCGGTATGGTCACTTTGAATTTTTAGTCATGTCATTTGGTCTTACCAATGCCCCTGCAACTTTTATGGATTTGATGAACCGTGTGTTTAAGCAGTACTTGGACATGTTTGTCATAATCTTTATAGATGATATTCTGGTCTATTCTCGCACAGAACATGATCATGCAGACCATCTCAGGATTGTTCTTCAGACTCTCAGGGATCACCAGTTATTCACTAAGTTTAGCAAGTGCAAATTTTGGCAAAGATCAGTAGCATTCCTTGGCCATATTATTTCCGATGATGGAATTAGAGTAGATTCTCAGAAAATTGACTCAGTAAGAAACTGGCCCAGACATGTATCTCCATCAGATATTAGGAGTTTTTTGGGTTTGGCTGGCTATTATAGACGATTTGTCAAGGGATTTTCTTCTATTGCATCTCCCATGTCCAGATTGACTCAGAATAAGATTAAGTTTCAGTGGTCAAATTCATGCAAGAAGAGCTTTCAAGAGTTGAAGGCTCGACTCACCTCCACTTCAGTTCTAGTTATTCGAGATGGTTCAGACGATTTTGTAGTCTATTGTGATGCATCCAGAGTGGTTTTAGGTTGTGTCCTCATTCAGCATGGTAAGGTCATAGCCTACGCCTCCAGACAGTTAAAGCCACATGAGAAGAATTATCCTACTCATGATCTTGAGTTAGCAGCGGTAGTTTTTGCCTTGAAGATTTGGAGGCATTATATCTATGGAGTTCATGTAGATGTCTTCACAGACCATAAAAGCCTCCAATATGTCTTTTCCCAGAAAGATCTCAATCTTTGCCAAAGAAAGTGGTTAGAGCTTTGAAGGATTATGACATGAGTGTTCTTTATCATCCAAGCAGGGCTAATGTTTTGGCCGACGCTCTCAGTTGACTCTCCATGGGTAGTGTTTCTCACGTTGAGAATAGTATGAAAAAGATAGCTCAGGAGATCCATCAGTTTTCCAGACTAGGCGTTCGCTTAGTCGATTCTTCATAGGGTGGTGTATGTGTTCATAGTAGTTCATAGTCATCTCTAGTTTCCGAGGTGAAAGAGAAACAAGACAGGGATTCTAGCCTTGTCAAGCTCAAAGATTCAGTTCAGAATTAGAAAGTCGAGGTTTTCTCCCAAGGGGAGATGGTGTTCTACGTTGTTAGGGTCGTCTATGTGTTCCAGGTGTAGATGAATTGAGGCAGCGAATTCTTGTAGAAGCGTATGGTGCACGATACTCTATTCATCTAGGGGCCACTAAGATGTACCGCGATATGTGGGAGATCTATTGGTGGAGTGGGATGAAGAGAGATGTTGCAGAGTTTGTGGCTAAGTGTTTTACATGTCAGAAGGTTAAGATAGAGCATCAGAAACCTAGTGGTTCCATGCAAGAGTTCACCATTCCTACTTGGAAGTGGGAAGAAGTTAACATGGACTTCATGACAGGTTTGCCTAGAACTTGTCATCAGCATGATTTAGTCTGGGTCATTATAGATAGAACCCAGACTTAGGTTAACTTAATTAAATACATATTTATTATGAGTTGTTAGTGTTGGTGATTTGAAAGAATCTAAGATGATAACTAGAGGAATGAAAGATTGATAATGTATCCCCTATTTTTCCGTAGTTAACTTTCGGAGTCAAGGAAAGAGAGAGAATTTTGTCACAATGTTGCTCACGTCCAAGCCTTCAACTTTTTGTAAAAAAATTGGATGGAGGGGGTGTTTGTTGTTGTACCCGAACCATGCATAATTTGCTAGTCATAGAAATAACACAAGCTATCATCTTACATTGCAAACTATAGTATGGGAGAACTTCCACATGGTTACTAAGATTTCACCAATGGTTGTGAATGTGATTCCCATTCAATTATGCTATAGGTACTCAAACTTCCCTTGCATCAGTGGTTGGAAACTAAAACCACACATTAAAAAAATAAGAACTAAATAACTACTACATGCAGGCGTGGGCTCCATCAAAGTACCCGAATATTACAATCCATAAAATAAAATAAGAATTATCCAAAAGAGTAGAAAAGTATGTAGAATATCAATAATACAATCCCAAAGCAAATAAATAAGGAGATACCCCCAACTAAAAAGATAGCAGTGCCCCCACTGTAGAGATAATTAAGGATAAAAGAGATAAGAGTGCTCCTTGAGTCCGCATCAAAGGCTTCTATCACTCCCAAACCCTGCATCATCGCTATCCTTCTCAAGATCTGACCACTCAGCTGGGACCTCTTCATTATTGTCCATCCAATAAGTAGGAAGCCTACTTCAGGGTTTCAAGACCTCCAATAAACCCTTCACCCCTTTCCACATATTGGTAAAGAATTCGTCCCTCTTTTTCTCCCTAGTGATCATCTTTTCATGTGTGCTCCGAAGGTCCCGCTGTGATGCTGCCAAATAGGAGTAGGTTTCCTTAAGCTGATCAATAGTAGCTTTTTGCTTCTTTTGGTCCTTCTTGTACACATCATAATTGGCCTGTGACACATATGAGTGATGCGTGGTGGAGGTCTCTCCCGTCCCTTGAGGCAAGCTAGCCACAAGCTCTTTAATGGTTGCAATATTAACTCCAATCTCTTCAAGAGGTCCTAAGGTAGTTGGAAAATGAGGCTTGGGTTTGCTATATGTTGGCTCTTCCAAGTTGATCTTTCTTTTCTTGTTTTTCCCGTTGTTCCCTCCCCTCGAATCATCAATGGGTAGATAGGAGCACTAGGACACACCCATGTTTCACTAGCATACTCATCTGCCCCTGCTTTCTTGCAAATCTCTGCAATTAGGGAGGGGTAAAAGTGATTCATACCACCTCGGTTTTTGAAATGATCTATTTCATTTACCATGAGTTTACCAACATCCAATAGAATACCGTCTAAAATACAAGCAACCATACAAGAACATAATTCACAAGCTGCTATCATATGAGTGCAAAAGACACTCAGGTACAAATGATATGTAACTATATTCAAGCCTCAAAAGTGAAGTCGTTCATGGAAATATTGGTTTAGTTTTTGGTTCACGAGACTTCCTTTCTGGGACATAGCCGTTGTGCCAACTAATTCCCCAATTTACACCTCTTTGCTTTGTATTCACCCATGTAAGCCTGCTTGATCCCATAAATATCATTGATTTGCTTGGACCCAACTTTAACCGGCTTTCCCTAAATCTTTACAGTCATATTGAGTGGATCCAAGAAAGATATCTCACTGATATTAGCATAAAATTCTCGAACCCATTATTCAATTGCAAGGCATGGATCTGGGGAAAAGAACCTCTACCCGGTGACTTCAAGTTTATTATTACAGGACGACAGTTTTTTGGCACATTCTCCAAGAAAATCCCTCTTTCCAAAATTACCTTTATCTTTGGAAGATCATGATAGTAGTGAGTGTGGCACTCGGGTGCCATAAATTGAATGTGATCATACTTATCCATGAAGTTGTACTGAAAGCACTAAGCACACATTATATCATTCAATGACATTTTAATCATGCAAAATATGCTATAATGATCATTAAAGTTCAATGGACTAGGTTCTTGGATCTGCATAGCCAAAATTGGGAAGCACATGAATTTTGGCATGGCAAGAACCTGTCCTCGTTACCACGATCGTGAGTGAGGACAACATTTGTGTTACCACGATCGCATTCTTTGACTGCGATCATGATACCTAAGGCTGGTTCCATTAAAGCTATGCATGTTCGACTTCCTCCTAGTTTCAGACTACTAGCATGTTCTACAATATGGGTGCAAATGAATGTCAGGTGAACAATGCTATAGGTGAGTGAATGCAACCTTGAACAAGCAAACATTACTATTAAAATTTTATTTGAGAAATTTATTAAACACTAGGTGTGCAAATCTTATTTATCTACTTTTTCACACACTATTGGGTACTCATAATTTCCCCTCTTATGTGCACACCTCATTCAGGCAGCCAACACCACAATCATACTAGTTATAACCACATGTAAAGAATAACACTCACAAATTTATGGCCCTTTCTTAACCATTCACTCAATGGTGTAGTTTCAAAAATAAAAATAAGGGTTCATGTCACCTTCCAGAGTTGTGATACAAGAGAGACATGCAAGGAGTCCATTTGAGAGCTTACAACTTGGACAATAATTTATCTTATATTTTAAAGTAATATATTGAAATGGGAGTGTGAGGGAAATGAAAGAGAATAGGGGTTAAATGACTGAAATGACTGCAACCATGGTCAGGAGACACAACAATGGAAACCCATGTAGCCGCGATCGTGCACGGTGGCCACGATCATAGTAATTGAGAGTAGTTTTTTCTCTCCTATTTTCCCTTGTTCAGCGTTTTGCTCAATTATCACAGAATTTTCTTGCTTGGATTTTCAAAGTAAACTTTCACACTTTACCCTTTTCAAAGCTCATTCAATGAAATCCAAGGTGCCACAAATTCGTGGGTTATTCAAATGCAAAAAACAACATCTACACTAAATAATATAACAAAAATTTATATGAGCCACTCTCATAGTATTTATGGGTTGCCTTCCACCTAGCTCATTCGTTATCGTCGTGGCACAACGTCTTTCTTCTTTTAATATCATGGTGGGTCCTCAAACCCCTCATCTTTCACTATCTTACTTTCATCATCCACCACGGATACTACTTGGAGCTCTGTGTCTTGCTTCTTTGACTAGAAAATTTTGAATGATACCTCATCTTCTGGCACCCAAAATATTATTTCCCCTAACTCTATATCAATAATGGCTCTCCCAATGGACAAGAAAGGATGACCAAGAATGATAGGAACCGCTTGGTCCATCTCACAGTCTAATACAAAAAAATTCGCTAGGAGAATAAATTTGTCCACCTTTATGAGGACAATAAACAATATACCCATCAACCTTTCTACAGACCGATATTCCATCAAAAGTCGCATCAAGGTTGGTGTAGGAGTATCCAAGCCAAGTTTCTTATAGATGGCATATGACATTAGGTTTATGCTTGCACCAAGGTCACAAAGAGACTTTGCAAACTCATGAGTCCCAATGGTGCAAGGGATAGTAAATGCTTCAGAGTCATTTTTTTTTCCCGCAACTTTGCTATCAATGATAGCACTACACCCATGAGTAAATTTGATGGTATAACCCTTAAAGAGCTTCTTATTAGACATTAACTGCTTCATTAACTTAGCGTATCTCGGAATCTCTTGAATTGCCTCAAGTAGTAGGATATTTATTAAAAGATTGCTATGTTTTGTCATAAATTTTCACAATTTTCACTCTCTTCCTTTTTATACAACAATTGAGGGAACAGAGGAGGAACATGGATGGTTGGCTTTTCTTCTCCTTGCACCTTTTCAACTTTGACCACTTCCTCATCGCTTTCAACTATCTCTTTCTCATCATTTGGTTTTCTTCTTTGATGTGTCACCTCCTTTGTCTTGTCCTTGGGTATATTTTCTCTCATATCTCCTCTAAGGGGTTTTTTAAGTGCTTTCCCATTTCTAGTGACAATTGTTAAGACTTGTACTTCATTTTTGGGTTAGCAATTGTGTCACTTAGAAGTCCACGTCTAGCCATTGCATTTAGTTGTGTGGAGATTTTTCCAACTTGGGTTTCCAATTATTTGATGGGTATGGAGTAAGACACTACTATTCTGGAGAGTATGGAGAAGTCACCCTTCAACTCATGGACCATTTTATCTGTACCTTCAACTCTACTCAAGATTGGTGCCAAAACATCTTCGGTCTTGAACTTTTTGACGTCAATAACATTTGACTCCTTGGCCTTAGACCTATCATGAGGATAAATATAAAGGTCATAGTCACGTTACTTAACTCTCTAGTCTCTATCTCGGTCTCGATCCATCTAACTTTAATTCCCACCTTGCCTTTGATAGGTGTGGTGGGAAACCCCTGAGTAGTTTGCCAAATACCAAATTTATTCATCCATCTTCTTTACCTCATCATCCTCTTCATAAGGCTTTAATATTATAACATTTACCACATTTACGGGAACTCCAATAACATGTTTCGTTAGAAGCTCAAGTAGGTTCATCATCTTGTCCATGTTCTCCTCATTCTTCTCTTCTTATTTTCTTTGCTTATTGGTCACCATAGAGGTAGTAGAAGAGGTATTAGGAGCATCAACATCATGGGTGTGCTACCCTAATTTTGTTTGGATACTTCACCTATCAATCGGAAAGTCGCGAGATAATGTAATTTTACAATTGAGCAACCCACCATGTTATGCACAACTGTTTTGTTCAATGGGTCAAAAGCTCTATAGAAAATCTTAAGGAGAATCTTATATGGGACCTCATGATTTGGGCATTAGGCTAGCTTTTCATTAAACCTTTCCCACACTTCAAACAATGGTTGTCCATTAAATTATCGAAAGTTAACAATTTCATCCTATTTTTGAAGCATTTTTTATCGTAGGAAGTATCTATAAAGGAACACTATGTTGAGATCCTCCCAAGAGGTGATTGAGTCGGGTGGAAGTGAATGAAGCCATAAAACCACCTCTCCCATTAGTGAAAATAGAAAGAGCCAAAGCAGAATGGATTCCTGCATAATATGGGCTATGTTAAATGGAACACAAACTTTTACAAAGTTTTTTAAATGAACATTTGGTCCTCATATGCTTGACCCCTATATAATCCCTTCATTTGCATCATATGAAACATCACTCTAGTCACATGAAACACACCATTCTCGTTGGTTGGTGGGATTTAGATAACACTTGTTTGCCTTACCTCTTTCAATTGGCCTTCATCCTCTAATGGAGCATCAAAGGAGCCAAAATTACTTGCACTATCACTCATCGCTCCATTCACACTTGGATCATCTACAGAATAGTCAAAAATAATAAACAAAGTAAATTACCCTACTTCAGGTATTCTCAAGTAAGAATAGGACCACACAAGTGAACTATATAGGTCACTCCTTGGCAATGGTACCATTTTGATAATGCTTTACTCACTCTTATATTTGAGGGGTGAGGCAATCATTGTCAAGTAACCTAATATAAATTGGGGTCGAATTTCAAGGAGTGAGTGCTATAGACTTCAAACCTATGAGTACTCAAGTTACTATAAGGTTACCCAAAATGCTAATAGAAATAATATGTATAGTTAAATGGGGGGATTTGTTGAAAATTTTCCACATAAATTTTAACCAGTACGAGGTGAATTCTATCTTTGGTCTAAATTTAAGGTTTAGGAAAATCTTGGGATTATCTCCTTAGAGGTAAAGTATGTGGGATAATGTTGGTTTATCATGGGATATGGTTGTTAATTAATGGATAGGGTAGGTCGAATATCATTGATGCCAATCTTTTGATAAAACCACAATGATTTCACCCATTGGCTCTTTCAAGAACCTAACAAGTATGGAGCTTATGTAACTACCCAAAACCTCAACCAAGTATCCTTATTTCTAGGATGATGCTCTTGACATGATTCAAAATTCCTAAACACTTATTTCTAAGATTGCAAAGGGTGGTAATCCATAAACTTAGATTTCACCATTGCTTTGTCACCCGATATCTCTCTTTCCAGTATGTTATGGGTTACCTAGTATTCACCGAAGTCCCTCTATCAAGGATGACAAAGGGTTTCTAAAGCTTGGAGCTTTCACCCATCAAACCCATTTGGAAATTTAGAGTTTTCACCCATCAAATCCAAACACATAAGCTCAAGCAATAGTCAAATCCATACTCAACACCTAAAATCCATGCAAACCCAACAATACCCATACATAATTATACACTAATTCAACATAATCCCAAAACTAAATTACTTAGCTACTCATGAAGAAAGTAACAAGAGATATACCATTCATTGTTCAATAAGATACAAAGAAATTGGAGTCTCCAAAGTTGATTACATACTTACCCAATAAAGATTTCAAGCATAGAATTCAAAACTATATTATGAGATAAGCAATACCCAAAAAAGAAAGGATTTTTACTTATATACAATTTGGGATTCATCCATAATATTTTACAATTCAGCCCTTAGGCCAGTTCTCATTGTTATGTGATCGCATGTGTTTGGTTGCAGTCACTGCTACATAACCACGATTGAATTCTGCGGTTGCAATTGATTGACCATCTTGACTGACCGCGACCGCAGCCAATGGACTGCTACCACGGTAAATGAGGCTATTTCACTGTAGGTTTTCAGCTGTACTTTTTCTGCTACCTTTTGATCCTTTTAAGGTCCAATCCACATCTTTTTGTCTTTTTAACTCCTATACCTACAAAGAATGGATATTAGTGCATTAAATCATAATTATGTCTTATTTACTCATTCAAAATAAGGTAATATCCATTAATAATGAGTATTAATGAGTGGTAAAATTACTACTCATTATATGGGGTGCCTATTTTGATTATTTTTTATCATGGTACACAGTTTATATCCCATTTATGGCAGTCTTTCCAAAAAAGGTTGGTGACTAAGGTGAGTTCGGGTACTGCTTTCCATTCACAGTCGGATGGATAGGTGAAGAGAACTATTCAGACATTGGAAAATATGTGTCAAGCCTATGTGATTGATTATGGTAGCAGTTTTGTGGAGGATCAACCATTAGTAGAGTTTGGTTACAACAATAGTTATCATAAGAGTATTGGTATGGCTCCTTTTGAGGCATTGTATGGTAAGGGGTGTAGATCTTCTATTGGTAGGTTTGTGCTCGGCGAGGCTAATTTATTTGCACCAAATTTTGTCTGTCAAGGTAAGGTAAAGGTAAAGGTAATTCAGGACAGGCTCAAGGCTGCCCAGAGTTGTCAAAAGTCATATGCATATGTTAGGTGTAAAGATTTAGAGTTTGTAGTTGGGGATAAGGTTTTCCTTTAGGTGTTTCCTATGTAAGGAATAATGCAATTTGGCAAAAATGAAAAGATCCATCCTCGATACAATAGTCCTTATAAGATTTTTCAAAGATCGACCAATAGTGCATATGAGTTGGAATTTCCATCTAGCTTGAGTTTGGTTCATCTAGTATTCTATGTTTCTATGTTAAGAAAGTGTGTTGGTGATCCATCTTTGATTGTTCCTTTAGAGAGGTTGTATATCTCAAATTCTCTATCTGATGAAAAGGTCCCAGTTGAGATATTAGATAGGTAAGTTCATCGGTTGCAGACCAAGGATGTGGCTTTGGATAAGGATATATAGCGGAACCACAAGGTGGAAGAGGCCACATGAGACGCAGAGGAGGACATGTAGTCTGAGTATCTGCCCTTGTTTTCTTCTCCTAATATTTTTGTGGAAGGTATGTGTTCTTGAACATATCTTTATTTTCTGAGTTTGTTAAAGAAAGAGTTGTATCTTTTGCACCTTTGTTTTTTATTTTGTAAAGGTAAGAGTAGATATATCAAAAGATGGGATACATGTTTGATAATGCAAATGACTCTGTGTGTGGTTACCCCTACTTTCTATCATTTAGGGGTGAATGTTCCTAGTAGGAGAGACTCAAACATCCCAGGTTTGGACCCTTAGAAAATTTCCTGGAATCCCGTTCTTCAAACCCAATACAACTCATGGTATAAGCCATACGCTGGGGTATGAGTGGTGAAGTCCCATCATAAGATGACCAGTGTTAGTTGGTGGAATGGTTTTGGTCACTTGAATAGATACGACTTAGGGGTGAGTGTCATACAGTTGGGTACGAGTAGCATAGGTGACTCATAAGATGGATAGTGTTTGATCGTCCTAGTGTTACATTCTTCTAGGGATAAGGATCATGGTTACGGATTGTATACTAAGGTCACGACTTAGGTGGATGAGTCATATACTGGACAGTATCTAATCCATAGTTGAGGCTTGGTTACAATCAGGTCGGTATCAACTTTAAGAGAGGTTACAACTCATAATATGGTCAGTCATGACCCTGTGTCGGGTTTTTATGGGATTTAAGTGGGGGAATTCTGGATATTTACCTACTTAACTTAATAAGGACCCGCAACTTCTAATATGATTAGGAGGTTATTTGCCCTATTGTTTTACTCTTAAACACTTAGAAACTCTTTCTTAACATAACATAATTCTCTCAAGAGCTTTTAGGACAAAGAGCTAGGGTTTCAACTAAGGGATTACTTTGGGGCTTGTCTTAGTGAATTCTTTCCATCAATCTTCTTTGTTTAAGGCATGATTCTCTTCCCTGATTGTAATTTCAATTAAAGACTTGGTTACATGGTTGATTTCATAGTTTTTCTCTTGCAAGATTATGGATTTCAACTACTGATTTGGGGGTTTTGATGTTAAATGCTTGGTTATAATTTCCTATGTTTTTAAATTATGATTTCTATGCATTAGCGGTGGTCTTCAACAATTGAATTACATGGTAATGGTTTAATAATAATGGAATTTGGTTTTGGTTATATTATGCCCCCAAGGTGTTTGATAAAATGCTTATAAGGGTATGTTCATTACATTGACTTATTTTAATGGAACTCTTGTTTGTTTTTAGCTTATATATGAAACCTTAAATGTTTTTCAATGGTTTACAAAGGTTAATGGATAATTAGTTATGCTTGTGGAGAATATGGTAGTCTCCTAAGAGGTTTAATATGGATAATGATAGGCCACTTGAATGTCCTCTTAATTTAAATGGTTTGGCTATAGATAATGCTTGCAAGTATGGTGTTAGATGATACCACTAGTTTATAAATAGCCTTGGTTAATAAAAGGATAATTGGATTTCTTGGACTTGGTTTTAATTGGCCATTAATGGCGGGAAGTGTAATCTAAGTCGTAGACAGTGGTGGTCCCAGGGGATCAAAATTAGAAACTTATTTTTGCCAATATGAGGGTTCTTCGATGGCCATGTCTGAGTGTCACATTTATATTGGAGGGATGTACTAGTCATCCTAGGTATATTTCCTGGTCATGCGGCCACATGCATTGGGACCCTTTTAGTAGAGGGATCTAAACTTATATGGCCCGTAGATGGTAGGACGACTAAGCTAAACAACCAAGGTAAATGTTTTAATGGAATTTTAAACCCGGTCCTTTTCCCAGCACTTATATATCTGTAAGGTTGTTTTCATTGGATGGTTTTCATTTGGTTTTATTACTGCCATTACATTATGCTTATCCTGAGTTTTATGCTAGTATTCACCCAATAACCCATCTATTGGTGGTTATATACCCACGCTATGTAGGAACCATCCATTTGACTTCTCATTCATAGTACTTGATTCGGGGATAGCTTATTAGACTGAACTGGTAATCTTTTATTATTTTGGAAGGCATCACTTCATGTTAGACATTCTTAGATATTTACCTTCTTTCCAGATATTAGTTTTTGTCGTAGTTGGGGGCATATCCCAATTGGATATTTATATTCTTTTGGATAGAGGCTTTATGGTACTTCTGGGGGTTGGTATAGATGGGATCGGTATTAGTGTCGGCCTTGGCATTGGAATAAGCTGAAAGGCTGGCATTATCAGACATAATTTCTCACTGTTCTATCATATTACATTTTGGGTTTGATTACCATATTATGTTTGATACTTTTTAAATGGTTTGGTATGGTATGGATGGTTCATTTATATTGTTACACTTGGTTGGGTCAGTCATGGTTGTGACCCTATCCCAGGGTCTTCATGAGAGAATTATGTGATCTTGTTATATGTTCGAAATTCATTTCATCTAAGGCTATATAAGATGGTTGGGTTAGGTTAGGGGGGCAGTCCCCGATCCTAGTTGGACTTGGGATGCCCATTATGACAAGGCCCTGATTTGGGTTGCGTCATAATGACTCCTTTCATGGTATGGTTTGGTTGGTATAATTTTTCTATAATGGTCTAGGTTGTTGTTGTAAAGTACTTCATGCCTATGGTTTCGTGTCTTATTTCGAGGGTATCTGTCTTGTTTTGAAAAGCATAGATAATTTTTATACTTCGGCTTCTGGTATAAATCTTCTTATGCTAGAATGGTAAGTGGCTTGGGGTAGAATAGTGATGTTTTGAAATAAGGGATTTAGATGTCCTTAAATAGGGGAGAGGCTAGGGTGACTACTAACAGTTGAGATTTTGGAAAGTGAGGTAAGGTTATTGTCATGAGAAATGGTTAGGAAAGGGATACGTGGTCGAATATTTTGTGAAATATCAAATGGTGCTAGATCTTTAGAAGGATAGATTATACCGCAGGTGTGTAAGCATTAGGCTTGAATGTTGTGGTTGGTAGATATACCAAGAAGTTGTGTTGGGCACCTGAGAGGTTTGGAAGGGCATGGTTTTATGAATTATTTTCAGGGCTTAGTAGTTATATGATTTTAGGTGTTTAATTATAGGTTGGGGTTTTTGGTTATAGTGGTTGTACATGGTTTGTCCATGTGTTTTACTTATTGTTTTCATGTTTTAATAGTGATAGAATCGGAGTAATGCTTTGGGATAGATGTAAGGCATAGAGCCTGGTGGCCTAAGTTAAATCTTTTTAGCTTTGGATAAGCTTTAACATTAAGGAGGTGTCTAGCTAGACTCAAGATTTCATAGTGGTGTGTCATGGTAAATTCTAAATTATATTGGACTTGCCCTTTTAGCATGAGTCCATTCATCCAGTAATCTATGTGTTGTGTTTGGGTGAGGTATGGATGGGCCAAGGTTGGTTGGTTTATTTGGGTGGTATTGATATCTCGTGTTCTTTTTCCTTTTGGGGAAGTCTTAATGAGGATCTTGGATTGGTAAGTTTGCCGATTGTGAACAAAAGATATGGCTAAGGTAAAAGTTCCATGGAGGAACTAGAAGTCCAAAAAAGTCATTTAGAATATGGAAGTGGATACAGAGTCCAAGTATCTATGTTAGTTCTTCTGGAAAGTCATGCGTAGGGTATATGTTCTTTATCACATCTTGGTTTCTAACTTGGTTAAAGGTGAGGAATGGTTCCTCTTATATCTTTGTTTTCTAACTTAGTTAGAGGTCAGAATGAAAGTGTTGGGGTGTATATCATGTTTGGGCTATGTAATGATCTTCTCACCTTGGTTGTGTGTCCTTGCTTCTTATTTTGGATAAGGAAAAGTTTGTTGTGTGTTAATGTATTATGTCTTTCTCGTCCCTTACACTTACCTTTACCCTTACCCTTACCCATCATTCGAGGATAAATGATCCTAGTGGTAAAGACTGAAATATCCTATGGATAGGACCCTTGCAAAATTTCTCAGGTTTTGGACCATTTGACTTGGTATGACTCGAGGGTACCAATCGTACCCTTGAATATGACTTGTGGGGTATTTGAATGGTTCAATCATACCCTAGAAAGAATGGTTGGCTTGAGTATTACCTAAGATATAACTCACTAAGGAACGAGTCATATAGGAGCATATGAGTGGTGTAGGGTAAGTCGTATGGTGTATGGTTGTCATGATCTTATGGAGTCTGCCCTAGGTACGACTGGTAGATATGATCAGAGGTGTCACTCATACCCTTATGTATGAGTTAGGGATGTTGAGTCATATAAAAACCAGTAGGTAAGGTCATGGCAAGGTTTAGGTACGAGTTGATGTACCGCTTGTACCCTAGGGTACAGGTGGTAAGGGGGAGTCGTACTCCTGAAAGTGACTTGTTTTAAATTTTAAGACAAGGTTAGTTTGGAAATTTCCTACTCCTAAACCCTTATGTACTCACATAATATAATCTTTGGTAGCCTTCCATAACACTTGTTAAAGGCTTAAAACACCTCAAATGCTCTTTCAAACTTACTCTTAAAGATTGGAGGCTAGGGTTTCTTCATATGTTCTTCAAAGAGATCAAAGGTTTAGATTTCTTCTGTGAATCTTCATGTATAAGGCATGTTTCTCTTCCCTTATTGTTAATTTTACTTAAAGGCATGATTTATAGGAATGTTTTCATGCTTTTACTATTACATGGTTTTAGTTTTCAAATATGATTTGGGGGTTTTGATGTTAAATGGTTGGTTATGGTTTCCCATGGTTTTAATTATGATTTTATATGCATTAATGGTAGTTTTGGATAATTGGATTGAATGGGAATGGTTTGTTGGTAATTGTAATTGGTTTTGGTTATATTATGCCCCAATCTATTTGACAAAATGCTTGTAAAGATATGTTCATTGCATTGACTTCTTTTAATGGAACTCGTGCATGTTTTAAACTTGGTAAAGGAATTATGTATGTTTAAATGGTTTGGAAAGGCTAAAGGCTAATTTGTTATGTTTGTGGGGAATATGAAAGTCTCCCAGGTGGTTTAATATGGTAAATAGAAGGGCACTTAAAAGTCCCCTTAAACCTATAATTGGTTGGCTCTGGATGATACTTTCAAGTAAGGGTTGGTATGACAATAAAAATATTAGTAGCCTTTGTTAATAAATGGTTAATGGTTTGGTTAATAGGAAATTGGTTTTAATTGGGCAATAATAGTGGGATGTGTAGCAACATCGTAGAAGTTGGAGGTCCCTGGGGGACTAAAATTGGAAACTCATATTTTGCTGATATGAGGTTGGTCTTGGTGACCGTGTGCATGATGTTACACTTTATTTTGGGGATGTACTAGTCATCCTATGGATATTTCCTTGGACATGTGGCTGGGCCTTTTCAGCAGGGGAGCTGAACCCATATAGCCCATGGGTGGTTTAGGATGGCAAAGCTACACAGCGCAGGTAAAGGTTTTAAAGGCATGCTAAGCCTGGTCCCTTTTTCCGACATAGTTATATATATTTGTATGGTTTTATGCACTATAGACGGTTTTACTTAGTTTTATAAATGGCATTATTTTATCCTTATCCTGAGTACATGCTACTGCTCACCCACTAACCCGTCTACTGGTGGCTGTATACCCACGCTATTCTACTTCTCCTGCTTACTGATCGAATTCAGGAATAGGAGATGTTGGATTGAAGTGGTGAGCTTCCATATTTTTGAAGGCATTTATTTTATGTCATGGTTTAATTTATGTATCTCTTGTCTTTAATCGACTTTGGGTTTTTGGCTATGGTCGGGGGCATGGCCTGACTAAATACTCTTTAGTTGGTCTATAGGCTTTTTATGAACAGTTGTAGACTTGGGTATGGTATAGATGGTTTATGCTATATTTATATTCATACATTGGCATATTATCATGATATTGGCTTATGGTTTTTGCATTTATTTGGGTTAGTTATTGGTAGTTGACTTGGTTGGGCTGGTCTCGAATATTGACTTATCCAAAAGTCATAACATGGGTGGATACTTTTTCTTGTTATATGTTCAGACTTCAGCCGACTCAAGGTACACATTTGATGGTTGGGTTGGGTAACGAGGTAGTTCTCGATCATGGTTGGGCTTGGCATTGCCTATTATGACAAAGCCTCAGTTTGGGTCATGTCAGGCTTGTTTGACCAGCTCTAGGGTGCAAAGTACTTTTCTAAGATTGACCTTTGGTTGGTTTATCATCCATTAAGGATTAGGGAGGTGGATATCCCTAAGAATACTTTTCAAACCCGGTATGGTCATTTCAAGTTTTTGCTGATGTCCTTTGGTTTGACTAATCCACCAGCGACATTCATAGATCTTATAAAATGGTATTTTATTTAGTTTTTTGTACTTATTCATCATTTTTTTATTGATGACATTCTGGTGATTCCATTAGTGAGAAGGATCATGTAGATCACCTCCATATAGTGTTGTAGACCCTTAAGGATCAACATTCATATGCTAAGTTTTTGAAGTGTGAGTTCTAGTTAAATGATGTTACTTTTTTTGGATCATGTTTCTAGTGAAGTAATCATAGTAGATCTACAGAAATTTATGGTGGTTAATAAGTTGCCTAGACCAATGACTCCAACCAACATTCAGAGTTTCTTGGGTTTAGCCGGGTATTATAGGAAGTTTGTGGAGAGTTTTTCTTTTATTGTTTCCCCATTGACTAGGTTAACTTAGAAAAAGGTGAAGTTTCTATGGTGCAACGCTTACGAGGGTAGTTTTGAGAAGTTGAAAGATAAGCTAAATTTTGGTCCTATTCTAACTCTACCTGAGGGTACTGTTGGCTTTGTTGTTTATTGTGATGCACTCATGTAGGACTATGTTATGTATGCTTGCAAGATTGTGGCATATTCTTCTAGGCATCTGAAGGTGCATGAGAAGAACTATCTGACTCATGACTTGTAGTTGTTGGCAGTAGAATTCACTTTGAAGATCTAGCATCACTACTTGTGTGGTGTTTATGTTGACATCTTCTCAAATATTGTTTCCCCATTGACTAGGTTAACTTAGAAAAAGGTGAAGTTTCTATGGTGTAACGCTTACGAGGGTAGTTTTGAGAAATTAAAAGATAAGTTAACTTCTGGTCCTATTCTAACTCTACCCGAGGGTACTATTGGCTTTGTTGTTTATTGTGATGCACTCATGTAGGACTGTGTTGTCTATGCTTACAAGATTATGGCATATTCTTCTAGGCACCTGAAGGTGCAAGAGAAGAACTATCTGACTCATGACTTGTACTTGTTGGCAGTAGAATTCACTTTGAAGATCTAGCATCACTACTTGTGTGGTGTTCATGTTGACATCTTCTCAAACCAGAAGAGTTTGCACTACGTGTTCACCTAGAAAGAGTTGAATCTCAGGCAAAAGAGAGGGCTTGGGTTGCTCAAGTACTATGATATAAGTCTTCATTATCATCCAGGTAAAGCTAAAATGGTTGTTAATGCTCTTAGAAGGTTATCTATTAGCAGCTTGTCTTATATTGATAAGGAGAAGTGAGGGTTGGTGAAGGATATTACCATTTGTCTAATCTTTGAGTTTATCTTTTAGACTCTGAAGATGGTGGTGTGACTGTTCAAGAGGTGGTGAAGTTCTCTCTTGGTGCCAAGGTGAAGGAGAAGCAGGTTTTGGATCCTATTCTGATAGGAATTAAGGATGACGTGGGTCACTAGAGGGTGATGGCTTTTCAAATTAGTTGTGATGGTATCTTGAGGTACCAAGGTATATTATATGTTCTCAATGTTAATGCTTTAAGAGAGGGACTTGGTTGAGGATTATGAGTTGAGATACACTGTTTATCCAGGTTCGATGAAGATGTACCATGATTCTAAAAGAGATCTATTGGTGGAATTACATAAAGTGGGATATACAAATTTATGGACATGTGTATGGTTTTCAGCAAGTGAAGGTGGAGCACTTGAGGCCCAGTGGTTTGTCTCAAGAGATTGAGTTGCCTGTGTGGAAGTTGGAAGTTATTAAAATGGATTTCATTACCGATCTTCTGGGGTATCACCATCAATTTGATTCGATTTGGGTTACTCTTGATAGGATGACTAAGTCCACTCACTTCTTGCCAGTGAAGGTTACTTACTTGGCAGAGGATTATGCTAAGATTTTCTTTCAGGAAATCATCAAGTTTCATGGTGCTCCAATTTCCACATTATCTAATTAAGGTACTCAGTTATCATCTTATTTTTGGCATTTTTTAGAGAGGTTTAGGGACTAAGGTTAACCTTACCATGACTTTCTACCTAGAGATAGATGGACAAGTAGAGAGGATTATTCATACATTGGAGAATATGCTAAGGTCCTATGTTATTTACTTTAATGGTAGTTTGGTTGATCATTTATCTCTCATTGAATTTGCATTTAATAATATCTTTCACTCTTGTATTAGGATGGATCTTTTCAAATCCCTTTATGGAAGGAGGGGTAGGTTTCCTATTAGGTGGCTTGAGGTTGGTGAAAATAGGTTATTCGGTCTCGAATTTGTTCACCAAGCCATGGAAAAGGTAAAGGTGATTTCGTATAGACATAAGGCCGCCCAAAGTCGCCAAAAGTCTAATGCAGATGTGAGGATTAGGGAGTTGGAGTTTAATGTGAATGATTTAGTATTATTGAAGGTATCTCTCATGAAGGGAGTGATTTGATATGAAACGAAGGAGAAGCTCAGTCCCCAGTATGTTTGTTCCCTTTGTATTTTGAGGAAAGTAGGTCATGTTTCTTATGAGTTGGAGTTTCCATCTTGGTTGGGTTCTATCCATCCGGTCTTCCATGATTCGATGTAGAAGAAGTGTGTGGGTGATCCTTCCTTAATTATTCATTTGGAGAGTTTTGGTGTTTTGGATTCCTTGTCCTATGAGAAAGTCCTGGTGAAAATTTTGGATAGGCAAGTCCGTCATTTAAGGACTAAGGATGTATCTTTGGTGAAAGTTCTATGGAGGAATAATAAGGTGAAAGAAGCTATTTGAGAAGCCAAAGAGGACATGAAGTCCAAATATCTAAATAGTTTCCTGCTTTGGATAATTGTGCTTGAGGTATATGTATTTCCCAATCATCTTTATTTTCTGTTGTTGTTAAAGATAAGTGCAGTTATGCTCTGTGTTAAATCGTTCTAATGGATTCCTTAAATCATCATTTGAGGATGAATTATCCTAAAGAGAGGACAATGAAACACCTCGAATTTTGGTCCTTAAAAATTTCTTGACCTATGAGCTTACTACCCAGAATAGGGCTCTTCCTATGAGTTGTAGGGTGCCATTATGGGTCATGGGACCCAAATTTCATTCTGACCAGTGTGGATTGGCCAAGTTTCTATTATGATTATGATTGGCTCCTAATGAGTAATAAAGACTCTATACAAGTCGTATAGTCCCAACCGTAGCCAAACAAGTGTGATGCCCAAATGTTCTGTCTTCACTATGATTTGACCCAACTAGTCGTAATGTTTGAGTACTACTCATATGGTATGACCCATAACCTGACCAGTGTGGGTGACTATGGATGCTATCAAACTATGACTGGAGGACATAAGTTATAAGGTGACCCTACAAGTCGTATGGTCATCCATAATAACTGAGCGACAATTCTTCAGTATTTCATTATAGACACTTTGGACATTTCCCCTTTTCCCCAAATGTGACCCACAACTTCAAAACCTTATTAGGACATCATTCTCATTCATAACATACCATAATAACTTCTCTTTTATAACAAATTCTCTCAAGCAAGAGCATTCGGTTTTTCACAAGGTTGATTGTCTAGAGCTTTCAAGGGAAAATTCCCTAAAAATTATGACCCTTTCAGTCATGTTACTCTTCCCTAAATCTTATTTTGTGAAAAGCATGTGTTTTAAATGGTTTAATAGTATGCATTTGAATGTGGCTTTCGACATGGGTTGAGGGTTTTGGAATAGTTGATCCTTAAATTATTTTCCTACAGTTTTCATGAGTTGTTCATGCTTTGAATTGAATTTTTTCGGACTAATAGGGTACGTAGGTGTGGGAATTTGAATGGGGTCAATGTAATTCCCCACATTGATGTTTTGAACTTGGAAATTGGTTTTCAATAATTATATTCCCTCAACCCACTTGGGTAGATGGTTTTGAATTGTAGAATTGTCAGTTAGATTGGCATATACACCTATACTATTTCCTTGCATAAATGGTTAAACAATGAACATGGATTTTGAAAGCCTTGTTGGCTATGTTTTGATTTAATGAACAAAAGGGGTGGAGACATTCCCCCGGGTTAATGGAATTATAATGGAATAATTATGAGCTTGCAAGCTAAATAGTATGACGATATCATAGTGTGCCTTAATGTATGATTCCTTGATTAATGAATGGGTTATGTGAAAAATTTTTTAAGTTAGGATTAATGGGGTCTATATAGCTAAGCCCTAAAGGTGTGGGTCTCAGTGACTTATACCAGAAACTCACGTTTGTTGATGTGAGGGTTGGTCTAGATGACCGTGTTCATGGTTCACACTATTGATATATTTTTTATCTAGGATTGATATGGGGTTGGGGTCATTCCTTTGTCTTCATTGATACCTCCGGTTCATGTAGCTAACACATACGGGGGCCTTTCAACCGAGAGAGCTGAACCCATATAGCCCACGGGTACCAATTTTTTATGATTAAGCTACATAGTGCAGGCTAATGTTTTACTATTATACTAAACCTTGTTCCCTACCCCAACATCTACTATATATATATACATAAATAGAACATACACAATAAGTTTGAAATTGAACTTTTGACTGGCATTACTTTATCCTTATCTTTATTTACATATTGGTGCTCACCCCCCTAACAGTCTATGGATGTTTTATCCCTATGCAATGTAGGATATGAAGGCATTTCTACTTTTTCTGTATAGTGATAGGCGATCTTAGAATCGGTCATTTGTGGTGAAGTGGTGAGCTTCCATTCTCTAAAAGACTTGATCATTCCATTAGTTTTCCTTCCATAAATTAGAATTGAAGATTGTATATTTACTTTGTCATTGCCATTGTCATTGTCATTGTCATTGTTAGAGTTGGGGGCATGTCCCGACGTAGCTTATTTTTTGGTGTCGTGTTATTGTGGATTATTGTGGACTTGGTTTTGGTTATTGACATTCTCAGACTTTGAGTTACTGATTACTCTATCTTGTTATATATTTAGAATTTGTTTATTAAGTCATGTATTATGTTTTATTTGAATAGGCAAATGGGATGGTCTCTGGTCCTTAATTGACTAAAGATACCCATCATGGCTAAGTCACTATTCGAGTCGTGAAAATAAGGTACAAGTGTGTGTAAGGGTTTTTTGACTTACTTGTTATCATTATGTGTGAGTTTCTTTAGTGAATCGGGCTTATTGTTATCATTATATGTGGGTTCATTGAGTGAATCAGGCTTACTATTATTATTATATGTGGATTCCTTGAATGAACGGGTTTAGTTGTTACCATTATATGTGGGTTCCTTGAGTGAACCAGAATTTTACTTGTTATTATTATATTTTGATTCCTTGAGTTAACTGGACTTATTTTTTATCATTATATGTTGTCTTTATGAGTGAATCGAGCTTACATGCTATCATTTTTAGGTGGATTGTTATCGTAAATTGAGATGTATGATATTTTTCATTGCTATTGTTTTACTATTATTAGGGATCTTTGAGTAGTCCAGGTTAAGTTCAGTGAAAGAGTAGGTTTAATCTTTATTGCCTAGTTACCTAAGGGAATGGGACAAGGGAGGTATAACATGGATGAGTAATGGTTATTCATCCATTGTATACTTATATTTACTATGCTTTTATGAATGTCTGAGGTGGGTATTGGTGTGTTGAAGTGAGTTGTTGTCTATGTTAACCCTCACTGGATAGGTATTTGTTATTGTATATCATGCTATGGTCAATGTTTTAGCAAGTATTGTATTTCGGGGTAGGAAGAAGGGTGTCATTATCTTGTTAATTGTACTTATAGACTTAAATGAACCAAAGGATTCTAGGGTGATAAAGTATGATCCACTTGTGGAACAAGGCTAAAGAATCATGAGGATCGGGTATCATAGAAATCATAGATAGTTACAGAATGAGATTTGGTTTGACATGTAATGGGTACTTGGAGACTATGATTCTTAATGTCCTAAGTTATTAGGTAATGAGTTAATGAGTTTCTGATTTGATAACCCTCAAGTTGTAGATGTTTTTTTGGATATTTATGTGATTTTTATGTTATTTAATTGGGGTTGAACGGTGATTCTTACTAGTACAGGTGGTTTTGTACTGATACTGCTTGTATTATACCCTATTGCAGGATTAGTAAGTGTTTCATGCTTGACGTGGTAAGGATCTCTATCAACTTTTGTTATTATTTCTATGGTAGAAGTTGTATCTTCTATTTAGTACTTTCTTTTAATCGCTCTTGTACTTATTTAGACTAATTCCCATGGATGGGTTACTATTATATTTGGAAGTTTTAAGTTGAATTTAAGGGATTTGTAAGCTGGTTGTAATATTAAATCTTTATGTTATTTTCTTATTAACTTTTGTATACCTTTCTAGGGGTATTAAGGGTTCTCCTATCTAGGTAGATTAGAGTGGGTGCCCACATGATTCGGGTTGTAATGACCCTCTAGGTCATTTTCTTTGTTCCTACTCATTTTTGGTGTTTGAGCACTCCTATAACAGCTATGGGTCATTTATGACTTGTCGGGATCGTCGGTCTAGTTTTTGGATAGTTCGTTTGTTATTTAAGCCCATTTTCCTATTTTGGAGCTTTTAAAGTTAAGAAATTGGTCTAGGATCAAAACTTCTAGTAAACGGACTCAAATGAAAATTTTGATAGAACTGCTATCTCTAGAAAATAAATTTTAGGCTAGGGTGACCCTAAGCTTGGGTCTTGAGGCTTTCGTGCTTATTTTGGGCTTTAAGTGGAATTGATAAAAATAAAACAGTAGGTGTGGAGCCAACATCTTATTGAAACAACCTCAAAATGGAAATTTTAATGGTTTTGTTGAGTCCATAATATCAAAATTTGTATGGTAGCATAATTAGTTTGCGCATATAGGGTTTTAAACAAATTCTGAGCACCTGATTTGAGTTTGTTAGGACTTGGGTTTTTATTGATACAACAAAACGTGGTATGGGCCATCCTTTCTCTTTGTGTTTGGGAGGAGTAGCCCATGTTTGCAAGAGGTCAAGTCCTTGACCACTGAGTTTGTGAGCCTTCTCTCATGTTCGCGATGGAGGATTGATCTAACCCTATTGTATTCCCTTTATCACATTAGCAAAGGATGAGTTGTATTTGTGATAGTCAGACTGGTTGGTTTTTGAATTCGCGACTGTTGCATTGTGTCTGTGATAGCCATTTTCTTTTTTATCGTATTTGTGTTCACGGACTCTCGTTAGGCACGATGGGTAATTCCCTAACAGTATATAACTCCCTCTTCCCTAATTTTCTTCATTTCTTAAACCCTTTTCCACCATTTTTGAACCTAAGAGCTCAAGAACTCATGGGAAATCATTAATTGTAGTTAGGGATAAGTAGAGGAGATTGAAGTGGTCATTTTCCATTAGTTTCATTGTAAGTTTTCTCCTTAATTCTCTGTGAAATCCTCAGTTTATTTCTTGGTTTTCCTTTATTCTTGGGGAGAATTTGATCCCAAATTAAGAATTTATTTGTTCTCAACTTTCAAGTGTATATTTCTTGTCCTTTGAGGGATCTCATGACGAATTTAATTTTAAAATTTCATTAGCGGGCCCTATAGACCTAGTCTTGATCCAATTTTTGGCCAAAATTTTTCTATTACAATACGAATTTTGTTGTACTCATGTTAATGTGTTGATTATAATTTTGATAATGCGACATCACTGATAAATCGTGGAGTGGGGACGACAATTCATGGATGGTTTGATACTATAGTTTGTCAATAAGATAGGCTATGGTTTACTCTTTCTATACAATTGTATATTATACAAATCGCATTCTAGGTAGGGATTTTAGGATAGCTTTATAATTAGGCGTATCATAACTAGACCTACTTTTGGGATTTATAGTGGACTTTTAAATTGTGCCTTAGACTAAAAGACTCACTCTAATTATAGGTTATTGCTATACCTGATCATTTACTTACAAGACTTTAGGTTGAAATTAAGGATCCCATAGTATAAGAAGTATAATATTACTTAGAGAACGAGATGATATCCCTCGATTTGATCCTCCAAGTAGGTTTATGCCTTTGTTTACCATAGATTTTTGAATTATGGTGATGATACCCTATTAATTTTTACATTGTTGAGCTTGAGACCATGGTTATGAGACCATCTGGACACCAGGTTAGTACTCTATTCTTTGAAAGGTAGTGGTTTGGTACTTAGATGGTTAGACACATATATTTGTATTGTTTGGATTATAGTGATGGCATGCATATATTTAGAGGCATTTATGCTTATTATTTGATACTTTTCTAATTAATACCTTGATTATACTATTGTTTTCCAAAAAAAGGAGTTATTCCCACTTTTTAACTTTTAAACTAATTCTTTAAACGGAAGGGCCACTTTGAATAATGACTTGTGAACCTTTTAAACTAAACTTACTATTATGGAAACTTAAATCGAGGCATATTTTAATCCATTTTTGATCCACACTTTTTACCATAACTTATTCATGCCGGTCGAGGAAGATTTTAACCTTTTCTATATTATCCTACCAATTTAGTCCCAAATTTGATCTTGGGCATCGATATTTTATGGATTTCTACTATTTAGCCTCGGTTTGAGTCTGGGCACTTATTATACTATTAATTCTCTCTTGTACTAGATGGAGTAGATTTGTTATGATGGATTATGCTAGACCTAGTTCAGGATAGGGCAGTGTATATGGATTTCCCAAGTCCTCTTTGGGACTTTTTATTTAATAGGCCATAGTATTGGACAAGGATGGTTATCATAGGTGTTGCCTTTGCAAGTTACAGTGGTGGAGGAGGTCTAAACACTTGTGTTGGTTATGATACTCAATTTATTTTACATCATCTAGTTCTTTTCATGACTTTTATTCATTCATATGAATCATCTATCACTAGTATAGGTATTTGGCACCTGTACCAATAGGGGATGAAAAGGTATTCATTATGTTTATTGTTTGCTGAGTGATTGCTTGCACCAGGCTTATGGGACCCATTTAGGTTATTGTTTGTTCGCTATAGTCGGTTATATCATGCTTTCTTCGATAGTTTCATATGGTTCACGTCAGACTGGTTATGGATTGTTACCCGAGGTTCTAGGTATGCTTTTGAATTTCTTTCCTCTTTATTATGTTAAGCTGTATTATTAGTAGGCTACTGTATGATTGTCCTCAGTTTGGTTAGAGACTGTGACAATCATAGACCTATTTCCCCTATTGATTATGACCTTGAGATATTAGACTAGACCATCCAGGTTAGTGCCTAATGTGCTATAGAAATATATCACTTTCGACACTCAAAACTAAGAAAATATCCACGTTTATGGGGTTGGTTTGTTAGATATGATGTATTTTTGGTATGTTTTATAGGAAATTATGTTTTGGATGCTATGTTCATGAATAAGATGAAAAAATCTATTTTTAGATACATATGGGAGCAATTATGGATGTTCGAGACACTTTCCGGATTTTTTGTGATCAAAACAAGTGCGGAAATTGAAGAAGAGTTGAAGAAAATAACTTCCAGCACATGCTAAGTCAACATGCGAACCGCATGTAACACAGGTGGACCACATCTAGGAAAAACATGTGTTAGAATTCCAAAATCCCAAAAGCTAACCTGCAGGAAACGTTGGTCCAGGCACATGCGGTCGCTACATGCGCCTAGCTTGCAGGCCGCATGTACCATATGCGCCCAAGGCCAGGGCGCATGTAGAGACCACATATATCCATTGACTCATTTTTCTCCTATTTCATTTGGGATTTGGTTTTCGGCTTTCCTCATGTACTATAAATTCCCCTTATGTGTTTTTTAGTAGAAGTAACGCACTCTTTATATTTACAAACATATTTTGATTTTGAGATCTGATTTTGGTGATGGAATTCTCTTGTATTGATTTTAGTTGATTTATTCAATTACGATTTTGGGATTTTGCTTCTTATTACTGTGATTTCAACATATGCTTTCAATCATGAATGTTTTTGATTACTTCACAAGCATGAGCGGCTAAAACCCATCGCTAGGGTTTCAAAAACCCTGGCAGATTAACAAAGTAGGGAAGTGCTATTGTTCTTCAAAATCGATACCCATGCATGCATGTATTATCTTCACTTTAATAGTTATCTTAGCGGTTGCAAAATTTAGGATCCCGCCTTGATTATTTCTACTTACTCCAAAAGAGAAGTAGTGACTAGGAAAAAAAAATAATGACAACAGTAATTTGAAGTTTAACTGTCGATCCATGCTACTAGGTATTATCTAAGTAAGATGGTTGGATTTTATCTAATAATTAGAGACTCAAAAGGTAATATTTAACTGGGATCAAGATAAGGGTTAGTAAAGCAACATCCCGAGACTCAAATGTAAAGGGTAAAATCCTTTTGCTCATCCAAAAGACTATAGAAGGTACATAACTTATCGTTTCTTCATGATAAGTATACGGAGTTGAGAAGCCAGGGGGAACACAATCCTAGTGTTCATTCATGACTTATTATAACTGAAGTTGAATAGGTTCTACTAGTTTGATATTGATACGGAAAACCCCCCATTTACTTTTACAGTTCTACCTGTTAATTATAACAACTAAAAGCAATGATTCCACGTATTCCCTTGGGATTAGACCATAACCTTTGTTAGGTTAATATATTAGGCAACACTTGTATCTTCTTCATAGTGGAGGTGTGGCTCTGGCGTCACCAAATTTTGGCACCATTGCTTGGTAATATGATTTTATTTGTGAATTGAAGTTGTTGTAGTTTTTGGGTTCTCTTTTTGTTTTTGTTCTAAGTTGGGCATACACCGGTGTATGCCTAACTCACGGAGTAGAGGCAATACCTTACTCTTACTGAATCTGAATCTAGCGAGGATCCTATGAACACCTAGTAGGATGGTGGAACAGAAAAGAGATGATATTCTTGATGGGGTTTGTGATGATGTGCCTCTCTCTCCTCCCAAAGAAGTTTAGGATATTATTGATCGATAGATTGGTGAGATTTTAGCTCAAGATAAAAACAAGAGGAGGTCAATAGAAGAAGATCAATAGGCAGCTAGGTAGGCAGTGCTAGATGTTCATAGATTGGAAGTAGAGAACCGAGCAGCACTCGGTAGTAACCTGAACAGATTTGAGGTGTCCATGCTGAAGTGATCCCAGCGTACTAGAATTTGCAGCCATATGAGAATGATGATGAAGATTTGGGGTACATTGAGCCAGCAGAGACAAGAGATATCATTCATCCTATTTTACCCCCAGGATTTAGGTTCAACATAACCAGCACTATTATTCAACTCTTATATTTGAAGGGTGTGTTTTCGGGGTTGTCTACAAACGGAACAAACTCGCATCTGTCCAACTTTATTGAGATTTACACTTTTTATAGAAATCTAGAGGTTAATCAGAAGGTTCCTCGATTGAGGTTTTTCCCTTTCTCGCTTACAAGAGAAACATCATTATGGTTAGGGGAACTTCCAAGAGGATCTATTACTATGTGGAATGAGTTGTGCATGCAATTCTTGAATAAGTTCTTTTCTCTATCTAGGATGTTGCAGCTTAAGAAATAAATTTATAATTTTGGGCAGCTATAGTCTGTTTCCATGTATGAGGCTTGGTTCAGGTTCAACAAAAAGTTAAAAATGGTGTCTAACCATCAGATTTCAGGGATAAACTTATTGGAGTTATTCTATAGAGCCATGACTATCAGTTTCAGAGTTACGGTAGACACTATCTTTGGAGAAGCTCTTATGAGATTACAATGGGAGGTATCTTTTGGTATTCTAGACTAGATCTCTATCACTAACTGAAGGTGTAAAACTCAAGAGGCAAAGAATGCTTCTAGAACTTACGCCATTGGAGGTGTTGGTGACCAAAGAGTAGCTGATAATTTTATTGCGCAAGAGATAACATTATTAAGGATTGATCTTGGGTTGTTTGTAAAGAAGTTCATGACTGTGAATTCTGAGAATGTCCATACAGTGGGAGCACAGGGTGCAACTTCCAGAGCTTATGAGTCTTAATTAGAAGATGAGGCTAGGTATGTAGATCATTAGTTTGAGGGATTCCGAAACCAAGGGCAAGAAAACCAAGGTCAAAACTACTATAATGATAGATATAGAGACTGGAGTAGGGATAGAGATGGTAATTAGAGATGAAGAGATGATTATAAGGAGAAGGAAGACAGGTACATTCTACCTGGAAAATTAGATACAGAAGCAAGAATGGAAGAGATGCTGAATGATCTAGTAAAGGGTCAATAAAACTAGGAGAACAATCTTAAGGATATTAAGGCTGACATTTAAGGTTTGACCCAGAAAGTTGAATCTCATGCCATTACTATCAAGCAGTTGGAACACTAGTTTGGGCAGATGTTAACAACACTGAATCAAAGGCATTCGGGTACCGTCTCAATTAACACATCGCAGTATCCTTCAAACACAAGTCATTGTCTAGATATCACCACTAATTGTAATGACACTACTGATTTTCCCTTTATATCTACTATTAAGGAGTAGAAGATTGATAGCCTTGAGAACGATGAGACACCTAAGTCAGAGTTTGAGAAGTCGACATAGGGTAATGATGATTTAAAGTATGATAGTGGTGAGGATTGGGTTGTCGATCCCAATAATCATGTGCACCTTTATAACATGACCCCTTCCTTATCGTTAGTAGAAAAGGAGGAGGATCCCAGAGTAGTTACTATTCTATGTTCTATTAGGCCTTTTAATGTCAAGCAGGCTTTATATTACTTAGGGTAAGGAGTAAATATGATGCCACTAGGTGTGTATAAGTTTTTTAAGATGTGGAACTCAAACCTAAATCCATAAATCTGTTGATGGCAAACTCATCTATGAAGAAACCTATGGGTGTTTTATGTGACGTAGAGGTAAAAGTGGCATCCTTTATGTTCCCCACTGATTTCAGGATTCTTGATTATGAGGTAAATTTTCAAGCCTACATTATATTGGGTAAACTCTTCCTATCCACCGGTAGGGTGTTGATTGATATGGACTTGGGGGAGATCACCGTTAAATTAAATGATAAGCAAGTAGTTTTTGATGAGTATATGACAATATAAGAGCTAAACGATATGCGAGTGGTGTTTGTAATAGACACTATTGATGAGGATGTTTCTATAGAGACTAGTGTGCCAGATATACTAGGATTAAAGGAAAGAATAGAGATGACGGCTACTCTACTACTGATTATTGGGACTAAGATAGCAATATTATATGAGCAGATCCGGCCATGGGTCTAGACTACACTAGAGGCAGTTAAGGCTAGACTGCAGTCTGACCATTGGTCTACGATATCAGAGCTATGAGATGAGTTTCTCTCATAAATAAATGCTTTTAAGGGTAAAGTATCAGCCTAATTTAATAGGATTGAGATGCGGGATCTAGGAGACATTAGGAAGGAGAAGAAACTACTTAGAGTAGAGGTATGCTCTCTCACTAAGAGCCATAATCATCCATCCCTCTAGTTATATCCCTTTTTGTTCATCCATAACCTCTACGTGGTCCTAGACTCGTTGATTTATTCATGAGGGATGGTGTAGCAGACCCCGTAGTTGGGACCAAAAGAGGCCGAGAGGGGGAATTTCATAATACATAAAGGTTATATGAGCAGTCCCTAAAAAGAGCCACCCATGATTCAATGGGGACTATATTTATTGATAGGCTGAGGTATGCCGAGCTAGATACGGATGCATCTTCTCATAGAGTACCGCCACCACCATGGCCTCTACTAGTGGATATACCCCCATTTGGGGAATTTCTTGAATATGTATTTATTCCTTTTATTTTATATTATTTTAGATTATTGGGGATAGTGCATATTTTTAGTTGGGGATGGGGTAGACCATAGCCTCTGCAGGTCTTTATTATCGTGCTTCTTTTTTTGTCAGCCGCAGTATGGTTGTAGAACCAGTATGTCTAGATTAAAATTTGTGTCATATTGTATTTTGTTTCATATTGTGTTAGTTTTTGTGTAATTAGTAGATTTTTAAGTACCTAGGACAGTTATTATATTTTTTATTAGTTTTTGAGAAAAGTGATACCCCTAAAAAAATGATACCTTTCCAAAATTGTGTTTTAGAACTGTGTGATATGTATTAATATGTGAATATTGTGGATCTTGTATGGCATTAGGATTAGGGACATGATAATTAGTTTCTAACAATTGGATGAACCGGATAATTAGTAGTTTGTAATGTTTATCCGTGCCATATGTGTGAGAGATACTACTAAGTTCCCTTTGTGTGTTGAATTTAGAACTTACTTGGTTAGTCTTGCCTAAGTTATAGGATAGTCGGTTAGGAAAGGATCTTAGGCCGTTTTTCATTTTAGTCCACTTTTAGCCTAAATTTTCTGCCCTATGTTAATAAGTGTCCCTTGATCCCTGTTTTGAACCTTATAGCTTATTTTTCTCATTACACCTTTCACCTTCCCATTTATGGTACACTAAATTTGTTTTGGCCCTGGTCCTTCTGGGAAATTATACACCTCAACTTAAGCAAAAAGCCTAAGTTGAGGGTGGCTATCATAGGGGTGTATAGTGTAAAGTGGGTATGTAGAAGGGTAAAATAAAACAAAATGAAAGTAGGGTTAGGTGTGGTAGCAAAACAAAAAAAAAGAGATTTGTAAAAAAAATAAAAAAGAAAGAATAAAAGACCACACCCAACTTGAATGTGCAATAAAGAATAAAAATGGATAAATAAGGGTGGAATAAAAAGAAAATTGGCTAGTATGTGAGACCCCAAGGTTAGTGTAGTCCAAGAAGGCTTAGTCACTTTATAAGTCCATATGCATCATACCAGCCACCAAGCCTATATTACAAGCTGAGAAAAGTCCTATAGTGATCCTAACTTGACTGTTTGAATGTTAAGATGAGAAAATAAGGGAAAGCATATGGTATTTGATGCACATTTATTAGAACTTCTTTTCTAAGTGTGAGTGTCTCTTGATTGTCCCTAAATTGACATACATTATTTCATAAGAGTGAGAGGGACATCTTTGTTATGAGGGAACATAAGTCATATTGCTAGCTGCTTGATTATTTTAGATAGTGTAACGTGTACATATGCATGGTTGTTCGGTGCCAATGTAATGTCATACCTTGATCCTATTGGGTCACATTGTTGTACTTCATGCTTATACATAGTTGGTTTTGAAAACTGAGATAGGATGGCGTGTTGTGCTTTAAGCTTAAAATATTGATTGGTTTCCTTGAATAGCATAGATTCTCCTAGTTAAGCATTGTGTTTTAATTTCTTGTGCTCTATTTCCTGAGGACATACAGATGTTCCCTTTTAAGGGTGTTGATGTGCTATAGAAATATAGCACTTTTGATGCTTAAAACTATTAAAATATGTAAGTTTTTGAGGTTGTTTTGATAGATATGATGCATTTTTGGTATGTTTTGCAGGAAATTATGTTTTGGATGCTAAGTTCGCAAAAGAGATGAAAAAGTTATTTTTGGCTAATTATAGGAGAAATATGGGATGTTTGGGAAACTTTATGGATTGTTCGTGACCAAAACATGGGAAAGAATTAAAGAAGATCTAAAAAAATAACTTCCAACACATGCTAAGTCAATATGTGGTCCGCAGTAGCAAATGTGGGCAAAGCATGTATCAGAAGTTCAAATTCCTGAGAGCTAACCTGTACGAAATTTTGATCCGGGTACATGTGTCACTACATGTGCCCAGCCTGCAGGTCGCATATACCACATATGCCCAAGGCTAGGGTGTATTTGGAGACCAAATGTAGCCACCGAACATTTTTTCTCCTATTTCATTTGGGCTTTGGTTTTAGGGTTTCCTCTTGTACTATAAATACCCCTTATGTGTTTTTAGTAAAAGTAAACACTCTTGATACTTACAAACATATTTTGATTTCGAGATTTGATTTTGGTCATGGAATTCTCTTATATTGATTTCAATTGATTTATTCAGTTATGTTTTTGGCATTTGACATCTTATTATTATGATTTTATCTTAGAAGTGTTATTGTTGTTTGAAATCGATACCTATGCTTGCACTGTATTATCTTTACTTTAATAGTTATCTTAGCCGTTGCAAACATTAGGATCCCGCCTTGATTATTGCTACTTACTCCAAAAAAGGAGTAATGACTAGAAAAAGATAATGACAACAATAATTTTGAGTTTAACTATCCATGCACACTACTAGGTATTATCTAAGTAAGATGGTTAGGGATGGATCACCTTCAGTTAGAAACAATGCCCTTTGTATTTTAGATAGTCATTCAGACCCTCAGTCTAAATTTGGACACGTTCAAATTCATACTTCTTCAAGTAGGACAAGCGCTATGACTTCAGATTTTGTCATTATAAGTGCACTCTTGGTTTACTATGTTTTGGTTTCTATTTGAATTAAGTTGGGGTTTTCATACCTATTAGGTTTAATATTCCTTGATATTGTTATATTGATTATTTTAATTTTTTTGGAGAATGATGCATATTTGAATACCCGTATAGATATATTATTAGTAGTGGATTGAGTGGCTCGATATTGTGATAATTTTCTTGGGGTAGCATTTGGATTCCCTTCTTCTTTGGAATATTGGCTTGATGTGATTTTATAGTTCATAACATCGATTTGATAGGGTAGCATTGTTCACTTGCATATATGGGATTCCAGATGAATCTCGAGGGGTGGGTGGAAGTATGGATAAATTATTGAGCGTCCACTGGTGCACTAAGCTTAAGTGGCTATTTGGGGTGCTTAAGTAGAGGCTTATTAGGAGCCCAACAAACCTCTAAAGTGGTTTGGCTGGCCCCATGAGGCATCACTTAAGTGGCACCCTTATCGCTTAAGCGGTACCTGTACAGTCGCCATGTACCGCTAAAGCAACACTAGGTTATTTAATCGGTACTCGAATACCTAGGAAGGGTATAAATACCCCCACTTAGCCCAATTTTCCCTATTTTTCATCCATTTTTCCAGAATAGTGAACCCTAAAAAGTAGGAAAACTTGGGAGAATCGTATGTGGATGAATTTGGAGCTTAGGTAAAGTTAATTTACATGATTCTTCTTCAAATTTGTGGTAAGTTTCCATTATTTTCATGGTTAATTTCTACATCCTTTTACTAAAATTCCTAAAAGCTTGGTGGCTTGATTATATCACTATTAGAGCTAAGAATTCACCTCTTTTTAGGGTAAATGTTCCTTGAGAATAAAAGGATGATGTGTTGGCTTTGAAAGTTCAATTTTGTAAATGAGCCCCGCATGGAATTTTACATAATTTTAGACCTGAAGCCCAATAGAGCAAAATAGGTATCATTGTTCTTATTTTGATGAGTATATTGTGATTTTCATAGCGTGGCACCTTGTGAAAGTTTCTCGGAAATGGAAATTGGTGGTTTAGTAGATTCTTTAGGATTTTCTTTGGCATCCAGGTAGGCTAAGTTTACCATCTTTATAGATTGAGCTATTTCATAATATTATTATGATATTATGCAAGACATGGAATGCGATTTAGGTGTTGGAGGCTTAATTGAATATATTTGGGTTAGTTGGACTGTTTAGGCTATCTTGAAATCATAATTTAGGCATAATTTACTTAGTTTCTCATGTTTTAGGTATATTGCTAGCTTAGCACTAATTAGGGCTTATTCACCATCTAGAAATGAATTGAGATACCTTATCCTAGTCCAGGGTAGAATTTGCCTAAAAAGGGATTTTTGGGGATTAGAAGTGGGTTCCTTTGGCCTACATTAGGATAACACTTGTGTTAGCTTTTGTCAAATTAGTTATGCATATTGTAATCTTATTTGTGATTCTTTTGGGACTTTGGTGAGATTGAATACTTAATGAGTATGCTAGTTCATATTTAGGAGTTGATACTAATTTTGGTTAAAACCCGGTGGCTTATAGATATGATTATTATATGATTTATAGATATATTATTGTTATGGATTATAGATATTGTTATTGTAATGACTTAATAAATATTGTATCGGTATGGTTTGTGGACGTGGTTATTAGTATGACTCATGGATTTTATTTTTGGTCTGGTGTATAGATATGAGTGTGGGGATGGTTTATTAATATGGTTATTTGTTATAGTTTATTGATATAGTTGGATGAGGTAGTTTATTGATATGTATTATTGGTATGGTTCATTGATATAATTTATAAAGATGATTTCTGATTCAAGTCTAGCAATTATTGGTGATATTTATAATATGATTTTTGGTTCAAGTTCTGCAAATGATTTATTAATGATGATACTATTGGGGATGTTATGATGATAATTATGTGAGTTTGTTTTAGTTCGTCATTGGAAGTTGGGTATGATATGATATGGTGTGATGGTCTGATGGTTATAGTTGATATTAGGTAAAATTATGGATTTTCGATCATTTGTTTCTCTTGATTGTACCTTCTAGGCTTATTTGGTCCTGCATTAGATATTTTAATTTTCTAAACTTATTGCCTTTTGGGCCAATCTTGTAGTTATATATGTATGATATTTTTTTACAATTTCATATTTATATATTTATTTATGTATAGCGGTGTTGGAGCGTATTTCTAGGTTTACCCCTTTTACCTTGACTTAGCTTATTTTATCTTGCATTTTATCATATATATATCATAATTTAGCACAGTCAAATGATGATGCCTACTGAGTATAGTGGTTTTGGTACTCATAGTACACTTTTGTACCTTTTTGGTACAGATCTGAGTACTAGTTGTCATCGTTGATGGGTAGTCAGAGCAGATTATTCAGGTGACTGAAGATATGCTCTGAGCATGTGTTATGGATTTTTGAGGCCGATAGGCACAAAACATAGCATTGGCAGAGTTCGCGTATAATAATAGCTACCATTCAAGTATTGAGATGGCACCATTTGAGGAATTATATGGTACACATTATTAATCTCCGATTGGATGGTTGAAGACCTCCGAAGTTAGGTCTTGTGTCATGGAGTTGCTTTGAAAATCCTTGCATAGAGTTAGGATGATATAAGATAGGATGAAGGAAGCTTAGAGTAAGTTCAAGTATTATGTAGATTGTAGACTCGTCCCCTGAGGTTTGGATTTGGAGACCGGGTATTCCTTTGTGTATCATCCATAAAGAGTGTGATGAGACTCAGGGGAAAAGGCAAGCACATCCCCAGATATATTGGACCTTTTGATATCTTTTGCACAGTTAGAGATATGTCAAATGAGTTAGCATTGCCCCTAGATTTGTTGTTGTTCATCCAGTTTTCCCTGTTTCTATGATGCTACATTACATTTTGAATGAGTCACGTGTGCTTTGATACAACCCATTTCAGTCAGATGAGAGGTTGACCTTCATGAAAGAGTTGGTGTTCATGCTAAAAGTAGTAAGAGGGGGTGAATTACTTCTTTTTCGACCAAACAGTTGACTTCCTTCAGCAGATAGTTAACTATTGATTGCAGTTACGAAAACTTCACAAATTAAACTACTGAAAGTAAATAACACAAGATGTTTTATACTGGTTGGGACCTCTAATATGTTTTACTCCAATCCCCTTGGGTTGCGAGGGATTCTACTAGTTCTTTGTGAATAATATCAAAGTACAAGATTGAGTCAAGCTTTTTGGATTTGAATTCCACTCTATTCTATTCTTTCACACTTTGATACAATGCCTCACCAACTATGTATTTCTCTCCTCTTTTTTTAATGACACATTAAACCTTTAAGAGAATACAATGTTTGAGTAGAGTAAAACAAAGAACTAGGGAAGGTTGAGACAAGTATATCTCTTTCTTTGATCTTCCAATGCTTATATAGTAGTGGTTAGGACTACTACTAGCCGTATGAAGATGTATATTCAAGGCAACCTAAAAAAATTTCTTCTTAGGAAAAGGAATAATCAATATTCAATTTCCAAGGATAGATAAATACTAAAAGGGGAAAATTTGTCTTGAGAAGACTAAAGAGATGCGAAAATCCCAGGAAATATGTGCCATAGTTAAATCAAAATGCCACAAAATATGTGATATAAATAATCCAACAATATTTTTTCCTTCCCTTTTAGGGATATTGAGAGATGTTTCTTTCTTTTTTATCAAATCTTGTAGGATGCTTCTTCCTTTCAAGATTTTGACAAAAGATTTTCTACAATGAAGCCCATTATCATTCATCAAAACTTAACAATATCAATCTTCCCCTTTTGGATGGATAACAAATTAAGTTACTTCCCTTTAAATTTCATATTCCCCAAAATAAGTAATTCTTCCTGCATGGTTATACAAAATGCAAATAAAGATACAATAACTATTCTTTAATTGTCCCTATTTTGATATCAATCAAAAAGGAATAAAAAGTAACATAACTGATAGAGGTGCAACTAGATGTTAAATATGTGATTAGTGCGGAAAAGAAATAGTTTGGAGTTCAAAAGGGTGAAGAAATAATGCCAAGAGATATTTTAAGAGAATAAAATCTTTCTTAATGAATAGGTTTGATAAAAATATCATCTAGTTGAAAATCAGTGTTCACAAAAGATAATTCAATTCCCCTTTTAAAGCATGATCTCTAATAAAGTGATGCTTAATATCGATGTGTTATCATAAAAAATTTTGACAGGTTCAAAACATACATCATAATCACTGAGTTTATGGGACATCCAAACAATCTGAGCACATCACAATCCAATGGCTATATATCAGATTCAGTGGTGGATAAAGAAACACAATTTTTCTTTTTGCTATTCCACGACACAAGGCATTGTCCCATGAACTGGCAAGTGCCACTGGTGCTTTTTATATCAACATTATCACCAGCATAATCTACATTTGAGAAACCTTTTAAAATAATATAGGTAGATGTAAGATACCATAAACCATAGGAGCTTGTACCAATAAGGTATCTAATAATACGTTTCACAGCAGTCAGATGAGCTTCTTTAGGATTTGACTGAAACTTAGCACATTTACATACACTTAAAAGGATATTAGGTCGACTGTCTATAAGATATAGGAGTGAACAACCAATGCCATGGTAGTTGCTTTATAAACATTTTTGTCATTTTCACATGACTCCACAACATATGTAGAGCTCATAGGAGTTTCGGATGGTTTGGCGTTGTCCAACCCAAATATTTGAATAAGATCTTTAGTATACTTACTTTGGGAGATGAGTTCCTCAGTAGAATAATGAATTTTCAAACCAGAAAGAATGTTAATTCTCCCATCATGCTCATCTCAAATTCACTTTGTATTAATTCAAAGAATTCCTTGCACAAAATAACATTAGTACTTCTAAAGGTAATATAATGAGCATATTTTTGAATAATTAAGTGTCCAAAGAGGGTACATTTGATAAATAAAGTAGTGTCAATTTTCCTCTTTTTAAATCATGGTCGATAAGAAAGTTACTTAGTCTACCAGACTAAGCTCTAGGAGTTTGTTTTAGACCATAAAGAGCTTTGGAAAGTTTGAAGACATAATAGGGAAAGTTTTGATTTTCAAAACCTAGGGGTTATTTTACGAAAACTTGTTCATCAATAAACCCATTTAAGAAGGAACTTTTCACATTCATTTGAAATAATTTGAATCCTTTATAAGAAGCATAAGAAAGTAATATTCTAATGGATTCTAACCTTGCTACGTGTGTGAAGAATTCATCATAATCAACTCCTTGTTTTGAATAGCCTTGAGCAACTATACAAGCTTTGTTTTGCACAACTTTACCTGATTTATCCATTTTATTTCTGTATGCCCATTTGGTTCCAATAATAGAGTCATTCTTTGGTCTTGGAACAAGGGTCCACATATTATTCTTGTCAGACTACTCAAGCTCTACTTTCATTGCTTTTATCCAGTTCTCATCTTCCAATATTGCACTGACTTTCTTTGGTTCCAATTGAGAAATTAGGGTTATGTTTGCATTTCTTCTATTGGAACCCCTTGTCTAAATTCCTTCCATTTGATCATTTGGAGCAGTGATAGACTGGTCAGTTTCAATGGTAGAGGGGTTTGAGGAGGAGTTATCCTTAATGGAAGTAGTTTTGATAAATTATACATATTCAATCTCATCATCTACAGAGCTAAATTCTTAATGCAATGATTAGTATCATAAAAACCAACATAGATAGATTTCTCAATTAATTGAGTATGTTTATTTAAAATTCCATATGACCTACTAGAGTTGAAGTAGCCCATAAAAATACCTTTTTCACTTCTTGGATCAATCTTACCAAAGTTGTCCTTGTAATTATTATGAACAAAGAATTTAGATCCAAAAGCATGAAAGTTCCCGATGTTGGGTCTTTTATTATTTCAAAGCTCATATAGAGTTTTGTTCAAAATGGGTCTAATGGGATACTTGTTCAAAACATGACATGCAGTACTGACTGCTTTTGCCCAAAAATTAGGTGGTAGATAGGGTTCACATATCATGGTTCGAGCCATGTCTTGAAGAGTTCTATTCTTCCTTTCAACCACATTATTTTTTAGGGGACCTTGGAGATAAGAATTTATGAGTGTATCCATGGGTGTCACAAAAGATTTCGAATTTTTTATTTTCAAATTCTCCCTCATGATCACTTTTAATAACAGTGATGTAGTAGCCCTTGTTTCTTTGAACCTTCTCACAAAAACTTCAAAATTCTTTAGGGTATCATCTTTGTTAGCCAATAACATAACCCAACTAAAATGAGAATAATCATTAATAATTAAAAAAGCATACCATTTTCCATCAATGTTGGTAGTTCTATTTGGACAAAATAAGTCCATATTAAATAGTTGTAAGGGTTTAGTAGTTGACACAATATCTTTAACATGAAAAGAATTTCTGGTTTGCTTACCAAGCTGAGAGGCATCACAAATATGGTTCTTTTTTAAATCAAGGTTTGGCAATCTAATCACAAGATCATGGTTTACTAATTTTTTAATATGTCTCATGCTTGCATGACTAAGTTTTCTATGCCAAATCCATGGATCATAAGAAATGGGAGCAATACATATATGTCATTCTATCCTTTTAATGCAGTCTAGAACATACACATTTCTATATTTGTTTCTAGAAAGGACTTGCCTTCGATATTGTTTAATTATGCACCCTCCCTTTTTAAATCTTACCTCCAATCTAGCATTATACAACTAACTGATGCTTAGAACATTGTACTTCAAATTAATGACCAAATAAGCATTAGCAATATCACAAGAATCATTAAAAGAGATGGTACCAATACCTATTACCTTACCTTTGTAGTTATCTCCAAAGATAATGTCACCTCTATCAAAATCAATTATGATTTCAAATAAATTTATATTTCCCATTATGTGATTTGTACATCCACTATCGAGATACCATTTTCCGTTAGATTTTGAGTGGAGTTCCTGCAAAATAGATGCAGTACTTAGTTCTAGGCACCCAAGTATTCTTGGTTCCATTTGCATTAGTTTTTGTATGTTTTGACTCAATTTTAGGTCTCCAAATCCATTTACCAGGATTTCTAGAGCAAATTCTACAGCTATAATATTTCTGACCAGGTTTCCCACAATGATAACAATACATATAGGATTGATTAGTGAATGTATAATAAGCATTAAAACTGTTATTGTATCTCTCAGTAGACTGACTTAAGTTAGTTAACCTTTGAGATCTATTATAGCTATTGTACCTTCTGTGATAGGTATTTAGACTATGATTGCTCCATTTGGTTGACTTACTTGAATTAGTTGACCGATGAGATCCTTCAAACTATAATATCTATTACTATTAGTTGAGTTGGTTGAGTTAGTCAACTAGCTTGACTAAAAACACTACGACTAGGAGATTTTTCAAAATTGTTTGTCATGACTTTCAAGAAATTAAGTTCTTCATTTAGGAAGTCCTTTTAAATTTCATAGATTTTATGTTTTCACAGGTTTGAAGTTTAACCTCCCAAACTTTTATTTCTCTGAAAAGAGCTCTTTTTTATTCATGGGCTTTATTAAAATCAGCTATGGCAATGTCTAGTAACTTTGGAAATTTTGAAAATTCACTGCCGGAGTTAGTTCTTACCTGGATGGATTCTCCCATTGCCATAAAACAACAGTCTCCAATGTTGGCATTTTCTTAGTCTGATATTTCTCATCACCCTAGAGTTGAAAGCATTTTAATTTCCCTTTGAGGGTTCTCTTCTTGCTTTTGGACAATCATAAGCAATGCGACCATATCTACCATAATTATAACATTTACCTTCATTCCTATTCTGATCAGCACGTTGTTTTTCTTATAGATAATTTTTTCTCCCTGTTTTTCTTTGATTTTTGGATCTTTTGTAATTTTCTACAATTTTTCTAATAATGAGAGCAAGTTTCTTTGCATCTAGGGCATCGTCTTCTTCCCCATTTATGGATTTGAAAGTCACAATTGTTTTTCACCTTTTGTTGATTATCCTTTTTATTTAGGTGAGCCTTTTCAAAGGCAATAAGATCTTCTCTAACTTCATCATAGGTCATGTTATTCAAGTACATACTTTCAAGAGCCACAAGTGTATAGAGCCACTAAGGAGGTAAGCTTCTGAGGATCCTTGTAATCTGACCTGCTATTGGATAAGTTTTTCTTACAGCTTTGAGTTCCCCAACAATTTTTTTAAACCTGGAAAATATTTCTTCAATGGATTCTCCATTTTTCATCTTAAAAAATTCATAGTCATAGACTTATAAACTCATAAAAGTTTGCTTGACCTTCTCAGTTCCTTCATATTTTACTTACAACTTGTTCCACATTTCTTTGGCAGTCTCAACAAAACATCTTCTTATATTATTCACCGCTACTTGAATTATATAGGATATTTTTAGCTTAGATGTTTATCTGACTTATTTCCATTTGTTCATTTGTGAAATTCTCCTAGGATAGAATGCTCTCAGTAGATTTCTCACTATTTTCTAATGTTTTTCCATTTTTATCTTAGCTAGTTGAGACAAGTGGAATATCACCAAGTTTGATAACTCTCCAAACTTTGACATCATAGGATTTGATGGAGATTTCCATCCTTATTTTCTAATGAGAAAAGTGTTTTCAATGAAATAAGGAGGTCTAGTTTGAGATGTCCCTTTAGAGAATAATGCTTCAGCAATAGTCTAAGTCATGATCTTTTCTCACTTGATGTTAGGCGAAAAAAATTATGAACCTGGCTCTAATACCAATTAAAAGCAGTAAGAAGGGGTGAATTAGTTTTTTTTAGACCAAACAGCCAACTTCCTTTAATAGATAGTTAATTATTGATTGCAATAATAAAAACTTCACAAATTAAACTTCTAAAAGTAAAATACACCTGATGTTTTATACTATTTGGGACCTCTAATAGATCTTACTCTAATCTATTTGGGTTGTAAGTGATTATACTAGTTCTTTGTAAATCATATCAAAGTACAAGATTGAGTCAAGCTTTTTGGCTTTGACTTCCACTCTATTCTTTTTTTTCACACTTTAATACAATGCCTCACAAACTATGTATTTCTCTCCTCTCTTTTTTAACAACACAGTAAACATTTAATATAATATAATGCTTGAGTAAAGTAGAGCAAAGAACTAGAGAAGGTTGAGACTAGTATATATCTTACTTTGATCCTTCGATGCTTATATAGAAGTGGTTGGGACTACTACTAGCCATTAGAAGATATTTATTCAAGGAAACCAAAAAGATTTTTGTAGGACCCATTAAAATTTCAATCATTTTATTTTTGGCCCTCCCATGTGAGTAATATTGATTTTTAACAAAAATTATGTTTAAGTATGTTTTAGGTTAAATCCTTAAACTCTTATGTTCATGACCCTTGCCCCTATCCCCATATTAAATATATGTATATGAAAGGGGTGCATATGGTTTGCGACTGGATTTTCTTAATTGTATTATTTTATCCTTATTCCTTGAGTTACATGCCATTGATTATCCCACTGACCATCCCTAGACACTACATCATTTCATGATGTAGGGTCCAAAGAATTTTATGTTGATCCTGTGCAGTGTTAGCTAGTTGAGTGCGTTTGTTAAGTTGTTGTGAAGTGGTTAGCCTCCATACTTTGAAAGGCCTTGTAATTTCATTATTATATCCTTATTATAATAGTACTTTTGGAATCTTTTTGGTCATAGTCAGGGGCATGTCCCAACTTAGATATTATTCTGGTTTTAGAGGCTTTCGTCAACAAGTGTGGTTGGTTATTATTTTGACTTTTAGTTTTCATTTTCATTATCTATTCATATTCTTATTACTATTTGGTCGTATTCTATTATATTATTGAATTATGTTCTTGATGTTAGGCTTTAGTGGTAGTCTACAGATCACGGTGGGCTTAAGATACCCATTATGACTAGGCCCTAGTTTAGTTTGTGACAAGTTTGGTATTAGAGCGTGATTTAGGATCGTTGGGTGTCCACAAATCTATATCGGGCAGAGTCCTTATTATGGGTGTCTGCGGCACCACAATTATAAGGAAGAGTATACGAGGCATTTAGGAATATTTCCCTTGTGTTATGTTTTAGGCTATCGAGTCTAAATGTCTTAAAACTTTAACTCCTAACTTCTTTGCATTTAAAATCATGTCTCCCCAATGATTTGATGTTCGTAGAAACTCTATTGGAACCTCTACTCCACATGAGGAGAATATGGAGGGGACTCACCTTGTTTATGAAGTGTAGATCCAGTCTAGGGTCCCTTCTTCTGATTGTACCACTTCACGTGGAGTTCTACCAGTCCCTATTAGTCTGTCTCGAAATTCTCAGGCTAGTGATACTTATGTTCAGTTACCTTAGGAAGATATCTCTAAAATATAGTTTTGTCAGTCTATTCATATGCTTAATCAGTTAGTGGCATCACAGACTTATTAAATTGAACATGTTGGTTGTGTTTCTCATCCTTTGAGGTTACTCGGGTAGGCCAATTTATGAGACTAAATCCCCCAACCTTTATATGCTCTAAGGTTAAGGAGGATACTCAGGTGTTTATTGATTTGATAGAGAAGATTTTTAGGGTGATGCATGCTACTGATTCTAAATGTGTAGAGTTTGTTATGTATTAATTGAAAGATGTAGCTTATCGATGGTATGAGCAGTGAAAAGCTATGAAGGTCGATGACGTAAGGATGGTAGTATGGGATGAGTTTTTATAGGCCTTTCTTAATCATTTCATTCCTCGGGAGTTGAGCAAAGCTAAGGCTGAAGAGTTTGTAAACTTGAAGCAAGGAAAAGTGAGTGTAAAAGAGTATGCTCTGAAATTTTAGCAGTTGTCCCGCTATGCCTTGAAGTTAATGGCTAACATGAGATCTAAAGTAAGGAAGTTTAGTTTCTAGTTTTCTCATGATTTGGTATAGGAATGTAAGGCAGCGATGTTAAACAATGATATAGACATCTCCAGGCTTGTGGTTTAAATGCAGCCGGTTAAGGATGAGAAAAAAATTAGGCTGAGATAGGAGAAACATGAAATAAAGAGTTTGGATATTTAGAGCAGGGTGCAAGTTAGTAGAATAGTGGGAGAGATAGTAGACAGTTGACTAAGAAGAAGTATTAGGGAATTTTGTATTTGACTTCTGGTTCTCATTATCCTAAGCCTTCAGATAATCATTGTTTTTAGGCTAGCAGTAGTCCTAAGGTACTGGGTTCCCAATCTCAGGCTAGTGGAGCTCAGTCAGCCTCACCGTATCGTTCTTGTTATTTTTATAGGTAAATTCACCGTGGATATTGTCAGGGGAGAAATTGATGTTATAATTATGGTCATCTTGGTCATATTCAATGATATTATCCATCAACTAGGGTTGCTACTATGGATATTAAAGTTTTAGTTGCCACTTCTTTAGCTCCTATGCTAAAGGATGCTACTTCTACTTCTAGCAGTGGCTGGAATCGTCTCTATGCACTTGCTTCTCGTCAAGAATTTAAGGTATCCCCAGATATTATTACTGTATGTTACAACTCTTTTCCTATGGTGTTCATTGTTTGCTTGATTCAGGTTCTACCCTTACTTATGTGTCCCCTTATGTGGCTGTATATTTTGGTTTTGGTTCTACAAATATTTCCAACCCCTTTTCTATTTCTACTCTGGTGGATGATTCTATAGTTCCTAGAAAAATTTATAGGGGTTGCATGGTGTCCATTCTTTTTAGAAAGACAGTTGATAGATTTGGTAGAGCTTGATATAGTGGATTCTGATGGTATCTTAGGTATGTATTAGCTTCATTCGTGCTATGCTACTCTAGATTGAAGGTTTCTAATGGTTAGTTTTCATCTTTCTAATGAACCTGTGATCAAATGGGAGAGAAGTTCCTTAGATCCTAAAGGGACGTTTATTTACTATCTGAAAGCTCAGAAATTGATCTCTAAAGGGTGTTTGTATCATCTAGTTTGGGTTAAGGTTTTTAATTTTGAGAGTCCCACTTTGCAGTAAATCTCTGTGGTTAATGAATTTCTTGAAGTGTTTCCCCATGATCTTCCTGGAATTCCTTCTCATAGAAAAATAGTCTTTGGGACTAATCTTTTATCGAATACTCGTCCTATTTTAATTCTTCATTATAGGATGGCTCCAAATGAATTAATGAAGCTAAAGTATCAATTAAAATATCTTCTTAATAAAGGGTTCATACGTCCTAGAGCCTCTTGTAGAGTGCTCCTGTACTTTTCATGCAAAAGGAGGATGTGTCTCTTCGGATGCATATAGACTATCGTCATCTAATTAAGGTGACACTAAACCATCGGTATCCTCTTCCTAGGATTGATGGTTTTTTTTATCAGCTTCAGGGTGCTAGATGTTTCTCTATGATTTATCTCCATTTGGGCAATTACTCAGTTGAAAATTAGGGAGGTTGGTCTTTCTAAGATTGGTTTCTGAACCTGGTATGGCATATGAGTTTTGGGTTATGTCATTTAGGTTAATTAATGCTCCGAATGCTTTTATGGAACTTATGAATTGATTTTTTAGATAGTTTTTAGATGTGTTTGTTAGAGTCTTCATTGATGACATCTTGGTGTACTTTAAGAGTAAGGAGGATCATGTCAATCACCTCCGATTTGTGTTATAGACTCTTAAGGACCAAAAGTTATATACAAAATTTTCTAAGTCAAATTTTTTCTAAGTGATGTGACCTCTCTGGTGCATACTATTTCTAATGAGTGGATCAAGGTAGATGCACATAAAGTTGAGGTTGTTAAGAAGTGGCCTAGACCCACGACTCCAATCGACATTAGGAGCTTCTTAGGCTTGGCTGGGTATTGTAGGAGGTTTATGGAGAGTTTCTCTTCTATTACTGCTTTGTTGACAAGGTTGACTCAGAAAGAGGTTTAAGTTTTTATGATCTGATGCTTGTGAGGGTAGTTTTGAGAAGCTAAAGGATAAGTTGACTTCTAAGCCGATTTTGACCCTGCTCGAGGGTACTGATGGTTTTGTTGTGTTTTGTGATGCATCCCATGTGGGACTGAGTTGTGTTTTGATGCAGCATAGTAAGGTCATAGTGTAATACCCATGCTTTTTCTTAGCTTGAAAATCACCTCAAGGATGTTAGAACTTTCTTTTAAAAAAGAATTCATTCTTATACACATGGTATTTCCTTAATTTGCACTTCCTATCACGTGGGAAACTAGATAAGCTTTCCATCAATGTATAATTTGCCCAAATCCGACACTCGAGCGAAGAGTTAGAGCCTTTTTAGTGAGACAGTGTTTGACCTGAGCCTTCAACGCATCCCAGAGGTAGCTCAAATGGCAATTGTCAATTTCCAGTGTTACTCCATGATACTGGCGCATCATGCTAAACTTCCAGGTCGTAGACAAGGTGGCAACGTGATAGCTCCGCGTCGCACCACCATGCAATTTCCCATTTGTCAATTTATAGTGACACGGCTCGATAATGCTGCATCGCGCCAAGGTCCAAACTCAGGAAATTTTACTGAAAATTTAATGACGTGTCCAGGGTTAAAAGGGTCAACTTCCTACCTCTATATAATCCCTTTAATACGTGATTGAGCCACTTTTCACCCAAAATATATTAGTTTCTCTCAATTTTATCTCAAGAACAAACTAGGGTTTCTATTGGGGATTCAAATTCAGGAAGGTTTCACCATCAATCTTTACGAAATCACGATCTAAAGTATGCATAGTGTTCATTCATGGACTTCTTTTGTCCAGGAAGTTAAACAATCCCTTTTCTAAACTCAAGTTATGGATTTTCTATATGTTTTCATGTTTTGGCTGCTCATGTTCATGTTTGATAAATGTGAAATTGGATTCTACTCCAAGATTGTTGATAGTTTCTATGTGGGTTTAATTACTATAGCCATAGATTCATGCAACCCTAAGATTTAACCCTTGAATGATAAAATTAGAATTGAATAATGATGTTTATATGTACCATGCCTGTCATATGTTTGATTAAATGCCTAGATGAAGGAATATTGTCTAACTAGCATGATATCATGAAATCCCCATGTATGCACAAGATCATGCCTATTATATGTTTGATAAAATGCTCCTATGAAGGTAGTATGTATTATGATTATAGTCAAGTCTTCAAGTAAATCATGTTATGTCAGTCTCATTCTATCAAGTCCTGGAAGTACTTGTACTCGAAATATTAGTTGTGTTCCTAGATCCATGTCATGTTTTCATGATACTCTCAGTCAAGCTATGAGCTCTTAGACTTCATATAGTCTTATGACTCAGGAAAAATATCCATGATCTTATGACTCAGTCAGTTGTTAGATATTAGTAGTTTTATATCAGCCACAGAAATTAAATTACTCAGTCCATGCTCAGTTCAGTTCAGTAAATCATGTTTAGTGTCCATTCAGATAGGAGTAGGAATTAGCACCGAGTGAACCCAAGGATGGGGACTCACCTGTTATACGAGGGTGTAATTCTTAGAAGCAATCCTTGCATTCCAGAACTATATAGCCAGCATAGGTTGAGACATCGTAGCCTGCTATATGAGGGAAGATAAGATGGCTTAACCTGTTATGTGAGGGTTCCCACTGTACTCACTAGAGTTACCTGTTATATGAGGGTTACTCATATGTTGTCCATAATAGTGGCGCGGTATTGACACCCTTCCAATAAGGGCATAGATTGGGGCCCAGCCTAGCTATTATAGCACATAGGGGGCATGTTAGTTAGATACTACTTCCCACAGTTTCATGTTATAGAATCAGGACTGTCAAATACAGTCAATCAGTCTTAGTAATAAAATTCAGATAGTTCTTTAGATTTCAGGACTGTCAGATATAGTCAACTCAGATACAGTACAGAACTCAGACAGTTCCATCAGATTCAGGACTGTTAGCTATAGTCACCCACGTTATCAGTTATACTCAGATACAGTCACCCATGTTATCAGCATTATTCAGATATAGTCCTTCATGTTATACATTATATCAGTTACTAGCATGTCACATTATCAGTATACAGACTCAGAAATCATGAAATCACGTTGTTAGTTACAATTACATATTTATGCATGTATTCTCACATTTATGTTAGACAGTCAGTTAGCTTATTCATGCATGAAAACCCTTACATATAGCCTATCTCAGATGTATACTCGGTACATATGTACTGACTCATTCGCGCTATGGTGCTTTCTTTTTATGTTACACCATAGGTTCAGAGACACGAGTTCCAGATCAGCAGTAGATTCCTGTTTCAGTAGTCAGAGTAGAAGTGAGTCCTCATCCTTCGAGGACAAAATAATTTTCTAGTATCTGTTTGATTAGCTTATTAGTTGGAGTTAGTTGAGGACATGTCCCATCAACTCCTTATTCAGATTCTTCAGATAGTAGAGGCTTTAAAACTAGATACAGACTATCATGTTTTAGACTTCAGTTTTGTTTGGGGTATTTTATTACCCCATACGGATGTTACGTTATTCATTTATGTTCTTGATCAAACCTTATGGCCTTTCAGTGAATGTTTCCACATTATTATGTTATTTTATGCAGCATACAGGTATAGATATTAGTCATAGGTTAGCTTGTGGTCCTTCGGAGTCATGAGCACCGTGTAGCATTTTGGTTCAGCAAATCGGGTCGTTACATGTAGCCTATGCTTCCTAACATCTTAAGGTTCATGAGAAGAATTACCCAACTCATGATCTAGAGTTAGCGGTTGTGGTTTTTGCATTGAAAAATTAGCTCTATTATCTATATGGGGTGCATATGGATATTTATTCAGACCATAAGACCTTACAGTATGTGTTTACTCAGAAAGTACTGAATCTCAGGCAGAGGAGGTGGCTTTAACTACTTAAGGATTACAACATTAGCCTTTACTACCATCCAGGTAAAGCTAAAGTTGTTGTTGGTGCTTTTAGCAGGTTTCTTATGGGAATTTTGTCCCGTGTTGATAAGGAGAAAAAAGGATTGATGAAAGACATTCATAGACTAGCTAACTTGGGAGTTCATCTTTTAGACTTTGAGGATGGAGAAATATTTGTACAGAAAGTGGTCAAATCATCTCTTGGTGCTGAGGTGAAGGAGAAGTATGCTTTGGATCTCATAATTATGCAGATTAAGAATGATGTGGGTCAGCAAAAGGTTATGCTTTGATGATTAGAAGAGATGGCATCTCGAGGTATCAAGGTAGGTTGTGTGCTCATGATGTTGACGGGGTACAGAAAGGATTTTTATTGAGGCTCATGAGTCCAGATATACAGTTCATCCGAGTTCAACTAATATGTATTATGAATTAAAAAAAATATATTGGTGGACCAACATGAAGAGAGATATGGCATGTTTTGTTGCCAAATATATAGTTTGTCAAAAAGTTAAGGTTGATCTTATGAGGCTTGGTGGAATGTCTCAAGAGATATAATTTACCATGTAGAAGTGAGGGAGGATCAATATGGAATTTATTATAGGTCTCTCGCTGTCTCGCAATTAGTATGATTCTATTTGGGTCATTGTGGATAGAATGAATAAGTCTGCTCACTTTTTGCTAGTGAGGACTAATTACTCAGGAGAGGATTATTCTAAGTTATTCATTCAGGAGATTGTTAAGTTGCATGGTGTGCCAGTGTCTATTATCTTAGACCAAGGTACACTATTTTCTTCTTACTTCTACCATTCATTTCAGAAAGGTTTAGGTATTCAGGTGAACCTTAGCACCGCTTTCCACCCTCAAATAAATGGGCAAGTGAAGCGTACTATTTAGACTTTGGAGTATATCCTAAGGTATTGTGTGATTTACTTTAAAGGTAGTTGGGTTAACCATTTGCATCTTATTTAGTTCGCTTACAACAAGAGTTCTCACTCCAGCATCCAAATAGCTCATTTTTAAGCTTTTTATAGTAGGAGTTGTAGGTTTCCTATTGGGTGGTTTGAGGTAGATGAAACTAGGTTGTTTGGTCCTGACTTGGTTCACAAACCATGGAGAAGGTACAAGTGATTAGAGAAAGACTAAAAGACTGCTCAGAATTTCCAAAAGTCTTATGCGGATGTAAGGCAAAGGGATTTATAGTTTGAAGTAAATGCTTGGATATTGGATAGACAAGTTCGTAGTTTGAGGACCAAGGATGTATCTTCGGTGAAGGTTCTTTAGAGAAATCAAAAGTTAGAAGAGGATACATGGGAAGTTGAGGAAGATATGAAGGCCAAGTACTCATTTTTATTCCCTCTGTTGGACTAAAGTGCTTAAGCTATGATCTTCATTTTCCTCTTCTCACTTTTCGAGTATGTTATTCAATTCTAATGTATTCTTGGTATTCTCATGCTAAAAGTGTCTTGAATCATCATTCGAAGATGAATCATCCTAAAAGATGGCTAATGTAAGACCCCTTAAAATTTTGATCATTTTATTTTTAGCCCTCCCGCATGCGTAATGTCGATTTTTTACTTGAATTATGTTTGGGGATATTAAAAAGTGTGTTTTTGGAAAATTTTGTATTTTCTTAAAGGGGGTTGGGATCAATTTGGGACCCCAAGGCAATAAGCCTCCACGATAAGTCTGTATCACGGAGCTTAACCTCTGCGATATTGGCACAGAAAAGAGGCTAAACTCTACAATATTGGCATGCCACGCCGTTGTTTTAATTTCATCTAGTTTTTTACTTTTTCACTTGGGGTGAGGGGCTTTTGGTTTTTTTATCCGTTGTATGACCTTATAACATAAGATAACCCCATTTTCTTCTGTTTTCAAGGATCAAATCATTCTTCTTCTCTCTCAAACTCAAAATCAAAGAACGTTTAAGGGTTTTATGGTGCATTCATAATTTGGGCTTCAAACTTTGAATTGACTTCAATTTCTTGTGTATTTCAGGCATGTTTCTTTTTCCCAAACTCGAATTAAAATTTGTGGCATTAATTGAGTGTATTTTTATGTGATTTAATTTATGGGTTTTAAAGTTGAGTTTGATGTTTTGGTTGTTACTGACTGAATTACTTTTCCTATGTTTTAAATTGATTATTCATTCTTTAAATTGATAGTTTTGGAATGAATTGGTGCACTATTTAAATTTATTGGAATGGGGACACGGCTTTCCCTAAATTGAATGAACCTTGACTTGGAATGGGCATTAACCTTAACCCACTTTGTCATCTTGGTTTCAAATATGGATAATTGCATAGTTTAACTTGTTTTGGACCCATTGCATTGCATTGCATTAAAGGATGAATGGATATGAATATGGTTTTGGATAGCCTTGGTGGCCATAGTTTTAAATTTTAAATGGAACTTGGGAGTCCAATTTGGTTGTATGGAATGGTTTTGCATAATTAATTAAACTTGCAAGCATATTGGTATGACTATACCAAGTGTTAAATGCCTTAATGAATGACTCTTGGGTTAAAAGATTAGCCTATGTGCAAATTATTTTAATTTGGGCTTAAAGGATATTGTGTAGCTCATATCAAGGTATGAGTCCCAGAGTGACAAATACTGGTAACCACATTTGTCGTCATAAGAGGTTTATTTGACCGTGTTCTTTATTCATACTTGATATATATATATATATATATGGCTATTTCCTTCGTGACTTTAGTTTTCCCTTAGTTTTGTCTCGGTTCGTGCAGCTAACACGCATTAGGTCTTTTCTGGCAGGGGGAGCTGAATCCATTAGCCCATGGGTGACTTTAGAATGGATCGAGCTACACAGTCCATGTTAAATTTTTAAACTCTCATGTTCATGACCCTTGTCCCTATCCCAGCATCCTATAATTATATATATGAAAGGGGTGCATATGGTTTATGATTTGATTTTGGTAATTTCTTTATTTTATCCTTATTCCTTAAGTTAAATATCATTGCTTATCTCACTGACCATCTGTGGACACTACATTATTTCATGATGTAAGGTATGAAGGATTTTTTTTTGCTCTTATGCAGCGTTAGGTGGTTGAGCGTGTCTGTTGAGTTAATGTGAAGGGAAGAGCCTCTACACTTTGGAAGCCCTTGTAATTTTATTCTTCTTTGTTTGTTGTCTTAGATGGACGAATGCCCTGACTTAGATGTTATTCTTGTTTTAGAGGCATTCCTGGAAAAGTGTGGGTTGGTTGTTATTTTGACTCTTAGTTTTCAATTAAGTTATTTATTCATCTTCTTATTACTATTTGGTTGACTTCTGTTGTATTATTTTATCCTGTTCTGGATGCTACGCTCAGAGGGTGGTCTCCGTCTCACGGAGAGGATGAGATACCCATCATGACTAGGTCGTTATTTGAGTCATGACATTTTTCTTCTTTGGAAAAGGAATAATGAATATTCAATTTTCAAGAATAGATAAATACTAATAGGAGAAAACATTTCTAGAGAAGACTAAAGGGATGCAAAAATCCCATGAAATATGCACCATAATTAATACATAATCCCATGAAATATGCACCATGAACAATCCAATAATCTTCTTTTATCTTCCTTCCCTTTTATGGATATTGGGAGATGTTTCTTCCTTTTTGATAAAATCTTGTAGGATGCTTCTTCCTTTGGATAATTTGACAAAAGATTTTCTGCAATAAAGCACATGATCCTTCATCAAAACTTAACAATATCACATACTAGCTAGGGAGGTCAGGTGGTTTTGCTCTACAGAGATTCCAATAGTTAAGTTCAAATGGAGACACCATCTAGTAGAGGAGGCTACTTAAGAGATCAAGAGTAATATGTTGGAACAGTATCCTTACTTGTTTGAGCCTTCAGATACATCCTAACTCTTTACATTTATGGATGAAAGTTCATTTAATAGTGAATATTGTAATGACCCTTCAAGTCATTATCAACATTTCCATACATTTTTGCAATTTTGAGATTTCCCATAGCTTCCTCAATTCATTTATGACTTGCTAAAGCTGACAATTTAGTTACCAGGTAACTTATTTAGTTTTTAGATCCAATTCCCTATTTTCAAGTCTACACTAGTAAGAATTGGCTATCGAGCATGCACTTTAGTTTATCAACCTCATAATCTAATGTTGATAGTCCATGTTCTGTTCAGTAAATCATGTTCAGTGTCTATTCATATGCAATTAGAAATTAGCACCAAGCAAACCCAAGGATGAGAACCCACTTGTTATATGAGGGTGTGATTCTTAGAAGCAATCCTTGTGTTCTAGAACTATGTAGCCAACATAGGTTGAGACATCATAGCCTGCTATATGAGGGTAGATGAGGTGGCTTAACCTGCTATATTAAGGTTCCCACCGTTCTCATTAGAGTTACCTGTTATATTGGGGTCACTCATATATTTTCCTTATCAGTGGTGCGGTATTGACACCCTTCTAATCAGAGCATAGATTGGACCCTAATTCAGCTTTAATGTATCATTTAGGGCATGTCAGTTAGATGACTACCTCCCACAGTCTCATGTATCGGTCTCAGTAAAAGAATTCAAATAGTTCTTCAAAATCCAGAACTATCAGATATAGTCAACTCAGATAGTTCCACTATATTTAGGACTGTCAGATCTAGTCACTCATGTTATTAGTTATCAGTTATTAGTATGTCATGTTATCAGTATTCAGATTCAGTACTCATGTTATCACGATTTCAGATATAGTTACTATGTATGCAAGCATATATTCTCATGTTCATATTGGTTAGTTATCCAATATTGTTCATACATATGAACCCCATGCATTCAGCCTACCCTACATACATACCAGTACATTCAAAGTACTAACACATTTATGCTATGGTGTCTTATACCATAGGTTTAGAGACACGAGCTCCAGATCAGCAGTAGATTCTAGTTTCAACAGTCAGAGTTAGAAGAGAGTCCTCATCATTTGAGGACATGATTATTTCTCTATTATCTCATTAATTAGTTTATTAGTTGGACTTAGTTGGGAACATTTCCCATCAACTCCTTGCTCAGACAGTTTAGTCAGTTAGAGGCTTTCTAGACTTTCATGTTTCAGACTTCAGTATTTTCAATTTTGTTTTGGGTATTTCATACCCCATTTAGATGTTATATTTTACTTCAGTTATGTGAACCTTATGGCCTTTCAGTTCATGTTTCTGCATTATTCAGTATTTTATGCAGTATACAAGTACAAATTTCAGTCATGGGTTACCTTGTGGTCCTTCGGGGTCATGAGCACTGTGTAGCATTTTGGGTACTAGATTTAGGGTGTTACAGTTGTAGTATTGATATTATATTGTGCTAGTTTTGAGTTGGGAATTAGGTCTTGGGGTATATTTAGTATAATTTGGATTATTTAGCGGATTAAGAAATTATAAGTTGGCGTAGTTGACTTAACTACTCGTTCTTTATATAGAATTACTATCGTAGGACTCAATGGAATTTTTTAGCATCTTGAAGCAAGATTCGATACCTTATCCTAGTTTGGGGTAGAATTTGCCTTAGCACAAATTTCGGGATTAGCAGTGGGCTCCTCTGGCCTACTTGAGGCCAAGATAGCTGTTAGTTCCTGATAGACTCAATAGGCCTTGTGCATTACTTTAATTATATTCTTAAGCTTGAGGAGGTTGAGATACTTGATACTATATTCTAGATTGGTACTTGGGAGATGATATTAGTTTTGTATGAGTCAGGAGCTTTTTGATATTAAGACCGATTTGATTTTGGCATTATTCAGGATGCTAGTTTTAATTTAAGTCCAGCATATGAGATACTAGTTTAGATTTAAGTTCGGCAATGGAAGGTTATTTATGATAGTTATGAAACTAGTTACAGTACGGTGCTTACGGTATGGAAAGATCCATAGTTAAGATTTTGAGGTATGGATAGTAGGTACCTTTACTGTTATTATCCACCTTAATTTCATCCTCCTGACATATGGATGCCCGCATTGGGATATTTACTTTATTTTTATCTTCTAGGATTATGAGGGACCAGTTATGTATAGTTATGTTTTCTTTGATATTGTTATTTCTAATCTTTACTCTCAGTATTTGGAGCATTATTCCAGGTTTTCCCTTTTCCTTGACTTAACTTATTTATCTCACATTTTACTGTATTAATATTAAGATTTACTAAGTTGGCCGATGATGCCTTCCAAGTACCCATGGCTTTGGTATTCATACTACACTTCTGTACCCTTTTTGATGTAGATTTTAGTACTATCTGCCGCCAGTGAAAATTTGTTGGTTAGAGTTCGGAGATAGGGTGATCTCTCAAATCTGGATTGACATTTTGTCCATCTTCTATTTTTGGATAGTCTTTCAATTTTTGAGACTTTTGTATCTTCGACTTTGTAGTACTTGTATTCTTTATATTAGTGGCTCTTGTACCTACTTTACTAAGTCATGGGATGATATTACTCTTCTCTTATTTCTCTTCAGTTAAGCTTTATTCTTATTCTTATTGAATAATCAATTCCTTTATTTTCCCTTTAAACAAAAAAAGTTGCTATTGTCTTTCTCCTTTTCCTCAATTGTCGCTAATTTGTCCCCCCAGCTCAAACCAAAAAAAGAAAAAATAAAATATATATATACACACACATACATATATATATATATATACAGCTTTTGTATGTAATAAATATCAGTTCACACATTGATTATGTTTTTAAAAAAAAAATAGTACTAATTATGATCAATGGGGATCGATAATTTATTTATTTGTAAGTTAGGGTTTCAATTTCTTGTCGGTATTTCAAGATTGTAAGCAATGTTTTAATTTATTTCAAGTTTAGTTTTGTTTCTTGATTATTTCTTCTAATTTGTGTGAGCCTTGTATTTCCTGTTGCTGCTTTGTTATACCATTGTTTAGATTTTCTTATATTTTCTTGTAGTAGTGGCTGTGGGCGTTAATGGTTGGATATTGTCATATTCGAGAGGGTTGGGGTGGGGGCCATTATGGGGGCCAGGGAAGAGGAAAGAGCGGGGGTGGGAGGGTGGCCAAGGTTTAGCCTCAGGGGCGATAGAAGAAGACGTGTCGATAGAGATAGAGGCTGAGGGTTGGGTCTTGGAATATAGGGACTCTTCAAGGTAAGTCCATAGAGCTTGTGAAGATTCTTAAAAAGAGGAGGATTAATATTGGGTGTGTTTAAGAGACCAAGTGGGTAGGGTTGGCTAGGGATGTGGACAGTTACAAGCTTTGGTACTCTGGGAGCGAGAGGCGTAGGAATAGAGTTGGCATCTTAGTAGATGAAGAGCTTAGAGGTCGGGTAGTAGAGGTAAAGAGGATCAGCGATAGGTTGATGAATATTTTGGTTTTGGGGAAAGAAATGAAGAGGGGGCTACTCTATTGGATTTTGCGAGGTCCTTTGGGCTGGTGGTGGTGAACTCGGGCTTTCCAGAGAAGGAAAATCACCTGATCACCTTCTGAAGCACAATAGCCAAGACCCAGATTGACGTTTTATTGCTTAGGAAAGGGGATAGGGTGTTGTGTAAGGACTGTAAGGTCATCTCGAGTGAGAATATTTCGACCCAGCATAGGCTCTTGGTTATGGATTTGGGTATAAGAAAGGATAGGAAGAGAAGGGGTGCGGAGTGTAGACCTAAAATTAAGTGGGGCAGCTTGATGCCAATGATTGCATGGGAGATAGGGGAGAAGTTGGCGGGAATGGGGGTGTGGGAGTGTAGGGGGACATGGATAGTATGTGTGATAGGGTGGCTAGGTGCATCAGAAAGAATGCTAGTGAGGTGTTGGGTGTTTCTAGGGGTTGGGCCGAGCATCATCGGGGGGATTGGTGGTGGAATGAAGAGGTTAAAAAGAAAGTAGAGACCAAGAAAGGGGCGTATGCTAAGTTGGTTGAGAGTAAGTATGAAGAAGAGAAGCGGGTAAACAGGAAAGAATACAAGTTAGCTAGGAAGGAGGCTAAGTTAGCAGTTACGGTGGCTAAGACGGCAACTTTTGAGAGCTTGTATGCGGGGTTACAAGAGAAGAGAGGGGAAAAAAGTTGCTTGGACTCGCTAAGGATAGGGAGATGAAGGGTCGTGACCTCGACCAGGTGAAGTGCATTAAGGGGGAAGATGGTACATTGTTGGTGGAGGACGGCCACATTAAGAATAAATGGCAGTCGTATTTTCATAGGCTCTTGAATGACGAAGAGGATAGAGCTATTGTGTTATGGGAGCTGGAGAACTCAGAGGAGTGTCGGAATTTTAGTTATTGTAGACATTTTAAGGTAGAGGAGGTTAGAGTGGTTGTTCGCCGGATGCGAAAGGGTAGGGAGACGGGGCCTAATGAGATACCGGTGGATTTTTGGAAGTTTTTTGGCGAGGCTAGTCTAAGGTGGTTGACTAGATTGTTTAACAAAATTTTCAAGACGGTGAAAATACCCTAGGCTTGGAGGTGGATTACTATGATCCCTCTTTATAAGAACAAGGGTGATATTCAGAGTTGCAATAACTATAGGGGTATTAAGTTATTGAGTCACTCTATGAAGATTTAGGAGAAAGTGGTCGAGGTGAGGCTGAGACGGATAGTGTCTATTTCGGAGAACCAGTTTGGATTTATGCCTAGAAGCTCGACGACGGAGGCAATTCACCTGGTACGGAGGCTGGTGGAACAGTATAGGGAAAGGAAGAAGGACCTGCACATGGTGTTTATCAACTTGGGAAAGGCATACGACAAAGTCCCCAGGGAGGTGATTTGGAGATGCTTGGAGCTGACTGGAGTACCAGTGGCATATATTAGAGTAATTAAGGACATATATAATGGAGCTAAAACTCAGGTGAGGACGGCGGAAGGAGACTCGGAGTTTTTCACTGTCTTGACAGGATTGCATTAGGAATCTACTCTTAGTCCCTTTTTGTTTGCTTTGGTGATGGCTGTGTTGACACGGTGTATTCAAGAAGTGGTGCCTTGGTGTATGCTTTTTACAGATGATGTAGTTTTGATTGATGAGATGCGGGGGGGTGAATGATAAATTAGAGGTGTGGAGACAAACTCTTGAGTCTAAAGGGTTCTGGTTGAATAAAAGCAAGACAGGGTATTTGGAATGCAAGTTTAATGACGTGAGGCTGGAGAATGGGGTGGTAGTGAAGTTGGAATCACAGGTGGTATGTAAGAGGGATACTTTCAAGTATCTCGGGGCCATGATTCAGGTTAATGGTGAGATTGACGAGGATGTCTCACACCATATTAGGGCGGGATGGATGAAGTGGAAGCTCTCTTCAAGGGTGTTGTGTGATAAGAAGGTGCCACCCAAGCTTAAAGGCAAATTCTATAGGGTTGTAGTCCGTCCAGCCATGTTTTATAGGGTGGAGTGTTGGCCAGTTAAGAACTCCGATATTCAAAAAATGAAGGTAGCAGAAATGTGGATGTTGCGTTGGATGTGTGGGCTGACTAGGGGGATAGAGTCTGGAATGAGACTATCAGGGAAAAGGTTGGTGTGACTCCAGTGGAGAATAAGATACGGGAAGTCTGATTGAGATGGTTCAAACATATGATGAGGAGGGGCATGGATGCCCCGATTCGTAGGTGTGAGAGGCTATCTTTGGATTGTTTTAGGAGGGGTAGGGGTAGGCCGAAGAAGTACTGGGGAGAGGTGATTAGGCGAGACATGGAGCAGTTACAGCTCACTGAGTACATGACCCTAGATAGGAAGATCTGGAGGACGCGAATTAGGGCAGAAGGCTAGGGTCAGTTTGGGTCGCTAGTGTAGGGAATTACTTGGTGGGGGTATTATTCTTGTTATGATACCTTGTTTCATGCTTTATAATGAATCTGTTTACTTTTCACTATTTTCTATTACTTGTTGGTGTCGTATTTATGTTATGCCATTTTGTTCCATGCTTTACTATGTATTTTTATAGTATTCCATGTCTCAAGCTAGGGGCCTATCGGAAATAGCCTGTCTAATTCTTTAGAGGTAAAGGTATGGACAGCGTACATCTTACCCTCCCCATACCTCACTATGTGCGAATACACTGGGTTTGTTGTTTTTGTAAGCTTTATTCTTATGTTATGGAATGTAATTCATTTATATTACTCTTCTCTTATTTCTTTTTATTTATGTTTTATTCTTATGTTATGGCATGTAATTCATTACTTGTATATTTCTGGTACTTATGCCATTTTCCACAAATTTTCCCATTACTTATAGTTTGGGGCTACGGTTTTGCTTACCTACTGGTGGGGTAAAGTAGGTGCCATCATGACTCAGAAAATCATATCGTGACACTTATTAAAGGTTCCTAAAACTTGGAGTTCTAGTTTGACAGTAAAATAAACTTGTGAATTCAAGTTTAAGTGAAATTAAATTTTTACTAGACGCATGAACTTTGAATTCTAATTATAGATCCAACAATTAATGTTATTTTGGGATGCTATTACAAGAGGATTTCACTAGATGTTTTTTGTAGAATTTGTTTTTTATGATGCAAAAGTCTAAAGAACAACATGTGATTCACTTCTTAGGATTTGAATACTAGTCATTATGAAGAAATGTAGATGCCTTGCCAATTGGAAAGGGTCTTCGGGCTTATGAGACTAGTTTCAGTAATGTGCATATACATATGTATATATGTATATATATATATATATATATATATATATGCACATTACTGAAACTATTCCTATAAGACCTAAGCCCCTTTGTGTGTGTATGAACATGTGCACTATTTCTTTCCTAGTAAGGAATAGTGACACAATCAAGATTTCTAAAAAGGGCATTCAAAAAGGCTAAAAGAGTGCACTAGCAGTATGTACAAAGAGAGAGATAACTAATAGTATATGCTTTCTATAAATTTAAGTATGGAGTTCAAGACAATGCATACTTATCTTCTAATCTAGAGTTAAATGTGTTTATCACCATGCACCAACTTTTAAGCAATCACTATAATTTTATTACGAATAGATCAAGAAAAGATAAGTTGTGATATGGGTTCTATATACTTAACCCTACTTATTATTTATTTATAAATTAAATGTTTCTATCATTTGTGATTTTGTGAATTTATTTCATAAATACAAAGGTAGATGATACACTTATGATGATCTCCAAATGAAATTATCCTCCAGGTCATTTTCTTATTTCTGCTTCTTTTCTCTATTTAGAGTTTTGCTATAGCTGCCCCAAGTCATTTATGACTTGCTAGAACTGATAGTGCGGCTATTGATAGTTCATTTGGTTTTTTGATCTAATTTCCAATTTTAAAGTATTCCCTGGTTCAAATTGGCTATCATGCAAAAAAATAGTTACACAATCTCAAATGTCAATTCTGACCATTCCAATAGCTTTGGAACACTGATTTTAGGCTAGGTGGACCCTTGGTTTGGGTCCCGAGGCTCTCAGACTCATTTTGGGCTATTGGCCAGAAGATAAGAAAATGGTAAGTGGGTGTGGAACCCACTTTTTATTAAAATGACCTCAGATGGAAATTTTGATTGTGCCATTGATAGGGTGGCATAGTTTATTTATGTATACAAGATTTCAGATGAATCTCGAGGAGTTGGTGCTGGTGCATCGCGTGTGCAACCAGTCGATCGTTTAAACAGCCTGTCTTGGCCTACTGGTATCGCCTATGAGATATGTATGTTGCATAAGATAATATGGATTAAGTTATACCAGGGTCACTTACACGACATTAGCTAAGACAACAAGTGTCACTTAACCAACCCGATGCCCGCTTAAGTGATATGTGGGAGTAGGAAGGATATAAATACCCTACTTAACCCAATTTTTCTCAATTCTTCAACCATTCTCTAGAATATTGAGCGCAAAAAATTGAGAATCCTTGGAAGATTCAATTATGGGTGATTGTGCAGCTTTGGTATATTTAATTTACATATTTATTCTTTGAATTAGTGGTAAGCTTCCAAATTTCTTATAGAATCCTTCATCTTTTTCTAAAATCCCTAGAATCTTGATGGCTTGATTGTACCACCATTAGACCTTAGAATCCACCAATTTTGTAAGGTAAATATTACTTGAGCATAGAGAAATATTGTCCTATTTTCGAAAGAGTGATTTCGTAAATTAGCCTCAGATGACATTTTTATATAATTTTGGATCCAAAGCACAATAGTGTAATATGGGTATCATTGTTCTCATTTTGATGATTAGATTAGATTTTTATAGTGTAGAATCTTTCATAAGCTTCACGAAAAGGGAAATTGGTGGTTTACACCCTTATTAATTCTTATTTCAAGACTTTGAAGAGATTAGATGCTTATTGATTACTCTAGTTCAGTAGTTTAGAGTTAGTGCTAATTCTAGGTAAGTTTGGATGGATAATTACTGTGATTTATTGAAATGGATTATGATTATGGTTTATTAATATGGTCTAATGATATGTGAGTTTTGGTTTGAGTTCAACAATTGATGGTGATATTGATATATGAGTTCCGATTCAAGTTCGGCATATGATGTTGTTGATAATATGAGCTTCGATTCTAGCCCCCACAAATAATGGTAATGATGATGACACTACTGAGTTTTGATTTGAGTAGAATATTTTTGGGAGATGTTTATGACATGATATGGTTCATATGGATTCTTGGTTATGAATTATAATTGGAAATTTAGGGTTATAGGGTCATTTACCTTCCTTTATTAAACCCTTAAGGATTATGGAGGCTCGCATTAGGTTATTTACTTTTCCACACTTATTGTCTTATGGGGGCCAATATAGTAGTTATAATAGTGTGACTTTATGTTATTTTTCGTATTTGTTTATCTGCCTATGCTCAGTGGTTTTGGAGCTTATTTCCAGGTTTCCCCTTTTACCTTGACTTAGTTTTTTATCTTGTATCTTATCGTATTTATATCATGATTTAGCTTAGTCGGGCGATTATGCCTACTGAGTACCCATAATTTTGGTACTTATACTATAGTTCTGTACCATTTTGTAAAGATCTGAGTACTAGTTATCATTGTTGATGTGATGCTTGTGCAAGGTTGATTTTAGAGATTGGGTAAGCTGTTAGAGTCAGAGTTACCCTTTTTCCTTCTATTTATCTATGTTTAGTCTTTTATTTCTAGACAAATTGTAGTTAACTATTCTGTACTTATAGTTTATTTGTAGTAGCTATTGTACCGACGTTACTGAATCTTGTGATGGTTGTTGTTTTTTTTATATATATTACACTATTATGATTGCTTTATTGCTCTTTTAACTCATTAAATGTTGATTTTTGACTTTTATGCCACTTCCACCAAGTTAGCCCATTGTTTGTATCTCCAAGATATGGTTTCGCTTACCTACTACCGAAACATACTAGGTGTCATTATGATATATAAATCGGGTTATGAAAATTGATATCAAGGCCTTGGTTTCACCAGTATTGTTAGTATAAGATCACGTATCTAGTAGAGTCCTGCAGATCAAAATGATGACATTTGTTTCTAATCTTCATAAGACTATAGGACATTCTTAGGAGTTCTTCACTTCTTTCACTAATTTAGTGCTATAAGTCTGAGTTTGTTTATAAGGCATTTCTTTGGTTAAACTCTTTTCTTAGATGGCTAGGAGACTTGCTACCACAACACAAGGCTAAGGTCTCAAAACTAAGCCTAGGGATCCTATCACTATTCGTGGATGGCCTAGAGGTCATGGAAAACCCAAGGATGTGTCCCGATCTAGGGTAAAAGATAGGGGGCCTTTACTAGACCATATCCTTACCCCCGAGCCAAATATTCTTCCGCCCTAGCCAGCAGTGTACTAGGAACCAGCCCAGGCTCTACTAGGGTTTATTTGTTCTTCATTGCACAGGGATGCTTTGGTTTAGGTTTTGGGATTAGTTGTTGGTGCACCATCTAATAGTGCACTATATACGAATCAAACTTGTACTGAGGTGAGGGTGCAGCCTATAGCTAGCTCCCAAAGTTGAGGTCACTCCTACACCGGTAGTTGCCCAATCAGTGTTTTCTTAATCGATGGTGGCCCAACCTGTTTTGTTAATTAAGGAGCAAAAGATGTTGTGTAGGTTCTTGAAATCAGTTTCACCTAGGTCTTTTGGTGCATCAGGCAAAGATGCGTATGATTTCTTGATTGCTTATGAGGATAGGCTCCATAATTTATGCCTAGTTGAGACTCATGGTATGGATTACACTACTTTCCAATTGGACTTGAAAGCTCAACATTGGTGTATAAGTCACCTTGATTATAGGCCAGCTAGATCTCCCTTATTGACATAGACTCAGTTGTCCGAGATCTTTCTAGAGAAGTATTTCCTTGTAGCCTTATGTATTTTTTGACAAATCAATTCTCATGGTTGGAGCAGGGGTCGATGACTATTTTGTAGTATGAGGCTTGATTGCATGAGTTGGCTAGGCATGCTACCTTTTTTCTAACAAATGAGTTTGAGAGGGTTTATTTCTTTGTTCGGGTGTTGATACTTTCTCTTCATATGTCTACACAGAGTTTGGTTGCTATGGGTAAGTCTTTTGTTAAGGTTTTTTATCATACTTAGGTTATAGAGGCGATGTGTCATGAGTCCTAAGGGGTCAACAATAAAAGATTGTTATATCACGGTATTTTCAATGAAAGTCATAGTAGCTCACTATTTAAAGGTAGTGGCTCTCAGGGTAGGTACCTTCTACGCTAGTTGTATCAGTATTAGGGTCAGTTTAGTAGGCCTGCTCAGGCTGTACTTCAGATTACTGATGGAGGCCAGTCTAGTTTCAATAATCATCCTAGCTAGGGTAGTAGTCAGTCTTCAAGGGATTTGTCTTCTAGTTATTCTAGATCTATCGGATATTTTGTTGGGGCATGTTATGTTTTGTCATTTCTCGAGAGAGTGCCCAGTTGCAAAGCAATGGTTTCTTAAGTTCAGAGTGTTCCACCAATTCGACAGTTTTGCCCCCAGCTAGAGGTGATTTCATGGTTGTAGGGGTGGTCCTTAGGGTACTCATGGAGGTTCTTAAATAGGTAGGATAGAAGATCAATCAAAAGCCTAGCCAGGTGGCGGGTATGGTTAGTTGTATACAATACCTGCTAGACCCAAGGTTGAGTCTTTAGCTGTAGTTTTTATAGGTACAATCTTGGTGTACCATCAGTCAGCTTTGCTTTATTTGACTTGGGATCCACTTATTCTTATGTGTTTTCTTAGTATGCTCTGCTATTAGAGTTATCTTGGTATTTATTATCTAAGCCATTATGTGTATCTACCCTCGTGGGTGATTCTTTAGTAGTGGATCAAGTTTTCAGATCATAAGTTTTGACTGTTCGAGAGTTTCATACTTATGTTGATCTTATTATATTAGACATGGTGGATTTTTATATGATTTTGGGCATGGTTTGGTTATTCTACTATCATACGGTCCGAGATTATTTTGCCAAAATCGTTATGTTTTCCATTCCCAGCGAACACTCGGTCATGTGGCAGGGAGTAGTTAGCCGTGAGTCGATGGGGATTATTTATTATATTCATTAGGAGACCCATTTTAAGGGATCTCAAGTCTTATCTCACTTATATTCATAATGGTAGTTTGGAGAGTCCATCTCTTGACTCTGTTCCTATAGTTCTTGAGTTTCCTACTGATCAACCTGGTCTTCCTCCTGAGCGTGATATTGAGTTTGTTATTGATCTTGACCTGGGAACCCAATATGTTTCTATGGCACATTATCATATGGCTCCTGCCAAGCTTAAGGAGCTAAATTCTCCACTCAAAATTTTCTTTGTAAGGGTTTCATTAGACCGAGTGTGTCTCTTTAGAGAGCTCCTATGTTGTTAGACCGATTAAGAATCGGTATCCTATGTCTCACACTGATGATTTGCTTTACTAGCTTCAAGGAGTAGTATTTTTCTCTAGATTGAATAGAGGTCTGGTTCTCATTAGTTGAGGATATAGGCTGAGGATGTTGTGAAGACAACCTTTAGGACCCGTTATGGTTATTATGAGTTCCTAGTGATGCCTTTTGGGTAGACTAACACCTAAGCTGGGTTTATGGATTTGATTAATCATGCGTTCACGCCTTATTTGGATTACTTTGTGATTGTATTTATCGATGACATCCTTGTGTATTTGAGGAGTGGAGAGGAGCATGAGCAGTATTTGAGGAATGTACTCCAGACTTTGAGAGATCATATGTTTTTTACCAAATTCTCTAAGTGTGAGTTTTGGCTTGAGTTGGTGACATTTCTTGGGCATATGGTGTCTAAGGATAGGATAAAGGTACACACAGGGAAGATTGAGGCCATTAGTGATTGGGCCAGAACTTCATCTCTGTTTGAGGTTCGTAGCTTCATTGGTTTGGCCATTAATTATTGAGGTTTCATTGAGTATTTTGCTACTATTGCAACACCGATGACCAGATTGACTTAAAAGGTGATTCCTTTACGATGGTCCGAAGAGTGTGAGTTAAGAGTTGGAAAGTTCAAGGGGTTTCTTACTTCAGCTCCTATTTTAACTTTTTCTATTGAGGGTTGGGGATTTACCATGTATTGTGATTGTAATGGTGTTGGTTTAGGTTGTGTATTGATACATCAGGGTCAAACTATTGCTTATTCATCGAGGTAGTTGAAGGTGCACAAGCACAACTACCTTACTCAAGATTTGGAGTTGACAGCAGTATTTTTCACACTTAAGATATAAAGACATTATCTTTATAGTGTGCATTGTGAGATCTACACGAATCATAATAGTATCCAACATAATATAACCTAGAGTGATCTTAATTCTTAGCAGTGTAGATGGATGGAGACGCTTAAGAATTATGACATCTCTCTTTTGTATCATCCAGGCAAGGCAATTATGGTAGCGAATTGTAATGACCTAAATTTTGATGTTATATGTGAAAAATGTATTTTTGTATAAATTGACTATTTTACCCCTCCTTATAGTTGAATTGAGGTATTTCTAGGGTGTAGGGTTGATTGACACAATTCCCAATGCATTTGTTATTGTTTTTGCCATATAGTAGTTTTTGGAGGCTTTAAGAGCCTCATTATAGATATTATGGTTATATTTTGATCCATGCGACGGATGGTAGAATGGACTATGCCAGTAGATCTAGAATGTTGACCCTAGGGTGGTAACATATTTGGTGTGGTTTTACGACTTTTAAATCTCATTTTAACCCTCAATTTAGAAAATTGTGATTTTGAGTTTCAAGGATCAACTGTGTGAAAACTATGTCTTTTCAAAAATCTGATATTGCCATTAAGTCTTGAGTATCGAATTTAGTATGGTTACATAGTTTATTTGTGTATATCGAATTTTGAATGAATCACGGGGCTTTGGTAGAAACTTGGAGATTTTCCAAGTTTCATTTGTATTCAGGTGTGCCCCGAATCGCACATCATGTGTAGAGGGTAGTGCGATCACACTACTTCTTGTTACGATCACAACATCTGGTTCTGGCACCATATAGTACGATTGTAGCCTGCATGCTACAATTACAGCATCTAAGGACCTGGAAGAGGTATAAATAGACACCTTAGGTCATAACTTAGTTCATTTTCACCTTGTTTCTTGACAGCTAAACCCTAAAATAAAGATCTTAAAAGTGAAGCTTATGGGTGCTTGGGAAGCTAGATGAACATCTAATTCTTGATTCTCTTACGGATTTAAGGTTAGAATTCACCCTTTTCTTAGTGAATTTCTTCATAAATTTCTCAAAAACCCAAAACCATATGGCTTGATTTCTAGACCCATAATTTAGTCCTTTTCACTTGAATAATATTCCTAATCCTATAATTACTTATTTTTTATTGATTTAATCTTTAAAACAACCTCGATTTTTTATTTTAAAGCAGATTTCAAAGGCATTAATCAGTAAGTTGAAAAATCATTTTTCTTCGATTTGGGCCTTATTTTTAACTCGATTTGACTTGAGTTTTTATCTATTGGTTCTTAAGAGTGTGGGGAGCACGTTTTTCAAGTAAAGTTACGATTTTGCCTTTTTTGTCAAAAACACATTTCGGGGTCCATTTTGACCCCAAACCAAAAGTAGGAAATATAGGTGTCATTGTCCTTGCTTTGATGTGTACACTCTATAGTTCTTGGTTTTAGTTTATTTTGAGATTATTAATGAGAAGTAAGGTCACGGTGCAAAGTGTTGTGGATCGATTTCAACATTGACGTAGATTATGACTCAACTCTTTCAGACTAGGATGGGTAGTAAATCTTGGTAAAAAATACATGTTAAGTGGATAGGAACTAATCATGAATTTGGATATCTTAATGTGTTGTTCACGTGTGGGTGCTTAAATGTGATATAATTATCGGTTTTGAGATATTATATGATATGTGTGGCTGTATGAGGCCCTGTGTGATTGTTGATAACCTAAAATACATGTGTATAGTTGGATTGTGTCTTAAAATGCCTATTGTGTACCATTGGTGTGTTGTGTTATATCCATACTTTATTGGCATATGAATCGTGTGGAAATTTCCTATATGGGGAAGTAAGGAGTGGATATTGGCTCACGTGGTTGTGGAAATATATCATTGTGGATGATTATGCAAATCTATGATTGTGGTTGGTTGTGGAAATACTCATTGTGATTAATTTTGGTCATTGCATCCTCATGACAGATTCATCGATGAAATATTATTACCATCGTGACAACATCTGAGAAACGTTCACAACACCTTTTAAAAAAACCTTCTCAGGGGATGTGTCGGGATGAAGATATTGAGAAATCTTATAAAACCCTCCCTGAGGGATGTTTCGGGGAGAAGATATGGATATATGGATTGTATATGGTTTAGCAAACCCCCATGGGTCCCACATAGCGAGGCTTGCCTCTATAGGTATATACAAAGGTTGCGGGACAACTTCGTGCATCATTATCACCATCATCATCATCATTATCTTATGCATTGCACTTACTTTATTATGGTAACATTGTCATTGAATTACCTTGTTGCCTTATCATACCTTTATGTGTTCTATCTTTCGTTAATTGAACTTGACTATCTTGCATATATATGTTTTTTTTTTTAAATATATGTGATATAATGTGTACTGGTGTCCTTCTTTGTTGTGTTGTTACAATATATGTGATATATAAATTAGAACTATTAGTGCAAGTGGTGTGGGCTACCATTGTGGGATATTTTCTGATTGTAGGTGTTTTTCCCATAGTGTGTATTTTGTATGTGTTATTTTCTACTTTGCTCGGTTTGCCTACGAAACTAACTAAGTACAAGTGGATCGTACTAACTCCCACTATACCTTTTTGGTGCAGATTTCGGTTCACATCTCACATTGCTTGACTCGGACGATTGTAGGAGCTTTCAAGGTAGTGGATGATATTCAGACGTTCGGATGTCTTGTACTCTATTATCTGATCGTATTTTTTCTAGTTTTCAGAGACAGAGTTGTATCTATTGGGTTTTCTTATGTATTTTATTTGGATTTGATTTGTACAAGATACGTTCTTATACCGTTGGCATTAGATTTTAGGAGTTATGGTTGCATTGTTGCATATATTCTTTCTGTTTTTATTAAACTTTGATGGTTTGGCTTTAATCTAGAGGCCTTACCATGGGGGTATTTTTGTCTTTCCCCTTTGTGTATCAGTTTGGGTGATAGGTAACTTGTTAAGGTTTTCCACGACAAGTGCCATCATGACCCTGGGTTTTATGGTCATGAAAAATTGGTATCAGAGCAGTTAGGTTTCTTTGGTCTCAATAGTGTAAGAACGGGATGTCAAATAGAGTCTCGTGGATCAGTTCGTAGACGTCAGTATCTATCTTCGAGAGGCTACAGGATGTCTTTAGGAAACTTTCCTTATTTTATTCCTTGTTGTGAGAATTTCTTGTATACTTTATGTTCTGAGTTATGTGTCACTCTTTCTACGCAGATAGTGTCGAATATGTCCTGCGAGGTCAGAGATACAGAACATTATCCTAGAAGGAGAGCCTCGAGTAATGGACGGACTCGAGGGAGTGGAAAGATCTATAGTTCAGTCCAATCTAAGATTAGTGTTAGGGACTCTCCTCTATGCCTCAAGTCGAGCATGTTAGGTGTGCAGGTTTAACTTTAGTACCTCAGAGTTCTTTTTCCCCAGTCTAGGAGGGGTTGTTTGTGTGTTTGCTTACTCTCTTAGAGGGTTTTCCTTAGGTTATGTCGGTTGTCCCTCCATTTAGAGTGTGAATTCTCTAGTGGCACCTGCCTCTATTTTTGGTACTTCTCAGACACTGAGTACTATTCCTATTTCAGCATCGACATCTGAGTATGTTGCACCAAGGTCAGGAATTAATCCTTCATCTATGTTACCTCCTCAGATGTGATCTCAGCCTGCTTGATTTACTATGCCTACTCTTACTGAAAGTACTATTATGTCTTCTAAGGATCAGAAGATGTTCAAGAGATTTAGTCATCTTAGTCCTCCTATCAGTGGTGTGGTGGATGAGGATGCATATGAGTTTCTTATTGACTGTCATGAGAAGTTGCACAATTTAGGTACATTGGAGCCGCATGGGATTGCTTATATGACCTATTAGTTGGGAGAAGCTGTAAGATATTAGTGAAGATCTCTTGTTGGGTGTAGAAATTTTGATTCTCCTGAGATGATATGGGATCAGTTTGTCATTTCCTTCTTAGAGAGATTTGTGCATTACAAACTGAGAGATTGGATGCGTGATGAATTTGATCACCTAGAGCAGGGCTTCAAGACTATAGCTGAGTACGAGGCATGCTTCATGCCTTGTCCATATATTCTTATAGTAGTATTTCCACTGAGTCTTAGATTACTTGGAAGTTTGTGAAGGGATTAGATATTTCTCTTTTGTTGACTACATCTCATATGGTTATGTTTAGAGTGTCCTTTCAGAGTATTGCAGATCATACAAAGATAACAGAGGGCATTCTTCAGGCATCTCAGGGTGGCGCCAAGAAGGTGTGCCATTTTTGTGAGTTTAGACGTCAGGCTCCTCGTGGTAGAGATTTTAGAGATTTTATGGGTATCAGGGTAGGCTAGTACAAGCAGCCTTATAGATTTTAGGTAGTGGACCTTCTAAGTCAGTAGCTCAGGGTTCCCGTACAGGCCTAGTGGTATCTTATCCTATTGAGACTGGTCGTAGATCTTGCTTTATATGTCATAAGGTTATTCATTTGGCCAAGGACTGTCCCTGTCGTGTGATTACAGCTACTCTTATTTCAGTTGTGAGAGGTAGGGGTACTATCAGAGGTATAAAAAGTAGAGGTGGTGAAGCCTTCTATGGTGGTCGTGAGGCTACTCATCCTGTTGGTGGTTGTGGTCAGTGTTATGCTACATCAGCCAGGCCTGAGGTAGAGGCTTCAGATGTTGTGATCAAAGGTCGTCCCTATTTGTTTCAGATCAGCACATGTATTATTTGATCCCGGATTGACTTTCTCCTATGTGTCTGCATAATTTTCTTTGGGTTTTGGTTCTATTAGTGAGCCTCTTACCACACCTATTCGTGGATCTACCCTAGTAGGAGATTTCTTAGTAGTGGATCGGGTGTACAGATCTTGTGTTGTGACTTTTTTTGGTCGTGAGACTTAGGTGGATTTTCTTGTGTTAATTATGGTTGACTTCGATGTTATTTTGGGTATGGATTGGTTGGCTCCTAATCATGCTGACCTAGTTTGTTATGCTAAGACCGTGACTTTAGATTTGCCGAGTGTGCCAAGAATAGCTTGAAAGGTTACGCTTCATTCGGGTCCTAAGAGGGTCATATATTATGTTGAGGTTGGTAGATTGGTTGAGAGAGGATTTTTATAATATTTGGCTCATATTCGTGATACTAGTGTTGTTTTACCTCCTTATATGGATTCTACTTGTATTGTCCATAAGTTTACGGATGTGTTCCCTCCGGATTTGCATCCCTACGGATTTTCCTGATTTGCCTCCAGATCGTGAAATTGATTTTGATATTGATGTTGAGTCAGGTACTAAGAACCTTTCTATTCCTCCTTATAGGATGGACCTAACCGAGTTGGTAGAATTGAAGGATCAGTTGCAGGAGTTATTAGATAAGGGATTTATCCAACCAAGGTATCGGCTTGGGGTGAGCCTATATTTTTTGTGAAGAAGAAGCATCGGTTTATTTTGAAGACAGCTTTTCGGAATTGATATGGTCACTGTGAGTTCTTGGTGATGTCCTTTATGTTAACCAATGCCCCTGCTGATAATGCTCACCTATACCATGCAATTTAGTAGAGGATGATCATTGTCAATATCTCAACTTTTGTTGAGGTTGAATCCACAAGGAGTGAAAAGTAGAATTCTAGCCTTATGGGACTTAACACTTACTAAGAAAACACCCAAAATGCAAATAAAGTAAAAAACATGATTTAAAATAGGGGGTTGGTTTACGGAGAGAGTGTGTCAATAGTAACTCAATTCCACAAACTACACAAAAATTGTAATTTCACTTCACTATGAAGAGAATCTTGGGATTATGTTTACCTAAGAGAAAATTAGGTATGGTATGTGTAGATTTGGTGTACATTCTAGTTGTTAACTATATGGTAGGCTAGGTCTAGGGTCCTTGAGGCTAGCTTGTCAACAAAACCTCAAGAATTTCACCTATTAACCTTTTAGATGCCTAACAAGTGCTTTAATTATAGTCACCTAGAACCTCAATTGGGTACCCCTATTTCTAGGAAAATACCCAAGATATAGTCAAATCATACTCACTCTTATGTCTAAGATAGTGAGATTAGCAAACTAAACCCATTAATTGTCTAATATTGCCATAGTTCCCACATCCCTCTTTCAAGGATGATGTGGGTTCAAAAGTTCACCAAACCCCTTTTTTCAAAGATGGTTTGAGCTTTCCAGAATTCGAGGTTTTCACCCACAAACCCATTTTGAGTATTTAGTGCTTTCACCCTTAAATCCCAACCAATTTGATCAAGCAATAGTAGAACCCATTATCAACTAACTAACATATGCACAAATACATCACAACCCATAACTAATTGCATACTAGTTAAACATAATCCCAGGACTTACAGATTTAGCTACTCATAAAGAAAAGAAACAAACACATACCAAAAGGATTGTTCAAGGCATCCATTCTTCACAAATACAAAAATTTAATCTCCAAATCAAATTACAATTCTTGCCCAATTTAGGTTTTCAATTTCAAATTCAAACTATTGCTAGTATCTAGAATGCCCAAAATGGGAAAGGGTTTTAATCTTTTAAAGGATTTGGGGTCGGCTGCTGAAAATTACAAAACTGCCCCTAGGCCTAGTCCCGCGTTGCCGTGATTGCACTAAATTTGTTGCGGTTGCTGCTACCTCGACCATGGGTATATCAACGCAATCGCGGTTGTTTACCTTCTTGACTGGCCGTGATCTTGGTAACTGAGGCCTGTTTCTGCTCTAAGTCTTCCAGCTGCACTTCTTTTCTCTCTTTTGATCCTTTTTAGCTCAGGTCCACATCTTTCCATCTCATAACCTGTATGCCTGCAAAATGTGGATATTAGTGCATTTAATCATACATATGTCTCACTTATACATTTAAATCACAGCAATGTGCACAAATTTTGAGGGCAAATGAGTGGTAAATTCACCACTCATCAACACCCCTAACTTAAAGCTTTACTTTTCCTCAAGCAACACTACCTCTTACCATGAGACTATACACATTTATGCCCACATTGCATGATCCAATGATCATAATGACTTCAAGCTTAGTTAATACCACAATTTAGCTCTTCAAACATGGGCAAAACTATTGTCACAACTTTAAAGATCTACAATGCAACAACCACTAATACTCTAGAAATGACCCACCTTCGACCTCAACTATGTTATAGTCATTTTTGCCTTATTTTGCGGAAGATGACAAAATTACCCACCTCAATTATTTACATGCCTCATCACAAGAAAGAAAATTCCACACACCAAGTCATCAATTATGAAACAAGGAATTTAAGTGTAAAACACGCTCTCTCTCTCTCTCTCTCTCTTTTTCTCTCTCAAGAACTCTCGAAGCTAACAAGTACCATGCCATAGGCTTTCCCCTATGTTCAATCCTCACTACAATAAAAATACTTGGTTGGAAAGCCCAAAAGGCTTTTTGAGATTTTAACGTAGATTCGGGATAGGGTAGGATATCTTTTAGGAACAACATGGCTCTACCCTCCTTGAACATCTAAATTATACTATTCCATCCAACTTTTGATCATGGGCCACTTCTTTTGTTTTTACTATCTTCACATGTGCCTATTTTTAAATTCCTTTGTACACCTATTTTCTTTTCATTTCTTTTTCTTGAAAATTTCATGCAATTCTTTCCTTTATTGGGTCCTTTCTTTTTCTTACTAATTTTCTCTCAATACTTAAGCTCATAGTCATTCGCTTACAAGTTTGTGGCCCAAAGTTACCTCTTTCAATAATCACCACCCCTAACTTAGCCTTTTAGCCTCAAGTTGCAATTTTAATTTCAAGGAGGGTAAGGTTCAAAAGAGGTATAAAAATTGAAAGGGTCACGGCTTGTAATGTGTTTTCCAAAGAATGGTCTAAAGGCTCAAAGTGGGTGACTAGGGATACTATCTATGCAAAGGTAAGATTTTTAGTATTAGGTGGACTTCTAATGTCACAAAGATGTCCTAAGATCATCTCCCTAACAAAGTACAATTAAAATTAGCCTTGAGAGACTAATGGGCAAGTTCTAGATGGTACAAGTACACATGAGATTTAGACAAAATAAGCTTACCACACACTGCATGCAAAATTTTCCAAAGAGGCTCAATTGCCCCTTCTGCTGGAGACAAAAGTGAAGTATCTCCCAATTTTTACAAGTCAAAAATTTTGGAGTCACAAAAAGAGAAAAAGTGTTGATACAATATTTCTCACGTCCGTTCCCTCAAATTCTCAAGAAAACTTTTTGGATGGAGGGGGTGTTTGCTTTGCATTTGCACCACACACAATTTCCTAAATATGGTACCAACATAAGCCTTCGCCTAACATTTTATATTTTACACGAGCAAACCATATGGTTACTCAGATTTTGCCATAGATACAAGTGTGATCCCAAATCCCAAAATTCCACAGGTACTCAAATTTCCCTTGCATTTATGACCTAGATGCTACGGTTACTCAGATTTCCCCTGCATCCACGACTCAAAATCCAATCACGACTTTTTTCCTTAAGAATGTCATCACTCAATCTATCATAGGGAAATGCTCATTGGATATCATCACAAACAAAATAAAGTCAACACAAAAATCTAACAACGAAACAAACCAACGAATCTATGCAAATATGGGCACCATCGGAGTGCCTGAATAATACAACCCAAAAGAACATAAAAATATCTAGAAATATCAATAATAAAGGCCCAAATCAAATGAATGTGGAGACAGGCACACCCAACTAAGTACCTAGCAATGTCCTCACTATATAAACAATAAAGCATAAGAAGAGATAAGGGTGCTCCTTGAAACTACATTAAGAATTACTATCATCTGTAGACTCTGAATTATCATCGGCATTTTCAGGACTAAACCACTCGGCTAGCACCTCATCGTCACTCTCTTCTTGGGAGGAAGGAAGTCTATCACGTGGTTTTAGGACCTTTACCCTTTTTAACATCTTACTAAAGAACTTATCTTTATTTTTGTCCCTTTTTACCATCTTTTCATGTGCAATCCAGATATCACGATGTGACTCTTTAAAGGATGAATAGGTTCTCTTAACCTAGCAATGGTAGCTCCCTGCTTGGTTTAGTCCTTCAAAGTATTCCTCAACCCCATCTCTCCTGAAAAGCTCAGTAATTAAAGAGGGAAAAAAAAATGTGTCCTACCCGAGCTCTTGAAGAATTTCATATTAGAAACCACGAGTTGACCAACATTCAAAGAAATATCATCTAGAATAAAAGAAACCATCCGAGCCTACAAATCTGGGACTCCTATTATATGGGTGCTAGGGGAGACTCGACTGCATATGATGTTCAACCAAATCTGAGCCTCGACAGTAAAGTAATTTATGTGGATGTTACTCTTAGTTTCCTACCATGAGACTTCCTTTCAGGTCAAAGTCTTTCAGCCAACAAACTTCATGATTCACACCCTTTTTCTTCAAACTCACATATGTCTGCATTTGGGTGCCCATAGGTATCATTGATTTGCTCCACCACAAGGTCCACTATTTTTCCTCAGATCTTGATAGTCATGTAGGATAGATCCAAGAAAGACACTATGCTAAGATTGGCGCAGAATTCACAGACCCATTGTTCATTATCCTTGGAAGGATTCGGGGAGAAACACCACCGCCTTATGGCCACAAGCCAGTCAGGAAATGCCAGAAGCTTTTTTGGCACATTCTCCAAGCATATCCTCTATTTGAGAGCAGCATTTTCCTTGAAAGAAAACCATAGTAGTGAGTATGGCACTCTAGTGCCATGAATCGAATATGGTCATATTTCTCTATGAGATTATTCTAAAAAATAATAGACAACACAACAACATTGATCATTAGTATATTCTTGCACAAACTATGCTATGTTACTACTAAATCTCATTAGATGGTTACTTGGTGGTGTTTGGACAAAACTTAGAAGTGCAAAATTTTTGACATAGGTGCAAAATCAGCCTCGGTTACTATGATCGCGATCTCATTGCCACAATCGTGGTCTCAATGATAGCGATTGTGGTATCTGAGACCAGTTTCAACCCCAATTTTCAGTGTCTAAATATTCAGATGATGAAGCCTTTATGTTCTATAACATATAATTACACTTAAAGTATTGAACAAGACTACTAGGTACTCGATTATGCCCCTAGAATGCAAAAAGCGTTAGTGAATACTCATTCGTGAAACCTATTAAGCACTAGGTGTACACTCTTCTTTTTTCTCAATTTCACACATAATTTGGGTACTCAAGACATCCCCACATATATGCACAGCATGTTCTGGTAGCTAAACACCACACAAGTATAATTTATGAAGCATTTAAGTATGAAAAACATGTATTCAGGCCTTTTCTATATCATGTATTCTATGAACTTCTTTCTATAATCTTGGCATAGGGTTGAGGTACCTACCTACCAGATAAGTGATGCAAGAGAGATGCAAGGATACTATTAGAATTCTCATAATCTGGCCAGACTTAGGTCCAATTAAAGAGAGGAACTTGAGAAGGGAGTATTGAGAAAAAGTGGGGTTTGGTGATTATAAGTCTGATGTGACCGCGATCACGGTTTAGGTCCCGTTATTTTAGTAATTGAGGGAATTTTTCCTCACCTATTTTTTTTTGTTCAAATTATTTTACATTTTGACAGATTTTCTCCTGTTCAGTTCAATATGTAAGAATTTCACACTTTCCCCTTCGCAAGCTCATCTACCACACTCTATAGTGCCATAAATGCATAGTTTATTCGATTGAATAAACTAAAATCCACTCTACAAAAGTGAAAACAAAGGATACGAACCACTCTCGTGGCATATGTGGGTCACCTTCCACATAGCGCTTTTTTATGTTGTGGCACGACGTCTTCTTTCTTTCTCAAGTTGGGTCCTCAAGGACCCCTTCATTCACTCCTTCGATTTTAATATCAATCACTAATATCACTTAAAGTTCCATAGGTTGTTTCTTTATTTTAAATACTTGAAAAAAGACCTCATCATCATGAACTATAAACCTCATTTATCCAAATTCTAAGTCAACAATGGATCTTCCGGTGGATAAGAAAGGTTGACCACTAATGATGAAAACCTGTTGGTCTATTTCACAATCTAAAACCATGAAGTCCGCTAGAAGTATAAATTTTTCCACTTTAACTAGAACATTAAACAAAATCACGATCGTCCTCTAGATAGAATGATCCGCCATTAAAAGTCTCATAGATGTTGGAGTTGGGTGTCCAATCCGAGCTTTATGTAAATGACAAAAGGCATGAGGTTTATACTCGCACTGAGGTCACATAGAGCTTTCATAAACATATGTGTTCCAATGGTGCAAGGTATGGTAAAAGCTCTGGGGTCTTTTTTCTTTTCCACAATTTTGCTACTCATGATAGCACTACAACCAAGGGTGACTTCGATCGTGTCACCTTCGATGAGCTTCTTTTTTGACATCAACTTCTTCTTGAGTTTAGTATATCCTGGGATTTCTTTGATCTCTTCAAGAAATGGGATATGTATAGAGAAATTACTAAGCTTGGCCATAAATTTCTTGAGTTTATCACCCTTCTCTTTTCTTTTAAGCCTTTTAGGAATTGAGGGAGGGATTTGTATTGTAGGCATCACATCACTTTGTGGCTTCTCATTTTCCAGCACCTCTTCATCAACTTCCACGAGTTCCTTTTCATTTTCTTCTTCTTGAGATTTTGGTGGAACTTTTTCTGACTTAACCTTAGGCATCTTTTCACCTAAATCTTCTTTCAAGTGATCATCAAGCGTCTTCCCACTCCTTGTGACTATTGCTAAACCTTGAGCTTCATTCTTCAATTTCACAATAGTCTCACTAGGAAGACCACCCTTTGTCCTAACATTCAATTAGGTAGAAATTTTCCCAATTTAAGTCGCCAATTGTTTAATTGAGGTAGAGTGGGGCACCATAATTTGATTAATTCGTAAAAAATAACTTTTCATTTCATGGACCATTTTGTCCATTCCTTCCACTCTCATCAAAATCCTTTCCAAGACATCTTCAATTTTATATTTATCAGGGTCGACGTACCATCTTTGTTCTTTGCCTGATCATGAGGAGGTACATACTATTCATAATCACAATCTCTATTCCTCTAATCATGGTCACGTTCACGGTCCATCCAACCTTTATTGCTACTTTGCATTTTTATAGGTAAGGCGAGAACTACCCAAATAATTTTCCAAATACCAAATTTTCTCATCAAGCTCCTTTGCCTCTTATTCATCATAGGTGTTGGATGCCATGACATTTACTGCCTTTGTGGGTGTGCCCATCACATGTTTTGTCAAAAGCTCCAATTGTGACATCATTTTTACCATATTCTCCTCTATTTACTCATCCTTCTTTATTTGTTCCTTTTCAACCATGGAGGTAGTAGGAGACCATTTTGGCACTTTGGCATCATAGGTATGCCATCACTGATTTTGTTTGGTAACTTTCTTAAGAAAATTTAAAGTCGCATGATAATTTAATTTCACAAGAGAGCCCCCCGCTGCATTGTCTACCACAGTTTTAATTAGAGGATCAAGAGCTTGGTAGGAGATTTAGAGAAGCATCTTCTCTGGGACCTTGTGGTTTGGACATTGCATTAGTTTTTCACTAAATCTTTCCCACACTTCCTACAAAGGCTCTCTGTTCAATTTCCTAAATTTGATGATCTCATCCCTCAATTGGAGTAATTTGGATGGTGGGAAGTACCGGTCAAGGAAAGCCATGGTAAGTTCATACCATGAAGTGATAGACCGGGCTGGAAGAGATCGAAGTCATAATACTACCTCTCCCGTTAGAGAAAATGGGAATAGATGAATCCGGATGGACTCTAGGGTTATGTGTGCAATATCAAAGGTGCACACACTTCGATAAAGTTATTCAAATACAAATTGGGGTCATCATAGGCTTGTCCCCATAAAAGTCCCTTCATTTGTAGCATATATAACATGACGCTTGTGACATGAACGACACCGTTCCCATGAGTAGGTGGGATACGGATAGCACTTGATCGACCAACTTCATTGAGTTGATCCTCATCATAAAGAGGACCATTGAGAGACCCTACTTGACTAGCATTACCACTCATGGTTCCATTTATGCTACAGAGATCATCTAGAAGGAAACAAAAACAACAACCAAAATAAATATACACCACTATGGGTATGCCCTAAGTAAAAATCAATAGTGTAAAAGGGAAAAATAAATTTCATTTCACGAAAATAATTCCATTTTGATAACGCTCACCTATACCATGCAATTTGGTAGAGGACGATCGTTGTCAATATCTTAACTTTTGTTGAGGTCGAATCCATAAGGAGTGAAAAGTAGAATTCGAGTCTTATGGGTCTTAAAATTACTAAGAAAACACCCGGAGTACAAATGAAGTAAAAAGTATGATTTAAAATAGGGGGTTTGGTTTTTGAAGAGAGTGTGTCAATAGTAAATCAATTCCACAAACTACACAACAATTGTAATTTAACTTCAATAAAAAAAGAATCTTGGGATTATGTCTAGCTAAGGGGAAAATAGGAATGGGTATCTGTAGATTTGGTGTTCATGCTAGTTGTTAGCAATATGGTAGGCTAGGTCTAGGGTCCTTCAGGCTAGCTTGTCAACAAAACCTCAAGAAATTCACCTATTGAACCTTTTGGATACCTAACAAGTGTTTTAATTATATTCACCTAGTACCTCAATTGGGTATCCCTATTGTAGGAAAATACCCAAGATATTGTCAACTTCACACTCAACTCTTATGTCTAAGATAGTGAGAATTAGTAAACTAAACCCATTAATTGTCTACTATTGCCTTGGTTCCCACATCCCTCTTTCAAGGATGGTTTAGGTTCCATAAGTTCACCTAAACCCCTCTTTCAAGGATGGTTTAAGCTTTCAAGAGTTTGGGGTTTTCACCAACAAACCCATTTTGAGTATTTGGGGCTTTCACCTATAAATCCCAACCAATTCAATCAAGCAATAGTAGAACGCATTATCAACTAACTAACATAGAAGAAATACATCACAACCCACAACTAATTGCACCTTAGTTTAACATAATTCCAAGGCAAAAAGATTTAGCTATTCATCAAGAAAAGAAAGAAACATATACCAAAAGGATTATTCAAGGCATTCATTCTTCACAACTACCAATGTCCAAATCTTCAAATTAAATTATAATTCTTGCATAATTTTGGGTTTCAATTTCAAATTCAAAGTATAGCTAGTAATTTTCGGTTTCAATTTTAAATTTCAAATTTCAAATTTAAGGGATTTGGGGTCGACTGCAGAAAATTACAAAATTGCCTCTGGGACTAATCCCACGTTTCAGCTATTGCACTAGATTTGTTGTGATCATATCTACCGCGATAGCGGGTATATACACATAATAATGGTTGCTGACCTTCTTGACTGGATTCTATCGCGGTCTAACTGAGGCCCATTTCTGCTCCAAGTCTTCCAGCTACTTTTCTTTTCTCTCTTTTGATCTTTTTTATCTTAAGTCCATATCTTTTTATCTCATAACATGTATGCCTACAAAATATGGATATTAGTGCATTTAATCATACATATGTCTCTTTTATACCTTTAAATCATAGCAATGTGTACGAATGTTGAGTGAAAAATTTACCACTCATCACCTGTTGTGTTCATGAAGTTGATGAACCTGGTGTTTTAACCGTATCTCAACTCCTTTATGATTGTATTTATAAATGATATCTTGGTTTATTACAAGAGTGAGGTTGAGCGTAAGAAACATTTGTGAATTGTTCTTCAAAGAAATAGATATGAGAAGTTGTATGCCAAGTTCTCCAAGCATTAGTATTGGTTGGGGTCTGTTTCTTTATTGGGTCATGTGGTGACTAAGAGGGTATTATGGTTGATCCACCCAAGATTGCATCAGTTCCTGATTGGGCCAGACCCACTTTGCCCACTGAGATTTAGAGTTTTGTGCATTTGGTAGGTTATTATCGATGTATTGCTGGGGGGTTTTCATCCATTGCAACTTCATTGATCAAGTTGACTCAGAAAAAGATTTCTTTTCAGTGGTTTAATGCATGTGATAAGAGCTTTCAAAAACTTAAGGATTTATTAACTTTAGCTTTTATCTGTATATTGCCCATAGAGGGCGTGGGTTTCACCATATTTTGTGATGCTTTGGGTGTTGGTTGGATGCTATGTTGATGTTGGAGGGTAAGGTGATTGCTTATGCATCTCGTCAGTTGAAGCCCTATTCGAAGAATTACCCTACCCATGATTTGGAGTTGTGCATGGTTGTGTTTTCTTTGAAGTTATGGAGGTACTACTGATATGGAGTCCATTGTGAGATTTTCTCGAATCGTTGTATCCTTCATTACTACTTCACCCAGTGAGATATTAATATGAGGCAGAATCATTGGCTTGAATTTCTTAAGGATTGTAACTTGACTATTCTCTATAATGTGGGGAAGTCTAACGTTGTTGCAGATGCCTGGAGCCAAAAGTCGACTAGCATAGGTAGCTTGGCGCATCTTTTGACCCAGGAGAGGGCTTTAGCCTTAGAGGTTCAATATTTATCTAACCAAATAGTTAAGCTTGATATTTCGACACCTGGGTGTGTTTTTGAATTTGTGGAGGCTAGGTCTTCTTTAGTGGAATTGTTTCGAGTTCATCAGTTTGATGACGTGGGGTTGATATCGATTCAAGATAAGGTGTTGAGTGGTGAGGCTAAGGAAGTCTCACTTGATTTTGATGTTGTTTTAAGGATTAGGTCTGAGTTTGTGTCACGGCCCAATTTCTTATGTCATGTTGGCGCCAACTATAACCCACAGTAGGCAAGCAAATCCCGTAGTCTGAAATGACTAGTAACGGACTACAAACATATAAAGAAAAGAATTGCGGAATAGATGAAATAAGTAAGTGATTACATAATATAATCCTAAAACCTGGTGGTATCAGAATAAGAGATGCTAATAAATATAAGAGCACAAAGAATTAAATGCAAAGGGAATCATACTTTTACAATTTCTCTCTGAATACAACATGAAGACAAATCTAGTACATATTGATGAGGAAAGTAATACTCTGAACGTTAGGAGCTCACTCTAAGTATCTGAACCATGGTTGTTCCGCACGACGTACACATCAATGGTTGTAACCCGTACTATGATCTGTAGATTGCAGAAGTGTAGTATGAGTACCAAATGAATGGTACTTAGTAGGCAACTGCCAACTGAGCTCCAAAGATAAAGCAGATATACATAACAAATAAACAGAATGGAAAACAACACCTAAAAGTCCCATAACCATACAATAAAGACAATGGGATCACAAGGATATTCTATCCTATTCATGTTCAAGAGACTAACATACTGAGTCTAAGAAAATATCAAGGGTGAACTACCCTATTCCATCCGTACTCATAAATCTCAACTCCATACCGTATATTCCTAGTCAATATATGAATAAAGGACGAAGAAAGGATATATAGCAATATACAAGGCCAAGAAATAAATATACAATTTGAACAAATGAAGGAAGGGATATACGGTAATACCATAGCTGCCTAAAGCTAGATATACATATGTATGATATAAGGTCAACTCAGAGCATAAACTAGATGGTCGTATTTTTATTGTAAAGCCTTAATATAATCCTGTCAGGATTTAGTACTAACATTCTTAGGTTTTCTAATCCATATATCTCATCATGAATTAACCAGGCATAACAATGAAATCATATTATATAAGAGACAAGAATCATACCTCGATCTCGATACCGAATCAATGACAAATCTGATTTAAGCTAGGCATAATAATGATAATAACAATAGCAATAACAATGCGAGTAACCACTATTCCAAACAACCTTACACCCTGCCGAGCATAAGAGTGCCCCCACCGCCCCAGGCTTGGAAGGTTAAATAAACATACAACAACACAAGGCATAATCATTACCCATATCTATGAAGTTGTGCCATACTAGCTGATAGACATAGATGAATACTGGGGATACGCAATGTGCATGAAAGAATTAATGCAAGGTACACAATTAATATCACAACCTCATGATCATAACCATATCCATCATAACTCTCATCATCATGACTATCATCATCATAATAATCAACCTCCGGCCTTGTCGGGTATCAATATCATCAACATAACATCCTCTGCCCTTATTGGTATCATTACATCATCATAATATCCTCCAACTTTATTCGACATCATCGTAATATCATCCGGCCTTAATGGGTATCATCATACCATCATAATATCCAAATCAATGCTAATAATAGAGAGCAAGCCCCAAAGTGTTAAAGTGCAAGCCCTACGAGGGATAAAGTAAATAATCATGAACAGAGAAGCAAAGTAGATTACATTTTGATAATTCAATGCTTATCATCAATATCACATTATACATAAGCATATATATATATAATAGGTAAACAGACTGAATTCATGGCTAAAAGAGTATAAGTTTGTAAATTCATTCCCATAGTGATCTTTACGACTAAATCATTATCAAAGCATAGAAAGGGTTTGAATATTTTATGACCGGAGTAATTAGTAGTATCAAATCATAGATTGGAACTTATCTCGGTCAAATCTTTAAAATATCATTATTTATCTCTTTTACCTCTAAGTTATTCATTAAAGATTAACATTTATTATTTTGAATAAATCCATTATTAAGGTAGAAAGTGGGCTTTAACCCTTAGTTAGTGGAAACCATAATAATATTATAATCTAATTAGAATCGTATCAACCATCAATCCAATAATCATGAATATACCAATTCTATGCATTCCGTCGCCAGTATTCAAACATTGGAATTATAAACATGATACCGCATCTTCCTTCGGTCCATACCAAACAGATATGTCTAAACATACACACACATATATATATACATATATATATATATTTGTAAACTACAATTGTATCATTTATAAGGATAATTACTTCCTAGATGTCCAACCGACATCATAAAACGGCCCTTAGCCCAATAATATGTCTAGTATAATCACAATATTCAGATCATAGCCTAGGCCAATATACATATCTAGAACTCATATCAATAATCATATCCATACATCATTTCACATTTATAAGTCGTGGCATATTCACAAGGCCTAACATCTTTATAAACCAAAAAGCATATCTATAATTGTCTCACACATAGGAGGCATCTCACATCTAGGAGGCCTAATGCATCAACGAAGCATAACTCATAACTATGAGGTTTATCATATCTATAAGACATCTCATATCTATAGGTCATATATCATGACTATGAGGGATATCATCTCTATAGGACAAATATCATATCAAAGAGGAAATAACATCTCTAAATGCCCAATATCCTTTCTATAAGGAATATCATAGCCATAAGCCATTAGTCATTATTCAGTGGAAAATACCATCACTATTCGTCAAACCACCAAGTAACCTTACACTAAGGTTTACTAGTCTCAACTATACCTAACATCCATAAATAAGTCCACAAAGTCTAACACAAGTTTTGGCCTAAGGTGGGCCAGACGATCCTACTTCTAATCCTTAATTTCCATATTTAGGCAACTTATAACCCAAACTAGGCTAAGGTATCTAGGCCAACTGCTAGATGTCCAGTACGTCATAACCAATCCTAATATAGGAACTTTATCTAGAAATATGGGCATTTATGTAACTCTACCCAAATTACGGTTTCTAGATCGCTAGACTAGCCCAACTAATGTTAATCATACTAAGCGTGATTCCGAACACGTAAACCATATCCCAAGCATAGCATCATAAAATTTCCATACTACAAATTAGTTCAATAAAGGGAGAAGATGATAGGATGTTAAGAGGTAATAAGCATTTTAACTTACGGGTCAAAACCCTCATACAATACCAAACTTCAATATTAAAAACTAAGTCATTCTACTCATAATCAATCTTAACATTCACATCCACATGTAATATATATCACATAATAAGAGATGAAAGAATCCTACCTCAAAGTTGAACCGCAAAATCTTAGATTATTCACCACATGCTCTTCTTCACTTCACAATCCCCAAATGCCATCACACTATCAAAAACATAATCTACTCGTCAAAATAAGAATAATGATACCCATATTGAACCATTGTGCTCTAGGTCTAAAAATAACACCATAACCCTCAAGTGGGTCTCACTTATGAAAAATACATTTCCGATGTCAAACCAACGATCATACATGAACAAAGAATTATAGCTATTAAAAAATGGGTGAAAACATAGCTATTTTGGTGTAAAATCAAGTCATAAGATATATTGGGGTTTTGGGTCAAGAACCAAGAATTTCATCTAAAGAGTAATGAAATCTAATGAAATTTAACCTTAATTCGAATGATAATCATGATACAATATGTTAATCAAGCTCCTTTGTCACGCACAAAACTATATTTTGAGTTATCATACCCATCTAGGGTTTTTGACTCTCAACACTAAGGAGAAAATGACCAAAATTGTGACTTGGGGATCGCTATCTCCTGGATTGTAATCGCATAAGGGTGATCGCCCTAGTGTGATCATGATCCACTTTGTGAGATCGTAATGCACCAGATATTACAAACTTGGAAAATTTTTCAATTATGCAACGATGCCTCGGGATTCATTCAGAATCTGTCTTGGAACTAGTTATTCAGGACAACTAAATACTAAGCTGAGCCTATACATTCCCCCACTGACCTAGTCTTGGAAGGTTCAATCACCATACAATAACACAAGGCATAGTTATCATCCACATCTATGCATTCATCCCATACCAGATGATAGTTATAGGTGCATACTGGTGATAGACACTGCACATGCAAGAATAAATGTAGGGTACACAATCAATATCTCAACCTTATCATCATAACCATCTCCATCATAATTGTTATCATCATGACCATCATCATCAATATAACCAACCTTCGGCCTTGTCTGGTATCAATATTATCACTATAATATCCTCTGACCTTGTCGGGTATCATTAGATTATCATAATATCCTCCAGCCTTGATGGCATCATCACATCTTCATAATATCCTCTAAACTTTTCAGGTATTATCATATTACCATAATATCCAAATTTGTGCTAATAATAGATAACGAGCCCCACAAGGACTTAAGTAAATTGCAAATACCATAAGGGCTAAAGTAAATAATCATGAACAGAGAAGCAAGTTAGATTATATTTCTCTAATTCATATCTAATTAATAATATTACATTATACATAAGCATATATATATATATAATAGGTACACAGACTCAAGTTATGGCTAAAAGAGTGTAAGTTCATAAATCCATTGCCCCGAGTGATCTTCAGGACTATTCTTCAAACCACCAAGTAACCTTACACTAAGGTTTACTAGTCTCAACTATGTATAATATCCATAAATAATACCAAGAAGGCTAACACAATTCTTGGCATAAGGTGGGCCGAACGATCCCCCTTCTAATAATCAATTTTCATATTTAGGAAACTTATACCCCAAACTAGGCTAAGGTATCTAATTCAATTTCTATATGTTAAGTAAGCCACAATCAATCCTAAGATAGGAACTTTTTCTATAAACATGGGAATTTATGTCAACTTTACCTAAATTAATCTTTCAAGAATGCTAGACTAGCCCAATTAAGGTTAATCATACTAAATATGATTCCAAAACATATACCACATCCCAAACTTAGCATTATAACATCTCCATAACACAAACTGGCTCAATATAGGGAGAAGGTTATAGGATTTTAAGAGATAATAAGCATTTCAACTTATGGATCAAAACCTTCATCTAATCCCTAAACTTCAATATTAAAAACCAAGTAATTCTACTCATAATAAATCTTAAAATTCATATTCACACGTAATATATATCACATATCATCTATGAAGAAGAGTAAATAGAAACCTACCTCAGAGCGGAACCACAAAATATTAGATCATTCAACACATTCTTGTCTTTACTTTACTCCCTAAAATGCCATCACACTATCAAAATCATAATCTACTCATCAAAATAAGAATAACAATACCCATATTGCACCATTGTGCTTTGGGTCCAAAAACGACACCAAAAACTACAAGTGGATCTCACTTATGAAACATACATTTCCAAGGTCATCCCAACATTCATACATGAACAAGGAATCACAAACCTCAAGAAATTGGTAAAAATAAAGCCATTTTGGGTTTAAAATAAAGCCCCAAAATATATTAGGGTTTTGGATCAAAAACTAAGAATTTCATCTAAAAAGTAATAAAATTTTACCTTAATTTTGTTGATAATCATGATAAAAGATGTTAATCAAGCTCCTGTGTCACCAAAACAAACTCAATTTTGAGTTATCATACCTCTTTACGGTTTTTGGCTCTCAAGGGTGAGGAGAAAATAACCAAAATCACAATTTAGGGACTATTTATTGCCCCTTTAGGCATAAAGATATGGTGATTTCCATCTCTTGTATATTTATTGCACAAGGTAGATCACCATATGGCTTATACGATGGCCATAGTGCGATCATGAACTACTTTGTGCGATCACCATACACAAGATATCAGCAAACTTGGAAAATTATCCAAGTTTGGAAAGATACCTCGGGATTCATTTGGAATTTGATTCTCGTAAATGAAATATGTAACCACACTAAAGTTGATGTTTTAAGTGTGTTGAAAAATTCAATTGTTTTCATTTGAGGTCATGTCAACCGAATGTGAGTCCCATACCAAAATTTCCAACTTTCCAACCAAAAGGTCAAAACGAGCTTAGGTGCATTAAGGCCCAAACCACAGGTCTATCTAGCCTAAAATCAATATTACAGAACTTCTAGAATATTCAAAATTTTCATACAAGATTGTTTTACTAGAGTTTTTATCTTATGGATATTTGGAACCAGTGACAACTTCTGAATAGGGAATTAGTTTTAAAAAAATAAATGAATGGCCTGGTAACTTATCTATTAATCCCTAAATGACCTGAAGTAGCTATGGTGAAGCTCAAATGGTAAAGATAGACAAAAATATGAGAGATGATCGAAAGGATCACTATAGTTTGTATGTCGAGAGTGGTTGATTGTATTAGATTAATCTTGGAGGAGGCCTATTATTCTAGGTATTTTATCCATATAGGAGTTTCTAAGATGTATCTTGATTTGAGACTGCACTACTAGTGGGGTGGTATGAGGAAGGATGTAACAGATTTTGTAACTCATTGCCTTTGTTGCAACAGGTAAAAAGCCAAGCATTTTAGGCCTGGTGGATTGGTTAAGCAGTTACCCACTCCTGAGTGGAAGTGTAAGTGGATTAATATGAATTTTATAATTAGGCTGCCTCGCACTTCCCATGGATCTAATAGTGTTTGGATCATCATAGATTGATTAATCGAGTCTATTCATTTCGTTCAGGTGCAGGTCTACTTCAGTGCCGAGAGGCTAGCTCGTATCTATATTCAGGAGATTATATGACTTTATGATGTGTTGGCATCTATCATTTCGAATCAAGGCTATGTGTTCACTTTGCACTTTCGGAAGACGTTTTAGAATAAGTTGGATACATAGGTTGACCTTAGTGTATCACTTCACCCCAGACTGATAGTCAGTCTGAGTAGACTATCTAAGTTTTACAGGATACGCTCTATGCATGTATGATGTATTTTGGGTGCCAATGGGAGTGAAACTTGGCTTTAGCAGAGTTTACTTATAATAACAACTATTATTCCAGTATCGACATATTTTATTTTGAGGCATTGTATGATAGGCATTATTACACGCCAGTGGGTTGGTTTGATATTTCTGAGGTTATACCTCAAGGTACAAACTTATTCCATGAGTCCTTGGATAGAGTTTGGATCTTCCAGAATAGACTTCAGGCAGTTAAGAGTAGGCAAAAGTGTTATGTTGATCCTATACTTCATACCTTGAGGTTTGGTGTTATTGATTGTGTTTTTCTTTGAGTATCAAACATAAAGGGGGTGATGAGATTTAGGAAGAGGGGAAAGCATAGCCCCAGGTATATTGGTCTATTAGTGATGTAGCTAATGAGTTATCTTTGGCTGCAGTTCTATCAGTGGTTCATCTAGTTTTTCAGATTTGTATGCTTTGACAGTACATCCTAATGAGTGTCATGTTATTTGTTGGGAGTCAATTCAATTAGATAAGAGGTTTTCTATTGTAGAGGATTCTATCTCTATCTTTTATAGGATATTAGGCGATTGCGTTCTAGAGTTATCCTTGTGGTTAAGGTATAGTAGCGACATCAATCTATAGATGAGGCTACTTGGGAGGTCGAGTCTGATATGCGTAGTTCTTATCCCCAGCTCCTTTTTTATTCAAGTATTTCTTTACCTTAGTTTGAGGATAAACTAGTTTTTTAGTAATGGATGATGTAACGACCTAAATTTTGATGTTATAAGTGAAAAATATGCTATTAGGTGAATTGACTATTTTACCCCTTCACATAAGGTCATTGAGGTATTTCTAGGATTTTGGGCTTGATTGGCATGGTTCCTAATGTATTTTGGTAGCATTTGTATGATATGGTGGTTTTTGGAGGCTTTGAGAGACTTATTATAGACTTCTGTGGTTATCTTTTGATCTATACGATGGATAGCTGAACAGATTATGCTAACAGATCCTAAACGTCGGTTTTAGGGTAGTAATATATTTGGTGTGATTTTATGGATATTAAATCTTATTTTGACCCTCCCTTGGAAAATTGTAATTTTGGGTTTTGGGGGTCAATTATGTGAAATGACTTTTTTTCAAAAATATGATATTACCATTGAGTCTGGGGCATCAAATTTAGTGTGGTTACATAGTTTATTTGCATGTATCAAATTCCAAATAAATATCAAGGCGTTGGTGGAAACTTGAAAAGCTTACAAGTTTCAGATGTCTTCTAGTTGGCTCGCAATCACACCTCATACATAGAGGGTAGTGTGATTGTACTACTTCTTATTAAGATTACATCATCTGGTTCTAGCACCAGATAGTGCGATTGCAGCATCTAAAGACTTGAGAGGGGTATAAATAGACCCCTTAGGTCGCGAATTAGCTCATTTTCACCTTGTCTTTTTTGACCTAAACCCTAAAATAGTGTGAGAGATTATAAGTAAAGCTTGTGGGTGCTTGAGAAGCTAGATTAACATCTATTTCTTAATTCCCTTACGGATTTAAGGTTAGAATTCACCTTTTTCTTAGTGAATTTCTTGATTAATTTCTCAAAACTTCAAAACCTTAGTGTTTGATTTTTAGACTCAAATTTTACTCCTTTTCACTTGTATAATGTTCCTAATCCTATTTCTACTTGTTTTTTCTTGATTCTATCTTTGAAACAACCTCGATTCTTGTTTTTAATACAGATTTCAAAGGTTTTACCAAGTAAAGCTGAAAAATCAATTTTCTTCAATTTGAACATCATTTTAACTCAATTTGACTTGAGTTTTTAGCTATGGGTTCCTAAGAGTATCTGAAACACATTTTTGAAGTAAAGTTATGATTTTTTCCTTCTTTTTCAAAAATCTATTTTGGCGGTTTATTTTGACCCCAAACCAAAAGTAGGAAATATAGGTATCATTGGCCTTGTTTTGATGCATAGATTCTATATTTCTTTGTTTTAGTTGATTTTGGAATCATTCATGAGAAATAAGGTCACAGTCCAAAGTATTGTGAACCGATTTTGACATTGAGGTAGGTTATAGCTAACTCTTTTAGACTGGGTTAGGTAGTAAATGTTGGTATAAAATACATGTTAAGGGTATGAGAACTAGCCATGAATTTGTATATCTGTTGTGCCCGTCTGGGGTCCTATATGTGATATAATCATTAGTTTTGAGATACTATGTGATATATCTGGCCCTGTAGGGCCCTATATAATTGTTGATAGCCCTAAATGCATGTGATTTGTTGTATTATGTATTAAGATGCCTATTATGGTATCATTGAAGTGTTGTGTTAAATTTATACTTTATTAGCATATGAATCATCTGTGAAATTTCATGGATGGGGGAAGTAATAAGTGAATATTAGCTCGCGTAGTTGTGGAAATATATCATTTTGGATAATTGTCAAAATGTATCATTGTGGCTAATTGTAGAAATGCTCATTGTGATTTATTGTGAGCATTACCTCCTCATGTCATACTTATTCATGAAATATTATTACCACCGTAGCAATATTTAAAAATCACTAGCAACACCTTTTAATAAAACTTTACTAAGGGATGTATGGGGAAGGAGATATTAAGACATGTTATAAAACCCTCTCTGAGGTATGTGCTGGGGAGCAGATATGGATATATGAATTATATATGGGTTGATGAACCCCCTCCCCTCCTTCTGGTCCCATGTCGGCTTGCCTCCGTGGGTGTATATGGAGGTTGCACGACAACCTCATACATCATCATTATCGTTACCATTATCATCATCATCATATTCTTATGCAATACACTTACTTTATTTTGGTTATGTTGCGATTGAATTGCCATGTCGGTTTTCCATACCTTTATGTGTTTTATCTTTCATTAATTGAACTTGACTATCTTGTATATACATGTTCTTTCTTATTTCTAAGTGTATGTAATATAATGTGTACTTATGTCCTACTTGGCTGAGTTGTTACAATATATATGTTATATACATTAGAACTATTAGTGCAAACAGTGTGGATACCCTTGCAGGACATTTTCTGATTACAAGTTATGTGCCCTTAGTGTGTATTTGGTATGTCTAATTTTCAAGAGTCCAGGTGTCTTCTACTATATTCTCTATCATCAGACTATGTCTTTTCTAGTTTTCAGAGATAGCATTGTATTTATTGGATTTTCTTAGGTCTTTCATTTAGATTCGAGTTGTACTAGATATGTTCTTATATTGTTGACATTAGTTTTGGGAGTTATAGTTGCAATGTTGCTTATATTCTTTCTATTTTCATTATATTATTATGGCTTAGCTTCGATCTAGAAGTATTACCTTAGGGGTATTTCTATCTTTTTCCCTTATGTATCAGTTTGGGTGATACTTTAACTTGTCAAGGTTTGTCGCAACAAATGCCATCATGACTTTGGGTTTAAGGGTAGTGACATGGATTCTTTGCATTTTAATTTCTTAGAGGATTTTTGCATGGGACATTCAGATCTTATCCAACTTGACTGTGCAACACGATATTCAGACCCCTAGGAGGATTCTTATAAGTGTTGAGGTTAGGTCTTCGCTATTTGAGTAAATTACGAGTTGTCAGTTGGAGGATAAGTGGCTACATTATCTGCGATTAGGTGTTGAGTGGTGAGTCCAAGAGGTATTCCATATATTGAGGGAGTCTTGAGATTTTACAGTTGCATTTATGTTCCAATGGTTGATGTCTTAGTTTAGTCAATTTTGCATAAGGCTTAGAGATCCAGGTATTCTACTCACTCGAGTACAACCAAGATGTATAGAGATTTGAGATAGCATTATTAGTGGAGTGGTATGAAGAGAGATATAGCAGACTTTGTAGCCCGTTGCCTATGTTTTCAATAGGAGAAGGCCAAGCATCAAAGACTTGGTGGCTTAATTTAGAAATTGCCCATTCTCGAGAGGAAATAAGAATGTATGACTATGTACTTTGTTAGTGGTTTACCCTATACTTTTTGTGGTTTTGATAGTATTTGGGTTATTATGGATCGATTAACAAAGTGGAACATTTCTTTCCTATTCAGATTTTCTTTAGCACCAAGAAGCTGTCTCGTATCTACGTTAGTACGATAGCTATTAGCATGGTGTTCCTATATTTTTCATTTTAGACTGGGATTCAGTGTTCATGTCTAGCTTTTGGAGACATTTTCATGAGGATTTGGGTAATCAGGGGGACCTTAGCATAACCTTCCATCCTCTGACCGATTGGTAGTCAAAGCAAACTATTATGTCCTGGACTTTGGAGGTCAATGGGAGTAGCACTTAGCATTGTCAGAATTTACACATAATAATAGTTATCATTCGAGTATTGAGATGGAGCTTTTAAGGCTTTGTATTGCAGGCAATGCCATTCTCCAATTAGGTGGTTTGATACTTCTGAGATTAGACCCCATGGTAATGGCATGCTTCAGGAGTCATTAGATAGAGTCATGGTGATTTAGGATAGGTTGAGGATAGCTCAAAGAAGGCAGAAGGCTTATGTAGATTTTAGACTTTGTGCCTTGATATTTGGAGTTGGTGACTGAGTATTCCTATGTGTATCTCCCATGAAGGGTGTGATGAGATTCGGGAGGAAAGATACGCTCAAACCCAAATATATCGGACCCTTTGAGTTTCTTCATATAGTTAGTGAGGTAGCTTATGATCTAGCCTTCCCCCTAAATTTGGTTGCTTTCCATTCAATTTTCCATGTTTCTACGTTGCACCAATTTATTCTTGACCCTTTAAATGTGCTTAGATGGGACTTAGTTTAGTTGGATGAGTGATTGGACTTTGTAAAGGACCTATGGTTCATATTGGCTAGTGATTTCAATCGGTTGAGCACTAGAGAGATTCCAGTAGTTAAGATTCAGTGGAGGCACCGCTTAGTAGAGAAGGCAACTTGGTAGATCGAGAGCAGAATGTGGACCCAGTATCCTTATCTGTTTAAGGCTTCAGGTACATCCTAATCCTTTACTTTTGTAAATGAAAGAACTTTTAGTAGTGGATATTGTAATGATCCTCCAGGATATTTTCTTATTTTTTACTCATTTTCATAATTTAGTGTTTCTTATAGCTGTCTCATATCATTTATAACTTGCTACAACAGATAGTGCAGTTATTGGGCAATTCATTTAGTTTTAAAGCCAATTCCCTATTTTGAAGTCTTTGTTGGTTCAAATTGTCTATCGAGTGAAAACTTTAGTCAAACGATCCCATATGCCAATTTTGACCATTCCAACAGCTCCAGAACATAACTTTAGATTAGGTGGACCTTTGGTTTGGGTCCCGAGGCTCTCAAACTCATTTTGAGCTATTGGTCAAAAGTTAAGAAAAATATAAATAGGTGTGGGACCTATTTTTTGTTTTTAATTATCCTTCAGGTCATTTTTCATATTTTTGCTTATTTTTACTATTAAATCTTTCCCATAGTAGCCCTAAGAAAATTATGACTTGCTAGGACTAATAGTTTGATTACCAGGCAGTCTGTTTGATTTTTAGAGCCAATTCCCTGTTTAAAAGTCTTTCCTAGTTCTAAATGGCCACCAGGCAAAACTTTAGTAAAACAATCTTAAATGCAAATTCTGACTATGGCAACAGCTCTGAAATTTTGATTTTAGGCTAGGCAGATCTTTGGTTTGGGTGTCGATGCACCCGAGCTCATTTTGACCTCTTGGTCAGAAAGTTAGGCAATTGGAAATATGGGTGTGGGATCCATATATGGTCAAAACATACTCGAATGGAAAATATGACTTTTCCATTGCATCCAAAATATCAAATTTAGTGTGGTGACATATATCATTTGCGTTTATTAGATTCCGAATGAATCTTGAGGCCTTAGCAGAAACTTGGAAAATTTCTAAGTTTTAGTTGTCTTCTGATGCTGATGCCTCTATGATCGCACTTCTTGAGTGGTGATCGCACCTCTGTGTGTAGAGGAAGTAGTATTATCACACTAAGGAATGTTGCAATCTCCGCATCTGCTTCTGAGGCCAGGGAGCGCGATTGCAATGCCTGATTACCTGGAAGGGGTATACATAGACCCATTATGTCGTAAAATTGCCCATTTATCGCCTATCTCTTAAGAGAAAGGGCCTTAATGAGTGTGATAACTCAAAATTGAGATTCGTGGGTAACTTCAGAGCTTGATTAACATCTATTTTCGCGATTATCTTTCGGTTTGAGGTAAGATTTCATCCCTTTTCTTGATGAATTTTCTTGGTTCTTGACCAAAACCCCAAATAGCTTAGGGGCTTGATTTTAGCCCCAAATTATCTTTTTTCATCCATTCTTAATGGTTATGATTCCTTGATCATGTATGAATGTTGGGTTGATCTTGGAAATGTAATTTTCATAAGTGGGACCCACTTGGGGTTTTTAGTGTAATTTTTGGACCTGACAATATGGGTATCGCTATTCTCATATTTATGACTAGATTATGATTTTTATAGCACGATGGTATTTTAGGATCATGAAGTGAAGATAGATATTTTTTGAAAGAATTAAGGATTTACGGTTTGGCTTTAAAGTAGACTTCTATTTACTCTTCTTCATAATATGATACGCGTTATATATTCCATGCGAATGTGAATGTTAATATTCATTATGGTTAGGATGACTTAGTCTTTATTATTGAAGTTTAGGGATTAGATGAGGGTTTTCTACCCATAAGGTGAAATGCTTATAACACTTTTAGAATCACATTGCCTTCTCCTTAGATTGAACCAATTTGTAGAATGGATATGATGGTATGCTAGGCTTGGGATGTTGTTTAAGCATTGGAAGCATGGTTAGTATGATTAACCTTATTCGGAGCATTCTAGTGATCTTGAAACCACAATTTAGATGGAGTTGACTTAATTGTTCATGTTTCTTGGTGGCTTGCCAATCTTAGAGTTGATTATGGTTTATGTACCATCAAGAAGTGAATTTAGATACCTTAGCCTAGTCTAGGGTATAAATTGATTAAATATGGAATTTGAGGAGTAGAATTTGGTTCTTCCGGCCCACCTTAGGCCAAGATTTGTGTTAGCCTTCGTTGACTTAGTTACGGTGTTAGGCCTAGTTGAGATTACTGAACCTTTAGAATAAGGTTACTCCATGAATTGGTGAATTATGATGATTTTCCCCGGATTATGACTTATGGCTTGCATTTATGCAATACCATTCCAGACATGATTTATAATATGGTCCATCGACATGCTATATAATATAGGCATAGACATAGACATGATATATGGCCTATAGACATGAGATGCCTTATTGATATTAGGACTCCTAGATGTGAGATGCTTATTGATATTATGCTTCCTAGATGTGAGACCCTTATTGATATTATGCCTCACAGATGTGAGATGCCTCCAAGATGTGACATGATTATAGATATGTGTTATGGCTTATAGAGATGTTATACCTCAAAAATATGTTATGGCTTATAGATATGAGATGATTTATAGATATGATTATTGATATGGGTTGTGGATATGTATGTGGCCCCAAGGCCATGATTATGATGTTGCAATTATTTCAGACATATTATTGGGCCCAAGGTCATGTTATGATATAAGTTGGACATTCAGGAACTGTTTATCCTTGTAAAGGATATCACTGTAGTTTATTGGTATATCAGTGCTCATGATTCTATTTATTGAATACTGGTGATGGCATGCATTGATTTGGTACATTCATGATCATTAAATTGATAAATGATATGATTCTAGCTTAAATATGATCCTATTACTGCCCTTCCTAAATAAGGGTTAAAGTTTTCCATCTTAAAAATGGATTTTTTCATAATAATAATTCCCTGTCGTAATGAATGACTTATATGTAAAAGAGGTTAATAATAATCTTTTAGAGATTTGCCTGAGACGGATTTTAGTCTATGATTTGATATTACTAATTACTTCAGTCGTGATAGATTCTAACCCTTTCTGTACTTTTATAATGATTTAGTCCCGAGGTTCACTCTGAGCAATCGATTTATGGATTTACACTTTTTTAGCCATGTCTTGAGTTCATACACCTATTATATCTATATATACTTCTCTCTAGAATGGGACGGAGGAAGATGTTGTATTAATAATATAAATTCTAGGTAAAACCTGAAGATAGATTTTGGTATTGATGTTGTATATATGTGTTGATGATTATGTTGATACCGATTATAAATCCAGCAAGGCTGGATACCGGAGGATAACTTTGATGATATCCTTACATACCCGGCAAGGTCAGAGGACATTCTGATAATATATTGACACCTGGTAAGGCTGGAGGATATTGTGATGATGATATTGATACGCGCTTGGATGGGGGATGATTATGATAATATACACGAAAAGGCCGAAAGATGATTACATTGATGTGCCTATGTGTTCATTTACCAGGTTTGAGTTCGGCTAGCCCTATGTATGGCAATTATACATATGTACCTGGCAAGGTCGGAGAATGATTATGATGATAATAATGGCTATGATAGAGATGGTTATGATAATGACATTATGATATTGATTATATACTTTGCATTCATTCTTCCATGTGTATTTTCTGTCACCAGTATGTGTCTATCTCTATCAGCCCATATGGGGGGTTGCATAGGTATGGGTGATGACTTTACCTTATTGTGTGTTGTATGTTTATTGAACCCTTTGGGGCAGTGGGGGTACGTGATAGGCTCATCTAGGTATTTGGTTGTCCGAACTAATTGGTTACTCGCATTATTATTAATATTGTTTTTATTATTGTTATGATCATTGTTATGTCTAGTTTATGACAGATTAGTTATAGATTTGATATCGAGACTTGGGGTAGGATTCTAGCTCTTATATCTTTCGATTCAATTATTATGCATGATTAATTCAAGATTAGACATATGGATTAGAAACCCTGGCTATTCTAGCTCTAGTTCCTGCTATGATTATGAGGTCTTAAAGTGTTAGTCTGACGATGTAGGTTAAACCTTGAGTTGACCTTGTTTATATATATATGTATAGCTAGCTAATATAGCTATGGTATTACCTTATATCCCTTTATTCATTCATTTAGATTGTATATTCATTCTTTGTCCTTGTATATTGTTAAATATCCTTCTTTCGCCCTTTATTTGTATATTGGTTAGGGATATACGGTATAGTGTTGAGATTCCAGAGTATGGCTAGAATAGGATAGCTTATCCTTGATACTTTCTTAGCCTTATTATGTTAGTTTCTTGGACATGAATAAGATAGTTTATCCTTACTATCTCATTGGCTTGCTTATGTGGTTTTTGGACATTTAGGTGTAGTTTTTCATTCTTTTTATGTGTTATACATATCTTCATTATCTTTAGAGCTCAGTTGGAAGTTATCTACTGAGTACCACGTGTTTGGTACATATACTACACTTCTGCAGCTTGCAGATTATTTTAAGGGTTATTGCCATTAATGTGTGCATCATGTGGAGCATCTATGGTTAGAAGACTCAGAGTGAGCTCCTAATGTTTGAAGTATTACTTACCTTCCTGATATGTACTATACTACTCTCTATATTGTATTCGGAGATAAGTTGTATCAGTGCAATTCCCTAGGTATTTTATTTTGTACTCTTAATTTATTAGAAGCCCATGTACTGATACAACCAGGATTTAGGATTATATTATGTGTTTGATATTTTACTGCATCTATTTCCTATTTTTTTCTTTATCTCATTGGGTAGTCTGTTACTCGCCGTTCTGGACTACGGGTTTGGCTGGCCTACTGGTGGGTTATAGTAGGCATCATCAAGACTTGAGAAATTGGGTTGTAACAAATTGGTACCAATGCCTAGGTTCAGCAGTATATTAGTACAAGAGCTAAGTGTTTAGTATAGTCTTGTGGATTGGTGCAGAGACGTTCGTAACCTATCTTTAGGAGGCTACAGGGACATTCTTAGGAAATTCATTTCTTGACTCGTTGTAGTGTGTTTGTATTACTAAGAACCACAAGCATATTATGATTGTATTCTGTCCCCAGGATGATGTGAGATGGTCAATACATGCGGACAAGACTTCGACAAGTGTTTTCATAGCCTCAGCGCAATGTAGGACCAGAGAGTCAAAGATGGACATCGAATATCTTTAGCGTCAGCCAAAGCATTTGGGGACTGCTTAAGCTCCAGTTGAGCTTATGACTACTTCATCCCTTTGAGGATCAACATTGGGTATCTCGAGTTATGTTGCGGATCCCTCACAGCCATCGGTGACATTCAAGTCATTAAGCAGTTCTCAGGCCAGAGTTGGATTCATTGGTGCATGGATTTATTAGAGGTCAAACATTGCAATTCCGCTTGGCGTCAAAGCATTTGACAAAAATTGGGCCTCCCTTCTCTCAGGTTATTAATAGTGTGAGGGCCTCAGAGAGAGCATGTATTGAGACTTATGGAGGTGGTAGAAAGAGGCCATGCCATCGGTATAGTGCTATTGGTATTTTATCCGAGAGTGAGGATTCTTCATGTAGAGATCAGCTTTACTTATAGCTTATCAACTCTACGTAGGTAGTATATTAAACTATGACTGGTCCTTAAATTAGTCATAAATATCATAGCGGGCAAGGTTTCCATCAGAACTCGTGGAGTTTTCAGTATGGGTCTTCAGGCCATGGCGGCCATTTTGGATTATGAGAGGAAGTATCTCAGAGTATTCTAGGAGCTTTTCTTCATTGTGATGAGCTGGGACATTGGTTCAGAGAGTGCCCCAGACATGAGTGGGTCATTCGGAAAAAATTAGCATGTATTCCCCGCTAGCCTAGAGTTCTTGAGAAAGGCTATTATTGCGGGAAGGATAGACATTATAGTAGAGAGTCCTCTCAGTGTCAATTAGCTAGCCATTTTGGTTTAGTTTGTGTTTCTCGCCAAGGTTAGAGCTTCAGGAGTTGTCACGACTGTAAAGAGATTGGTTGATGATCTAGAGAGTGTCCCCAATATGGGATTTCTGGTCTTCCAGCTCATTCATATCAACCTCAGTATGTTGTGGTACCCAAGTTTGGGCAGTTAGTCCGAGTTCGGACCCATTTAGATTTACTCTCCCTTTGACCCATCAGGTATCTGATTGTGGATTTCACTATGATAGGTGTATTTTTATTTCCTACATTTACTGACACGACCCAACCCGGGGCCTTGTCGTAATGGGCATCCCAAGTCTGACCGGGACCAAAGACTACCCCTATTACCCAACCCTAACCTCTAGCCGCCTGCCCTAAGTTGGCTGAATTTCAAACATATAACAAGATAACATAACTATACAGATTAGAGACTTTGGGATAGGTCAATTACCGAGACATACCCAACCGATTCTGACCGTCCCCTACCAACCGTACAACCATACCAAGCCAAACCAAACCATAGATCAACCATAACCAAATAAGTTCCAAAACATAATATAATTAATCCCAAAATGAATTACGTTGGAACAGTGAGAAATTATGTTCAATGATGTCAGCCATAATACCAATGCTAATATTAAGGCTAACACCAATATCGATCCCGCACATACCAACCCATATCAGCACCACAAAGCCTAACCAAAAGAATACCAAAATCTGGTTGGGACATGACCCCAACCATATCAAAAACCAGCATCCATAAATAAATAAAAGTATGAAATAACATCCATGAAATGGATCCTTCTAGATAGATAGAAGCTCACCACTTCAGTCCAAATGTTGACCCTGAAGTCTGAGTCATTAAGCAGGAGGAGTAAAATGGTTGGTTCATGCATTGCATGGGCATACAGCACCCAAAAATGGGTTAGCGGGTGAACGCTATCATGAACTTAGGATAAGGATAAAATAATGTCATTTATAAAACCAAGTAAAAACCATCCATATGCAAACAAACATACATATATATATATAACCATGCCGGGAAAGGGGACCGATTTTAGCATGCCATTAAAACCTTCACCTGGGTTATGTAGTTCTGTTATCCTAAACCATCCATGGGCTATATGGGTCCATCTCCCCCTAATGAAAGGTCCCTAGTGCATGAATCCGCATGATCAGGGAAGAAAACCTAGGATGACTAGTACATCCCCCAAAATATAAAGTGTGACATCATACACAGGGTCACTAGGACCAAACCTCACATAGGCAAATATAAGTTTCCACTTTTGATCCCCCCGAACCTCCACCTTCCACGACTTTGCTACACACACCTCTCCTTCAAGCCTAGTTAAAACAATTTTCCAACCAAACCATTATTCCAATATTGTTAACCAAGGCTATTAGTAGTGGTATCGTCATACCAACTATAACTTAAAAGTATTGTCCTTAGCCAATCCTTAAGGGATTCCCATGTACCCGACATGATTTCCAATTAAACCAAACCCATGGCCACCAATGACTTTTCAATCCATTCATAACCATTTAAATAATTCATATCATTTAGGGTTCCATTACTAGGTTTAAACTATGCATAAGTTCCATTGAAAAACCAAGATTATAGTGAAAGCAGTGTTATAGGCATTTTGTCAAAAACTTTGGGGGCATAATGTTTCCAAAACCGAAGTCCATTACCAAAGAACTATTCCTATGAAACCAATTGTCCAAAACCACCATTAATGCATATAAAAGCATAATTAAAAACATGGAAAAACCATAACCATGCATTCATAACCAAAACCCCCAAATCATATTTAAAAAACTAAAATCATATAACATTTAAATCATGAAACATTGTATAAAACTATGCCTTTAGTTGGAACTAACAATGAGGGAAGAGAACATGCCTTAAACCAAGATGATGATGGAGAGAAATCACCAAGACAATCCCTAATTTACTCCTTAAGATGAAACCCTAGCTTCCTTTGCCTAAGAACTCTAAAGAGGATCTAAGAGTGATTTCCAAGTGTTTAAGAATAGAGTAATACGAAAAATAACCTTCCAAGTACAATATAAGTCATGGGACCTTATTAGGATAAGTGAGAAAATGTCAAAATTACCCTCACTTAAAATGCATTAAATTCCCATCATAGGGTATGACTGACCCTTACGAGTCATTCCTATCCTATACTAATGGTACCCACCTCTCATACCCTAGGCTTTCCCCCTTGGACCCAACACTATCCAAGGTACGACACACCTAAACCCAAGTATTCAAGTGTACAACTAGTACCCATAAATCGTACCCCTGGCAGAATAGAAACTAGGAGGTTTGAACACTAACTGCCATACGAGTCCTGGGTATGACTCGTACCCTAACTTACAGCTCATGGTGAGCCACTCATACTCAGATCCAACTTAAGTTACCAAGTCTAAGGTTAAATGAAGTAACCAAACAACCCATACGCAACTTTACGACTCTAACCACCCAAATTGTACCCTTTCTAGTAAATAAATACATCCCACCAACCAACACTGGTCAGCATACGACTGAACCATACCACCTGTACCCAAGTGTATGACTCGTTTCCCTAAGTCGTATCTTTTCCAGCAACCAAGAATCAAGCAAATTTTCTAAGGTTCAAAAACCAGGGTGTTTCAGTCTCCCCACTAGGAACATTCGTCCCCGAATGACAGATAAGGTAGTGGTAACCACACGCACGAGCCATTTGCATTATCCAATATATTTCTAATCTTTACAAATGTTTGAAAACAAAGGGGAAAAGATATTAATATTTCCTTTAACAAACTCAGAAAATAAAGATTATTGAAGACACATACCTTCTGCATGAATCCAAAGAGCAGAAAATAGATGCGGATACTTGGACTTTATGTCCTCCTCTGCTTCCCATGTAGCTTCTTCCACCTTATGGTTCTGTCACAGAATCTTAATTGAATACACATCCTTGGTTTACAACCAACGAACCTGCCTATCCAAGATCTCAACTAAAACTTCTTCATAAGATAGAGAGTTTGAAATACATAACCTCTCCAAAGGAACAGTCGAAAAAGGATCACCAAGATACATCCTCAATATGGAGACATGAAATACCGTATGAATGGAGTCAAACTAGGAGACTACTTCAATTCATAAGCAATATTTTCAACCCTCCGTAAAACCCCATAAGGACCAATATACTGGGGACTGAGCTTCCCCTTTTTGCCAAACTGCATTATTCCCTTCATGGGAGATACCTTGAGGAACACCTTATCCCCAACCTCAAACTCCAAGTCTCTACGCCTTATATCCACATAGGATTTTTGGCGAAGTTGGAAATCCTTAAGCCTATCCTGAATCACCTTCACCTTTTCCATAGCTTGATAGACCAAATCCGTACCAAACATATCCGTCTCACCAAGGTCGAACCAACCTATAGGAGATCTACACCTCCTACCATAAAATGCCTCAAAAGGGGTCATACCAATAGCAGAATGATAGCTATTATTGTAAGCATACTCTACAAAAAGTAGATGCTCAACCTAACTACTACCATAATTAACCACACATGCAAGAAACATATCCTCCAATGTCTAACTAGTTCTTTCGGCTTGCCCATCCATCTAAGGATGAAAAGCAGTACTCAGACTCAGCTTAGTACCCAATACCTTCTGAAAAAACCTCCATAAATAAGATGAAAATTGTGTACCACAATCAGAGATAGTCAAAATAGGTACCCCATGCAGTTTCATAATCTCCTAAAGATTTAACTTTATGTAATCCTCTACCAAAAAGGTAGTCCTCACTGGCAAAATGTAAGAAGACTTTGTCATTCGATCCACGATGACCCAAATTCAATCTTATTAATTCTGAGACCGAGGAAGATGGGTAATAAAATCCATATTGATTACATCCTATTTCCATTCGGGCAAAACAATCTCTTGATATAACCCACCAAGTATTATGTGCTTAACTTTAACTTGTTGACACACCAATCAATTGGCCACAAAATCAGTCGTTCCCCTTTTCATGCCATTACACCAATACATCTCCTTGAGATCATGATATATCTTCATCGATCCAGGATGCACAACGTAATGATTCATGTACCTCAACTAAGATCCTTTGTCATAACTCATCGATGTCAGGAATGCACAACCTTTCTTGGTATCGTAATATAGCATCACCATTGATCTCACACAACATTACCTTTGGCATACACACATTACTCTTGATTTTCATCAATATAGGATCTAGCACTTGTATCTCCTTAATTACTGCACCAAGAGATGACCAAGCCACTTCCTGTAGCATTACCCTGCCATCCTCAGAGTCCAAAAGGCGAACTCTAAGATTAGCCAAGCGGTGAATATCTTTCACCAATTCTCATTTTTCTTCCTTCACATCAGCCAAACTCTCCATGGATAACCTGTTAAGAGCATAAGCAACCATGTTAGCCTTACTTGGGTGATAGTGAAGACTTATGTCATAGTCTTTGAGAATCTCCAACCATCTCATTTGCCTGAGATTTATCTCCTTCTAAGTGAACACATACTGTAAACTCTTATGATCAGAAAAGATATCTATATGCACTCCATACAGATAATTTTGCCAAATTTTTAAAGCAAAAACCACGGCCAACAACTCCAAATCATGAGTAGGATAATTCCTCTTATGTACCTTCAACTGCCTGGAAGAATAGGCAATTACCTTCCCAAGTTGCATCAAAACACAACCACGTCCCACCCTAGATGCATCACAATAAACCACAAACCCCTCATTTTCTTCAGACAATGATAAGACCGGAGCCGAAGTTCTCTTATTTTTAAACTTCTCAAAAGTCCCATTATAAGCATCCGACCAAGAAAAGTTCACCTATTTCTGAGTTAACTTAGTCAAAGGATAAGATATCATCGAAAAGCTCTCTATAAATCATGGATAATACCCAGCCAAACTTAAGAAGCTCCAAATATTAGTTAGAGTCGTGGGTCTAGGCTACCTTTTAACCATAGCCACCTTTTGTGAATCCACCGTGATCCCCTCGCTAGAAGTAATATGACCAAGAAAAGTCACAGCATTTAACCAAAACTTACACTTAGAGAACTTAGCATAAAACTGATGTTTAATCAAGGTCTATAACACCATACGGAGGTGATTAGCATGATCCAGCTAACTCTTGGGATAAACAAGAATGTCATTAATAAACACAATAATGAAGAAATATAAGAACTAATTAAAAACAGTGTTTATCAAGTCTATAAATGTCATTGGGGCATTAGTAAAACCAAATGACAACACCAAGAATTTAAAGTGCCCATACCGAGTACGGAAAGTTGTCTTAGGAATATCCTCCTCCCTAATATTAAGCTGATGATACCCAGATTGAAGATCTATCTTATAAAAGAACTTGGCACCTTGTAACTGATCAAACAAGTCATCTATCCTTGGAGAGGATACTTGTTCTTGATCGTTACCTTATTCAACAGTAGATAGTCAATGCCCATCCAAAGGGAACCATCCTTCTTGCGCACGAACAACATCGGTGCACCCTACAAGGATACACTTGAACAAATAAACCCCTTATCCAAAAGATTATTAAGTTGCTCCTTGAGTTTCTTCAACTCAGCCAAAGCCATTCTATAAGGAGGAATAGATATTGGATGAGTTTTTGGAACCAAATCAATACCAAACTCTATTTTCCTGTCCAGAAGAACACTAGGAAGATCATCTGGAAAAACCTTAGGAAACTCATTTACCACCGAAACTGACGGTAAAGAAAGTCCTTTCAATTTATAATCTTTAACTTGGACCAAGTGATAAATACAACCTTTAGAGATTAACCTCCTAGCTTTAAGATAAGAAATAAACCTCTTCCTAGGAGATAGGGAACCACCATCCCCCTCTATAACCGGTTTACCAGGTAACCTAAAGAGAACCTTATGGGTCTAACAATCCAAGGACACGTAATAATAGTGTAAATAATCCATCTCTAGAATAACATAAAAACCCACCATATCAAGTTAAAACAAATCCACCAAAGTCTACCCATAACCAACAAATACCACACACCCCTTATAGACTCCCATAGCAAATACTGAGTCACCTATCGGGGTAGAAATAGAAAAGGATCCGAAATAACCTCAGGATCCAAACCAATACATACAGCCACATATGGAGTCATATAAGAAAGAGTGAACCCCAGATCAAGCATATAATAAGCATCACGATAAAAGAGTTATAACGTACCAGCAATGACATCAGGTGATGCCTCAAATTCTTGTTAAGATATAAGAGAATACAACCTATTTTGGCCAGTGCTGGTACCAGAAGCAGACAATGACGTCATACCACTAGGCGCAGGAGCAAAAGATAAAGCAACCAAAGCTTTGACTGCTCTCGAAGCTCCCTTACCAACTGAATAATTTTTTAGCATATGACCTAGCTAGCCACATTTAAAATACTTGTCCCTTCCTTTGTCATAATAACCTCGATGAAAATGACCACAAAATTGGTAAAGCAGGCATGAAGAAACCGACTGACCCCTACTCGCTTAACATTGGGCACCCTGTGTTTGAAAATTATCACCACCTTGCTGATGCCTATCACTCAACTACTATAAGTAAGGAGTGCTAGCAGTAGAGAAAGAACTAGAACTCCCTCACTTTTTAAGCCATCTACCTCCATCCTAACAACCTTGCAATTGAGCACCTTCCTGGTAAGAAAATATGTTTCTCCTACCCTGTTTATCTCCAAACTCCACATGTTTTCTCTTCTCATTGTCCACCTACTGTATATGGACAACCAACCTCAAAATATACATATCCTTGATCAGCAAAGTAGTCTTTCCTTAGAAGATCAAATCCCAAGATAGCCCAGAAACAAACTTTCTAATCCTCGCTCTCATGTCAGCCACAAAATCAGAAACATACCTTGATAGCTAATAAAATTTCAAGGCATATTCTTTAACGGACATTCTCCCTTGCTTAATATTTACAAACTCCTCAGTCTTCGCTTCCCTAAGCTCTTGAGGAAAGAAATAATCCAAAAAAGACATCCCATAAGGACAACTTTTCCACATTATTTTTATCTCTATTACACTTTTCATACCATTAGTATGAAATATCCTTGAGATGATAAGCTATAAAGTTTACACCTTCCATATTTGTAGCTACTTCACCCTGAATATCTTCTCTATTTTATCCAAGAAACCCTGAGGATCCTCCTTTACCTTCACACCAGTAGAAGCAAGAGGATTTAATTTCATAAACTGGACAACCCTTATGGCCGTAGCAGATAACCCACCAGATGTATCCCACTCAACCTGAGCAGCAACCAATTGAGCAATAGTATGAATAGACTAGCAAAATTATGTATTAGTCACCTCACCCTGAGGAGGACTAGTAGAAACTGGAGAAACTCCGAAATAATCAGTGATAAGTCTCTCAGATTAAAGACAAACTCCAAACGTAGGACGTACCCCATCAACATTGTCCTTTAATGGGACTGAAGAGTTTTCTTATGTTCCAGATCGTTGAGGCACTATCTGAAAATATAACAACCAAGGATTAGAGAAGAATTCCAATACTCGGACTCTAACTTTGAAAATAGAATACCAAGAAAGTAGAACCTTCCTAAATGCCTTATAGCCTCTCACTTACGAGTGAGGTGCCCTACACACCCCCAAAAGAGACTCTACTCGACACACCTTTGTAGACTCCTAATTGACTATGAACCTAGAGCTCTGATACCAACTTGACATGACCTAACTCGAGGCCTTGTCGTGATAGGCATCCCAAGTCTGATCAAGACTGGAGACCACCCTTGTTACCCAACCCAACCTCCAATCGTCTGCCCTGAATTGGCTGAATTTTGAACATATAAAAAGCTAGCATAACTATTGAGATTATAGACTTTGGGATAGGTCTATTATCAAGACCGACCCAACCGTGTCTGACCATACCCTACCAACCATACAACCATACCAAGCCAAACCAAACCATAGATCCAACCATAGCCAAATAAGTTCTTAAACATATTATGATTAATCAAAAAATGAAATGTGATGGAACAGTCAGAAATTTTGTTAAATGTTGTCAGCCCCAATACTAATGTCAATATTAAGACTGACATTAATACCAATCCTGCCCATACTAACCCATAGCATTACCACAAAGCCTCTAACCAAAAGAATAACAAAATCCAGTTGGGATATACCCCCAACCATAGCCAAAACTAATATCTATAAATAAATTAAAGTATGAAATAATATCGAAGAAATAGAGCCTTCTGAATCGATGAAAGCTCACCACTTCAATCCAAATACTGACCCCAAAGTTCGAGTTGCTAAGCAGGAGGAGTAGAATGGCTAGTTCCTGCATCGCATAGGGATATAGCACCCGAATATGGGTTAGCAGGTAAACGTTAGCATGAACTCAGGATAAGGATAAAATAATGCCATTTATAAAACCAAGTAAAAACCATCCATATTCACACAACCATACATATATATATAACTATGATAAGAAAGGGGACCAGGTTTAGCATACTGAAGTGTCACATTCTCTGACTCTAAGCTGGTGATAGCCTGATCTGAGGTCTATCTTAGAAAAATAATTGGCACCCTAGAGTTGGTCAAATAAGTCATCAATTATGGAGAGTGGATACTTATTCTTCATTGTGACTTTGTTTAACTGATGATAACTGATAAACATTTTAAGAGAACTATCTTTCTTAAGCATGAAAAGGACTGGAGCGCCCTTTGGGGAAACACTGGGCCTGATGAAACCCTTATCTAAGAGATTTATTAACTGTTCTTTCAACTCTTTAAGCTTAGCTGGAGCCATTCTGTAAGGTGAAATAGAGATAGGTTGGGTATATAGAAAGAGATCTATTCTGCAGTCAATTTCCCTCTTAGAAGGATCTTCGGGAAAATCTTTAGGAAACACATCTAAAAATTCACTCACTATTAGAACTGACTCAAGACTTGAAGTCTCATAACTAGAGTCTTTGACTCAAAAAAGATGGTAAACACACCCCCTTAGATATCATCTTTCTCATTCTACGATATGAAACAATTTAACCCCTAAGCACTGAAGTACTACCTCTCTATTCAATAACTGGATTATTAGGAAACTGAAATTAAATGACCATATTTCTACAGTCAACTGAAGCATAGCATGGTTAGACCCAATCTATGTGGAGAATGACATCAAAATAAATCATCTCTAACTCTACAATATCTACCAAAGTGATTTTCTAGAATACCATAATCGGGTAATTTCTGTACACCTGTCTGGCTATGATAGACCTACCCACTGGAGTAGACACTGAGAAAGGTTCTACTAATGATACTGGTTTGACACCAAAATCAATAGCTATATAGGGGGTTACAAAAGAAAGTGAGGATCAAGGGTCTAGTAAAACATACACATGAAGGTGAAAGACTTATAACGTACCCATAATCACATTAATAGAACTTTCCTAATCTTGTCGGGACTGAAGTGCATATAGCTTGTTCTGGCACTATCCACCGGTGGCACTAGATATGGCGTCCTACTAAGTTGGACGACCTGCTGGTGCTGCTAGATAAATATTGTGACCCTGTTGGCGATTATTCTTACCTTTCCACATACTCACTGGGTACTTCTTGATACTATGGTCTAGACGGCCATACCCAAAACATATATCACTACCTGCCCTATATTCACCCAGATGATTCTTACCATATCTCTGACAAAGTGGGTTAGTATAACCACTGTTCACACTACCCTGTGATTTAGAGCCTAGCGCCCTATCCTGACTGTCATTCCTGAACTTTAGCACTAGTGTACTAGCTGAAGATGAAGCTCGGGCTAAGAAGTTCTGACAGAATTGAGAAAAATTACCACCTTCTGACCTCGATTGAGAAAAGTTAAAACTATATATTCTGGCCCTCTTATTCTCTCTCTCTTTCTCCTTAAGCTTCTATTCCTTGATCCCATAAGCCTAGATATATCCATCTCCTTAATCAACATTGCGGTCTTACACTTCTTGACTATACGACCAGCTACACCAGAAACAAACTTACTTATTTTAGACCTATTATCAGCCACCATCGAAGGAGCATACCTTGCCAACTGAGTAAACTTAAGCGAGTACCCTTTCATACTCATATTACCCTATTTCAAATTAATGAACTTCAGCACCTTAGCTTCCCTTAATTTTAATAGAAAGAATCTATCTAAAAGGTTGTAGCAAACTTCACCCACTTTACAAGCCCTGTATCAGCGCCTTTATCCCCTTTCCACTACTTATACCATACATGAGATACATCCTATAACTAGTAAGCAGCCAACTCTGCACTCTCACTAGATGTGATACCCATGATATCAATCACCTTCTGAACCATATCAATAAATTCCTGCAGATTCTCATTAGGCTTGGATCCTAAAAACAAAAGAAGGTTTATTCGGGTAAAGTCCTGAATCCTAGTTGCAGTTGTATTAGTCACTGGATAGTAGCTTACTGGTTGTTCTGATATTCTACTGAGTGAGCTAAGATAGTGAAGGCATCTCTGAATTCAGTGTGAGAGACATGCTCATTCAGGGGATCTTCCTAAATAGGCGGAGGTCCAGGCTGATTCTCATTCCTTCTTCCGTTGTTCTTTTTGGGAGTCATTTTCTATAAATGAAAGGAAGAATAAATTAGAAAGAGAGTTTAAATAGAACTCACGCTCTTTCACATGACATAAATATTAAAAGAAGGGAAACTTTTTCTTAAAATATCTTGTAGCCTTTTGTCTATAAGTGTGGCATGCTTCATACCCATGCATAAAATTCTACTCAATGTGGCTTTCAGACTCCCTAGGACACTGTAAAACCTTAGGATTTGATAATAAGTTTTGACACGACCCAAGGCTACCCCCCAGTCGCGACAACGATGCTTATGGTCACAAGTGACCACAAGTTAACCCATGAATTGGTACCTATTGTAAGCATTGAGTACTATAGTAATAATAGACATGCGTGGAATAACCTGAATACTTCCATAAGGTTTAAATACTGAAACAAAACATCTTAATCCATAAGTATAAAACATATGTGAAAATACTAAAATCTGACGGATGAGACTGACAACTAACTAACTGTCTGAAATATCTGAAAGCCTCTAACTGACTGACTATGAAGATGATGGGACAAACCCCCAACTAACTCCAAATGACTAAGAAAAAGAAATACTAAAATGATAGAAAGAAACATAACAAGTCTTCAAAACATAAAGACTCACAACTGTTGTTGCTGCTGACTAGCTGGACTGTCTAAGTGTGGCCAAAAAACTAAGCATCCGAACCTATGGAATTAAAGTAAATGTATGCGATCAATACTTTAAATGTACTGGTATATGAGATGAAGTTAGGCTGGAATGTATGGGTTTATGTACATAAAGAAAAAATTGACGGAATAGCATAAGATAACTGAATATAAATGCATGAAAAGTTGTGAAATCAGAGAATGCATGACAAAGCATACAATATGTTCTAAGATAGTCTATAAACTAAAATACTAAAATCTGATAACTAAATAACTGATAGACTATATACTATGGTCAAGCAAACCTAAACTAAATTCTGTACTGAACACTAAACTGAGACTATGGGAGCTAGCTATAATAGACAGGCTGATCCCAGTTGGAAAGGTGTTGGTATCTTGCCATAGGTACAAGTAACTGACTGACGATATGGACTCTACAAGGATGAGCTGATGTCCCAAAGGACGAGAGTGTTACACTGAGACCCCTCAAAATCTATGGTGGTACCATAGGTTTGGAACTTAGGGACTGCTACTAGTGTCTCATCCCTAATTGAAGGGGAGAGACACCATCCCTGGGTTCGCTCGGTGCTAAGGGTTACTTCTAACTGAATGGCACTGAAATATTGATTGGTGTATACACTGAAGCTAGTAAGCTCAGGTCATGGTATTTTGAAAACAACGATGAACACAGATTCTAAAAAATACTAAAATTATGTAAACAACATGGTATTGGGTGTTCATAACCCACCAGCACTAAATAGAAATAATAATAATGACATATGAAAGCTTTAAAAACTGTAATAAAAGATCATTGCTCAAAACCCAACATTTAAATATTTCATCAAACACTTGGGATTCATGAATTCAAACATGGAATGGGTAAAGCATGTGATAATAACATAATTACAATACTAACACCATGAATTAGGGACTTTAACATGAAAATTCCATCTTTCAAATGTGTAAAGACTCATTCATTGAAACACGTGTAACCCTAGTTTATAATCAAAATTCATAAGAGTTTCATGGAGATAATTCATCATAAACATGTAAAATTCATAATTTAAAATATAAAAATAGATTCTTGGACTCCATGGGTGGAAAGGGCCCATGGATGAACATCACACATACTTTATACCCTTAAACTTAAAAGAGAAACACAATCTTAAAAGTTTTATTGAATGTTCTTGGATTGGAAAACACAAATTCTTGGTTTTCATGAAAGGAAGAGGATTGAATTTGATGAACTTAGGGAAGGAGAGGGTTTGTATTTGAGAGTAATTTGGAGAATTAGGGCAAATAATGCCCTAACTGAAGTTTAATCTCGTATTTTTATGAATTGGGTCAGTAGGGAAAAAACATGATTGCCCCTCATGGATTAAATTCGTAATTGGAACACTGATTGAAGGATCACTGCACATGGTATAGGCCTCATCTCTATACCATAATGATGCACCACAATTGCGTTGAGCTGCTGGAATCAAAATCTAAACACGACCCAATCCTCATCCAAAAAATCTGAAACTTTCCTGAGACATGCCCCTTACAATACTGAACATGAATTAACTCAAAAACTTATGACTTAGGGTAGGGAATTTAGGTTTAAAAATTCTTGAAGTTAAGAGGCCAAAAATAAGACTAAGTCCCCAACACTTAGTGAAATTTTCAGGTTCTAAGCCTCTTATGCATGCATTATAAGTTGAACTGAACTAGGAAAAAGTATGGGGTATTACATATATCATGGCCAATTTATCCTACTAATAATCAAGCCTAACATCTATATTCACACGCAATATATATCATACATCATCTATGAAGAAAAGTAGATAGAAGTCTACCTCACGGCCAAACTACAAAACCTTACTTGATGCGCCACATGCTCGTCTTCACTTTACAATCCTCAAAATTCCATCACAATATCAAAATCATAATCTACTCATCAATATGAGTCTAATGATACCCATATTGCACTATTGTGCTTCTATTCCAAAAGTAACTTCAAAGCCCCAAGTGGGTCCCACATACAAAAAACAAGTTTCCAAGACCAACTCAATATTCACACATGAATAAGGAATCATAACCCTCAAAGAATGGGTGAAAACTAAGCATACTTTGGGCTAAAATTAAGCCCTAAGCAAAATTGCAGTTTTGGGTCCAAACTAAGAAATTCAAGCATGAATTCAAGAAATTCTCACCTTAATCTTGAATATAAACTCGATATAAAATGATAATTAAGCTCCCAAGTCACCCCATCCCCTATGAGCAATTTTGAGTTATAACACTCATTTTGGAGTTTCTGGGTCTAAATAAAGAAGGGAAAATGCCCCAAACATGTCTTGGAGCCTTTATATAGACCCTGCATCTAAACAAATATTGGTATAGCAGTCATATAGGCCACAATCACACTAACCGCGATCGCTACACTCTTGGCCGCGATCGCGATTACACCAAATGACAGCAAATTCAAAAATAAGTTTTTGACCCTCAAAACTCATTCGAAATGCAAAAAACATGAACCAATTATGAATTCTTAGTGTAAACCACATTCAAAATCCATTGGAATCATAAAAATTTCATTGGAGATTGTTTAGGAAAAAATTAGGGTCCACACCTATTGTTTTATCATTTTTTATAAAATCCACTCAATAGCCCAAAATAAGTCTGAGAGACTTAGGACCTAAACCACGGGTATCTATAGCCTAAAATTGATGTTCCAGATGTGATAGCAAAGTCAAATTTTCAATCTGAGGTCATTTTAACTAAATGTGGGTCCTACACCCATTTTTTCCAATTTTCAAATTTCTGATCAATAGGTTGAAATGAGCTCGGGTACATTGGGACCTGAATCAAAGGTCTACTTAGACTAAAATTGATATTCCAAATTTGTTGGTCCAGTTGTAATTTACATCCAAGATTGTTTCACTGAAATTCTTACCTGTTGGCCATTTAGAATCAGCGAAGACTTCAAAACAGGGAATTGACTCTATAAACCAAACCAAACTGCCCAGTTATCTAACCGTTGGTCTCAGCAAGTAAAAAATAACTTACGGTAGCTATGGATAATCTCAAATTGTGAGGATAAGCATAAATATAGAAAATGACCTGAATGGTCATTACATGTTTATGATTCCATTATTTGAATAATGATGATGGCATGCATAGACTTAGTGCACTCATGAGCATTAAATTGGTAAATGATATGATTCTAACTAAAATATGATTTTAGCATTGATTTTCCTAAATAGGGGTTAAATCTCACTTTTCACCTTAAAATAAATTCTTCATAACAATAATTACATCGTCTTAATGAATAACCTATGTGTAAAGAGATTTGGAAATGATGTTTTAAAGATTTGATAAAGAAAAATTTCAATCTATGATTCTGTCACTACTATTTACTCAAGTCATAAGAGATTTTGACCTTTTCCATACTTTTTAATAATTTAGTCCTAAAGTTACCCCGGGCAATGAATTTATGAGTTACACTCTTTTAACCATGGCATAAGTTCTTGCACCTATTATATATCTACATACACATCTCTTCTATATGTGATGGATGAGGATGATGGTATTGATGATATAATTTTGGGGTAAAGCCTAATGATTGATGATATTAATGAGGTAGATAATATTAAAGCTACTGATTATAGATTTACCAATTTGAGTCCTGTTATTGATTATATATTTATCAATTTGATTCCCGATATTGATTATCTATCTACCGATGCAAGCCTGGTTATTGATTGTATATTCACCAATTCAAGTCTGAATATTTATTATGATATTGATAATGTGAGGTTATACACTAGATTACTTGTGGTATTTTGATGTTTTTATATTACAGATTATATATCGGCATTCATTCTTGCATGAGCATCCCCTATCACCAGTATATACCTATATCTATCAGCCTTATAGGGGTTGCATAAGTATGGGTGATGAGTATGGCTTGTGGTGTGTTGTATGTTAATTGAACTTTCTGAGCATGTGGTGGTGGGTTTCATGAAAGGATCGATTAGGTACTGTTTGTCTAGACTAGCCAGTTACTCGTGTTGTCATTGTTATTGTTATTATTATTGTCATGATGATTGTTATAGCTAGTATGTGTTAGATTAGTTGATGATCCAATATCAATATTTGAGGTATAATTCTAGCTCTTTTATCTTATGATTATATTATTATGCATGATTATCTCATGATTAGACGTATGGATTAATAACCATGATGTGTTCTAGACTAATGACTTAGGTTATACCTCGATTTGACCTTGTTTATATATGTGTGTGTATATCTATCTATATGTAACCATAGTGTTACCGTATATCCCTTCCTTTCATTTATTCAAAATGAATATTCATCCCTTAGCTTTGTATACTTAAATATATCTTTCTTTCACTCTTATTTTATATTTTGGCCAGTGATATATGGTATAGTGTTAAGATACTTGATTATGGCTGGAATAGGATAGTTCATCCTTAATACTTCCTTAGTCTTATTATGTTAGTTTCTTGGACATGAATAGGATAGTTTATCCTTATCATGTTATTGGCTTTTTATGTAGTTATTGGACATTTAGGTGTAGTTTCTATTATTTTTATATGTTATATGTATCTATATTTTCTTTAGAGCTCAATCAGAAGTTTCCTACTGAGTACCATATATTTGGTACTCATACTATACTTTTGCATCCTGCATATCATAGTACGAGTTATCATCGATGTTGTGTGCATTATGTAGAGCAGCTATGGTTTGAAGACATAGAGTGAGCTCCTGGTGTTTGGAGTATTACATTTCTCCCCCATGTGTACTAGATTAGTCTCTATATTATATTCAGAGATAGTTGTATCTGTATATTTGTTTAGTACCTTATTTGTAGCCTTCTTATGTTAGAAGCTCTTGTATTGATTCCACCAGGTTTTGAGTTTATCTTAAATATGTTAGTATTTATTACACCTATTTCGCATTCTTCCCTCTATTGTTAGGTAGTCCATTACTAGCAGTTCTAGACTGCAAGATTGGCTTGCCTACTGGTGGGTTATAGTACGTGTTATCATGTCTTAAGAAATTAGATCGTGACACTTTTTGTAACACCCTCAAAATTTTGAGCATTTTATTTTTGGTCTTCCCTATTTAAAGTATTGATTTTTGACTTAAATTGTGTTTACATATGTTAATGGGGTGTCTCAAAAGAGTTTTGGAATTTTTGGATAAGGTTTGGGGTCATTTTCAAATCTTGAGGCAATAAGCCTCCGTAATGTTGTCGTGTCACAGAAGGAGCCCTCTTTGATAGGTTGTGTGGAACGGAGGCAGGTGCCTCCATAATAAATAGTGTGTCATAAAGGCTACTCTTCATGATAGGTAGCATGCCATGTTGTTGTGTAAAAGTCGTGCAGTCCCTATTTTATTTCACTTGGAGTGAGGGGCTTTTGGGTCTTTTCACCTATGTATGGCCTCTAAACATAATATAGCATATTCCTTTAAGTTTTAAGATATCAAATTCCCTAATTCTAGTCTCAAACTCAAAACCCTAAGTAAGCTTAAGGATTTTATCGTAAATTCGTCTTCTATGTCCTAAGCTCCAAATCACTTTCAAATTCTCGTGAATCTAAGGCATATTACTCTTCCCAATATATTATTTTGTAAAATTATGAGTTTTAAATAGTTATTCATAAGGTTTTGATATTGGTTTTGGAACATAGGTTGAGTGTTTTGAATGTTTGTTTTTGAACAATGTTTTTCCATAGCTTACATATGATTGTTCATGCTTTATTTATGGTTTTGAACTTGTGGGGTGCATGGATATGGAGAATAAACTAGGGGATTATAATTTTCCCTAATTTGTGAATATTGACCATTGAAGTGATAATGACCTCAACCACATATTGTGAAATTGGTTTTGAATATGAAAAGTATACATATTGAACTACTTTTGAACTATTGCATAATGTGAAAAGCTAATGACGCATAATGATTTTAAATTGAACCTTATGGGTTTATGTAATTCCCTAAGCTAATGTATAATTGAAACAAAGGGGTTGTAAATTCCGCCAAGTGATGATAATTGGTTTGGCATGTTGATGTTACCTTTCAAGTGTAGTTTGTTTGACAATATCAACAGTGTATGCCTAAATGTGTATTATGGTTCAATGAATAAGAATGTGTGATAAATGTTTTAATGAGGCTTAAAAGAGGGTTGTTTAGCTAGGCCATGAAAGTGGAGGTCTCGAGGGACCAATACTGAAAATTATGTTTGCTGGCGTGGTAGTCTAAATGGACTGGGGTTCACGTCCCCTTGCTTATGATTGGGTGGTTCGTGTCCCCCTTATTATATGATTGGGAGATTTGAGTTCCCCATTACATTACATGATAGGGTGCTTAAGTCACGTTTAGAATATGATTGGGAGGTTCAATTCCCCCTACATATATATAAGATTATTCTTCTATTTGTGCGGTAACATACACTGGGGCCCAACCAAGGGTGAGAGTTGGGGCCCATATAGCTTATGAGTACTATTATATGATAGTTGAGCGACATAATCCAGGCAAAAGTTCTAAAGTGCATGTTAAGCCTTGTTCCTTATCCCAGCATTTAATATATATATATATGCATTGATTATGTGTGTTGGATTTGAATGATTTTGAAATGTTGATCATGGCATTATGTTATCCTTTATTCGTGAGATTATATACTAGCGCTTAATTCGCTAACCATCTTCGAATATTGTATCCCCACATAATGCAGGCACCGAAAATACTTCTGTTTTTCTTACGCAGTGATGAAGGATCATTGGATAAGTTTGTAAGTTAGCTTGAAGTGGTGAGATTACATAATTTGGAAAACCTCATTTCATGATTTAGTTTCCTTAGGTCATATACTTTTCTTTGGTTTAGTTTTGGCTATCATCGGGGGCATGTCTCGACATAGATTGAATTTAGTTTTGTCTAGAGGCTTGTGGATTACTGTGGATTGGGATTGTGTTGAATTTTTATTTTTATTTGAATTATTTACTTATCTCACTTATGTTATTGCTTTGCTTCTACTGTTATTAAAATATATTATGTTCTGGTTGACTAGTAAAATAGGGTGGTCTCTGGTTATCTGTGGACTTAGGATACCAGTCATGGCCAAGCCCTAGTTTGGTTCATGTCAATCTTTGTATCAGAGCCTAGGTTCATGGTCAAATAGGTGTCCACAAAGCCGCATCAAGTAGAGTCTCTTTTGGTATGTAGCGCGCTATACTTATAAGGAAGAAGCTACAAGGCATTTAGGAATGTTTCCCTTTCTTGTAATCCATACTCCGGTGAGGACTATGCTAAGTTGTTCATTGAAGAGATAGTTAAATTGCATGGTACGCCTATTTTTATTATTTCAGACAGAGGTATACGGTTCTCATCTCACTTTTGGTATTCTTTTTATAAAGGTTTAGGAACTAAGGTAAACCTTAGCACTACCTTCCAACCTCAAACAGATGGACAAACGAAAAGAACTATTCAAATTTTGGAGGATATGCTAAGGTCTTGTGTGATTAACTTTGGTGGTAGTTGGGTTAATCATTTGCCTGTCATAGAGTTTGCATATAATAACAGTTATCACTCTAGCATTCAGATAGCTTTATTCGAGGCTTTGTATGGTAGGAGATGTCATTATCCTATTGGGTATTTTGAAGTTGGTGAGGCTAGGTTTTTTATCCCCAACCTAGTTTACCAAGCTATGGAGAAGGTAGAGGTAATTAGGGATAGTGTCAAGACCTTTCAAAGTCTCCAAAATTCCTATGTGGATGTTAGGCGAAGGGAGTTGTAGTTCGATATTGGTGATTAGGTGTTCTTGAAGGTGTCTCCCATGAAGAAAGTGATGCGGTTTGGGAAAAAGGTGAAGATCAGTCCCCATTATATTGGCCCTTATCTAATTTTGAAGAGAGTGGTGAATGTTGCCTATGAGTTGGAATTGCCTGCAAGTTTGAGTTTTTTTTACCCTGTGTTTAATGTGTCTATGTTGAAGAAATACATGGGTGATCCTTCCTTGGTGGTGCCTATTGAGAGTGTTGGTATTTCGAATTCCTTATTACACGAGGAGGTCCTAGGGGAGATTTTGGATAGATAAGTTCTTAGATTGAGGACTAAAGATATAGCTTCAGTAAAAATCCTTTAGAGAAACCAAAAGGTGGAAGAAACTACTTGGGAAGTTGAAGAGGATATGAATGCTAAGTACTCATTCTTGTTCCACGTGTCGGACAAAGATGCTTAAGGTCTGAGATTTGGTTTCCCTTGTTACTTTTTAGGTTTGTTGTTTGATTTTGGTGTACCCTTGCTATTTCTCGTACTATAAGTGTTCTAGCTCATCATTCGAGGACAAATGATCCTATGGGGGATAATGTAACACCCTCAAAATTTTGAGCATTTTATTTTTTGTCTTTCCATGTTTGAAATATTGATTTTTAACCTAAATTGTGTTTAGGTATATTAATGGGGTGTATCGGAAGAGTTTTGGAATCTTTGGATAAGGTTTGGGGTCATTTTCAAATCTCGAGGCAGTAAGCCTTCGTGATTTTGCTTTGTCACGGCGGGAGTCCTCCATGATAAGAAGCTTGTCACAAATGCTACTTTTCGAGATACGCAGCGTGCCATGCTTCTGTGTAAAAGTCGTGCAGTCCCTATTTTATTTCACTTGGGGTGAGGGGCTTTTGGGTCTTTTCACCTATGTACGGCTCTTAAACATAATATAGCCTATTCCTTTTAGTTTTAAGAGATCAAATTTCTCAATTCCAATCTCAAACTCAAAACCCCAAGAAAGCTTAAGATTTTATTGTACGTTAATCTTCTGGGTCCCAAGCTCCGAATCACTTTCAAATTGTCGTGTATTTAAGGCATGTTACTCTTCCCCATCTATTATTTTGTAAAAGCATGTGTTTTAAATAGTTATTCATGAGATTTTGATGTTGGTTTTGGAACATGGGTTGAGGGTTTTGAATGTTTATTTTTTAATAATATTTTCCCATGGTTTACATATGGTTGTTCATGCTTTATTCATGGTTTTTAACTTGTAAGGTGCATGGTTACGGCGAATAAACTAGAAGATTATGATTTCCCCGTGAATATTGGCCATTCAAGTGATAACGACCTCAACCCCATATTGTGAAATTGATTTTGAATATAAAAAGTATGCACAATGAACTACTCTTGAACTATTGCATAATGTGAAAAGCTAATAATTTTAAATTGAACCCTATTGGGTTGGGTAATTTCCCAAGCTAATGTATAATTGAACCAAGGGAGTGTGAATTCTCCCAAGTGATCATAATTGGTCTAGCATGTTGATGTTACCTTGCAAGTAGTTGGTATGACGATACTAATAGTGTATGCCTAAATGTGTATTATGGTTCAATGAATGAGAATGTGTGATAAATGTTTTAATGGGGCTTAAAAGAGGGTTGTGTAGCTAGGTCGTGAAAGTAGAGGTCCTGAGGGACCAATAATAGAAACTGCATTTGCCAGTGCGAGGTCTAAATGGCTTGGGGTTTGAGTCCCCTTGCTTATGACCAGGTGGTTTGAGTCTCTTTTATTATATGATTGGGAGGTTCGAGTCCCCCATATTACATTACATGATCGGGTGCTTAAGTCATCTTTAGTATATGATTAGGAGGTTCGAGTCCCCCATGTATATATATATAAAATTATTCTTCGATTCGTGCGGCTACACTCACTGGAGCCCAACCAAGGGTGAGATATGGGGCCCATATATCCCATGGGTACTATTATATGATGGTTGAACTATATAATCACATGCTGGGATATGAATACATATCCATGTGTGTGAGTGTATATGTATATGCATTGATTATGTGCGTTGGATTTGAATTATATTGAATTGTTGATCATGGCACTATGTTATCCTTTATTCCTGAGTTACATGCTAGCGCTTAACCCGCTAACCATCTCCGTACGATGTATCCCCACGTAATGAAGGAACCGAAAATACTTCTATTTTTCTTACGCAATGACGGAGGATCATTGGATAAGTTCATGAGTCATCTTGAAGTGGTGCGTTTTCATATTTCGAAAGACCTAATTTCATGATTTGGTTTCCTTATGTCATATATTTTTCTTTGGTTTAGTTTTGGCTATCGTCAGGGGCATGTCGCGACATAGATTGAATTTGGTTCTATTTAGAGGCTTGTGGATTATAGTGAATTGGGATTGTGTTGAATTCCTATTTTCATTTGAGCTATTTACTCATCTCACTTATGTTATTGGCTTGGTTCTGCTGTTGTTAGAATATATTGTGTCCTAATTGACTAAGCAAAGGGGGTCAGTCTTTGGTCCTCTGTGGACTTGGGATACTCATCACGGTCAGGCCCTGATTCGGGCCATGACACTTTTCCTAGTTAAGCTTCTTTTCTTTAAAATGGGTCAAGCCATTAAAATTTAATTTCTTAAAAAGAACTTCATGTATATGTCAAATCATATTAATTTATTACAGTTAAATGTTAAATTATGATGAAAAGACATAATACTTCCTTTTCAATTTATTTTTCTTACTTTTTTTATTTTTTTTAAAAAAGAACATCTTTTTTTGGGGGGGGGAGGGGCAATTTTTTAATTCAACATTTCCACATGACATGTTTAAAATCACAAATATGTTTGAAAAATCATGTAAACTATTAATTAATAGTACAAATCTATACAAAATTAATTTACATTCATATTTTATTCATGTTTTGATAGAAAATTACCGCTTGTATCCCTCAAAGTGTTCTATCTTGAATTTTTGCTCTCCAAAATTTGTGATTTTGAATCTCGTCTGGTCTAAATAAGTTTTAACATTTGCATATAAGGTAAAGCTTATGGACCTGTAAAATATAAGGTAGAGCTTATGAACCTGTAAAATATAAGGTAGAGCTTGTGGACCTGTAACATTTGCCTATAAGGTAGAGCTTGCCTATAATGTACGTTTATAATATATATTAATGGATGGAAACTCAATAAGCCAACAAGTTTATAAAGAAAAGAACAACACTAAGACAATAACTATAAAATGTAAAATCAATAGTGTATGTATTTAAAATATAAAACCATTATTATATAAATAAGGATAGAAATAAAATTTTAATATAATCTTATTGGGTTATCGGTTTAACCTTTAACTAAAAACCTTAAAATCGAAGACCCAACCGATATCCCAATAAGAAAATTTCTAAAATCGTTTAAAAATCGTTAACCCAATAACCTCATATCAATAAACCAAAAATGATTTTTTAATTTGATTTATCGACTAATTCAGTTTTTTCACATCCCTATCTGACACCGACTCAAAACTTAATCCAGACACCCCACTTCGACTTGAAAATCGAGACCCAACATCGACACCGACTAAGGTTGGAAACTTGATTCAACTTTCGCCCTGACCTGGATCCCAACAACTAACCCCGACTCAGGACCCCAGAATTAACCCAGGTCCAGACACCTGAACTTAACTCAAGACTCAATCTCAACTCCTGATCACAAATCTTAGCCCCAACCAAAAACCCTAAATCCCGATACTCTATTCGAACTCTAGTTTTATTAAAAAGAATATGATTTATATTTTATAGTTAAAAAGAACTTGTATGCATTCATATTTGTCCATATTATTATGAATTACTCCCTCCGTTTCAAAAAAAATGACATACTTTCATTTTTAGTCCGTTTAAAAAAGAATGGCCCCTTTCCTTTTTTGGCAATACTTTAATTTCAACTTTCCACATGACATGTTTAAAACCATAAGATTAAAGGGTATTTTGGTACATTTGATACAACTTTAATCTAAGGCCACAAAATTCAAAAGTCTTCTTTATTTTCTTAAACTTTGTATCAAGTTAAAGTAAGACATTTTTTTTTAAACAAAGGAAGTAAAAAGTGATTGAAGTTCATATTTATCCAACTAAAATATAAGTGATTCAATTTATTAAAATATAAAAAATAAATTAATTTTATAAATATGGGTTAAGATTGTCACCCTAGATCATCCGCTTTACCAGACCGGTTTATAGGTCGGCACTGTTAATTCATTTTTGTGTGGTATTCTCTGTGTACACATACAAAAAGTAATAAAACAAAGGTCTTGACCTAATAAAACATGACATTCGTGCCTTTGAATGGAGTACCTAAAGGAGCGGGCCGGTAAAAGGGGTATAATGGTCAATATGACATATGCCCGCCAATTTGAAGTCTGACATGATGGACAGAAAGGGGCATTTCAAGAAACATTGACTTCACTCCCAACGAGCGTCGCAATAAAATTACCTATTTACCCACCGAAAAATGGCATAATATTATACTTAACCATAGTTAATGTGTTTGGCGGGTTGACTAGTCTGGGTTGGTAGGCGTTGCTCGTCTCCTCTCTCTTTCGTTACTGTCTTTCTGCTCCGAGCCCCTTGAATTTTACACCCCAAAGTGTTTCCTTTCTTTAACTTACACCCTATCCTATTTATTTTTACAATTTACACCCTAACCTCTTGGGTCCCTTGCATTTTACACCCCAAGGTGTCTTTCTTTTTTTTTTTTAACTTACATTCTATCCTATTTTTTTTTTTACAATTTACACCCTAACCTCTTTATTTCCTTACAAAATAGTAAAATTATTTTTTAATGAGGGCAAACTAGGAATAATAATATACTCCCTCCATTCTATTTTACTTGTTCCAATTTGACATTGCACATTGATTAAGAAAAATAATTAATAACATGACTATTTTACTATAGTACCTTTATTAAATAATGTTTACATTTTAATTTGGAGATAAAACAATTAATATTAAGAGTAAAAAAGGAAAAAAAAAAACTAGCTTGTCTTGATTAATAAAATATAACAAGTAAAATAAAAAATCTAATAAGAAAATTTGGAACGAGTAAAATGGAACGGAGAAAGTATTATTTTTTAAAATAAATTTATTTAATTTTTAGTGTAACGAACTTTCAATATGTTCTTGCATTCACATTTATCATCTAACTATTGTCATGTGATAAGTATTCTCACTTTAATTTGTAACTGCTAAAATTTCGTAGTGGCGTTGCTTTTGAATGGTGAAAGTACGGTGCAGTGAAATTTCTGGAGCCATATCTATATTAATGCAATCATAATCACCTATACTACCTGTCAGAAGAAAATAATAACGTAAAGAAAGGACCAAAATATTGAAGGAAAATGAATAGAATAGCCGTAGTTAAGGATAAAACAAAAAATATAACACATGAATTGATGGAATTTTATCTTTAATAATGTCTTCCTATATTACTAGTTCTGCAATATCAATCTTCTCTTAACTCAGATGGCATTCGTTTGGAATTTTCTAAAAATTTGAGTTTGTAAATTTTTCATCTAACTTCCTACACTAAAAATTAAATAAATTTATTTTAAAAAAAAATACTTTCTCCGTTCCATTTTACTCATTCCAAATTTCCTAATTTGATTTTTAATTTTACTTGTTATTTTTTATTAATCAAGACAAGACAATTTTTTTTTCTTTTTTATCTTTAGTATTAATTATTTTATCTCCAAATTAAAATGTAAACATTATTTAATAAAGGTACTATGATAAAATAATCATGTTATTAATTGTTTTTCTTAATCATTGTATAATGTCAAATTGAAATGAGTAAAATAGAGCGGAGGAAGTATATTATTATTCCTATTTTACCCTTATGAAAAAATATTAAAAAAATAATTTTATTATTTTGTAAGAAAATACAAAGATTAGAATGTAAATTGTAAAAAAATTAAAATAGGATGTAAATTAGGAAAAGAAAATACCTTAGGATGTAAAATGTAAGTGACCCAAGCTATTAGGCGTAAATTATAAAAATAAATACACTGGATGCAAGTTCAAAAAAAATACACCGTGGGTGTAAAATGCAAGGACCCTTCTGCTCCTCTTTATATTCTTCTCCCCTCGCATTTTAATTCTCTCCAAACCTAACCAGACAGGAAAAAGCCTCTCTAGTTATAGTTCTTTTGTCCCCTTGTTTTCATCGCCTTCTTTCTGGTTTTCTCTCCAGCCAGCTAAATCATCTTAACTGGTTAATTGAGCAAAGTTTAATATAGAATTCATTACATTTCTCCACTTTCTGTTTGATAATTCATTACAGAAATGGACTCTACATCAGAAAAGCTTTCTCCTTTTGATTTTATGGCCGCCATCTTTAAAGGAGGAAAGATATTTGATAAACTGAACTCGTCATCGGATTCTGGTAGCTCAACTTCTCCAGCTTCATTAGCAGCTTTGTTGATGGAGAACAAGGATTTGATGATGATATTGACAACCTCGGTTGCTGTCTTAATCGGATGTGCAGTTGTCTTGATATGGCGGGGCTCCTCGACATCTGCTAAGAAAGTTCTGGAGCCACCAAAGTTGGTTGTTCCTAAGTCAGTTGTTGAACCTGAAGAGATTGATGATGGAAAGAAGAAAATCACCATCTTTTTCGGAACCCAGACTGGTACAGCAGAAGGCTTCGCAAAGGTAAAATGTCTCATAGTATTTTTTTACATTATTTTCTAGGTTACCTATTATAGACATTTGCATATCATTTATAATCCTGTTCTCGGAGGTTAAAGAATTTGAAGTCATAGAATAAGTAGAGAATTTTTTCTTTTTCTGGATTTGGTGATCATGATTTTCGAGTTGTACAAGTTGTCTAAAGGAGTAATCATATTGAAGATTCTAAAAGGTCAAACTCTGAAAAAAAAGTTGATTTACAACTTTTAACATGTAAATTGAGAAAAAGTGGTGTGTATCAACATATTTGGAAGGGTAATTTTGAGATTTCTGCGGATGATTTGCAACTAAAAAGACTAGTTCTTGGTGGTGTTGATCCTCATGAGGACTAATGACTGATTGTGAATGTATTTCTACAGGCACTTGCTGAGGAAGCCAAGGCCAGATATGAGAAGGCTACCTTTAAAGTGATTGATATGGTGAGCTTTCTTTTGTGATGTTTTTTTCATAAGTATGATATACAAAGTGAAGTTGAAGATTATGGGATTCACGATTTCATTGTTTCTGATTGCTTAAATGAATGAATTCTAGGATGATTATGCCGCTGATGATGAAGAGTATGAAGAAAAATTGAAGAAAGAAACATTGGCATTCTTTTTCTTGGCGACGTAAGTTGGAAATATTAACCTTGTATATTCACTTGCTAAATGATCAATATTGTATTTGCTAGATAGCAACTTGAACATGCGTGTAATAACTTGATTTATGTTGGTTGATCATAGATACGGAGATGGTGAACCAACTGATAACGCTGCCAGATTCTATAAATGGTTTGCAGAGGTAAATGTAACTGATTAACCGAGTGATCTAACATCTTGTCTGTCTTAAGTTTGTTGCATCTCAGCTTTGTTGATATTTTGTTATATTCAAAAGGGAAAAGAGAGGGGTGAATACTTTAAAAATCTTCAGTATGGAGTATTTGGGCTTGGTAACAGACAATACGAGCATTTCAACAAGGTCTGAGAGGAATTTTATTGTTCTCGTGCTTGTTCCTGTTCATATGTATCCCAATATACTTGGGAAACCACTAAGATGATAGCTGTTCGCTAACATGTACTGTTTGTTCTCTTTATTGTTGTCAGATTGCTAAAGTTGTGGATGAACTTCTGGCTGAGCAAGGTAGCATTCTCTTTTGATCGCAAATTCCTATTCCAGTTTTTACTTGAATATGAAATATTGGATAACTGTTCTCTAGTTGGATATCATTCACATGATGCGATTCTGTACTATTAGAATATTAAAATAGAGCCTTATAGGTTATATGTGTTCAAGGCGCTTGCAGTAAAGCAAGGAATTCTCTCAATCTTAGCGTTGGCCATGTTGACTATAAAAGGCAGGTTTTTAGAATAACTTGGCTAGTGCAAAGACCACTTGAAGTTCAAAATTAAATTGTGGGTGTGAAGGAAAACTGTCTCATTGGGCTCTAGAGATGGTATCTCGGATAACTTTCATAGTTGATTCTCTATTCTTACTTGCTAAAGTGTATAAACTGCAGGCGGGCAGAGGCTTGTTCCAGTGGGTCTTGGAGATGATGATCAATGCATTGAAGATGATTTTGCTGCATGGTATGCTTACAGAAACTTCTCTTAATATAACAGGAGTTCCCTTTTGTTTTCTCAATATGTATGTGCTCATAATTATGTGAATGTTGTAGGCGTGATTTAGTGTGGCCTGAATTGGATAAGTTGCTTCTTGATGGAGATGATGCAACTGCTGCAGCTCCATATACTGCTGCAGTTTTGGAATACAGGGTTGTTACCTATGAAAAGTACAACTTTGATGACCACTTGACTAACATAAATGGTCATGCAAATGGAAATGTCATTGTTGATGCCCAACATCCTTGCAGGTAACAAACCTGCTCTTCCTAAGTAATTAGACTTCCATTGTATGTGCCTGCTCTATTCAGTTCTAATCTTGCTTCTATGTGCCGCTATATGTCAGAGCTAATGTTGCTGTGAGGAAGGAGCTTCATACTCCTGCTTCTGATCGTTCTTGCACTCATCTGGAATTTGACATTTCTGGCACTGGGCTTGCGTAAGTCCTCTTTTAAGTCGTTCAATATTTTATGCTTTTTTTCATCGAGCAAGAACTGTAGATATATGTAGTGAGTGGTTCTAAAATGTTGTACTGAGGTCATTCAACATGTGATTCTAATTCTAAAAATTTCTTTTACGGGGAGATTTTGACTTGGAAGATATTTGAAGCCAAGTAATGTCACTGAAATTGATTATGGTCATTTTCCTAAAGTGGTCCTTGTGTTTCTCAGGTATGAAACTGGTGATCATGTTGGTGTGTACTGTGAAAATTTGGTTGAAACCGTGGAGGAAGCTGAAAGGTTACTGAACATATCACTGGACACGTTGTTTTCCATTCACACTGATAGAGAGGATGGCACACCACTTGGTGGAAGCTCATTGCCGTCTCCTTTCCCTCCTTGCACTTTGAGAACAGCATTGACTTGTTATGCTGATCTTTTGAGTTCTCCTAAAAAGGTAACCTTTTTACTGTTCTTGAAGCTCCTCCTGTTCTTCTGTGAGCTATGAAATGCTCATGCTTAATTGCATACATTGCAGTCTGCTTTACTTGCTTTAGCGGCATATGCTTCTGATCCCAACGAAGCTGATCGATTAAGATATCTTGCATCACCTTCTGGAAAGGTGTGGACTTGTTGCATTGTACTTTCACTTATTGGAGCTTACGTTCATCATTTCTCATGTCTTTATGAAATCTATTTCTTCAGGAAGAATATGCTCAGTGGATAGTTGCAAGTCAGAGAAGCCTTCTTGAAGTCATGGCTGAATTTCCTTCAGCCAAGCCTTCAATCGGTGTTTTCTTTGCTTCTGTTGCTCCTCGCTTACAGCCGAGATTCTACTCTCTCTCATCATCTCCTCGGTGAGTATCTTGCTGCAGTTTTTTCAAATATTAAAGGTAAAGGCACTAAGGCAGTGTTAGAGAGCTTGTTACCGTATATCCAGGAAGTAACACAATGTAGGGTGGAGATAGAATGAGTTGAACCATAATAAGCTAACCTCTTAAAATCTTTATTCCATAATGGGCAATGCAAAATACGGATTGAAAATATCACTATTAGAGATTTTTATTGCTATGATAATATTTGTTGGAGTTAGGTGTTCATTCATTTGTTGAACATAGTACACAGTAATTCTGACAGTGCCATACATACTGTTGCCTGACTAAGAAATGCTTCTAACATTTTTCTGCAAGTCTGTGTGCTACCTTGCGGGAATTAAAGAGTGCTTCTACTTCTTTCCATCTATTTGATTTGGCAAATCAGAGAACATAACCTTGTGATCTTCATTTACTTGCAGGATGGCATCATCAAGAATTCATGTCACTTGTGCACTGGTTTACGATAAAATGCCAACTGGACGAGTTCACAAGGGTGTGTGCTCTACATGGATGAAGGTATTTACTAAATGAAGGTTTAACTTTAGTCACATTCATATAAATTCTAAGAGAACTCACTAAGAAACACTTGACTGATTTTTTCCGTTGTGCCCTAAACCAAATGGAGACTTTCTTCTCGCGGCATTTAGTTTGTTTGTTATAAGTTACTAACTTAACTAGTAGTGAATTTTTCATTTCTTTCGGTATTTTTTAGACTGTTATCTGTTAAAGTTGATGTAGCTTTGGTCCTCATTCTGTTTCCATGTGGTTCCTCTTTCAGAATGCTATTCCTCTAGAAGAAAGCCTCTCCTGCAGTACGGCACCTATTTTTGTTCGGCAATCAAACTTTAAACTGCCAGCTGATAACAAGGTTCCAATCATAATGATTGGCCCTGGTACTGGGTTGGCACCATTCAGGGGTTTCCTCCAGGTTAGATTCAAACCATCAGAGACTAGTGGAACTGTGAGTCTTTGAAATGCATAGCCTTTTACTCTTCTGTTATCTTTCAGGAAAGATTAGCTTTGAAGAAGGAAGGAGTTGAGCTTGGTCCTGCAGTTTTATTTTTTGGATGTAGGAACCGCCAAATGGTTAGTATTAACTGGCAGTGGATACAGCTCAAATTGACCCACAGAAGCACAGATATTTGGTATTATATTTATGGCTTACTGCATCCACTAACTCTCTCTGTTTTTTAATCTGTAGGACTACATCTATCAAGATGAGCTAGACAATTTCCTCAAGGCCGGTGCACTTTCTGAACTAGTTGTTGCTTTCTCACGTGAAGGACCTAACAAAGAATATGTGCAACATAAAATGACACAGAAGGTATACTGCTCTTTCTACCTGTACTGTGCAAATAGATCTAATGTCATGCCAATGGTTGTTTTAAGATGTCATCTAACTATTTTCTTATTTCTAGGCGGCGGACATCTGGAACATGATTTCTCAGGGAGGATACATATATGTCTGTGGTGATGCTAAAGGCATGGCTAGGGATGTCCATCGGACTCTTCACACCATTGCTCAGGATCAGGTAAAACTTCTCAATACCATATTATTTTCTAGATGTGGTCTTTGTTCTGTGCTGTCAACGGGTGCCTGGTACCTTACCATATCCGGCGCCGGTCCGACCTCCGGCTCTGACCTCCGGCCCTCGGCGCCGCTCCCCGTCGCCGCTCCCCCCCCCCCCTTCGCCGACCTCCGGCTCCGACCCGCTTTCCCCTCCCCCCCTCTGTTCATACCTCAACGACACCCGCCCGGCGCCGCCATCGGCGAAACAGCGCCGCCACCTCCGCCGTAAACCCCAACTCCGGCGACCCTCTTCGTCTCAGCACCAGCAGCCGCCGCTCCCTCTAATTTCTGCCTCCAGTAGCGTCGTCTCTCCGTCACCGGAACTCCCCGGAGCCCGATCTACGTTGGATTTTGGTTTCCGACTTGGTCTACAAGCATAACCCGGTGACTTCTAACCTTTGTTATTTCAATATTTCATTCTTCGTATTATGCTAGTACTATCTCCTGTATCTTGACTTGCGTTTGATTTGTTGATATTGTCTGTTGTCGTTTCTTGCACTGCTTTTTATTGGGTTATCGGCTCGGGGCTCTGGTTGGGGCTTTGGGTGGTGAGTCCAGTGGTGTTTGCTCTCTATTTGACTTTAGTTTTGTTTCTTCATTATTTCTTCGAATTTGTGTGAGCCTTGTATTTCTTGTTGCTGCTTTGCTACTACCATTGTTTATATTCTCTTATATTTTCTTGTAGTAGTGGCTGTGGGCGGTGATGGTTGGATAGGGTCATGTCCGAGGGGGTTGGGGCGTGGGGCTGTTGTGGGGGCGGGGGATGAGGAAAGGGCGGGAGTGGGAGGGAGGCCAAGGTTTGGCCTCAGGGGTGGTAGAGGAAGACGTGGGGATAGTGAGGGTAGGCTGAGGGTTGGGTCTTGGAATATAGGGACCCTTCAGGGTAAGTCCATAGAGCTTGTGAAGATTCTTAGAAAGAGGAGGATTAATATTGCGTGTGTTCAAGAGACCAAGTGGGTAGGGTCTAAGGCTAGGGATGTGGATGGTTACAAGCTGTGGTACTCTGGGAGCGAGAGGCATAGGAATGGAGTTGGCATCTTAGTAGATGAAGAGCTTAGAGATCAGATAGTAGAGGTGAAGAGGATCAACGACAGGTTGATGACTATTAAGTTGGTCATTCGGGGGTTTACCCTGAACGTGTGTAGTGCTTATGCGCCGCAAGTGGGCTCGGAGGGGGAGGAGAAGAGGCGGTTTTGGGAGGCTTTGGATGAGGTGGTGAGAGGCGTGCCTAGCTCGGAGAAGATTGTTGTAGCAGGAGATTTCAACGGGCACATCAGGGCGTTACCGGGAGGCTTTGGTGATGTGCATGGTGGTTTTGGTTTTGGGGAAAGAAATGAAAAGGGGGCTACTCTATTGGATTTCGCGAGGTCCTTTGGGCTGGTGGTGGTGAACTCGGGCTTCCCGAAGAAGGACGACCACCTAATCACCTTTCGAAGCGCGATAGCCAAGACCCAGATTGACTTTTTGTTGCTTAGGAAAGGGGATAGGGTGTTGTGTAAAGACTGTAAGGTCATCCCGAGTGAGAGCCTTTCGACCCAGCATAGGCTCTTGGTTATGGATTTGGGTATAAAGAAGATTAGAAAGAGGAGGGGTGAGGAGTGTCGACCTAGAATTAAGTGGGGCGGCTTGACGCTAGTGAATGTGTGGGAGATAGGGGAGAAGTTGGCGGGAATGGGGGTGTGGAAGTGTAGGGGGGACGTGGATAGTATGTGGGATAGGGTGGCTAGGTGCATCAGGGAGAATGCAAGTGAGGTGTTGGGTGTTTCTAGGGGCCGGGCCGGGCATCATCGGGGGGATTGGTGGTGGAATGAAGAGGTTAAGAAGAAAGTGGGGACCAAGAAAGGGGCGTATGCTAAGTTGGTTGAGAGTAAGGACGAAGAAGAGAATCGGGTGAACAGGAAAGAGTACAAGCTAGCTAAGAAGGAGGCTAAGTTAGCAGTTATGGCGGCTAAGACGACCACTTTTGAGAGCTTGTATGCAGGGTTACAGGGAAAAGGATGGGAGAAAAAGTTGTTTAGACTCGCTAAGGCTAGGGAGAGGAAGGGTCATGACCTCGACCAGGTGAGGTGCATTAAGGGGGAGGACGGTACAGTGTTGGTGGAGGACGGCCACATCAAGAATAGATGGCAGTCGTACTTTTATAGGCTCTTGAATGACAAAGGGGATAGAGCTATTGTGTTAGGGGAGCTGGAGCACTCAGAGGAGTGTCGGGATTTTAGTTATTGTAGACGTTTTAAGGTAGAAGAGGTTAGAGAGGCTGTTCGCAGGATGCGAAGGGGTAGGGCGACGGGGCCGGATGAGATACCGGTGGAGTTTTGGAAGTTCGCTGGAGAGGCTGGTGTAAGATGGTTGACTGGATTGTTTAACGAAATCTTCAAGACAGCAAGAATGCCCGAGGCTTGGAGGTGGAGTACCATGATCCCTCTCTATAAGAATAAGGGTGACATCCAGAGTTGCAATAACTATAGGGGGATTAAGTTATTGAGTCACTCTATGAAGATTTGGGAGAGAGTGGTCGAGGTGAGGATGAGACGGATAGTGTCTATTTCGGAAAATCAGTTTGGATTTATGCCTGGCCGCTCGACGACGGAGGCAATTCACCTGGTACGGAGGCTGGTGGAACAGTATAGGGAAAGGAAGAAAGACCTGCACATGGTGTTTATCGACCTGGAGAAGGCATACGACAGTCCCCAGAGAGGTGCTTTGGAGATGCTTGGAGGTGAGTGGAGTCTCGCTAGCATATATCAGAGCAATTAAGGACATGTATGATGGAGCGAAAACTCAGGTGAGGACGGCGGGAGGAGACTCGGAGCATTTCACTGTCTGATTTGGTGATGGATGTGTTGACGCGACATATTTAAGGGTAGGTGCCTTGGTGTATGCTTTTTGCAGATGATGTAGTTTTGATTGATGAGACGCGAGGGGTGTGAATGACAAATTAGAGGTGTGGAGACAAACGCTTGAGTCTAAAGAGTTCAGGTTGAGCAGAAGCAAGACAGAGTATTTGGAATGCAAGTTTAATGACGTGAGGCTGGAGAATGAGGTGGTAGTGAAGTTGGAATCACAGGAGGTATGTAAGAGGGATAGTTTCAAGTATCTCGGGTCCGTGATTCAGGGTAACGGCGAGATTGACGAGGATGTCTCGCACCGTATTGGGGCGGGATGGATGAAGTGGAAGCTCGCGTCGGGGGTGTTGTGTGATAAGAAGGTGCCGCCCAAGCTTAAAGGCAAATTCTACAGGGCGGTAGTCCGTCCGGCCATGTTGTATGGAGCGGAGTGTTGGCCAGTTAAGAATTCCCACATCTAAAAAATGAAGGTGGCAGAAATGCGGATGTTGCGTTGGATGCGTGGGCTGACTAGAGGGGATAGAGTTCGGAATGAGATTATCAGGGAGAAGGTTGGTGTGACTCCAGTGGAGTATAAGATGCGGGAAGTCCGATTGAGATGGTTCGGACACGTGATGAGGAGGGGCATGGATGTCCCGGTTCGTAGGTGTGAGAGGCTAGCGTTGGATGGTTTTAGGTGGGTTAGGGGTAGGCCGAAGAAGTACTGGGGTGAGGTGATTAAGCGGGACATGGAGCAGTTACAGCTCTCCGAGGACATGACCCTAGATAGGAAGATCTGGAGGACGCGAATTAGGGCAAAAGGCTAGAGTCAGTTTGGGTCGCTAGTGTAGGGAATTACTTGGTGGGGGTATTATTCTTGTTATGATACCTTGTTCTATGTTTTATTACGAATCTGTGTGCTTTTTTCTGTTTTTATTACTTATGGGTGCCGTATTTATGTTATGAAATCTTGTTCTGTGCTTTACTATGTATTTGTGCGGTATCTCGTGTCTTGAGCTGGGGGTCTATCGGAAACAGCCTTTCTATCTCTTTGGAGGTAGAGGTATGGACTGCGTACATCTTACCCCCCGACCCCACTAGGTAGGAATACACTGGGTTTGTTGTTGTTGTTTAGTCATTGTCATTTCTGTTGGGGGTTTTTTGATTTCTGGAAATATTCATCACCACTAACGACCCAGACCAATTCAATGTACTTTACCGCTGTATCAATTTAAGACGCACAATTACAAGTCAGATGTTGACAGATATAACATGGTCTATGAGGGCAGGGGTATTTTTCAATGTTTATTTGTTTTTCCCCACAGAGAAACATAGGTATCCCTCACCTCAAGGTAAAACGACTTCGGCTAAAGAAGATGGAAAAGCAAAGTACAGCACCAGACGGAACTTAAGTGTCTTTTTTGACGTGTACCAAGTGTATCTTGTGCAAAACCTTTACTGGCTTATATTGAAGTTATAACTTGACTTTATCTCAGGGATCACTTGACAGCCCCAAGGCTGAGAGCTTGGTGAAGAACTTGCAAATGACCGGAAGATATCTGCGTGATGTGTGGTGATTGTTGTGTGGGTATATTATGCAAGGGTTTTGTGATTAGAGAAATATATAGGAAGACGACTTGCAAAGAACAATCAGCCTTTCAATAGGAAAAGAAGTGTACTACTTGTCGCCACAGCTCTATGATTGTATGATTCTTTTTTCACTCTTAATTGAAAGATTTTTTGGTACATGTAGTTTATATTATATATTATTTATATGTACACAACTTTGGGACAAATAATTATGTTAGTCTTAACCATAGGCAATATTAATTGAAGAGCTTGTAATTTCCTTGAAGAACCAGCAATACGGTTCAGACAGCATTGTATGCTGTTGATTTTTTTACTCTGATTCAGATCATCTGTATCTAAAACAACTGTTCATCTCAAAATAATCGTTTATGTTTCAACTTTATATACTTTTCTTTTGCCAAATTTAATCAAACATTGTCCAAATGCCTAAAGCGCAGTACCCAGTAGTCGATACTTGATGGTGACAAATGTTGCGGAAAATAAAATGATTTTTTGGAGTTGAAATTGAGTTAGAGTTGAAGTTGTTTGCGCATTAAGAAAGTAAAGTTGTGAGAGAAATATGAGTGAAAAAAAGTAAAAATAAATGAGAATAGAATTTTTCGGAGTTGGAATTAAGTTGGAGCTGGAGTTGTGTTTGGTCATAAATATAAATTGAAATTGTTTTGAAATTTTGTGAGAAAGGAGTGAAAATAAGTTTTTCTTGTTTTCAGTTTTTCAAATATAATTTCAAATTGTAGTGAGAATTTTCATGGTCAAACACTATTGTTTTCACTGTTTTACTAAAGTGAATTAATTTTTCAAAAAAAATTGAAAAAATACTTATGACCAAACGGTTTCTCAGTTTTACTTGTTCTTACTTTTTCAAAATAATTTTCATTAAATTGAAATAATTTTTATGATTAAACATTATTATTTTTACTTTTTCACTAAAATGAAACAATATTCTTAAAAAAATAAAATAAAAATTTATGACTAAACGCCTAATTAGTGTGTTATTCACGAGGTTGTGGCTGTCTGAGAAAATCTTAAATGGCTTTGGGAGAGATTTTGCTGCCACTAGTAAAAAGGAGATCAAGGAAGAAAAAGGAAAAGAGTTGGTAATTTTGAGTGTTAAAATGGTGTCATTTATGTATTGGACTGCTCAATGGAATATAACTATGACATTTTAAGCTAAGGGGCCGTCTGGTTTAAGGTATAAAAATAAATAATTTTGGGATAAAATAATAATTTTGGGATAAATTTTTAATGCATGTTTGATTTGTAATATTCGGGATAGCTTATTTCAGGACTAATGAATAGTTCCGGGATAAGTTATCCACCCAGTTGGTGGGATAACAATCCCATGATTATTTATCCTTGGGATAAAATTAGAAAAGGACACAATTGCCCTCCAAATTCTTTTTAGATTATCACTTTATATATATATATATATATATATATATATATATATATATATATATATTACATAATTTCTTGTTAATAAAATATAAGGTATTTTTATAAAATTATGGACAAGTTACTAAAGTATGTTGACATTCTCTTCCTAACTTAATACATGCTTAATTATTAAATAAAAAAATAATTTTATATTTAGATAAGAATATTTAAAAATTTAATTTTTTTTTTTAAATATAATTTGACTCTCCAAATATTAATGATACTAAATAATGAAAAATGAGAGTAATTCTTTTTCACATTTTTTGATGATGAATTTTTTTAACAAAAAATGAGATTATCAATATTTTATGAAATTTAGAACAAAATAAGCAATTTAACATGAAATATTGGAGATTCATACACATTTAAGAAATATTTTATTTATGAATATATTATACGTTAAGTTTATTTGAATAATTATTATGTTTATTTATATATTTTAATTTCTCTAAAAAATAATAAAAATGTCGACTCCATTGCTGAATTACATATTTTAAATTAAATATTTTTTTAATCACTTAAAATTTGATATTTTATATATCAATTAAAATGAATTTTAATATTCTATATTATATGAGTGATATGTATTTAAATGAAGTGACATAAACAACAAATCATCTTTTACTTTAATAAACTTAAGTTGAAAGTTTTTATTTCAAACTAAATAAGATGTAGTAAGATTTCTTTTAAACAGACACGGCATAATCATGGGAAGGCACACGCAAAAAAATTAAAGCTAAATAAGATGAAAGTTTTATTTTAAAATACACACGATATAATTATAGAAATGCACACACACAAAAAAATTAAGCTAAATAAGATGAAAGTTTTATTTTTAACAATAAATATTTAAAGCTTGAAAATATATATATATATATATATATATATATATATATATATATATAAATATATATATATATATATAGAGAGAGAGAGATAGAGAGAGAGAGAGAGATAAGTTAAAAAGATGGAGGGCATTTTGATAATCAATTAATTTATTCCTAGAAATTATATAATGAATATTACTTTGAATACAACAAACCAAACACTCAATAAAAACTAACCCAGTATAACTAATCCCAGTATAACTTATCTCATCGCAACTTATCTCAACATAACTAATCACGGTATAACTTGTTTTCAAACCAAACGATCCTTTAGGATTAGTTATTCACCATCCATTCAGGATTAGTTATTCTGAGATTACTCGGGATAACTTATTCACCATCCATATGGGATAATTTGTCTCATCACTATGGTGTAAATGGTGGGATAAGTTATCTCGTTACTAACTAATACCTCCAACCAAACATGGGATAAAATAATCTTTCATTTTATCCTGAAACTTCTCATCCCTTATACCTCACACCAAACGATTAAGAAAAGTAATAAGATCTCATTAAAGTAAGATGTGTAACTGACGTATGACCCAAGTACAAAGAGAGTGTTTATGGCATCTCTTTTATTCTAGGCATAAGTCATTCATGATTTCTTAAAGTTACGAGAACTTACTTGAACACATCAGCTCAATCTTATAGTATTTATTAGACACTTTAATATTAACGGATAAATACTTATAAGCATTTATCTCATAATTAGTCAAAGACTCAAATATGTATGAGACAAAAAAAATTATTTTAAATGAGGCATGTGATGTCATACTTGCACGAAGGATTTATCATTTGACATTTATTGTTTTGGGTACACAATCTGTATGTTTGTACAATACACTTCAATCGAAGTTCAAGACAGTTTCAAGAACAACACTGAAGTTTAACACATTCAACACAAGTTCAACATGAACTATCAAAGAAGTATGTTTATTTAATAGAACTAAGATTGAAGTAGAAGTAGAACCAAGTCCTCCGATTTCATGGAGTGTCCTTAAGGATTTAATTCCCCTCAAGTACCCAAGACTGCGAAATTTTTTCTCCCAGGATAAAATGACTCACAATCTGAATGCAACGGTACCTCAAATATTCAGATTCCTCGAACACACTCAACGACTGATGATCACAAAGAGTTTTTAGAAGAAGAAGAATGTTTTTCAATACTCAAAATTCTATACATACCTGAGGAAAAGTTTAGGTATTTATAGTCATCAAGTGTCCCTTCGGAAAAGAAGCAATGGTTCATGAAAAGATGTATCATTTCAGAACAGTGTATCATTTTCTCGAAGGGTTGCGTCCCTTACGAGTTGCGTTTCTACATGCATTTGCATGGCGTTCATGGAGAAAATATTTTCGTTGGATTTTTGGATTAAAATTTTCACTTATTTTTCCAAGTTTCAAATAAACTTTGTCTAAAAAATTAATCTCTCGATCATTTGACAAATCCAAAGCTGAAGCCGAGCCGAGCGAGCGAGCGATGACGACGTGAGGCACCTCTTGATTCTTGCCTCACTATCCACTTGAAGGAGTGTTTCTTAATAAAAATACGTGAAAGTTTCTTTCTCCCACTAATGTGGGAGAAGTAGACTTTCCTTTAAGTGAGTACACTTTCCTTTTAAGTGAAAGTTCACTTTCCTCCAAGAATTCCCTCTATTTTTCATTCACACATCCAATTGAACCCAACAATCCCCATATGAATGGGGAATGGCTATTCCTTATAAAACTTTATGGACAAGTATATGATCACCAAGCAAAGACTGATTGCATCTGGATAAGTGGGTTTTCCTTTAAACTTTCCGTAGTGAACATGCATCGAATGTACTCGATCAATCGATAGATTTGATATCCTTGAACCGTCTAACTTTAGTATGCACCTAAACAACATATGTCACACAATCAGCCTTTTAACGTTTATGGTTCTTACAGTTTTGTTCGTTTCAGCCATGAAAACGTCTTAGTTTCACGAGAGCTTAGAGAATAGACCTTTACTAACATTCTTCTTGAAGCACTTCCACTTCACCCTCACATAGGTAATTTCTAAACATTCAATCCTGTAGATTAAACTAATTGGTCAAATCTGTTAAATTTAGATAATCATTAAAAAGCTTCACACCATAAGCCTTATCCTTGTTTTCTAAATATTGTCTACATCATGAGAATGAGTTGGGTATATTGACAATATTGAATCGTCCGTCACAAATTTATTTAATCTCCTTGAACCTAGCTCTTGGGATCTCCAGTCTGCTAGGTAGAGTTACCGTAATGCTGACTTGTCCTAGGCTATAAACCCATTCCCTTTGATGTTCTCTCAACTCCCTCTCTAGATAGGCCTTTTGTAAGTGGATCTGGCGCATTATCCTTTGACTTCACATAGTCAATAGTGATAATTCCACTAGAGAGCATTTCTCTAACGGTATTATGTCTCCATCTTATATGATGAGATTTACCATCATACAACATGCTCCCTGCCCTACCTATCGTCGGTTGTCTATCCAGTGTATACATACTGGTGTCAACGGTTTGAGCCAATAAGAAATATCTTCCAAGAATTTTTTGAGCCATTCAGCTTCTTCACTGGCTTTATCTAATGCGATAAATTTAGATTCCATTGTAGAGCGAGTAATACATGTCTGTTTGGACAATTTCCAAGAGGCTGCTCCTCCACCTAAAGTAAATACATATCCACTCATAAATTTTACTTCATTCGATCCGATGATCCAATTCGCATTACTATATCCTTCATTACCGTTGGATATTTATTATAATGTAAAGCATAGTCTTTAGTGTATTTAAGATTTCCCAAAACTTTTTCCATTATCATCCAATGAGTTTTATTGGGATTACTCGTGTACCGACTCAATTACTAATAGCACATGATATGTCTGACCGTGTACAATTCATGATATACATTAATCATCCCAACATTCTTACGTAGTTCAACTGTGAGTCACTTTCATTTTCATTCTTTTGAAGTGCAAAACTAACATCCAATGGAGTCATGGAAATATCAAAATCTAAATTCTTGAACTTGTCAAGTTCCTTTTCGATGTAATGAGACTGTGACAACGCTGACTGTGACAATGCTAACTCTTGTGGAGTTTTATGGATTCTTATTTCTAAGATCATATCCGCAACTCTAAGGTCTTTCATATCAAACATGCTCTCAAGCATTAATTTCATAGCATTTATATAAAAAATGTCTCTACTGACAATCAACATGTCATCCATATACAAACAAATAATGACCTTGTGATTTGAAGTGTCGTTAATATAAACACATTTATCACATTCCTTTATTTTAAACCCGTTTTCCAGCATAGTTAGGTCAAACTTTGCATGCCACTATTTAGGTGCTTGTTTTAGTCCATAGAGTGACTTAACTAGTTTGCACGCCTTCTTTTTTTTTTTTACCAAGAACCATAAAACCCTCAGGTTATTCCATGTAAATTTCTTCCTCTAACTCTCCATTTAGAAATGTTGTTTTCACATCCATTTGATGGATTTCAAGAACATATACCGCCGCCAAGGAAACTAATATCCAAATTGATATTATCCTCGTTACAGGTAAGTATTTATCAAAGTAATCAAGGCCTTCTTTCTGTCTGAAGCCTTTATTACAAGTCTTGCCTTGTATTTATCAATAGTACCATCCACTTTCATTTTCCTTTTGAATATCCATTTAGAACATCAAGGTTTATTTCCTAGAGGAAGATCAACCAACTCTAAGTATGGTTACTCAATATTGATTCAATCTCACTATTGTCTGCCTCTTTCCAAAAGGATGCGTCTGAAGATGACATCACTTCTTTAAATGTTTTGAGGATCATTTTCTAAGAGAAATGTTACAAAATTTGATCCAAACGAAGTTGGCGTTCTTTGACGTGTACTACATCTTGGATTATCTTCATTATGTACATCCTCGATTGGTTCATCTTGAGGTCATTTAGCCCTTCACTAGACTATTCATGTCTAGTTTTATACGGATAAATGTGTTCAAAGAACTCAGCATTATCTGACTCAATTATCGTATTTCCATTGATATTTGGATGTTTGAATTTATGCACCAAAAACCGACATGCTTTACTACTTTTAGCATATCTTATAAACACGCAATCCACTATCTTAGGTCCTATCTTCACCATTTTAGGCATAGGTGATAATTGTACTTTCACTAAACACTCCCACACTTTAAAATATTTCAAGTTGGGTTTCCTCTCTTTTCATTTTTCATATGAAATTGGTCTTACTGTGGTGCACTCTATTGAGTATTCGGTTAGTTGCAAGGATAGCTCCCGCCTTCCTAAGTTTTGCAGTAAAACTGAACTTATAAGTAAGGCATTCATCATTTCCTTTAAGATTTGATTATTTATTTCCACAATTCTATTATATTGAGGTGAATACGGGATCGTAGTTTGATCGACAATTCCATTTTTTACACAAATTTTTGCAAAGGGAGATTCATATTCTCCACCCCTATCACTTCTTATCGTTTTGATTCTTTCTCTAACTGATTTTCAACTTTTATTTTATAGTGCCTAAATGCATCTACTGTTTTATCCTTACTATTTAACAAATAGACATAACAATACCTAATGCAATCGTTAATGAAAGTTATAAAATACTTTTTACCACCACGAGATAGTGTTGACATCATATCACAAATGTCGTTGTGGATTGAGTTTGTGGGATTGAAATTCCGTTCAACGGACTTATACTTTGATTCCACACACGTTTGACATTTTGATTTATTGCACTCAAAGTTTGGCAAAACTTCTAAGTTAATCAGTTTTTGCAAAGTTTTATGATTGACATGTCTTAATCATTCATGCCATAATTCATTAGACTCAAGCAAGTAAGAAGAAACAGAACTTTTATTGATTTCAACTGTCATTACATTCATTTTAAATAGGACCTAAGTGAGGTAGACTTTTTCTATGTACACTTTCCTTTGACTAAGTACAACCTTTCTTGAAACAAATACAAATTTGAATATATTTTTGTCAAGAAGTGATACGAAAATCAAGTTCTTTCTCAACTCTAGTACATAAAGGACATTGTTGAGAGTCAACTCTTTCTCTGATGTCATTTTCAAGCATATTTTTTTCATCCCTTCAACTTTTGTAGTTGTGAAGTTTGCCATATAGATCTTCTCCTCACCTTGAGTTAGAGCGAATGCAGGAAACAACTCTTTATTAGCACAAACGTGTTGGGTGGAATCGGAAACCATCCACCATTCTCTAGGATTTACCACCAAGTTACATATAGAAAGCATGGCATATAGATCATCCATTTCATTCTTGGATTCAGCCATATTGGCTTGATCCTTCTTTTTACCTTTTTTGGGGCACGACAATCTATTGACTTGTGGTCAATCTTGCCACAATTAAAGCACTTCCTCTTGAATTTATTCTTAGGTGGATTGATTTGTTGTCCAACTTTCTTTCTCTTCTTTGAGTTATTAGGGTCGTCTTCTACAACGTTGACTCTACTCATTTCAGAATTTCCTTTCGACCTCCTCTCTGTGGCTTTGTTGTCTTCCTCAATGAGCAACCTCACAATGAGGTCTTCGACTGTCATCTCTTTCCTTTTGTGTTTCAAGTAATTTTTTAAGTCCTTCCATAAAGGTGACAACTTCTGTATTATTGCAACAACTTGAAAGGCCTCGTTCACAACCAAACCTACAATAAAGTTCATATGAACATTGAGAACATATTTAACATGTTCAAATAAGGTATTCACTATATTCATACCTTCAGCAAGGAGATCATGGATGATAACTTGCAATTCCTGTACTTAAGTTATAACAGTCTTACTGTCAATCATTTTGTATTCAAGGAACTTTGCAACATAGAACTTCTTAGTTCCAGTATCCTTAGTTATATACTTTTGTTCCAACACATTCCACAACTCTTTTGATGTATTCATTCCGTTGTACATGTTGTATAAATTGTCTTGGAGGTCGCTTAGGATATAATTCCTGCATAGGAAGTCAAAATATTTCCATGCCTTCAGTACAACGAACCGTTCCTTGTATGATGTTTCTTTGGGCAATTCTGAAGCATCTTTAGATGTAAATCCTTGAAGACACAAAGTTGTCAAATAGAAGAACATCTTCTATTGCCAATGTTTAAAATCTATACCCAAATTTTTTTTGGGATTTTTCGCTTGTGCCATAGCGGGTGGCACAGTTGTGTGACTGGCTGTAGCAATATTCGTTGCTGCTACACTTGTCCCACCATCAGTAGTCATTTTTCCTGTCACAACAAGACAGTTAACTTTAGTATAATTACAAGTTTGTAGCAACTTTAAACAGTACTTATTTCTAATTTAGCAATGAAATTTTTATGTCTTCTAATCGTTAACCTAATGACCTTTAACTTGTGATGAAGTTTTTATTTATTCAAATCACTTGTTAAGTTCAAACAGAGTAGAAAGCATAAAGCTTTAATCTCCAGAAATCAAAAAATACAAATTACGGGTTAATTTCTTAAGATTGTTGTTTTGGGTATACAATCTGTATATTTGCACAATACACTTCAATCTAAATTCAAGACAGTTTCAAGAACAACACTGAGGTTTAACACCTTTAACACAAGTTCAACATGACCAATCAAAGAAGTATGTTTATTTAACAGAAATAAGATGAAGTAGAAGTAGAACCAAGTTATCCAATTTCACGAAGTATTCTTAAGGAATTAATTCCCCTCAAGTACCTAAGGTTGCGGAATTTTTCCTCCCAGGATAAAATAGCTCACAATCTGAATGTAGCGGTACCTCAAACTTTCAGATTCCTCAAACACACTCAACGGTTGATGATCACAAAGAGTTTTTGAAAGAAGAAGAGTGTTTTTCAGTACTCAAAATTATGTACATACTTGAGAAAAAATTCAGGTATTTATAGTCATCAAGTGTCCCTTTGAAAAGAAAGCAATGGTTCATGGAAAGGTGTATCATTTCGGAACAGTCATATTTGTTCCTTCCAAAACAGTGTGTCTTTTCTGGACAGTCATATCCAATTGAACAGTCACCCTTTTTTTGAAATAGTGTCATTTCCTTAAAGGATTGTGTCCTTTTCGAAGTGTGTTTCTGCATGCTTTTGCATAGCGTACATGGAGAAAATATTTTCGTCGGATTTTGGATTAAAAAATTCACTTTTTTTTCAAGTTTTAGATTAAAAAATTTCACTTGTTTTTTTTAAGTTTTAGATAAACTTTGTCTAAAAAATTAATCTCTTGATCATTTGATAAATTCAAATTCGAAGCCGAAGCCGAGCGAGCGACAATGACGACGGCGCGAGGCACCTCTTCGTTCTTGCCTCACTATCCACTTGAAGGTGTATTTCTTAATAAAAACACATAAAAGTTGCTTTCTCCCTAGGACAAGTAGACTTTCCTTTAAGTGAGTACACTTTTCTTTTAAGTGAGAGTTCACTTTCCCTCCAAGAATTTCCTCCATTTTCCATTCATACATCCAATTGAACCCAACAACATTTGGCATTTATGGGACCCACCTCTCATTACTTTGCCACCTCTCATGTTCTTCTCACATTTTTTTATTTTTGAAAAATCCTCTAATTTTTTTTCTTTTTTGAGTTCTTACATTCTCTTTCAACATCTTTCATAACAATTAATTTTTAATTTTTATTTCATTATTTTACAATACTTTTTTGTATGTTAATTAATGTAACTTAAAATATATAATCTGCACCAAAAATTACACTACACCACCATATTGACATACTCATTCCATCTCAAGAGAAAAATTAGAGTTAGAGTTGTGTTTGATTATGAATATAAATTTGAGTTATTTTAAAAATTTTGTGAGAGAAGTAAATTGGCGTTTGGTCATAAATATTATTCACAATATTTCAGAATACTTTTTACTTTATTTCGAAATATTTGTTTGGCCCTAAAAATCATATATGTATTCCAAAATACGTTTCACAATTTTTTGTTTCTCGAAAAAACACCTCTTGAGGTGTTTTCACTTTTTTGGACTCAATACTTCTCCCACTTTATAAAAGAAATACATCCAAAGTATTAAATATTTTTGAATATACTATGGCAAACAAAACTCCAACTCTATTCTCAACTTCAATAATACCAAATAAAGTGAATATATTTTCTATTTTCATGGCCAAACGGGTCCTAAAAGTGATAAAAGTTTACATGTTTTCATTTTTTTCAAGTACAATTCTATATTGTATTTGAAATTCTCATGATCAAACGTCAACTTGTATTATATTTAGAATAAAGTGATAAAAATTTGAGAAAAAAAATTATCATAATCAAATGGACGCTTGGCAAAAAATTAGTTATTATGAATTAGAATTTCTAAGGATATTGCAATATTTCAACAAGAAAATTCTGAAAAAAAATAATGAAGATGGGAAGATAGGAAATAGTTGCGAACAATAGGTTGCACAAAGAGATTATATTTAATTTTAATGGTATTGACATTGAGCTTGAAGAAGAAAAAATATGAGAAAATGAAAAATGATGTGAAGGAAAAGACATAAAGAAGGGTTAGTGGACCCACAAGCCACATGTCCATCAAATAATAAGGCCTCATACAATTTTTGTTGGCTGTATGAGACTCAAAATAAAAAATTTTTTGTATAAGACAAACATGAGTGACGTGGAAAAATAACAAATTAAATAACAACATGCGACATTTAGGCCCAAAATAATTATAAAAATAATTTTGAATTAAAAAAAAAAGAAAAAATATTTTTAAATCCTTTTAATAATCTCCAAAAAATAATTTCCTAACCCCCTCTCCCTCTTCTTCCAATGACACTTCTCCTCTACCAGCACCGACGTCGATCACCAATAACCATCGCCTTCACCATCATCGGTCGCCAATGACTATCGTCTCTCTCACACTGATTTCTCACTTTCTCATTTTGATAGCATCAAAAACATTCAATCGTCGCATTCACCTTCTTCCAAACTAGGAATAATTCAAAGTACAAAGAAAAAATTCGTCGCAAGTAAAATTAATTCATTTCACTCCTACCAAAAATAATGAAGTTTCACCAATTTTTTTAATATAATTTTTCTGAAGAAAAATATAAAAACTTAACAAAAAAACAAAAAACAAAAGATGGGATGGAGGGGGTGGGGGTGGGAATAGGAAATTACTAGTTGCGGGGAACGTACAGTGGAGGGAGACGACCTTCTTCCTCCTTTTTAAATTAAAAATTAATTTAGATATACACGCTGCAAAAAGAAAAGTAAAAATATTGTTTAAATTATTTTATGCACTTTAAGAAAGTGCAATATACAATATTTGTCATGTCAGCATTTTGTATCTAATAAGAATCATTATTGAACAATTAAGTGCTTGATACAAGACTGGATTAAAGGATCTAAGTGAATTCCTCTATGTTGCTGCTTTACTCTATCTCACTTTCCTCCATCTACGTTTCTATCTCTCCCCACTCTCTTTTCATGATTTTTTTACGGCATAAATATTTGATTCTCCTTCAATCTTTTCGGAATAAGAAACAGGAAAATAGAGTGGTGGACTGAATAGATTTTCAATTGCTCGTAAGTGTCTTCTCCACATATTTATTATTTTTCAATCTCAAATTTCTATAAAAAGGATCTTTATCTCTATTTTCAACTACTTTCTCATCTTATGCATGAGCTTGTAAGGAATAATTTTTCAAGCTTTAAATTTCTGGAATTTTACGAGTTTTTTCTACTTAGCGGTATGTTATCATGTATTTTAAACAAAACCCAGGGTCTTTTCTCGTTTACTAGCATAAAAATCTCTTCTGAATACATCTTTATTATCAAATAATTCTTAATGTACTAAAAATAGGTGAATATATTCTTGAGAGGGGTGTATATTATATATTGAAATGCATATTGTAAACTATCTAATATTTATGATTGTGTTTCACAAGATTAATGAAAAACTCAAACATAGATAAGGAAAATATAGGAGTTGAAGTTCCATCAGAGGAAATAGATATGGATGAAATTGGACAGATTGTTTCCTATATAGATGTTGAAAATTTGAGAGACCCCCTACACTGGTAAGGAGTTTTAGTCACTTGATGATTCATTTAAGTTTTATCTTAATTATGCTTATCGCAGTGATTTTAGTGTCCGTCGAGGTTGTATGACAAGGTCACTAAAAGATAAATCAATAATTGGTCAAGAGTTTGTATGTTCAAAGCAAGAATTTCGGTTAAAAAAAAATTAGAAAGCAATAAATCACGAGATGAAATTAAAGAAGGATGCAAAGTATTGTTATATATGTCGAAGAAAGAAGAAGGTAGATGGGTTGTTTGAAGGCTTGTTGCTAAGAACAATCATTTACATCTTCAAATAGTCAAAAATTCTTGCGATCAAAAAGAAAAAATCGGAGGCCCAAAAAAATCTTATTGATTTGCTTGATAACTCTAGAGTCCGTCAAAGTAAAATAGTGTCAGTTTTGATAACTCAAGTTGGAGTTGTAGATCAGCTTAATTTAACAGGTAGAGATATTCAAAACTATTTGCGAACTAGGAGACAAAAAGATCTTGAAAAAGGAGATGCACAACTGATGCTTCAATATTTTTAAAAGTGTCAATCTGAGAATCCAGGTTTCTTTTACGCTATACAGATAGAAGTAGATGATCATTTAGCTAAAATTTTTTTGGGTTGATGTAGGATTGCTTATAAGAATTTTGGGAAAGTGGTTATTTTTTATCCTACGTATTTAACAAATAAGTGCAAGATGCCTTTTATTTTATTCATCGTATTTAACAATTATCATCAATCTATTTTATTTGGTTGTGCTCTACTTTGGGATAAAACTCAAGATACTTTTGAGTGTTTAATTCATACTTGGCAAGAAGCAATATTTAAATTAACACCCATACAATTATAACTGATCAAGATATTGCCATAACAAATGCAGTTGCAAGGTATTCCCTAACTGTGCACATCACTTTTGTATGCAGTACATAACAAAGAAGATTTCGGAATATCTAAGTCATGTTTATCATCAGTATGATGATTTTAGTAGCAAGTTTAGTTGGTGTATTCATGATACGACCACCCCCGAGGATTTTGAAATAATGTGGGGTGGAATAATGGAAATGTATGATTTATGAGAAAATAATTGATTGCAGAGAATATATGCAATTTGTGAAAAATGGATACCTGCATACGTGCGTACTACTTTTTGTGCAGGCATGTCAACAAGTCAAAGAAGTGAGAGTATGAATAAATTTTTTAAAGATTATTTGAATTCTAGTACTCCAGTGAGTGTATTTATAGTGCAATATGATAAAGTTATAGATGCTAGATATGATAAAGTAAAGGAGAATGATTACAAGACTAAATATTCAAGGTATGTCTTGAAAACTTTGTATCCTCTGGAGATGAAGCAGCGAAGAAATACACTAGAAAAATGTTTCAGATTTTTCAAGAAGAATTAATTCAGTCTCAAAAATTTGTCTTTGAAAGGTTTGAGGTTAAGGATGGAATAAACGTCTATAAAATGCATCAGCTTCAAAAGAAAAAGCCAACATATATCGAAAAAGTTGTTTGTTCATGCCACAAATTTGAGTTCATGGGAATTCTATGTAGACATGTCCTAATGGTATTCATAAAGAAATAGATTCACTCGCTTCTAACACATTATTTGTTAGATTGATGGACTAGAAATGCAATCAAAGAAAAAGCTATCACCCATCCTAATGAAACAAATAATTTGAAGCCTTCTACTTTGTGATTTAATAACATTATGATGTATTTTATCGGGCTAGCTGAACGACCTACAAGTTCTGTAAAACATTAGCAGTTCACACACCAAAGATTGTTGCAACTGTGTAGAGAGCTTGATGAACTTCCTTATGAATCTGAAGAATATTGTGTACCGAATGATCAAGTTGGTGAGAAAGATTGTGAAATGAATCAAGCTAGTGAGAAAGATTGTGAAGTAAACTCATGTGAACAAATTTAGGATGTTACTCTGTCTGACCTTTCAGTCGTGGTAACTAAAGGATGTCCAGAATCTTTAAGGAAGAAATATGCTTTAGAAGTTACTCAGAAGGTAAAAAAAGTCTATTCTCAGAAGATTAAAAAAGTCTGTTCTCCGAAGACCAAAAACGCAAAACAAAAATATATGGAACTTAAGAAAAAGGAGACGAAGTAATTTTCGTTACGCTGCATATTATTTTTATTTCACATTACTTTTGTAACAACTTCTAAAATTTCATATGTAGTTCTAACTCTAATGTCGAAACCGAACAGAAAAGTACAACAATATCTAATGAGGCTAATGCAACGGTAACAAGCTTATAATATTTTTATATCAGTTGGCTTATTTTCGTGTACCTTCTTCTCCAACTATAAAAATGCTTTTAAATTTTGTCATTTGATTCGTAAGCAATTTCAACGATATTCAGAATTTTATCAAGAGTATATGGAGAGCACTGATTATGCTTATGCCACCTCATTTATATTAAAGAACTCCTCTTACCTTGATCATGTCGTTTATATGTTGTTTACATGTTAAGGTGTGTGCTTAAGAATTATAACTTTCCTTTGAGGATTTGATGAAAGATGCTTCAACTCCATACCAATAATATCATCTTAGTTCATGAGTAAGAAGATAAGAGGATCTAGTGCCTTAGAATACAAAGGAACGAAGAATAAATAGTTCTTAAGACTTCAAACTCTAGAAGGTTTCTTGAAAAGCCTAAAATTGTCACAGAAAATGCTGTGAAATCTTTTTTGACTTTTGTATTATATGATGATTGATTTGAAATAGTTTGATCGTTCTTCAGACTTCAAAATTAAAAAGGCTTTTGTATTTTTGTTGGCAGGAATTTGTCATAGGTGTTCTTTTTCTTGTTAAAAATATTGTTTGAGTTAGACAAACTTAGAGAAGTGTATGTTTTTCTCTAAACTGGCTTGGCTCCTTTGTTGAAGAGAAAGTCAAAAGCTTTATCTTTGGCCATCTGTCACGAAAGTAGCAGTCCTTATCATATCGTGAACTGTATGCATGAAATTTTACTGATCTGAGCTTAATCCTTGAAGCAAGTATACATGCTTCATCTATTCTGCGATATTATTCTAATTCTATTCCTTCATTTAGTTCCTTCTGAATTACTTAACGAGAGTATTTTTCTCATGTACTAGGCAAGGAAGGATAAGTTAGATGAATGATCTGTTTATATGGTTTTAAGTACTTGGCATAATGGATATTATCATCTAACTTGAGAAGAAATCTTATTTTTCTAGTGTTTGATATGCTTTTCTATGCCACTAGCTCACTATGTTCTGCCTTATTGCTCCAATGCTTTCCCTTTTTTTCGTTTCTGAATATAACATCGAGTATCCTGATGGTTGATTAATTGCAACATAACCGCTAAAAATTAAAAGTGCATACATATCATTTGGCTATTTTGAAAAGTTACTCTTAATAAGTTCATTTCAACATATAAAGTATCTGATGCAAGCTATGTTGCGATAAACGAGATCCAAGCTATGTTGCTCGAACTCTCTAAAAATGGTACCGCAAAGATATCAACATACTTCTTGAAGAAGTCAATAAAGTTCTGCTGTTTGTTTAGCATTGAATCAGATACTTCTTGATGGAGGAATATCCCTAGGCCAATACCAATAGACTATGTTGCTCGGACTCTCTTGGATATTTCAAAGATGCAATACAATCACTATTTTTTTAGGATCCAACACACACTATTTTGAAAGAGTCTGAGAAACATAGTCAATACAAGCACATCAAATGATCAAAGGCAAAAGATTGTATCATAGATATGGAAGGTCTAGCATAAAATAGTTATGCAGTAATTGAGATTTGATCTTAGACAAAATTTATCTTGAAAACTGTATCAGAAATAGTTTTCAAATGAAATCTACATTTGCAGGTTGGATGAACCGACATTTGGTTACATTCATGACAATCATACTTCAAAAAGAGGATGCATGATATCTAGGTTTCCCAACTCATACTAGTGTTCTGGTTTACCTATTAGAACTGCTCGAAGGTTTAGTGCATAAAGGTTCATATGGGAGATGTTCACCAGCCTAAGCAAGATCAGATGATATAATTGGTGTATAACTATAAGAGCAACAACCCGGTAAACAAAGTATCCTACGTTCATATAAGATTGCCCTTCTTGGATGAAGCGCAACATCACAAAGGATTGTGATGTAAGAACCCTAAGCTTATGCAAGCATCATTAGTTGATTTGTAACTAGGGGTGGGCGTTCGGTATTTGGTTTGGTATTTTCAAAGTTTGGATTTAGTAATTCGGCAATTGGTATTTGGACGTAGATACCACATACCATACTTATAAATATCGGTTTGATAATTCGATGATCAATAAATTAAACTTCGATTCGATACAGTTTTTGGTAATACCGTATTAAAGTTGGAGATATGCAAATGTACGTTTAAACTTTAAAGAGTATATTTAGTAGAAACCCTATTTAGTATTCCTTTTGTTGCTTTTTTACGAATATATTACTAAGGTCCAAGAAATTTTTGGGACGACTAATACTATTAGTTATTAGGTTGGTTAGGCATAACGTATTATATATATATATATATATATATATATATATATATATATATATCGAATACCAAACAGTATTAATATCTTATACCAAACCCAATCCCGAATATCGAAATGTCTAAATTTTACTCCCATATACCATACCAAATACCGAATTATCGAATTCCAATTATCAAAATTTTCAATTCGGTTCAATAATTCGATTTTTGGTATTTTATGCCTAGTCCTATTTGTAACAGTATGTGTTATTTTTTGTTATATAGAATTTCTATCATGGACAAAAAGGCTATAGATCATGCACATGAGATTTTTCAAAATACTTACAAAGGTATGTTGTTTATATTTGGTATGACTTACTAATTAATATTTTATTATTTATAACTAACATTTTATTTAATTTTTTGTCATAGATGTAATTAAAGAATCTAAAATTTTCATTAATCTGATGTATATAAATATAAAAAAAATGTGAAATGAGTATTTTAAAAAATGAACAAGTATAATGAAGAATTGAAATATATAAAGAAATCAATCATTAGCTCCTCCATAAAAAACATAATCAATAAAGTGGCTTATGTAAAACATTTAAGATGAATTTCTAGTTTTACATTAATCAAAATAATGACAAAGCTTACACCACTGAGAAAGAGTCACCACTGAGTTTAGCTACGCAATCTGCTCATCCAGATAAAAAGTGTAAGAAGTGGGCGCACAGGAGAGGGGGGGGGGCGTATTTACAATCTACTCAATATATTTAAATTATGAATAATATAATAAATAAAATTATGAAACATATTTTTTTTTACATTACATGATTTTTTTCTTATAAATTTGATTAAAGTTGGTGATTGTTTTTATATATAAATTTGATTAGAGTTGGGGAGGGTGGGTGGGTGGAGGTTTTTTTTTTTAAAAAAACAATTAAGATGGGGAGGGAGGAGCTGGAGGTGAGGGTAAGGGTGGGATTGAGAGAGAGAGAGAGAGAGAGAGAGAGATTGAAGAGATGGAGAGACAATAAATTAAAAGTTGAACTTATTTTGCCAGTTTGAAATCTAGCCGAAGGTGGAGATGGGGCTAGGGTGGGATTGAGGAGGGGGAGCTCGAACTAATTTTGAGAATATAATTAACGTAATTAGATAATATATATATACTGAAGAGATGGAGAGACAATAGAATAAAATTTTAAATTATTTTGGACAATTTGAAATCTAAAAATTGTAGCACTAAATAATACAATAAAAAAAATGAAATGTACATGCTTTATTTATATGATTGTTTTTACTGATAATTTGGTTAGAGGAGGTGGGGGTGGAGGGAGGAAGGATTATGAAACATAAAACTTATTTTACAATTACATAATTATTTTTTCATATTGATTTGATAGAGGTGAAGGGATTGGGGGAGGAGAAAGTTTTTTAAAGAAAATTGAGGGTGGGTGTGTGGTAGGGGTGGAGGAAGGGTAGTCTTTGACAAATAATATGATAGTTGAACTTTAAGGTAATACAATTTAACATACTTGAACGAGATATTCTAATATGAAATGATTAGAATTAATATTTTAATAATATCCACGCATCGCACGGGTACATTTATTAGTAATAATCTAAAAGTAATAATAGTAGTACATACGTGTTGTTATTAGTAATAGTTGTAAAATAATAATAATAACAATAATAACAACAACAACAACAACAACAACAATAATAATAATAATACAAAAATTATGTATATTTATTTGTCAATTTGCAATTACACAATAAACCAACTAAATTTTAAAAAATATAAAATTTAATTTATCACTATTTCCCAAATCTACCAAAAAAACTTAAAAATATATATAATTAGCTTAAACAAATTTGTGTAGTCTTAGGAATTAGGAATACATAAATTAATAAATATTTAAAAAAGTGGAATAATTTTAAGTTTTTAAAAACACGGTTCAAAGATAAGGTACTATTTATGTTCAAAAGTAATTTAGAGAATTTTTCTTTTTTTTTAAAAAAATAATAAATACTTATGTTTCAAGAATTTCTCACTTTTATATGCATGTACAAGCTAAAATTAAAATTCTCTAAATTACTTTTGAACATAAATAGTACCTTATCTCAAGAATTTTCATTTTTTTTTTTTACAAAAATACTAAATACTTATGTTTCAAGGATTTCTCACTTTTATATGTATGAACAAGCTAATTAAAATTACAATTTTATTTCTCAACTAAGTATGTATTGTTTTTTAAAAAGTAAGGATAAAAAAAAAAGTAACAACATGATCTTTTTATAACTAATTGATATGATATTTGAATTTAAATTTAATGAATTTGAGTTGGAATGAAGTTTTATCTTCTTAACCTCTCTTATATATATACTCCTATAATAATATGTAAATATTAGTCTTCTTTCTCTTTTTCTGTCATTGATATTAGCTTATTTACTCCATTTTTCATATTTTTTGTTTTATGATTTATTTTAAAATTTTAACATTTTTATTTTTCATATATAGATGAGTGATGATTGTAACTGCATGCTATTTTTTTCCTACCACCTCCAAATTCAAATGAGTAATATTTATTCTGATATTGTATTTTAGTCTTAATAAAAGCTTAATTGGAATAAAGTTCTATCTTTTTAACTTCTCTTATATATACTTCTATGGTGATGTATAATTTTAAGTTCCTTCTCCAGTTTTTGTTATTGATCATTATATTCATCAATTAAATGAATTCTTTTTTATTTAACTTTACTATTGCTATATGCAGGTTATGATTGTTTAATAGGCTAATTTTTCCTACTATATCCAATTTTGAATTAATGTTCTTATCTTTTTTTTCTGTGATGCTTTTATTTTATTATTATTGTTGATTTGTAGAAGAGATAAAGAAGAAAGAAGAAAACAGAAAAACAGATAACTGCAAAAGTAGAAATTTTATTGATATAGTTGACCCAGCTTAAGTTTTTCTAATCTTGGGTTTGATATTATTGATCTCCTTTTTGATGTTTTATTTCATAATTTTTCTTTATTTAATCAATTGTATGCAATTGAAGTTATTTCTGTATTTAATATCACATTCACGAATTATTCTGTATTTAAATTATTTTTGAAAATTTGAAATTCTTAACTATAAATAATAATAAAGAAAAATATAAAACATAATTTTTTTTTGAATTGTATCATTAGTTTTACCCATATAAATTTGGTTAGAGATGGGGGAGGAGGAAATGTTAACAAACTAAAAATTTTAAACTGTGAATAATATAATAAAAAAAATATAAAATATATATTTTTTTATAATTAAAGAATTATTTTTTCATACAAAATTGATTAGAGATATGGAATTAGGGTGGGGTGGGGTGGGGAGGTGGGGAGGGGGTTGGTGCGTGTGGGAGGGGTAGGATTTATTTTTATTTGTTAAAAAAATTAAGGGGGAGGGGGGTGTGGAGATGGATGTACAGGTGAGGGCAGGGGTGGGAGGTGTGGGTGGGGGTAGATATTTTAATTTTTTCATAATTTATTGAAAAATAATATGATAGTTAATCTTTTTAAAAGTATATATGATTTAACATGCTTGAACGAGACACTTCAATATGAAGCAATTAGAAATAATATGCTAATATTATTCGTGCATCGCACGGATACGTATACTAGTATATTATAAAGCAAAGGACAAAACACTATAACTAGCCAAGTGGCAAGCTATTGTTAAGCCATGTGAAAATTCCTAGGACAAAGTCAAATTATTGTAATAAAATTTTGAATTAAAGAATATTAAATATTTGAATTTAAAAATGTATTATCCTTTTCAAACAAACAAATCACTATCTTAAAAATAGAAAAGTATACTTAAAGAGTCCTAAATAAACTCTAACTATTTCAAAAATTAATTCCATTTTAATACTATAAAATGTATTTGAAAATATTTAATTTAATAATAAGAAATAGTAGTACGTAGTAAAAGTGCTAACCAAAAAAAGTGTATAGTAATAGAACTATTGTGGTGATAATAAATAAAAATAATAGTAGTAGTAATAGTTTAATAATAATAATAATAATAATAATAATAATAATTAAAAAATTATTATTGTTATTATTATTTCATTAATTTTGTAATTATTTATAATTAAAAATTAAATAATTCAAGCTAAATTTAAAATGTCTTCAATTAGCCAGATAAGTATTTTTACGGATGTGAACTGATTTGACGTTAAATTTCCTTATTTTTAGGCATTTTGGAAGGAAAATTTATTGTATTTAGGTAATTCAATAAAGGATATAAGGATGACTACATCATTGTTATGAGTGGTTTTAATTATGGTAACTTATATATTTATTTGAAGCATAAAAATTTAAATGGTAAAATATTTACAAATAAATAATGATGAATTTATTAAAATTGATTTACTATTAATATAAATTAAAAGATAAAGATCGAAAAAATATTTAATTTGAAATTTTTTATAACATTTTTATAGTTTTAAATTGAAACTATAAAAGAGTAAAGGTTATTTTAGAGATATAACTTGTTAAATTTTTGAATTTTGAATTTCAAATGGAAGTTGCAGATTCTATTAAATATTGAAAACAAACTTTATACTAATAAAGTTGTATTTGAATTAACTCTTTCTATATAAACTAAATTTTCAATCAAACTTCTCATTTGTTCTTTAAATTCTTTTGAACTTATTCTGTCAAATTCATTTATTGCTTATACTGCATTCGTGGTTGGCAATATGTTTACATTAATAGATATGTACACAATTTGTATACTATTTAAAGCTTGAATTTGATTATTTTATTATAATTTGTAACAGTTTGTGTTAATTTTAGTTATATAGAATTTCTATCATGGATAAAAAGGTTGTAGATCATGCACATGAGATTTTTCAAAATACTTACCAAGGTATGTTATTTACATTTGATTTGACTTATTAATTAATTCTTTATTATTTACAACTAGAATTATATTTTATCTTTTTTTAGTCATAGATGTAATTAAAGAATCTGAAATTTTTACTAATCTGATGTACATAGATATCAAAAAAATGTGAAGTGAGTATTTTAAAAAAAATGAACAAGTATAGTGAAGAATCAAAATATATAAAGAAATCAATCATTAGCTCCTCCATAAAAAGCAAAACCAATAAAGTAGCTTATGTAAAACATTAAAGATGTATCTCCAGTTTACATTAATGAAAATAGTGACAAAGTTTACACCATAAAGAAAGAGTCACCACTGAGTTTAGCTACACAATCTGCTCATCCAGATAAAAAGTGTAAGAGGTGGTATGGGTGGAGGGAGTGGGTGGGCAGAAAGGGGTAGGGGGTTATTAACAATCTACTCAATATCTTTATATTGTGAATAATGTAATAAAGAAAAATATGAAAAATAATTTTTTTTACATTACATGATTGTTTTTTCTTATAAATTTGATTAGTGTTGGGGCAGGGCTGGGTGGATGAGAGTCCTTATTAAATAAAATTAAGGTAGGGAGGGATTGTGGGTGTGTTGGTGGTGGGTGGGAGGTGCTGGAGGTGGAGGGATTGGGGAGGGGAAACTTGAACTAATTTTGAGAATATAATGAACATAATTAGATAATATATATATATATATATATATATATATATATATATAGAGAGAGAGAGAGAGAGAGAGAGAGAGAGAGAGAGAGGGAGGGAGGGAGGAGGGAGAGAGAAAGTAAAGTGTTAAATTATTTTGGACAATTTGAAATGTATAAATTGTAGCACTAAATAATATTGTAAAGAAAAACTTGAAATGTACAAGCTTTGTTTACATGATTGTTTTTACTGATAATATGGTTAGAGGTGGTGGGGGGTAGAGGGAGGAGGGATTATGAAACATAAAACTTATTTTACAATTACATAATTATTTTTCATTTTGATTTGATTAGAGGTGAGGGGATTGGGGAAGAGGTAAGTAGAATTTATTTTAAAGAAAACTGAAAGTGGATACGGGTGGGGTAGGGTGGGGTGGAGATGGGGATAGGGGTGGATGAAGGGTAATCATTAAGAAATAATATGACAGTTGAACTTTAAGGTAATACGATTTAACATACTTGAATGATATATTCTAATATAAAATAATTAGAATTAATATTTTAATACTATCGACGCATTGCCCGGGTACTAGTATATTATAAAGCAGAGAACGAAACACCAGAAGAAGCCAAGTGGCAAGCTATTGAGAAGCGACGTGACAGTTTTTAGGACAAGTTTAATAATATTGTAATAAGATTTTTATAATTAGTTGAATTTGAAAATATTAAGCTTTATTCTAAAAAAAGAGTATCATTAATTTAAAACTAGAAACCTAAGATTGAAGAATTCTAAATTAGCTACTACTATTTTATAAACATATTCCTTTTAAATGTTACATGCATTTGAATACATTTGATTATCTGTAGTAGTTAAGATTTTTTTCAATGACGCTAGCCTACTCTAATCTCAACTATATGATTATGATTTAACAGAAAAAACCGACTTCTAAATCATTTTAAAGTTATAAACTACCTTAATAGACAATATTTGAACTATTATTAGGATTCAATTGATGTAAAAAAATGAACTTGAATCTATTGATAAATATTTTAGAATTGGCACAACAACTTGTTCTATATAGATTTAAAAAGACAAATATAATGTAATAATCCACTTGTCATCAAATGTCAAATTAAATTAAAAAATGCCAATACAAATAACGACGACGACGACGACAAGCACCACCAGCAACAACAACAACAACAACAACAACAACAACAATAATAATAGTAAATAAAAAAATACGTTTTGGGTTTTGATATTTGATAAGATAATTTGTTTACAAGTGATTTTAGTTTATAACAACTAAAAAACATTCTAGCCACAAAAATTTTGAACTAAATTTGATTATAACTTCCTCCATGGTTTTAGAGTTTTAGTGTTAACCAACTCTTTATCTTCATCTCAACTGTGTGATTAAAAACTAAAGCAGCACTATAAACGCATACATCGATAGCATTTCAAATTCATCCTCAGAAAAACAAAGTTGTTAGTTCTATAAAAAATGTCTACAAAAATCAATCTTGTTCTTAAGATATAGAATACTAAAATGCAATGGAGTTATACACACACACACACACACACACACACACATAAACACACTCCTACAGTTATATATAATATTAAGCTTTCTCCTTTTTTTCCTGTTATTGATTATTAACATTATTATTGAATTTATTGACCTCATTCCTCATATTATTTATTTTCTAGAAACTTTTTTTATTTTTATTTTTCATTTTTATATGTAGATGAGTGATGATCATGCATCAGAAGGGTACAATAGGAGTGAGTACGGTGCACTTGTACTTAGTAGGTATTATAGGCCGATCAAGCAAAGTAGAAATAAAATATACAAAATACACAGTAAGGGTACATCACCTTCAATTAGAAAATGCCCCACAACAATAGCCCACACCGCTTGCACTAACAGTTCTAACATATTTATCTATCGCATAAACTACAACACCACCACCAGGTAGAGCATAAGTATACATTATATCATATACAAGTAGAAACTAGGAAGAACATGTATATACAAGATTGTCAAGTGAAATTAATGAATCATAGAACAAATAGGGGTATGACAAGTTAATATGACAATTAAATCACAACATACCGCAATAAAGTAAGTGCAATGTGTAAGATGATGATGATGATGACGAAGATGGTGATGATGCATGAGACCGTCGTATAGTCTCCGTATATACCTACATGGCTAAAACTTTTCGATGTAGGATCCATAGAGGGTTCGTCAACCCATATGTAATCTATATATCATAGCTCCTATAGAGATACAGGTTCCCGATGTAAAACCCATAGGGGGTTCGTCAACCCGTATATAATCCATATTCCATATCACAATGAGTATTTCCACAATTAATCACATGATGTATTTTTACAACCAACCACAATGATATAATTTCACAACCACGTAAGCCAACAGTCACTCATTATTTCCAACCATCCGTGAATTTTCATATATTTTGTATGACAATATAGTATGAATACATCAGAACATACAAATGGTCCCACAGACATTTCAACAACATGATATCATTATTCACATGTATTTCAGGCTATCAACATCACCTAGGATCCACTCGATCACACATATCAAATAATGTCACAAAATTAATAATTATATTACATATAGGCCCCCACCCGGGTCCAACATATTAAGATAGCCACATTCATTATTAGTTCTCATCCCCTTAACAAGCATTTTGTACCAACATATACTACCTAGATCAGGTCTGAAAGAGTTAAGCCATTGTCTATCTCAATGTCGAAATCAATCCGCAACACGTTACACCGCGACCTTATTTCTCACGAATGATATTGAAATCAACTAAAATCAAGAAATATAGAACCTACATGTCAAAACAAAACCAACTATACTTATATTACCTACTTTTAATTTGGGATCAAAATGGACTCCCGAAATGAGTTTTTGAAAAAGAAGGGCAAAATCATAACTTTATTCCAAAAAACATGTTACCTATACTTTTAGGAATCTATAGCTTAAAACCCAAGTCAAAACGAGGTTCAAATTGAAGAAAATCTATTTTTAAACTTTATCGGGTATAACTTTTGAAATTCAATTTAAAATAAAAAACCGAAGTTGTTTTAAAGATGAAATCGAGGAAAAATAAGTAATTATAGGATTAGGAAGATTATTCAAATGAAAAGGAGTAAAATTGGGGTTTAAAATCAAGCCCTAAGGTTTTAGGGTTTTGAGAAATTAATCAAGAAATTCACTAAGAGAAGGATAGATTTTAACCTTAAATTTGTAAAAGAATTAAGAAATAGATGCTAATCTAGATTTTCAAGCACCCATAAGCTTTACTTTTAAGCTCTCCAATTATTTTAGGATTTTTGGCTCTTAAGAATGAGTGAGAAATGGCCAATCGCAACCTAAGGGGTCTATTTATACCCATGCCAGGCTCTCAGATGTTGCAATAAAAAAACTAGGTGTGTGATCACACTGCCTGGCTGCAGGACCAAATATGGCGATCGCTATTGGGCGTGGTGCGATCGAAGTACTCTCTGCCATGACAGATGACAACTGAAACTTGGTGAATTTTCAAGTTTTCACTAAGGCCTCGGGATTCATTCGAAATCTAATACACGCAAATGAACTATGTAACCATACTAATTCGACGCTCTGAACTCTATAGCGATATCAAATTTTTGAAAAGATATCATTTTCACATGGTTGACCCCTAAATCCAAAATTATAATTTTCCAAACTGAGTTTGAAATGAGATTTAAAAGCTATAAAACCAAACCAAATATGTTACCACCCTAAAATCGATGTGCCATTCGTTGCACAGATCAAAAGATAACCACATAAGTTCATAATAAGAGTTTCAAAGCCACCAAAAATGATAATATCACATAAATGGCATAAAAATACATGTGGAATCGTGCTAACCACCCCCACCCTATAAATACTATAATGCAACTATGGAGAGAGGTAAAAAGGTCAAATCACATAGAAATATGTAATTTGCATATTTCATCAAATTTTAGGTCGTTATATCATCCATGGCTAAAAATATAGTTCGACCTTAAAGTAAGACAAGGAAATACATGAATCAACAAAGATCTGGATAAAAGAACTACACATATCAGACTCGACCTCTCAAGTACCCTCATCTATGAGTCAATGCTGCCACTGAATCTTAACCATAAAGATAACTCTAATGTGAAACTGCCTAACATTCCTAGCCAAAACGGAGACCGACTTCTCAATAAAAGTCAACCGCACATCTAACTGAACTAACCCCCAATAAATGAAATGGGACTCATCCAAAATGTAATGGCAAAGCATAGAAATATGAAAAACTAGATGAATAATCGATAAATCTGGAGGCAAAGCTAGCTCATAAGCCATATTACCAACAGTCTGAAGAATCTCAAATGGAATAGCTTGCTCCTTCATCCAAATCTCATCACACCCTTCACGGGTGAAACTCAAAGGAAAACACTTTCACCAATACCAAATCTCAAGGCATGAAGTCTACGATCAGCATAATACTTCTACCTACTCTAAGCCTCTTGAAGTCTATCCTAAATAATTCGAACCCTATCTGAGGACTCATGAAGCAAGTTCATACCTCAAGGTCTAACCTTAGAAACATCAAACCAACCAACTAGAGAGCGACAACGCCTGTCATACAAGGCCTCTAAAGGAGCCATATAGATACTGGAATGATAACTATTATTATATAAATTTTTGCTAAAGCCAAATGCTATTCCCATGAGCCACCAAATACATCACACACACAGGGGATATCTTCTAAAACCTGGATAGTTCGCTCGGACTAACCATCAGTTTGGGTATGAAATATTGTGCTAAGGTCAACTCGCATACCCAACTCATCCTAAAAAGTCTTCCAAAAGTATGAAATAAACACAGAACCTCGATTTAAAATGATAGATACCGTCACACCATAAATTTGCACAATCTCATAAATATAGATACGGGTTAGCCTCTCAGCACTGAAGGAGACCTACACCAAAAGGAAATACACAGACTTGGTCAATCGATCTATAATGACCCAAACACTATCAGGTCTATGGAAAGTATAAGGCAGCCCGATCACTAAATCTATAGTGATTTTTCCTACTTCTACTTAGGAATGGGTAACCACTGAAGTAATCCATTAGGTCTCAAATGCTCGACCTTCACCCACTGACAATAAAAGCAATAAGATACAAAATCCACTACATCTTTCTTTATATCACCTCACCAGTAATACTGCCTCAAATCATGATACATCTTAGTCACTCCTAGGCAGATAGATTACCTGGAATAATGAGCCTCCTCCAAAATCAATCTAATCCAATCACCTAACCTCGACACACAAACTCGACCCCCAATCTCAAAACACTATCCGAATCAAGTGAGGCTTCCTTAGCCTTTCCACTCAACACATTATCTTGAATCGATCTCAATACCACATCATCAAACTGACGAGCTCAAATCTGCTCCATCAAATAAGATCTATCCTCAAAAAATACCAAAACACACCCAGGTATCGAAATATCAAGTCTTACCATCTGGTTAGCTAAAGACTAAACCTCTAAGGCCAAAGGCCTTTCATGGGTCAAAATATATTCCAATCTACCCATGCTAGTTGAATTTTGGTTCAAGGAATCAACAACCATATTAGCCTTATTCGGATGATAAAAAATAGTCAAATCATAATCCTTAAGTAACTCAAGCCAACAACGCTGCCTCATATTAAGATCTCCTTGGGTGAAGAAGTACTGAAGGCTATGATAGTTTGAGAAAATCTCATAATAAACTCCATATAGATAGTGCCTCCTCTCATGAGGCTTTAACTAGCGAGATACATAAGACACCACCTTGTTGATGTTTTAGCTTATGACAAATATTTTACATCTTTTTCAAGGGATGATTGTACATTTTCAAGCAACTATTGTTGTATTTGATATTAGATTTTTGTGTTTTCATGTCAAGGACTTAGCTAAAGAAGTATCTTGGAAAAAAAGGAGAAAAAAGACATTGACGGTCAAACTGATGGACCGTCAGCCATGTGACGGACCATTAGAGTGATCGTCAAGGCTAAGTAGAATGGACAAAGTAGCTGACCCAAGTGAAGATCCAAGTGACGGACCATCGTACCTCTGATGAACCATCAACTTGGCTATCAGGCCGAAATAGAAAATGTATCCTCGAGTGATCAAGTAATGATCCAAGTGACGGACCGTCAGACTATTGATGGGTTGTCAACATGGCCGTCACCCCTTAAGTAGAATAAGGCAACTTGGGACCATCAGTGATGGTCCAAGTGATGGACCATCAGACTATCGATGAGCCATCAACCTGACTGTCAACTTCGATGCGGTATTACTGAGTTCAACTTTAAAGTCCCAGTACCTGGAATCATATAAATAACTAGTCAAGGTTTAGATTAGGCATTTTTTAATTTATCTTTTATTCATTTTTCAACTTTTGAACATCTTATAACTTATTATTCTTTGAGAAAGAGCTGAGATAATAGATCTAAACATTTTTCTACTATTCTTCTTTGAAGATCAAGGAGAACAATTATGGGAACTTTCGTAAGTGATTCTTTGAATTAATTTATGAACAAAACAATGTTTTTTTCTTCTCTAGAGATGTGTGGCTAAAATTCTCATAACTAGGGTTATGAGAGCCTTGATGTGATTTGTTATTTAGGGTTGTGGGATTGTGTGAATTCAGTAACAAATTACAATTGCATAAACTCTTATTAATTATAATAATCTTTCTTGGTTGCAAACTTGAAGGGTAGGACCAAGAACACCACTTGTTTGATTAGAAATGTATGTGTTGGGAAAAAGAAAGATTTACAAGGATCTCAAAGACTTTAACCTTTGGGTTAAGGGTTGATGCCTTAAAGGATCAACCCATTTGAAAAGTTAATTGAATATGTTAATTATACTCTCTAAGTTTGAGTTAATTAAAGAGTAATAATCTATTAAGGTTGAGAAACAAATAGATGAAGTCTAGAGTTCGATATATTCTTGCAATTGGAATTTGTTATGTATGAATTAGAGAGAACCCACAACCTTGACTGCTATGACATCTCAGTAAACATAATCCTAGTTTTACTATTCTCATTGAATTAAAACTTTACAAGAATACTTTCTAGTTGAAACCCGATCTACTACAATCTTATTTCACTATTATCAAACAAACCCCCTTTTTACCTCGAAACCTTTGATCAACCATCCATTAATAATCATAATGCTTAATTTACATAGTATTCCATGTAGGATTCAAACCCAACCTAGTTGGGTTCTATATTTGATGATGATCGATTACACTTTCTAATGAGTGTTGTAATTTAGGCATATCAAATTTTGGCACCGTTAATGGCGAATACGGTTGTCAATTAAGTTTATGAATGTTAATTGACATTTGGTCAAGTTTCCTAATTTTACTTTTATTTGTTATTTTTGTTCTTTGCAGGATAATTGTTGTGTATGCCAAGTACAAGGAGGTCAGGAAAACCATTATTACCCTTCCATCCAGAACCTCATCTTATTGGAAGAATGGTTGATCAACAAAAAGTAGATAGACTAACCGCCTTGGCTAGAGCTCAGCTGAATCAATAGAATGTTGGTCAACCAGCGCGTCATCTTTATACAGATAATGTGGACCTTAGAGATGATGATTTATTGAATCCATCTAACTAAAGACGTGCAGAGGATGTGGCTGCACTTGTGAACTAAAATATGAACAGAAATAGCCATTTCAGAGCGAGACCAGATCGCCAAGTTGTGTATCTTGAGGAGGATGAGGATGGTATGGATGGAGCAGGTGCAACCGGAGCTATTATTCCTTTACCATTGTCACCCGAAGCTAAGTTCAATATCACGAGCACCTTGATTAAACTACTTCATTTGAAGGGGCTGTTTGATTGACTTTTGGGTGATGATCCGAATATGCACTTAGTGAATTTTTTTCACTATTTACAAGTCTTTTAATAACCTAGGAGTAGGGCAGAATGCTATCCTTCTGTGCCTATTCTTGGTGTCTCTATCTGGGGAGGTAGCACTATGACTTAATAGGTTGACTCTTGATTCTATAACAAACTGGAGGCAGTTGAAAAGTGCTTTCCTAGAAAGGTTCTTTTTGTCATCCAGGATATTACAGTTGAGGGATGAGATCAGTAACTTCAGGTAGCTTCCAAATGAGGCTCTTCATGAGACATTGGAGAGGCTTAAGAAAAAGTTAATATAGTGTCCCAATCATAAAATAACTGACATATATTTGATGAAGACTCCATATAAAGCCTTGAATTCTATCACGAAGCCAGTTGTGGATAATGCTGCAGGTGGAGAATTTATGGTTCTTACTTTTCCAAAAGCTTTTGAAATGCTTGATAGGATGAATAAATAGAGTAGATCTTGGCATACCAGGGATTCTGAGGTAGTAAGCTCTACTATGTCTAGTGGTATATCTATGGAGCAATGCTGGAAAGAGGATGAATTTGACCAACATATAGCGCACATAAAGACCCAGATAGATTTGCTTACTAAGCATTTACTATCTGGGAAGAATGAAAAAGTGAAAGCCGTGGGTTCGCAAAGTAGAGCTGAATCCAATTTCAAGGAAGAGGCTAATTATCTGAACAACCAGGGGGTTTTTGAGGAAACAACAAAGGGAATCAAGGTCGGACGTACTATTATAAAGCTGGTTACAGAGATTGTGACAAAGGGAACTAGAAAAATAAAAATGACAGAAGTGGATTGTATGTGCCTCCTGGAAATCATGATAACGTAGCTACTAGTTCAGGTAAAATATCCATGGAAGACATGATGGAAAAGCAGTTAAACGAGGTGGAGGCAACCAATACCGGTGTAACAATGATGAAGAGTGATTTATCTTCTATGATTCAGTTGGTGGATTTGTATTTAACCTCTATAAAACAGTTGGAGAAGTAGATAAACCAACTTTCATGATATTTAACCAAAGAAAGAGTGGTACTTTGCCGAGTGACACAGTGCAAAACCCATAAAATGATGGGTCTTGCATGGCGACTACTACCCACAGTGGTAAAGTACTAACCGACCCTTTTGTGGGCTAATCTATAAGTGATGCTGTAGTGGAGTTGGATGAGAAAGCAGAAAAAAACCATCCAGTGGAGTCTGAGAAGCTGGATAGTGATGATATTCCATCTACCCATCAGTAACTCGATAAGTTAGATAAATACAAGAGAAAAAGGGGAGAAGCAGTGGTTAAAGTAATGCTAAAACCACTCCCTCCATTCCTACATCGATTGAAGAAAAAGATGAAAGATACAAAGTTTATCAAGTTCATGAAAATGCTGAAACAGTTGTCTGTGAATATGCCGTTGGTGGAGGTACTAGAATAAATACCTGGCTACGCTAAATTCATGAAGGACCTTGTCAAAAAAAAGAGGACAGTGAGCTATGAATCGGTGGGAAATCTCCACATTGTAGTGCCATTTTGACAAGATCCTTGGTGCAAAAAAAAGCAGATCCGAGAGCACTTACCACCCTATGTACTATTGGATCATTGGAGTTTGCAAAGGACCCGTATGATATTAGGGAGAGTATTAATCTTATTCCACTACAAATTTATAAGAAATTAGGTTTGGGAAACCCCACACCTACTAACATAAGGCTTGTGATGACAGACAGATCAGTGAAGCGACACGTTGGTGTATTATATGATGTGCTTATGAAGGTGACCCGTTTTATTTTTCCTGCTAACTTTGTGATCCTAGATTGCAAGGTGGATTTCAAGGTTTCCATAATCTTAGGTAGACCTTTTCTTGTAACTGGGAGCGTGTTGATTGACTTATGGGCAAATGAGCTATAGTTTACGCTCAATGACGAGATTGTTTGATTTGATGTCTGCCAGTAAATGAAGAAATACAAAGAGATGAGTGTATTCTCCATTATAAATATTTATTATGAAGTTGAGTGAGACGTGTCGATCGAGGAGAAATTTACTGTTGAAATTTTTGCTATAGTCTTGATAAATTTTTATAGCAAAGGTATCGAAGAATATGAGATAGTATATGCCTTAACAGGAATGGGATCATATTCATATTCTTCAAAGAATCTAGATTTGAACCTCAAATATCGCCCAACACTACCGGCTAAGCCATCTATTGGAGATCCACCGGTGTTGGAGTTGAAGGAGTTGCCGAGCCATCTATGATATGAGTTTCTAGGTAGTGGAAACACCTTACTTGTGATTATTGCCGCTATTATTGGTATTCCTTTGGGTATTGCACTCATAAGATCCAGCTTGAGAAAGATTACATACAGACTGTTGAGCATCAATATAGGTTGAACCCACCAATGCAAGAAGTGGTTAAAAAAGAGATCATTAAATGGCTTGATGTAGGGGTAGTGTACCCCATCTACGACAGTAAGTGGGTAAGTCCTGTGCAATATGTGCCCAAGTAAGGGGGCATAACTGTGGTCGTTAATGAGAAAAATAAGCTAATTATACTTAGACTAGTCACCAGGTGGAGAGTTTGTATGGATTATTGGAAGTTAAACTTGTGGATTCTGAAGGATCATTTCCCAATGTCCTTTATGGATCAAATGCTTGATCGCCTGGAAGGAAGGGGTTGGTATTTCTTCTTAGATGGGTTTTTAGGATACAACCAAATTTTAATTGCTCCCAAAGACCAGGAGAAGACAATATTCACATGCCTGTATGCTATATTTGTATTCAAGTAGATGCTGTTTGGTCTATGTAATGCACCTACCACTTTTCAATGGTGCATGATTCTATCTTCTCTGACATGGCTGAGGACACCTTAGAGGTGTTCATGGATGATTTTTTGTGGGTGGTAGGTGATTCTTTTGAGTTATGTCTGGTAAACCTGAGTAGAGCATTGCAGAGATGCTAGAAATTCAATCTGGCATTGAATCAAGAGAAATTCCACTTTATGGAAAAGAAGGGAATTGTTCTTGGACACCGAATTTCAACCAAGGGGATTGAGGTCGACCGGGCAAAAGTAGAGGTGATAGAGAAATTACCCCCTCCCATCTCTGTAAAGGGAGTTCGTAGTTTCTTGGGAGATGTTGGATTCTACCATAGATTTATTAAGGAATTATCCAAAATTGCAAACCCACTGTGAAAATTATTGGAGAAGGAAGCTAAGTTCGTATTTGATGATGATTGAAGGAGGACATTTGAATGCCTTAAGAAGAAGCTTGTGGATGCCCTTATTATTGTTGCTCCAGACTGGTCTAAGCCTTTCAAAATCATGTGCGATACAAGTGGAGTATCATTTGGGGCATGCTTATCTAGAAGCAAGAAAAATTATTCCACCCCATTTATTATACAAAAAAGGCATTGAATGGGGCACAGAAGAATTACACTACTACTGAGTAGGAACTTCTTGCGGTTGTCTATGCTTTTGAGAAGTTACGTGCTTACTTGTTGGGAACCAAGGTGGTGGTTCATATAGACCATGCTGCCTTGAGTTTTTATATAGAAAAGAAGGATGCAAAACCAAGGTTAATCAGATGGGTGCATCTTCTACAAGAGTTTGACTTCAAAGTCAAAGATAGGAAGGGATGTCAAAATCAGGTCGCAGACTATCTATCTAGACTTGAGGAAGATCAGGAAATCACTAATAAATGTGAAATTGATATTGCATTACTTTATGAGCATATCCTTGCTCCTGTGCTTAAAAGATTACCTTGGTATGCAGACTTTGCCAATTATGTGGTAAGAAATCTTATTCCTGAAGACTTTTTCTTTCATTAGAAAAGGAAATTCCTCCATGATGCCAAGAGTTACTTTTGGGATGAGCCATATTTATTCAGATGGTGTGCCAATAATATTATCAAAAGATGCATCCAAGAAGTTGATATGTAGAATATTTTGGAAGCCTGCCATGCTTCACTAGTCGGGGGTCACCATGAAATGATCGCACCGCAAGGAAAGTGATATAAAGTGGCTATTATTAGCCAACCTTGTTTAGGGATGCCTATGAATTTGTGAAAGTATATGACCAGTGTTAGAGGCAAGGTCAATTTTGAAACACCATGAGATGCCTATGACAAAAATGCAAGAAGTTGAATTGTTCGACGTTTGGGGTATCAATTTTATGGGACCCTTCGTCAGTTTCTTTGGGTTGAAATACATATTGCTTATTGTAGATTAGGTATCCAAATGGGTAGAAGTGGTGGCTCTGGCTGACAACGAAGGGAAAAGAGTGGTAGCCTTTCTCAAAAAGAACATATTCTTACGTTTTGGAATACCGCATACTATTATAAGCGATGGGGGATATCATTTTTGTAACAAAGTCTTTCGGGCTGCATTGGCAAAATGTGGGGTGAAACAACATAAAGTATCAACTCCATACCACCCACAGACTAGTAGGCAAGTGGAGATTTTAAATCAGAAGATTAAGCCCATCCTCGCCAAAATGATGAATGCAAGTAGGCAAGATTGGTCTCAAAAGGTCGATGACGCCTTGTGGGTGTATTGGACTTCTTTCAAGGCATGACACTTGCCGGTTGAGTTGGAACACAAGGCATTATGGGCACTCAAGTGGTTGAATCTGAATTGGAATGAGGCAACAGAATTACGACTGGGGCAGCTGAATGAGATGGATGAATTCCATTTTGGGGCTTATGAAAGAGTAGACTTATACAAAGAAAAAATAAAGAGATACCATGATTGGAAGATTGAAAAGAGGTATTTTTAGAAATGTGATTGGGTGTTTCTCTTCAACTCGAGAATGAAACTCTTCCCAGGTAAAGTTAAGTTAAAGTGGTCTGGCCCATTCAGAGTTAATCAAGTCCACCCTTCGGGAGTAGTCAAACTCGAAAATAAAAATGGGAGCGTCTTCAAGGTCAACAGGCAATTATTCAAATTATATATTGGTCCAATGGAGTTGGTTAAGTACTTGGGTGTAGTCTATCTTGATGAAGTCTGAGTAATCGAGATGACTGAGTTGTGCTATGATATTAAATTAGGCATTTGTGGGAAGCAACCCACAATGTGTTTTTTTAAGCATAGTTAGAGTTATTTGTTTATTTTGGTGTAAATTGATATGTTTGTGAAGTGTGCAGGATTGAGAATGCAGAAAGACAAGATTTGATCCAGTTGAGAAAAGTTGACGGGAAGGTTGACGGATCATCAAGGTCATGACAGACCATCACTAAAATCATCAAATCCATGGTCAAATAATGGACATTCTGGATAAGGATTGACGACTAAGTTGACGGATCGACAAATATCCGATGGATCATCAAGACCACCATCAACATGAAGCTAAAAAATAAAGTTTTTAGATAGGAATGATGGGAAGTTCGATGGATCGTCACCTCTGTGATAGTTCGTTGACCTAACCATCATAACATGGCAGGTTGATCGTAGTTCTGGCAATTCTTGATGGTAAAGCTGATGGATCGTCATGTACCTAAAGGCCCATTGAAATGTCCATAAAATTAGCCCTTGTTTTTAGCGGACCTGGTCGATTAAATTTAATGATGAATGATTTATCCTTATCCAACCCAAACATCTTTAAATTGATAAGAGAAAGCGGTTATGAAGGTCACCACCCTTTTTAAATCCTAAGACCATTTATATTCTTCTGCATTCAAAGTATCAGGATCTTTTATCATCTATTAGGACTCTCCTTCTTTCCTATTCTCTCCTATTTAAACAACCCTCTCATTTTTTTATTCTTATCATAAAGCAAGTTAGGTCTTTTATTGATAAAATAATTCAGTAGTTATAGTAGTTGTGAAAGTCTACAAGTTCAAAGTGGTGAAAAATACTGCAAGACCAAGGTATGATCGCAACTTTTATCTTCTTTTTAGAATGATAAATATGATGTGTGTAAGTGTTTAATGCTTGAAAAGAACTTCATCTTGTTTTCTTTTGCATTGTTGTGCTTCTGACTAAGTCAAACTCTGTTAAATGTTATCTGGGTGAATTCTGAGTAACCCATGTACCAAAAATGAAAAAACATGTGTGTTTAGGTTGATTTTGTACCATTGTTGTGTGCACAATTGAGTAATGTATGCCAGGTGTTCGAAAAATTTCCTAAGTGAAACTCAATGTTGAAAAATCAAAGTGACGACCACCTTGATAGACCATCGGAAACTTGATGGACCATCACTTTGACCGTCGAAAAGTCTTTGAAAAAATGGGTTACTGGTTTAGCCGTGATGGACGACCTAACGGACTGTCAGACCCCTGACGGTCCGTCATGTTGACTGTCGCTGGGTTATGTAAAAACTGCTTCACTATCTAAGCCTTGACGACCAGGGTGACGTACCGTCACGACCCCGACGGACCATCAACCCACCCATCAAGTCAAGTTTACAACAATTTATTTTTCCTGATTGTCATCCAATTGTTTCTTGATACGTTGTTCAGGAAAATGGCACGTAAGCTACCTATAAGCAGAGGTGGTGGTAGGAATCAACATGGAAGGGGCATAAATGAGACGGCGTTAAGTTAGGAGGCTCTGGCTTTCAACACTCAGCAAATGGATAGGATGAATTAGGCACTCCCCCAGTCTAAAAAGGAGAGAGTGAGAGAAATAGCAGTAGCACAAGTTCGAGCCCCAATGAGAAAGAGGTTAATGCATCAAACCCCGACCAAGTTGAGGCATTAAAAATTGAGGATGCCAATGTGGTCAAGAGCAAAGACCCTCAAACATAAGTAGCAATAAGGTGACAAGTTGAAGGAGCACGGGATAAGTACCTTGATGGACTAGAATCAACTACAACCAGGCCAATCAAGAGGCCAATATATGAAGAGCACCAAATTGTGATGACCGAGTTACGTGAGTATCCAGAGCTTGAATGGTAATTTAATTAGTATGAGTTAGTGTGGATGAGGAAGCCTCTCAATCATACCAACCAAATCTTGTATGGGAGTTTTTTGCCAATTATTTGGCACTAGCAGAGAAAGGCTGTCCCAAGGGCTTAAAAATTTCAAACTTTCCCAACAAGGAATAAATTTCAGTCAGAGAGGTCACTATTGATATATCAGCCCGTACACTGAATAGGATGCTATTTGGGCCTGACTATGTAGCACCGCCTGCGGTTCTAGAGTTTGAGCATCGTATGACTACAACATCTACTCAAAAGCCTAGGTTATCTAGGCTCCTCACTAATAATGGTAACCCATCTTTGGAACTCAATCTAAGAGAGTGCATTGCTAAATCATTCCTTATCTTTCGAGCTAAGTTTTCATGGGCCATTGTTAGACTAAGGTTGATGCCGATGGGGGAAGAGGATAATTTAGACAGTTATAAGGCAGTGTTGGTGGATATTTTAATTATCATGCTGAAGATTGATTTTGGCCAAATTATTGCTGATGATATATTTGTTCAGGCTCACAAAGTGGAAAGTAGTTACCATTTTCATGATTGATTACAAATTATGCAGGCAAGCCAATGTGTCTTTGATTCAAAGAGTTGACAATCAAGTTCGGGAAACTCACAGGCAGGGTACCAAAAAAATCTAAGGATGACTTAAAATATGAATTACGAGTCAACAAACCTCATGCTTATCAGACGCAGTTAGCTTCAGTCCCCGATACTTCTGAGATTCCTACAGGTATGTTTTACCTATTACTACTTATGTGCTGCCCGATTATGTGTTGCCTAGTACTTCTATAGGATCAACATCTATGCCGCCAATGAGTGGGACTTTAGACACTGCATCTATCCCACCTCAATATTCAGAGTACAGGCTAACACAGGAAAATTTTGCCAAGTCTGTTAAGCAATAAAAAAAGTTTGAGAAACAGTTGAGCACCTGTGCAAAATAGTTCAAGCCCTTTTTTGATCACATCGTTGATGAAGCTTTAAAGCCTTATATGCCGATTCAGTCTAGAATGGATGATATAGAGGAGCACATAAATAAGAGGCTCGACGAGCTATCGTTGCCGAATTTTGCAAAATTTATGGTAGAGTTCAAGTAGGCATAAGATCGTATAGCCGATCTTAAGAAACAACCAATACAACCTGCGTTTGATCAATCTTTGTTCATTAGTGATGAAGATGAGGGCCTTGTTGACCTAATGGGAAACTCATTAAAAGAGAAAGGTAAATAAGTTGATGAAATTGCTGATAGAAAAGCTTCAAGGAGAAGGAGATGAGAGGATATGACAGCAGAAGAAAGAGAAGTCAGAGATCTAAAGAAAGCTACAAATAAACCAAGGAGAGATAAAGAAAAGAGACAAAATAGGTTGCAAATAAAGTTGTAGGAGTTTCAACCAGGTTTGCCCCAACTAGAGGACCAATTCTAGATCTGGTTCCTATTGAGATGCCTCTTAGCCAGGAGGAAGCTAATTTGAGTACCCCTACCACCATAGGGGTCAACATTACTGCACCCAAGGAAATAGAAGCCTAACCACACTTTATTGATTCATCAGCCTGAGAGGCTTTACAAGTATTCCACTCTTTTGTACTTTATCTTAATGCATTTGAGGATAAAGTATTTTTTTAGTAGGGTAGGGTGCTTGTTATGTTGTAATCAGCACGAGTGTTTTTGTTGCCTGTGTTCCTTTTCTCCCGTGTGCTATCTAATAGAACTGACATATTTAGGTTAAATATTTATTATTCTTTTAATTTACATATCGTCCCATGTTTATAAATGCTATTTTATTTCCTTTTGTCACCCTTTTTTTTATATATGGATGATAAATGAATGTGGCAAAGTACTTTGAACATGTTTGTATGACTATTATTTCCTATCATGTTGTATATGTTGAACAACCATTTGTGATTTTGTGATTGGCATTAGGATACATAAATTAATTAAGCATGATCATGTGATGTAAATCCCAAGAGTTGGTAGAATAAGTGTTAACTCATTTCCTGTGTGTGCAAGTGTTTGTTATAGTTCTTGTATAGTATATACAGCTAGAACTTTCCTGGTTTATTGATATTGCCTTGTGATTGATTCAATGAGATAGGATAGATGCCTCCTTCGATTATTAGTCCACTTAGCCATAAAGAATGACCCTCCAAAAAGATTTTTCCCTTTTTGAACCCTTTTTGAGCTTATGTTAGTGTTTATTCATTCCCAATAACCGTGATTCACTCTCTTTAGGATTTTAGCACCTACTTTGGCCCTGGTCTAAATTTTAGATATCGTGTAACTTGACTTAGGCAAAATGCCTAAGTTGAGGGTGGCTACTGTAGGTTAATAACAGTCTAACTATAAGTGGTTTGGAATTGGAATAAATTATAGCATCTGGCTTTGATCTAGTTAGATATTGTGCATCTCAACTGACTGGATCAGCATAAGTTGAGGGTGGCTGATGCAGTTTGATATGTGAGCAGATGCTAACACATTTGAGTCTTTTAACGCAAAATAATTGCAAAATCTTAACCAACCTTTAGTATTTTTGATTGTTTTTATCGTGTTAATGTAGGTGTGAGTGAAAGGGGAGGAAACAAAAGAAAAGAAGAACAAATCAATTGGAATCTGGTGTAAATATGCTGAGGTACAGCTGGCAACATTTTTGAAGCGCTGTCAGATATGTGAAATACTATCAAAGTCACCTCAAATGTAGATAGAATCTGAAGAATTGAAGTGACGTGTGATGACCTTTTTAAAGCGCCGTCACGACAGTGATAAGGCATCAAAATTGCCGTCAACTCAAAGCAGAACATGATGATTTCCAATGAAGATTTGATGACATTTTTCACACGCCGTCAGATTTATCGTCAGAAGAATTAGAAGATAACAATTCCCTAGAATCTTTGACGACATCTTGTACAGGTCGTCAAACATCTGACACGCTGTCAAGATCATCCCCGTCTATTCTGAAGAGAAAACTAGAATCTTAATTTTTGTTTCCTTATGTAGAATTAACTATTTAAAGACTTGTTTTAGGGTTTTTAGGGGATTATTATTATTATGATTATTTTTTTTGAACGGAGGATGATATTTTAATCTATCAGATAATTAATCCTGTGGAGAGGAATTGCTGGGTCTCTTTCATCAAGTATATTTCCTGTTCTCTCTTCAAAACACTTATCAATTATTGTGGGTTTCTATCTTGTGATTGAATAGAAGAAACACTTGTTGGGTTTCATCCTTCAGTAAGTTTATCTATATTATCATGAGTTCAACTTATTATTTCGTTCATCAAATCACGAGCGGCTAATTCCATTAGCCTGAGTTATGGGATCCATGGATTAGGGTATGATATGATGCTAGGTATTTAAAGGATTCAAAGAGTAGTAGGACGTCTTGAAATTCTATTATTTTAACTTGAATCTGTTGGTTGTAAATAATAGGTTATGCCTTAGGCTTATTTGCTTTTAATAGAGAAATAAACTAGAGGACATGAATTATCAACAGGGACATGGAAGCTACCAACCTTCTATTTAATGATTGATACCGTAACTAGATTAATCTACCTGAGATAAAATCCTATTGGAAATAGATATGTTATCTAAGTTTGAGAGAGTTAGATAATAAATTATCTGGTGAGGTCGAAAGATAAGTCAGATAGTACCGTCGTCAGGGATATTCTGCCATTTCTATCTACTTCAAGAGTCTTAAGCATTACCTAGCATCTGTCAACTCCCCAAAACACATGGTGAACATAAATCTGGTTTCCCATTTATCTTGGTTACAAACACTAAAATATTGAAAGTGAAAATTGACTCTCTATGAAACTCAAACCCCCATTTTCAAAAATAGTAAGCTACCAATAAAGTATTTTGTAAGCAAATTAAAGTTCACACCCTGTTCCCTGTGGGATTCAAACCCAACCTAGTTGGGTTTTATATTTGACAGCTATCGCTTGCACCTATTCAAGAGTGTAATTTGAGCTTTATCAAAAATGGTGCCATTGCTGAGGAATACGATTGTAGACTAAAAGTTTGTGTGCAAAAATTTGTTGATAGCTAAGTTTCCTTGATTTATGTTTATTTGTTGTTTTTGTCTATTTTAGGTGCTGTGTTTTTTATGCCAAAAACAAGAAGTTTTGGAGAACCGCTATTTCCAATCAACCCAGAACCTCAATTGATAGGGAGAATAACTGAACAACAAACAACAGAAAGACTAGCTGCTTTTGCCAGGGCTCAGGTGAATGTGCAGAATTTGGGTCAACAAACACGTCGCCAGAACCTTGATGATGGAGAGTTGGGTGATGAGGAATTGTTGAATTCTCAAAACCCAAGGCGAGCTGAGCAAATTGCTGCACCAGTGCAACGAAATGGAAATAGAAACTGTCCAGTCCGAGGAAGATATGGTCAAAAGCTTATTCAATATGAGGCTGATGAAGATGATGATGGAATGGATAGAGCTGGTGCAATGGGTGCTATCATTCCTCCACTGTTGGTACCAGGTGCAAAATTCAGCATAACAAGTACAATGATCCAACTCCTGATCTGAAGGGGTTATTTGGAGGCTTTCCTGGTGATGATCCGAACATGTATTTGGTGAAATTTATCACCATTTACAAATATTTTGACAATTGAGAGTCAGCCAGAATGAGATCAGGTTGAGGTTGTTTCCGTTGTCTCTGTCTGGAGAGGTAACCATGTGGCTGAATGAACTAGAGCCTAATTCTATAACCAACTGGAGACAGTTGAAAGATGCATTCCTAGAACTTTTCTTTCCTCCCTCCAGAAAGGTACATTTAAGGGACGAAATCAGTAACTTCAGACAGCTCCCGAATGAAGCATTGCACGAAACCTAGGAAAGATTTACGTAGAAACTTGCACAATGTTCGAACCACAACATGACATACTTGCACTTGATGGAGACTTTGTGATAAAGCCAATTGTTGAAAATGCTGCAGGTGGTTCGTTCATTGACTTCTCTTTTCTAGATGGTTCTGATATGCTGAATAGAATGACCAAACAGAGTCGGGCTTGGCACACTAGGGATTCTGTAGTGGCCATCCCGACTGTTGTTGGTGGTATAACTGCGGAGCATCATAGAAGGGATGAGGAGCGAGATCAGGACATGGCCTATTTGAAGATGCAGATGGACTTGCTGGCCAAGCGCTTGCTATCTGGAAAGACTGAAATGGTTAAAGTTGTGGAATCTCAGGGTACTGTTTCTACAGGTACTGATGTGGAGGCAAACTATGTGAGTAATCAGGGGGGTTTCCGAGGCAATATTAAAGGGAACCAAGGTCGAACATTCTATGACAATCCTGATTATAAAGATAGGGAGCAGGGACACTGGAGAAACAATAATGACAGGAGTGGTCTGTATGTTCATCCTGGAAGTTGGGATGCTGCGACAACTAGTTCTGGCAAGATGTCCATGGAGGACATGATGGAAAAGTTGTTGAAGGGAGTTGAGGCTACCAACTCGGGGGTAACTACTATGAAGATTGAATTTTCTACCCTCAGTCAGCTGGTTGGCTCACACTCTGCTTCTCTTAAGCATTTGGAGCAACAGATGAGCCAACTTTTTGCTACACTGAACTATTGAAAAACTGGTACTCTACTTAGTGATATGGTTCAGAACTCGTGGACTGATGGCTCTTGTATGGCGATTACCACTTGAGTGGTAAGATATTATGTAGCCCTTCTGTGGGCAAAACTGTGGAGAATAAGGTAAGTATTGATGAACCCAAAGGAAGTAGTCCAGTGGAGTCTGAGAAGCTGGATAGTTTGGTTGATATTTTAGAGAAAGAAAACAATAAGGAATAGGAAGTGGTGTTAAAGACTATCCTTATACCACCACCTTCTTTTCCTCAATGATTAAAGAAAAAGGTCGATGATGAAAAATTTGGTAAGTTCACAGCTATGCTCAAGCAATTGATGATTAATGTGCCTTTGGTTGAGGCACTTGAGAAAATTATAGGTTACACCAAGTTCATGAAAGACTTAGTACCTAAGAAGAGAAAGGTAAGATGTGAGCCGATGGAAAACATCCACCACTGTAGTGTTGGTTCTTCACAATCCTTAGTGCAGAAAAAGCCTAACCCTGGAGCATTTACCATACCATGCACAGTTGGGTCCATAAAGTATACCAAAGCTTTATGTGACTTAGAAGCAAGTATTAATTTGATGCCACTTGATATCTACAAGAATCTTGGATTTGAGGGAACCTACCCCCACAATGATGCATCTTGTGATGACAGACAGATTGGTGAAACGATCAGTTGGTATATGTGCCGGTAAAGGTGGATGACTTTATTTTGCCTGCAGATTTTGTGATATTGGATTGTGATGTTGATTTTGAGGTACCCATCAATTTAGGTAGACCACTATTAGCCACGGGAAGAATAATTGGCGATGGAGCAAAGTCTGAAAAGAATAACGGCCTTTGATGGAGTTTTAGGGAACATCCTTATCTCTCTTTTAGCTTTGATTATTCATGCAGTAGGGACACTGCGACCTTTTTATTTGGGGGTGTTTCCTTATTTATTTCATTTGGGCTTGTATTATTGATATTACTGCACACTTTTCTTTTCTTGTGGACAATTCTTATTGTGATCCTTATTTGGGTTATAATATTCGGGCACTCTGATGGTGTTCACATTTGCATGGATTAACTATTTTGTTCTTAGTTGGCTATATCAGCCTAAATTTCATTAGATGATCTTTGCCTTCGTGATTGGGTTACCAACGATAGGTGCAAGGGAAGTCTGAGTACCCATGGTATCACGGCCTTAGAATGCATGAGACGTCTAAGTACCTGTAGCATTGCTAATTTGAGATTGCATTAAGATAGATTGGTGAAGTCTGAGTAACCATATGGTGGTTCACCCATACTATGAACTTCAATGTGAGATAATAAATTGGATGGTTTCCATGATTAACAAATCATATGTGGTGCATGTGCAAAAGCAAACAACCCCCTCCGTCCAAAAGTTTTGAAATATTCAAAGGCATGGGCATGAGCAACTTTGTGATGAAATTTTTCTCTCTTCATATGAATCTGAAAGTTAACTTTGGTAAAGCATGAATAATCCATCTTTTTCTCAAATGGGTAGAGCAATTGAATCCCCTTGACGACATTCACATGCCATGTGTGTTAGTTTAATTGTCTCTATCTCATGTGTACTTGTACTATCTAGAACTTGCCCCCTTAGTATTTCAAAGATAATTTTTGACTGTGATTGGTTGGTAAAATGATCATAGTCCATCTTGTGATTTTGGAAGTCCACATTCGCCTAAAGATCCTACCAATACATAAGAGTTATCCCTAGTTACCCTCTTTGAGCCTTTGGACCTTTCTTTGGCAAACACATTGCAAGCCGTGACCTGTCTATTCATCCGCTCTTGAACCCTATCCTCCTTGAACTTAAGAATACAAATTGATGCTAAAAGCCTAAGTTGGGGTAGTGAAAAGAGAAAGAAGTATAATTGGGCCACGAAATCTTAAGAAGGTCCCTACAGTCTTGAGAAAGTAAAGCTTTTTGGATTTGAATAAAGAAATGATCCCATAAAGGAAAGAAATGCTTTATCTATGTGCAAATTAAAAAAAAAAGCTTCCCAGGGGAAGATCTGTAAAAGCACTTAGATAAATCCCAAACCATATTTAAGCAAAACCCTTTTTTTCTTTGGGTATTACTTACCTCATAACTATTTTAGGATTTGAAAGAAGGAAACCCTAATTGGGAAAGTGTGCAACTACTCTTGGAGGCTTAATTTCTTAGTGATTTTATGAAGAATAAGTGTTTTCAATAATTCTCATGGTATATTTCTCTTTACTTTCTTCATGAGGAGCTAAGTAATTTAGTTTTGGGATTATGTTGAACTTAAGAGTAATTATGTGTGGGTGTTGTTGTGTTTGCATGTTTGTTAGTTGTTGAATATGGATTCCACTATTACTTGAGCTTGTTAGTTGGAATTTGATTGGTGAAAACCCCAAATCTCCAAATGGGTTTGATAGGTGAAAACCCCAAACTCTACAAACCTTTGTCATCCTTGGAAGAGGGACTAAGGTGAACTTGAGGTAACCCATAACATCCGTGGAAGAGGGTTATAGAGGGACAAAGTGATGGTGGGAAATTAAGTCCATGGTTTACTACCTTTTTCAATATTAGAAATAAGTGTGATTGGAGTGTAAGACATGTCAAGAGCATCATCCTATAAATAGGGATGCTTGATTGAGGTTTTAGGTGATTAAGAATTGTACATTTGTTAGGTTCTCAAAAGAGCCAATGGGTGAAATCGTTGTGGTTTTATTGAAAGATTGGCTACAACACTTTCGACCTAGCCCATACTTAAAACAACAACTAAGTTTTATGCCAAACCATCATTAACCCACACACTATACCTTTAAATTGACATAATCCCAAGACCCTCTCTATTCTTAATCTTAAACAAAAGTGTTATATCCGTGCTTTGTTAGTTGAGAAAATATCTCCAAATCAAAATCTCCCTCCCCATTTTATTTTACATGTCTTGTTTATTATCATTCGGGTAAAATCGTAGTAACTAAGACACCCATAAGATTTGAAGCCTATAATTCGCTCCTTGTGGTTTCGACCCCAACTCTAGTTGGGTTGTTTGACAACGACTGCCTCACCCCTCAATAATGGGAGTGAGTTGAGTGTTATCACTCCCATCTAATTCCTAATTTATCATCACGGTACAACATTTTTCAAATTTCATAGTGGATCCTTGTGGTACCCTTCATTTACTTTTTCGTCCATCATATCAATGACGGACACTACTTATAGTTCCATGGGTTGGTTTTTGGTCTTACATACTTGAAATGACTCTTTATCATTTTGGACCCAAAATTTCAGTTATCCTAACTCCATATCAATAATAGCTCTTTCGGTTGCAAGGAAAGGTTGACCAAGGATAATAGGTACTTCTTGGTCGATTTCACAATCAGGCATAATGAAATCTGCCGGAAGAATGAAACCATCTACCTCCACCAAAACATCAAAAAAAGCTCTAACGGGTCTCTTGATAGATCTATATGCCATCAAACGACTTGTTGTTGTTGGAGTTGGAGTTCCCAAACCAAGTCTTCGATAGATTTCATAGGGCTTAAGATTGATGTTTGCACCAAGGTCACACAAGGCTTTCTCAAATTTGTGTGTCCCTATGGTGCAAGGGATTGTAAAGGCCCCGGGGTCCTCTTTCTTTTCTGCTATAGCACTAGTCATGATAGCACTACACCCATGGGTAGCTTCAATGGATTCACCATCAACAAGATATTTCCTTGAAATCAACTTCTTTATAAGCTTAGCATATCCTAAAATCTCTTGAATGTCCTCTAGCAATGGGATATTAATTGAAAGATTGCTAAGCTTAGAAAAGAACGTCTTGAATTTGGAATTGTCCTCCTTCTTTTTGAGTCATTGAGGGAATAGAGGAAGAACCTTCATGGTAGGAAACAGATTACTTGGTGGTTCATTATTCTTAACTACCTTAGACTCTCCCTCTTCATCAACCATTTCTTTAACTATCGTTTGTTCTTTTTCATCCCCTTCTTGAGACTTTGGAGCCTCCTCATTTAAATCAACTACAAGATTCTTCTTCACATTTGTTTGTTCAACATTGGTCTCTTTTCCAACTTCACCCACATGATCACCGAGGGTCTTACCACTCCTAGTGATGATTGCCAATACTTGGGCATCATTCTTTGGGTTCACAACAGTATCACTAGGAAGGCCTCCTTTTTGTCTAGCATTAAGTTGAGTGGATATTTTACCAATTTGAATATCTAATTGTTTGATTGAAGCGGAGTTTGATACAACCGTTTGTTCATTAGTGAAAAGTTGTTTTTCAATTCTCGAACTATCTTATCAGGTCCTCCACTCTCATTAAGATTCTTGTTAGCATATCCTCAGTCTTGAATTTTTTGAGATCAAATGAATTGGATTCCTTGCCGTTTACTTAGTCTGGGGGTCACATATCGATCATACTTCCTTTCTTTGTCCCTCCAACCACAATCTCTATCCCTATCACTTTATTCCCGTTCTCCTTCACGATCGGTTTAGCCTTGGTTCCCACCTTGCCTTTGATAGTTCATGAGGGAACCCACCGAATAGTTAGCCAAATATCTTATTTCTTCATCAAGACTCTTGGACTCTTCTTCATCATATCCCTTAGATGCCATGACATTTATCATTTATGTGGGTGCACCCATCATATGCTTTGTAAGTAGCTCCAATTGTGTCATCATTTTTGCCATGTTTTCCTCCCTCCATTCATCTTTCTTACTTTGCTCATTATTAAAATGGAGGTGGTAGGGGACCCTTTAGATACCTCAGTGTCTTGGGTATTCCACCCCCTATTTTTCTTTGTGACTTACTCAAGCAAGTTTGTAGCCACGCCATACGACAACTTCACCAGTGGACCCCCGACTGCATTATCTACCACGATTTTGTTTAGTTGATCCAAAACTCGGTAGAAGATTTAGAGAAGCATCTTATCCAAGACCTTGTGGTTGTAACATTGCATAAGTTTTCCATTAAATCTCTCCCACACCTCATATAGAGGCTCTCTATTCAATTGACAAAAGTTTATGATTTCGTCACTCAATTACAACATTTTTTATGGTGGGAAGTACCGATCTAAGAAAGAAAAAATAAGTTCATCCCATGATGTGATTGAACCAGTGGGAAGAGATTGTAGCCACAATAACACCTGACATGTTATAGAAAATGGAAAGAGACACAACCGTATGGACTCTTGTGAGATGTGAGCAATGTCGAGGGGGGCATACACTTCCACAAAATTCTTCAAGTACAAATTTGGTTCTTCATGAGCTTGACCCCCAAAGAGACCTTTCATTTGAAGCATGTGCAACATAACACTCATGTCGTGGAATACCCCGTTAACTTGATTAGGTGGGATACGGATAGCACTCACATGTCTAACATCATGGAGTTGCTCCTCATCATTAAAGGGCCCATCAAATGTCCTGACATTACTTGCATGATCACTCATTATGTCGTGGACACTATTGAAACCACCTAAAAAGAAACAAAAACAACAATCAAAATAAATAACAACCACTACGAGTAAACCCAAAGCTACTATCAACACCGCACAAGAGAAAGCTAAGTTTCACTCCTCGACAATATCGCCATTTTGATAAGGCTCAACTTACACCATGAATTATGGGCAAGGCGATTATTGTCAAATATAATAACCTAACTCGAGTTGGGGTCGAATACTCGAGGAGTGGAATTAATCTTCAAATTTTATGAGTGTTAATAACTACTAAAGATATACCCGTAATGTAAACAAAATGAAATACATAAATAAAATTTTGGGGGGGGGGGGTTATGGTTTGGAAGGGTTGTTTTACCAAACTACTCAAACTACAAATTAAGGGAAATAAATGTGGATAAGATTTCAATATGAGACAAGTTTTGGGATTGTCTTCCTAGTGTCAAATAATGCATGGGTCCATGATAATAAAATGCAAATGCTAGTTAAAGACTATATGGGTAGGCTAGGTTAGGGGTTTTTATGCTTGTTTTTCAACCAAGCACCACAAATATCTCCTATGGATCCTTTTGGATACCTCATGGGTGTGACAAACACATCCACCCAAAACCTAAATTGGGCATCCCTATTTCTAGGAAGATGCCCAAGACCTAGCAAATTCTCAATCTTCCCTTTTTTCTAAGATAATGAAAAGGGAATAAGCTTTATCTAACTATTGTTCACTAATACCTTGTCACCCATATCCCTCTTTCAAGGATGATATAGGATCCATAAGCATACTCTCATCCCTCTTTCAAGAATAATGTGAGATTTTGGGAATTTGGGGTTTTCACCCACAAATTCCCACTCAACAAGCAAGCATTAGTAAAACCCACCATCATTAACCAAGATTCTACACTTAATAATAAAAATCCACACATAATTGCACCCTATTTCAACATAATCAAAAGATAAATGTTTGGCTACATATGAAGTTTAAGTAAAGAAATATACCAAAATAGTCGTTCAAAGCTTCCATTAAAGATGCAAGCAACAGTATTCTTCAATTTAACTTCAATTATAACTAAACTCAATTGGAAAATAAAGAAAAATATTATTGCCCAAACTAGCAAGGTTTTACAAAGCAAAAAAATCAAATTCTAGTTGAAGATGTCCAAAATATGAAAAGGTTTTCGTCCTATAGAGAATTGGAACCAACTGTGGGAAATAAAAAATTTGCCCTTGGCTATAGTTTTGCTCAATCGCGATTGGAGGAGCTTGATCGTGATCGCAACTCCCTCAATTATGGTGATCCCATCGCGATCGCCATCTTTCCTAATCTTGAATTTTCGCGATCGCGACCCTTAGACCGCGATTGCGGTAACTGAGGGTCAATTCCTGCACATGCTTTTTCTAACTTTTGCACTAACGCTTCCCTTTTTGATCTCTTTTCAGCTCATTTCACTTCTTTTCTTCCCATCACCTATATACCTGCAAAACATGAGAATTAGTGTATTCAAATGATAAATTTATCTCATTAAAACCTTTAAATCATAGTAGTGTGCACGAATTAGAGCATTAATGAGTGGTAAATTTACCACTCATCAATTGGAGTGATAGAAAGGCCACTATCTGGGTTAACAGATGAATAGAATAGTAGAACTCAAGATTAGAAATATCTCCTTGAAGTGACTGAGCATAAGTGTCACCGCACAAGGACATTCAGAAGTAGGGACCCCAGACTGAGTCTTTACCCTATAAGTAGGACGAGTTCCATCCACATTATCCTCAAGAGCGATAGTGGAGTCCCTACGAGCATCAGATCATTGTGGAAGTATAATCTGAAATTAGATTAACCAAAAATTAGAGAGTTTTCAAGACCCAAGACTCTATAGCCCAAAAATAGAACACAAGAAAGGAAAACATTCCTAAATACCTTGTAGCTTCACCCTTATAAGTGTGGCGTGCTACACACCTATAAAAGAGACTCTACTAGACATGGCTTTGTGGACACCCAATGACACCAAACCAAGGCTCCAATGCTAACTTATTATGACCCAAACCAGGGCCTGTCCATGACGGGTATCTCAAGTCCATTGAAGTCCAGAGACCACTCCCTTTGCCTTCCTAAATAGAATAAAATAAGCAAGCAACAGATGAATTCCGAACATATAGAAAGATAGAATAAATGGAAACTGAAAGGACTCTAAGACTATTAACAACAATACCCATCCCACAGTAATCCACAAAGCCTTTACGACAAAAATGAATATAATCTAAGTTGGGATATGCCCCCGATTATAGCCAAAGAAACCGTCTGAATAGTCTATGACATAAGATAATATCAAAACCATAAAAGGGAGATTTTCTGGAGAATGGAATCTCACCATTTCAAGCTAACTGTTGACACCCCAAAATCCTATCACTGCCCCAAAAAAATAGAAGTATCTTCGGTGCCTGCATCACATAGGGATACAACATTCGGAGACAGTTAGCGGGTTGAGCGCTATCATGTAACTCAGGATAAGGATAAAGTAGTGCTAGTCAAAAAATCAACTTCAACTCAATATACATATTCACATTCATATATATATATAAAATAGATGTTAGGGTAGGAACAAGGTTTGCCATGATAGTGAAACATTAGCCTGGAATATGTAGCTCAACCATCATAAATAACACCCACAGGCTATACGGGTTCCTCTCCCCCTGTCGAAAGGGCCTCAGTGTATGTTAGTCGCATGAACTGGAGGTATCAAGGAAGACCAGGGAATTCCCTAACCCCACATTAATCCTAGATACAAATATATCAATACTATCAACCATGCACACGGTCATTAAGACCAACCCTCATGTCGGTAAACATGGGTTTCTAGTATCAGTCGATCGAGACTCACACCTTCCCAATTTAGCTACATAACCCCTATTAAGCCCAATTAAAACAAGTTTCACATAACCCATTCATTAACCAAGTAATTATAAATTAAGGCACACTACAATTATCGTCATACCATTTAGCTTGCAAGCTTAAAATTTATGTCATTACAATTCCATCAACTTGGGGCAATGCCTCAACCCCTTTTTGTTCATTAAATCAAACTAGAGGAATGCCTCAACCTCCTTTAATAGATCAAATCTTAGGGAAATGTATCGTCCCCCTTTGTTAATTAAATTAAAACATAGACAACAAGGAATTCAAAATCCATGTTCATTATTTAATCATTTATGCATTGCAATGGAATAGGTGTGTGAGTCAAACCAAGAGACAATTCCACAATTCAAAGCCATTTACACATGGGGGTTGAAGGAATACAACTGTTCAAAACCAATTTCCAAGTTCAAAAGATCAATTTGGGGGATTACCTCGGTCCCCATTCCAATTCCACACCCATGTACCCTATTAGTTAAAAAATATTTAATTCAAAGTATGAATAACTCTTGAAAACCATGGGAAAACCATTCAAGGATCAATTATTCCTAAACCCACAACCCATATCGAAACCCACATTCAACTTCATACAATTAAACCATTTAAAATACATGTTTTTTACAAAATAAAATTTGAGAAAGAGTAACATGCCTGAGATATGAAGATCTATGAAAGGAAATCAGCCCTTGGAAGTTCTAGATGCCAATTTCTTGAAACCATAGCTTGTTCTTGCCTTAGGGATTTGAGAGAGTTTGGGAGAGTGTGTATGACTGATAAGTGTTGAATATAATGCCCCAACGGTTTTTTATGGTCGTGGGGTCTAAGTAGTACAAAAGGTCAAAAATACCCTTAATAAATAGATTGAAAATTGACCACCTAGTCGCTACGGGTCATATGACAACTCGTAATGAATGGCTACGAGTAATCTCTTAGACTCCTAGTATGGAAAGTATCATGGGGTATGCACACTGGTTTGACTATGAGTCATACCCTACAACTCGTATTCAGACCTTATGACTTATATGGTCTAGTCGTTGTCAAAGTAGAAACATTTGGGCACCCTTACTGGTTGGGCTGCAAGAACTACTATACGAATCTTAGGGTCTTCACGACTCATTAGGAGCCAATCATGACCAACACTAACTTAGCTAAACACACCATTCAGGATACGATTAGAGTCCTACAAGTCGTGGTGACACCCTACGACTCGTATGATAAGCCATATTCTGGGCAGTGAACTCAGAGGTCAAGAAATTTTCAAGGGCAAAAAATTTGGAGTATTTCACCTATAGCCTCTTGAAGATAGATACAAACGTCTATGTACCGATCCACGAGACTCTATTATACATCTCATTCTTACACCATTGAGACTAATTAATCGGGTTTTTCTAATACTAATTTGCCACGACCCAAAAACCAAGGGTTATAATGGAACTTGTTGCAGCAAACCTTGACAAGTAAGACTATCACCCAGTCTGATACACAAGGGGGAAAGACAAAAATAACCCAAGGCAAGGCTTCTAGAATGAAGCGAAGCATAGAAGTATTAAAAAATGCAAAAAGAAACATAAACCATAATGCAGCCATAACTCCCAAAACCTGATGTCAACAATATAAGAACGTATCTTGTACAACTCAAATTATAGAGAAAGATAGTAGAAGACATCCGAATGCCTGAAAATCATTCAATACAATAAAAGCTTAACAATCGCTCAAGTCAAGTAACGTAGGGTGCACCTAAACCTGGATCTGCACAAGAAGGGTACAGTAGGAGTGAGTACGATCTACTTGTATTTAGTAGGAATCATCAGCCGACCGAGAAAAGTAGAACTAAAACATATAAAATACACACTAAGGGCACATTACCTACAATCAGAAAATATCCCACAATGATAGCCCGCACCACTTGCACTAACAGTTCTAACATATTTATTTATTGCATAAACTACAACACCACCACTAGGTAGATCACAAGTATACATTATATCATAAACAAATATAAATATGTATATATAAGATTGTCAAGTGCAATTAATGGAAGATAGAACAAATAGATGTATGACAAGTCAATATGACAATTCAATCACAACACAATGCAATAAAGTAAGTGCAATGTATAAGATGATGATGATGATGATGGACGAGATGATTACACAGTCTCCATAAAATCGACAGAGCTAAATCTTTTTGATGTAGGACCCATGGGGGTTCCTCAACCCATATGCAATCCATATATCAAATCTTCTATAGAGCTAAATCTTCCTAATGTAGGACCCAAAAGGAGTTCGTCAACCTGTATACAATCCATATTCTATATCACAATAAGTATTTCCACAACTGACCACATGATGTATTTTTACAACCAACCACAATGATATGATTCCATAACCACGTAAATCAACATCTTCTCATTATTTCCAACCATCTAGGAATTTTATTTTATTTTGTATGACAATATAGTATGAATACATCACAATACACAAATGGTCCCACAATAGATATTTCAACAACATAACACTATTATTTACATGTATTTCAAGCTATCAATATCACCTAGGACCCACTTGGTCACACATATCACATAATATCTAAAAACCAACAATTATATTATATATAGGCCCCACCCAAGACCACCCTATTAAGATATACACAGTTCCCATCCCCTTAATATGCATTTTGTACCAACATTTACTTTCCAAGCCAGGTCTGAAAGAGTTAAGCCATTACCTACCTCAATGCCAAAACCAATCCACAACACTTCACCCCATGACCTTTCTTCTCAGGAATGATCCCAAAATCAACTAAAACCAAGAAATATTAAATCTACGCATCAAAACAAAGACAATAATACTCATATTGCCTAATTTTAGTTTGAGGTCAAAACGGATCCCCGAAATAGGTTTTAAAAAAATAAAGAAAAATCACAACATTATCACAAAAATACATTACCCATACTTTTAGGAATCTACAACTTAAAATTCAAGTCAAAACAAGGTTTAAATTGAAGAAAAAATATTTTTGAGCTTTATCGGGTAAAACCTTTGAAATCTACTTTAAAATCAAGAATTGAAGTTGTTTTGAAGATGGAATCAAGGAAAATTAAGTAATTATAGGATTAAGAACATTGTTCAAGTGAAAAGGAGTAAAATTGGGGTTTAAAATTAAGTCCTAAGGTTTTGGGGTTTTGAGAAATTAATCAAGAAATTCACTAAAAGAAGGGTGAATTCTATCCTTAAATCCGTAAGAGAATCAAGAAATAGATGTTAATCTAGCTTTCCAAGCACCCACAAGCTTCACTTTAAATATCTCACACTATTTTTGAATTTTTGACTCTCAAGAATGAGTGAGAAATGGCCAATTCGCTACCTAAGGGGTCTATTTATCCCCATACCAGGTTCTCAAATGTTGTAATCGCACAACCAGGTGTGCGATCGCACTACCTGGCTGTAGGAGCAGATATGAAGATCACCATAGGTCATGGTGAGATATCAGTACTCTCTCCCATGACAGATGATAACTGAAACTTGGTGAATTTTTAAGTTTTCGCTAAGGCCTCGTGATTCATTCAAAATCTGATACACGCAAACAAACTATGTAACCACACTAAATTCAACACTCCAGACTCAATGGAAATATCAGATTTTTTGAAAATACGTCCTGTTAAAGAGGTTAACCCCTAAAATCCAAAAGTATAATTTTCCAAATCGATGGTCAAAATGAGATTTAAAAGCCGTAAAGATGGACTAATTATACTACCATACTAAAATCGATGTTTTGGATCTGTTGGCATAATTTGTTCAGCCATCCATCACATGGATCAAAAGATAACCACATAAGTTTATAATAAGGCTCTCGAAGCCACCAAAAACCTACATATCACATAAATGGCATCAAAATAAATCAAGAATCATTCCAATCACCCCCACACTTCAAAAATACCACAATACAACTATGAGGTGGGGTAAAATAATCAAATCACACAGAACTACATAATTCACATATTTTATCAAATTTTAGGTCGTTACATTGTCCTTGGGGTTATGAGTTTTGAGTCCGATCAGGTCAAAGCTTTTTTGTTGAATTTTTATTTATTAAGTTTCAAAATAAGAGTGAAAAATAAATTATCCATCAAAAATCTAGTATTTTTAGGTTATGTAAAGTTTGCTTTTTGTGTACTCAAAGTTTTGTAATTTTGTGTTGGAAATGATTTTTAAAAGATTTTTGTGGCAAAAAGTGATATTCAAATGGCCACATATGAAATTTACTCGACTAATTTTAGAGTGATATGAAAAGAAATCACTTCGAGAAAAAAACAACTGGTAAAAAGTTAGGATCACAAAATCTCGGTATACTCTTTCTATGAATTGGAATTTTCTTGAACATGAATGTGTTCTGGAGTAGATCACAGATGGTTCATTAATCAAAATTAGTAAATAAAGTACATTAAAGTCTTAGGAGCCATTTTTTAGGATGCATTACAAAAATAATGAATACATTAGTTTTGTGTATTACCAACACCTTGTTTGGTACACTTTTTCAAGCATTAGTTATACACTCTATTGTGCATTATGCGATGCATAACTTATACATGGAAAACCCTTGGTATTACCAATGCAATAGACTTTAATGCATGCAATAGCATGGGTAAAGACACAATAGCCCCTCAAAACCTTTTCCAACTCATCTTCATTATATTTGTGGATATTAAATAAATATTTTTTTAATTTAAAAATATACCATGAAAGTTATTTTTAACACACCAAACTAGACATTGGGTTAAAAGTAATCTTAGTATAACTAAGAGTTGCATTATTAATGCAAGAGTTACTAATACATCATATTTTGTACTTTTCTTATACATTCACCAAATCAGTATTTTAAAAGGCGAAGGTATGAGGCATGGCATTTTATTTAATAGGGGGCGAGGCGTAAGTCTCAAGGCGATGAGGCATAATAAATCCCCGTGAATCCTTCAATTTTTAACTTATATAATATAGTAAAATAGTGTTTTAAGACAAAATCATAAACAGTCAAAACATGATTAAACAAACTCATAGAAAATAAAACTGCTATCTAACTTTCACGGTCCGATTTATATGTCATGATGACACCTACTTTATCCTATCAGTAGGTAAGCCAAAGCATGGCCAGGAGATAAAAAAAATTTTAAAAATAAAAAATTATCTAATTTGGTGGAAAAAGGCATAAAAGCCAGAAATTTACAAGTAAAGACTTACAATAATAATAGTCTAAAAGAGAAATGAAACATAAATAACCATTCCACAAACTAATAGTGACAGTACAAGAGCCACAAGCAAAAGGAACATAAGAACTGTAATAGTCAATACATATCAGTCTTGAATAGTGAAAGACTAGACATAAATAGCAGAAGAAAAAGGGAAAATTTGACTTCCAGAGCTCACCCTGTCTCTAAAATTAACTCAATACGATCTTCCCATCAACGATGACTACTAGTACTCGAATCTACACCAAAAAGGTACATAAGTATAGTATAAGTAATGAAGACACGGGTACTCAGTAGGAATCAATGACCCACTAAGCTAAATCTTGATATATGTAAGATAATATGCCAGATAAATAAGTTAAGCCAAAGTAAAAAGGGCAAACCTAGAATAACACTCCAATACTATAAATAAGTAACCGAAACAGATGTAATATGAAAAAAACATAAATAATACTACAAGACTGACCCCAATAAGTCAGTAAGTGCAAAAAAGTAAATAACCAATGCGGGCCCCCATAAGTTCCAAGGGTATAATCAAAGTAAATTAAATAACTAAAGTTCCATAAATCTTCCAAATGTCAAGACATAACCATGAATCCATCCATACAGTATCATATCATACATAAGATCTCAATGACGGACTCAAACCAGAACTCATATCATCATCATTTTTTGAACTTGAATCAGAACTCATGTCATCAATATCATCACCATTATCGGGCTTAAATCAAAAATCAGTATCAATAAACCACCGAGTTTTGCTCAAAACTAACACTAACTCCCAAGTACCAAACTAGCATAGATATCATATATCCAATCTCCTCAGACTCCTATATAAGTATTTCAAAGAGTATAACATGGATATAGAAGTTTACAAGAGCTAGCATGAATCTTGGCCTAAGATGGGTCATAGGGCCCACTTTTAATCCTCAAAATTTATTTTAAGACAGATTCTACCTTGGACTAGGCTAAGGTAATTAAATTTACTTCTAGATTTTAAATAAGACACAATTATACCTAAGATAACAAATCCACCTAAATCATGAGCAACTATATCAATTACTCCTTATTTACGATTTCTTAATTGGTTAAACAGTTCAAATAGTACAAATTACCAATCATGCCTCCAAGAACTAATTCCCATATCATATCTAGAATAATTCCATAAGTATACTATGAATTATCCTAATCTATAAGGAAGGTAAACCGAGCCTATCTAGATACTGAAGAAAAGCCCAAAGAATATGCTAAACCGATGATTTCCCTTTCTGAGAAGCTTTCGCAAGATGCCATGCTATCAAAATTATAATATAATCATCAATATAAGAACAACGAATCCATATTGTACTATAGTTCTTCGGGTTTAAAAATACGTAAAAATATCATGTGGGGCTCATTTGTAGCATCGCTCCTTCAAAAACGGCAATACATTTATCTATGCTCAAGGAATATTTACCCTTAAGAATGGGTTAATTTTGAGCTCAAATGGTGCTACAGTAAATCCACCAATATTCTAGGGATTTTGAAAAGTGATAAAGGATTTAATCATGAAAATGATTGAAGCTTATCAAGAATTCAGAGAAAAATTGCGTTACTCGAGCTTACGAATACCCCAAAATCACCCACTAATGGTTTTCCCAAGTTTTCACACTTTTTAGGGTTCTAATTTATTGAAAATGGGTGAAAATAGGAGAAAATAACCTAAGTGGGGAATTTATAGGGTTTCCAGGTGCACAGGTGTCGCTTAAGCGGGAATTGGATAGCTTAAGCAGTTATCTCTTAAGCGACCAAGTGTCGCTTTATCGATACTTACAAAGCTTGCGCATATCGCTTAAGTGACCTTTGGTCTCTTAAAAACCAAAGGTATCACCTGAGCAATACATGATGAGTAAGAAAGGTCGCTTAAGAAATCGGCAGGGTGCTTAAGCGAATGCACCAGCACCAGTTGAGACTTGAAAATTTCCAAGTCTCTACCGACCCCTCGAGATTCATCCAGAATTTCATATATAGAAATAAACTATGCTACCTTATCCAATTTAATGTTTCAAACTCAATGACAAAGTCAAAATTTATATCTGAGGTTGTTTTATACAAAGTGGGTCCCACATCAACGTACCATTTTTCTTAACTTTTGGTGAATAACCCGACAAGAGTCTTGAAGCCTCGATACCCAAACTAAGGATTATCCTAGCCTAAAATCAATGTTTTAGAGCTATTGGAACTATCTAAATTGGCATATAAGGTTGTTTGATAGAATTTTTTACCTAGTAGCCAATTTTAACTAGTGAGGACTTCAAAATAGGGGATTGACTCTATAAACTAAATAAACTACTTGGTAACTAAAATGTTAGCTCCAGCAAGTCATAAATGTCTTAGGAAAGCAATATAAAAGCTATAAACAACAAAAATGAGCAGAAATAAATAAAAAGACCTAGAGGGTCATTAGAATATCCACTATTAAAAGAATTTTCATTTGTGAAAGTAAAGGATTAGGATGTACCTGAATCCTCAAACAGGTGAGGATACTCAATCTACATCTTTTTTTTGATCTCCCAAGTAGCCTTCTATACTTGGTGGTGCCTCCTCTGACCTTTAACTACTGAATCTCCTTATTATGTTACTTCTTGACATCTCTAGCTAATATGAAAATTGGCTCCTCCACGAAGGTCAATTGCTCATCCAACTGAACTAAGTCCTGTATAAGCATATGAGATGCATCTGGGATATACCACTGGAACATAGAAACATGAAAAACTAGATGAACAAAAACAAAATCTGGGAGTAAGTATAACTCATAAGTCACCTTACCTACTGTGCAAAGGATCTCAAAGGGTTTAATATATCTGGGGCTGAGCTTACCTTTCCTCCCAAACCTTATCACACCTTTCATAGGATATACATGAAGAAATATTTAGTCACCAACTCCAAATCTCATGGCACAAAATCTAAGATCTGCATAAGCCTTCATCCTACTCTGAGCTACCCTCAATTTATCCCGAACCACCTTGAATTTATCCAATGACTCATGAAGCAAGTTAGTACCACGAGGTCTAATTTTAGAGGTCTCAAACCACCCAAATCAGATAACGACATAACCTTTTGTACGAAGCCTCAAAAGGCGTCATCTCAATAGTTAAATAGTAGCTATTATTATACTCAAATTCTTCCAAAGCTAAATATTGCTCCCACTATCCTCTAAAATACATTATACAAGATTGGAGCATATCCTCAAGAACTTAAATAGTCTGCTCCAGTGTTCAGGGAAGCGTGATGCAAAAAAAAACAACAAGGTTCCGCATCATGCATTACGCAATGCGTGAAGCAATGTGACTGCATCATTGAAGTGAATCGTAATTTAAAAGAAAAAAGACCAAATAACATCCAAAAAGTAATTCATAACTGAAAAAACCACAAAAACTATATAGACAATAATAAATATAATATATATAACCAAAAGTTTAAATGAAACACCAAAATCATAAGTTCGATCACCAAAATCAGAGGAAAAAAAGTGAGCAGCAAAAGTGAAAAAAAGAGAAAAAGAATATATCAAAATAGTAACTGATCACAATAGTGAACAACAAAAGTAAAAAAAAGAAGAAAAAAATTGTGAAGTCACAGCAGTGAAATATAGCAAAACAGAGAAGAAAAAAGGAAGAAAAATTACCATAAAATCTTAGTGAAGAAGAAAAAATATCACGACTCTCTTCAGAGCTAAACCCTAAAAATTCACAAAATTGAAGGCAACAGTGATCTAGCTTTTTTATAACTTTAAAATTGATCTGATTCTTTTTTTTGAATTTAAAAGTAGCCCTACAAATAAAATCAACATGATATGAGCGCATCAGCTCGCATCTCGCATCCTAGAATTATATGCCTGAATTTGTTAAATAGCCTCGCATTAGTTACTCATAGTGAGAAAGCCTCACATATCATCACATCACCTCTTTATGCGATGATGCGCTTATATTTTAGAACTCTGGTCTGCTCTGACTTTTGGTCGATTTGAGGATGGAAGACTGTACTAAGATATACATGAGTACCCAAATCCTCCTAAAATCTCTGTAAAATCTAAAAGTGAACAACGAACCTGATATGAAATTATAGATATAAACACGCCATACAAACAAACTATCTCACAAACATTGATACGGGCTAATTCTTGACACTAAAGAACATCTGAATAGGAATGAAATATTACTATTTGGTCAACCTATCTATAATGACCTAGAAACCACTAGAATTATGATAAGTTCGTGGACACCACAAATAAAGTCTATGATAATCCACTCCTACTTTCACTCAAAAATAAGTAATCTCTGAATCAAGCCATCAGGGGTATGCTCTGCCTTCACCTGCTGACACTATAAGCAACGAGCTACAAAGTCCATAATACCTCTCTTTATACCACTCCACCAATAATGTTGCCTCAAATCTATATACATCTTACATGTACTCAGGTGAATAGATATATAAAGCTGTAAGCCTCACATAATATCATTTAAATCAAGTCACCAACCATCGAAACACAAATGTGGGTATCAAATCTCAAAACACCTTAGAATCCATAGTATCCCTCTTTGAATCATTACTCAAAACTTGATCACAAATGAGGCAAAGTATCATATCCTCAAATTAAAAGCTCCAAATCTGCTCAAATAAGGTAAAAGTTGACTCAACATTAGCAAGAATCCTCCTAAGGTCTGAAACATCATGTTGCACCATCAAGTTGGTAAGGAATAGATGTACCATGCCAATGACCTCTGAGAAATTAAAATAGAATACAAGCTAACTATACTCACCACTTTCTAAGTCAAGGCATCTGCTACCACGTTTATCTTACCGGATAATACAAAATAGCAATGTCATAATCCTTAAGCAACTTCATCCATCTAAAAAACCTATAATTTATCTCTCTCCAAGTCATAATTTATCTCTCTCCAAGTCATGAGATGTTGAGGACTATGAAGATCTAACAATGCATGCTATAAATATAATATATTCAAATCTTAAACATAAAAGCTATCAGCACCAACTCTAAATTATGATTGGGGTAGTTGCGCTAGTGCACCTTCAGATTTCTTGATGCATAAGCAATAACTCATCCCTGCTTCATCAACACAAAACCTAAACTAACACCTAAAGAATCACAATATATGGTAAATCCCCCACTCTCGACAGAAAGAACCAAAATAAGAGCTAAAGTGATATAAGAGCCCTTACCAATTTTGATCATTTTATTTTTAACCTTATTGCATGCATAATGTTGATATTTTACTTGAATTATATTTAGGTATGTAAAAATGGTGTTTTGGGAAAGATTCAAAATTTTTAAAGGCGTTTGGGGTCATTTTGGGACCTCGAGATAGTAAGGGTCCACGATAAAGCCGTATCATGAAGGTTAACCTTAGCGATATTAGCATGGAACAGAGGCTAACCTCTGCAATATTGGCATGCCACACTAGTGTTTTAATTTTTCCAAATTTTAATTTTTTTCACTTGGGTGAGGGGCTTTTGGTCCTTTAACCCCTTGTACGACTTATAAACAATAAATAAGTTTCTTTTCTTTAGTTTTTAAAGATAAAAATCATTCATTAACTCCTAAAACTCAAAACCTAAGAACATTCGAGAATTTATCATCTGGGCTCCAATCTTCAAATTGACTTCAATTTTTTTTATGTATTTCAGGCATGATTCTCTTTCCTAAACTTAAACTTTAAATTGTGACACAAATTGAATAGATTTTCAAGCAATTTAAATTATGAGTTTTAAAATTTGATTAAGGGGTTTTGGTTGTTGCTAATTGAATTACTAGTCCCATATTTTAAATTGATTATTCATGCTTTGGATTGATGTTTTGGGGAGTAAGTTGATACATTGCTTAAATAATTAGAATGAAGGGCATAGTTTTTCCTAAATTGGATGAATTTTGGCTTGGAATTAGCATTAACCTCAACCAACTTTATAATCTTAGTTTAAATATAGAGAATTGTTTGGTTTAGCTTATTTTTGAACTTAATACATTGCATTTTTCAATAAATGGATATAAAAAAAGATTTAAATGGCCTTGGTGGCCATGGTTTGGATTTTAAATGGAACTTAAGAGTCAATGTAGTTATGTGGATTGGTTTAGCATGTTTAATTTAGCTTGCAAGCATATTGGTATGACGATACCAAATTCTTAATGCCTTAATAAATGACTCTTGGGTTAATGGTTGGAATTATCTGCAAAGTGATTTTAAATTGGGCTTAAAGGGGGTTATGTATCTTACCATGAAGGTGTAATTCCCGATGGGATGAACACAGGAAACCATGTTTCATGCATTGGGGGTTTATATATCCATGTGCTTGGTGCGCACTTGTTATATATTTTTGGAATGACTATTTCCCATGGTGGCTTTAGTTTTCCCTCAGTTTTTCCTTAGTTCTTATGGCTAGTATGCACTGGGACCATTTTAGCGAGGGGAGATAAGCCCATATAGCCCATGGGTGCTTTTTGAATGGAGAGAGCTACATAGTCCAGGTTGATAGTTTTTAAAACTCTGATGTTCATGATCCTTTACCCTATCCCGACATCCTATGTATATGTATATATGAATATGTGCATATGGTTTTGTCTGATTTTGGATATGGCATTATGTTATAACTTTCCTTGAGTTACATACCAGTGCTTATCCCACTGATCATCCTATGATGCTACATCATTTTATGGCATTGGGTTAGTAGATTTTTCTATTTCTCTTGTGCAATGTTCGGTGGTTGAGCATGTTTTTTGAGTTGTTGTGAGTGGTGATCCTCCATCCTTTGAAAGGCCTTGTCATTGTACTATTCATTCTTTATTATTTCAGTACTTTTGGATTCCTTTTTATCATAGTGAGGGGCATGTCCCAACTTTGTTGCTATTTTTGTTTTAGTCGCTATTATGCATAAATGTGGGTTGGTAACTATTTTGACTCTTAGTTTCATTTGAGTTATCTATTCTCCTTTTGTTTCTATCTTAATTGGATTTTAATTTATCTCTTTTATTATTATTGTTCTCTTGAGGTTAGGCTAAAAGGGTGGTCTCTGGTCCATGGTGTGCTTGAGATACCCATCAAAACTAGGCCCTAGTTTGGGTCGTGACTAGATTGGTATCAAAGCATAGTTTAGGATCATTGGGTGTACACAAAAATCATATCGAGTAGAGTCCTTTTTATAAGTGTGTCATACGCCACACTCATAAGAAGAAGGCTACAAGTCATTTAGGAATCTTTTACTTTCTTGTGTTGTATTTCGAGCTGTAGAGTCTAGTGTTATAAAACTTCTCTAACCCCTGGATTTCTCATATTCCAGATCATTCCTCCCTAAGGATCTGATACTTGTAGAAACTTTATTGGTAACTCTATTCAATCTGAGGAGAATGTGGAGGGAACTTGCCCTATTTATGGAGTCCAAACCCAGTCTACGGTCCATGATCCTGATTGTACTTCTCCACATATAGTTCCACTTGTCCCTACTAGTTCTCCTCTAGCTTCTCATGCTAGTGGCACTTATGTTTAGTCGCCCTAGGGATATATCTCTAATGTGGAGTTTTGTCAGTCTATTCATATGCTTACTTTGTTTGTGGCATCACAGTTTTATCAGTCTAATTATGTTGGGTCTATTGCTCATTCATCTGAGGTCACCCGAGTAGGCTAGTTTATGAGATTGAATCCCCCAACCTTTAAAGGCTCTAAGGTTAAGGAGAATCTTCAGAGGTTTATTGTTAAGATGGAGAAGATTTTTAGGGTGATGTATGCTACTGATTCTGAGGGTGTAGAGCCTGTTGCATATCAATTAAAAAAAGTAGTATATCAATGGTATGAGGAATAGGGAGTAATAAGGGGTGATGATGTTGAGTAGGTGGTAGATAAGTTTTTGGGAGGCTTTTTTATCACTTCTATCCTCAGGAGTTAAGGGAAGCTAAGGCTGAGGTGTTTGTTAATTTAAAGCAAGGCAAGATGAGTGTTAAGAGGTATGCCTTAAAGTTTTAGCAGTTGGATCATTATGCTCCAGAGTTGGTATCCAACATGGATCAAATATGAGGAAGTTTGCTTCTATTTTGTCCTGTAATTTGGTATTAGAGTATAAGGCTACCATGTTGAACAATGATTTGGACATCTCTAGGCTGGTGATTTATATAAAGCAGGTAGAAAATGAGAAAAAAATAGGCAGAGGTGGGAAAAAGGTAGAATAAAAAGTTTAGGTATTTAGATTAGGATGAAGGTTAGTGGAATAGTGGGAGAGATGTTTGATAGTGGAATAAGAAGAAGAACTAGGGAAATTCATATTCATCTTCTAGTGATCATTATCCTAAACCTGCAGGTGATCGTTATTTTTAGGCTAGTGATAACGCTCAAACTACAGCTCTCGTAAGAGTGTAAACGGTCGCTGTCAAATATAGAACCCAACTGGGTTGGGTGTTGAATCCCACAGGGAATACTCGATCACTAAGTATGCAACTATCAGTAGACTGTTGGTCGAAAATTCTACGAAAAGGGGGGTTTTGAATTATGACGTGAATTAATGTAAACAAAGTAAAAACGGAAAGCTTTGTTTAGTAGATTTTAATCAATGAGAATTATAAGTTAGGGTTATGTCGACCTTATGAGTTCTATGTATCTATTAGCTATGAGTTATGCGGAATTCAGACTTGTATGCACTTATAGAGGTTCGCATTCTAAAGGTAAATCCTAGTGTCTCTCGACCATCCAGGATTATTTCACTTTAACTCTATCGAGCTTAAAGTGTATACTAACAGTACAAACTCTCCAAGAGGTTAATCCAGTTACGGCACTAACTTGTAAATAGGGGTTAGTAGCCCTATTTCCTTGTCACACTCTCTTTTCCAGACACGTAACTTTTCTCTCGAACAAGTTAATGCTATACTGGCGTATTCTATATGTTTGCAACCACAATAATTTAATTAAGGTGAAGAGAGTAATGATATAAGTAGCATACGTATCAAGAATTCACAAACTCATAGTAATAGATAGTATATCATAAGGCTTCCATAACCGTAACAGAGAAGTTTAGCTACTCATGAGTGCAACAGAGATCACAATAAACATCATCATCGTACCAAAGCTTGAATGATCTCACGTTGGTCACAAGAGCCATGTTTTCTCTGTCAGAAAGTAACGTGAATAGTACTAAATGTCGAATAAAAGAAAAATAGAATTGAATAGAAAATAGGATGAATAGAAAATAAAATGAATAGAAAATACAATGAATGCTGAAAAATTCAGCAAATAGGGTTTTTATAACATCCTTGTCCTAGTCCTACTGAAATAGGGTTTTTATCCTTGTCCTAGTCCTACTGGGTAACTGCTGCACCCCTAAGTATTAAGAAATACTGATTTTGCCCGGGACAGATTTTCCATGCATAACATTTAGTCCTCAAGTTTCCAAAAGCTGTCTTCCTTCTTACGTGAAGTTTCCTTTGCTTCCCAAAGATCCACAAAATGATGAAATCTTCATCATTTATACCTGAAAACATGCTAATCACGTTGGTTAGCTCACTTACAGGAAAAAGGACTAAAAGTGCAGGAATTATATATTTTATCCTCAGAACTTAGCCTAAAATATGGGTAAATTATGGTGTTTAGGCGTGTAAATTCGCCTATCATTAACACCCCACACATAAAGCTTTGTTCGTCCTCGAACAAAATATTACGTCCATGCAAACATCTACTTAGGATTTCACAGTAATAGCACAAAATATTCATCAAGACAGGCACGACAATTATTAGCAAAGAGTAGTTTTATTGATCACTACTAGAAACAATTCAACCTCCAACATAGACTCGTGATGATGGCTAATTCGTATCCACAAGTTAAAGCACAAAGAATCATACAAAACTACCCAAACTCGTCAACCATGTGTGTCTCACACAAGATATTACCCATAATCACTCACAAGTTTTGCATTATTCGAAACATGGGTACAATATTCTCCTTGCTCTCACTCTCACAAAGAATTCATATGTCGCAACTGATGACCATAGGCTTGCCCTTAGTATAATGCTCCACTAATATCAGAATGCTAAGCTTAGGATCAAATAGGTCTTTTACAGGTTGTAATGTAGGCTAAGGGACGGGTAGGACTATTTTGGCCAGAAATAGTGACTATGTTCCTAAGCGCTTTGATACATCACATTATGCCATTAACACTCTCTTTTAATCAACCCTACTACCTTTCTTTCATCTATCACCCCTTTTCACCTATTTTGCCATTCAAACATAACTATCTTTTTATTTAATCATAAGCACAATTTATCTTTTTGTTTTTCTATTTCCTTTTCTTTTCTTCTCTTTTTTTTATAACACACCTCTATGATAGCCACTCTTTTTCATTTCAAATTCAAGTACAAATACATTCTAAGGCATCACTATCACCCAATTTCCTCTTATTTTTTCACATGACTTTACAATTTAAAGCATTTAGGAATTTGGATCAAATTATGGTCTTGAAAAAAATGGATTAGGCTTACATATGAGGCTGTCAAATAAAATAGCTAAAGGCTCAAAGGGTGTTAACTAGGATAATGTCCATAGGTAGGTAAAAAGAAGGTAAACAATCACAGGCTACCAAGGAAATGCCTAAATCATCTCCTAAACTTGCACTCTTTATTTCGCTTTACACACACACCAGGCAAGTTCTACCATCAGCCACAACACAGAATATGTTATTACCTCACACACACAAGGCACATGGTCAACTTTATTGGGAGCAGTATAGACCCTTTACCCAACAAATGAAGGAATTAAACCACACACTTATCATATAGTGAGTCACACTTAGAGCCTAAACGTCTCAATAGTAATGATTTTAGCACAAACTCTTGTCATAATACCATGCAGCCTATCAGAACAATTTCATGCACTTTATGCAAAATCTAATTTTTTTTTTTAAATTTAACTACTAACTACTAACTACGACAAAATCAAACAAAAAAACATAAATAAATATAGGCAAAGAAGTACAGCATACAAATACCAGCACCCCACACTTAGATGGGACACACTGCCCTCAGTGGAAAATAAATACGGTAAACCTGATTAGTCGGACTCCTCCTCTATGTCTGGGGTCATACCCCCTGTGTCAGAATCATCATCAGAGTCGTTATCCTCAGAGTTTTCTCAAATTGTACCCCAATTGATCCCAAAAGTGCGTTGCGGCATTTGTAGCGAGGAGGACCCAGCTTGCTTTTTTCTTCCCCTTTACTGACCTTTCTGTGAGGTGGACACTTTTTGTTTTCCTTGTCGTCCTTTTTGAGGCCATTCTACCTGAGATCCTAATAGAGTCATGTTAGCTTCATCTCGGAAGATTCAATTGATAAACAAGCAATAGTGGCACCACCTCACACTTAATTTGTTGGTACAAACTAATTAAGTGAGTGATGTCGATTACTCAGACTTCATCGACATATATATGGTCGATATGTTCCAACAATATGTTCAGCACAGTCATACTTTCATGTCATCTTAACTATCCTTTCCAACTCTATTTCATGTAATCTTTGACTTTACTTTCATGTTTGGATTAATGCACCTTTTGAACAAGACTACTACATAGAGATTGTATCAAGTTATGGCATAGAAATAATCACAACATCATATGCTTGTATTCAATTATGATCTTTATCTCGATGAATGAGTCATTTAAACATCCAAGCTTTCAACTTTGAAGATTATGTAATTAATTTCACAATGTCGATTCCACAAAAGTATGACAGTATATCAAAATCAAATATAAGTCAGAACAAAGTCAAGAACACCCACATGTATTCTTTCACTCAATTAGATGTATCATAACAAACCAAGCACATTCAAATCACCAACACCAATTCAAGATCTAACAAATCATTATAAGCGTAGTATTGTAACACTTACGGAATATAAAAGAAGAACTTACTTGGTGATGGATTTGGAATATGATCTTGCAAGGTTAGATGAGCAAAAAGAAAGTTTTGAGAGATTTGGAAAGTAAAGGCGGCGCCAAATGCTTAGCCTAGTTGAGCGTAGGCAGCGCCTATGTTATGGCATTGTAGATTCAGAGACCAAACACATTGGCATAGGCGGTGCCTATGCTATGGCATTGTTGAGCATAGGCGGCGCCTATGCTATGGCATAGTTGGGCATAGGCGGCGCCTATGCTATGGCATTCTAGATTCTGAGACAAAAGGCTTTGGCATGGGCGGCGCCTATGCTATGGCATTGTTGGGCATAGGCGGCGCGTATGCTATGGCATTCTAGATTCAGAGACCAAAGGCCATAGCATAGTCCTTGCCTTGTTTGTTGCATAGATTTGCATAGTCAATGCCTAACCGATAGCCTTTGCTTCTTCACTCCTAACTTACCACCTTTAACATAGCACACTTCCAAATTAAAATTTGAGACCAATCTCCTCCTTTGTACGTCTTGCACCTACACTTACTCAAAAACAACAAAAACAATTAGAACAATGGGTTACCTCCCATCAAGCGCCTTAGTTTTGGTCGTGGCTCGACTACAAAAACAAACTCCTAGTAAAACAAAATAATTAAAGACGATGGTTTGCCTCTCATCTAGTGCTTAATTTATTATCGCGACATGACATGGCTATCTCGATTACTTAGACTTCGTCGAGATAGATGGTGCATTATTTTCTGAATGGATTCAGACGACACTGATGCTTACTTGTAGGCATGCAATCTTCTTTGAGATGACTCTTGTGCATAAATATCCCGAGAGGGATACCAATTATATCATCAATAGACCAACCAATGGCTCTCTTGTACCTCTTTAGAGCATTGATGAGAGCCTCTACTTGTTGTTCACCTAAATCTGCCGCAATACTCACCGGAAGTGTATTTCCACTTCCCAAGAATGCATACTTTAGGTGACTGGGGAGCTCTTCCGATTCTAGCACTGGTGGCTCTTTAACAGAAGTCTTCACTGTTGGTGAAGGTCAATGCTTAAGATCAAGGTCCAGCTTCTTAGGAGCATGAGAATAGGACCCTATTCCTATTAGAGCACAAATAGTTTCTTCATGATCCTCAACATCTTCACTTTCGAAATTCAAAAGCACAGCAGACAATGGCTCATTAGTAAGTTTCTTCTCTACAGATAATTCTTTTTCATCCTCACAATAAGCATTAGCTACAGAGAGCACATCCATATCTCTAGGCTGCTTCATCGATTTGCATACATCAAAATGGACTACTTCATCATTCAGCCGAAATAAAAGCTCATTAGGTCTTAAATCAATAATCACACTTCCAGTTGCGAGGAAAGGGCATCCCAAGATTATGGGAACTTCAGAATCCACCTCAAAATTTAAAATAACAAAGTCTGCAGGAAAGATGAAGGTAGAAACCTTCACCAACACATCATTCAAGATACCCACAGGTTGTTTTACCGACCTATCTGCCAACACGAGCTGCATATTGGTTGGTGTAGGGTCGCCCAACCCCAACTTTCTGTAAATGGATAGCGACATCAAATTGATGCTAGCTCCCAAATCCCACAACGCCTTAGCAAAATCCAACGATCCAATCGTGCAAGGAATAGTGAAAGCACCAGGATCTGCCTTCTTCTGTACTAAAGATCTTGTTGCAATTGCACTGCAATGATGAACATTATTTGCCAGCTCATAGCTTACTGCCCGCTTCTTTGTCAAAAGGTCCTTCATGAATTTAGCGTACCCAGGCATATGTTCCAGCGCCTCCACCAAAGAAACATTAATAGTCAGCTGCTTCAACATAGTCATGAATTTACTGAACCTGGTGTCATCAGCCTTCTTCTTCAGTCTCTGAGGAAAAGGTGGTGGTGGAAGAGGAATCATTTTCTCCACCACTTTCTTTTTATCTTGCTTCCGATTATCACTCTTTTCAGGCTGGTGACGTCTAGGTGTAACATCATGAGCACTTACTTCAGCTTCTACGGCCTCTTCAAACTCTGTATCAAGAACATTCTTCTCCGTATTATCAACTAACTTCTTGTCTTTGGACGGATTGTCTATCACTTTACCACTTCGGGTAGTAATAGCCATACATGATCCATCATTCCTTAGATTTTGCACTGTGTCGCTAGGTAGCATTCCAGCTCTTCTTTAATTGAATGCCGCTTAAAGTTGACTCAATTGTTGCTCCAACTGTTTTATTGCAGTAGAATATGAGTCAACCAATTGCTTCATTGAGGACAAATCGTTTACTACCTCAGTTACTCCCGTGTTGGTTGCCTCCACTCCTTTCAACAGCTTAGGCATTATATCTTCCATAGACATCTTCCCAGAGCCAGACGCCATAGCCTCACGATTCTCAGGAGGAACATACAAACCACTCCTGTCAGTCTTATTCTTCCAACTACCATGATCACGGTCCTTGTTTCTAGATTTATCATAATAGTTCCGACCTTGATTTCCTTGGGCATTGCCTCGGAAACCCCTCTGATTATTCAAGTAGTTAGCTTCTTCCTCAAAATCGGACTCATCTCTTCCCTGTGACACAACATCTTTGACTTTTTTGGTCTTCCCTGATAATAAATGCTTGGTAAGAAGATCCATCTGCATTTTCATGTGTGCCATATCTTGATCACGTTCCTCCTCTCTTCGACTTTGTTCTGCAGTCATGCCAATAGATATAGTAGAGCTTGCTACCTCAGAATCCCTGGTATGCCAAGCTCTACTCTGCTTTGTCATACGATCTAGCATACCACTTGCCTCATTAAAAGTTAGGTCCATGAACGACCCACCTGCAGCATTATCAACCACTGCCTTAGTCACCGAATTCAAGGCCCTGTATAATATCTCCATCAAGTGGACATTGGTCATATGATGATTTGGGCAACTCATAAGCTTCTTCTTGAACCTCTCCCATGTTTCGTGGAGAGCTTCAGTTGAAAGCTGTCGAAAATTGCTTATCTCATCTCTTAATTAGGCTCTCTTGGATGGCGGACAGAATTTTTCTAGGAAAGCATCTTTCAATTGCCTCCAATTAGTAATAGAGTCAGGAGTTAGCCCGTTTAACCATAGAGTTGCCTCTCCAGATAGAGACAATGGAAATAAGCGCAGCCGGATCACATTCTATCCAATCCCTGGATTGTCAAACGCCTTGCATGTTGAGATAAAATTGATCAGATGCATATTCGGATCGTCTCCTACAAGACCACCAAATAGTCCTTTGAGTTGCAATAGATGAATCATGGTGCTAGTAATATTGAACTTTGCTGCGGGTGCCAAGGGCGGAGGAATAATAGCCCCTGTGGCACCAGCTCCATCCAGATCATCATCATCATCATCATCAAAAGGAGCCTGCACAACACGGCGTTCAGGTCTCATTCTAGCTTGATGATCTCTCCTATGCATAGGTGCCTCCACCTCATCAGTACGCCTAGAATTTAGTAACTCATCATCACCCAGGTCCTCATTATTAGGATTTATTGCTTGCCTTGGGTTATCAATATTCTGCTGATGCACTTGAGTAGCTGCCAATGTAGCTAATCTACCCTGTTCCTATTGAGCAACCCTTCTTTCAATGTCACGTTGTGCATCCATTCTGCCAATAAGATGTGGTTCAGGTTTGATAGGTAATAACGGTTGACCAGATCTTTGTGTATTTGGCATGCACTCTACCAAACCTGAACAAAACAAAAAAACAACAACTAAAAGTAAAATCTGTGAATTCTTGACCAAAGGGTCTATTAACTATCACAAACTTAGTTGACAACCGTATTCCCCGAAAACGGCGGCAAAATTTGATAATGCTCAAACTACAGCTCTCGTAAGAGTATAAGCGGTTGCTGTCAAATATAGAACCCAACTGGGTTGGGTGTCGAATCCCACAGGGAATACTCGGTCACTAAGTATGCAACTATTAGTAGACTGTTGGTCGAAAATCCTACGGAAAGGGGGGTTTTGAATTATGACGTGAATTAATGTAAACAAAGTAAAAACAAAAAGCTTTGTTTAGTAGATTTTAATCAATGAGAATTATAAGTTAGGGTTATGTCCACCTTAAGAGTTCTACGTATCTATTAACTATGAGTTATGCAGAATTCAGACTTGTATGCACTTATAGAGGTTCGTATTCTAATGGTAAATCCTAGTGTCTCTCGACCATCTAGGATTATTTCACTTTAACTCTCTCGAGCTTAAAGTGTATACTAACGGTACAAACTCTCCAAGAGGTTAATCCAGTTACGACACTAACTTGTAAATACGGGTTGGTAGCCCTATTTCCTTGTCACACTCTTTTTTCCAGACATGTAACTTTTCTCTCGAACAAGTTAATGCTATACTGGCGTATTCTATATGTTTGCAACCATAAGAATTTAATTAAGGTGAAGAGAGTAATGATATAAGTAGCATACGTATCAAGAATTCACAAACTCATAGTAATAGATAGTATATCATAAGGCTTCCATAACCGTAACAGAGAAGTTTAGCTACTCATGAGTGCAACGGAGATCACAATAAACATCATCATTGTACCAAAGCTTGAATGATCTCATGTTGGTCACAAGAGCCGTGCTTTCTCTGTCAGAAAGTAACGTGAATAGTACTAAATGTCGAATAAAAGAAAAATAGAATTGAATAGAAAATAGGATGAATAGAAAATAGAATGAATAGAAAATAAAATGAATAGAAAATAGAATGAATGCTGAAAAATTCAGCAAATAGGGTTTTTATAACATCCTTGTCCTAGTCCTACTGAAATAGGGTTTTTATCCTTGTCCTAGTCCTACTGGGTTACTGCTGCACCCCTAAGTATTAAGAAATACTAATTTTGCTCGGGACGGATTTTCCATGCATCACACTTAGTCCTCAAGTTTCTAAAAGCTGCCTTCCTTCTTATGTGAAGTTTCCTTTGCTGCCCAAAGATCCATAAAATGCAGAAATCTTCATCATTTATACCTGAAAACATGCTAATCACGTTGGTTAGCTCACTTACAGGAAAAAGGACTAAAAGTGCAGGAATTATATATTTTATCCTTAGAACTTAGCCTAAAATATGGGTAAATTATGGTGTTTAGGCGTGTAAATCCGCCTATCATCAGCTAGTAGTGGTCCAAAGGCACAGGGTGCCTAGTCTCAGGATAGTAGAGTTCATTTAGCCCCACCTTGTCCTCCTTGTAATGTTTATGGGAAGCTTTACCATGGTTATTATGAGGACGGGAAAAATTAGTGTTATAATTATGGTCAGCTTGGTCACATGTAGTGAGATTGTCTTTCAGACAAGGTTGCCACTGGAGCTAATAAATTTTTGGTCACAACATCTTCAGCTCCTGCCCCTAAGGGCATTACTTCTTGTACTATCACTAGTTAGAATCATCTCTATACAGTTGTTACCCACTAGGAATCTGAGGTATCTTTATATGTTATTAATGGTATGTTACAACTTTTTCCCATTATATTTGTAGTTTGCTTGATCTGAGTTCTACCCTGTCTTATGCGACCCTTTATATGGCTGTTCATTTTGGTTTTGGTCCTAAAAGTGTTTCTGACCCCTTTATTATTTATACTTCGATGGGTGATTCTATAATTTCTAGAAAAATCTATGGGGGTTGTATGGTGTCTATCTTTCATAGAGAGACATTAGTGGATTTGATAGAACTTAATATAGTGGATTTGGATGTTATCTTGGGGATGGATTGGCTTCACTCGTGCTATGCTTCTCTGCATTATAGGACCTAAAGGGTCAGTTTTCACTTTTCTAATGAGTCGGTACTATAATGGGAAGGGAGTTCCTTAGTACAAAAAGGGAGGTTTATTACCTATCTTAGAGCCTGGAAGTTTATTTCCAAAGGGTGTCTATATCATCTAGTTTGGGTTAAGGATTTTAGTTTGGAGGTTCTTTCCTTTCACTCTATCCCCATGGTTAATAAGTTTCCTAAAATATTTCATGATGATCTTCCCGGAATTCCTCCTGATAGGGAATTAGATTTTGGGATTGAATCTTCTACTGGATACTATCTCTATTTCCATTCCTTCTTATAGGATGGCTTCGCTTCAACTAAAGAAACTCAAGGAGTAGTTGAAGGATCTCCTAGATAAGGGTTTCATTCCTCTTACTGTTTCACCATGGGATGCTCCTAAGCTATTCATCTGGAAGAAAGATAGGTCCCCTAGAATGTGTATAAACTATCGTAAGTTGAATAGGGTGAAAATGAAGAATAAGTATTCTTTTCTTAGTATTGATAATCTTTTTGATAAACTTCAGGGTGCTAGACGTTTCTCTAATATTGACCTCCATTCAGGTTATCGTCAATTAAAAATTAGGGAGTATATACCTAAGACTGCTTTCCAAATCCAGTATGGTCATTCTGAGTTTTTGTTTATGACATTTGGGTTGTCTAATGCCCTGGTAGCATCCATGGATCTTATAAATTAGATGTTCAGACAGTTCTTAGACTTGTTTATGATAGTTTTCATTGATGATATCTTGGTGTACTATAAGAGTGGGGAGGATCATGCCAATCACCTCCAAATTGTGTTGTGGACTCTTAAGGCCCAGAAATTGAATGCAAAATTTTCTAAGTTTGAAATTTCTTTGAGTTTTGTGACCTTTTCTGGAGCATGTTGGTTCTAGTAAGGGATCAAGGTGGATGCAAAAAAAGTTGAGGTAGTTAAGAGGTGGCCTAGACCCACAACTCCAACTGACATTCAGAGTTTCATGGGCTTGGCTGGCTATTATAGGAGGTTTATGAAGAACTTCTTTTCTATTGCTGCTCAATTAACAAGGTTGATACAAAATAATGTTAAGGTTATATGGTCCGATGCTTCTAAGGATAATTTTGAAAAGCTTAAGGATAAGTTGACTTCTGTGCCAGTTTTAACCCTACCCGAGGGTACTGATGGTTTTATTGTATTTTGTGATTCATCCCTTGTAGGACTAGGTTATATCTTGATGCAGCATGATAAGGTTGTGGCCTATCTTGGCGGCATAAGGTTTCTGAGAGAAATTACCTGACTCACGATCTAGAGTTGGCGGCAGTGGTCTTCTCATTAAAGATATGGCACCATTATCTATATGGGTGCATGTACACATCTATTTAGACCATAAGAGCTTACAATATGTGTTTATGAAAAACAAAATTGAATCTCAAGTAGATATGGTGGCTCGATCTACTTAAGGATGATGCCATAAGCCTTCACTACCATTAAGGTAAAGCAAATAATGTTGCTGATGCTCTTAGCACGTTGTCTATAGGGAGTTTATCCCATATTAATAAGGGTAAAATAGGATTGGTAAAGGATATTCATAGGTTGCCTAATTTGGGAGTTTGCCTTTTGGACTCTAAGGATGGGAAAGTGATTTTTCAAGAAGTGGTTAGATCATCTTTTGGAGTTGAGGTTAAAGAGAAGCAGGTTTTGGATCCCATACTTATGCAGATTCAGGATGATGTGGGTCAACAAAAGATTATGGCTTTCGAGATTAGGGGAGATGGTATTCTGAGGTATCAAGGGAGGTTGTGTGTATCTGATGTTGATTGTCTACGGAAAAGGATTTTGATTGAGGCTCATGAGTCTAGATATACAGTTTATTTGGGTTCAACTAAGATACATCATGACTTAAAGGAAATCTACTGGTGGAATGATATAAAAAGAAATGTGGAAATTTTTATTTCCAAAATGTATGGTTTGTTAGCAAGTTAAGTTTGAGCATCTGAGGCCTGGTGGCATGTCTCAAGAGATAGAGTTGCTCATACGGAAGTGGAAGATGATCAATATATATTTGATTATGGGTCTTCTGCAGTCTCACAATCAGTATGATTCTATTTGGGTCATTGTGGATAGGTTGACTAAGTTTGCTCACTTCTTGCCTGTGAGGACTAACTACTTAGGAGAGGATTTTGCTAAGTTATTCATTCGGTAGATAGTAAAGTTTCATGGTGCGCCAGGATCCATTATTTTAGATCAAGGTATGTAGTTTTCTTCTCACTCCTAGCATTTGTTTCAGAAAGGTTTGGGTACACATGTGAACATTAGCACCGCTTTCCACCCTCAAACGAATAGGAAAGCAAAGCATACTATACAGACTTTGGAAGATATGCTAAGGGCCTATGTGATTGATTTTAGAGGGAGTTGGATTGATCATTTGCCTCTTATTGATTTTGGTATAATAACAGTTACTGCCCGAGCATTTAGTGGCCTCTTTTGAGGCCCTGTATGGTATGAGGTGTAAGTCTCCTATTGGGTGGTATAAGGTAGATAATACTAGATTTTTTGGTCCTTAATTGGTTCATCAAGCCATGGATAAGGTAAAAGTGATTAGAGAAAGACTTAAGACTGCTCAATGTCTCCAAAGCTCTTATGTGAATGTGAGGCAGAAAGAACTGGAGTTTGAAATAAGTAATTAGGTATTCTTGAAGATGTCTCCTATGAAAGGAGTCATGAGGTTTGGGAAGAAGGGAAAACTCACTTCCCGTTATTGTAATTCCCCAGGAGTACCCTCTGGACGCCACACGGTGCTTACGGTCACAAGTGACCACAAGCTAACCCATGATGTTGGTACCTGCTGTGAGCACTGAATAAAATAAAAACATATGCAAAAGAATAACTAATAAGCCATAAGGTTTTAACAACTGATAATCAATGCTGTACCATAGTTTTATAACATCTAAAACATACTGTCAATACTAATAAAAACTACTGATAAAATAACTAAAAATTGACTATCTGTCTGTACTAGTCTAAAAGCCTCTAAATAGACTGACTGTGGAGTTGATGGGAAAAGTCCCCAACTAACTCCGATTGACTAAATAAATGAACTACTGGCATCACTTAATGTAAGATAACTTATTCATGAAGGATAAGGACTCACCCCTGATGCTGATGATAATAGACTGGAAGGTCTAAGTCTGGTTAGGAGTCTAAGCATCCGAACCTATTATATAAGACATCATAGCGCAAGAAATAAGTATGCAGTCAGTACTTTAAATATATTGGTATGCTAAATGAGGTTAGGCTGATATGCATGGGCTCGTATGCATAAATTGATAACTGACTAAATGTATGGCATGGGATACTAAGTAAGAATGCATAAAAATTGGAAAGACTGAGAATGCATGACTAAGCATAAAACAAATTCTAAAATGATCTGTAGACTGAAATACTGTTAACTGGATAACTGACATATGTATGCTGTGGTCAAGTAAACCTGAAACTGAATACTGAACTCAATACTAGAATGAGACCGTGGGAGCTATCATTGAATCGACATGCCCCAAATAAGTTAATTGGGGTCCAACCTGTGACCCCAGTTGGAAGGGTGTCAGTACCGTGCCATGGATACTAACACTGGCTATGTGGATCCACTAATTAATGTCCCGAAGGACAAGGGTATCAAGCCTAAACTGATGGTGACCCCTAAGAGGTAGACAATCCTAAACCAACGGGTGAATCCTTATGTCCTATGCTAGCTATGTAGTTCTGGAATGCAGGAACTACGACTAACGACTCTGCCTAACTGACGGAGAATTCATCATCCTTGCATTCACTCGGTGCTAAATCCTACTCCCAACTAAAAGATATTGAATACTGTACTGAACCAAGTTCAGCTGTTTATGGTGACTAACTGAACTAAAAATTCTCATAAGTATCCTGAACTATTCTATAGATACCGTAGACTAAGTAAGCAGCTAGATTTTAGGTATTCAAAAACCCCATGACTCGACAACAATAACAATAAGACCGTACTAACACCTTAAGGACATGATAAGTAGTCATTATTCAAAACTTATTTCTTTGGTCATTTCATCAAACACTTGTAATTCATGGTTTAAACATGAAAATAGTTTTAAGCATATTGTAATATCATAATTTTGATACCAAATCTCAATTTACAATGTAAACCAATGAGTAAGCATCATTCATATATGTTGGGTTTAACTTCAACAACAAGGTATGTATAAACATGATATAAAAATTAAAATTCATGGGAATTCATGGATAAATTAATAATAACATGTAAAAGTCATAGCTTTAAACTTGCAATTTGGGTTCTTGGACTTCATTGGTGATAAGAGCCCATAGATGAACATCTAACATACCTCAATTGAAGGATTCTTGGAAGTTCTTGGTGGATTTCTTGAAAACATTTCTCTTGAAGGTTGAATGGGCTAGGGTTTTTTTCTTGAGAGAGAATGATTTCAATTTGAGGGAATTATGAAATATGAGGTAAAAATGTTGTTTTGAGACCTAAATCTAGTGTTTTGGCTGAATTAAAGTGGGGAAAAAAACCCAAATTCCCCTCTGAACCTGGAATTTATTTAAACTGAACTGGGCCTTGAGCGTTTTGTGATACACCGCGTCGCTCAACTCAATGCAATAAGTGATGTGCCAAGTTGTTGCTGCCAATGTGGTAGCAGATGTGACGTGGCTATATCGTGTCTGCCCACTGGTTTGGCCATCCAAACATGCCTCAAACATCATCCGAAAAACTCAAAACTCATCTGAGATGAACTATCGAAAACCCTGGTCATGAATTAACTTAGAAACCAACTTTTTGGGGTTGGGAAGGTTGAGAATAAAATCATTGAAGTTTAGGGGGTCAAAATTAGACTGTCTCCAACACTTAGCTAAATTTTCAAGTTCTAAGCCTCTTACACATACATTGGGATTGGTTGGCTATTATAAGAGGTTTATGAAGAGCGTCTCTTCTATTTCTACTCCACTGACAAGGTTGACTCAAAATAACATTAAGTTCATATGGTTCGATTCTTCTAAGGGTGATTTTGAGAAGCTTAAGGATAAGTTGATTTATGTGCCAATTTTAACCCTACCCAAGGGTACTGATGGTTTTGTTGTCATTTGTGATTAATTCCTTATGGGACTGGATTGTGTCTTAATGCAGCATGGTAGGGTTATGGCCTATGCTTCTAGGCGGCATAAGGTTTCTGAGAGAAATTATCTGTCCATGATCTAGAATTGGCAGCGGTGGTCTTCCCTTTGAAAATATGGCACCATTATCTATATGAGGTCCATGTTCATACCTATTCAGACCATAAAATCTTAAATATGTGTTTATGAAGAAGTAATTAAATCTCAAGCAGAGGCGGTGGATCAAGCTACTTGAGGATTATGCCATAAGCCTTCACTATAATTAAGGTAAAGCAAATATTATTGCTGATTGTCTTAGCAGGTTGTCTATAGGGAGCTTATCCTATGTTGATGAGTAGAAAAGAGGATTGGTGAAGGACATTCATAGGTTACCTAATTTGGAAGTTCACCTTTTGGACTCTAAGCATGGGGAAGTGATTTTTCAAGAAGTGGTTAGATCATTTCTTGGAGTTGAGGTTAAGGAGAAGCAGGTTTTAGATCCCATACTTATGAAGATTCAGGATGATGTGGGTCAGCTAAAGATTATGGCTTTTGAGATTAGGGGAAATAGCGTTTTGAGGTATCAAGGGATGTTGTGTGTTCTCGATGTTGATGGGCCGTGGGAAAGGATTTTGACAAAGGCTCATGAGTCTAGATAAATAGTTTATTCGGGTTCAACTAAGATGTATCATTACTTGAAGGAAATCTACTGGTGGAACAATATGAAGAGAGATATGGAAATTTTTTTTGCCAAAATGTATGGTTTGTCAGCAAGTTATGTTTGAGCATTTGAGGCCTGGTGGCATGTCTCAGGATATAGAGTTGCTCATACGAAAGTGAGAGATGATCAATATGGATTTCATTATGGGTGTTTTGCAGTCTTGCAATCATTATGATTCTATTTGGGTCATACTGGTTAGGTGACTAAGTCTGCTCACTTCTTGCCTGTAAGCACTAACTACTTAGAAGAGGATTATACTAAGTTATTCATTTGGGATACAGTAAAGTTTCACGGTGTGCTAGTGTCCATTATTTTAGATCAAGGTATGCAGTTTTCTTCTCATTTCTCGTATTTGTTTTAGAAAGGTTTGGGTACACCTGTGAACCTTATCATCGCTTTCCACCCTCAAATAGATGGGAAAGTAGAGCATACTATACATACTTTGGAAGATACACTAAGGGCCTTTGTGATTGATTTTGGAAGGAATTGGATTAATCATTTGGATCTTATTAAGTTTGCGTATAATAACAGTTACCGCTCGAGCATTCAGTGGCCCCCTTTGAGGCTCTTTATGGTATGAGTTGTAAGTATCCTATTGGGTGGTTTGAGGTAGATAACACTAGGTTGTTTGGTCCTTACTTGGTTCACCAAGCCATGAAGAAGGTAAAAGTTATTAGAGAAAGACTTAAGACTGCTCAAAGTTGCCAAAACTTTTATGTGGATGTGAGCCAAAGAGAATTAGAGTTTGAAGTAAGTGATTAGGTATTTTTGAAGGTGTCTCCTATGAAAGGAGTCATGAGGTTTGGGAAGAAAGGAAAACTCTGTTCTCATTATGTTGGTCCATATCAGATTTTGAGAAATATTGGGAATATTTCTTATGAGTTGGATTTGCCTTTGAGTTTGGGTTTTATTCATCCTATTTTTCATGTCTCTATGTTGAAAAAGTGAGCGGGTGATCCTTCCTTGATAGTGCCAGTTAAGGATGTTGGTGCCATAGATTCTTTTCTTATGAAAAATTCCTGATTGAAATATTAGATAGGTAGGTTTGTAGATTGAGGAGCAAGTATTTTTCCTCGTTTAAGGTTCTTAGGAGAAATCAAAACGTAAAATAGGTTGCATGGGAAGCAGAGGAAGATATGAAGGCTAAGTATCCGGTCTTGTTTCCTGTTTTGGATGAAAGTGCTTAAGGTATGAGTTTTGCCTTCCTCTTGTCACTTTCAGAGTTTGTTATTTGATTCTGGTGTACTCTTTTTATTCTCGTGCTAAGAGTGTCCTAACTCATCATTCATGGACAAATGATCTTGGGGGAAAGGTAGATAATATAAGACCCATTAAAAATTTCGATCATTTTATTTTTCCCTTTTCGCGTGCGTAATGTTGATTTTTGACTTGAATTATGTTTATAGATGTAAAAAGGGCATTTTGGAAAAATTTTGGATTTTTTGAAAGGGGGCCAGGGACATTTTAGGACCACGAGGAAGTGAGGGTCCACGATAAGGCCTTATCATAAAGGTAACCTCCGCGATACTGGCACGACACGGAGGCTAACCTCCACAATATTGACATGCCACACAGTGTTTAAATTTCATCAAGTCTTATTTTTTTTCACTTGGGGTGAGGAGCTTTTGGTCTTTTTACTCCTTGTATGACTTATAAATATAAAATAAGACTCTTTTCTTCAGTTTTAAAAGATCAAAATCATTCATTCTCTTCTAAATGTCAAAACCTAAGAACATTCAAGGGTTTCATAAAGAATTCGTCCATCGAGCTTCAAACTTCAAATTCACTTTGTATTCTTGAGTATTTCAGGCATATTTCTCTTTCCTAAACTTAAATTTTACATTGTGATATGAATTGAATGGATTTTCATGCAATTTAAATTGTGGATTTTGAAATTAGGTTGAGAGGTTTTGGTTGATCTGATTGAATTACTTTTCCCATATTTTAAATTGATTATTCATGCTTTAGATTGATGTTTTTAGGTCTGAATAGATGCATTATTTAAATAATTAGAATGGGGGACATAGGTTTCCCCAAATTAGATGAATTTTGGCTTGAAATTGGCATTAACCTCAACCCACTTTATAATCTTATTTTACATATGGAGAATTGCATAGTTTAACTTGTTTTTGAACCCAATACATTGCATTTATGGATAAATGGATATAAAAATTGATATGGATGACCTTAATGGTCATGGTTTGGATTTTAAATGGAACTTGGGATACAATGTGGTTGTGCCGATTTGTTTGGCATGTTTAATTTAGCTTGCAAGCATATTTGTATGATGATACCAAGTGGTAATGCCTTAATGAATGATTCTTGGGTTAATGGTTGGAATTATGTACAAAGTAATTTTAATTTGGTTTAAAGCGGGTTGTGTAGCTCAGCGTGAAGGTGTAAGTCCCAGAGGGAAGAACACTGGAAACCACATTTGCTAGCATTTGGGGTCTATTTGACTGTGTACTTGGTGCACACGATATAAATATTTATGGGACTGCTATTGACCATGGTGGCTTTAGTTTTCCCTCGGTGTTTCCTTGGTTCATGTGGCTAACACTCACTAGGGCCTTTTCATCAAGGAAACTGAACCCATATATCCTATGGGTTCCTTTAGGATGGAGTGAGCTACATAATCCAGGTTTATGATTCTTAAAACTCTCAAGTTCATGATCCTTTACCCTATCCCGACTTCCTATATATATATGTATGAATCTGTGCATGTGGCTTTGACTGATTTTGGACATGGCATTATATTATCCACTTTACGTGAGTTACATGCCAATGCTTATCCTACTGACCATCCTAGGATGCTAATCGTTTCACGATGTAGGATTCAAAGACTTTTCTTTTGCTGCTATGCAACACTAGGTGGTTGAGCACATTTGTTGAGTTTTTATGAAGTGGTGAACGTCCATCCATCGGAAGGCCTGGTCATTTTACTATTCATTCTTTATTAATTCAGTACTTTTGGATTCGTTTTGGTCATAGTTAGGGGCATGTCCTGACTTAGTTGCTATTCTGGTTTTAGAAGCTATTGTGGTAAGTGTGGGTTGGTTACTATTTTACTCTTAGTTTTATTTGAGTTATCTATTCACGTTTTAATTCTATCTTAATTGGCTTACGCTTTATCTCTTTTATTATTATTATGCTCTTAAGGTTAGGATAAGGGGGTGGTCTCTGGCCTATGGTGGGTTTGAGATACCTGTCACGACTAGGCCCAATTCGGGTTATGACTAGTGAGAAATCCCTTAATCTTTCTAAATCTCAAATCTCACAAATCTAACTCCTCAGATCATCAGAAAGGAACCTCCTTCCGCGTTAATCAAGTCATCGACCCTGAAATAGTAGAAAAACTCTCGACGAATCATCTATAGTAACCAGCAAAGCCAATGAAGATATGAACCTCAGATGGAGATGTAGGCCCCGCCCAGTCATGCATAGCCGTAATCTTTGTTGGGTCTACTATAATCCTATTCTTAGACACCACATGCCCAAGAAATGTCATGACTCAAGCCGAAACTCACTTGGAGAATTTGGCAAAAAGCCTGTGATCTCTCAAAGTTTGGAGCACAATCCTCAAATGTTGCATATGTTCCTCTCTACTCCTCGAATACATAAGTATGTCGTAGATGAACACAATTACAAATGAATCCAAATAAGGCCTAAACACGAGGTTCATCAAATCCATGAATGTGGCTGGGGCATTGGTCAACCCAAAAGACATCACCAGAAACTCATAATGACCACACCGGATACTAAAGGTTAGATTTGGGATATCCTTAGCACGAATACTCAACTAATGGTTACAAAAACTCAAGTCAATATTAGAGAACACTGCCGCTCCTTAAGCTACTCAAACAAATCATCAATGCGAGACATAGGATACAGGTTCTTCACCATCACATTATTAAGCTGCCTATTATCAATACGTATATGCATGGAACCACCCTTTTTGTTAATGAACAAGACAAGAGCTCCCTAAGGAGACACACTTGGTCTAATGAAACCCTTATCAAGAAGATCATGAAGCTGAGAATTTAGTTCCGTAAGCTCAGTAGGAGACATACTGTAAGGTGCCATAAAAATAAGTCAGGTGACTGACTCAAGATCTTTAACAAACTCAATATCATACTCAGGACAAAGACTGGGTAGATCGGTATAAAACATTAGTAAACTCATGAACTATAGGAATAGAATAAAGCGATGGAATCTCCACAAAAATATCATGAATATAAGCGAGATAAGACTCACAGCCCCTCGAAATAAGTCACATAGCCCAAATATAAGAAATAATTCATGTTGGCTCACAGCTAATAGCTCTCTGCCACACAAATAAGGGTATGCCGATCATAGATAAGATAATGGTCTTGGCAAAATAATCCAAGACTGCATGATAGTGGGATAACCAGTCCATGCTTAGAATCACATCAAAATCCACCATATTAAACACAATAAGATCAGATAGAGTATCAAATTATCAAATAGTCATAACACATGATCTATAGACTCAATCCACTACTAAGGAATCATCCACGAGAGTAAATACATATAATAACATAAATAATGAATTCCAAATAATTCTAATTGCAGGGCATAATAAGCAAACACATAATAATAAGGGATCTCGGACCAAATAAAGAAAATGCTGACTAATAACACACAAGGATCATACCTGTGTTAACAATATCTGAAGACTCACCCTTGGGTTCAACAGTACGACATAAACTAACCGCAGACGCTACCTTTCTGGGTTCTAAACCGTTCTTTTATCCTACCTGCCTGAGAACCCCACGAGCACAATAGAGACCACCCCAACGACCATGCATACCACCTCTAGCTGGGGGATGTACTGCCATAATCGGTGGAACACTTTGAGTTAATGGAACCATCACTCCACGATTGGGGCACTCTTTCAATAAATGGCTAAAGGCCCACAGCCATAACATGCTCTGGGTGTTGTACTGAAACTAGAAGATTTAGATGACCCTGAATAACCACCACAGCTAGAATAACAAGAAGATGAACCCCTCGGAGGCTGTCCAATACTCTGGCCAGGATGATCATTGAAACTAAACTACCATCTATCGGTGATCTAAATTATGGCCTAAACGGCCTACTGGACTAGCCATAATGCTGATTCAATTGACAACTCCTCTTATCGCTGCCCATTTGAGCCTCATCATGCATCTCCTCCATAACCTGAGCATGATAAAAAAAAAACTTAGCAAAAGACCTACCACAACAACCAAACTCTATGTAGGCATGCAAAGAGGGAGTCTTAATCCCCAAACAAAGCACTAAATCCTCTTAGACTCGGTAGTCAGAATAGATGTAGAATGACTAGAAAACTCATAAAATCAAGCCTTATACTCCATGACAGTCATGGAGCCCTGCTCAAACCTTGAGAGCTGATTTTTCAAATGATCCCTAAGATTAATAGGCATATTTCTCCTTGGAGAATTGAGTCCATCTCAATAGGGGAGATCCAGCTGACCTAGAACTAAGATGACCTCTCCACTAATGCCGAGCTGTAAAGTCCAACTTAAAGTAGTTTAATCCACACCATGAGTCTCAACTAGGCCCAAATTATGGAGCCTATCCTCGCAAGCAATAAAGAATTCATAAGCATGCTCGCCTGGTGCACCAAAAAACCTAGGCGGAGCCAATCTTAAGAATCTACCCAACATCTTTTGCTCACCAACAGACACACTAGACTGGGTAACTGATGACCCGAATTGGGGCCTAGTCGTTTGGGTGACTCAAGCCCAACCAGGACCCGAGGCCACCCTCAAAAACCAACCATAACCATCCTACACCCGATGTTAGATGAATTCCGATTATATAGCAAAACAAGTTGGACCAATAATAATTCAAATACAATCAAATGATGACAGCCCCAATACTAAATTATGCCCAAAACATACGAGGGGTACCCATCACTCGTACCCTACACAGAATATTGGACATCACATATTGTCCAACATATGACTTCCTTTGCCTAAGTTGTACCCATACCATATGATGAGTACCCTCAAACTGTATCTAAGACAGACTCAAAGGGGTTGGACACTAGACAACATACAAATTGGACTATACCACTTGTATCATCTCCATATGACCCTTATGATGTCCATTCGTACCTTAGATGGAATAAAACTTAGATCACACTGATTATCATACGACCAACACGCGTAAATCATACCCACATCATACAACCAATAATTTTAAGTCTTACAATGTCCATAGAATTCAAAAACCAGGAAATTTACAAGGATCAAAACCCAGGGTGTTTCAATTCCCCCCACTTAGATCATTCTTCCTCGAAAGATGGAATGAGGCAGTACAATCATGATTTATACCCCAAACACACCTTACTCCAACCTTTAACCAAGTTAGAAAACAAAGATGTAAAGAATTTATCTTTTATTTAACAAAGTTTGAAAACAAAGACATTATGAAGAACAGATACCTTCCATACGAATTTACAGAGCAGAAAACAGAAACGGATACTTTGACTTCATATCCTCTTCATCTTCCTAGGTAACCTTTTCAACCTTGTAGTTCCTTCATAGAACCTTCACCGATGCCACGTCCTTGGTTAGTAACCAACGAACCTGACGATCCAAGATCTCAACTAGGATCTCTTTATAAGATAGGGAATCCAAAATACCAATATCTTTGATAGGAACAATTTGAGATGGTTCACCCATACACTTTCTCAATATAAAGACATGGAATACTAGGTGGATGGAGATCAAACTAGAAGGCTACTCCAACTCATATGCAATATTACCAACCCTCCTCAAAATCAAGTATGGACCAACATATTGGGGATTGAGTTTCTCCTTCTTACCATATTGAATCACTTCCTTCATGAGAGATACATTCAAAAATACCCTATCTTCAACCTCAAATTCCAATTCCCTTTGCCTCACATTCCCATAGGAATTTTTGCACATTTGGGTAGCCTTAAGCCTATCCTAATTCACTTTCACCTTTTCCATAGCCTAATGAACTAAGTCTAAGACAAATATCTCTGCCTCACCAACCTCGAACCACCCAATAGGAGATCTACACCACCTACCATACAACACTTCAAATAGAGCCATCCCAATATTAGAATGGTAGCTATTATTTTAAGCAAACTCTACAAGAGGTAGATGCTCAATCCAACTACTACCATAGTCAATCACACACACATGAAGCTATCCTCCAATGTATGAATAGTTCTATCTACTTGCGCATCCAGCTGCGGGTGAAAAACAGTTCTCAGACTAACCTTAGTCCCCAAACCTTTCTAGAATAACCTCCAAAAGTTAGATATAAACTATGTACCATGATCTGAGATGATAGAAATAGGTAACCCATGCATCTTTATGATATCATAGAGATATAACCTCGCATAATCCTCAGCCAAAAATCTAGTCTCACTGGCAAAAAATGATTAGACTTTGTCAACCTATCCATGATGACCCAAACTTGATCAAATTAATTTCAAGACTAAGGAAGACCAAATCCATGTTGATCACTTCCCATTTCCATTCTGCCAATTCAATTTCTTGATACAATCCTTCGGGCCTCATGTGCTCAACTTTTACTTATTATCACACCTATACTTGGCCACAAAATTTTCCACATCCCTCTTTATAACATTCCACCAATACATCTCCTTGAGTTCATGATACATTTTTGTTGAACCAGGATATACAACATAACATGAATCATGAGCCTCAGCCAATATCCTTTCTTGCAAACCATTGATGTTGGGAACGCATAACTTTCTTTTGCACCGCAAAGTACCATCACCATAAATCTCAAAAGTCATCACCTTCGGTACAACAACATCACCCTTGATACTCAACAAGACAGGATCTAAAATCTACTTTTTCTTGATTTCAGCACTAAGACACGACCGTTCCACCTTCTGAATGAACACACCACCATCCTTGGAGAGGCAAACTCTAAGGTTAGCCAAACGGTGAATGTCCTTCACCAACTACCAGTTCTCCTTATTCACATGAGCTATTCTCCGTATGGATAACCATCTAAGAGCATTAGCAACCACATTAGCTTTAACTGGTTGGTAGTGAAGACTCATATCATAATTCTTAAGAAGCTCAAGTCATCTCCTTTGCTTGAGGTTAAGCTCTCTCTGAGTAAACACATACCGCAAGATCTTATGATTAGAAAAAATATCCATATGCACTCCATACAAATAATGATGCCAGATTTTCAATGCGAACACCACGACTAATAATTCTAAGTTATGAGTAGTCTAATTCCTCTCATGCATCTTTAACTTCCAAGAGGAATAAGCAATCACCGTACCATGCTACATCAGAACATAAAAAAGTCCCACACAAGATGCATCATAATAGATAATAAACCCATCAGTGCCTTCAAGAAAAGTCAAGATCGAAGCTGAAGTTAGCTTATCTTTTAGTTTTTCAAAACTACCCTCACAAGCATCCGACTACAAGAACTTTACCTTCTTCTAAGTTAATTTAGTCAATGGGGCAGCTATAATTGAAAAAAATTCCACAAACCTCCTATAATAACCAGCTAACCCCATGAAGCTCTGAATATCAGTTAGAGTCATGGGTCTAGGCAACTTTTTAACCACTGCAACCTTCTGCGGATCCATCATAATCCTTTCACTAGAAATAATGTGACATAGAAAAGTGACGGTGTTCAACTAGAACTAATATTTCATGAATTTGGTATACAATTATTGCTTCTTTAAGGTCTGCAACACAATGCAGACGTGCTCAACATGATCCACCTTACTCTTACAGTACACTAAGATGTCATATATGAACACAATGATAAACAAATCTAAAAATTGACAAAAAAACCTATTCATCAAATCCATGAATGCAACCGGGGCATTGGTCAACCCAAGAGACATAACTAGAAACTCATAATGACCATACCAAGTTTGGAAGGCAGTATTAGGGATATCCTTCTCCCTAATCCTAAACTGATGATACCTAGTTTAAAGATCAATCTTTGAAAAAAAATTGGCACCTTGAAACTGATCAAACAAGTCATCTATCCTTAGAAGAGGATACTTATTCATTACCATCACCTTATTCAACTGTCGGTAATAAATATACATCCGAAGGGAACCATCCTTCTTACATACAAACAACAATGGTGTGCCCCACAGGGACATACTTGGATGGATCAAACCCTTATCTAGAAGATCCTTGAGTTGCTCCTTAAGCTTTTTTAACTCAACTGTAGCCATTCTATATAGAGGAATAGAAATTGGACAAGTGTCCAACACAAGGTAAATCCCAAACTCGATCTGCCTATCAGGATGAAAACCAAGAAGTTCATCAAGGAAGAACTCAAGAAATTCATTTACCACCAAAATAGAATGCAAAGAAGGACTCTCCAAGTTAGAATCTTTAACTCAGACTAAATGATAGAGACACCCCTTGGATATTAATCTCCAAGATCTAAGATAAGATATGAACTTCCCTTTAGGGGATAAGAAACCATCCTTCCACTCGATAATTGGCTCATTAGGAAATTTAAAGACAACCTTATGGGTCCGACAGTCTAGAAAAACATAGAATGAGTGCAACCAATCAATCCCCAATATAACATCAAAATCCACTATATCTAATTCAAACAGATCCCCTAAAGTTTCTTTACTACCAATAAATACCATATACCACTATAGACTCTTCTAGTAATCACAAAGTCACCTACCAAGGTAGAAAGAGAAAAAGGGTCTGAAACATACTTTAAACCAAAATCAAAATGTACAAGCACAAATGATGTCACATAAGAGAGAGTGGACCTTAGATCAAGTAAACAATACACATCTCTTGAAAAGAGTTTCAGCGTACCAATCACGATGTTAGGTGACACCTTAGACTCCTCCTGGGTAGCGAGAGCATTAAGATAGTTTTGACTAGTGCCGAAACCAGATGGTGTAGCCTTTGGTGCTAGATCTAAAGATGAAGCAACTGGAACCTTGTTTGCCTCTGAAGTATCCTTACCAACAGGATAATTTCTAAGTATATACCCTGGCTAGACATATTTGAAGCACATGTCCCTTTCCTCACCATAAAAACCTCAATGTAAATGACTACAGAACCTACAGAGAGGACATGATAGAGCCAACTGATCCCTATTAGCCTGAGATTGGGCACCCTGTTCCCTAAAGTTGTTGCCACCCTACAGATGTCTGCCACTCGATGGCTTTGGGTAGAGAGCACTAGCCATCGAGTTAGAACTAGAGTTTCCCTACTTCTTCTTGGGCTACTTGCCAGTATCCCTGCTATTTTATTGTTGGCCACCACTCTGCTTAGAGAACCTAAATTTTTTACCATGCCTTTTGCCTATCTCAACCTACTTTTTTTCTCTTTCTCTACTTGCTGCATGTACGCAACCAACCTAGAGATATCCATGTCCTTGATTAACAAAGCATCCCTACTCTCAAGGATCAACTCATGAGATAATCTCAAAGCAAACTTTCTTATTTGGTCCCTCATACTAGAAACTAACTCTGGATCATACCGAGATAACTAGTGAAACTTTAAGGCATATTCCTTAATAGACATCTTACCTTACCTCAAATTTAAAACTCTTCTATTTTTGCTTTCCTTAACTCCAGAGGAAAGAAGAAGTCTAGGAAAGCATTAGAAAAATTCTCCCACAGGGATGTCTTATCACCATCACCATTTGACTGTTCCCATTCCTTGTACCATTGGTACATTACATCCTTCAATTGATAGGTGGCAAAATTCATGCCCTCTATATTTGTGGCATGCATAACACAGAAGATATTTTCCATCTCATCAAGAAAACCTTGAAGATCTTCCTCCACCTTAACACCCGTAAGGGTCATAGGGTTTAACCTCATGAACTGGCCAACCCTTGTGGCCTCAGAAGATGGAGTAACAGGAATACCATGCTCAGACTGAGTAACCACTAGCTATGCCAACATATGAATGAACTGACGAAACTCCACATTTATTACTTTATCCTGAGGAGTCTGAGAAGTACTAGTGGGAGGTAGTAGAATTCCAAAACAATCCGAGACTGGACCCCTAGACTAGGTATGGATCCCATGAATAGAGCATATCCCATCAACATTGTCCCAGTTAAGATTCAGGAGTTTTTGTGAACTTCAAATCATCGAGGTATGATCAAAAAGTGAACAAATGGGAATTAGAGAAGATTCCAAGACTTAGACTCTAAGCTTGAAAATAGAACACAAGAAAGAGAAACATTCCTAAATGTCTTTTAACTTTTTCCTTATAAGTGTGGCGCGCTACACACCCTTAAAAGAGGCTCTACACAACATGACTTTATGGAATCCCAACTGTCCATGAACCTAGGGCTCTGATACCAGTCAAACATGCCCCAAACTGGGGCCTAGTCGTGTTGGGTGCCTCAAGATAAACTAGGACGGAGGCCACCCCAAAACACAACCATAACCACCCTACACTCGATGTTAGAAGAATTTTAATTATATAGCATAACAAGATTGAATGATCATAAATAAAATAGTGTTAAACAGTGACATACCCAATACCAATGCCAATGCCAAGTCTAACACTAATACCAATACTTCCCACGCCAACCCAAAGTAGTGTCACAAAGCCTCTATCCAAAAGTAAAATGATATCTAGTCAGGACATACCCCCGACCATCACTGAAATCAAAGTCAATGAAATGACAGAAGTATGTAGAGAAACCTATAACATAAAATAGATCCTTATAGAGAATGGAAGCTCACCACTTCAATCCAACACAATTGGTCCCCGAATCCAATCACTGAGTAGGAGTAGTATGGCCAATTCCTGCATCGCGTGGGGATACTATTCTCAAAGATGAGTTAGCAAGTGAATACTAGCTTGCACTCAAGATAAGGATAAAATAATACCAATATTTAAAACAAAGTAAATAACCATATGCAAGCACATCCATACGTATACATCTCGGGAAATGGAATCAGGTTCAGCATGCCCTTAAAACTATTAACAGAGGTTATTGTAGCTTAACTATCCTAGAACCACCCACAGGCTATATAGGTCCAGTGTTACCCCCTGATTGGGCCCTAATACATGTAGCCGCATGAAATGGAGATATCATAGGGGCGGGGATTCTCATGTACCTTTCGCCTACCATAATACATATATACAAGTATAACTTAGGGGATTCCCGTATACCCCATAAGTATATGGTCACAAGGACCAATCCTCATGTTGGCAAACATGAGTTACTAATGTTCATCCATTGGACTCACACCTTTATGATTAGATATCATAACCTGCCATTACTGCCTAATTAAAACCATTTGTACACCACTAGACCACCAATTCCATGTATTATTAGTGAAGTCTTTATGAAGTAGTATCGTCATACCGACTATAGCTCGCAAGCAATGTCATTAGCCAACTTTTTAAGGAATTCCCATGTACCTCATAGATTTTGTTATTAAATTTGCTTGGGAGATTACCATGTACCCCATAAGTGTTTCAATTAAACCAAACTATAGCAACCAAGGCCTTACCATTTAACTATTTAAAACTATTTAAACTAAGTTAGGTTCTATTACCATACTATACCATGCAAAGTTTATCAATGAAAGTCCAACTATGTACAAAAGCATTCTTGTAGGCATTTTAACCAACATATTAAGGGTATATAGTTTCCAAAACTAAAACCAAGTACCAATTGACCATTTCCATGCAACCATATTCTCAAACAACCATTACAACATGAAACCCAAAAGTAAAAACATAGGAAAACATTATCTAACCATTAATAACCAAAACCCCCAACATATATTTCAAAACCCAAAACATTATCACAATCATGCCTTGAAAACCATTCATAAACATATCTTTAGTTATAACTAATAATGAGGGAGGAGTAACATTCCTTGGATAATGAAGAAGACAGAGAGAAACAACCCTTAAGAGCCTTATTGACCACCTTGAAGAAAACCCTAGCCTTTGTTTAACCCAAGAAATTGAGAGATATTTAAGAGTGTTTTGAATGTTTTTGTTAAAGAAGACTATGGTAAATGTAGTCCCAGTAGTGCTTTAAGTTTTGGGGTCAAAAGGGGTTAAGAGGGGAAGTGTCCAAAACATCCCTAACTTAAACTGTAAAAATAACCATATGAGGGTACGATTTTCTCTATAACTTTTACTCATAACATATGAGTGGTACCCATTACTCGTACCCTAGATAGAATATTGGACATCACACAATATCCATCATATGACTACCCTTGCCTAAGTCGTACACATATAATATGACTAGTACCCTCAAACTGTATCCAAGATAGACTCAAAGGGGTTGGACACTAGATGACATACAAATTGGACTATACCACTTGTACTATCTCTATGTGACCTTTATTATGTCCATTGATACCTTGGAAAGAATACAACCTAGATCATACTAATTATCATACGTTCAAGACCCCCTAAACCATACCTACATGATATGACTTATAAGCTTAAGTCGTATGATGTCCAGAGAGCTCAAAACCTAAGATATTTACAAGGATCAAAACCCAGGGGTTTCGATAACCACCAACTGAGAAACTACCAACAATGTAACTATCAGTACAAAAAGGACCTCAACTCTAGAAGTCATTACCATAGGTTACGCCCCCACCTTAGTACCACTCTAATTTGTAGATTGTGCACCACTGGAATTTGTACCACCAACTAATCCCAACATCTAATCAAAAGTTTCCCTGAGCACTAAAGAAGAAATGAAGCTCGATAGAGCCTAGGCTGGTCCCTGGCCCACCACTGGCTATGGCTAAAGAATGTCTGACTCAAAAATAGAAATAGGAGAAATGTGGCTAAAGAACGTCTGACTCAAAAATAGAAATAGGGTCTAGTAATGGCCCCCTATCCTGGTCCCTAGTTGGGGATGCATCCCTAGGTTGCCCTTATCCCTAGGACATCTACTAATAACAATAGGTTCCTTAGCCTTGAAGTCAAGATCCTCGTCTTACGTAGTGGAACATGTGTCCTAGCTATTTGTGGAAGAGTGAAACTAAGAGAATCATTAGAAACCAACTCAGACCCTTAGCACGAAATAATTGAAATAAGTGAAGAACTCCTAAGAATGTCCTATAGCCTCCCAAAGATAAGAAATAGATGTCATTATTTTGATCTGCAAGACTCTACTAGACACTTGCTCTTGTACAAACAATCCTGGTGAACCTAGGCTCGAATATAAATTTGTCATGGCTTGATTTACAAGTCATTATGGCACCTACTTTATTCCACCAGTAGGTAAGACAAATCGTAGCCTAAAGCTATAAGAAATGGGCTAATTTCGGGAGAAAAGGCATAAAAGCAAAAAAATTGCAAGTAAAGGCTCATAATAATAATAAGACAATATTAATAGTCTAAAAGATAGATAAAACATCAATAACCATCCAACGACCTAGTAGTGTCCATACAAAAGCCACCATTAAAAAGAACATAAGTACTATAATAATCAATACATATTGTCTCAAATAGTGAAAGATGACATAACTAGTAGTAAAAAAGGGCAACTCCAACTTTAAGAGCTTACCCTATCTCCAAAATCAACTCAACATGATCGCCACATCAGCAGCAGCCACTAGTACTCAGATTTGCACCAAAAAGGTATAAAAGTATAAAATGAGTACCAAAGCCATGGGTACTCAGTAGGAATCAACGGCCGACTGAGCTAGATCATCAGATCAGTATGATAATATGCAAGATAAATACGTCAAGTTGAAGTAAAAAGGAAAAATCTAAAATATCACTCCAAAACTATAAGTAAGTGGCCAAAATAGATGTAATATATAAGAAAGCATAAATAATACTACAAGACTCATAAGCCAGTAAGCAAAAAAGTAAATAACCCAATGTGGGGCCCCATAATCTTGAAGGGTGAAATCAAAGGCAAGTAAATAACCAAAGTTCCATAAATTTTTTTGAATATCAATTCATAACCATGAATCCATCCATATCGTATCATATCATAAATAAACTCCTAATGCCAGATTCAAATTGAAACTTATATTATCATCATAATTTGTAGGACTTAAACCATAACTCATGTCATTAATATCATCGTCAATTACTGGATTTGACTTGAAGCACAGTATCAATAAACCACCTGGTTTTGTCCAGAATTAGCACCAACTCCCAAGTAACAAACTAGCATAGATATTATATATCCAAGTACCAAAATAGCATAAATATTATATATCCAATCTCCTCAGACTCAAAAATAAGTATTTCAAAAGGTATTACATGGTGTATAGAAGTTTACAAGAGCTAACACGAATTTTGGTTTAAGGTGGATCAGAGAGGCCTACTTGTAATCCTTAAAGTTTGTTCTAAGTCAAATTCAATCCCAAACTAGTATAAGGTATCTAAATTCACTTCTATATATTAATTAAGATAGAATTATCCCTGAGATAGCAATTCCACCTAAATCATGAGCAACTATGTAAATTATGCCTATGGTTTCTTAATTGACTAAATAGTTCAAATAATACTAATTATACCAATCAGACCTCCAAGACCTAATCCCCATCCTATATATATCATAATATCATCAGTATACCATGAATTACCTTAATCTATAAGAAAGATAAACCTAGCCTACTTGGACATCGAAGAAAAGCTTAAAAAATCTACAAACTAATAGTTTCCCTTTTTGAGAAGATTTTTCAAGATTCCATGCTATCAAAATTATAATATAGTCATCAACACGAGAAAAATGATACCCATATTGTACTATTATGCTTTGGGTTCAAAATTATGCAAAAATCCCATGTGGGGACCATTTGCGGAATCGCACCTTTGAAAGCGACAATACATCCCTCTATGATCAAGGAACATTTACCTTTAAGAATTGGTGAATTCCAATTTCAAATGGTGCTATGATAAACCCAACAATATTTTAAGAATTTTAAAAAATGATAATGGATTTAATCATGAAATTTATGGAATATCACCAAGAACTCAGAGAAAATCATTCAAATTGTTCTTGATGGAATCTCACTAATAGTTCTCTCAAGTTTTTGCTCTTTTAGTTTGACACTCTTAAAAATTGGTGAAAATAGGATAAAACAGGCTAAGTAGGGAATTTATAAGGTTCCCAGGTGCCCAGGTGTCACTTAAGCAGACACTAGGTCACTTAGGAGGTCATCGATTAAGCGATCAAGTGTGTCTTTAGTGATACTTACTGAGCCTGTGCATGTTGCTTAAGCGACCTTTGGCCGCTTATGCGGACATCTATTAAGTGCCAAAGGCATCTTGTAAGTGATACCTACTGAGCAAGCTAGGTCACTTAAGCAACTGGCTGGCCATTTAAGTAGCCTTTGCTTAAGCAACCCAATGGGTGCTTAAGCAAATGCACCAGTACCAAATGAGACTTGAAAATTTCCAAGTCTCCACCAACCCCTCGGGATTTATGCGAAACTCTGTATACCTAAAAGACTTAAGATACCCTATAAAATTCGATGTTCTAGGTTCAATGAAGCAGTCAAAATTCCTATTTGAGGTTATTTTGATGAAAAGTGGTTCCTTGAAATACCCTGGGTTTTGACCCTTAGAATATTTCCTAGATTTTGGCTTCTGGACATCACATGACTGGGTACTTCTAATATAATATGGTATAGTTTGGTTGGTCTTGGTCGTATGGTAACCAGTGTGGGTTGGTTGGTTTATGTCTAAGGTATAGTTGGGTCATACTAGTCGTATCATAGGTTACTAGTAGTATGTTGCCAATTGTATATTTCTTTATGCTAACCTAGAGGATTCTATTCAGCCTAAGGTATGATTTTAAGGTATTGGTCATATGGTTGGTATGGTTTGGACATGGTGGTCTTATTTTGGATAGTGTTGGGGTCTAAAGGGAGGTCAAGGGTACAAGATATGAGTACCACTAATACCCTAGGGTATGATTTGGGAAGGGTGATTGTACCTTCCTACGGGAATTTTATGCAGTTTAAGTTGGGGCCCCATAACTTAAAACTCTCTTGGGGCATTATTTACTCTATTATTCAAATATTAAACATTTATAAACTCTCTCAAATTCTATCAAGGCTCTTGGGTTAAGAAAGTCTCGCGTTTTATCTATAGGATCAATTTAGGGCTTCCAATGGGTGATTTCTCTTTGTCTTTTTTGAAATCTAAGTCATGTTACTACTCTATCAGTGTTAGTTCAAGTAAAGGCATGATTTAATATATGTTTTTATGGAATAATTATGACATGGTTTTGAGTTTTCAAACATATGTTGGGGTTTTGGTTATAATGGTTGCTTATGGTTTTCCCATGTCTTTTACTTATGGTTTTCATGATTATAATGATGGTTTAAGAATTTGGTTGCATAGGAATGGTTAATTGGTTCTTGGTTTTGGTTTTGAAAACTATATGCCCTCAATGCGTTTGTTAAAATACCTATGACAATGCTTTTACTATATAGTTGGACTTTTAATGCAACTATTGCATATTATAACTTGGTAATGGAACTTAAATTGGATTGGATGGTTTCAAATGGTTAAATGGTAAGGTTTTGGTGGTCATTGTTTGGTTAAATTGAAAGCCTTTTGGGGTGCGAGGGAATTCCCCAATCAAACATAAGAATGAAATACTTGTGGGGTATATGAGAATCCCCAAGCAAATTTAATAATGTAATCTCTGGGTACATGGGAATCCCTTTTCTCTAAAAAGGTTGACTAAGAATATTGCTTGAAAGCTATAGTTGGTATGACTATACCACTTCTTATAGCCTTGGTTAACAATATATGGAATTCGCAGTTGGTTGTATGCTAATGGTTTTAATATGGCAATAATGGCGGGGTGTGATTTCTAATTGTAAAGGTGTAAGTCCAATGGACGAACACTGGAAACTCATGTTTTCCAACAATAAGATTGGTCATAGATACCATATACTTATGGGATACACAAGAATCCCTAATGTTACACTTGTATATATGTATTATGGAGATTGAAGGGTACACAGGAATCCCCTACTTCTATGGTATCTAATATTTGTGCGGCTATACGTATCGACATTCGTTCAAGTGGTAAAACTATATCTACATATCTCGTGGGTGGTTCTAGGATGGTTAAGCTTCCTATACCCAGGTTAATGATTTCAAAGGCATGTTAAACCCAATTTCTTTTCACGGCATGGATATATATATATATATATAAATATATATATAGTTGTGAATGCATATGGTTGTTTACTTGATTTTATAGATTGGCATTAATTTATCCTTATCCTGAGTGCATCCTAGCTTTTACCAATAATCCCATCTTCGATCACAGTATCAGCATGCAATACAGGAACTGGCCATTCTACTCCTCCTTCTTAGTGATGGGATTCGGGGTTAGTTTGTATTAGATTGAAGTGGTAAGCTTCCATATATTGGAAGGCTCCATTTTATTTCATGGATTCTTTTATATACTTTGGTCAATTTATATACTATAGTTTTGTCTATAGTTGGGGGCATGTCCCAACCGAATATGTTTTACTTTCAATTAGAGTCTTTGTGGGACTACTGTGAGATGGTATGGGTGGTATCGGTATTAGTGTTAGCCTTGGCATTAGTATTGGTATTAGTGCTGATATATTTGGACTATATTTGATTTATGATTGTTCCATTTTATTTTGAATTATATATATCAACATATTGGGTTATTTTTTTAGTTTTGTTGGTTATTAGATAGATTGACTTGGTTGGGTTGGTCTACGAAGTAGACTTATCCCAAAGTCATTGTATCTTCAAATACGATAGCTTGTTATATGTTCAAAATTCATTCTACTTAAGGCATGTTCTTGGAGGTTGGGTTGGGTATCAGGGGTGTTCCCCGGTCCTAGTTGGACTTAGGATGCCCATTACGACAAGGCCTAGTTTGGAGAGTGTCAAGTTGGTATCAGAGCTTTAGGTTCGTGGTCTATTGGGGAGTCCACAAAGCTATTTAGAGTAGAGTCACTTTTAAGGGTGTGTAGCATGCCATACTCATAAGGGAGAGGCTACAAGGCATTTTGGAATATTTCTCTTCTTTGTGTTCTATTTTCAACCTTGGAGTCTAAGTCTTAGAATCTTCTCTAATTCCTATTTATTTATTTTTTAGATCATGCCTCGATGATCTGAAGCTTAGAAAAACCCTTTTGTCTTAACTGGGGATGATGTCGATGGGACACGCTCTACTCATGGGATTCATACTCAATATAGAGGCCCAGCCCCTAACTTTTCTAAAGTTCCACCATTCTCTCTAGTCTTCCTCAGGTTCCTCGGGCTAACATAATGAATGTAGAGTTTCGTTAGTTGATTTATATAATTGCTCAGCTGGTGGCTTACCAGGTTGATTATAGTGCATCTATTATTCCATCTTCGGAGGCCACAAGGGTTGGCCAGTTCATGAGGTTAATTCCTCTAATTTTCATTGGTGTTAAGATGGAGAAGAATCCTCAGGTTTTTCTGGATAAGATGGAAATGATATTCAAGGTGATGCATACTAAAATTATGGAAGGGGTGGATTTTGCTGCCTACTAGTTGAAGAATATGGCCTACCAATGGTATGAGTACTAGTATAGGGAAAGGGGTGATATTGAGGAGTCATCTCTATGGGAGACTTTTTCTAAAGCTTTTTTAGGCTGCTTCTTTCCATAAGAGTTAATGGAAGTAAAAGCAGTGAAATTTGTTAATCTAAAATAGGGAAAGATGCCAGTCAATGATTATGCCTTGAAATTTCACTAACTATCTAGGTATGCTATGGAGATGGTGTCGGATAAGAGGACCAGGATGAGAAAGTTCACTTTAGGACTATTTTGTGAGTTGATCCATGAGAGTAAGATGCCTTGCTGATCAAGGATATGGATATTTCTATGTTTTTTTTCAAATGCAATAGGTGGAAGAGAAAAAAGAGAAAGTAGGCTAAAATAGGAGAAAGGCAGGGAAAGAAGTTTAGGTTCTCTAAAAAGGGTGGTGTCCATCAACAAAGTTATAGGGATGGTGGTAAATTTCCAAAGAAGAAGTGGGGGAGTTCTAGTTCTTTCTCTACTGCTAGTGCTCCCTACCCAAAGCAGTCGGGAGACGGGCGTCTGCAAGGTGGCGATATCTTCAGGACACAAGGTGCCTAATCTTAGGCTAGTGGGGCATAATCAACTTCATTGTGTCCTCCTTGTAGGTTCTGCGATAGGTTATATCGACGTTTTTATGATTATGGGAGGGACGAGTCTTTCAAATATGGTCATCCAGGCCATATGCTTAGAAATTATCCGATTGGTAAGGTTACTTCGAGATCAAACAGGATTCTGATTACCTCTCTATCCACTTTTGCACTGAAGGATACTGATTCTATATCTATTTTGCTTTTGGTATTGGAACTGGCCAAAATTAGTTATATGCTCTTATGTCCCAACAGAAGACTGAGACATCGCCTGATATCGTGATTGGTATGTTACAACTCCTTTCTTATGATGTTTATTATTTGCTTGATCCAGGGTCTACTCTCTCTTATCTGACCCTATTTATGGCTGTGTATTTTTGTTTTGGTCCTGAGGTTATTTCAAATTTATTTTCTATTTCTACCCTAATACGCGACTCTGTGATTACTAGAAGAATCTATAGGGGGTGTGTGGTATTTCTTGGTACTAAGGAGACATTGATGGATTTTTTGAATTGGATATAGAGGGTTTTGATGTCATTCTAGGGATAGATTAGTTGCACTCGTGCTATGCATCCTTAGATCGTCGGGCTCATAAGGTTGTCATTAGGTTCTTTGGTGATCTTGTTAGTTAGTGGGAGGGTGGTTCTTTATCTCCTAAGAGGAAGTTTATATCATATCTTAGAGCTCAGATATTAATCTCCAAGGGGTATCTTGATCACTTGGTCTGGGTTAAAGATTTTAACTCGGAGGTTCCTTCCTTGCATTCCATTTTGATAGTGAATGAGTTTCCTAAGGTCTTCCTTGATGACCTTCCTAGTGTTCCTCCTGATAGAGAGATTGAGTTTGTGATTGATCTTAATCTGGACACAAGTTTAATTTCTATTCCCCCTTATTGAATGGCTCCAACTGAGTTAAAGGAGCTTAGGATCAACTTGAGGATCTTTTAAATCCTAGTATGTCCCCATGGACCACACCGCTGTTATTCAAGCGTAAGAAGGATGGTTCTCTTCAAATTTGTATTAACTATCAATAATTGAATAAGGTAATGGTCAAGAACAAGTATCCTCTTCCAAGGATAGATGACTTATTTGATCAATTGTAAGGTACCAAATTCTTTTTTAAGATTGATCATCGGTCTGGGTATTATCGGTTTAAGATTAGGGAGGTGGATATCTCCAAGACATCTTTTCAAACTCGGTATGGGCACTTTGAGTTTCTGGTTATGTCTTTTGGTTTGACCAATGCCCCGATGGAATTGATTGATTTGATGAATTGGGTCTCCCATCAGTTTCTAGATCTATTTATCATTGTGTTCATAGATGATATTTTTATGTACTATAAGAGTGAGGTAGATCATACCAATCACCTTCGTATTGTGTTGAAGACCTTGAAGAAGCAGCAGTTGTATGCCAAGTTTTCAAAATATGAATTTTGGTCAAATATTGTAACATTTTTGGGTCATATTATTTCTAGTAAGGGGATCATAGTAGATCCATAAAAGGTTGCAATGGTTAAGAAGTGGCCTACACCCACGACTCCAACAAACATTTAGAGTTTCTTGGGTTTAGCTAGCTACTATAGGAGGTTTGTAAAAACTTTTTCGACTATAGAAGCCCCATTGACTATGTTGACTCAGAAGAAGGTAAAGTTCTCTTGGTTTGATGCTTGTGAGGGTAGTTTCAAGAAGCTGAAGGATAAACTAACTTTATCTTTAGTTTTGACTTTATCGGCAGGTACGAATGGGTTTATGGTTTACCGTGATACATCCTGGGTGGGACTTAGTTGCGTTTTGATACATCACGATAAGGTGATAGCCTATGCGTCTAGGCAATTGAAGGTACATGAGAGGAATTATCCTACTCATGATTTTGAGCTTTTAGCTGTAGTGTTTGCATTGCAAATTTGGTGGTATTCATTGAATGGGGTGCATGTGGATATCTTCTTAGATTATAAAATCCTGCAGTATGTGTTCACTTAAAAAGAGCTTAACCTCAGGCAGAGAAAATAGCTTGAGCTTCTCAAGGACTATGATATGAGTCTTCACTATCACCCAAGTAAAGCTAGCATAGTTGTTGATGCTCTTAGCAGGATATCCATGGGGATTTTAGCTCATGTGGATAAGGAGAAGTGGGATTTGGTGAAGGATATTCACCATTTGGCTAATCTTGGCGTTTGTCTCTTGGACTCCACCGATGGTGGTGTGTTGGTATGGAAAGTGGTGCGTCATCTCTTGGTGCAGAGATAAAGGAGAAGAAAATGTTAGATCCCATCTATATAAAAATCAAGGGTGATGTTGGTGGGTAAAAAGTGATGTTATTCAAGATTAGTGTTATGGTACCTTGCGGTACCGAGAAACGTTTTGTGTTCCAAATGTTGATTTTGTGAGAAAGGATATTGGATGAGGCACATGAATCGCTCTATGTTGCTCATCCTAGTTCAACTAAAATATATCATAACCTCAAGGAGATACATTGGTGGAATGGTATGAACAAGGATGTAGTTAATTTTGGGGCCAAGTGCATGGTATGTCAACTAGTAAAAGATGGGCACATGAGGCCTGGGGGATTGTGTCATGAAATTAAATTTCCAGAATAGAAATAGAAAATGATCAACATAGATTTTGTTATTGTTCTTCCTTGGTATCAAAATTAATTTGATTTGTTTGGGTCAGCGTGGATAGGATGACAAAGTTGAATAACTTTTTTTCCAGTGAGGACTAATTTTTTGGATGAGGATTATGAGAGATTATAACTTCATGAGATTGTGAAACTCCATGGGGTACCTATTTCTATTATCTTTAATCATGGTATGCAGTTTTCATCTTACTTCTGGTGGTTGTTTAAGAAAAGGCTGGGTACTAAAATTAGTCTGAGTATTACTTTTCACTCACAAATGCATGGGCAAGCAGAGATGACTATTCAAACATTAGAGGATATTCTTCACGCATGTGTGATTGACTATGGTGGTAATTGGGTTGAGCATCTACCTCTTGTAGAGTTTACTTACAATAATATCTATCATTCTAGTATTGGTATGGCCCCTTTTGATGCATTGTATAGTAAGAGGTATAGATCTTCTATTAGGAGGTTTGAGCTTGGTGATGTGGATATGTTTGGCCCAAATTTTTTTTACCAGGCAATGAAGAAGGTGAAGGTGATTCAAGATAGGCATAAAGCTTCCCAAAGTCACCAAAAGTCCTATGTGGATGTAAGGAAAAAGGACTTGGAATTTAAGGTTGGGGATAGGGTGTTCCTAAGGGTGTCTCCTATGAAAGGAGTAATGCAACTTGGGAAGAAGGGGAAGCTTAGTCCCCGGCATGTTGGTCCTTATGTGATTTTGAGAAGGGTTGGTAATGTTGCTTATGAGTTGGAGTTTCCTTCTAGTTTGTGCTCCATTTATAGGGTGTTCCATGTCTCTATGTTGAGGAAATATGTAGGTGATTCTTTATCGATTGTTCCTGTGGAAGGATTAGGTATCTCAAATTCCTTATCTTATGAGGAGGTCCCGATTGAGATCTTGGATTGGTAGGTTCGTTGGTTGCAGACCAAGGATGTATCTTCGATTAAGGTTCTATGAAGAAACCACAAGGTAGAAGAGGTTACTTGGGAAGCAGAAGAGGACATGAAGTCCAAGTATCCGTTGTTGTTTTTTGGTCCTGGAATTTGTGCGGAAGGTATGTGTTCTTCATCTTACTTTTTTTTGAAACTTTGTTAAAGGAAATATTGATTCCTTGCATCTTTGTTTTCTAACTTAGTTAAAGGTCGGAACGGAGGTGTTGGAGTGTAAATCGTGTTTATACTGCCTTGTCCATTATTTGGAGATGAATGATCCAAGTAGGGGAGAATTGAAACACCCTGGGTTTTGACCCTTAGAAATTTCCTGGTTTTTCGCTTCTGGATATTATATGACTAGGGGTACTTCTCATATGATGTGATACAATTTGGTTGGTCTTGGTTGTATGATAACTAGTATGGGTTGGTTGGTTTCAGTCTAAGGTATAGTTGAGTCATACTAGTAGTATCATAGGGTACAAGTAGTATGTTGTCAATCTATGTTGCCCTATGTCTAACCTAGAGGATTTTATTCTACCTAAGGTATGATTTTAGGGTACTGATCATATGATTGGGTATAGTTCGGCCATGGTGGTTATATATTGGACGGTGTTGGGTATAAGGGAGGGCCTACGATATGAGATACGGGTACCACTTGTATCCAAGGGAACGATTTAAGGAAGGGTGGTTGAAGCACCCTGGGTTTTGAGCCTTAGAAAATTTCTCTGTTTTTAGCTTCTGGAGATCATACAACTTGGGGTACTTCTCGTATGATGTGGTATGATTTGGTTGGTCTTAGTCATATGGTGACCAGTATAGGTCGGTTGGTTTTTATCCAAGGTACGATTGGGTCATACTAGTCATACCTTAGGGTACTAATGGTAAAATGTCAATCATATGTTGCCATAAGTTAAGCTTAGGTGATTCTATTTTGCCTAGTATATGATTTTATGATACTAATTGTATGGTTGGGTACGGTTTGGCTTAGGTATTCGTATGTTGGACATTGTTGGAGTTCAAGGAAAGACCTAGGGTACAAGATAAGGGTACCACTTGTACCCTAAAGTACAGTTGGGGTAGGGTGGTTGTACCATGCTACATGGATTTTATGTAGTTTAAGTTAAGGGTTATCTGGACATTTTCCCTCTTAACCTCTCAAGGCCTCACGACTTATAACTCTTTTGGGACATCATTTACCCTAGTATTCACAATCTAAAATACTTAAACTCTCTCAAATTCTCTCAAAGACCCTTGGGTCAAGGAAGGTCACGATTACATCAATAGGATCAATTTGGGACTTACAAGGGTGATTTATCTCCATCATCTTTGTAATCTAAGACGTGTTAATCCTCCCTCATTGTTAGTTCCAACTAAAGGCATGTTTTATTAATTATTTTCAAGGCATAAATGTTGTATGGTTTTGGGTTTTCAAATATATGTGGGGGTTTTGGTTATAATGTTGGTTATGGTTTTCCCATGTCTATTACTTATGGTTTTCATATTATTATGGTGGTTTGAACATTTGGTTGCATGGGAATGGTTAATTAGTACATGGTTTTCGATTTTGAAACACTATGCCCCCAACTTGTTTAATAAAATACGTATGATAATATTTTTGGTTAAATTGTTGGACTTTCATTGAAATATGTATGGTATAATTTGGTAATGGAACCCTCAATGGTATAAATGGTTTGGAATGGTTAAATAGTAAGGTCTTGGTAGTTATGGTTGGTGTAATTGAAAGCCTTGTGGGGTATAAGGGAATCCCCTAAGGAAACTTAATAACAAACATCTTGTGGAGTACATGGGATTCCCCTATGTCAACTTGATAATGTAATCGATGGGTACATGGGAATCCCTTTACTTAAAAAGGATAGCTAAGATCATTGCGTGCAAGCTATAGTCGGTATGACGATACCACTGCAAGCTATAGTTGGTATGATGATTCCACTACTTATAGCCTTGGTTAACAATAAATAGAATAGTGGTTTGGTTGTGTGGTAGTGGTTTTAATTGGGCAATAATGGTATGGTATGATAGCTAACCATAAAGGTGTGAGTTCAATAGACGGATACTGGAAACTCATATTTACCGACATGAGGATTGGTCATGGCGAATATATGTGATACTTATGGGGTATATGGGAATACCTTAAGTACACTTGTACATATGTATCATGGAGAGATAAGGGTACTCGGGAATCCCCTACTACTATAGTATCTTTGGTTCAGCGGCTACATGTATTGGAGCCTGTTCAGGTGATTACACTGGACCCATATATCCCGTGGGTGGTTCTAGGATGGTTAAGCTATATATACCCAGGTTAATCATTTTAAAAGCATGTTAAACCCGGTTACCTTTCCCAGAATGGTTTTAAATATGTATGTATGGTTGTGAATACATATGTTTGGCTTACTTTGTTTTAAAGATTGACACTATTTTATCCTTATCCTGAGTACTTGTTAGCGTTCACCTACTAACCCATCTTCAGGCAACTATATCCCCACGTAATGTAGGAATCGCCGTTCTACACCTTCTGCTTAGTGATTGGATTTGGGATCAACTGTTTGATTGAAGTGGTGAGCTTCCATGTTACGGAAGGATACATTTTATGCCATAAATGTCTTTACTTATTTTGTTCATCTTATAGACTATGGTTTTGGCTATGGTCGGGGGCATGTCCCAACGGGATATTATTTTACTTTGGATAGAGGCTTTGTAGGACTACTATGGGTTAGAATGTGCGGTGTCAGTATTAATGTAATCCTTAGTATTGATATTGGCATTAGGGATGACACTCATTAACGGTATTTGATCTATCATTGGTCTATTTTTTTTGGATTATATATATATATATTTATATTTTGAACTCATTTGGTATGGGATATATGGAATGGTTTATGGTATAGTTATTGGTAGGGTTTTGTATGGTTGGACTTGTTTGGGTTAGTCATGGTCATAGACCTATCCCAGAGTCTTGATTTGTACAAATACACTATCTTGTTATATGTTCTAAATTTATCTGACTCAGGGTATGCGTTTGGATAGCTGGGTTGGGTATCGGGGGTGGTCCTCAGTCCTAGTTCGACTTGGGATGCCCATTACTACAATACCCTAGTTCGGGTCATGTCAAGTTGGTATCATAGCCTTAGGTACATGGTCAATTAGGAGTCCACAAAGCCATGTCGAGTAGAGTCTCTTTTAAGGGTGTGTAGCACGCCACACTTATAAAAGAAAGGCTACTAGGCATTTAGGAATATTTCTCTTTCTTTGTGTTCTATTTTCAAGCTTGGAGTCTTAGGTCCTGGAATCTTCTCTAATTCTTATTTGTTCGCCTTTAAGATTATGCCTTGATGATCTGATGCACACAAAAACTCCTCTATCCCAAATGGAGACAATGTTGATAGGACACGCTTTGCTCATGGGATCCATACTCGGTCTAGTGGTTCAGTCCCTGATTTCTCTAGAGTTCCACTGGTTCCTTCTAGTCCTTCTTAGGCTCATCAGGCAAACGTGATGAATAAAGATTTTTGTCAGTCGATCTATGTGATTGCTAAAATAGTAGCTTTTCAGGCTGAGTGTGGTGCATCCAGTATTGCATCTTATGAGGACACAAATGTTGTCTACTTGGTTGAGTTCTCCAACTTTTATTGGTGTTAAAGTGAAGAAGGATCCTCGGGATTTTCTAGATGAGATGGAAAAGATCTTCAGGGTCATGCAGGCGACGAATATGGAAGGGGTGAATTTTGCTACCTATCAACCAAAAGATATGGCGTAGCAATGGTACGAGTAATGGGATCAGGCAAGGGGTAAGGTTAATGAGTCATCTCTGTGGGAGACTTTCTTTAATACTTTTCCAGATTACTTTTTTCCTCAGGAGTTGAGGGAAGCAAAAGTGGAGGAATTTATTAATCTGATATAGGGGAAGATGTCGGTCAAGGAATATGCCTTGAAATTTCACCAAATGTCTAGGTATGCTCCAAAAATAGTGTTTGATATGAGGGCTAAGATTAGGAAATTCACTTCAAAACTATCTTATGAGTTAATCCTTGAAAGTATACTGCCTTACTGATCAAGGACATGATATCTCTAGGTTGGTTGTTCATATGCAACAGGTAGAGAGGGAAAAGAGAAAACAGGTTGAGGTCAGTGAAAGGTAGGGTAAGAAGTTTAGATTCTCTAAGCAAGGTGGTGACCAACAGAAAAGTGGTCGAGATGGTGGTAAGTGGCCAAAGAAGAAGTAGGTGAGTACTGATTCCTTGTCCACAGCTAGTGCTCTCCGCCTAAAGCAGTTAGGTGATAGGCGTCAACAAGGTGGCGATAACTCTAGGGCACAGGGTTCCCAATATCAGGTTGGTGGGCTCAGTCGGCCTCTGATGTGGGGAGCGAAGATGCTTCTGATGTGGTCAGATAGGAAACTTTCCAATTTGTAAGATTGTTTTAGGGGAGAACAAGGTTCTGATTGCCTATTCATTTGCTCCCGCCTCAAAGGGTGCTGCTTCTGCGTCTATTTCTACTTCTGGTACCGGTATAGGCCAGAATCGATTATATGCACTCACTACCCGACAAGAGTCTGAGGCATCGCCTGATGTCGTGACTAGTGCGTTACAACTCTTTTCTTGAGATGTTTATTTTTTACTTGATCCGAGTCTTCACTCTCTTATTTGACCCTATTTATGGCTTTGTATTTTGGTTTTTGTCCCGAGGTTATTTTAGATCTTTTTTGTTTCTACAGCAGTAGGTGACTCTATGATTGCTAGAAGAGTCTGTAGGGGGTGTGTGGTATCTATTGGTAGTAAAGAGACTTTGGTGGATTTGTATGAATTAGACATGGTGGGTTTTGATGATATTCTAGGTATGGATTGGTTGCACTCATGCTACGCGTTCTTAGATCCATAAGGTTGTTTTTAAGTTCTCTGGTAAATCGGTTAGTGGATAGGAGGGTGGTTCTCTAGCTCCTAAGGGGAAGTTTATGTCGTATCTTAGAGCTCGGAGATTGATCTCCAAAGGGTGTCTCTGTCATTTGGTCCAAGTCCTTTCTTGCATTAGGTTCCGGTGATGAATGAATTTCCTGAGGTCTTCCCTGATGACTTTCCTGGTGTTCCTCAAAGAGGGAGATTAAGTTTGGAATTGATTTGGTTCTAGACACTCATCCAATATCTATTTCTCCATATAGAATGGCTCCGACTGAGTTGAAGAAACTCAAGAAGAAACTTAAAGATCTATTGGACAAGGGTTTCATCCGTCCTTGTATGTCCTCGTGGGGTGAACCAATAATAGTTCCCTTCTGATGTATATAGACTATCGACAGTTGAATAAGGTGACGGTTAAAAAAAGTATCCTCTTCCTAGAATGGATGAGTTATTTGATCAGTTGCGCGGTGCCAAATTCTTTTTCAAGATTCACCTTCGGTCTGGGTATCATCAGCTAAAGATTAGGGAGGTTGATATCCCTAATACATCTTTCCATACCCGGTATGGGCACTTTGAGTTCTTGGCTATGTCATTTGGTTTGACCAATGCCCCAGCAACATGCATGGATTTGATGATTAGGGTCTTCTGTCAGTTTCTGGATCTGCTTGTCACTGAGTTCATAGATGACATCCTAGTATATTCTAAGAGTGGGGTGGATCATGCCAATCACCTTCATATGGTGTTGCAGAGCTTGAAAGAGCAACAATTGTATGCCAAATTCTCAAAATATGAGTTCTAGTTTAACGCTGTCACTTTTTTGGGTCATATAATTTCAAGTAAGGGGATCATGGTAGATCCGCAAAAGGCGGTGGTGGTTAAGAAGTGGAATAGGCCCACGAATCCAACCTAAATTTGGATATTTTTGGGTTTAGCTGGCTACTATAGGAGGTTTGTGGAGAGCTTTTCTACTACAGCTACCCCATTGACCAAGTTGACTCAGAAGAAGGTAAAGTTCTCTTGGTCGGATGCTTGTGGGGGTAGTTTCGAGAAACAGAAGGACAAACTAATTCGACTCTGGTTATAACCTTGCCTGAAGATAATAAGGGGGTTTTGGTTTACTGTGATACGTCTCGAGTGGGACTTGGGTGTATTTTGATGCAGCATGGTAAGGTGACTGCCTATGCTTCTAGGAAGTGGAATATGCGTTAGAGGAATTATCCAACTCATGATTTGGAATTGTTAGTGTTGGCGTTTGCATTAAAAATTTGGCATCACTATTTATATGGAGTGCAAGTGGACATCATCTCGGATCATAAGGGTCTGCAGTATGTGTTCACTCAGAAAAAGTTTAACCACAGTTAGAGGAAATGACTTGAGCTTCTCAAGGACTATGACATGAGTCTTCACTATCATTGATAACACTCAAATTACACGTCAATTTAAGTGCAAGGTGGTTATCGTCAATATATTTACCCAACTTTGGAATTGGGGTTGAATCCACGAGGAACAATATGAGTGGCGACTAAATTAGTTTGAAACGATAGATACTAGCTAAATCCAAACCAATAGTACAAAAGGATAAAAATAGGGGGAGGGGGGTTGTGAAATGTCACACCTAATATTTCTTTTTGGGATTTTATAGTATTAATTCGGGGCTATAAATAATTAGAATTTATTTAATTAGGCACGGATATTGGGATTATGCTTTCCTTGGGGCAGCATATGCATGAGCGTGTGATAACTTGATGCAAATTCTAAATGTTGGTGATGTGGTAGGCTAGGTTAGAAATCCTTGAGGCTAGTTTGTCAACAAAACCTCAAGGGTGTTACTCATTGACCCTTTAGAGTACCTAATGAGCGCTTCAATCAAAACCACCTAATACATCATCTAGACACCCCTATTTCTAGGATGGTGCCCTAAGTATAGTCAACTTCACAGTCACCCTTATGTCTAAGATAGTGAAAATTAGTCAACCATGATCATAAATTTTCTATTATTGCCTTGGTTCCCACATCCCTCTTTCAAGGATGATGTGGGTTCCTAAAGTTCACCTAAACCCCTCTTTCGAAGATGGTTTGAGCTTTCAAAAGCTTGGGATTTTCATCCATCAAACTTATTTTGGTATTTGAGACTTTCACCCACGAATCCCAACCAATTTACTCAAGCAATCATAGAATCCAACATCACAAACTAGTAATGCACAAACAAATCACATCCTACATATAGTTACACCCTATTATAGCATAATCCCAAGAGGAGAAACTTGCTACTCATAAGATAAATAAGTAAATATTTTACCCAAAATCTCCATTGATTTGATTTGAGAAAATCTAAGTGAATGTTACTTCAAACTATAAGATTGACATGACCCAAGATGAGACCCTGGCCGTGACGAGCATCCTGAACCATAAAGGCCCAAGCGCCCTTTTCCAACTGGCAGTCATATACACAACTCATATACTCAAAAGAAATGCAAAAAAACATAGAAGAATAGAAATATGGTCATTCTCTTAATCCAACTAATCTTTACGAATATAAATTCATAAACATCTAGAAACTTTTAACACCAGTTTACGAAATCTCTAATAATATAAGAACGATATCTCTCTGAAAATGGGGACAAGGCCCCAAGTCAGACCATGAACTAGAATCAAATGATACCAACTGCAAACTTCTGACAAAAAAATCTACTGCTTAGCGGGGCCCCAGGACAAAGCCTCAGATCCTGAAATATAGGGGGGTCAATACAAATATACTGGTACATAGAACAATCCAAAAACAAAATATAGTTTTATATAATATAGGTGAGAGAGTTTCATAAAACCTATCATTAGAAAACATTTGAAAACACATATGAATGAATCTCAACTCGCTTCTTTGTCTTACTTTGAGCTAGGTGGTAGACCCTATATCTCTACAATCCCATGAGCTATATGGAATCCACCCTTACCTCAGTGGCTAAGGCCATAACCTAAGTTTTCCGCAAGGGCCAGAGTCTCTATATCTAATACTCCAATGGACACAAGGCCAGCATTGAATCCCTATCTTGGGACATCATAAACCCATATCGGCAAAACACGATTTCTAGCAATGAGCCCTTACACTCGAATGCCTCCTTTGGGTAACCACCTAACTCTTTTTAAGCCTATTTTAACCTCTTTAAGACATACATCTTTTTGAAATAAAAATCTAAAAATCTGACTTTGTTATGACATTCATCTATTTGGTATCGTCATACCAAGACTTGCAAATCATATATCTAAGCCATATTTTCATTCAAAAAAATACTTGGACCACAAAATCATTCAAAAAGTACTAGAGAATCTGTCTATCGAAACACATGAACTTATGCAAAGATTCTCTCTTTCAATTCTTAAACATGTGATGGTCATTTACTTTGTAGCAAACCATCTAATTCTTTCAATAATCATCTTAAACATGTACAAATAAGAAAACACCCTCTCTTTAATTCACAACCGATCTCAAATTATTTAACAATAGCCAAAAAAACATTTATACCATGCTTCTAGATATGAAACTCATCGATTCATAACATGTGAAATCAGGAGGTGTCATAACAAGAGAGGTAGTATGAATATTCAAGCTCTCAATTTAACTTTCAAACTCAAAACGCATACATACATATATACGTGCAAAACTCAAATTTAAGAGAAGGCCTTAAGACCAAAACATTATTATAAAAAAAGGTTCACAATGCATACTTGTTAATGTAAGTTAAAAAAACTCATCGTAAATATATGATTTCTTAACTCTAAAACTTACTCAAAATGATTTCAATATACCCATGAAGTTTAGGAAAGCCCCACGTACCTTATGTCACTTAGTTTGAAGATTGGAACCCTAGTTTTGACTCCTTTCTTGAAAATTTTAAACTTAGGGGTTGGATTCTTGATCTTTGAGGAAGATTTAAAGTTTATATTTTGAGAGAAATTGAGTAATTTTGAGCATATAATGCCCTAATGACGTCTTAATCTACTGTTATCACGATTTTGGGCTATGGGAAAAAGATGAGACTTCCCTTTAGAATTTAAATTCACAACTGAAACCCATTTTGGGACCTCACCGCGATGCACGAAATGGCCCATCACTATTGGAACTGCAACGCGGTGCAATCGTGGTGACCCACTATTTTCAAAATCCAAACATGTTCCAAACCTCATCCAAAAAATCTAAAACTTTCTTGAGGCATACCCTTTACACCCTTGTAAAAGAATCAACTCAAAAATTTACGTCTCAGGGTCGGGAAGATCAATTTTAAAAAATCATTAAAGTTAAGGACTAAAAAATATGACTAATTCTCTTATCACTTAGAAAATTTTAGGTCCTACACTTCACATGCTTGCGACTAAGAGTTAAATCAAGCTAAGAATTATACGGGGTGTTACAGAGATCCAACAAATCATCAATGTGAGTTCACTAATTCTTCACCTGGAAGTGACTCCAAAATATTATTCACCCAAAATTTATACAATATTTTCTTCTCCAAGAATGGAGGCTATAACCCTAGAACAATATCTAAAAATTGGGGAATATGGAATATGATATGAATGAGTGATTAGGGTTTGAGTCCTTATTTTCTCAAATTTAGGATCAGCCACGTGCATTTACATTTCTTCCCTTGGGCTGCAACTTTCCGCTAAGCCACGATCGCATAGGCTTGGCCACGACCGCGGATACTACGACTGTGATTAGCTCATGTGACCATGGTAGGTTGACCTTATTGACTGACCTTGATTGCAAACCTCAGATCATGATCGCAGACCTCAGACTGTGACTTTGGTAACTAATGCCATGTCTGCTCCAGGTCTTCAACTGTACTTTCTTACTTCCTTTTGATCCTTTTTAGCTCCAACCCATATATTTCTATCTTATCAACTATGTTCCTGCAAAATGTGGATATTAGTGCATTCAATCACAATTATTTCTTATTTATTCATTCAAAACATGGCAATGCGCATGAATGTTGAGTGCAAATGAGAGGTAAAGTCACCACTCATCAACACTCCCAACTTAAAGATTTGTTTTTCCTCAAGCAACACTACCCCATATCATGAGACATTACACTTTTATGCCCAATTTTCATGCCTCAACTATCACAATGACTTCAATCTTAGTCACTACCACAAGTTTCTTATTGCATATGGGCCAAGCTATTCTTACTACACCCCTTGTCATAAAATATAATATCTAAGGATGCACAATATTTTCATGAGCAACTAAGCAACAACAACCAATACTCTAAAAGTGAATCACTTTTGATCAAAAATAAGTTATACTCGATTTGCCTCGTTGCTCGTTAGATGAAAAAATCACCTATCTCAACTCGTTCACATACCTCCTCAAAAGAAATAAAATTCCACACACCAAGCTACCAAATATGCAACAAGGAATTTAAGTGCAAAAACTCTCTCCCACACAAAAGAACTCTCTATGTCAACACGTGTCATACCATAAGCTTGCGCCTATTTTCAGTCGTCATTACAAAGAAAGTAAATGGTTTAAGATCTCAAAGGACTTTTTGAGCTTGTAATGTAGGTTCGGGTTAGGGTAGGATATCATTTTGGAACAACATGGCTACACCCTTCCTTGAACATCTACATCACACTATTTAATCTGTCTTTTTGACTATGGGTCACTCCTCTTTGATCTCTTCTCTTTTCATATGCCTAATTTTTGCTACCTTTGTTCACCCATTTCTTTTTCTTGCAATTTTCAGGAAATTTTATCATTTATTTGACCTTTTTTATTATTCATTTGTTTTTAATACTTGGGCACTTAGGCATTTCACTTACAACTTCGTGGCCTCACACCTACTTCCATCAATCTTCACCACCCCCTAACTTAGGATTTTAGCTTCAAGTTGTTTTTTTAAGTTCAAGGAGGGTATGGTTCAAAACAGAGATAAAAGGAAGGGTTCACGTCTTATAATGTGTATGAAAAAAAAGTCCAAACGCTCAAAGTGGGTAACTAGGGATGACACTTATTCATGGGTAGGATTTTTAAGCTATAGTGGGCTTCCAATGTCACAAAGATAGCCTAAGATCATTTCTCCAACCAAATATAATAAAAATTAGACTTAAAAGACTAATGGATTAAGTTCTAGATAACATAAGTATACAAGAGATGAATGCAAATAGCTCACCACACATGGCATGCAAAATTCGTCAAGGACGCTCAATTTCCCCTCCCGTTAGAGATAAAATTAGAGTATCTATCACTATTAATAAGTCAAATGTTTCTAGGGTCACAAAAAGAGAAAGGTTTTTGTAACAAAGTTGCTCAAATCCATGCCCTTGATATTTGAAAAAAAAATTACAGAGGGGGTTGTTTGTTTTGCATTTGCACCATGATCAATTTGCTAACTTACAGTTTCAACCAAAGCTTTAGCCTCACATTTCAGCTCAATATGGGCAAACCAACCATATGGATACTCAGACATCACCAATGGTACGCAATGGGATCCCAAATTTACAATGCTATAGATACTCAGACTTTCCTTGCATTAATGACTTAAATGCCATGAGTACTCAGAATTCCCCTGCATATATGGCTCAAAACCCAAACACGTTGCTTTACCCTTAATAATATCGTCACTCAATATATCATAGGGCAAGGCTCGTCATGCATCATCATAATCAAAATAGAACTAAAGTAAAAAATAAAAAGTAAAATAAAATGACATAATAATCCATGAAAATGTGGGCACCATCAGAGTACCCAAATATAACATCCCACAAACACAAAACAAAACATCATCCAACATAAAAATATTCAGTAACATATCAAAACAATATAAATTTAGAGGTGCCCCAACTAAAAGAAAAGCAGTGTTCTCACTGCATGTGCAATAAAGGAAGAGTAAAAGGGGTCTCCCTGAATCTGCATTAGGAGTTGTCCTATCTCGCTGAATCGGCACCATTACGACCGGTATCATCAGCTTAACAATCACCAGGGGACTCATCATCACTATCCAACCTAGGAAAAGGTAGTCGATCATTGGGTTTGAGCACCTTAAAGATGCCTTTTACCCCTTTTCACAACTTTCTAAAAAATCTATCTCTTTTGTTTTCTCTCTTTTCCATATTCTTGTGTCACTCATTGAGGTCTCTGTGTGATGCATCCAAGGCTGAATAAGCTCTCTTCAAGCTGGCAACTATGGCTCCTTACTTCTTTTGCTCTTCTTGGTATATCTCATAATCTGATAGAGCTACGTATGAATGGGGAGCAGTGGAGGGCTCTTCCACTCCCTGAGGAAATCTGGACAATATCTCCTTAACCACCTGCATCTGACCTGAGATGTTATTGAAGGGGTTAGCTGATGAAGGTCTATAGGAGTATGTGTCCTCCTGGGTCAACCTACCTAAATCCACCTTTCTTTTTTTAATCTAACCAGGGGAACCCTCAGCCTACAATTTAAGTGGGAAGATGCGGGGGCCTGGGTGCACCCAAGTATCTGCAGCATACTCCTCCACCTCTACCTTCTTACAAAGCTTAGTGATAAGGAAAGAAAAGAGAAAAAGTGTACCTCTATGGTTCTTAAAATTCCACCACTCTGAAAGTATAATCTCGCCACATTCAGAGTAATGCCAAAGAGAATACAGGCCACCAACTGCAGTTTCAAATCTATAACAATAGTCATATGAGTGCACAATAATATTCTGCTACAGATAATATTCAGCCAAAGCCTGGCCTCATCTGTGAAGATATTCATCAAAATATATCTCTTAGTGGTGTCCCAGAGAACTTCTTTTCTTGGACATAATATGTTTGTGATCCAGGTCTTTGGCTTACATTATTTTTCTTAGAAATACTCTATGTTAGCATCTGGGAGCCCATATATCTCATTATTCTGTGCTGCCCCAAAGTGCACTTGCTTACCCCAAATCATCACCAATGGATTTATGAGACAAACTACACTAAGGTTTGTGTAAAACTCACGTAGCCAATGCTCATTGGCATAGTGGGGGTTCGGGGCAAAACATATCCACTTGGTAGTAGTGAGTGGTGCATGGAATGATGGGAGCTTCTCCTTCACTTTATCAAGGTAAATACCCCTTTTTCAGGAGTAATTTTGTCCTTGGTAGATCACTATAATAGAAGTTTTAGCATTCGATAGCCATGAACCTAGTGTTGTCAAAATATCTTATCCTTGCAGCTTAGTAACTGTAAGCATTACAATCCAGACCATAATTATCATTATCACACCTAAATTATGCTAGATTAATCAGATAAACTCATATGGTAGTGTTGTAGAAGGTTTTGGGGTGAGAAATAGGTGTGCAGAAATTTTGGCTGCTACAGACGACTGCCCTCAGGTATGGTACCTGAGACCATGGTCGATAGTTCTGCACACCATTCAATACACATGATTTTACCGATAAATTTATGCTCCAACTAGGCACATAAACATCGTGATCAAAGATTCTAAACCTAGAAAGTATTCTTATAACCCCAAACATGATGAAATTAACAATGAATTCATTGGGGCATTGAATCAAAAACATGGTGTACATGTTAAATTTGATAAATTTAGGCCTAATTCTGGGTACTCGAGACTTTCCCATTGGTGTGTACACCACAATACTCAAAAACAAGTATAGATTTCATGTTAAAAATACTATTTTAGGCCTTTCCCTAAACTACAAGTTCTAAGTATACAATTACATTAAACAATAGAGTAGAGATAACATACCATGTTAGAGGAAGAAATTAGACTGAAATGAACACTCAGATACTCTACACAATGCCAAAATTTTGAGAGAATTTGAGATAGGTGCATTTGGAAAAAGCGCAGTCGAAAGGTCATTTAAACTGATTTGATCGCGATTACGGTCCTAGTGTTGTGGTTGGGGTAACTGAGACAAAATTGAGGTCTCCTGCACTCCTCTTCTCAGTCTACACATGCCAATTTTATTGTTCCCTTTTTCAATATTAATCAAAATTCCACCTAGCACTCCCTTTTTATGGATTATGCATGAATAAATGCAAAAATAAAATCTACTCTATCATGCATAAATAAAAAGATATGGGCCACTTTTCATGGCTTGATAGAGTGCCTCCCATCGAACGCTTAGTTTAATGTCGTGGAATGAAGCCTTCTCCACTTACTTTTGTGCTCCCACTTATAATATTTGAATCTTCGTCCCAACTTTCATTCACTATGCAATAAGTGGCAGAGGGACAAAAGATTCAGATCTTTCAAGATGAAACTTGGAAAAGGTGAGGAAGTGATGAGGGAGCTTTTATCCCTCTATTTTGAGGACGTAAACCTTTTACCCAATTCCACATCAAAGTTCTGGTTTGGCTCCTTGGGAAAATGTATTCACATTAATAGGCCACTATTTGTACATTGGAAGTTAAATTTCTTAGCCATTAATGATGGGGCTTCCATGTGCTCCCTTGGATTGTCAAATCCTAAAATATAGGGATTGTACACTTTTTCCTCACAATCCATTATTTGCCTAGGTATATGGATTCTCATTATATTCTCTAAGCACAATGTTGAAAAGTTATTTGAATAAGGTCTAACCCCTAATTCTAGAATTTTCTTCTCCTTAGCACTTTCTTGTCGAAATGAGCTAGAGTCGTCATAAGAGATTTGGTTGGCTTCTTCTTTTGACTCTAGCCCCATTTTATTTATTTCAACATCTTCAATAACATGTTGTTCGATTGATTGGGAAATCACCGAGGATACTTTTCTACCATGTTCCTCGTCATGGCTTGGTTTCTCTTCTTAGTCGACCTCCTCTTGAAAAGTGGACAAGGTAGTTTTATTTGCAAGGTTTATCTCCTTACCCAATTCCTCCATCTTGATAATTTCCCTTCAAAATAACTCATAGTATTGATGCATGTCTTGAATATTTTCCCCCATTGTAGTTACCCGATCTAAAATAGTTTGAATCATTGCTTCAAAACTATTGGACCTGGTATGTTTCTCTTCCTTATTCTCCTCATAAGACCTATCAAACTCATAAGAATAACTAGCAAGTCGGTTATGATAATAAGGGGATGGGCATTTGGACAGTCACTCCAATGTCCATCTTGACAACCACATAAAGAACAACCATAATCCCTATAGGATTGAGATAGTGATTTTATCTCTCTCCGAGGAGCATATGTGTAATCTCTTCCAAAGTAGGGTCCGTCAAAATATGGGCATAGGTCATCAAGATAGGACTTCCAACTACCAAAATAATATTTGTCGAAAGATTCCATAGAGAAAAGTAAAGTAAAAACAAAAATCTACCTAACACAAGAAACAAAAGAAAATCACAAACAAATATTTACAAGTTTGAATTCAAGCAAGTAAGCTAGAATTCCAAACTAACTCAATACACCAAATTATTTCCCAACAACGGTGTCATTTTTTATAACACTTCACTAACACATAAATTTAAGCATAAGGTGGTCATCATCAATATATTTAACCAACTTTGGATTCGAGGTCAAATCCATGAGGAACAATATGAGTGGCGAATAAATTAGTTTGAAACGATAGATACTACATAAATTCAAACCAATAGTAAAAAAAAGATAAAAATATGGGGGTTGTGAAAGGTCACAAATAATATTTCTTTTTGCAATTTTCTAGTATTAATTTGGGGCTACGAATATTAGAGTTTAGTCAATTAGGCATGGATCTTGGGATTATGCTTTCTTAGGGGCTACATATGCATAAGCATATGATAACTTGATGCAAAATCTAAATGTTGGTGATGTGGTATGCTCGGTTAGAAATCCTTGAGGCTAGTTTGTCAACAAAACCTCAAGGGTGTCACTCATTTACCATTTCTAGTACCTAATGATATCTTCAATCAAGACCACCTAATACCTCAATTAGACGCCCCAATTTCTAGGATGGTGCCCTAAGTATAGTCAACTTCATAATCACCTTATGTATAAGATAGTGAAAATTAGTCAATCATGCTTATAAATTATTTATTATTACCTTAGTTCCCACATCCCTCTTTCAAGGATGATGTGGGTTCCTAAAGTTCACCCAAACCCCTCTTCCAAAGATGGTTTGAGATTTCAAGATCTTGGGATTTTCATCAATCAAAACCATTTAGGTATTTAGGGATTTCACCCATAAATCTCAACCAATTTACTCAACCAATAGTAGTATCAAATATCACAAACTAGTAAATGTACAAACAAATCATATCCCACACATATTTACACCCTATTCTAGCATAATCCCAAGAGGAAAAACTAGTTTTCCATAAGATAAAATAAGTAAAGATTTTACCCAAAATCTTCATTAATTTAATTTGAGAAAATCTAACTGAATGTTACTTCAAACTATGAGATCCAATAAATCTTTAATGTGAGTTCACTAATTCTTCACTGGGAAGTGACTCCAAAATATTCTTCATCCAAAACTTATACAATATTTTCTTCTCCAAGAATGGAGGTTATAACCCAAGAATAATGTCTAAAAATTGGGGAATATGGAATATGATATGAATGAGTGATTAGGGTTTGAGTCTTCTTTTTTTCAAATTTGGGATCAGGCACGTTCATTTACATTTCTTCCCTTGGGTTACAACTTTTTGCTAGGCCACAATCATATAGGCTTAGCCGCGATTATGGCTACTGCGGCCGTGATAAGCTCACACAATCGCAGTAGGTTGACCTTATTAACTAAACGCAATCACGGTCGTCAGACCATGACCGTGGTAATTGAGGCCATGTCTGCTCCAGGTTTTCAGCTGTACTTTCTTGCTTCTTTTTGGTCCTTTTTAGCTCCAATCTACATATTTCTATCTTATCAACTATGTGCCTATAAAATATGGAAATTATTGAATTTAATCGCAATTATGTCTTATTTATTCATTCAAAACATAGTAATGTGCATGAATGTTGAGTGCAAATAAGTGGTAAAATCACCACTCATCAATCATCTACGTAAAGCAAATATTGTTGTTGATGCTCTTAGCAGGTTGTCCATAGAGAGTTTAGCTCATGTGATGAGGAGAGGAGAGAGTTAGTGAAGGATATTTATCATTTGGATAATCTTGGAGTTTGCCTTTTGGACTTTGAGAATATTGGTGTGTTGGTACAAGAAGTAGTTCAGTCATTTCTTAGTGCAGAGATCAAGGAGAAGCAAATGTTAGATCCTGTTTTGATAAAAATTAAAGGTGAGGTAGGTGGGAAAAGTTTAATGGTATTTGAGATTAGTGGTGATGGCACCTTGCGGTACCAAGAGAAGTTATGTGTTCCTGATATTGATAGTTTATGGGAAAAGATATTGGCTGAGGTGCATGAATCACGTTATATTGTTCAGCCCAGTTTGATAAAAATGCATCATGATCTCAAGAAGATGTATTGGTTGAATGGTATGAAGAGGGATGTGTCTGATTTTATGGCAAAGTATTTAGTGTGTCAACAAATGAAAATTGAGCACTTGAGGCCTAGGGATTTGTACCAAGAGATTAAACTGCCAGAATAAAAATGGGAAGCGATCAACATAGATTTATTTAACAGTCTTCCTTAGTCTCATAATTGATTTGATTCAGTTTGATTCATCGTGGATAGGATAATAAAGTTGGATCACTTTTTACTAGTGAGGACTAACTTTTTGACTGAGGATTATGTGAGGTTGTATCTTTATGAAATTATGAATCTGTATGAGGTACCTATTTCAATTATCTCTAATCATGGTACACAGTTTTCATCTTATTTTTGGTGGTCATTTCAGAAGGGGTTGGGTACTAAAGTTTGTCTGAATATTGTTTTTCATCCACAGATGGATAGGTAAGTAGCAAGGGTTATTTTTACATTGGAAGATATGCTTCGTACATGTTTCATTGATTATGGTGGTTATTGGGTTGAGAATCTTCCTCTTGTAAAGTTTTCTTACAACAATAGCTATCATTTTGGCATTAGGATGGCCCCTTTTGAGGCATTATATAGCAGGAGGTATAGATCTCCTATTGGGTGGTTCAAGCTTAGTGAGGTAGATATGTTTGGCTCGGATTTGGTTTATCAAGATATGGAGAATGTAATAATGATTTAGGATAGTCTTAAGGCTGCCCAAAGTCGCCAAAAGTCCTATGTAGATGTAAAGTATAGGGACTTGGAGTTTGAGGTTGGGGATAGGGTGTTCCTAAAGGTGTCTCCCTTGAAGAAAGTAAAGTGGTTTGGGAAAAAAGGAAAGCTCAATCCCTGGTATATTGGTCCTTATATGGTTTTGAGAAGGGTTGGTAATGATGCATATGAATTAGAGTTTCCTTCTAGTTTGAGCTCCATTTATCCGATATTCCATGTATCTATATTGAAAAAGTATATAGGTGATCCTTCATCGGTTGTTCCATTAGAAAAGGATTGGGTATCTCAAATTCTCTCTCTTATGAAGAGATTCCGATTGAGATCTTGGATTGGTAGGTTCATCGGTTGTGGACAAAGGATGTATCTGCATTTAAGGTTCGATGATGGAACCACAAGGTGGAAGAAGCTAATTCGGAAGCAGAAAAGGATATGAAGTCCAAGTATCTGTATTTTTTCTACTTCGGATATTATGTGGAAGGTATGTGTTCTTGATCACATCTTTGTTTTCTAACTTGGTAAAAGGAAGGTTGATTTTCTTGATAACATCTTTGTTTCTAACTTGGTAAAAGGAAGGTTGATTTCCTTGCATATTTGTTTTCTAACTTAGTTAAAGGTTGGAATGGTTATGTTGAGGTGTAATTTGTGCTTGTACTACCATATCCATCATTAGGGGACGAATGATCCTAGTAGGAGAGATTGAAACACCCTGGGTTTTGACCCGTAGAAACTTTCTTAGGTTTTATCTTCTGGACATCATATGATTTGGGTTACTTCTCGTATGATGTGGTACGGTTTGGTTGGTCTTGGTCGTATGGTGAACGGTGTGGGTTGGTTGGTTTCTGTCCAAGAGGTTCATTTAGATCATACTAGTCATACCTTAGGGTACTAATGGTAATATGCCAATTGTATGTTGCCTTAAGTTAAGCTTAGGTGACTCTATTCTACCTACATACTACTATTTGGTTTGTGTGGTCGTATGTTGGATACTGTTGGGTTTCAAAGGGAGGCCTAGGGTACGAGATAAGGGTATCACTCGTACCCTAAGGTACGGTTGAGGTGGGGTGGTCGTACCATCCTGTGGAGATTTTATGCAGTTTAAGTTGGGGGTAATTTGGATATTTCCCCTCTTAACCTCTTAAGGCCCCATAACTTATAACTCTTTTGGGATACCATTTACCCTATTATTTCTCAATCTAAAACACTTAAACTCTCTCAAATTCTTTCAAAGGCTCTTGGGTTAAGAAAGGCTAGGGTTTCATTAATAGGATCAATTTGGGACTTACAAGGGTGATTTCTCTCCGTTGTCTTTGTAATATAAGGCATGTTACTCCTCCCTTATTGTTAGTTCCAACTAAAGGCATGTTTTATGAATTGTTTTCATGGCATAATGTTGTATGGTTTTGGGTTTTCAAATATATGTGGGAGTTTTGATTATAATGGTTGGTTATGGTTTTCCCATGTATATTACTTATGGTCTTCATATTATTATGGTGGTTTAAACATTTGGTTACATGGGATTAGTTAATTGGTACATGATTTTGGCTTTGGAAACAATATGCCCCCAACTTGTTTGATAAAATGCCTATGAGAATTTTCATGTTAAATTTTTGGACATTCATTAAACTATGCATGGTATAATTTGGTAATGGAACCCTAAATGGTATAAATGGTTTGGAATAGTTAAATGGTAAGATCTTGGTGGTTATGGTTGGTCTAATTGAAAGCCTTGTGGGGTATAAGGGAATGCCCCAAGAAAACACAATAACAAATATCTTATGGGGTACATGGGATTTCCCCAAGTCAACTTAATATTGTAATCTATGGGTACATGTGAATCCCTTTACTTAAAAAGAATCGCCAAGGAAATTCCTTGCAAGCTATAGTCGATATGACAAAACCACTACTTATAGACTTGGTTAATAATAAATGGACTGGTGGTTTGGTTATGTGGCAGCATTTTTCATTAGGCAATAATAGCGAGGTGTGATAACTAATCATGAAGGTGTGAGTCCAATGGACGGACACTAGAACTCATATTTATCGATATGAGAATTGGTCATGGCGACTATATATGATATTTACGGAGTATACAGAAATCCCCTAATTATTCTTGTACATAAGTATCATGGAGAGAGAAAGGTACTCGAGAATCACCTACTCCTATGGTATCTATAGTTTGTGCGGATATAGGTATCAGGACCCATTTAAGGGGTTACACTGGGCCCATATAGCCTGTGGGTTGTTCTAGGATGGTTAAGCTACACATACCCAAGTTAATGGTTTTAAAGGCATGCTAAACTCGATTACCTTTCCTAGCATGGTTATATATATGTATGTATCATAGTGAATTTATATGGTTGGTTTACTTAGCTTTAAAGGTTGGCACTGTATTCCCACACAATGCAGGAATTGGCCGTTCTACTCCTCCTTCTTAGTGATCAGATTTGAGATCTGTTGTTGGATTAAAGTGGTAAGCTTCTATATTTTGTAAGTCTCTATTTCATGTAATGGATGTCTTTACTTATTTTGGTCATCTTATAGACTATGGTTTTGGCTATGGTCAGGGGCATGTCCCGACCGGATATTATTTTACTTTTGGTTAGAGACTTTGTGGGACTACTATGGGTTGGTGTGGACAGTGTCAGTATTTGTGTCTCCCTTAGCATTGGCATTGGTATTATGGATGACACCCATTAATGGTATTTGATTTATGATTTTTGTATTTTGTTTTATATTATATATATATTTATATTTGGAACTCATTTGGTATGGGATGTATGGATTGGTTAATGGTATGGTTATTGGTTGGGTTTTGGATGGTTGGACTTATTTGGGTTGATCACGGTCATGGACCTATCTCAGAGTATGGATTTCTACAAATACGCTATCTTGTTATATGTTTGGTATTCATCTGACTCAAGTTATGCGTTTGGATGGTTGGGTTGGGTATCGGGGGTAGTCCCCGATCTTGGTTGGACTTGGGATGCCCATTATGATAAGGCCCCTATTTGGGTCGTGTCAATGGTCATGCCTTTTTGTGGGAATTTTATGCAGTTTAAGTTGGGGGTAATCTAGACATTTTCCCTCTTAACCTCTTAAGGCCCCACGACTTAAAACATTCTTTGGATATTATTTACACTATTATTCTAATCTTAAACACTTAGAAACACTCTCAAATTTTCTCAAGTCTCTTGGGTCAAGAAAGACAAGGGTTTCATCAATAGGATCAGTTTGGGGCTTGCAAAGGGTGGTTTCTATCCATCTTCTTCGAAATCTAAGGCATGTTACTCCTCCCTCATTGTTAGTTCAACTAAAGACATGATTTAATATATAGTTTTCATGGAATAATTGTGGCATGGTTTGGGATTTTCAATTATATTTTTGGGGTTTTGTTTATAATGGTTGCTTATGATTTTCCATGTCTTTTACTTATGGTTTTCATGATTATAATGGTGGTTTGAGAATTTGGTTGCATGGATATGGTTAATTGGTACTTGGTTTTAGTTTTGGAAACTATATGCCCTCAATGTGTTTGTTAAAATGCCTATGAGAATGCTTTTACTACATAGTTGTACTTTTAATGAAACTATTGCATGGTATAACTTGGTAATGGAACTTAAACTGGATTGGATGATTTTAAATGGTTAAATGGTAATGTTTTGGTGGTCATTGTTTGGTTAAATTGAAAGACTTGCGAGGTACAAGGGAATCTCCTAAGCAAACATAATAATGAACTACTTGCGGGGTACATAGGAATCCCCCAAGCAAATTTAATAATGCAATATCCGGGTACATGGGAATCCCTATTTTTTTAAAAAGGTTGGCTAAGGACATTGCTTGCAATCTATTTGTCGGTATGATGATACCACTACTTATACCCTTGGTTAATAATAAATGGAATTGGTGGTTTGGTTATGTGCTAATGATTTTAATTGGGCAATAAAGGCGGGGTGTGATAGCTAACTGTGAAGGTGTGAGTCCAATGAACGGAAACTGAAAACTCATAGTTGCTGACATGAGGATTGGTCATAGAGACAATATACTTATAGGGTACATGGGAATCCCCTAAGTTAGACTTGTATATATGTATCATGGAGAGAGAAGGGTACACAGGAATTCCCTACTCTTATGGTATCCCTGGTTCGTGCGGCTACACACATCGAGGCCCATTCAGGGGGTAACATTGGACCCATGTAGGCCGTGGGTGGTTCTAGGACAGTTAAGCTTACCTTACCCAGGTTAATGGTTTTAAGGGCATGCTAAACCCGATTTTCTTTTTTGACATGGATATATATATATATGTATATATGTATGGTTGTGAATACATATAATTATTTACTTGATTTTAAAGGTTTGTATTATTTTATCCTTATCCTGAGTGCATACTAGCGTTCATCCGCTAACCCATCTTTGGGCGTTGTGTCCATGGCGAGGTAGGAACCAGGCATTCTACTCCTTCTACTCAATGATCGAATTTGGGATCAGTTTGTGTTGGATTGAAGTAGTGAGCTTCCATATCCCGGAAGGTTCCATTTCATGTCATGGATGTTTTTTACATACCTTAGTCATTTTATAGACTATGGTTTTAGCTATGGTTGGGGGCATGTCCTAACAGAATATTATTTTACTTTCTGATAGAGGTTTTGTGGGACTACTATGGGTTGGTATGGGCGGTGTCGGTATTGGTGTCAACCTTGGAATTAGTATTTTTATTAGGGCAGATACCATTGGACTATATTTGATTTATGATTAATCCATCTATTTTGGATTATATATATAAACATATTGGGTTATTTTCTTGGTTTGGTTGGTTATTGGATGGATTGACTTGGTTAGATTGGTCTAGTAAGTACACGTATCCCAAAGTCATTGTATCTTCAAATATATTATCTTTTTATATGTTCGAAATTCATTCGACTTAGGATATGTACTTGGAGGTTGGGTTGGGTATCAGGGGTGGTCCCCGAAAGTAGTTGGACTTGGGATGCCCATTATAACAAGGCCCCGATTCGGGTCATGTCAGTCCCACACCTACATGCCATTTTTCTTAACTTTCGATCAATGGTCCGCAATGAGTTCGGAAGCCTCGAGACCTAGACCAAGGGTCCTCCTAACCTAAAATTGAGATTCTGGAGCTGTTGGAACTGTCAGAATTGGCATAAGAGGTCGTTTGACAGAAGTTTTTGCCTGATAGTCAATTTTAACCAACGAGGACTTTAAAATAGGGAATTGGCTCTAAAAAACAAGCGCACTGCCTAATAACTGAACTGTCAGCTCCAACAAGTCATAAATGACTTGGGGAAGCTATAGAGAATCTCTAAACAACCAAATTGAGTGAAATTGACCTGGGGGGTCATTAGACTAACTTTATAAATGTAAATAAAGAAATGCTTCAACTCTAACATTTGTACTTTCAAATAATAAAAGAATACATTTTTGTAAAATATACTACTATTGTTCTATGTAATTTACACCCCTTACAAGAAAATAAATAATAAACTTTATTAGTATCCTCATGGTTATTATGAGATAATAAAACACAATAATTTACTTACTATTTGATTCGAAGTGGATGACTACCTATATTAGAATAAGGATTCGATATTTTGTGATAGTTATCATGCCAAATAGCGATTATTTTGAGACGTATGATGAATGATAAAATAAGATAATTTTGAAACGCATGACAATAATATGAAGATCAATTATAATTGACGATGTAAAATTTGGCTTATTAAGTTGAAGCAACCCCATTGGGCCCTTGTCGTAATGGGCATCCCGAATCTAATTAGGACCGGAGACCACCCCCGTTACCCAACCCAACCTCCAGTCGCCTGTCTTGGATTGGCTGAATTTTAAGCATATAACAAGATAGTGTAATAGCTCAGATGAAGGTTTTGGGATAAGGTCACAATCGTGACCGACCCAACCGAGTCCAAACTTCCCACACCAACAATCCAACCATATAAAATTGATACTGAAACAAGGGCCATAAACTAGGTCATAACTAAAGATATTCCAAAACATAATATAATTAATCCCAAAATAAATACAATGGAACAGTGAGAAATTATGTACAATGATGCCATCCCACCAGCTTATTCCAATGTCAAGGCTGACACAAATATTGATCTCACCTATTCGAACCCATAGAAGTACCACAAAGCCTCTAACCAAAAGAGTAATGAAATTCAGTTAGGACATGCCCCAACCATGGACAAAATCAAAATTCAAAATATAATCAAAATGTCTAAAATTGTCCATAACATGAAATCGAGCCTTTCAAAAGGATGAAATCTCACCATTTCTGTCCAAATGTTGATCCCCAAGTCAATCACTATGTATGAGGAGTAGAACGGCTGGTTCCTGCATAGCATGGGTATACAGCCGCTAGTAGATGGGTTACCGGGTGAATGCTAGCATGATCTCAAGATAAGGATGAAATAATGCTATTTATAAAACCAAGTAAAATCATCCATATGCACATAACCATACATATATATATAACCATGATGGGAAAAGGGACCGGTTTTAACATTCCTTTAAAATCTTTACCTGGGCTATGTAGCTTTGTCGTCCTAAACCACTCATAGGCTATATGAGTTCAGCTCCCTTACTGAAAGGGCCTCCAGTGCATGAAGCCGCACGACCAGGGAAGAAAACCTAGGATGACTAGTAAATACCCCAAAATATAGTGTGACATCATGCATACGGTCACCAAGACCAACCTCATATCGGCAAATATGAGCTTCCAGTTTTGGTCCCTCTGGGACCTCCACCTTCTACGGCTTTGCTACACATCCTGCCATTATTGTCCAATTAAAATCAATTTCCAAATAACCAAACCATTATCCATTTATTAACTAAGTCCATTAATATTGGTATCAGTATACTAATCCTTACTTGCAAGTATTATCCATCGCCAACCATATATAGGCTTAAGGGGACTTTCAAGTGTTCTTCCATTTACTATATTAAACCACTTGGGGGATTCCATGTATCCATCAAGCATAACCATTTAGCCATTTACCTTTCCAAGATATCTAAATCATGCATAATTTCTTCACCAAGTTTTAAAACAGGAAAGAGTTTCATTAAAGGTAGTCAGTGTAATTAACATATCTTTATAAGCATTTTGTCAAACACATTGGGGGCATAATATGACCAAAACCAATTCCAATTACCATTAAACCATTCTCATTCAATCCAATTATCTAAAACCACCATTAATGCATATAAAAATATAATTAAAATCATGGAAAACCATAACCAACCATTTAATATCAAATATCCCCAATTCATATTTGAAAACCAAAATCATACAATTAATGAAATCATGAAAACATTCATAAAAATCATGCCTTTAGATAGAATTAATAATGAGGGAAGAGAATATGTCTTTAACCAAGACGGTGATGGAAAGAAATCACCTAGACAATCCTCAAATCAATCCTCTAGTTGAAACCCTAGCTTCCCTTGCCCAAAAGCTTTTGAGAGAATTATAGGGTATTTAGAAGAGTTTCTAAGTGTTAATAAATGAAATAATAGGGTAAATAACCTTCCAAGTAGGTTAGATATTGTGGGACCTTGTTAGGATAAGTGGGAAAATGTCCAGAATACCCCCACTTAAGTTGCACCAAAATTCCATCACATGGGTACGACTGACCCTTATGAGTCGTATCCTTACAATACGAGTGGTAACCTCTACTTGTATCCTAGCCTCAACCTTTGGATCAAACACTATCTAATATACGACTCATGTAACCAAGTCGTATCCAAAGTTTATGATTCGTACACTTCATCCGTACCCCTGGCAGATTTAAACTCAAGGAATATTTAGACTTTGTCCACCATACGAATCCTGGGTATAACTCGTACCCTGAATTACGGCTCATGGTGAGCCACTCGTACTCAGATCCAACCTAACTAACCAAGTCTAAGATTAATTTAAGGAACCAAAATATTCATAACCACCAATACAACTCGTACCCCTAAGTCGTATCCATTCCAGTAACCAAAATCCATCCCACCAACCAATACTGGTCAACATACAACTGGACCATACTATATGTACCCCAACATACGGCTCGTACCCTTGAGTCATATTGGGTCCAGAGACCAGAATTCCAAAAAAATTTCTAAGGTCCAGAAACCAAGGTGTTTCATAAGTATTTTTCAAAATAATGATAATTGATATTCATCTTCACGGTACTTTCAAATAGTAAATATGCAACACAATGACGTACTATTTAAGTTAATCTTAAACTTCTTATTCATATAGATGAAAAATCAATGAAACATCATTTATTTATTATCGAATAATAAGGGTCAACAATGTTAATTAAGAAATTTGACCCTATAATTTGTCTAAAATCTGTTGGACATGCTTAGGGCATATAGTCATCTGCTTAAGGCGTAAGCTTTATAGAACTAAAGGCTTACTCCTATGCCTCGAGGCATTTTGATAGAGCCTTGCCTCGAGATGAGCCTCGAGACAAACCGAGGTGTAAGCCTCACAAAACTAAAGTCGTACTCCTATGCCTTGAGACATTTTGCTAGTGCCTTACTGCAAAACAAACCTCAGTACAAATATCAAAACTGCTTTTTAACATACTATACTAAATGACCCCATATTGCATTTGTGGAAGAAATTCCCAAAATAATGAATAACTAATCCAATGAGGTAATTAACATTACATGTTCTTAAAGGCCAGCTCAATAATTGATAGATTACAAAGTTACCTTATATTAAATCTAAAGAGTTACTTTATTTGCAGCATGCATGTTATTGTTATTTTCAATATTTTTGGGTACAAAAATCTGTATATAGGCAACGACAACTTCAACAGAAGTTGAAGTCTAAGACAAGAACACTTATGAAGTTTCTTAACACCCTCAACACAAGATTATGAATAACCTATCCAAGAGGTATGTTATATTTCAGAAATGAGATAAAAAAGAATGGTAAAGCCAAGTCCCCCAATTTCACGGAGTGTCCTTAAGGAATAATTCCCCTCACTGTAACCAAGGTTGTGGAATCTTTCTCCCAGGATAATGTAATGCCCCGATTTTCTGAACTGGAATGCTACACAATGCTTATGACCCCGAAGGACCACAAACTAATCCATGACTGATATCTGTACTTGTACACTGCATAATATACTTGTAAAATGTGGAAAACATGAACAATAGGCCATAAGGTTCAACTGAATAAAGAAACTGTCAAAACATAACATCCATGTAGGTAGCAAATACCCAAAACAACTGAATCTGAACTGAATCTTAATACTAAATCTAAAAACCTTTAAGTACTGTCTGAATAAGAAGTTAAAGGAACATGTCACCAACTAACTCCATAAACTGAAAACTAACTGAATTAAAAAATGAATAAATCAAGTAATATCATTCTTAAATGAAGAGGACTCACTGCAACTCCGCGTACTGAATGCGACTGCTACTGCTGGTCTGGAACTCGTGTCTCTGAACCTATGGTGTAACATGAAAAGGAAGGACCACCATAGTGAAAATGCATCAGTACAACTAAAGTACTGAGTATACGAGTGAGGTAGGCTAATGCAAAGGGTTTACTTGCATGAATAATGCTAACTGACTGACTGATATGAACGTAAGAGTGCAAACATACATACATAGTAACTGAGATTGTGAGTACATGATAGCTAAATCTGTACGCTAATACATGGCTAAGAATGTAGTTTTGATAGCATGAGGGACTATATCTGACAGTCCTGAATCTGATGGAACTATCTGAGTTCTATACTATAACTAAGATTTGACTATTGATTTAATTGTATCTAACAGTCCTGGTATACGGATATGTAAAGAACTATCTGAGTTCTTTTACTGAGACTGAGTCTGAAACTATGGGAGGTAGTTGTTTAACAAACATGCCCCATGTATACTAAAGTAGCTAAATTGGGGCCCAATCACTGACCTGATTGGAAGGGTGTCAATACCGTGCCATGGGTAAAGACATACTAGGAGTGACCCTCAAATCTAGAAGTTTCCCCAAAAAAGAATAGAGGATATCCGCCCCATCAACCCTCAAGTTGGAAGTGTTAATGTCTCAACCTATGCTGGCTACATAGTTTTTGAACGCAAGGATTGCTTCTAAGAATCATACCTTCATCTGAAGCAGGTGAGTTCCCATCCTTGGGTTCGCTCGGTGCTAACTCTTACTCCCATCTAAAAAGGCTGAACGTGACTTAACTGACTATAAATGAACTGGGTTTACTGAATTTTTGTTGACTGACAGAATAATACTGATAACTGACTGAGATCATGAGGTTTCTGAGGTTTTTTGAGTCACATGACTGACTGAATTCTATGGAACATGGCTTCACTGAAGATATCATGATAACATGACATGGCTCTATCCACACAGCTATAGTTTTGGGTACGAATACCCCCAGGACTCGATAGAAGGAAACTGACACAAATGACATGACTTGATCATAAGATTAAAGTCCATGATTCATAATATCATAAGTAAGGGATAGTGTACTTCATGAGTCTATTCAACATCTCAAACATGGTAGGGAAAGCATGGATATATTTTGTGTATATGTTCTATAATTCCATTATCACACATGCGTCACACCACAATAATAACAACATATAAATAGCATGGAATTAATATTGAGTGTATAGCTAATATGGACTTGTCATTTAGGTATCATAAAATCATTTAAATATGGACTTCTAGCATCTTAGGCATTTTAATAAACACCGTGCATGCACACCTTGGGCATAGGTTTTCTCAACAAATGTTAATCATCTTGAACCACCCAATTTCATGGGTTTTAACCACAAACATGCATGCTTCATAGAAATTATCTTAAAATAATAGTCTGAAGTTTAAACAATGGTCATTGACATGAACAACATCACATACCAATAAGGAAATCAAACTTTCTCATTTAAAATCATGGTTCTTGAACTCTATGAATGAAAGGGGTCCATAGATGAACACTACGCTTACCTGATTCAAGGTTCTTGATGTTTTTGGAGTGGAAGGATTTGAAATCCTTTGATTCTTGAAGAATATTAAGTCTTGGTCTTGAAGATTTAATTTAGGGAGAAACCCTAGTTGTTTGTAGTGAAAAAATGATGAAAAAGTGGTTAAAATCGGGTGTAATTGGGTTTATATAGACGAGTGGTAAGTTACTAAAATACCCCCGTTAAAACGACCTAGAAATAAGCTGAACGTGGTGTGTGATGGTTCATTAGACTCTTGGTGGACCGTTATTTAGCCCGTCAGACGTGGACCAAAAATGGGCTTCACTGGATAAAGGTTGACGGTATGAGTGACGGTCCATCAAATATCTGGTGGTTCGTCAACTCATCCGTCACACAACTGGCATGGCTTTGAATGTCCAAGTGGTGGTCTGTCACTAAGTTAACAGTCCATCAACTTGGCCGTCAGGCCTTAACCAGAATGGGGCCCTTCTACCTTGGAAGTGACGGTCTAAGTGGTGGTTCGTCACTAGTTTGACGGTCCGCCAACTGGGCCATCGCACCTCGGCGATTCTGATAGTTTTGTGTAAAATTTCCATAACTCCTTCATCTTATCGAATTTGGATAAAATTGGTATCATTGGAAAGCCAACTCAATTTCCCAGTAATGAAAGTGAAAATCTCAAAAATACTGCATGTACAAAAATAGATTTGCATTTCGAAGTAAGTCCTAGCATTCTTGAGATGATTTATTGCTAGAAAAAGGTACGGGTATTACAATATCTCCCCCTTGAGAACATTCATCCTCGAATGAAACTGGCTGGGAGGGAAATAATGATCTAAACATGAATAGATGGAACATGATCTCTTGACTGACAAATTGTACATAGCATACTGATAATGCATATCTGATGCATGGATAACTGATACATGAATACTTAACTGAGAAATCTGATAAACTGAGTTTCTCAAGGTTAGAATGCATAGCTGATGCATGATTAAATACTATACCAACACATGAACGCATATCTGAGTATGCAATGTTAATAGATACCAAGTTTATGCTGAATGTTGAACGTGAAACTGAAAAAGCTTAAGAAGGACTGTTACTTGAGCTTGATCTGATTTTTCAAAGAAGAGGTGAGGGTACTTGGTTTGCGTGTCTACTTCTGCTTCCCAAGTAGCTCCCTCTACGGACTGGTTCCGCCAAAGAACTTTAACTAGAGGGATTTCTTTGTTTCTCAGTCAACGAATCTGATAGTCTAGGCTTTCGATCAAAATTTCCTCATTGGAGAGGCTGTTATGAACATCAATGCTCTGAATAGGGACTACAATTGCTGGGTCACCTATGCACTTCTTGAGCAAAGAGACATGGAATACTAGATGAACTGAGGCTAGATCTGAAGGCAACTCAAGATCATAAGCTACCTTGCCGAAACGACTAAGAATCTTGAAGGGATCGATATATCAGGGACTGAGCTTTCTTTTCTTGCCGAATCTATTCACTTCTTTCATGGGAGAGATCTTTTGATAGATAAATTCATTAATCTCAAACTCAAGATCCTTTTACTGAACAAGCATGAATAGGAAATAAAGAACATGGCTGAGTCTGAAACGTGATGCATGAACTGAATACTGTGAATTGGATATCGTGACTAAGTTGTAACATAGGACATGGACTGAGTATCAAAAACTGAACTGAGCCAATGAATACCTAGCTTATAGCTGATATTGGAGATAGAGGGTCACTGATGGGTACCCACCACTCCAAACTAGATTCATTACATAAAAAGAGATTGGCATGTTTAAATCATGAAAGTTTGGGGGTTATAGTATATCTTCCCCCTTGGGACACTATGTCCCTTGAAGAATGCTGGACTTGGAAGAGATACCGAGGGAAATCTGAGACGGTGCACAAGACACCTATGAACTGAATCATGACTGAATATCTTAGATTTGAAACTGAGACATGATACCTGACTGACAGATGATACCTGACTGAGCTGATCTTAGAGTTACCTGGCTAGTTTATCTGAGAATGGTTACATTCTTTCATGAGATTTTGGATAGTACAAAAAGATAAAGAGGTGGTAAGACCAAACTATATGAACTTATCTATATGAGACAGCTGAGTATAAGATCGTATCCTAATTAAGATTTGGTAAGATGAGTTGAGGCCTATAAACATCATCTAAGATAAAGTAACTAAGCCTCATGTATTGCAATTGAGACTACTTCAAAGATTCACATAGGTGCTGAGTATGAGTGCATAAATATGCTAACTTATCTGATTAAATGGATAGCTGACAGCTGAATACTGGGTCTGCTAGGATAAACTGTGCTTAGCCTGAATAGTTAACCTAAAACTGTAGAGTATCATGCATAGAAGGTAAGGATAATTTAGTAACATGAGGTAACTGATCATGAATTCATGAGGTCTATATTATTTGAGAATATGATACCAAGCGTACTGCATGATTTGGAAATTGAGGTATTGGAATACCTATAACTGAGTAACTAATAACTATACGCTATAGTCAAGAGAGTCTGAAACTAAATTGAGTTTTTTTTATCTGGTTGCTGAACTGAAGCTGACATTATAACTGAATCTGTAATTAGGAATTATACTAGAGCCGTTGTTAGGTTCTGCTAACTTATTACTGATTACTGAGGTTTAGGCTGATACTGAAGTACTGAATCTTGATGGCTAAGTAACTGATAACTGATAGGCATGGTCCTGTAGGACTATCTGAGTCCTTTACTGAATACTAATTACTAGGCTAACGTTGTATCTGACGTCTGAGGGACGGAACATCAACCCCAAGGATTTACCAAGGAATCCAAACTACGGGTATATGTGACATATTATTAATTTGTGTGACCCTTAGGTGCGTAATATGAATCACGAGAACTAAGCATTCTATAGACTGAGATACTGGAACACTGATAGCTGAGTAACTGGTAACTAAATTTTGATAGTTATGTGATGGGGCTGACATAAGTCAAGGATCTGAACATACATTCACACTCTGTACTTTCACAACTTCTAAATACAACCTCTTACTAGCCATCTACCAGCACACTAACATGACATTCAAGCCTATCTTCATAAATACACCCTTGTGTAAAACAAGCATACAAAATCTTCTCTTATTCATGAAATATTTACTCTCCCGCATCTAAGAAATAGCTCATCACTACACTGGTTCAAAAGCAGAGCTTACTAAAGGGTTTAAATCAAGAGGACCTGAAGCATAAATGGACACTAACTAAACTTAACACATGACTGAAACCTGAGGAGTAGAATATCAACTGCATGGTTTTGCCCAAAAGGTCTGAACTGAGAATATAGATGATGTAGTCTGAGTTTATCTGATATGTAGGGGCATAGCATGAGTCATGGAAACTAAGTATACTGTAATGCGTGACTTGAGTACGTAAGTCATGAGCTGCATGACCTGAGTCTGGAATTTCTGTATTCGTGAGACCTGATTCGTAATACTGAGTAAGTTGGAACTGTACACAATTCTGTGGAAAGCATATAAATAAGCTGGGTGCATGGAACTGATTCATACTACGGGGTAAAATGGGACCCCTTACACTGGGAACTGAAACCGTATATGATTTATGGAAAAAGGAAATGCATGAGCATGGTTCATGACCATAGAGTTGACATGCAATGCGTGAGTGGGTTTTATGATAGCTGAAGTGCAAAACTCTACACTGAGATGAGCATGGGTTGGGAATTGTCTTCCCTTACTGCTTCTCTAGACATACAGGCACTAATACTAGAATCAGAGGGACCGACTTGGTCACTTAATCTACTATCAAGTACTTGCATTCTTTTCGATACATGCTTGCCTTACTAAATACATCATTTGTTACTGTTTCCTCATATGCTACTAATATCACATCCACACCTTCATACCTAATTTCAGGTCAATAGACTAAAATTCTTGGTTGCACTATTCAAGACTACTAATTGGTACAAATATCCCCATGAATTCATAATCTGATTAATCCAGATAATATTATCCCACTCTACTATTACTAAGATCCTAGATGCATGCTTCTAACTCTAGGTCATGTGCTATCATAGAATTCTGAGAAGGGATATGATGATATATCTAAATTTAAGTTAGAGAATAAGTTCTCATTATCGTGAATGAAATCCATATGAATTTGGAACATAACGGGACTGATAGGGTATTTTTGAGTCTGTGGTTAATCCCATAATTGACTGCAGGGATTGTCTGGGAAAGCCCTATCTATAGGACTTGAGCTTCACTGTTTCTATTACCTTAAAAGTAAGGTGGAGTTGACATGAGTGAAGGAAAATAAGAATCTACATGAGTTTTCTTAGAAAACTTTTCCATAGCACGATCTAAGACATGAAAGAAGGGAAACTGTTCTTAAACATCTCATAGCCTCCTACACATAAATGTGGCGTGCAACACACCCATGCACAAGACTCTACTAGATGCAGCTTTCAAACTTCCTAGGACACTATTGAACCTTAGGCTCTAATACCAAGTTTGTAACGCCCTGATTTTCTGAACCGAAATGCTACACGGTACTTATGACCCAAAAGGAACACAAGCTAACCCATAACTAATATTTGTACCTGTACACTGCATAATATACTTGTAAAATATGGAAAACGTGAACAATAGGCCATAAGGCTCAACTAAATAAAGAAACTGTCAAAACATGATATCCATGTAGGTAGCAAATACGCAAAACAACTGAATCTGAACTGAATCTGAATACTAAATCTGAAAACCTCTAAGTACTGTCTGAATAAGGAGTTGAAGGAACATGTATCCAAATAACTTCGTAAACTAAAAATTAACTAAATTAATAAATGAATAAATCAAGTAATATCGTCCTCAAATAAAGAGGACTCACTGCAACTCTGTGTGCTGAATGTGACTGCTACTGATGGTCTGGAACTCGTGTCTCTGAACCTATGGTGTAATATGAAAAGAAAGCACCACTATAGTGCAATTGCATCTGTACAACTAGAGTACTGAGTATACGAGTGATTTAAGCTAATGTGAAGGGTTTACATGCATGAATACTAACTGATATGAACATAAGAGTGCAAACATACATACATAGTAACTAAGAATGTAGTTCTGATAGCATGAGGGACTGTATCTAACAGTCCTAAATCTGATGGAACTGTTTGAGTTTCGTACTATAACTGAGATTTGACTGTTAATTTGACTGTATCTAATAGTCCTGGCATACAGATATATAAAGAACTGTCTGAGTTCTTTTACTGAGACTGAGTCTAAAATTGTGGGAGGTAGTTGTTTAACCAATATGCCCCATGTATGCTAAAGTAGCTGAACTAGGGCCCAATCGCTGCCCTGATTGGAAGGGTGTTAACACCGTGCCACGAGTAATGACATACTATGAGTGACCCTCAAATCTGGCAGTGTCCCCAAAAGAGAACGACGGATGTCCGCCCCATCAACCCTCAAAAGGGCAGTGTTGATGTCTCAACCTATGCTTACTACATAGTTCTGGAATGTAAGGATTGCTTATAAGAATCACACCTTCATCTGAAGCAGGTGAGTTCCATCCTTGGGTTCGCTCAGTGCTAACTCCTTATCCCATCTGAAGAGACTGAACGTGACTTAACTAACTATACATGAGCTGGTTTACTAAATTTCTATTGACTAGCGGAATAATATTTATAACTGAATGAGATCATAAGGTTTCTGAGGTTTCCTGAGTCACATGACTGACTGAATTCTGTGGAACGTGGCTTGACTGAAGATATCGTGACAACATGACATGGCTCTAGGTACACAGCTATATTTTCGGGTACGAATACCCTCAAGACTTAATAGAAGGAAACAGACACACATGACATGACTTGATCATAAGATTTGAGTATACAATTCATAATATCATAAGTAAGGGATAGTGTACTTCATGAGTCTATTCAACATCTCAAACATGGTAGGGAAAGCATAGATACATTTCGTGTACATGTTCTATAATTCCATTATCACACATGCTTCACACCACAACAATAGCAACACGTAAATAGCATGGAATTCATATTGAGTGTATAGCTAATATGGACTTGTCATTTAGGTATCATAAAATTATGTAAATATGGACTTCTACCTTGCATGCACACCTTGGGTATAGGTTTTCTCAACAAATGTTAATCATCTTGAACCACCCAATTTCATGGGTTTTAACCACAAACATGCATGCTTCATGGAAATCATCTTAAAATAATAGTTTGAAGTTTAAAAAATGGTCATTGACATGAACAACATCACATATCATCAAGGAAATTAAAGTTTCTCATTTATAATCATGGTTCTTGAACTCTATGAACGAAAGGGGTCCATAGATGAACACTACGCATACCTGACTCAAGGTTCTTGATGTTTTTAAATTGGAAGGATTTGAAATCCTTTGATTCTTGAAGAAGATTTAGTCTTGGTCTTGAAGATTTAATTTAGGGAGAAACCCTAGTTATTTGTAGTGAAAGAATGATGAAAAGTGGTTGAAATCGGGTGTAATTGAGTTTATATAGATGAGTGGTAAGTTACCAAAATACCCCTATTAAAATGACCTGGAAATAAAATGAACGTGGTGTATGACAGTCCGACTGACGGTCCGTCAGACTCTTGGTGGATTGTCATTTAGGCCGTCAGACGTGGACCAGAAATGGGCTTCACTGGATAAGGGTTGATGGTATGAGTGACGGTCCGTCAAATATCTGGTGGTTTGTCAACTCGCCCGTCACACCTTATCTAGAATGTGGCTCAACTGGCATAACTTTGACGGTCCAAGTGGTGGTCCGTCACTAAGTTGATGGTCCGTTAACTTGGCCGTCAAGCCTTAACCAGAATGGGGCCCTTCTTCCTTGGAAGTGACGGTCCAAGTGGTAGTCCGTCACTAGTTTGACGGTCCACCAACTGGGCGTCGCACCTGGGTGATTCTGACAATTTTGAGTAAAACGTCCATAACTCCTTCGTCTGATGCCGAATTTGGACGAAATTCGTATCGTTGGAAAGCCAACTCAATTTCCCACGTAATAGAAAGTGAAAATCTCAAAAATACTGTATGTACAAAAACATATTTGCATTTCAAAGTAATTCCTAGTATTCTTGAGATGATTTTTAGCTAGGAAAAGGCACGGGTATTACAGATAAAATGGCTTTCAATCCAAACAATAGTGGTACCACAAATTATTGGATATGTCGAACTCACTCAACAACTTAATGATCACATAGAGTTTTTGTATAGAATAAGAGTGTTTTTGCTGTCAAAACTCATGTCTATACCTGAGAAATATATCAGGTATTTATAGCCTTAAATGTGTCCTTTCAGAAAGGATGTGCTGGTTAAGTAGAAAGGCACCTATTCAGTAGCAATCACGTCCCTGCGCCTAGTCTGTGCTGGACCTGCGGCCGCAGGTGATATTTTGTAATTTCCAGTAGCTTTTGTGCTATTTCTCCGCCCACAGGTTGCGTACCTGCGCTGCATCTACGCCTGCAGGTCACCCTATAGTGCGAAACAGTGTGCCTTTTACCTCAAAGGGTCGCATCTCTTTGTGATGCGTTGCGTATTCATTTGAATGGCGTTAATATTGTGCCCGCACTTGGAGAAAAATAATAATATCAGATTTTTTGGATTAACTTTTTCACTTGTAACATAATTTTCAAATAAAATTCATCTAAAAAGATAGATCTTATTGATCTATCATTTTTCAAATCCAAATCTAAAGTCGAAGCCGAGCCGAGCGAGCGGTGATGAAGACGAACCATGGCACCACCTTGTTCTTGCCTCACTATCCATGTGGAGTTAGTGGTCCTTATTAAAAACACTCTAAACTTTCCTTCCCCCACCAATGTGGGAGAATTAGTGAACTTTCCAATTTGAGAGTACACTTTTTAATTTGGTGTCTCTCTTTCCCTCCACCATTTTCCCTTCATTTTCCATTCACATATACATCTTGAACCCAACAGTTGTCGCTGAATTGGCAAAAAGTGTGGCTTCTGCATCCCCATGTGCCTCAATACCCGCATTATATACATCGCCATCTAACTTGTACAAAAATAAATAAATATATTTGTTTCTCTGATCGAAATATTTTGAAGAAAAAAAATATTTTGAAGATTCGGTAATGTATATATTTTACTAATATACACAACGACAATGCAAGATTTTTTACCACGCTTTAAAATTGACAATCCCCCAAGTGATTTATTAATAAAGAATAATGAATGATTTTAAAAAATAAAATCCTTAATAGGTTGTGTCCATAGAGCCAAAAAGAAACTCAAATAGACAGGAATTTAAGATGGTGAGTTTAAAAAGATTGTATATATATAAAACTAGAGGGGAAGAGCCCATATTATTATGAAATATAAAATTATTAGTATAATACTTCATCTCAATTTATATGTGACTTTTTGAATTTTAGAATTTAAACAAGTTTTTTTTCAATCGTAATTTTTTCATATGATTTTTTAAATATTTTAAAATATCAATAATTGTAATTTATAATACTTTTTATATAATTTTAAATGTATAAATTTTATTTCAAAATCTTGAAGATTTCATGCCCAATTTATGGTTCAATACAAAATGTTTGACTCTCGAAAAATCAAAAGAGCCATATAAATTGAGACAGAGAAATTATTATTATTATTATTATTATTATTATTATAATATTTAGGAGTAGTATATGCATATAAAAGAATAGTGCATTGTGAAATTTTAAAAATGTAGAGAGAGACGGTCTCATCCCTCTCTACATAATATTCCCTTTTCTTTCTCGTATTCCCTTTCCTACTGCCTTATAGCTCTTCTTATCTTATTCTCTTTCCTCCATATTTACGCCCATGGATGCCAAAACCTCCTACAGAGACATCACCACTAACTTCACCCCTTCCAATGATCTACCAAATGACCAAATTATGGATAGCACTGATCAAGACTTGGAATCCTCTGAGATTGACAGTGATCTAATCACCGTTTCGATACAGGAAAAAAATAGAATCTACTCCCCTTGGTAATTTACCATTATAATAAAGGTTTCTGGGGGAAAACCCATTCATAACTATCTAAAAACTAAATTAGATGCCCTTTGGAAGCTTTCTAAGCCCTTTTGCCTCATCGATCTAGGCTATGGTTTTTACACGGCTAAGCTTAAAGGTAAAGAGAGTCAGGACATTGTACTGCAGGGAGGTCCTTAGTTCGTCGTTGGCAGTTTCATCTCATTCTGAAAATGGGAACCCAATTTAGTCCCTATTACATCCAAAATTGAGTCAATAGCGATCTGGGTGTAGTTGCCTCAACTGCCTACCAAATTTTATGATCGTGCCATCCTTGAAAGAATTGGTCAGAGAATCAGAAATCTCCTCAAAGTCGATGCATGTACTTATTCAACCATAAGGAGTATATCTGCTCGTATTTGTGTTCAAGTTGAGCTAGGCAAACCATTAAAGACCTCAATGTTCATCACAAACCATAAGCAGCTTTTGGTCTATGAAGGTAAGAAAATCCTGTGTAAAAATTATGGTTGTTTAGGTTATCTCGTGACTTCTTGTTCAAAGAAAAGATCGCTCCTTTCCTTAGATAACCCAACCTCCACACCTGCTCCTTCACCAGATAAACAATTGATATAGGAATGGAAGACAGCCTCATTTCCCCGGAAGAGCTCTCCCAAGAAATCTACCCACTCAATATGCTGCAAAAGTAAGATCAAGATAACAGTGTACAGATCATAACTTCAAATAAGTCCCCTAAATTTTCCCCCCTCATGACGGCGGAGGCCATGGTTGCCGGTGAAGCTTCCCACCCAGGGTACAATATAACTGTTGGGCCATCTCGGGTCTCCCAAGTTGGACCATTCTATTCTGTCTTGGATCGGGTAGCCCCGACTTCCCATTTGGTCCTGTTACCTCAGCCTGTTAACACTAATATACTTAAGGTTTTGGGCCCAACAAATCATGTTGTCGGGGCCCCATCCACTCCTTTATTAGGCTTTAATCTCAGGCCTAATCTTTCTCTTGGCCTACTTACTCCCACTACTCCTATTCCCCCTATTTCTAATAATTTACTTAATATCTCTCCTAAGTTAAATTCCTCTTTTATCCCCTGTATTTCTTATAAAGAAATAGAAATGGATTATCCCATTGGGACCCACCTCACTCTTCAAATAATTACTCCCCTACAGCCTTGTAGTTCTCCCCATACGCCGTCGAAAACCTCTTCCTCTTCCCAGGGAGTTTTGATGGCCAATAGTCTCTCCACAATTAAGGTATTTAATGCCACTGAGTTATCCAAATCAGAGACCTTTTGCATTCCCCCTCTTCCTCTTAATATTACTTATAATATAGAATCCATGCATTTCACTTCCACTAAGCACTATGATTTATCCTCCTCCACCTCAGAATATGATCACTCTCACTCCCAGTATCTTATATCCCATCCTCTTGGTTGGATATTTTTCTTACTAATCTATTGTTCTTGTTCCGTCTCCAATAGGAAGGGACTCAGAGGTTTGTCCTACTCAGGAACTAGTCATTGTCCTCATTCCTTAAGACATCTCAAGACTAGAGCTCAGATTAGGGCTTTTAAACTCTATGATAGGAGACCCTTACAGGGCAAAGATCTTCCCCCCTCTCTAGGAAAAGGAAATGTCCAGATCAACCCAGTCTATCTACCCTATCAAGGAAGGGGAAAAGTGTCCTGCTAGAGAACCCACCTCCACCAACTCCAATAATAAAGAACTATCTAATATAGAATTCCAAGGGTACGAACAATGTTGAGTTTAAGAGGCACTGTAAGTCTCTAGTGGGTATTCATCAACCCTCTATTTAAGATCTTCTAGAAACTAGGATGTCTGACCATAGGAATTTAGTTGATGAGCTAGGTTTTCCTTGTTTCCACTAATATTTTGTTGCTGGCTCCCCTGGGTGTTTAGTTCTTTTCTAGAAAGATGAGGTCATATTCATTAAAGACATCTCTATCTCTTCTCAAGCCATTCATGCTACTATGAAGGTAAGTTCTCCTCCCTCTTGTTGGATTTTAAGTATCATTTATGCTAGTAATGATTTTTCTATTAGAAGATCCATCTAGGTTAGTTAGTTTAGCTAGCTGACTTTATTCCCTCTCTTGATAGTGCTAATTGGTTGATAGGGGTGATATTAATGAGTTACTTAGTGACTCTGAGAAATTTGGTGGTAATAGTTTAGATTATGCTAGGTCTGCTCTCTTTAGGAACTGCATTAATTATTATAACCTTATTGATCTTGGGTTTCATGGCAGTAAGTTCACTTGGTTTAATATGAGGTGCAGGCATATACAAAATCTTATCCTTGAGAGGATTGATAGATATTTTTATTGATTAGTGGATTCATATATTCCATGATTCTACTATTCTTCACCTACCTAGGACCCATTCTGACCATTCTCCTCTACTTTTAACCTTTTCTAGACCCTCTCAAATCCTTTCTAAACTTTTTAGGGTAGAATCAATGTGGTGTAATCATACTGACTTCCCTCTTTTGGTAACTCACTCCTTCCCTGCTGAGTCCAATCTTATTGGAGCTACCCTTGACTTTGTTGATATTGCTACTTCTTGGAATAAGAATATCTTTGGTTCACAACAAGAAGCACCTGTTAGCTAGACTAGCTGGTATCCAGGAATCTCCCAGTTACCCCACAAGTTCCTTCCTTCAAAACTTGGAAAGAGATCCCACTCATGAGCATAGTTCCATCCTAAAATTGAGCAAGACTTCTGGATGTTAAAGTCCAGAATCAGCTGGCTTATGGAAGGAGACCAAACTACTAGGTTCTTTCACTCCTCTACTCTCAATAGAAGAAGAATAAATAGAATACACTTCCTTGAAGATCAAGGTGTTTGGATCCATAACCAGTAAGGGATCAGGGAGTCCATCTCTTCTTTCTAGTCCTCCCTCTACGAAACTGATCACTTAATAGCCCTTTTGCAATACCAGCTTAACCTTCTATCTCTGGCTCTATTCCTTCTTCTGCTCATCCTTTGCTTGATTTTATTCCCACCCTAGCAGAAATTAGGGTTGTTTTTTTCTCCTTCTAAGCTTTTAAAGCCCCTGGGCCTATTGGCATGCCTCCTTTTATGTACCAAAGATTCTGGGATACTTTTACTCCTCTTTTATTAGACTTCTGCACCACCACTTTTAAAGATGGTGTCATGGATCCCAAAGTCAACTCTATATATCTCTGCCTTATTCTTAAATGCAAGAATGCCACCTCTCTCATGAATTTCAGACCCATTGGCCTTTGTAACACTCAATATAAAATTATCACCAAGGTTATTGCTAATAGAATAAAACCCTTCCTTCACGCCCTCATTAGAAATACCCAAGCCAGTTTCCTGACCAATGGAAGAGCTTCTAATCATGCCATTATAGTAAAGGAGTATCTTGATCACTTTAAAAGAATGAATGGGAAGAATTTCAACATGCTCCTTAGATTGATTTAGAAAAGGCCTTTGATAGACTTGAATGGTCTTTTATTAGGCAAGCCCTCTATTTTTTCAACTTCCCTCCTAACCTCATCAAGCTTATTAGGTCCTGTGTTTTTTCCTCTTCTATCTCTATTATGGTGAATTGAAGCTTTACCCCTAGCTTCCAACCTTCTAAAGGAATTAGAAAAGGAGACCCCTTTTCCCTTTACCTTTTTATTCTCTACATGGAGCTTCTCTCTAGAAGGATTATTTATGAAGTAGATACTCTTCAACGACACTCTATCCAAATCAACCTAGGGGCCTAAAAATATCCCATCTTTTCTTTGTTGATGACCTCACTCTCTTTGCAAGAGTTGACCACCTTAATTGCACTACAATTGCCAAAACCTTACATAGTTTCTGCTCTTTTTCTGGTCAAAAAGTAAACTTGGATAAATCCAAGGTAGTCTTCTCTTCCAACTGCCTAGAAGCCACCAAATCCTCTCTCTCCACCATTCTGGTAATTAAGCCAAGTAACTTCTTTGGAAAATACTTAGGTTTTCCTATTTTCCATGGAAAATCTAAACCTTCTGACTTTTAATTCATCCTTGACAACTTAAGTAATAAGCTTGCTAGTTGGAAGGTCAACTTTCTAAATATGGCTGGCAAAACCACTCTTACAAAAGCCTATCTAGAAAGTATTCCCAGCCATGTAATGCAATACACTCTTCTCTCTAGGAAAATCCATGCCTGTATAGATAGAGTAAGAAATTTAATCTGGGGCTCTACAGATGAAAAAAGGAAGGATGCATTTGGTCAATTGGACTACTATAACCCAACCCAAGCATCTAGGAGGCCTGGGTATGCACCAAACAAAACTTAAGAATGACACTTTACTTTGTAGTTTAGCTTAGAGACTACACTCAAATTTCTCTTCTTTATGGGGCAGGGTTCTCCTTAAAAAATCTACTCCTAAAAGACACTCCACTCCCTCTCACTCTAGGCTTTAGAGAAATGTCCATAAAGCTTGAAATCTCTGTAGGGAGGTCATCCACTAGTCTTGTCTCTAATGGACAGCAGGTAATTTTTTGGCAAGATAGATGGATCCCTTGCCATTTTTCCCTTTGCTCTATCATTCAAGGACCTCTCCCAAAGACTTGTCCCTCTCTCCAACTCTCTTCTCTCTGGAAAAATGGCCAGTGGAACCTGGATCCCTTCCTTTTGAAATCCCTAGATCTATCCAGCTCAATATGCTTAACTCTTTTCTACTCCACCTCCATAACAATAGTGATACCCCTCACTGGACTCTGACTGGGAATGGTGTTTTCTCTTGCAAAACTGCTTATCAATTCCTAGCCTCCAAAATACCTCAATCTCAGTATCCTACCATTAAACTTGGATAGATCTGGAAACTCCTTATCCCCAATAAGCTTAAATTTTTTCTTTGGCTTCTCCACCACAATATCCTTCCTACCAATGCTAACTTGTCCTATAGGGACCTCCACATTGATCCCTCATGTCATCACTGTAATCCCCATAATGAAGACATCCACACTTGTTTTTCAGTTTCCCCTATGCTACTTCCCTCTGGCAGGATCTCCTTGCCAAATACAATGGGTCTTATGCTATTACTCTTACCAGTTTCCATCATTCCAATTGGCACTCCACTTGGAAACTTATTCAAAGTTCCTCCTTTGACAAGATTCTTAGCTTGGACTCATGTTTTCTTTTTGTCTTTGGACCATTTGGAAGAATACAAACACCAATGTTTTCAACAATAAAGCTTACCCTTCCTCCTTCCAAACTGCTTACTTTGAGGTAGTGGAATAGTGTCAGCTTAAGCAAACTCCCCATCACCATGCCACTTGAACTATGCAGTTAAGATGGGATCCTCCTCCTAGAAATTATTTCAAGCTAAATACGGATGGCTCTAGCCTAGGCAATCCCGACAAAGGAGGTATTGATGGATTCATACGTAATTAGTAATGGAGAATGGGTTCTTGGATTCTCCCAAAGTTTTTTGCAGGCATCTAATACCTTCATGGAGCTCCTAGTCCTTCGTAAAGGACTTCAACTTGCCCTTGATCACAATCTAACTCCAATAACTATTAATATTGACTCTGAAGCTATCATTAAAATGTTGAAATCAGGGAATGTTTTCTTTAACCCCTTCATTCATGACTGCAGGTTGATCCTAAGAAGACTAGGAGGACCTTCCGTCCAGCATAGTTTTTGAGAACAGAACAAGGTAGCAGATGCTCTAGCAAAAGAAGGAGTAAAAGGAAACTTTTTGAATAGTTGTAATATTTTTGTTTGTCCACCACCTTTTGTAGCCCGTGTTGTTTGGGGCGATATGGAAGGTAAGGCCTCCATTAGAACTATTTCAGTAAATCAGACACAAGATCAGCGTCAAACTCTTTTTGTATTGGAGCCTAATTGAGCTCCCATTTTGCTTTAACTATTAATGCATCTCTACTTTACGAAAAAAAGAATAGTGCATTATTACATGTTTATTAATAATAAATTATATTTACTTCTCACAAAGATAAAATTTTATTGGATAATTAATAAATATTTTTCTCAATTTGTTTTTGCTTGATCCTTCTTAAATTTAAATAGATCCTATGAAAATATTTATTAGAAAATTTATTTTATTAAATTAATTATTTTAATATACTTTAAAAATTTAAATTTGATTATTAGTATTTTATGAGGTTACTTAATTATAAGATTAATATTAAAATAAAAAAATAAATCTTTCTTATTTGCTAAAAAAAAGAAGTCAAAAGAGCCACATAAAAAATCTCTAACAATTCTTAATTTTAATATTGATTATACTTAATTAATATGAATTATAATTTTTAAAATTACCTAATTGTATCAAATTTGAATAGTTTGCTAAAAATCAGGATATAAATAATAAGTATTTACCTTTCACCTTTCGACATATTTAAATAAACAACAATGAGGGGAATTAGATTAAACATAATAAAGGAAGCAAAAGAAAAAGGAACACAAATTTCATGTTATATCAATGGCCTCACTACAGTTGACGTTAATATAGGACATAACTATAATTTAGTGATAAAAATAAATTATTTTTTAACTTATTATTAAAATTTAAATAAAAAAAGAAAAAAATTATTCCCATCAATCTTTTTTTATAAAATGATCATAATATCCTTACATTTAAATTTATTGACAATGATCTAACACGTAAAATTATCTTTTATTAGTAGACTACAAGAGCATGGCCCAACATTAAGATATTTTGATATGTACGATAATTAGATTGATGTCAATTTCAATTATGAATTATAAAATATGAATACACAAAATATATTAACTGCTTGATAGTATTTTTCATGGAGCCAAATTATCTCACAAGATAATTATGTATAACTTACTTATATAAATAATAAACTTCAATGCATTTGAAGTTTAGATCTTTAATCATGTGACTGAGATTTGCTACATTAAGTATATAATATAAAATATGATTAAAATTGATACATAAGACTTGCACTTGTTATATAAAATAGAGATTAATTGTTGAAAAAGATAAAGGGTTATATAGTCATTGCATATTACATCACATGTGGATTGAAATTAATAACCCAAGATTTCATTGTATTAAGCCGACATAAACATCCTTTGCTTTCATTTTTCCTCCCCTTTTATTTGTCAACTTGTTCTTTGAAGTTAAATTAAATTAATATTTTAAATTTAAATTTTAAGTGTTTTGAAAATTATAATAATAAAAAAGAAAACTATAAGTAACCATCTATCATATTAATTTAAGTTATTTGACTTTGAGAAACGATAAAATATAGTTCTATAATTTTATCAAACTTTGGTTTTGTATATATTCCTTCCATTGAAACGTAGGAGTTGTTTGTTAGAATGTATAAAAAATAATTTTGAATAGAATGTATTAGTAATGTTTGCAATAGTAATGCTTGTATTAGTAATACTGGTATTTATTACTGCTAACATTAGTTTTTATACACTGTTTGATGTGTTGTATTAGAACTTGCCTTTTCAATCTTGATATATTTAAATAATTTTTTTTAGAAAAAAGAATTGCATATACATTCTAAGATTCATTCGGCATCTAGCACGGTTTCAATATATCATATTTTGTTATCTCAATTTATGTGACATAAATAGAATTTAGACAATCAATCATACTTTTAATATGTATTTTAGATAATTTAATCTGTCAGCTATTGTAATTTTTAATTTGTTATGTAATTTTCAAATAATATATATTTATTTTCTTGTCCAAACTTCTGTCGCATTGATAATCAATTATATGTTAAAAATAATTTATGTTTTAATTATTGTGATTTATAATACTTTTATTCTATTCCAATTTAAGTGACATTATTATAATTTTGAAAGTCAACCAAATATTTAATATTTTAAAAAAAATTTAAGTTGTTAATTATTGTGATTTATAGTATTTTTACATATTTTTTTGAAATATATAACAAATTAAGTTGTTTTTAGATATTTTAGTTGTTAAAGACAAAACTACACAGACTGATATAATAGAAGAGGATACTCTAGAAAAGATATTCAACACCCTAACTACGCTTTCAATGAAAGTGGACAGTACGGGTAATGAAATTGAAAAGTTAAAGACTAATGAAGTTAAACTAAAGTCTATAGCTACAAATCAGCTAACTCAGCAGTGTGCAGAGCTATGTCGATCGGAAGACATTAAAGTTCCAGAGCTAGAAGGAGACGATGGGACACTCCATAAAACCCATAACATTTATCAATCTACTTCTACAGGTACAATCAAAGGAGTTAGGAAAAACACAAATATGAACCTAAACAAGCTATTTGATAAACCATATATACCAAATACATCAAAAGATCCCATGTTTATACCCCCACAAATTTCCACATACCGAGATAGTTTAAACCAAGACAAAAAGACTTACAACTACACAGCCCGGACATATATAGAAAATATCTATAATGTATAAACCTTTTTAAATACTAACCCCAGAGCTATAAACATCCAAGAACTAGATACAAACTATATAACCCAAAGATTGACCAGATATAATAAGCTAATTGCTTTACCTAAAACCAAATCAAGTCTAGTTAAAACTTGCTATGAATATGGACTACTCAGTACTGTATATACTTCTGACGGAAATGAGATATCCACTATACCAGAAATATATGAAGCATTTAGCATTTTTAAAAGAATAACCAAAGGTACCCTATTTTTTATAAAAATTTACATAGCACCAGTAGAGATATTATATGATGAAGTTAAAAAACCCATACAAGTTGTAAAGATAGGAATGACACGAGATATGATTACACCACAAGATATTATTCCACAACCAGAAATACCTAGAATTGAGATACCAAAATTTTATGCGAATAAGAGGATTATCGGACTATCTACAATTTGGCAAGAGCTAGCAAACACATACCGCAACCAAAATCCCATATGGAGTCATTATTCAAGAAATCATGTACTAATATATTCAAATTCAAAAGAATTATGAGAAACAGATATGGAAACTATTAGGCAATGGATTCTGACATTGCCTAAACCAGAGACGGAACCTATCGCCAGAGCTATCAGAGAAAAATTTGTTTCAGAAGAATTATTAACTGGATATTGCAAGACAATTGGACAAAAATATCCAGATCACAAATGTTTAAAATGTAATGGAGGAGATAATGATATCCCAGAAGTTCAGCTAGAATAGAAGAAAAATCAACCAAGAAGATAAGAACGCCAGTTGGAAGATACAAGATAAGAAGCAATAATAGAGATATAGAAAAGTAGCAGATACGAAAACGAGAAGATATCAGTGAAGTAATAATAAAAGACAATCTATTAAATTGTGAAAGCGACATGTAAACTTTCACAATTTACTTTACGTAAATTATTGAAATATTTTGTATAGGCTTTTGACTATTATTAGTCTAGGATTTAGTAACTTTTGTCTTATTAGAAGACTTTTTGTAAAGTAAAGTAGATTAGGTAGATAATTTTAGAAACGTGTAAAAAATAGGAATACTCTTGTAAAGTTTCAGTCTATAAATAAGATGAACCGAAGGCATTGCAGAGCAAGCCTTCATGTGTTGAAGCAAAAATTCTCTCTTGTCCACAACAAATATTTTGCTTAATTATTAAAAAATAGGTATTTCAATGGAAAAAGCTATGGAGTAACAAACCTTAGAAATATCAAACCTACCCTAACAGGTATATTAATTTATGATTATGAATAGCTAAATTCATAATTCCCAACAATCATGGTATGATAAAATAAATTCATGTTAGTTACTTTATAGTAGAATTATTCGAAGAATAATATGTTAAGAAGTTTATTAGCAAAGTGGAAAAGGAGAAAATCTCCTAAGAACTATGCCATCCTAAAGGTGAAACCAATGAGGCAAGAAGCCGTGGTGGGGAGTAACCAGATTAGAGGCGCTGTTTAAGGGAAAAAATATTCAGATTACCATTCTAATAGTGACCGAAGAACATGTTATTTAAGAATAATCTAGTATATAGTTATCTAAGATGACCATATTTTGTTATGTACATGATTGAAAGGAATATTTTGAAAATAGCAATTTTATGAAAATGAATAATTATTTATCTGATGTAATGGTAGATAAATTTAAAATACTTATTTTGTATGTGACTAAGGATATAGGAATAATAAATATAAGGAAAATCATATTAGGAAAAATATTCGGTAAAGATTATATAGCTAGAATAAATTACATACCAAACTTACCTAATTACTCTTATAAATACCTATATACACATTAACTGAGATAATTATGTATATTTAGAATTTTGGAAAATAGATATAAAATATATACAATTTCTTAGTAAAAATATAAAAGAGTTAATAAGATTAAAACAAACAACTACAAAATATTATAATAAAATATTTAGTCAATTTTAAATGATAGATAATCTTAAAGTCTTAATCTTATATATACTTAGAGATATAGAAATTATAGATATTAAGAGAATAATATTAGAAAAAGTATTAGACTATAAAATTGAAACTATAAATTGGGTAGCACAGTTATACCTGGATAATTACCCAGATGGATATTATTCAGATTAATAGATGTTAGAATATATTGAAAAAACTAGAGAAAATTAAGATAATCTAAATAAAGAAATTAATTATAGAAACCGAATTAGAAAAATAATGGAGAATCTAAAAGAAAAATTAATATGGATAGAAGAAACCTTAGAAAATTTAGGAAAAAGTACATGTGATAGTTTATATAATTTTAAAAAAACTCGCTACGAGAAGAACAACACAAGTTAATAAATAACATTGAAAATCTAGAATTAGATATACATTACAGTACAATTAGGATAAATTATTATACAAAAATCTGTAACTCTGCAATTACTACAGGATAAAATGATAGACTACGAATATTTAAAATATTGGAGACAAAATATGGATGAAATAATATTATTAGAAAAATTTACGAAAGATAATCTAATTGGATATTTATCACCCCCCAAGATATAATGGATCTATTTCACAAGTTATCCGCATGGTGAATACATAACTACTAGTGGATTTTGTCTCATCGGAATTAGAGATCCAATTTGCATCACAATACCCTTCTAAAGTTGAAGGAATCCACTATACAAGATACCGTAATTCATGGTTCCTCTCAAATATTTTATTCATCTCATTAATGCAAATCAATGTTCATTATTAGGATTATGAGTATATCTACTCAGTCTACACATAGCATAGGCTATATTTGACCTAGTAAAATTCATTAAATGCATCAGACTCTCAATAATTTGTGCATATTTAGGCTGAGCTACTAGGTCACCATAATTCCTTTTTAATTTAGAATTAGCATCATAAGGAGTGACTACTGGAGTTACCTCCCAACATTCAAATTTCTTAAGAAGTCTTTCCACATAATGCTCTTGTGACAATATTATTCCATCTTCACTCCTTATAACTTTAATTCCCAATATCATATTCACTTCACCCAGATCTTTCATATCAAAGTTAGCAGACAAAAATAATTTAGTACGTTCCACAATATTTAAACATGTACCAATTATAGGCATGTTATCAACATACAAGCAAATTATTACATAATCATTGTCTACTACTTTTGTATAAACACATTTATCTACCTCAATAGAAAAAAATCGTCTTTTATTAAGACTTAATCAAATTTCTCATGTCACTATTTAGGAGCTTGTTTAAAGCCATAAAGAGATTTAATTAATTTACAAACTTTATTTTCTTGTCCATAAATCACACATCCTTCAGGTTGAACCATATAAATTACTTCCTCTAAATCACCATTTAAGAAAGTTGTTTTTCTATCCATTTGATGGATAAAACATTTATGAATTGATGCCAAAGCAATTAATCCTTGAATAGAAGCAATTATTGCTATTGGTGCAAATGTATCAAAATAATCAATATTTTATTTTTGAGAAAATTCTTTAGCTACTAATCGGGCTTTATATTTATCAATCGATCCATCCAGATTAAGTTTTTTTAAAAAAAAATCATTTACAACCAATCGATTTTACACCAGGAGGTAAGTTAGTTAAAACCCATGTATTATTTTTCATAATTAATTCAAGTTCATTTTTTATTGCTTGTTTTCAAAATTTAGCATCAGAAGAAGATACAACTTCAAAATAATTTGATGGTTCATTATCAACAAGAAAAGTTTGAAAATCATTTCTATCAGAAAAATATTCTTTTCTAGGCCTTTTACTCTTTCTCAGTTCCTCAATATTAGAGGTTGATTCATTTTCTCTTTCAACAGGTGCATGAGAGATTTTACCACATAGAGGAAAAATATGTTTAAAGAATTCAGTATTTTTTATCTCAATTATAGTATTACTATCAAGTATATCACTTTTCAGTACAAAAAATCTATATGCAGCACTATGTTCAGCATATCCAATAAGCATGTAATCAGCAGATTTAAGACCTATTTTCCTCTTTTTAGGTTTAGGAAGAAGAACTTTAGCAAGACAACCTCGCACTTTTAAATATTTCAAATTAGGTTTATAATATTTTCATAATTCATAAGGGGTTTTGTCAGTTCTTTTATGAGGAATTCTATTTTGTAAATAATATGCAGATAAAATAGCTTCACCCCACAAATTATCAGGTGCATTAGAGCTAATTAACATAGAGTTCATCATTTCTTTCAAAGTCTTATTTTTTCTTTTAGCTACACTATTAGACTTAGGTGAATAGGCGGAGTTACTTCATGAATAACACCTTCTTCTTTTTTCACAAAAAGCATTTAAAGATACATATTCTCCATCTCTATCAGATCTAATTCTCTTGATTTTTCTACTAAGTTGATTTTCAACTTCAGATTTATGAGACATAAAAGCATCAAATGCATCATCTTTATTTATAAACAAATACAGCTTAGTAAATCTAGAGAAATCATCAATAAAAGTCACATAATATCTTTTGCCACCTCTAGTCATAGTTTGTTTTAAATCACCCAAATCAGTGTAAATCAAAGACAATAATTTAGTTTCTCTATTAACTGAAAAACATGTCTTTTTAGTAATTTTAGCTTTCGCACATATTTCACATTTATCATAATTATTTGAGTTTAAATTAGATATCAAACCAAGTGATTGCATATTCTTTATATAAGAGAAATTAACATATCCTAATCTAGCATGCCAAAAGGAAATAGACTCAGTAAAATACGAAGAAGTAGATACATTTTTAGAAATATCACTATGAGTATTAAGCATATATAATCCATGATTACAACGTCTGTTTCCAATAAGAATATTACTTTTAGTTAGTATGACTTCATTGTTTTCAAAAATAACCTTTATTCTAACTTTCTCTAATAGAACCACAGAAATTAAATTAATTCTGATATTAGGAACATGTAACACATTACTCAATTCCAAGGTTTTACCAGATGTGAGTTTGAGAAGAACTTTGCCTTTTTCAAGAACTTGAATAGTTCTCGAGGTCCCAAGATAAACAATTTCTTCTTCTTTCTCAACTTGCGTGTATGATACAAAATCATTTTTATTTATACAAATGTGTCTAGTAGCACCAGAGTCGACCACCCAATTTCTCATGTTGGTCTCAATATTTATTTTTGAAATGACCACAACAATTATATCATCCATTTTAGTCAAATTTAATCTTGACTTAGCGAGATTGTCATTTCTTTCACATATTCTCGTACATTGAGATGCATCATTTGTGAAGATTTTATTATTATTATTATTAGATTTGGATGTATAGCCAAGTTTATTTTCACACCTGTATTTTGCAGTATCATAGTCTTCTGACAAATTGACTGAAATAGAAGCAGCTAGAGCAACACTAGCATCAGCATTATCAACGGTCTTAGGACCAATCACTACTAAAAAAAGGGAAAAACCGACCATAAAAACTGACCACATGTGATCGATTTTCCCAAAAAACCGATCATATGTGGTCGATTTTCCCAAAAAAACAACCACAAAACTGACCAAAGTGTGTGATCGGTAAAGTTATGGTAGGTTTTTAAAAACCGACCATAAGTGGTAGGCTTTTGTTTAAATATATATATATTTTAAAAATTTATTATTATTTTATTAAAATTGAAAAAAATAATTTCAAGAAAAAAATCGATCACAAGTGGTCAGTTTTTTATTAAATTAATTAATTAATTTAATAGAAAATCGACCACTTGCGGTAGGTTTTTATTAAATTAATTAACTAAATTTAATATAAAACCAACCACTTGTGGTCGGTTTTCTGGAAAAAAAAATTAAAAACAGATCACTTTAGGTCAGTTTTTCTAGAATTTAAAAAAAAAAATCAAAAACCAAATACACAATGAAACAACAACAATCCAATACAGTAGTAACCAGATCAATACAGCAGCAAGAACAACTAAAACTAAACGTAAATACTTTCAAAAGTCTACAACACGTACAAAATTTCCAACAAAAGTGAGTATGAAAAACTACAACAATACTTTCAAACAACAAAATATCTATACAAAAATCATAAAACTAAAAGTCATCATCATCGAATTCGTCCTCATTTTCCATATCATCATCCGTGCTGAAATCATCCAGGGGACCTAGACCTTTTGCAGCCCGAACTGCATCACTAGGACATGGAGGAATAATCCCCGCAGTTTGAATGAAAGAGTTGAACTGCTACTTCAGCATCTTGATTTGTGATGTTCTTGCCTTGTCGGTCTTCTTCTGCCTCTCTCTCTGTTCAGTAAACCTCTCTCTCTGTTTATCAAGCTCTTCAGTGATTTGAGAAATCATATTTTGTAGTCTTTCAATGGTTTCTCTATCAACTAAAGAGCTAGAGTATGCATCGTCGGATGAAGACCTACTATTTTCGCTAAAAACTTTTGTGTGGAATCTGTAGAAATGACCTCTATTTGCAGGACCCACAGCTTTTTTCCATAACTCCTCCTCTACATGCTCGAGTATTGGGTACCCTGACTTTCAGGAGGCTGACTAATACGATACTCAACAACAAGACGCGTATATTCGTCCTATGTTTAAAGTAAAGTTAATACTAAAAGTAAAAAAATATTAACATAGTTATAATTCAAAATTTGTTTCTTACATGGACAACTTTTGCACGAGCTTCAACCAAGAAACCTTCATCAGTCGGGTCCTTTTTCTTTTTTCGTATGAGTCTCCTCGAATAGCTCATCAGTTGGTATTCGTCTACCCTTATCTTTTTCCTTCATATGAAAACACTATATATCAATATTCAAATAATAAATAAATTTAAATAGAAACAAACAATTAACACTGTAAAAGTTACATACCACTTTTTCCTTCACAGCAAAAGTACTTCTGGCACCCGCAATATGTAGGGAGCCATCCTTGGATGATGCCCGGGCTTTCTTTCCCTTTTCACTCAACAATTTGTATTCTGTGCTACTCCAATGGCGAATGTACAGTTGTCATGCGCCTTCAGGAATCCACTTAGGTTTTACCATTTTCTTTCGGACATAATCCAAGAAATCGTTAAATCTAGCTCTACATCTTATGAAAAAGTTCTTCTTTATAAGAAATGTATTTTCATCATCCCCCTGGTAAAATTTCTACAACAAAAATATAATATTCAATCTTTATAAGAAATGTATTTTCATCATCCCACTAGTAAAATTTCTACAACAAAAATATAATATTCAATCTTTTGTTCTAACAAAATGCTAATAAGTAGTCGATAAGTTAAATTCTTACCTTAAATTCTTCAAACATTCTCTCCCTGTGAAGTTCTGGAATATTTTGCCAGTTGATCCAGTAGCCGTTGAAATGCCGAGTAATGCATATTCGCTCCTTTTGTCCAACTCCAGCATCCGGCGTAACCCTACAATACAAGATCAAACAATAATTTCATAGAGCATAGTAATATAGTAATGAAAAAATGAGTAACATTATTATATTTAGAAATCTTACTCTCTCACAACTGGAACAAGATAGATCCTCCCAGAATCATCTCTGTCTCTTAGCTGCCTAGTAAGTGATGGTGGATGCACTGGCGTGGATGGATCTGGAGCACCAGATGGAGTGCCTCTAAGCTGAAGATCCAACAACCCAATAGATCCAGCAGAATCACTGTGCGAAACTGAGTGACTGTTGCAGGAGGGTATGGATGATGGTATATGTCAGCTGGCATTGGCACGGTCATAGCAGTAGAATGAGTCGGTGCAGATCCATATAGTGGCCCCACATGCATAGGAGCAGGTACCGAATCCTCGGATGACCTAGAATATGAGGGTCGTGTTGGCGCATCAGCAAAGTGACCCTCAGATATATGAATGTTTGTTGGTCGTCTATAAGGCAGAGGTTGTCTATTCTTTTTTGGTTTCGTAGTATCAACTTTTGTCTTACCTTTGTCACCTCTGCCTGACATCTAAATTATGTTAAGTTAACAAGTAGTTAGTTACTACAAAATAAATGTATAAGAAAACATTCTAAGTAAATAATTTCAAGTTACTAATTCACATTTAAAATAGCTCCAACAACACGAGATATAGACAAAAATATTTTTATTACTATGTAAATTGTGGAAAAGTGGAAACAACAAAGTAAAACAGTATATTACATATCAATCTCACTCATTTTAGTTTATCCTCAATTTCCCCATTTTGATACAAGAAAATAACCTGATCCAAATTGCGCTAACTAAAGCTATTGCATTCCTCAAAAAAATCACAAAGCAATCTAATTCAAAACATCCATTCAACCAAATTGAACTGAATCAATCTACTAAAGAATTAAAAATTAAATTTTGATCACAAGCACATGAACCAGATCCAAATTGGACCAACTAGAGTCCCATTTCTGAAATTTCCACAAAGCAAGTTAATTCAAAAGCATTGATTCAAACGAATTGAACCAAATCAATCAATTTCAGTCACAAATCAAATTAATTGAGTTCAGCTGTATGAATCTTCTATATCTATTTCGCCAAATTCAAATCACTTTCTTACAAACTAGCCAATTCAAAAAACACTTACTCCAACAAGTAATCATTCAATCATCAACTATACCTCAAATCCAAACTAGTTAGGCACTCAAAGATATAATTCTTTATATATTTTTTCCTAGGTCCTGCTTTTCTTCCGATACAAGATATGACAAGGTCACAATTTTTCTAAAATAAAAATATAAACCAAATCTTTTTTTCCCATTTGCCATCACAAGTGTCAGGAACCCACTCAACATACATAAGAAGATCACAAATAAGCTAATTCAACCCGCTCTATGCAAGATAACACACACAATCCATACTACATTCAATTTTATCCCTAATTTCCCCATTTTCAATAAAAACATAAGGACTAGGTTTCAAAAATCAAAATGAAGTGAAGTTATCTCAAAATAAGGTCAACAAATCTCACATTCTTACTTACTTGAGTTGGAGAAATTGAGATTTGCTACGAAAACGCACTTGTTCGACTGATTTTGAGTGTCGTCTGTGTTTGTGTGTGTATACGGGTAGTGTTGTGTGTGTATGTTGTTTCCCGTTTCTTTTGTGTATGTATATAGCAATTGGAAAATTTAATTATTCAGGTAGGTCAGATCAGATTTTTTTTTAAAAATCGACCATATATGGTCAATTTTCTAAAATATTTTAGAAAACCGACCACAAGTGGTCAGTTTTTACACTATTTTGATAAATTAAATTTTAATAAACTACAATTAATAAATTAAAATAAATTAATAAATTAAACTTAATTTTTAATTAATTAATTTTTTAATAAATGCTATAATATTTATAACAATATCCAATTAATTTAATACAATGTGTGTATATATAAATAAGATAATTAGTTATTTTATCATCACATTAACACGAGTAGTATATTTCCTCCAACCCATAATAGTATCAATGACGATATTTTATATATATATATGCATACATATATATATATACATATATATATATATATATATATATATATATATATATATATATATATATACGTGTTAATCAAATAAATTATCGACGTTTTACATTATTACAACTTCAACAATATACACGTATCTACATTGATACAAATTAGTATATCTATTTCTTCAATAGTATGATATCATGTATTATTCAAAATATTTTGATATATATATTCAGTTATCGAGCTTTCGATTGCTGCATATGTCACTACACGAGATATAAATATCACATACACGATTTTTCTACCCCATAATAATATTCAACGTATTTCACATATACTCATATACAAAAATTTTAAGCGAAAAAAATTAAATTCACCGCCAAAATTTGGCGGTTGTTCAAAATTTAAAATTCAAAGCAAATGGTAAGTATATGCCAGTTTTATGATTCAATTTTCTGTTTCCCTCCCTTACTTTCTTCCTCCCCCCACCCCATATACCTCGTAATACTTGTCTTACATTATTACAACTTCAACAATATACGCGTGTCTACATTATATTAACACAAAATAGTATATCTATTTCATCACTACACGAGATATACGTATATATAAATATATTAAATTGGCTATCAACATTCAAATACGTACTATATACATCACATACCCGATTTTACTATCCCATAATAATATACAACGTATTTCATAGAAATTCAGTTGAATTATCGGTTGGTTTATCTTATGTCACTAATAGATATATACCTATATATATACATACACACACACACACATATATATATATATACCTATACATACACTCACATATATATACACATTATCGACTATATCAATACGTACTATATACATCACATACGTACACAAGTATCTTATCCAATAATATAATGCGACGTATTTCATATACGTACTATATACATCACATACCCAATTTTACTACCCCATTGTAATTCACATATACTCAAATAAACTATCGGTTGATTTATCTTATGTCATTAATATATCATTGCTATATAATATGTATATGTTATATATATACATATACATACACACACATATACATACTATTGACTATGTCAAGTTCAAAATACGTATTATATATATCACATATGTATACAAGTATATTATCTAATAATATAATGCGATGTGTTTCTTATACATACTTAGATTAGTGATTGATTAATTATATTGGATTAACTTAATATATTAGGTTTTGATTATATATATAATTAGGTGTTACTTAAAATTATTTAATTTTAATTTTTTTTAGTTCAAAAACTGGCCACAAGTGGTCGATTTTTTTAAATTATTTTTTATTTTAATTAGAAAACCTATCACTTGTGGTCGTTTTTTTTTTAAATAAATTAAAAAAGAATTTTAAAAAACCGACCACTTGTGGTCGATTTTTATAAATATTTTTTAACTAATATTTTTTAAAGAAAACCGACTACTGGTGGTCGGTTTTGTATTTTTTTTTATAATTTTTATTTGTTAAATAAATATATTTAAAAAATATTTCAAAGTTTTGTGTCATTGATAAATAAATAATTATTATTATTTTATAACAAATAAATAATTATGATTATTTAAAAACTTTGGAATATTTTTTAAATATAATAATAATAATTATTTATTTAATATTTTTATTATTATTATTATTATTATTATTATTATTTAAAAAATATTTTTATTATTATTATTTATAAACTTTGAATATTTTTTAAATATATTTATATTTGTTGATCAAATATATTTGTTAAAAAATATATGCTACTTTCCTTGTCCAAAGTTTTGTGTCATTGATAAATAAATAATTATTTTTTATATAATTTTTATTTGTTAATTAGAGGATATTATGAGTTAAATAAGTCTTCCCTAATTAATCAGAGGATACATGAATCAACAAAATTATTAATACAAATACCTACAAATTAATATATATATATAGTGATATAATTAATAGAGCATTTTTTGTTAAATATATAATAATAAAGAAAGTGGAGGAGAAAATGGACAAGTGAGAAACTTACAGCTTGTTTGGATGGTGGTTTCCCATGGTATGGTATGGTATGGTTACCATGGGAACCATGTTTGTTTCCGTGGTATCCTAAAAATGATGGTATGGTTTGGTACTATTCCATGGTTTGGGAACCATGGAATCCCCCATTTTTCTGAACCACCAATTTGGTGGTATGCCATGGTTTTCCTCTTTTTCTTCCAATTATGCCCCTGTATAATTTTGTTTAATACTATTTTACCCTCCACCCTATTTTCTTATTCTCTTTTCTGCTCTTTGCAGTAATCTCCTAGCAGCTTCAACAACAACAAAGGTGAGGCTTCTGCTAAAAACCCAAGAAAAGAAAAACAATGGCGAGGCTTTTCTTTGCAGTAAGTCTAAGAAAAGAAAAACTTTGGTCCTTCCGGTAATTCTGCTAAAAAGTGATCTAAGAGGCTTCAAATTTCAGTTCAAAATTTCAAACTTGGAAGGATACCGATGGTAAAGTTTACAAGAACAAGAAGGGAATAGTCAATTTTAGCAATAATCAAATAAAAGTATTTTCGTAAATTTACCTGTTACCATACAATATCACACCATCAAACCAAATAAAAAAATTATTATTAAACCACAATGAACGATACAGTCAATTCAAACATGATATTGTACCATACTGCACTATACTATACTATACCATATATTATGAAACCATGACAAACCACCATCCAAACAAGTTGTTAAGCAAAGTGAGAGTTAAAACGTTATCTTTTTGCAGTAAATGTTGAGGGCTATTTATAAAGGAGCCACTAAGTGAAGATATGACAAGTGGTGGGACACATGTCTTCCATCCAACATAATAAAAGCCACACTAATTATGATTATGACAAGTGTCTTGTCAAATGGCAAAATTTTAAAAAACAACATGCATGCATGCAATTACCCTTCTTTTCAAGAAACATGATATGGCTCCTTTTTCCTTTTTTTTTAAGTACAAAATAAATTGTTTTGAAATAAATAAATAATTTTTCTACAAATGGTTTTCTGAATATTTCTATATTATAGAAGACGTGGTTTCAGTATGGTAGTTTTTGGTCTTTAAATTTATACTTAAGAATATTAAAGTCATTACAATAAATTATAAGCTCAACTTAATTATTTTTTATGCTTTGATTTTGGAACCTCATTAAAAGTTTGAATAAAAGCCCATTCTTTTTCTTTAATTACAAGCAATGTCATGTAAGAAATTTATCATAATGCCATCACACATGGCCTTGCATATATTTTCACACATATGGGCCCTCTATCTTCCATTTATTTTTTAATGTTACTTATTTTTTTTTTTTGTATAAAATTATTTTAAATATATTTAAGTAAATTTATTAGTAAGATGATAATTTATTGAAAAAATTAATTATAATTGATGCAATTAAATAAATTTTATTCTTTATTTAATTTCATATCAAACATATAATTTACTTTCTTTCTTATTTGTTACTACAATTTCACCTAATTTAATTTTTTCCTAACATATTCAATCGTGATTTTACTATATCACCTCTAATTAATTATTATGGTCATCTAAGTATCATGTCACTTAAATTGGAGTAGAAAAAATTTTACACAATAATTAAAAATTTAAATTATTTTAAAAAAATATAATTGACTATCAATGACACAAAACTTTGGACAAGAAAATTAGCATATATTCTTTAAAAATTATATAAAAAATATTATAAATTACAATAATTAAAAACTTGAAATATCTAAAAATAATTTGATCTATTAAATATTTTTAAAAATACTATAAATCACAATAATTAACAACTTAAAAATTTAAACGATATAAATACTTGGTTGACTCTTGATCCCAGATGAATCTTAGGATGTATATGCAATCCATCTTTTTTTTTTAAATTTTGTTTAAATATATCAAAATTAAAAATGCAAGTTCTAATACAGTACATCAAACAGTGTATAAGAAATAATGTAAGCATAAATAATACCAATATTATTAATACAAACATTATTAGTGCAAACATTATTAACACATTCTACCAACATTATTTTTATATGCTCTAACAAACGACTCCACGTTTGAATGGAAGGAGAATATACAAAAGCAAAGTTTAATAAAATATCTACATAAGTATATTTTATAGTGTTCTCAAAGTCAAATAATTTAAATCAATATGAAAGATGGTTCTATATAATTTTTGAAACACTTAAAATTTGAATTTAAAATATTAATTTAGTTTAACTTTAAAGAACAAGTTGACAAATAAAAGAGAAGGAGAAAATGAATGCAAATGATATTTATGGCGGCTTAGTAAGGGAATACAATGTGGGTTATTAACTGCAACCCACATGTGATGTAATATGCAATGACTCGATAACCCTTTTTCTTTTTCAACAATTATTCTTTATTTTTTACAACAAGTGTCAAGTCTTATATATCAATTTTAATCTCATATTTTCTACTTAATGTAGCAACTCTTAATCATATGATTAAATATATAGACTTCTATATGCATCGAATTTTGTTATTTATATGAGTAAGTTATACATAATTATCTTATAAGACTTGACTCCTTGAAAAATACTACCAAGCAGTTAATATGTTTTGTCTATTCATATTTTATAATTCACAATTTGAACTAATATCAATTTAACTTACTGTACATAGTAAAAATATCTTAACGTTGGATCCGTGCTGACAATAAGAGGCAGTAATTTTAATGTTTAGAAAGACCATGTGATCTTTATAGTGCATTGAATGAATGTTACTTTCAATTAACACAAAAGTTAGAATAGAGAAAGAAGAAAGAAGAAAATCACAGTTTGTGGCATAGACAAGTGTTATACTTCATTTTAACACGAGGTTAAAATAGTGTACAATATATTTAAAAAACTTCTAATTAAATTAAGGAAATCGCTATCTAATTAGTTTCTATGGCGAATTAAGACACCTATTATAAACTAAGTAATTAAAACTAATAAGGACTTCACTTTAGGTCTACTTAACTAAGTGATTCTAGATAAGCTAATTATGGTTTACAGTCAAACTTAGGTTAGATACAAAAAGAATTGTCTTTTACTTGTTTTAAAGATAGAATTGATTTTTTTTTTTTTATAGAAATGAGGAAAACAAATAAAAAGGGTGGCAAGTAAGATCAAGCGTGCATGAGATTAAAATTGGAGTAAGATGAGAACATATGCCGTGTTAAAAATAATTCAAAAAGAGGGGTAATTGTCAGAGACATTTAATATCTCGTTGTTAACAACTACATTTCTAAAAAAATGAATGGGAAGAGTTACAATTATGTAAAATAATGGTTTTGTATTTTTCAAGAATACACTTTTAATTGTTTTGAAAGCTATTTTTTGTTGTTGAAAAATATGCATTTTTTTAAAGTGGTTAAAGATTACAAATATATATTAAAATGTGCAACTTTAAATTCTTTAAGCAACCCCAAAATTTGTATTTGCAAAATTACAACTTTGGACCTTATAATCTCATCAAAAGTTGTTATATTAAAAGAAAGTTGCGTTTTGTTCAAAGCTTAATTCTGTTTTTAAAGAAATAACGTCGAAAACTTAAATACAAATTGTCAACACAAAAAAAAAACTGAAGTTCTATCATTTCGCATTTTATTACTTGATTAAGAGAACGACTTACTAACATTAACAAGATTCTTTCAAAAGGAGTAAGGAACGAGTAGTGGAAGAAGGTAAAAAAAGAACCAAAATTGAGCTCTTTTCATTTTTGATAAAACCACTTGTAGTACATATAAAAAGATGCGAGGAGAACTACATATGAGAATTTTCTTCTTCAAAAAAAGATTTTAAGAAAAAGAGTTGCGCTCATAACACCATGTGTAAACAGGGGAAAGATTAGCTACGGGCTTCCAAGCTACAATATGCATACTACCCTTTCTAAGGTTCAAGTCTTCTAGGCTAATCCCTTATCAACAAAACCAAAGGGAATTAAATTAAGAAGAAAAATAAATCAATAAGCAAATAAACACAACAAAAGTCATAATAGAATCAATAACGAGTAAAGAACGGAGAAATGAGAGCGGTATCCCGCTCCCATGACACTTTGTACGAGTGGGGTGGAGCAGGAAAATGAAAAAGAGAAGCGTGATATTTCAGGTCCTCCTTTTCTTCTCCTTTATTCACTTATTTTAATATATGGCCGAAGGATGAGACATAATCTCGTAAAATAAATATGCAAGTATGATCAATTGTTGCGTCTCGTTCGAGACTCCTCGCAACTCTGGCAAGTCATGTGAAAACAAAAGAAAAGATAACATTAGAAAAATGATACCCACTGTAAACAACTAGAAAAAAAGAGAAAACTACCATTAGAATATCTAAAAGCATGCAAAGTCAATATTTTACCTCATTACTATTATGAAAAACATACCAAAACTTAAAGTCGCATTCCAATTGCCCGGGAAAGTATTATCATTCAAGAGTGTAAAATTATCTTTCCATTCATAAGAATATAAATTGAGAAAAGCCACCCGTTCAATATAACGTCTAAAAAAAGACCGGAGTACGATAATTTAAAAGTTCTTTCATTGAAACATTAATTTTAAAACAAATAAACCGTATACCATATACGCACTCTGATAGAGATTCAAGTACTAAATCTACTGCCCATAATATGAAATTTAGTGTTTAAGGGGGTGCGTTATGTTTAAACTAATAGCCTTTATGTTCTTCAATGGAGAAAGCAGCTAGTACGTGCCATAATTTTACTAACCGAGATCAAAATCCACTTTCTAGAAGTAATTTTCATAAGAATAACTGAGCATGTCTTGTCCGAAACTAACGATGAACTTAAAAAAAATATTGAGAATATGCTAATCACAAACAAAACCATTCTTTAAACTGAAAAAGTCCATTACGTTAGGCAAATTTGATTATAAGCATGTTTAAGTTTTAAAACCGAAATACACAAACATCACTTATATTGTAGTCGACTAGAAAGAATTATCTATGACACATAATTTCCTTGAAAAACAAAGCATGCCAGGTCTGTAAACAGAGAGGAAAGAAACGAAAGAGCGGAAATACCTGTTGCGGGACAGTGAACGTGAGGAAACTTGGCGTATTCAAACTCGGATCAACCGAAAGAAACCACAGCTTCCAAGAGAAATGAAAGGAGTAAATATTGGTAAAAATAAAAACTTTACTGTCTATGGCTTGGAAAATGAGGCCCTAAAATAATCATCACCCTTTGGTATTTATAGGTGGCAGGGAAAGGTTCAAAGTGTTCTTTTTTTGTTCTTGAGTGGGAAATTGAATTTGAAATCCTATTAATTGAGTCAAAGATTGTCTGGTAACGCTATTTCTTCACGTGATTTGGTTAAGTAATTTCTCCAAATGGGGAGATTCAACTGTAGCCTTTGGATATGAACGTTCTTGAAGCTTGAAATAAGAGAAAAAGAGATGGAGATATGTACGAGATGTCCCAAATTTGCATGAAGATGGTGAGAGGGAGTCTGCCATGGTTAAAGGAGGGTGAACTCTTTCTCCAAAATTGGGGAAAAGTACCAGCGACGCTTTTGGAGAAAGGATGAATACATCCAAGTCTTGATTTAGGACTTTAAGGATAATTGGGGTATTTTGGATAGATAAAGCAAGGGTACTCAGGGAAACTCATGGTAAAAGGACCCTAGAGTTTTAAATTGGATGTTGACTGACTAATAAGAGAGAGATACATGGCGAAGAGAGAGGATCAGGCATGTGCAAGGCATGGAAAGAGTGTAAAAAGCGAGTGTTTGACGTGTGCTATGACCATTTGGCGCCTTATGTGGCACAAACATGGCATCCACGTGGTTTTAAGGTGGTAGAGGAGAGAAAAAAGGTGGGCTTTGATTGATCAAACCTGAATTTGGGTCAAATTGCAAGAATATTATAAAATAGGCTGATTTAAAGTGTCTTCTTTCTTATGTTCTTTGGGCTTTCTAAATTAATATAAATAATACTTTTAACAAAACATATTATAAATATCCGAATAAATGAAAAACATCATTTGATATTAAAATATAAATATTTAATTTGCATGATAAATTTTGGAATTGAACAATAATATTTATAAAGGAAAAAGTCACAAAAGTACTTATTCGATTAAAATAAATGTCTTTTGCGAAAGTTTATAGGGAATGCAACGATAATTTAAAATACAACAAAAAATAGTAATAATAATAATAATAATAATAATAATATTAATGTCATTGATGATTCTTAGTTTTAAAAATACAAATGATGGCAGGACTTGCATGAACTCCTTATTATTGGAATATCATTCATGTGTTTTTTTAAGCTATCAAAATTATTTAGAAGCACAAAGAGATAGCTTGAAAGAAAGACGAGACAAAATTGGGTATTAATAGCTGTCCCTCTTTAGTTGAAAATGATGAAAGAGTTTTTGAACAAAGAAGTTGACTTAGTAACCTAATTTTGTCCATCTAATAGAATCTAAAAGGATAAGTATGAAAAATATTTGAGAGGAATGTAGCCGAACTTCGATCTCCGAGTTGCCTACATATCTCGGGTTGCATGAGAATCAGGCCATATGTAGTTCAAGACTTATAATACGTGTAGATTTTGAAAAGGAGACTAGCTTATAAAGATTGTCCTAGTATCGAATTGTGATGACACTGGGTAAAGTAATTCGGGAACATAGAGGATTAAAATGAGGGAATTTGATCATCGAGGTGTCGATGTGACTAAGATATTTGAAAGTAGGGTTGAGTGGAGTTTTGAGGTAGACCATTGATCTTTGTCAGGAGTCTGATCCTTATTTCCAACAAATTGCCTCAGTTCACTGCTAAGAAATAGTTTCACGTTTGTGTTAAAGTTCCCGCAACACATAAACTAGATAAAGAAATTAGTACATAAAATAGTTAATATATCAGTGAATTAATGAAAATAATGCCTCTCGGGCATTAGTTTATGTCAGTCTTGCAAGCTGAAAACAAAGCTTATGAAAAATAAAGTTTTAGGCCAGTGATTCATGTGACTGATGCTTTTCGGCGATGAAAATAAGGTCTTAAACCAAGTAAATTATGAAGATGAGGCATTTTCAGCCAAATGATTGGTGGATGGAGGCTTTTCTCTAAGCCAATTATTTATGAAAAACAATTTTTGCAAGCAATGGATTTCTATAGAGCATTTGTTTGATGCATCAATAAGTTTTGTGCAGTTATCAGAAAGTAATTATTAGTGCATTTGAAAGCAATTATGCAATGTTATAGAAATAGAAACTCATGCATAGTGCAAAATAACTTAAAGCAATTGTGCAGTGCCTTAGAAGCAATGGAAGTCAAGCATAGTGCAAAATAACTTAAATTGATTGTGCAGTGTATTTGTACCCATGCAAAGCCATTAAAGTCATGTACAATGCATTCTAAAATATATTACAACATTTGTGTCGTGCATGTGTGGTGTATTTTAAAGCATATATGTAAAGTAATTGAAAGCCACGTGTAGTGCATTTTAAAGTAATTTAAAGTAATTGTGCAATGTGTTTGTGCTTATGCAGAGCCAGTATAGCCATGTGCAATGCATATTAACATATTTTAAAGCATTTGTACAGTGCATGAGCGGTGCATTTTAGAGCATGCACGCAAAATCATTGAAAGTCATGTATTGTGCATTTTAAGTATTTGAAAACACTTTGCAGTATATTAAAAGACATCTATGTAGACCAGCTAGGGGTCATGTGTAGGGCATTTGAAATCTTCAAAATTATTTAATCAACATTACTACAAAGGCATAATTTCTCTAATATATTTTAAAGATAATTCAAACTGTTCGAGTTTTAATCCTCGCAACACTGCAAATGCTATTAACTTTTGGCTTTTGCTATTCTTCAAAACCTACACTCAAAGAAAATTTATAATTTTTTGGGGGTGGTTGATTTGTGCTGACTTTGAAGGTCTAGCTCTTGATACTCCATGCTTTCAGTATTGCTTGAACTCGTATCCCAACCTATTCCAAATATTGACCAGTAGATAATAAGAAAATGTTTGGTTGAAAATTATTTAAAATAAAAGATAAATAGGAGTAATAAATAACTTGATGAATAAAATATGCAAATATGCGTGGTGGTAAAAAAAAATTTCGCCAAACTTTAAACTGTGACATATTGTGAAACAATGCGAATGTTCTTTATCCAAAACGAATGTCCCTTTTTTCAAATACTTGGTTGAACCCACACTCTTCAATATCTCTTAGCTTCTTCTCAATCGTTTTCTGAAATGATGCCCTTAAAAATTATCTCAGATTTGACTTAAGAGATACTGATAATCTAAGATGATGAGACCAAGCCATGTATAGGCTGCCTACGTTACCCATTAAGGGAATCATACCGAGCGTAGTTCATGAAATACACTTAAAAAAAATTAAAAATTAAGGGGCCAAACCCTCCGTTCGTTGCCTATGTATCCCACAGGAATTAGGCCGAACGTAGTTCATTACATATGAAATAAAAAGGGGAAATTTGATTTTTTTTTCTATTGTCACTAAGGCCGATGTGAGCCGCCTATGTATCTACCAAGAAAGTCAGGTCAACCATAGTTCGCATTATAGGCAAAAGGAATTTTTGAAAAATTTCTACTTAAGAGACCAAACAAGACGTGGGTTTCCTACGTATTCCACCGACAGAACTAGGTCATTCATAGTTTCATTATATAGAAAGAAAAAAATGATCATTACATAAAAAACAAACATAGGCTTCTAGACATAGTATCTCTTAACAACATCTGCATTGATAACTTTCGGCCAAACTTCACCATCCATTTTTGCTAGGATCAGTGCTCCTCCTGTCAGTACTTGGTGAATGATGTGAGGCCCTTGCTAGTTGGGTGCAAATTTTCCCTTAACTTTATTCTGGTGTAGAAATATGTGCTTCAACACCAATTGTCCCAGTTTAAATTGTCTCGGTCTTACCTTTTTGTTAAAAGCTTTGGCTATTCTATTATGATAAAGCTGCCCATGACAAACTGTGTTCATCCTCTTTTCATTAATTAACATCAATTTTAATTTCATTTGACATCACTCAACTCGGTTTCCTAAATTATTCTCAAAGACGGTATCTCTACTTTTATAGGTAACACTGCTTCTGTTTCGTAGACAAAAGATAAGGTGTTGCTCCAGTAGAAGTCCTAATAGTGGTGCGATAGCCAAAGAGGGAAAACAACAAATTCTCATTCCAATGCTTGTAGTTATCAATCATATTTCATAATATCTGCTTAATGTTCTTATTGCTGACCTCAACAGCTTCATCCATCTAAGGATGGTAAGGAGTGGAATTATGATGTATAATCTTAAACTTCTCACATATCTCATGCATCAAGCCACTGTTGAGATTTGCTCTGTTATCTGTTATAATCGACTTAGGAACTTCAAATTAACAAATAATGTTATTGCGAACAAAATCTATCATCACTTTCTTTGTCACAGACCTGTACAAGAAGGCTTCTACCCATTTAGTGAAATAATCAATAGCTATCAAAATGAACCTATGTTCGTTTGATATAGATGGCTCAATAGGACCAATGATATCCATGCCCCAAGTTGAAAATGGCCAGGGAGAACTCGTCACATTGAGTTCATTTGGTGGAACATGAATCAAATCACCATGAATTTGACACTGATGACATTTTCTCACAAAGCGAATGCAATCTGTTTTCGTTGTCATCCAGAAATAACCAGCTCGAATAATCTTCTTTGACAAAACAAAACCATTCATATGTAAAACCTGATCACCTCTTGAGCATTGACGCATCATAACAATCCTAAATCTGGAGTCCTCCTATAAAGATTTCTCCATTTAGGAAAAAGTGATTTTCCAATCTCCGAAGTGCTCTTTTCTAAATACTGGTGATTCCTTCTGGATAGTCTTCTTCCTTGAGATACCTCATAATATCGTAGTACCTAGATTTTTCATCCGTCTTCTTTTCTATATGAAAATAGTAGGCCGGTGGTCTTGTACATTTACCTTGATAGGATCCATGATATTCTTTTCTGGATGTTGAATCATAGAGGACAAGGTCACCAATGCATCTGCTAACTTGTTCTGAGTTCTTGGGACATGTTTAAATTCAACCTTGATAAAATTCTTTTGCAAGTCTTTCACATACTCCAAATATGGAAGTAGCTTCACGTTCTTGACATTCCATTCGCCTTGTACTTAATGAACCACTAAATCTGAATCCCCTATAACCAAGAGTTCATGTATGTTCATATTAACAACCATTCTAAGACTAAGAATGCAAGCCTCATACTCTGCCATATTGTTAGTGCATGAAAATCTGAGCTTCGCTGAGATTGGATAATGTTGGCCTGGTTCTAAAATTAATACTGCCCCATACCAACTCCTTTGAAATTTGCAGCCCCATTAAAGAACATTCTCCAACCTGGATATACTTCTGATATATCTTCTCCAATAAATAAAACTTCTTTATCCTAGAAATAAGTTTTAAGAGGCTTGTACTCTTTATTTATAGGGTTTTCCATAAGATGGTCAGCTAAAGCTTATCCCATCACCGCCTTTTGAGTAACATAAATAATGTAAAATTCACTTAGCAAAATTTCCACTTTGCTAGCTTCCTAGTAGGCATGGGCTTTTGAAAGATATACTTGATTGGATCCATCCTATAGATGAGGAAAGTGATATACGCATACATAAAATGCCTTCGCTTTTGTGCAATTCAAGTTAAGGTACAACATGTATGTTTCAAAAATATGTACCGGGCTTCATAAGGCATGGACTTCTTGTTCAATTAATAAATAGCTTGCTCCTTCTTTAAATTTCATCATGTTTTCCTAAAACACACCCAAATTCATTGTCTGACACAGACAAATATAGCAGCAATGGCTTTCTGGGCACCAAAATGGGTGGATTAGACAAATACTCCTTAATTCTGTCAAAAGCTTGCTGGAAATCTTCTGTCCACCTGGTAGCAATGTACTTTCTTAATAGCTTGAATATCAATTCACAAATCATGATAGATTGTGCAATAAATTAATTGATATAATTGAGTCGACCTAGGAAACTCATCACGTCCTTTCGACTTCTTGGAGAAGGAAAGTCTTGGATAGCTTTTATTTTTTAAGAATCCAATTATATGCCTTTCCTACTCACAATGAAACCTAATAGCATCCCAACAGGTACACCAAATAAATATTTTTCTGGATTCAGTTTCAGATTATACCGCCTCAACCTGTTAAAGAACTTTTTCAAATCTGTCAAGTGATCCGAGCCCTTTCGCGACTTGATAATAACATAATATACATAAAATTCAATCTCTTTGTGGATCATGTCATGTAAATGGTAATCATGGACCTCATATAAATTGCTTCTGCATTCTTGAGTCCAAAAAGCATTATTCGATAACAATATACTTCCTAAGGTGTGATGAAAGCTGTTTTCTCGGCATATTCTTCATTTATCAAGATCTAGTGGTACCTTGCGAAGCAATCAGTAAATGACTACAACTCATGCTTTGCACAATTATCAATGAGTATGTGAATATTTGGGAGAGAAAAATCATCTTTTGGGCTATCCTTGTTGAAATCCCGATAATCCATGCAAACTCTGATTCTTTCATCCTTTTTTTGGGCACGGGTACAATGTTGGACAACCAAGTGGGATACTTTGTGACTCGAATGGTGTTGGCATCAAATTGTTTGAAGACTTCTTCCTTAACTTTCAAACTCATATTAGGATTCATCTTTCTCGATTTTTTTGTTATGGGAGGAAAAAATGGATCAGTTGGCAACCTATGAGAAACAATGTATATGCTTAGACCCGGAATATCATCATAGGACCATGTAAACACATCTATATATTGCTTTAAAATTTTAATCAATTCATTCATTTGGGATGGAGTCAAATGAATGCTAATCCTCGTTTCTCTTATGAGATCTGAATTCTCCTAGTTTATTTTCTCAGTTTCATCCAAATTTGGTTTTGCCTTATTTTTAAAATGTTCAAATTCCTTAGTCAACTCTTCAGACATCGTGTCTTCTTCACATTCTGCAAAATCTTGTTCTCTATTTGGAATTGTTTCGCTTGTTTTACTATATGTCACATTCATAGTATTGAAATATTTTTTAGTTTACTTGCTGAAAAGGGGAAAAAGAGAAAATAAATTAATAAAGATGATTTGAAATAAAAGCAACAAAACATAGTTTGGATTTGGAATTTAAGCTTTCAAAAGTGGAGAAAAAATACATAAATTCATAAACACGATTTAGGCCTTAATTTTGAATTGTGTTGTTTCATTAATACTAATACAATCATATACCAAGATTCCTAGAGAACCGGGGATGGGGTACAAGTCTAATTTTTCAAAGCATCTCCAGGCTCAGCCTCCCAAATAGTTAGGGTATCGATGCAATCCTCCAGTATCACATGGCACTCAGCTTCTTCTTCAGTAATGAGCAAGTTTTCGAGTCCTTCCATAAGGTCTTCTTTAGCATTTTCCTATAATACTTCCTAAGATACTTGGGCAACAAACGCTTTGTAAAATGACTGATTCAAGAGTGGAATAGGCTTTGGCAGGAGAATGTCACCTTTTCTTCTGAGATTAGCTGATGAGACTTCTTCAAGAGTGGGATCACCTTTCCTTCTGAGATTAGCCGATGAGACTTCTTCAAGAGTGGGCTCATATCTAAGAACAAAAGTTCTCTTCTATCAAGACAATTGGACTGGCTTTAGTATTCCATACAAGTTCATACCAAGACCTTGACCAGGCACAAAACCATTCTTCAATATTTCCAAGGCCACCATCATAAGCGCCCATGAAAACTTCAATCGCTCTGACTGATTACTACACATGATCTCCTTAATATAAAAAATTAATCCATCCAGGCATTCCATCTTTTAATAATAGGGATTGAGTTTTTCTGGTAGATAGAACTATTTTTCTCTCCATGAATCATAATCTCATGATAATTCCAAACAAATTTCAAAGTCTAGTGCAGGGTGGAAGTGACTGCGCCAGCACTATGAATCCACGGTCTTCCAAGTAACAAATTATAACTAGCAAATATATCCAACACTTGAAATTCCATGGTGAAATCCACAGGTCCAATTTGTAGTGCCATATCAACTTCTCTAATGACTCCCCTTTGAGTCCCATCAAATCCTTTAACCATCACATTACTTTCATGAACCTTTCCAATGTCAATTTCTAAAGCCTAAAGAATAGTACAAGGAAAAATATTAACAGCTGAGCCATTGTTAATAAGAACTTTTGAAACGAACTTGTCCCTACACTTGACAGAAATGTTCAATTCTCTATTGTTCCCCAAGCCCTCAGACGGAAACTCATCTTCATGAAAAAAGACTATATTAGCTTCCAGAACTTGTCCTACCAGAGTTGAAAGATTCTCGCTAATAATCTCAGTTGGCACATGAGTTTCATTCAGCACCTTCAACAGAGCGCTCCTATGAGTTGCAGAATTCATAATAATAATAGTAAAGAGATTTGTGCAGGAGTTTTCTTTAGCTGTTCCACAACAGAATACTCCTTAGTCGGTATTTTTCTCCAGAAATTCTCTACCTCAGGCTCTATCACAACTCTTTTTTTGCTATTATCCTTACTCGGTGCTTCTCGCACGACTCCTTTAGGGGTATAACATCGCCTGAATTTTGTCATTCTTACAGCAACATCTTCTACAATAAAGTTTCCTTTTTCTCTATCTTTTGCATCAGTCGAGTACTTCCAAGGATCTGATTTGGTATCTAAATAAGGTGTTTAAGCTACTAAAGCTATGATCATAGGTTTGGTAACGAGAACTTCTACTTCAATTGGTGCTCTCATCTGGACTGTAATTATAAGCATAATGAAATCTAATGTTTTAACCTTTTCCTTATCACTGACTGATATGATAGTTTCTTCTAAATTAGATTTTTCATCAATGGTGATCATGTTTACATAGGCACTCCCATGATTTGGCAAGGGATTATTGTTCAAATTGGGGAGCCCTTTTGAGATGGATAACTCTTTTAATTAGTGCCTTAGTCTTATCTTTGAGAGTGAGGTAATTCTCAATATCATGCCCAGAAACCTCAGAGTGTTAATCATAAGATTTGTCCCATCATACCATCCAGGAAAAAGATTGGAAATTTTATCTTGGATCGGCTGGAGTACTCATACAATCCTCAATCTTTTATATAGTTGGGATAAGGGTTCAGATAGAGGTGTATAGGTTTTGGTTAACTTTTTTTCATATTTAGAGTGAGGTCCTGGTGAATTTGGAGGACACATTTGTGGTTGGTAGTAGGTTTGAGGTAGATAGGTATGTTGATATATGGTGGATTTTGATAGGTTGGTGCTTGGGGTGGACAATATACTAGATGGATGGCATAAATTGGATATAGGGTAGGTAAAGGTTGGTAAAATGGGTGAGGAGCTTGGGTATATAGGTTATAATAGGAAGGCTGGAGTGGTGAATTTTGGTATGTTAACATTTGGTTTGGTCTTTTTTCTTGAATGGTCATGACAATAGAAACTCCATCCTTCTTTTTGTTTGCTCCCCCAATTAGATCAGACTGCATTGCGTTTCTTATTGTTTGTAAAGCTGCCAGAGTAGTGATTCTCCTAGATTTAATGCCTTCTTTAACAAATTCTCCTATACTAACAAACTCAGAGAACTTTTGTGCAATCACGGTTATGATCTTGTCATAATACGTCACATCTTTTTTAGGCTGCATAAAAAGAAAAGTCATCTCGCTTTCTGCATCGGAGGTTGAAATTTTGTGATATCTTTTCTCCACCGCATGACATATTCTTGGAAGGATTATATCGATTTGTTCTCCATCTTTATCAAGTGGAACCGATCTGGGATGACTTCAGTGTTAAATTTGAACCTATCCATAAATTCTTGCACTAAGGCATTCCAACAATGCCATTTTTGTAGATTTTGGCTCATGTACCAGCCTAAAGCTTATCTTCTCAAAGTTTTTATAAACAACTTCATCCTAATGGCCTCATGCTTCCCTGCTCTAACTAGCTTGTCACAGTACGACCTAAAATGAGCTCGAGAATTCCCTTTTCCATTAAATATATTGAATTTTGGCACCTTATACCCTACCGTCAACTCAACATCTGGATGAACATATAAATCTTCATACATAAGTCCTTCGCATTCTCTGTGTTGTTAGATGCTTTTAAATTCTTCTTTAAAACTATGAATCTCCTTTGCTACACTCTCATCTTCTTTTGACCTTATTTCATTTTCCACCTCCTCATAAGGATCAACTTCTTGCGTGGTTGGCATTGGGATAGTGAAAGGTTGAGCTCCCGCTATATATATTGGTGTCACATATTGCGTGTTAGGAATTGTAGCATGTGCCACCGATATATATGGGGTTGCTTGGTGGTTTTGTATGACTGGGGCAGTTTAGACAAGTGGGATAATTTAGGTTTGTGGAGTTTGGGTAAATAGAGTTTGGGCTAGTGGAGCTTGAGAAACATAAGGAGTAGTAAAGGGTAATGGTTTATTTTTTTCGCGAGTCGACTTGTTGTAGATTATTTTCTTGTGGGTTAATGGGAGATTTAGCAGAAATAGGGCTATTTTGTGGGAAGTGTTGGGAGGTGGGAGAATAAATAGGTGGAAAAGAAGATGGTACAGTGGTACTTGTTTCATGTTTAAGAAGTAGAGTATTCATACTAATGGATAGTTTGGTGAGGTTTCGAAGTTGGTCGATTTTACTATGACCATTTGATGCATTATATGGGCTATATATTCATTATTAAGTGTTCCATCCCTCTTCCCCAAAGTTTTGGGTTCACCTCTTAGGACAGTGACAAGTCCTAAGCCGTCAGGTGTACCTAAATCAGTTATGTTGGCGTTTTCTTGTGCTTTTGATCTCGTAAAGTATGGTTGATCATCTAGTTCATAATCAACACAAATCAACCATTGAGGGAATAAACTAAAAGAAAGAAAACCTTCAAAAGAAAGAAATATATGAATATTTGCACAAATAAAATAACTCGCAATTAAGCAAACAACGTTTGAAAATAAAGAAAAGCATGCATCATGTAGCAAACAAATCACATAATAAAAAGAAATTTGAATAATCAAGAATGCATCTTACTATAAACGAGACCTCGTTTGTGTCAAGAGGTGGGCCTAAGCGCCAAATAATTGAGATTATGATAAATCGATCCAGACCATTAATTTGAGACAATCTTTGAGTTTGGAAATAAAAAAAGCCAAGTTTCATTAAAATATTGATCGAGTACAATGATAAAAAATAATCACAAAATACATGAAAAAGTAAAAAAATAATCCCAAGATTTGGCCTAGACCCTACTTCTGATCACATTGGTGGAGGAAGTGAAGATGATGCCTCAATATTGCTAGCCCCCCGCTCCTGCATTTTCCAAATACTGCATTATGCTAGCAATTTGAACCCACATTTCAGGCGTGACCACTGTGGTTCCAAGACGAAAATGCCTTATCCAAATTGTCATCCCAACATCAGCAAAACCTTGTTCCTCTTTTGGGCTGGGGTTTATATCGCCACGATATTCTCGAACCCATACCTGATATTTTGGAATGCACTCTGCTGGTCCTCATCTTACATATATTATGAAAATGTTACTCCATTCATACAGAATTTTATTGGACCTAGGAACTCTAAAGTCTGATCCAAAGAGGACTTTTGAAACTTGCATATTTACCCGGATGGGGATGATTTATGCCTGAACAAACTGCTGGATTACACGCACCGGAGTATATGGTTGTAAACCTCTTAACCAAATAAGCCTAATATAATAAAGTTCTCTGTATCATATGTAAGCCATGGAACATAAAAGTAATAGGTATTTCCACTGGATTTGGTCACTAGTATGAGAGGCTAAAAATTCAAACCAATCATCAGTGCCAATTGGGGACACAAACCTTCTCATCCTGCTATCATAAGTGCTGATCTCATATGAAGCACTAAACATTATGTCGGTCATATTGTCACATTTGTAGAAATGCTCTTTTGCCCACATCTGCAGAAGAAGATTGCAATCTTCAAAGAACTTTATTTCACCTTTTTTATATTTTCCAAGTGCACAAAATATTTCTGCCATGATCATAGGAACCAAGGGTGATTTCTATGCCATCAACTCCTTTAAAAAATGCTCGATCAATAAAACATGTGCAAGTACTGATCTTTCTATATTCCTGTGGAAATATCAAAGTCCCTAGCAAGGCAATGTCAAATGCAATTGGGCGTCTAACCTACCAATGGGTAGAAGTGCAAGTGAATTCTTTCTTGAACAACTTATAACTATCCTGACGACCATATCTCTCGTACAAATAATCTAAAGAAACATAACTGTTTTCAAAGCAATGGAGTTTATCAGTGTTCTTTAATTCCAAGTAGTGAAGAAATTTATTCCCTGATTGACTGTGCGGGTTGGTCTGACCTCTCCCTTGATACTTCAAATTAATGAAGAAATAGATCTCCTCTATTTTAGGGGTTAGTTCAAATTCTTTGAATGTAATGGCAACTCGATCTGGGTCCTAAAATGGAATCAATGCTCTAACCACATGCTTATTAGGGGAGATCTTGAAGAGTGTAGGGAGGAACCTCAATTTTCTTGTGATCGCTAACTCTTTAGTCAAGTCAAAATTTTTCCACCATATCCTCAGTTTATGTGGAACACCTTCTACCATTCTAATTTTGGGCACATGGGGAACTAAATTCATCCTACAATGTAAATATAATAAAATAATTACACATTTTCCTAACTCGCGATCTCACAATTAGGCTTGGATCCATTTGTCATTATCACGTGCACATATATGAGGGGTTGTCGCCAGATCATAAATCCATTTGACATAAGGGCATTTCCTAAATTCATGAAATTACACCATGGGTCAAACCACCTAAGTCTTATCCATGCATGGCCTATATCTAGGGAAGCTCTATCTTAAGTTCTTCTAAGATTTGGCTTGCTAGACAGAAGATTCCTGTGTGAACAACTCGAGTGAGAAGGCTATGTGATCAGACAGAAAAAGATCTGGACACACAGTGTATATGCCAAATCTACTAAAATTTAAAATTTGAAAGAAGTTTGCGGGTGCGCAAAACACACCTCACGGTTATGTGTGATTATGTCAATTTTTTCAAATGGAAGAAATATGAACGGAATGACAATCTTTATAAAGCAATAAGTAGATATTAGAAATCTTTGTAAATAAATAGTTTATATCACAAAAACATGATAAACATATAAAGAAAATAAAAATAAGCAGATATTAGAAACCTTAATTAAACTAAGTTTGTAATGGTCAGAACCTAATCTCTCCAGTGAAGTCGTCAAGCTGTTATACCCCATTTTAACACGAGGTCAAAACAGTGTACAACATATTGGAAAATTTTCTAATTAAATTAAGGAAGTCGCCACCTAATTAGTTCTATGGTGAATTAGGACACCTATTATAAACTAAGTAATTAAAACTAATAAGGACTTCATTTTAGGTAGACTTAACTAAGTGATTCTAGGTAAGAGTTCTAATTATCCTAAAAAGAAGAGATTAAGCACTCTAAAGGATCTACTAATTACGGTTGACCGGCCAACTTAGTTTAGATACAAAAAAAATTATCTTTTACTTATTTTAAAGAAAGAATTGATTTTTTTAATAAAAATGTGGAAAACTGTTTCAGTTTCTACTGCTAAAACATATTGTTGGGACACGTGGAACTGTTATATCAATATTAGTAGGCTACTTTTATTGTATTCTAGAATAGGATGGTATAAGGGTATTTATGTCATTAGCTAGGAAAATATATTTTCTTTTTTTCCTTTATTTAATTTAGTTTGTTAGAATTCTATTACAAGAAAGGAATCTAATACTTGTATATAAAGGGTATCAATTGTACAATGAAGGACAGAGAGCAATGCAGACTTTCCTCATATTATTTTTTTTGGCTCTTTGAAGTTTTACATGGTATCATAGTGTCACTAGGATCTCTGTATACAATTCCTTATTTTTTCCATACTTCTTTTGCCTGCTTTGATTCTTCGTGGGTGATGAAAAGATCAATCCTCCCGTGGGAGTTGAAGCTGTAGGCAGAGTTGCTGCACCAACTACTTTGGTGGATATCAATCACCCTTATTACCTTGCTCCATCATATAGCCCTGGCATGAATTTGCTCAATGTCATATTTGACGGTACTGGATATGGCAATTGGCGCAGAGATGTTTTGATCTCTCTGTCCACTAAGCATAAATTGGGATTCATCAATGGAAGTTGCAGGTCTCCAGATCCAGATTCACCCTTGCTTGATCATTGGAGAAGATGTAATGATCTAGTGATTGCGTGGCTGATCAACTCCCATAGCAGATACATCTTAGAGAGTGTGATTTACTCTCAAACTGCGAAGGATCTGTGGGATGAGCTCGAGGAACGCTATGGACAAACAGATAGTGCTAGGTTTTTTCAGCTATAAAGAGATCTCAACAATATTAGTCAAGGAACTTCAGATATTGTAGGCTACTTTACTAAACTTAAAAGGATTTGGGATCAATTAAAAATGCTTAGTACCTTTATGGTTTGTTGCTGTAATTGTGATTGTGGAGCTAAAACACACAATGCTAAGATGAATGAGGATCAACAACTCATTCAATTTTTGATGGGTCTTAATGATGTTTACACCGGAGTTCGAGGAAATATTTTGTATGATGAAACCACTACCTTCGACTGCTCAGGCTTACTCTATTGTTCTTCATGAAGAATCACAAAGAGAGGTACATGCTCAAAATACTTTAGGAACTGAATCTTCTGCTTTTTATAGTATCGAGCAGAATTCAGCTGGATCTAGATAGGGAAGGGAATACAAGTATGCTGCTCAGAACAACAGGAATACTGCAAGGAAAATGGAGCAAGTTTGTAAATATTGCAAAAAAAATAGGTCATATTAAGGAAGAATGCTACAAATTGGTGGATTATCCTGCTCATTATAAGTTGAACAAAGTTAGGAAAGGAGTTTTTCCTAACCAATCAACTAACAATGCTATTGGAGAGCAGGATACTACTACAAAAATTAGAATCAAAGCAGTTTCTAATCTCATCTCTGGACAAGGTTTTTCCAAGGCACAATGTGACCAATTGATTCAGATGTTCCAAGCAGTTCAAGAAGGAATTGGGGCATCAACTCCTGATGTCACTACCAGTGCAAATCTGGCCGGTATGCAGTATGCTTGTAGTATCTTTACCTCTTTCTATTCTAAAATACATCATAATACCTTGATTGTTGATTCTGGGGTTTCCCAACACATGACTTCTGATAAAACTCCTTTACATGATATTTTCCTTCTTTCTATTCATGTATTAGTTAGTCTACCAAACTCATACCAAGTCACAGTAAATTATGTGGGAAGTTTATTTCTTACTCCATAATTAGAATTACATAATATCTTATTTGTACCCGTGTTTAAACATAATCTCTTGTCAGTTTCTTAATTATGCACACAATTTGATTGCAATATAATTTTTTCCAAAAATGTTTGTTCTATTCAGGCCCCTTTTTTGAAGAGGAACCAAGTTCTTGGTGAAGCAGCAGCTGGACTCTATGTGATGAGAGATAACACGCCTCAGATGAACCTTATTTTCCAGAAGCCTATGTCTCATGTTTTCTTTAATTCTAGTTCTTTGTCTAGGTCTAGTTTGTCTAAGTCATTTCCTGTTTCTGTTTCTTCAAGGGTTCATTCCCCAGATGTTTTGCTGAATCATTGTATTGAAAAATCTTCAATTCCTATCAATAAAAATGCTTCTGTCCGTTCAGCTTCTACTCTTTTGTGGCATAATAGATTGGGACATTTTCCTTTAGATGCAATGAAACATATTCAAAGTTTAAATTTGAGCTCCAATGTTGAAAATCCTATACCTTGTGTGATTTGTCCCATGGCTAGACAAGCCAAGCCACCCTTCCCCAAAAGTTTCATTACCACTAAACAATGCTTCCATCTAATCCACATAGACACTTGGGGACCCTATAAGACACCAACTTACAAGGGAGAAAAATATTATTTAACCATTGTCGATGATTTTTCCAGATGTACATGGACATTCTTGCTTTGTGCTAAATCTAATGCTTTTTCTACACTGAAAACCTTTCTCCTGTATGTTGAATAACAATTCTCTACCATAGTTAAGGTAATAAGGTCCGACAGTGCTTTTGAATTAAGTTCTGGACATCTAGCTACTGAATTATTTCTCTCCCAAGGGATACTTCACCAAACTACTTGTGTGGGAACACCACAACAGAATGGTGCAATTGAACGTAAGCATAGACATTTAATGGAAACCTGTAGAGCTCTAATGTTTCATTCTCATGCACCTACATAGTATTGGGGGGATTGCCTTCTAACCGCCACTCATTTGATCAACTGGTTTTCTTTTAAAGTTTTAAACCTCAAATCTCCTTATCAAATCTTATACAACTCAATCCCAAATTATACTTATTGAAACCTTTTGGCTGCCTTTGTTTTGTTTCCACCCTTTCCCAAAACAGAGACAAACTCAGTCTTAGAGCAGTCCCAGGTGTTTTCTTAGGTTACCCATTTGGTAAAAAAGGTTATAAAATATTGACTCTTCACTCTAAACAATTCTTAATTTCCAGAGACGTCAAGTTCGTTGAGTCTATTTTTACTTTTTCCCTTTCTAAACCATTCTCACAACTTTTCCCTACTTCAAGTTCTCTTCCTTCTGATGATGAGCCAATTATTTCACCATTACCTCATCTGGATATTGTTCCCACTTCCCTTAGTTTACCTAGCTTTTCTTTTTCACCTTCTCAATCCCATTCTCCTACTACTACTGAAGTGTCACCTGTGTTATCTACTCCACCAGAGCCCCAGCTACGCAGATCCATAAGGGAGCATCGCACTCCCACTTATTTATCAGACTATATATGTGCTTCAGCTTTTTCTGTAATTTCACCTAATCCCCCTTGTGTTCCTTTCCATAATTATTCATTTTCTACTTTGACAACACATAACCAATCTTTGCTGACCTCCATTTTTCAAATCAATGAACCTACTTCTTAGCAACAAGCTATATTACATCCTGGTTGGAAGGAAGCATTGACAAAGGAATTTGATGCTCTTAACTCTAATCATACTTGGGAAGTCATTCAATTGCCACCAGATAAGAAAGCCTTGCCCTGTAAATGGGTTTACAAAGTTAAACTCAAGTTTAATGGGTCTCTTGATCATCTCAAAGCTCGTTTGGTAATTAGAGGCGATACATAATGCGAAGGAATCAACTTTACAGAGACTTTTTCTCCTATTGTCAAAATGACAACTGTGAGATGTCTTCTCTCCATTGCAGTAAAAAATAGTTGGAAACTTTACAAGATTGATGTCAATAATGCGTTTCTTCACAGGGACCTCAATGAAGAAGTCTATATGCGGTTCCCTCCCGATTTGATAGCTCCTTCTCCTTCTCATGTTTGTCGCCTCCGTAAGTCCCTTTACGGACTGAAATAGGCATCTCATTAGTGGTATGCCCGTTTATCTTCTTCCTTGAGCACTCAAGGATTCATTTTCTCCTTAAATGACTATTCTTTATTCTTCAAACACACTGGGGATTTGGTTACTCTACTTTCTATCTATGTTGATGACATCTTGCTTACTGGTAACAATCTGCAGAAAATTGGGGAGGTTAAGATTTTTTCAAACTTTGAATTCTGTGTTAAAGACCTGGGAGATGCTCACTATTTTTTGGGAATGGAATTGATTAAGGAATATGGTGGTTTGTTCATTACTCAACGTAAATTTGCCATGGAGACTTTATCTAAGTTTGATTGTCTTGAATCTGGATCTGTGTCTAATCTTCTAAACCCCGCTGTCAATCTCTCATCTTTCTGTGGACCTCCTCTTCCTGATCCTATTGTCTACTGGCGACTTTCGGGAAAGCTAAATTTTTTGACAAACACACATATGGATCTCTCTTTTACGGTGCAAACCCTCGGTCAATATATGTAAAATCCCTTCCAAGGGAATCTTCCCGCTGCTTATCACACTTTGCGATATTTAAGTAGAGCTCCTGGTCTTGGTTTATTTTTATCCCCAGATCCATCATTTCAAATCCTTGTTTTTTGCGATTCCGATTGGGCTTCTTGCTCCGATACACGCCACTCTGTTAGTGGTTTCTTACTTAGTCTTGGTGGATGTCCCATTTTGTGGAAGTCTAAGAAACAACCAGTTGTCCCCCTTTTTTCTACTGAGGCAAAATATCGTTCCATGCGTAGCCTGGTTTCTGAGGTAACCTGGGTGGTTCGATTGTTAAAGGATCTTTCTCTTTATCCATCCTTGATGATTTCTCTTCATTGTGACAAGCAAGTAGCTATCCATATTGCCAAAAATTTCGTCTTTCACAAATGAACCAAGCATATTGAGCTTGATTGTCACTTCGTTCGTGAGAAGCTTCTTGATGGACTGATTTCTTTGTCTTTTGTGCTTTCTTCTTCTTAATTGGCTGATTTGTTTACCAAAGCCCTTTCTGGACCCCTTCATCATTCCGTTCTTATCAAGTTGGGCATCCTTTCACCGGACTCCAACTTGCAGGGGGTGTTGCCAGAGACAAGCTCTTTGTTGATGATTCTAAAGAAACAATGAAAAAGAAAGGAAATAAGGCAAGGAAATGGCATGGAATGTTTCAGTTTCTACTGCTGAAACATATTGCTGGGACATGTGGAACTGTTATATCAATTTAGTAGGCTACTTTTATTGTATTCTAGAATAGGATGGAATAAGGTTATTTATGTCATTAGCTAGGAAAATACATTTTCTTTTTTGTCTTTATTTTATTTAGTTTGTTAGAATTCTGTTACAAGAAAGGAATCTAATACTTGAGGGTATCAATTGTACAGTGAAGGACAGAGAGTAATACAGAATTTCCTCTTATCATTTTTTTCTGCTCTTTGAAGTTTTACAAAAACAAATAAAAAGGGTGGCAACTAAGACCAAGCGTGCATGAGATTAAAATTGGAGTAAGATGAGAACATATGTCGTGTTAAAAATAATTTAAAAAGAGGAGTAATTGTCAAAGGAATTTAATATCTCATTATTAACTACTATATTTCTAAAAAAATGAATGGGAAGAGTTACAATTACGTAAAATATTGGTTTTGCATTTTTCAAGAATTCACTCTTAATTGTTTTGAAATTTTTTGTTGTTGAAAAATCTGCAGTTTATTTTAAAAGTGGTTAAAGGTTACAAATTTATATTAAAATGTGCAACTTTAAATTCTTTAAGCAACCCCAAGATTTGTATTTGCAAGATTACAACTTTGGACCTTATTATCTCATCCAAAGTTGTTTTGTTAAAGTGTTTTGCTCAAAGCTTAATTCTGTTTTTAAAGAAATAATGTTGAAAACTTAAATACAAGTTGTCGACACCAAAATAAAACTGAAGTTGTTCTATCATTTGGAATTTTATTACTTGATTAAGAGAACAACTCACTAAAATTAAGAAGATACTTTCAAAAGGATTGTGGAACGGCTAGTGGAAGAAGGATAAAAAAAAGAACCAAAACTGAGCCCTTTTTATTTTTGATAAAACCACTTGAGATATATATAAAAAAGGGCGAGGAGAAGAACATATTAGAATTTGTTTCTTCAAAAAAAGATTTTAAGCAAAAGAGTTGCGCTCATAACACTGTGTAAACAGGGGAAAGATTAGCTACAGGTTTCTAAACTACAATATGCATACTACCCTTTCTAAGGTTCAAGTTAGGGGTGTCAAACAGGCCGGTTTTAACCTGCCCGAACCGGCCCACTAAAGGAAACCGGGCCGGTTTGACCCGGCGCGGTAAGTCCAAGGGCTATAAGGGCCCGGGTCCTGGTCTATTTGGGTTTTAAATTTGGGCCCGGTTAACCGGCTTGGCCCGGCCCGGATAAGCCTGGATAAGCCCATTTAATTTTTTTTTTTAAGATTTTGGAAAATTGGGCCAACAGCGGCTATAACGGCTAGTTTGGGCCCAAATATAAAAATAAAAGTTTTTTTATTTAAAATCATTTTTTAATACCAAAAGAAATTCTATAAATACCCTACACTTTCAAATCATTTTCCACACAATTTTTAATCCTCTCAAGTCTCAAATCTCATTCTCTCTCAAATCTCATTTCTCAATTCTCAAATATTCTTTATATTTAATTTCTAAAGTGCTCACTTTAATTTTTTTAATTTTGCAATTACTACGAGTGGAAGTTTCTAAAGTCTCAACCTTCGGATACTTTCAAAATTTGGTATTGTCGTTCCATCTCTTACTTTTTATTTATAATTAGTGTATTAATTGTTGAATATTTATTTTTATTACTTTTTGTGTATTTTGAATATTTTTTAGTTTGATTTATACTATGGATAAATTAAGAAACCTCGATAAAAGTGTCAAAAAATTTTGTTCCGAAAGTGGTAGTGGTAGCAAAAAGCAAATTACTAGCGGTAGAGGTACTTCAAGTACTAGATATACCCGTGTGCCTTCACCTCCGGTACCACTTAGTCAACCTTTTGAGGAAGAAATAGGTGTAGGTGCTCACGATATGGATTATTTAGAAGTTCAGGAAAATTACGGTATAGAAGAAGAAAATGAAGTAGATGCGGTTGATTTAGATCAAGATGATGAAAATATTGGTGAGACACCCGAAGTAGGAAATGCTAACGTTAGATACGAATCAGTTAATCTTCTTTCCCGTCCTCCCGTGCCCCAAGAGCTCGTAAACAAACTATTGTTGCATGAAAATTTTATCAGATACTGAGGTGCAATGCAATATTTATCAAAAAAATATATAAGCATAAAAGAGGAGGCAAACAAGAGGGTAAGGGTATGTTAATGAGACATTTAGTTGAAGACCATGAAAGAGAGTTAAAAATTGCATAAAGTGGTGAGGCTGTTGGTGGGTTCACACAAACTAGAATGGACCCAACAACCGGTCATGTAATGAAGAAGTATAATAAATTGAGGGACCGAAAAGAAATAGCAAAAATGGTAGCTGTAGGTTGTTTGCCTTTTAGTTTTCCTTCTTCTGATGCTTTTATTCATTATATTCAAGCAATTTATAATCCTATGTTTAATGGTATTCCTAGAAGTACTTGTCGGTCTGATATTTTTAGACTTCATTCACAATATTGTTTTTATTTATTTACATTGTTAAAAAATATTCAATGTAAAATATCCCTAACTTCTGATCTTGGTCGTGCTGTAAATAAAAATGATTATTTAACCGTTACTTGTCACTAGATGGATAGTAATTTTGTGATGCAAAAACGTATTCTTGCTTTTTATATGATGAAGATCGTAAACATACTGGACAATTTATTGCTGACTCGATACATAAAGCTGCAGCATTTTATGGTATCAAAAATAAAATCTTATGTGTTGCTTTTGATAACGCTTCTAACAACAAGACTGCTATAACAAAGTTAAAATCTAAGCTATCACCACCGTTACCTGAAATGTTTCATATTAAGTGTGCATGTCATATATATAGTTTAATTGTAAAAGATGGTCTTGAGTTTTTTGATATTTATATTGAAAAAATCCGTCTTGCTGTTGGTTTTATACAAGGAAATAATCGTAGATCGAGAATTAAAGAATTTAAAGTTAAATGTCAAGAAAATGGACTTGCACCGATATTGATGCTTGAGGAAATTGATATTAGATGGAATTTTACGTATGATTTTTTAAAAACTTGTTATAAATATAGAGTTCCTATTACATTAGCTTTTAACCAACATTGTGGTTCATTTGTTGATTCTGCCGATTGCATGCAGCTTAATTCTGATTGGGTTGTAATTAATGATCTTGTTAAGTTTTTGAAAATTTTTTATGTAGCTATGGTTGAATTTTCCGGTACTTATTATCCTACCATTTGTAATATTTTGGGCTATATAACCGATATTTCTGGTTTGCTCAAAGAATATAAAAATAAAGAAGGTTATGAAAATGCTGTTGGTGCCATGTTTACTAAATTTAAAAAATATTTTTTCTCGATTCCCCCTATTTTCTTGGTTGGTGCTATGCTAAATCCGTGCATTAAATACCATACTATGTGCCACTTTAGTACTCATATTTATCGTAACTTAGAAATAAATACTAACAATGATTCTGAACAAGTACAACCTGATTTGTGGATGACTACGTTTGATGCGAATGCTTACATAGATAAATTATATAACCACTATGCTGATTTAGTTGATTTAGCGGTACCGACACATATCAGTCCAACTGTCGATCCTCATCCTCCTGAGGTGCCATCATTTTCTAAAAGGCCGGCACATTGTGGTTTTCCTAATTCATTTTATGATTTACCCTGTTGGAATAGTATTGACGAGGAAGCTTACACATCAACTTATCGGGAAGAGCTTAAGTATTATCTTTGGTCTCCGCCAGAAGATCGCAGACGATGGATCAACACGTTGGATTGGTGGAGGAATAATGAATCACAATATCCTATGCTTTCAAGATTAGCTAGAGATATCTTGAATGGTCCAATGTCAACCGTTGCATCAGAAAGCGGCTTTAGTCAGGGACGGTAGCAACTTGGAGACAACCGTCACTCATTGGGAAGTAATGCAATGAATGTTCTAGTTTGCCTCAGAGATTGGATTAGAGCAGAAAGAAGAAATCAAAGAATGGAACCGGCGCCGAACGACGAGCATAAACTTGAAGAAATTATGACTTCGCGGGAGAACTCAGCAGAATCAAGTCCAATGCATGGGTTTGCCCCCATTGAGTTTGACTATCCTATGCAAGTTCCCGTTAATATTAACATGGATGAGTTGGAAAAAATGATGCATAGTTTGTAGATTTTTTAATTCATGTAAATTATAAATTTTGGATCATTTTGCAATCAATAAAATTCAACATTCATTAATTAACTATCAAGTATTATTAATTTATTATATTAAGTAATATATGTTTTGTATATTATTGTATATATCTTCTATACACAAGTATATTTAACGTATATATTTAATGTATCCAAGTGTATATGTTTTACAAATTAGTATATAACTATATATATATACATATTGTAGTATATATAAATGTATACTGTAGAATTGTATATATTTTATTTAAAGTAGTACATATATATTGAATGGTGTGTATATATCTTCTATACACGTATATATTTAACGTATACATGTGTATATGTTTTATAAATTAGTATAATATAACTATCTATATATTGTAATACATATATATTGTAGTATATAGTTTATTTAATTTTAAAGTAGTACATATATATTGAATGGTATGTATATATCTTCTATAGACGTGTATATTTAACATATACATGTGTATATGTTTTATAAATTAGTTAGTAAGTATATATATATATAATTTATTTAAAGTAGTACATATATATTGAATGGTGCATATATATGTGTATATATTATATCTTCTATAGACTTATATCTTTAACGTATACAAGTATATATATTTTATAAATTAGTATATAAGTATATATATATATATATATATATATTGTAGTATATACTTTATTTAAAGTAGTACATATATATTGAATGGTGCGTATATATGTGTATATATCTTCTATAGACGTATATCTTTAATGTATACAAGTGTATATGTTCTATAAATTAGTATGTAATTATATATATATATATACATATTGTTGTATATATATATGTATATTATAGTATATATTTTATTTAAAGCAGTACATCTATATTGAATGGTGCGTATATTTGTGTATATATCTTCTATAACCTTATATATTTAACGTATAAATGTGTATATGTTTTATAAATTAGTATATAACTCTATATGTATATATATATTGTAGTGTATATATATATTGTACTATTGTAGCTTTATAGTATATATTTTATTTAAAGTAGTACGTATAGTCATATATAACTATATATTGAATGATATGTATATATGTGTAATTGTTTATATATATTTTAAAAAATATATATTGTATAATTGTAGTGTATATAGTGTATATTGAAGTGTGTATAGTGTATATAATTGTAGTGTATGTAGTGTATATTGGATTTTTCATTTTTTTAAACGGGTTTGACCGGTTTTTAACCGGGTTTAACCGTGTTGGGTTAAGTGGGCCAGTGTTGTTTTCAACATTTTTACTGTTGAACCCAGAACCGGCCCGGCCCACCTAACCCAACCCGGACTGGAACCGGCCCACAACCCAGTTAAACTAAACAGGCCGGTTCCGGTTTGGCCTGGCCCGACCCACTTGACACCTTTAGTTCAAGTCTTCTAAGCTAATTCCTTATAAACAAAACCAAAGGAAATTAAATTAAGAACACAAATAAATCAATAAGCAAATAAACACGACAAAAGTCATAATAGAATCAATAACGAGTAAAGAATGGATAAATGAAAGCGGTATCCTGCTCCCATGTCACTTTATGCAAGCGAGGTGGAATGGGAAAATGAACAAGAGAAGTGTGATATTTCAGGTCCTTCTTTTCTTCTCCCTTATTCACTTGTTTGAATATATGGCCGAAGGATGAGAACAATCTCGTAGTATAAATATGCAAGTATGATCGATTGTTGAGTCTAGCTCGAGACTCATCGCAACTCCGACAAGTCATGTGAAAACAAAATAAAAGATAACATTAAAAAACTGATACCCAGTGTGAAAAACTAGAAAAAAAAAGAGAGAAAACCACCATTAGAATATCTAAAAGGATTCGAAGTCCAAAATTTACCTCATTACTATTATGTAAAACATGCCAAAATTTAAAGTCACATTCCAATTGCCCGACAAAGTACTATCATTAAAGAGTGTAAAATCATCTTTCCATTCATACGAATACAAATTGAGAAAAGCCACCTATTCAATATAAACCCCTGAACTTGTCACGTTTTATCCACGATACACCTGAACTTTGATTAGTCCTAAGTACCCCCGAACTTGTTATTTTAGTATATCGCGTGTCCTTTTTACGCTGATGTGGTAAAATGTTTGAGTTCAACCTCCATCACGCGTGTGATGGAGGTATTTTTACACCAAGTCAGCATTTGTAATGATAAAAAACAAAAAAAATCTATTTTTCTTTAATTTTTTCAAAAAATTCAATTATCCCTCTCTCTATTTATTATCCCTCTTCCTCCATTACTTCCAATCTAAAAAAAAAAAATTTCCGTTTATTAATTAGTTTATGAAATAATAATTTCATCCGTTTATTAATTTTGTAAAAATTTTATTTATTAATCTAAAAAGAACCATTCATTTATTAATTCAATATAAAACTTCAGTTTTCATTCCTATGAAACTCCTTCAATTTTGTAATCTTAATTAGATATATCATACGAGTTATTTTAACTAAATAAATGTACTAAATATCGAAGCAGATATTTTAAACAATATTAACAAAACAAATGCTAAAGAAACTAAGACACAAACTTATAATAAATGTAGTTATATTAGTTATCGATTTTTAATCCCTAACGATTTGATTTTCGATTTAACCGATAAAAAAATACTCATAAAATAGAAAAAGTAGTAACTAACAAGAAAAGAAACCGAATCTTAGTTGCAACAAAAATCCTACTTATGTATATATAATAATAATTTAATATAATCTTATTGGGTTATTGGTTTACCCAATAACTAAATAAAAAAAAATTAAAATTGAATCAATAACCCAATAATTCCTTTTTACAAAATATCGTTAAGAAATTGTTAACCCAATAACGATAAATCAATAACATTTTTATCGATTCGATTTTATACACCCCTAACTTAAATTACAATTTCATAATCCATTAATTATAATAAGAAACACATTTGTGCATGCGAGTCTCCTCAAAATCTTAATCGAAACACTAATCGAAAACTACTATGAAACACTAACCCAAAAAAATAATTTCATATTATGAAACTCTAATAGGAAAAAAATAATTTCATATTTTTAACACACAAAAAAAATATAAATTTTTAAATAATAGCTTACTTGATCGACGAAAATTATACCTTTCACTATTTGGGAGTAGAGGAAAATTGAAAAATCTAATTTTTTTTTTAGAGAAATTGGATAATTAAAGGTAGAAATGAGTTATTTTTTAATATAAGATAAATCTAAGTGAAGTGAATGGTATTATCCACGTGGACAACCACATCAACATTTTTATCCACATGTCTGCGCATCTATTACACGCAGTAAACAATGCCATGAATTAAACGTGATAAGTTCATAGGGTAATTGATACTTCTCTCTAAAAAATGACCGAAATTAGAGTACGATAATTTAAAAGTTCTTTCATTGAAACGCCAATTTTAAAACAAGTAAACCTTATACCATATAAGAACTGTGATAGAGATTCAAGTACTAAATCTACTGCCCATAATATGAAATTTAGTGTTTAAGGGGTGCGATATGTTTAAACTAATAGCCTTTATGTTCTTCAATGGATAAAGCAGATAGTACGTGCCATAATTTAACAAAGTAAGATCAAAATCCACTTTCTAGAAGTAATTTTCATAGAAATAAATGAGCAATTTCTTATCCAAAACTAACGATAAACTTAAAAAAAAATATCAAGAAATTCAGAGACGAACCCACAGCTATTAATGGGGTGCACGTGCACCCGTTAACGTTAAAAAAATTATACGTATATATGTGTATATACATTTAGAAATTGATATATAGTTGATAGTGTACCCACAAATGAATGGTAGTGCACCTTGCCGCGCTGGCTGAAGACATCACATCCGTCCATGCGACCAGGATCGATCCCTGTGTCGTGCAATATTTTCTCTTTTATTTTCAATCTTCATATTAAAGGCTTACTACTACATTAAGTTGAATGCTAGTGCACCTTGATGCGTGGTTGAAACCAACATTAAGTTAAATGCTAGTGCATCTTGATGCACTGGTTGAAGCCAATGCTTCCTTCCATGTGCCCAAGGATCGATCCCTGGTAGCACAATATTTTTTCTATTACTAAATTTATAACAATATTTTTTCCATTACTAAATTTATAACATCAAAAATTTGAACATTAAGTTGAATGCTAGTGCGCCTTGATGCACTGGTTGAAGCCAATGCTTCCTTTCATGTGACCAAGGATCAATCCTTGGAAGCACAATATTTTTTCTATTACTAAATTTATAACAATATTTTTTCCATTACTAAATTTATAACATAAAAATGTTAGAATGGGATTCAAACCTGCAACCATCCCATGAAGTAAATCCCCCTTGACCATTGAGCTACTACAAATTATTATCCAACAATCTTAAAGATAAACCTCATATTATAAGAAAGTAAAGTTATTAGCTTAGAACTCATACTTGTTCTACATATTTATTTTTACAGTATTGTTTATGCCTTTGACAACCAACTGAATATGATAATATGTCTTAATCGACACTGAAAGTTTTTCTAATGTCTTAAGATAATATTGTGCACCACAGTATTATAAAAAACAACAAGCGTAAAAAAGCTTCACAGTCTATTGTGTTTAAGAACAAAGTACAAATAAAGCGTGAGATTTAACCAAAAAAAAGCATAAAGAGAAAAAAATATAAATATATGTCTAGTCCAAGACTAATAATATAAGCATGAATGATAAATATATGAAGAAAAAAAAATGATAAAGTGAAATAACCTGTCTCTTAAAAAAGCGTCATTGACCAACAAGGAAAAGTATGTATTAGAAATTAGAACCTAAGTTGCACATTAAGTGAGGCGAGCGCTCAACACATTTTGAGTCTTGCTTCGAGGTCTATGCGCGCCATTGATAACACCGGTGCACCCATAGATTTCAAATCCTGGGTTCGCCTCTGTCGAGAATATGCTAACCACAAAAAAAACCATTCTTTAAACTGAAAAAGTCCCTAATATTAGGCAAATTTTATTATAAGCATGTTTAAGTTTTAAAACCAAAAAACATAAACATCACTTATATTGTAGTTTACTAGAAGGGAATTATCTATGACACATAATTTCCTTGAAAAACAAGTATGCCAGGTCTGTAAACAGAGAGGAAAAGAATGAAAGGGCGGAAATACCTGCTGTAGGACAGTGAATGTGAGGACTTTAGATTGTGAAACTGCACTCGAAACACGACGTATTCAAACTCAGATCAACCGAAAGAAACCACAACTTCCAAGAGAAATAAAAGGCATAAATATTGGTAAAAATAAGAACTTTGCTATCTATGGCTTGAAAACTGAAGCCCTAAAATAATCATCACTCTTTGGTATTTATAGGTGGCATGGAAAGGTTCAAAGTGTTCTTTTTTTGTTCATGAGCGGGAAATTGAATTTGAAAACCTGTTAATTGAGTCAATGATTGGTAACTTGTGTCTTCACATTATTTGGTTCATTAATTTTTCCAAATGGGGAGATTCAACTGTAGCCTTCAGATATGAATGTTCTTGAAGCTTGAAATAAGAAAAAAAGAGATGGAGATGTGTACGGATGTCCCAGATTTGCATGAAGATGGTGAGAGGGAGTCTGCCATGGTGAAAGAGGGGTGAAATCTTTCCCCAAAATAGGGAAAAGGTACCAGTGGCGATTTTGGAGAAAGGAGGAATACATCCAAGTCTGATTTAGTACTTTAAAGGTAATTGAAGTATTTTGGATAGGCAAAGAAAGGGTACTTAGGGAAACTCATTCTAAAAAGGACCCTATAATTTTAAAATGGATGTTGAGTGACAAATAAGATAGAGACACTTGGCGAAGAGAGGGTCAGGCATGTGCAAGGCATTGAAGGAGTGCAACAAGCGTATGTTTGGCATGTGCTATGACCATTTAGCGCCTTATAAGGCACAAACATGGTATCCATGTGGTGCTTATTAGGGTTTTTGTCCTAATTTTTTTTACCAAATTTAAGTTTTATTAATTTTAGAAGAAATGAAAGTAATACCATAATTACTTTTACTTTTCCTTAAAAAAATATAATTTTTTTTTCATATTTGACAAACCTCTTTCTTGAAGGATTGGTTTTGACATCTATAAATAGAAACCCTCCTTCTCATACCATAACACAATAGCATCCACAATATAGTTGTTTAAAAGTTTTGGTTAGGGGAGATTTTCTCTCTCATTAATTTTTGTATTTTTAAATATTAGGTTTTATAATATATAGGCCAACTGGCCAAATAATATAATAATATTAAGTTTTTAGTATTGTTTTACGTGTCTTCTAAATTTTCATCACCACAATGGTTTGTGTAACACCTCGAGATTCCATCCCGAGATGTCACACGATGCTTATGACCCCGAAAGACCACAAGCTAACCCTTTAATGATATCTGTACCAGTACACTACATAATATCTGAAATAAATGCGAAAACTAGCCATAAGGTTCAACATATCTATGATACTCATATACAGAAAACTGAATACTAATACATCTATCTGAAAAGCCTCTAAACTAAATGAACTGCGGATTTGGTGGGACAGGTCCCCAACTAACTCCATCAACTAAAAATAAACAAAGACTGAAGCAATAATAGTAAACTGAAATTCATTCTCGGAAGAAGAGGACTCAGTACTACTGTTGTTGATTAGGATTGAACTGCTGAGGATACTCTGGATCTTGTGCCTCTGAACCTATGGTGTCAAATAAAACACCATAGTGCAAATGCGTCAGTACAGGAATGTACCGAGTATGTAGAGAAGGTAGGCTAATGCAAGGGCTCATGTATGCACAATATCTAAACTGAATAATCATGAAGATGCCGCATGAGAATATATGGACCATGAGCACAATCACCGCAACTCTAGATACTGAAACTCAGATACCATTTTACTGCAGACTGAACTAACTACTGACACTGAGATACTGAATCACTAACTCATCTGATACTAACAACTGAGAGTCTAGATGTACATACTTCAAGGACTAAATTCTGAGCTTACTGCTTTTGATTGAAAGAATTAGTGATCAAATTTTCTAACAGATTATTTCGAAAGCGATTATCAATGATAAAAAGTATGATCATGTCCGAATCTGACAACAAGAACACTCAACAGAATCTGAAATGGAGATCAAGCAAATCTGACGGGATATCCCTAGATATGATAATAAGAATACTCAACATGGTCTGAGACTGAGATCAAACCTTTCTGACGGGAGATCTTTAGATATGATAATAAGTATCTGTATATGAGACCAACCCTATCTGACGGGATAGTCCATGAATCAATGGAACTATCTAAGTTCTTCACTGAGATAGATGACTGTATCACACAGTGCTGATTTCTGAAGGTTGATACTGAAACTACAACTGTGGGAAGTAGTTACTTAATCGACATGCCCCAACCTAGCACAGGTGGGGTCAAACCTACAACCCCAGATGGAAGGGTTTCAATATTGTGCCATGGGTAAAGACCTCTCTGACGGGATAATCCTCGTAGGAAGTCGGCCTGAGGCAATATAATAGTGAAAGCTCACTAACGGTGACAACCTCTACTGATGGGGACTCCTGCACCCTGCGCTGGCTACGCAGTTCTGGAGTTCAGCGATTGCTCCTAATAACTCAGCCTCTTTGACAGGGAGCTGTCATCCCTTCCCTCGCTTGGTGCTAGTTTTAACTCCCAACTGAAAGACTCTGAACTGAAATCTTAACTGAACACAACTAAACTGAATCTGATACTGATCATGTTTCTCAAAAGATCTGACTGAGTTACGCTGAGATTACTTAGTTCTATATCTGACGGAAAAGGTATCGAATCATCGTATTTGACTGACGATATAGAGCTTGAATAGATTACTTGAATCAATTCTGATATTATAATTGAATCACTTGAATACTATTAGATCTGAGCTGATTACAGGACTGAGGCTAGATTACTAACGATACAAAGATTACAGAGATAACTGAGATTACTGAGCTTTCTTAAGTTTTGCACTTGTCTGAGGATACAGATTTCTATAGTTCACTGAGTTCTGAGAATCATGGCTCGACTGGAATTATCGAGAAACTGACATGGGCTCTAGACTACAACTTTATTATCGGGTATAAATACGCCCAGGACTTGATAACATAAAAGTAAAGCATAATCATTCTTAACTAGTCATCACCACTATCATTCATTCATCATCACAAGCATTCATTCATTATCACAAGAATTCGTTTATCATCAAAACCATTAAAGAATCTCACAGTCACTAAGACATCACCTCAAGTATTTAAGGATCACAAATATATATTCATCATCACAATCGCCAAGGGATCACTTTAAGCATCTCTGAATCACAATTATATAATAATGTATAGGAAATATGCTACTAGATCGTACTCCATTCAACAAGGTTTTACCTCAACTATTTTATATCTAAATCAGTCTTGACATGTGTTTGGATATCACATAGCTTGGGGAAACTTCATACTATCATGTCACAACTTACTTGCTAACACGTTATTACAAAAGTGATTATCAATGATAAAAAGTATGATCGTGTCCAAATCTGACAACAAGAATACTCAACAAAATCTAAGATGGAGATCAAGCCTATCTGACGGGATATCTCTAGAAATGATAATAAGAATACTCAACATGGTCTGAGACTGAGATCAAGCCTCTCTGATGGGAGATCTCTAGATATGATAATCAGTATCTGTAAATGAGACCAAGCCTATCTGATGGGATTACCCATGAATCAATAGAACTATCTGAGTTCCTCACTAAGATAGACAAGTATACTACACAGTCCTGAATTTGAAGATTGATACTGAACTGCAACTGTGGGAAGTAGTTACTTAATCGACATGCCCCAACCTACCATAGGTGGGGTCTAACCTATAACCCCAGCTGGAAGGGTGTTAATATCATGCCACGGGTAAAGACCTCTCTGATGGGATGACCCTCGTAGGAAGTCGGCCTGAGGCAATATAATAGTTAGACCTCTCTGATGGTGACAACCTCTACTGATGGGGACTCCTGCATCCTGTGCTAGTTATGCAGTTTTGGAGTTTAGGGATTGCTCCCAACGACTCGGCCTCTCTGACGGGGAGCCACCATCCCTTCTCTCGCTTGGTGCTAGTTTCTACTCCCAACTGAAAGACTCTAAATTGAAATCTTAACTGAATACAACTGAACTGAATCTAATACTGATCATGTTTCTCAAAAGATCTGACTGAGTTACGCTGAGATTACATAGTTCTGTATTTGACGAAAAAGGTATCGAATCATGGTATCTGACTGACGATACAGAGCTTGAATAGATTAATCGAATCACTTCTGAGATTAGAATTGAATTACTTGAATACTATTAGATCTGAGCTGATTATAGGACTGAGGCTAGATTACTAGCGATACAGAGATTACAAAGATAACTGAGATTATTGAGCTTTCTTAAGTTCTGCACTTGTCTGAGGATACAGAGTTCTATAGTTCACTGAGTTCTGAGAATCATGGCTTGACTAGAATTATCAAGAAACTAACATGGGCTCTAGACTACAGCTCTCTTGTCGGATATAAATACGCCCAGGACTTGATAACATAAAAGTAAAGCATAATCATTCTTAACTAGTCATCACCACTATCATTCATTCATCATCACAAGCATTCATTCATTATCACAAGAATTCGTTTATCATCAAAACCATTAAAGCATCTCACAGTTACTAAGACATCACCTCAAGTATTTAAGGATCACAAACATATATTCATCATCACAATCGCCAAGGGATCACTTTAAGCATCTCTGAATCATAATTATATAATAATGTATAGGAAATATGCTACTAGATCGTACTCCATTCAACAAGGTTTTACCTCAACTATTTCATACCTAAATCAGTCTTGACATGTGTTTGGATATCACATAGCTTGGGGAAACTTCATACTATTATGTCACAACTTACTTGCTAACCACTTCGCTTGTATTAAAAATGTGGCATATATCAAGAGCATATAATTGGGGAATTTACTACTATCACATCTCCACTTATTCACTAAGGTCCTTTAACAAACATTAGACATGCAGGGGCTCACACTTATTTAGGGATTTCCTACTACCATGGAATAATTCATTCACTTGGGCATTTTATCAAACACTAGGCATGCATAAACTAACTCACAATTTGGGGTTTCATCTTCAACATGCTACAATGGCCCTTATGCTTTACCTAAGCTCTTTATCAAACTTAGGGGGAACATGCTTCGCTTATTCAGCTATTTCTACACCCATTTGACATGAACACATCACATAGAAAGCAACATAAGGAACATCATCACAAATATCACATGGATTCCACCTACTAGGGTCAAGGCTCATGAATCTTGTAAACAAATATGAATCAAAACTCAACAACACATGTAACATTAATTTCAAATCATACAAATCATTAACAACTCATAAACATAAAAATCTTTGAGTTTTGAAAAGGGTTCTTGAGCTTCTTGGATGAAAGGGACCCAAGAATCAACATCTACATACCTTAATCTTTGAAATTGGATAAATTTTAATGCTTGAGACTCTATCTGCACTTGTAATAAATAATTATCGAAGCCCACACTATGAGGAACTTGATTCTTGAAGAAATATATAAGAATTATGGATGAATTTTTGGAAGATTAGGGTTCTTGAATTGAAACCCTAGATATTTTCTCTTAAGAGAATTGGAAAAGTAGATGAAGGAATTAGGGTTTGGATGGGGTTCCTCATATTTATAGAGACCTCTAAAAGCTAGGAAAAGACCAAAATACCCTTGCAAAAATGTTCTTAAATTATTAGAAAAAAATAGCTGACAACATCCGTGACAAGCCGTCAAGTTGGTGATAAGTCATCATGAAATGTCGTCACAAAATGGTAAAATTTTGAGTTTTTGGTTAAGGTTGATGACATTGGTGATAGGCCATCACGGGCGTGGCGACTTTTTACAAAATGTCATCACTAGAGGCAGAATTTGCCTAGGGATGATGACATTGGTCATAGGTCGTCACGCTCGAGACAGCTTATCACGAATTTCGTTACTCAGTTTCTCAGCTGACATACTGGAGTAAAATATGCATAACTTTTTGCTTTGATATAAGTTTTTCATGAAATTGGTATCGTTGGAAATATAATTCAAAGATCTTTAATTTGATATATAGTAAGTCCTCTAATTAGATATATAAAAGGAGTTATGATTGATTGAAGTTGACCAAAGTTTTGACGCTCACTAAAACTTGAACGATAGGAAAGCTTTCAACTCGTCCTTGAGTTAGGGGACCTCTATGATCTTAATTCATGATCAAATAGATTCCCACACGATTCAAAGTATTTCATACTTGGGAAAATATTTTTGAAACATTTAGACTCGATTTTTTAGCTTTACCAAGTGTGCTCTAAGGTTCAGACTGGAAGAGGATTTTGCGAGGCATTACATTATCTCCCCTTGGGAACATTCATCCTTAAATGTCTCTTGATAGACTGAAAATACGGATCAACAGAACCTACTCATGAAATGTAAACATATCAAGGCATTCTTATGCAATTGGAACCACTGACATATAGAGTTCTCACACTGTGCATGATTCATATCTAGTGCATGTAATACTCGACTGAATCTACTCATAGCTGAATTCTCATAACACTTATGCATATCTGATGCATGGACTCATAACTGGGCTGATCTCAAGAATGCATGATTGATCACACACTGACAAGCTGAACGTATTTCTACTAAATGCGCATATCTAATGGATGAATGTCTTGCTAAGCTGACTTTCGAAAGCACGACTTGAAAATGCAATAATGACTGATGCTAACTTCATAAAGAAAATCCGAACATATATCGGGATAAATATAATGGCATGCAACATCATAATACTATGGGGTATCTCTCCCTTGGGACTCTATGTCCTTCTAAACACACTTCGCTGAAATACTGAGGCGGTGTGCGGGGCACCTACAGACTTGGTCATTATTGATCAATCAAGATTTGAAACTCATGCATGACTCATGCTAATGTATAAGCTCAAAATGGGAGCAAAGGATCTATCAATTCATGTCATAAAGATGAAGGGCTCATATCATACCCGGGTCTATTTCAGGGGATCTTTTCCGATCTAGGTGAGCCTAAAATGCATGAAGTCTACCCCTCTAAGTCAGCACTCTACATTCTCACAGTCTATGGCCTGACTCACCACAACCAAAACATATATCGCTACTGGCTCTACACACACCTTGGTGGAAGCTGCCACACTCTACACAATGCGGATGGGTACGAATACTACTTGTACTATTCTCGGCTTTGGAGCTTGGCACTCCCTCAGATCTGACATCGCCGAACACAGGTGTGGGTACACTAGCTGAAGATAGAGCTGGAACTAAAAATATCTGACCATACTGAGAACTACTACCACCTTGAGACCCTGACTGTGAGAAACCACAACTACCTGTCTTGTCTCTCTTACTCACTCTCTCTCGCCTTAATTTTATTTGCCTCAATCTGTTATGTATGCATCATCAGTCTAGCAAGGTCTATATCTCTATGAAGCAGAGTAGTCCTACACTCTTTCAACACTAACCCAGATACACCAGTCACAAACTTAGTCATACTCGCTCTAGGGTCAGCTATAAAGTCAGGAGCATACTTAGCTAATTGGTTAAACTTAAGACAATACTCTTTCACGATTATGAAAACATTCCTTAGGTTTATGAACTCTTCTACCTTAGCCTCTCTCATATCTAGCGGGAAAAACCTATCTAGGAAGGCACTTTAAAACTCTAGCCAAGTTACAGAAGCTGTCCCTCTACTCTTTTCCCACATCACTACCCAGTCATGAGCAATATCCTTCAACCTATAAGATGCTAAATCAACACTCTCCTTCTCAGAAACATGCATAATCTGGGTGATCTTCTTCACCTCCTTTAGATAAAGCTGTGGGTCCTCACCTACTACTGACCCAAAGAATTTGGGCAGGTTCATTTTCATGAAACTTCTGATCCTGGCTGTAGCTAAGTCCCCATCTTGCTGAGGTAGGGTTGCAGCCTGACAATTGTCTTGAACACTAGTCATAGCTTGGGCTAGCACCTGAAAAGCTGCCCAAAACTCTGCATGTGATACACTCTCATTCTCAGGATCTACTAGCTGTGGGGGCTGATCATCAACCCCACGGACAAAATCTCTGTGAAGAGGCATACTCTGCAATTGGAAGAAATAAGTGGATTAGACTGAAAACCAACTTGAGCTCATGCTCACTCATACGAAATGATCACTGAAAAAAGGAAAACTACTTCTAAGAACATCTCGTAGCCTCTTGTACATAAATGTGGTGCGCTACACACCCATGCACAAGACTCTACTAGATGCAGTGTTTTAGACTCCCTAGGACACTCTTGAACCTTAGGCTCTGATACCAAGTTTATAACGCCCCGAGATACCATCCCGAGATGTCACATGGTGCTTATGACCCCGAAGGACCACAAGTTAACCCTTTACTGATATCTGTACCTATACACTGCATAATATTTGAAATAAATGTGGAAACTAGCCATAAGGTTCAGCACCTATGAATACTCATATACAGAAAACTGAATACTAATACATCCGTCTGAAAAGCCTCTAAACTATCTGAACTGCGGAGTTGATGGGATAGGTCCCTAAATAACTCTATTAACTGAAAATAAATAAAGACTGAAGCAATAATAGTAAACTAAAATTCATCCTAGAAAGAAGAAGACTCACAGCTACTGCTGTTGACTTGGATTGAACTACTGAGGATACTTTGGATCCTGTGCCTCTGAACCTACGGTGTCAAATAAAACACCATAGCGCAAATGCATCAGTATAAGAATATACCGAGTATATAGATGGGGTAGGCTAATGCAAAGGCTCATACATGCACAATATCTAAACTGAATAATCATGAAGATGCCGCATGAGAACACATACATGAATGCACAGACCATGAACACAATCACCACAACTTTAGATACTGAAACTCGAATACGACTTTACTGCAGACTGAACTAACTACTGACACTGAGATACTGAATCACTAACTCATTTGATACTGATAACTGAGACTCTGGATGTACTTACATCAAGGACTGAATTCTGAGCTTACTACTTTCGACTGATTGAATTAGTGATCAACTTTTCTAACACGTTATTACAAAAGTGATTATCAATGATAAAAAGTATGATCATGTCCAAATCTGACAACAAGAATACTCAACAAAATCTGAGATGGAGATCAAGCCTATCTGACGGGATATCTCTAGAAATGATAATAAGAATACTCAACATGGTCTGAGACTGAGATCAAGCCTCTCTGATGGAAGATCTCTAGATATGATAATCAGTATCTGTAAATGAGACCAAGCCTATCTGATGGGATTACCCATGAATCAATAGAACTATCTGAGTTCCTCACTAAGATAGACAACTGTACTACACAGTCCTGAATTTGAAGATTGATACTGAACTGCAACTGTGGGAAGTAGTTACTTAATCGACATGCCCCAACCTACCATAGGTGGGGTCTAACCTATAACCCCAGCTGGAAGGGTGTCAATATCATGCCACGGGTAAAGACCTCTCTGATGGGATGACCCTCGTAAGAAGTCGGCCTGAGGCAATATAATAGTTAGACCTCTCTGACGATGACAACCTCTACTGATGGGGACTCCTGCATCCTGTGCTAGTTATGCAGTTTTGGAGTTTAGGGATTGCTCCCAACAACTCGGCCTTTCTGACGGGGAGCCACCATCCCTTCTCTCTCTTGGTGCTAGTTTCTACTCCCAACTGAAAGACTCTAAATTGAAATCTTAACTGAATACAACTGAACTGAATCTAATACTGATCATGTTTCTCAAAAGATCTGACTGAGTTACGCTGAGATTACATAGTTCTGTATTTGACGAAAAAGGTATCGAATCATGGTATCTGACTGACGATAGAGAGCATGAATAGATTAATCGAATCACTTCTGAGATTAGAATTGAATTACTTGAATACTATTAGATCTGAGCTGATTATAGGACTGAGGCTAGATTACTAGCGATACAGAGATTACAAAGATAACTGAGATTATTGAGCTTTCTTAAGTTCTGCACTTGTCTGAGGATACAGAGTTCTATAGTTCACTGAGTTCTGAGAATCATGGCTTGACTAGAATTATCAAGAAACTAACATGGGCTTTAGACTACAGCTCTATTGTCGGGTATAAATACGCCCAGGACTTGATAACATAAAAGTAAAGCATAATCATTCTTAACTAGTCATCACCACTATCATTCATTCATCATCACAAGCATTCATTCATTATCACAAGAATTCGTTTATCATCAAAACCATTAAAGCATCTCACAGTCACTAAGACATCACCTCAAGTATTTAAGGATCACAAACATATATTCATCATCACAATCGCCAAGGGATCACTTTAAGCATCTCTGAATCACAATTATATAATAATGTATAGGAAATATGCTACTAGATCGTACTCCATTCAACAAGGTTTTACCTCAACTATTTCATACCTAAATCAGTCTTGACATGTGTTTGGATATCACATAGCTTGGGGAAACTTCATACTATTATGTCACAACTTACTTGCTAACCACTTCGCTTGTATTAAAAATGTGGCATATATCAAGAGCATATAATTGGGGAATTTACTACTATCACATCTCCACTTATTCACTAAGGTCCTTCAATAAACACTAGACTTGCACGGGTTCACACTTATTTGGACATTTTATCAAACACTAGGTATGCATAAACTAACTCACAATTTGGGGTTTCATCTTCAACATGCTACAATGGCCCTTATGCTTAACCTAAGGTCTTTATCAAACCTAAGGGGAACATGCTTCACTTATTCAACTATTTCTACACCCATTCATGAACACATCACATAGAAAGCAACATAGGGAAGATTCATCACAAATATCACATAGATTCCACCAACTAGGGTCAAGGCTCATGAATCTTGTAAACAAACATGAATGAAAAATCAAAAACACATGTAGCATCAATTTCAACTCATACAAATCATTAAAAACTTATAAACATAAAAATCTTTAAGTTTTGAAAAGGGTTCTTGAGCTTCTTGGACGAAAGGGACTTAAGAATCAACATCTACATACCTTAATCTTTGAAATTGGATGAATTCTAATGGTTGAGGCTCTATCCGCACTTGTAATAAATAATTGTCAAAGCCCACACTATGAGGAAATTAATTATTGAAGACATCTTGAAGAATTATGGATGAATTTTTGGAAGATTAGGGTTCTTGAATTGAAACCCTAGATATTTTCTCTTAAGAGGATTGGAAAAGTAGATGAAGGAATTAGGATTTGGATGGGGTTCCTCATATTTATAGAGACCTCCAAAAGTTGGAAAAAGACCAAAATACCCTTGCAAAAAGGTTCTTAAGTTATTAGAAAAAAATAGCTGATGACATCCGTGACAAACCGTCAAATTGGTGATAAGTCATCATGAAATGTCGTCACAAAAGGGTGAAATTTTGAGTTTCTGGTTAATTTTGATGACATTGGTGATAGGCCGTCACGGGCATGATGGCTTATCATAAAATTTCATCACCAGAGGTAGAAATCTGCCAGGGACGATGACATTTTTCATAGGTCGTCATGCTCGTGATAGCTTATCACGAATGTCATCACTTAGTTTCTCAGCCTGACATGCTGGAGTAAAATGGGCATAATTCTTTGATCCAATATCAATTTTTCATGAAATTGGTATCGTTGGAAAGATAATTCAAATATATTTCATTTGATATATAGTACGTCCTCTAATTCAATATATACAATGATTTATAGTCGATTGAAGTTGACTAATGTTTTGACGCTCACTCAAACTTGAACGATAGAAAAGCTTTCAACTCATCCTTGAGTTAGGGGAAATCTATGATATTAATTCATTCTCAAATAGATTCCCACACGATTCAAAGTATTTCATACTTGGGAAAATATTTCTGAAATATTACACTTGGATTTTTAGCTTTACTAAATGCGCTCTAAGGCTCAGACTGGAAGAGGATTTTGTGGGGCATTACATTATCTCCCCCTTGGGAACATTCATCCTCAAATGTTGCTTGATAGACTAAAAATACGGATCAACAGAACCTACTCAAGAAACGGAAACATTTCAAGGAATGCTTATTTAATTGGAACCACTGACAGATAGAGTTCTCACACTGGGCATGATTCATATTTAGTGCGTGTAATACTCGACTGAATCTACTCATAGCTGAATTCTCATAACACTTATGCATATCTGATGCATGGACTCAAAACTGGGCTGATCTCAATAATACATGATTGATCACACACTGACAAGCTGAACTCATTTATACTAAATGTGCATATCTAATGCATGAATATCAGGATAAGCTGACTTTCGAAAGCACTACTTGAAAATACAATAACGACTGATGCTAACTTTATAAAGAAAATCTGAACATGCATCGGGATGAATCTAATGGCATGCAACATCATAATACTATGGGGTATCTCTCCCTTGGGACTCTATGTCCTTCTAAATACACTTTGCTGAAATACTGGGGCGGTGCGTGGGGCACCTACAGACTTGGTCATGATTAACCGATCAAGATCTGAAACTCATGCATGACTCATGCTAACGTATAAGCTCAAAGCTATATATCAAAAATCTTTCATTTGATATATAGTAGGTCCTCCTAATTTGATATATACAAAGAGTTATGGTCGATTGAAGTTGACAAAAGTTTTGACGCTCACTAAAACTTGAACGATAGGAAAACTTTCAACTCGTCCTTGAGTTAGTGGAGCTCTATGATCTTAATTCAAGCTCAAATAGATTACCAGACGATCCAAAGTATTTCACAATTGGGAAGATATTTCTGAAACATTTAGACTTGGATTTTTTGCTTTACCAAATGTGCTCTAAGGCTCAGACTGGAAGAGGATTTTTCTGGACATTACAGTTTGCGACAATTAGCTTCTGCATGACGCTCTCTTGATTTCGAACCCAACAAGTGGTATCAGAGCCTAAGGTTCAAAGGTCCAATGGTGTGGTTAAATGAGACTAAGCTTGTCGAACGGGTCGGCTGACCTGACCCATGTACAAAAATCAGCCCGATTTGACTCGGTCCTGTCAGCCCACGGGCTGTAGGATACTGGGTCCCGGGCCGTAGTGGCGAAACCAAGATTTCAAGGTTGTGGGTGCTCAAAAATATTAATAAAAAATAGTATATTGCTGTAGGGATTAAACCCAGAAAGGTGGACACGAGAATCACATCCTCAAGCCACTGCACCCAACCATATATTTCTTCTCTGGGTGCATTTTAATAAATTATACCATTTATTCTATATTTTTTATATAATTATTCCTATCTATGTCAAGTTTAGTGGGTGCCAGAGTACCCAAAAATTATACGTGAGTCCGCCCTTGCCGGGCCAGTTTATCTTTTTGGTTGGGCCCTATTAACCCAGCCAGGACCAAGCCCAGTAGGGCCCGCCGGTTAATCGGCCCGGCCCGATTAAATGTTTTTTTTAAAATATTGAATTTAATTATAACATAGTTTTAATATATTATTAATTTACTATCAAGTATTATTAATTTATATATGTGTATAGATATATATATTCTATAAACGTATATATGCGTATATGTTTTATAAATTAATATATAACTATATATATAATTATATATTGTAGTATATACATATATATTGAAGTTTATTTTATTTAAAGTAGTACATATATATTGAATGGTACGTATATATGTGTATATATCTTCTATAGATGTATATATTTAATGTATACATGCGTATATGTTTTATAAATTAGTATATAACTATATATATACTGTGTGTATATATTGTAGTGTATATATATTGTAGTATATCTTTTTTAAAGTAGTACATATATTGAATGGTACACATATGTGTGTATATATCTTCTAAAGTAGTATTTATTTTATTGTAGTGTATATATATTGTAGTATATTTTATTTAAAGTAGTACATATATATTGAATGGTGCGTATATATGTGTATATATCTTCTATAGACGTATATATTTAACGTATACATGTGTATATGTTATATAAATTAGTATATAATCTATATATATTGTAGTATATATATATGTTGTAACACCCCATATTCAAGTACGTGTATTGACGTATTCAAGTACGTGTATTGGTCTTATTTATATGGAATTAGTTTTTTTATTTTATTTATACCAGAATTTTTCTGTCGATGGTTCCATGCGAAGGTTATTGAATAAGCTTTCCAACGATATAATGATTTCCAAAAACGGATAGGTTTCGGATATAATCGAGCACGTTCGAAACTATAAAACGGTGGCCGGGATATTTGGGAATAGTAAATGTGCAACTACTGAGGCCAACCAAATTTTTGGGTCAACTTTGAACGATCATAACTCCCTTAATATAATGAACTGGGAGAGATGCGACCAATTAAAAGAAAGATCTTTGAGTCTTCTTTCCAATGCAATTGGTTTCATCCAAATCCAACGTCTGAGTAAGGAGTTATACTCGTTTTACTTCAGCATATCAAAATAGATTTTTAGGGTCAACTTCAAACGACCATAACTCCTTGTACAGGACGAATTGGGTGTCCTACTTTATATGAAATGAAAGCCCTTTGAATTATCCTTCCAACGATACAAATTTCACCTAAATCCAATATCAGAGAAAAGAGTTATGGTCGATCTAGTTTAGCTTATCAAAATAGTCCACCAAAGGACAGATTTAACATTATTTAAATTTTAAAGGCATTTTGGTCATTTCCTATTATATTATGGACGGGAATATGTGTATATATATATGTATATGAGTTCAAAAACTCATTTTAATCATCAATCATTGAGAAAGAACAAACCCTAGCCAAATTTGACCTTTAAATTACTTTTGATTCAACCGTAGAAATTCCAAAGTAATCCAATAACTGTGTTTGTCATCTCGAGAGCTTCGAACGACACCTATTATTTGTGCAAACAGGATTGCATAATCAAGAGGTGAATTCTAAGGTATGAATATTGTTTGCCTTTGTTCTTTTCCATATGTATATGAGTGATAGAGGATTATATGTATTGGTTGTCATTGAAATGTGATGAAAATAGGGTTATGGACTATTTTTCATGGTTTGGTTGTATTGAATTGTGGAAGGTGGCTATGTTAATTGATTTATGGAAGGTGGATATGGTAATTGAGTTATGGAATGTGGATATGGTGATATACTATTGAATTGATGATTATTTATGTCTATTACTCAATTTGGTTTAATAGATTGGTTGTAAGGATAGATGAATCCAAACTTGATATTGGAGGATGTTGTATGAACATGCATGGCATATGAATGTAATTGGAGTATAAGAGTTTTAAAGTTACACCCTTTATGGTGTAATTAAGGCTTACTACTTAACCACTAGTTTGGTGAATTCAAATAATTGAATTGTGACGTTTGGTCACTAATACTAGATTGCTATATATGTTCATTGTAGATAAGTAATCCGAAAAGATGGGAAGTCCATTTGGGACTAGTATTGAAGGTTGACAGTCAGGTATATAAAGCATACTATATATCATATCTTTGGCATGAAAGTGAACAATTATTCTATTAAGAAAGTTTCCAAAGTTATTTAGTAACATGTGATCCATAATGGTTTTGTATGATGTCCTACGTTACCAATGAACTTGTTTCCACCCTACAAGATGTCAAGACATTCCAATACTTACTTGTTTTCCAATCTTACATGCCTATTGCACTAATGAATGTCAAAATGTATCCGGTTACTCAAACAAGATCCATGTGCTATTAATGACTCCAAAACGTTTCATTGATACACCAATAAGTTCCTACTTCATTGTTATGGCATTGATGACTCCAAAACACTTCATTGATGTGCCAATAAGTTCTTACTTCATTGTTATTGCATTTATGGTCTATTTATATGTCTCTTATTGATGTATCATTGTTTCAAAGTATAAAAAATGCGGTGGTGACCGAAATAACAATGTCAAAGATTAATTGAATTAAGTGATGGAAGTTCTCTCTTATTGGGTAGTATCCCAGGGGCATAAGCCTATTATGGGTCGATTCCTATTTATGTGTTTATGGGTGGTATCCCAGGGGCATAATCCTATCATGGGTCGATCCCAGTTGATATGTACTGGAGGCAGCCTAATGGTCACAGTACAATACAATAATGATTACAAAGATGATAAGAACGAAGGTAAAGTGATTGAATAAATACAATGTACAGGTTGTCACAAGTTCTAGTAAGTGTGGTCCACTTCTATTATGATTTATTCACTTGTTTCTGATTTCTATTGAGCTCTTATATCATATGTGATTATCTACAACTTTACATACTCAGTACATATTTCGTACTGACGTCCCCCACGGGGGACCTGCATTTCATGCTGCAGGAACAGGTACCTCAGCTCATACACCGCACAAGTAGGAGCCAGGGTATCCAGCTGCTTTTGGTGTGCTCCAATTTTCTTCGGGGCTTTTCGTGTTATATTCAGTCACTTTTCGTATTGTATAGAAGTTAGTTGTATGGCGGGGTGTGTCCCGATCTTTGTTAAACTCTGTGTATTGTCTAGAGGCTTTGTAGACCTAATGTACAGTCAAGGTTGTATTTTGTTAATAGACGTGATGGATCCAACGGCCAAGTATTGTATATACATATATATGTGTGCTCGAGCTTATACAGGTGATTATTTACTGTCTGAATTTCGGGTTGTCATAGAGGTATGCATGGGAAGTATAAGGTTATGAGCTGGTTCTCCCGGGACTCCTTGGTTATGGGTACCAGTCCGCTCCAAAACGATTTGAGGCATGACAAAAGTGGTATCAGAGAAGTTCGTCCTAGTGAGTCTACAAAGCCGTGTCTACGTAGAGTTTTGTTTATCGGTGTGTCGTGCACCGCATCTATAAATAGGAGGCTATGGACATTTAGGAATTGTTTCTTTTCTTCATGTCTTAGATCGTGCGATAGAGCCTATATTGTATATGAAGTCATAGTTGACCACTGAATCCGTTTGTTTCTCTTATTATAGTAATAATGCCGATTACCAGAAGCAAGAATACCAGTAAGCAAGTAGATGTGGCTGCCAGAGAGGGGACTAGTAAGTCACCCATTATACCAGCTAATCAAAGTGAGGCTACAGCTGAGCATGCATAGAAAACTTCCTCCACTCCAGAAGAAATAAGGGGGAGGAGAACTATATCCCCAAAGCGACCTATTAATGCTGTTAATCAAGATCTTAGAAATGCAGTGCAACTTCTGACTTCGAACACCGGATTTTTTTAAGATGGATCCTCCCACTTTTACTGTATCAGATCTTAACGAGGACCCACAGGACTTTATTGAGATAGTGGAGTTAGCATCGTATAGATTTAAAGGGGAGGCTATATATTGGTATGAGGACTGGAAATGATCTAGGGGGTATTGATGCACCCCCAGCTACTTGGAAGGAGTTCAAAGAGTCATTTCTTGATCATTGTCTTCCATTCGAGATTCGTCAAGACCGTGCAGATCAGTTTTTAAATCTTCGTCAGGGGAATATGAGCGTGAGGGAGTACAGTCTTCGATTTAATTTCTTGTTGAGATATGCTCCTAATATTATAGCTACTATGGATGATAGAGTTCATCAATATGTGGATAATCTAGATCCATATCTGCTTAGAGATTATACTATTGCCACTTTGAACAAAGATATGGACATAGCAAGGATCCAAGCTTTTGCACAGAAAATGGAAGATCAGAGGCAGAGGAGAAGAACACCGGAATTAGAAAGAAGATATTCCAAGAGGGCCAGATCTATAGGGCAGTTCATGGCATCCCAAGAAGGGTTCAGACCATAGTTTTCTGCTAGACCACCTAGGCCATTATCCTCTTATTCTGCAGCTAGTTCCCCACCACAGTTCCAAGGGTCCAGAGAAAATCAATTTATGCATAGAAGTGAGAGTCAGAGTTCGCGGACAGTGAGGTACCAAGGGCAAGGGAATATGAGCCAATCGAGACCTCCTAGAGAGCCATGCAATAAATATGGATGGTATCATTTGGGCGCATGTCGGCTGGGGACCAATGTTTGCTTTTGGTGCGGTATGTCAGGGCATATGATGAGAGAATGCCCACGAAAGAGTATAGGGGGTATGGCACGACCTACGAGGTTATTTGTTGCATGATCATCATCAATGCCTTGTTCAAGAAGGGGTGCACAACCAATGGGTCATGTTAGAGGTGATAGAGGAGCCACGAGTTCTAGCGGGGCTCAAAATCATACTATGCTCTAGCAGATCGACAAAATTTAGAGGCTTCCCCAGATATGGTTACGGGTACGTTATCTATCTTTTCATTCGATGTATATGCCTTAATTGATCCCGGTTCTACATTATCTTATATTACTCCATTGGTTGCTGGAAAGTTCGAAAGAATACACGAACTGTTAGTTAAGCCATTTGAAGTGTCCACACCGGTTGGGGAATCTATTATAGCTAGAAGGGTTTATCAAAACTGCATAGTAACTGTTTGTGGTCGTGATACGATGGCTGATCTTGTGGAGTTAGAAATGGTAGATTTTGATGTTATAATAGGTATGGACTGGTTGGCGTCTTGTTATGCCACAATTGATTGCTGCACGAAAAAGGTATATTTCTATTTTCCAAATGAATCAGTCCTTGAATAGAAAGGTGAAATTGGCGCGCCACAAGGTAGATTTATTTCTTATTTTAAGGCAAGAAGAATGATTTCCAAGGAATACATACATCATTTAGTTAGAGTAAGGCATACAGAAGTGGAGCCACCAACTCTTCACGCTGTTCCGGTGGTAAATGAATTTTCTGATGTATTTCCTAAAGATCTTCCAGGTTTGCCTCCTGAATGAGAAGTAGAGTTTGGTATTGATGTAATACCAGGAACCCAATCAATCTCTATTCTTCCGTATAGAATAGCCCCAACAGAATTACGAGAATTGAAAGAGCAATTGAAAGATTTGCTAGAGAAGGGATTCATAAGGCCTAGTATGTCCCCCTGGGGAGCACCAGTGTTATTTGTGCGCAAAAAGGGTAGTTCGCTGAGGATGTGTATTAATTATCGACAATTGAATAATGTGACTATTAAGAATAAATATCCTCTCCCAAGAATTGATGATTTATTTGATCAGTTACAAGGAGCCAAGTGCTTTTCTAAGATTGATTTGAGGTCAGATTACCACCAAGTGAGGGTCAAAGAGAAGGATATACCTAAGACAGCTTTTTCGAACACGGTATGGTCATTATGAGTTTCTAGTTATGTCATTTGGGCTAACAAATGCATCCACAACTTTTATGGATTTGATGAGTAGGGTGTTTAAGCCATTCCTGGATGTAATTGTGATAGTTTTTATAGATGATATTCTAGTTTATTCTAGATCAGAAGAGGACCATGCCAATCACTTATGACAGGTATTGCAGACTCTTCTTGATTGTAAGCTTTATGCAAAGTTCTCTAAATGTGAGCTTTGGTTAAAGTCGATGGCATTTTTGGGTCATATTGTATCTAGTGAAGGGATGAAGGTTGATGCTCAAAAGATAGAAGCTGTGAAGAACTAGCCAAGGCCCACAATGCCTACGGAGATTCGTAGTTTTCTCGGGTTGGCCGGTTATTATAGAAGGTTTGTTAAAGGATTTTCTTCCATTTCAACACCCTTAACCAAGCTAACCCACAAAGCATCCAAATTCCAATGGAATGATGCCTGTGAGAAGAGTTTTCAAGATTTAAAGAACAAGTTGATTTCTACACCCGTGTTGGTACTTCCAGAAGGCACCGAAGTGTATACAGTGTATTGTGATGCTTCCATAATTGGTTTAGGATGTGTATTGATGCATCATGGTAAGGTAATAGCATATGCTTCTAGACAATTGCGGCCAGATGAGAAAAATTATCCTACACACGATCTTGAGCTGGGAGCAGTTATTTTTGCTTTAAAGATATGGTGCCACTACTTATATGGCGTTCATGTTGATATATATACTGACCATAAGAGCTTGCAATATATTTTTTAATTAGAAGGATCTAAATTTAAGACAGCGGAGATGGCTTGAACTATTAAAGGACTACAATGTTGATATCTTATACCATCCAGGGAAGGCAAATGTGGTAGCTGATGCGTTAAGTCGTAAGGCTATGATGGCGCCTATAGAAAGGTAAGGGATGATTAAAGATCTTCACCAGTTAGCTAGTTTGGGAGTTCGCCTTCTTAAAACTTTGGATAAATAGCTTATCGTATATAATTCTACAGAATCTTCATTAGTAGCTGAAGTGAAAGAGAAGCAATATGCAGATCCTATTTTACTACATCTTAAGGAGAACGTTCAGAGTGGTGCGACCAAGGTATTTGAGCTTACACGAGAAGGAGTACTTCAGTGCCAAAACCAATTGTGTGTGCTGGATGTGGACAGGCTAAGAAAGAAGATTATGACAGAGGCACATTGTTCAAGGTATTCCATTCATCCAGGATCAACTAAAATGTATCAAGATTTGAAAGATATGTATTGGTGGAATGACATGAAGAAAAGCATTGCAGAATTTGTAGCTGAATGTCCAAATTGTCAAAGAGTTAAAGTTCAACACCAAAATCCCAGAGGTTATGTGCAATGCATTGATCTTCCAAGATGGAAGTGGGACATGATCTACATGGATTTCGTTATTGGTTTGCCTCGTACATCCCAGAAGTTTGATTGTATATGGGTGATTATTGATAGGCTTACCAAATCCGCACATTTCCTACCAGTTAGGACCACTTACACAGTTGAAGAGTATGCGAAGCTATACATTAAAGAGATAGTCTGATTACATGGACTGCCAATCTCTATTATATTAGATCGGGGAACCCAACTTACCGCAAACTTTTGGAAGTTTTTTCTACGGTGTTTGGGAACACAAAAAAAGTTGAGTACAACTTTTCACCCTCGAACAGATAGACAAGCAGAACGTACCATCCAAACACTTGAAGATATGCTACGAGCTTGTGTAATAGATTTTAAGGGAAACTAGGATGATCATTTACCTCTTATTGAGTTTGCCTACAATAATAGCTATCATTCCAGTATCAAAATGGCACCATATGAAACTTTATATGGAAGAAAGTGTAGATCACCAATAGGTTGGTTCGAAGTGGGTGAAACTCTTTTATTCAGATCGGATCTTGTTTATCAATCCATAGAGAAGGTTAAAGTAATTCAACAACGACTAGAAACATCCCAAAGTCAACACGAGTTATATGCAGATAGTAGAAGGAGAGGGCTAGAGTTTTCTATAGGTGATTGGGTATTTTTGAAGGTATCACTAATAAAAGGGGTAATGAGATTTGGCAAGAAAGGAAAGTTGAGTCCACGTTATATAGGCCCGTATAAGATCACTCGAAGGTTTGGACAAGTTGCATATGAATTAGAGCTACCCCAAGAGCTCTCATCAGTACATCCGGTATTTCATGTGTCAATACTTCAAAAGTGCATCGGAGATCCATCACATATCACTTTTAATGAGGATGTGCAAGTTGTGGAAGATCTTACCTATGAGGAAGTGCCTATTGCTATTCTAGATCGCCAAGTTAAGAAGATGAGAAATAAAGAGATAGCATCGGTGAAAGTACGTTGGAGAAATCGTAAAAGGGAAGAGATTACATGGGAAGCTGAGGAAGCAATGAAATCTAAGTACCCTCATTTGTTGAAAGATGAAGAGGAAGTTCAAGAAACGGAGTTAGGACATTAAGAAGTAAGTTTTTTTTTAATATACGCATAGTATTTATGTGATGATGTGAATGTTAATGATGGACTTGAACTTGTTTCGGTTGAATAACTACGCTAACATTCGAGGACGAATATCCTAAAGGGGGGAATGATTTAACACCCCATATTTAAGTACGTGTATTGGCGTATTCAAGTACGTGTATTGGTCTTATTTATATGGAATTAATGTTTTTATTTTATTTATACCAGAATTTGCCCGTCGATGGTTTCATGCGAAGGTTATTGAATAAGCTTTCCAATGATATAAATATTTCCAAAAATGGATAGGTTTCGGATATAATCGCGCATGTTCGAAACTATAAAACGGTGGCCGGGATATTTGGGAATAGTAAATGTGCAGGAAAATTTCCTGCACACAAACTACTGAGGCCAGCCGAATTTTTGGGTCAACTTCGAACGATCATAAATCCCTTAATATAATGAACTGCTAGAGCTGCGACCTATGAAAAGAAAGATCTTTGAGTCTTGTTTCCAATTCAATTGGTTTCATCAAAATCCAACGTCTGAGTAAGGAGTTATACTCGTTTTACTTCAGCCTATCAAAATAGATTTTTAGGGTCAATTTCAAACGACCATAACTCCTTGTATAGGAAGAACTGGGTGGCCTACTTTATATGAAATGAAAGCCCTTTTAATTATCCTTCCAATGATACCAATTTCACCCGAATCCAATATCCGAGCAAAAAGTTATGGTCGATCTACTTTAGCTTAACAAAACAGTCCACCAAAGGACAGTTTTGCCATTATTTAAATTTTAAAGGCATTTTGGTCATTTCCTATTATATTATGGACGGGAATATGTGTATATATACATGTATATGAGTTCAAAAACTCATTTTCATCATCAATCATTGAGAAAGAACAAACCCTAGCCAAATTTGACCTTTAAATTACTTTTGATTCAACCTTAGAAATTCCAAAGTAATCCGATAACTCTGTTTGTCATCTCGAGAGCTTCGAACGACACCTATTATTTGTGAAAACAGGATTGCATAATCAAGAGGTGAATTCTAAGGTATGAATATTATTTGCCTTTGTTCTTTTCCATATGTATATATGTGATAGAGGATTATATGAATTGGTTGTTATTGAAAGGTGGTGAAAATAGGGTTATGGACTATTTAGCATGGTTTGGTTGTATTGAATTGTGGAAGGTGGATATGGTAATTGAGTTATGGAAGGTGGATATGGTGATATGCTATTGAATTGATGATTATTTATGTTTATGGCTCAATTTGGTTTAATGGATTGGTTGGAAAGATAAATGAATCCAAACTTGATATTGGAGGATGTTGTATGAATATGCATGGCATATGAATGTAATTCGAGTATAAGAGGGTTAAAGTTACACCCTTTATGATGTAATTAAGGCTTACTACTTAACCACTAGTTTGGTGAATTCAAATAATTGAATTGTGACGTTTGGTCGCTAATACTAGATTGCTATATATGTTCATTGTAGATAAGTAATCCGAAAAGATGGGAAGTCCATTTAGGACTAGTATTGAAGGTTGACAGTCAGGTATATAAAACATACTCTATATCATATCTTTGGCATGAAAGTGAACAATTATTCTATTAAGAAAGTTTCCAAAGTTATTTAGTAACATGTGATCCATAATGGTTTTGTATGATGTCCTACGTTACCAATGAACTTGTTTCCACCCTACAAGATGTCAAGAAATTCCAATACTTACTTGTTTTCCAATCTTACATGCTTATTGCACTAATGAATGTCAAAAGGTATCCGGTTACTCAAACAAGATCCATGTGCTATTAATGACTCCAAAACGTTTCATTGATACACCAATAAGTTCCTACTTCATTGTTATGGCATTGATGACTCCAAAACACTTCATTGATGTGCCAATAAGTTCTTACTTCATTGTTATTGCATTTATGGTCTATTTATATGTCTCTTATTGATGTATCATTGTTTCTAAGTATAAAAAATGCGGTGGTGACCGAAATAACAATGTCAAAGATTAATTGAATTAAGTGATGGAAGTTCTCTCTTATTGGGTAGTATCCCAGGGGCATAAGCCTATTATGGGTCGATTCCTATTTATGTGTTTATGGGTGGTATCCCAGGGGCATAATCCTATCATGGTTCGATCCCAGTTGATATGTACTGGAGGCAGCCTAATGGTCACAGTACAATACAGTAATGATTACAAAGATGATAAGAACGAAGGTAAAGTGATTGAATAAATACAATGTACAGGTTGTCACAAGTTCTAGTAAGTGTGGTCCACTCCTATTATGATTTATTCACTTGTTTCTGATTTCTATTGAGCTCTTATATCATATGTGATTATCTATAGCTTTACATACTCAGTACATATTTCGTACTGACGTCCCCCACGGGGGACCTACATTTCATGCTGCAGGCATAGGTACCTCACCTCATACACCGCACAAGTAGGAGCCAGGATATTTAGCTGCTTTTGGTGAGCTCCAATTTGCTTTGGGGCTTTTCATGTCATATCCTGTCACTTTTGGTATTTTATAGAAGTTAGTTATATGGCGGGGTGTGTCTCGACCTTAGTTAAACTCTGTGTATTGCCTAGAGGCTTTGTGGACCTAATGTACAGTCAAGGTGGTGTTTTGTTAATAGACGTGATGGCTCTAACGGCCAAGTATTGTATATACATATATATGTGTGCTTGAGCTTATACAGGTGATTATTTCCTTTTATATGCGACATGATGCTATCCGAATTTCGGGTTGTCATAGAGGTATGCATGAGAAGTATAAGGTTATGAGCTGGTTCTCCCGGGCTTCCTCGGTTACGGGTGCCAGTCCGCCCTAATAGGATTTGAGGCGTGACATATATATTTAGTATATGTTTTACTTAAAGTAGTACATATATATTGAATGGTGCGTATATTTGTGTATATATCTTCTATAGACATGTATATTAATGTATACATGTGTATATATTTTATAAATTAGTATATAACTATATATATATATTGTAGTATATACATATATTGTAGTATATGTTTTACTTAAAGTAGTACATATATATTGAATGGTGCTATATTTGTGTATATATCTTCTATAGATGTGTATATTTAACATATACATGTGTATATATTTTATAAATTAGTATATAATTATATATATATTGTAGTATATTTTTTACTTAAAGTAATACATATATATTGAATGATGCGTATATTTGTGTATATATCTTCTTTAGACGTGTATATTTAATGTATATATGTGTATATATTTTATAAATTAGTACTCCCTCCATCCCATTTTATGTGTCGCCATTTGAATGGGCACGGAGTTTAAGAAATAAGGGAAAACTTGGTAAAGTTTACCAAATTATCCTTTATCAAAAAATGTGTCAATATGTTTTTTTTAATTAAGTGGGATCAATAAGGGTAAAAGGGTAATTGTGCCTTTAAAAAGTTGCCAAATAAGGAAAGGCGGCACTTATTTTAGGACGAATTAAAAAGGAAATTATGACACATAATTTGGGACGGAGGGAGTATCTAACTATATATATTGTAGTATATATGTGTATATATCTTCTATAGACGTATATATTTAATGTATACATGTGTATATATTATATAAATTAGTATTTAACTATATATATATATATATTGTAGTATATATATAAATATATATATATTGCAGTATATGTTTTACTTAAAGTAGTACTTATATATTGAATAGGGCGTATATTTGTGTATATATCTTCTGTAGACATGTATATTTAATGTATACATGTAGATATGTTTTATATATTAGTATATATATATATATATTGTACTATATATATATATATATTGTAGTATATGTTTTATTTAAAGTAGTACATATATATTGAATGATGCGTATATATGTGTATATATCTTCTTTAGACGTGTATATTTAATGTATATATGTGTATATATTTTATAAATTAGTACTCCCTCCATCCCATTTTATGTGTCGCCATTTGAATGGGCACGGAGTTTAAGAAATAAGGGAAAACTTGGTAAAGTTTACCAAATTATCCTTTATCAAAAAATGTGTCAATATGTTTTTTTTAATTAAGTGGGACCAATAAGGGTAAAAGGGTAATTGTGCCTTTAAAAAGTTGCCAAATAAGGAAAGGCGGCACTTATTTTAGGACGGATTAAAAAGGAAATTATGACACATAATTTGGGACGGAGGGAGTATCTAACTATATATATTGTAGTATATATGTGTATATATCTTCTATAGACGTATATATTTAATGTATACATGTGTATATATTATATAAATTAGTATTTAACTATATATATATATATTGTAGTATATATATATATATATATATATTGCAGTATATGTTTTACTTAAAGTAGTACTTATATATTGAATAGGGCGTATATTTGTGTATATATCTTCTGTGGACATGTATATTTAATGTATACATGTAGATATGTTTTATATATTAGTATATATATATATTGTACTATATATATATATATATATATATATATATTGTAGTATATATTTTATTTAAAGTAGTACATATATATTGAATGGTGTGTATATATGTGTATATATCTTCTATAGATGTATATATTTAACATATACGTGTGTATATGTTTTATAAATTATTATATAACTCTATATATATACTTATATATACTATAGTATATATATGTTGTAGTAAATGTTTTATTTAAAGTTGTACGTATAGTCGTATATATTGAATGTTACGTATATATGTGTAATTGTGTATATGTGTATATATTTTTTAAATTCTAATGTAGTATACACTATATATATATAGTGTATATATATTGTTTAGCATATTTAAAATGTATATAGGTGTGTATATATAGTGTATATTGGAATTTATTTTCTCTATTTTTGACCGGGTTTAGGTGGGTTAGACCGGGTTGGATTATGTGGGCCGGGTCAGGGTTGTTTTTAAAATTTTTACTGTTTAACCTGGAACCGCCCGACCCACTTAAACCCAACCCAGATCGGCCCACAAACCGATTAATTTTAATAGGCCGATTTCAGGTTGACCCGGCCCGACCAACTTAACACCCTTAGACGAGACTAAACAGGTTAAAAGTGGTTTCAAATCAAGTTACAATCAATTTGGTGATAATGATGTTTTTGTCCAACTACAAGTGGAGAAAAAGTTTCTAACAAAATTTCAACAATCCTGCTGCTAATCCATCTTTAAAATCAAAATCAATTTTCAACCCATGTTTATGGGCTTTAATTTTCAACGCATACTTGCTTTAATTTTTGGGTTCCTTTCAACTCGTGCATTTATTTTTAACGCATGGGCTCCACTTTTAACCTGTTCTCACTTTCAATGCACAAGACTTCACTTTCAACCCTATTACTTAAAACATGGGGCTCCAATAATATTGACTCATACTTTTATTTTCAATGCATAGGACTCAAATTTTCAATAAATATCAACTTTTAATCATGGTAAGCAACAATGATATATGAAAATCGTGTGAAGAAGGACAACCAAGAATATGCCGTCAAGAAAATCAAGCCAATCATGATGAGAATATTTTCAATCGATGAATATAAGAAATAATAAGTTTTGACAATCACAAAACAAGAAGGGTTGTAAATAATAATGATAAGAATTCCATGGTTATGGCATTTTGAAAAGTCATACAAGTCAATATTCTTATAGTTGTCAAATTAGTTATTGGGTTGTTGATTCGCAAGGTTTATGCTACGATCTTGGTCTCCCAACCTCAAATCTTCTATCTATGGAATATTGCAGCTACTACTTCATTAGAGATACAATAATTATTCTAGATTCATAAATTTATCTTCTTGCAATTGAACCAAGCAAGGCTTCTAGGTATATCCCAATCCTAGATGCTAATTCAAACCTCTTAATTTGAAAAAGGATAAGAACTTTGGTCCTTAATTTCTTCGTTCTATCCTATGATTCTCCTCCTGAGTTCACATAGAAATATAGATTTATTCTAATGGTGGCCACTCATCAAAATAGTAAGCTCAATAAATTAACAACAACTGAGATGATAATCCAAAAAGACACTACTATAAAGAATATCAAAGACTAATCATGTTCTTGACCTCAACCCCAGAACAAGGGTATTTATCCACTCATGTTTGAATTAAACATCAAAAATAAGTAATTAATATTGAGGTAAAGAAGTTCAAAAGAAATATTAAGAACCCTAAAAGAGAGAATTCATGCTTTTCCGCCGCTGCTATGCTTGCAAAAAGTGTTTGAAATTTTGCTTACGTGTTCCTTTTATACTTGGGAAAATTTCACCAGATCTGCACTACTGACGCGATGCATCGCGTCAACTTCGTGTTGATGCATTGGAACTTCACTTCAAAAATCTGACTAATTCTCAATTCACACCACACGATACGACGCGTCGACATCTTGTTGCATCACTGAAATTTCCATCTGAAATTTTGACTAAGTCACCAATTTCTTTGATCGACACGATGCATCGACTTTGCGTTGAGGTTCTGGAAGTTCCTTCTAAAATTTTGGCTTAGGCATAGGATCTAAGGGACGACGCGATGCATCGACTTCACTGGAAATTACCACAAATGTTCGATTAACTCTCGTAAATCCTCTTTTTTAGCTGCTTGCTTTTATTGTTGCTCTTGTGCATCTACACATGCTCTTGGACTCGATAAAAAGTGGTCTTTCACATCAACATGATTAATTCCACACCATCAATAAACAATTGCTTTATGATATGTGTCTAATTTTCATCTGAATCCCTTGGAAATTTATCCTGTATCTCTAATCACATTGGTTAGCCACGAAACATAATTTAGCTCAAATGAAATATAATTAACACAATTTTTGTTCTCAAAACAAGTCCAAATTTGGGTATATAGCGGTGTTTAGACATATAAATATGCCCAATATCATTTATCATGTCTTATTTGATAAAAAATAGTTATTTAAATAAAATAGCTACAAAACAAAATCTTGTGTATATCATATTTTTTCACTTATTATTTACTTACATATTATTTTTTTAATTAAATAATCGAAGTCATGACCCTTGAGATCTTCCAACAGATAGCCTTATTTCACTTATTATTTATTTACAAAATCCCTGTTCATGTTTTGTTGATATTGTTGTTGATGTTGTTGGTGTTATTCGTATTGGTGTTGATGTTGGTGTTGTTCGTATTGGTGTTGGTATGTTGGTGTTGTTGGTATTGGTGTTGCAATAGGTGAAAAGTCTATAGAAGATACTAAAATAGCTCTTCGAATAGATTCCCCATTTGTTGTAATGGATGAAATAGCTGATGGAATAAATCAAAACAGATCTTTCAACAGATTCCTCATTTGTTGCAACAGATGAAACAACTACTGGAATAAATCAAAACAAATCTTGCAACAGATGACATGTCGGTTTCAATAGATTGGTCATCTATTATAATAGCTATGTAATATGTTGTAACAATGGGGTCATCTATTGCAACATTGTAATACCCCATACTTCTACCAAGCTTCGATTTGTCCCTAGAACATCAAATATCTTGCTTCATAGATGAATACCTTTTTCTTCCTTATGGTATTTTCAAGATTTTGTCCTTTTATCATGTTGAAAATTGAATAAGCTTTCCATCAATACCAAATTCGCCCAAATCCGATACTTGGATGAAGAGTTAGAGCCATTTTAATAAGACAGTGTACCACCTGGTACTTTAGTGCATCATGGAGCCAGCTAAAATGGCAATCGTCAAAGTTCAGTAAGCCTTTGTGATTATGGAGCATCGCACTAAGGCTCCATTTCCCAGTGAGCTGGCGCAATTTTACCGCGTCGCGCCAGTGTGAAAAATCAAAATTTTTGTTCAGGTTCTGTTATTTAAATTTCAGGGACCATTTAGTAATTTTCCTAAATCCCCGATCAGTCTATACACGGGATTTAAACCCTTAATAGACAAAATTGCTCATTTATTTTCACTATTCCTAAAGAACAATAACATTTTCTCTCAAAAGTAGAAAACCCTAGCCCCCAAGTTTCGAAAGAAATCTCAAGAATCCGTCCAAGAGTCTTCAAGAACTTCAAGAATCTAGATTTCCATGTATGTTAGATGTTAATTCTTGGGTTATTTCTACCCAAGAAGTTCAAGAATCCCTTTTTAAATTATAAAGATTTTTATTTTTGAGTTTTCATGACTAATGTGAATTGAGATTGAAGTTTATGATGTTGTTGAGCTTTAATTTATGTTTTGGTTACAAAGTTCCAAACTTTTGTCCTAGCATGAGGTGAATTTTATGATATTCATAATAAACCCTACAAGATGCGTGTTGATTGATGTAACCATGTTAATTAGGTGTATTTGTATGACCAAAGTATGCTCCCCATATGTTTGATAAAATGCTTGTGTGAAGAAAATAGGGTCATTATAGCATATTGACAGGAAACCCCAATTATGTATAAGTTCATGCATGCCAAGTGTTTGTTGAAAAGCCTTAGTGAATGAATTATGATATGTTACATGCATTCCTATTCATGTGTATTCCTTATTGAATGAGTTATGAGACAATAACATGCCTCCCTATATGATTACATGGTTATGATTTCCAAGTGCTTGAAGAGATGCCTCATTGATTGTATTGTGAATAATGGACTATTACCATGTTATGTATGAGTTGTCCTGTCTTGTATTATTTATGTTATCGAGTCCTGGGGGTATTTAATACCCGATAACTTAGCTGATTGTCTAGATCCAGTGTCAGTTTCATGATAACCTCAGTCATGCCATGATCAATAGTACTCTTAGTCAGTTACAGAACTCAGTAGAACTCAGACAGTTATAAAACTTAGGAAATATCAGTAATCTCAATCTCAGTAGCATTCCAGCTTCAGTTCAGTAATCAATTAAGAACTTAGTATTATTTCATCAGTAAACAAAACTCAGTAAACTCAGCTTAGCTTAGTTAATTAGTACGATCAGTAACAAATTCAACTCAGCCTAGTACAGTCTAAGAATCAGTTCAGAGTCTTTTAGTTGGGAGTAGAATTTAGCACCGAGCAAGGGCTCACCCCTTAGATAGGACTGAGATCCCTAGAAGCAATCCCTAAGTTCCAGAACTACATAGCCAGTATAGGTTATGAGATGTCACCCATTAGATAGGACTAGTGTATTCAGGGATCACCCACCAGTACAGTACTGAGCTTAGGGGTCACCCGCTAGATTAGGACTAACTCCATAGTAGTTGTCTTTACCCGTGGTACGGTACTGATACCCTTCCAAATGAGGTTACAGGTTGGACCCTACTAGTTTAAATTTGGGGCATGTGGATTAGATGACTACTTCCCACAGTCTCAGTCTTCAGAATAGAACTCAAATCAGTATCATAGAAATTAGGACTGTCAGATATAGTTACTCAAATCAGTAAAGAACTTAGATAGTTCCATAGATCTAGAGATCACTCGCTAGATAGGACTGATCTAAGATTAAGTCAATCATTTTCATTATAAGAAGATTCAGAGATCACCTGCTAGATAGGATTGATCTCAACTTCAGTCAATCAGATATCAATATTAGTAGACTCAGACATCAGAAATCCAGTTATTAGGATTCAGTATTCAGTGTTACTACGATTTTAGTTATAGTTTATGCACTCATGCATGTATCCTCATTTAGTAGTCCCATGATATTTAGTCAGTATTGTTCATGTATGTAAACCTTTGCATTCAGCCTTACCTTATCTAGCATACCTGTACATTCTCACGTACTGCCGCATATTTTGTCTTGTGCTATGGTGTTTTATAACATAGGTTCAGAAGCACGAGATCCAGAGTACCCTTAACAGATTCATCCAACAACAGGAGACTTAGCAGTGAGTCCTCATCATTCAAGGATGTTCCTTATTTTTGTATTGCATTAGATTCAGTATTTTTAGTAAACAGAGTTAGTTGGAGGATTGTCCCATCAAATCCATAGTTCAGAAAGTTTAGAGGCTTTTTTAGACTAGAGTATTTTTAGACAGTTATTTTAGTTTTAGTATTATTATACTTTGTTTAGTTTTATCTAAGTATTGAACCTTATGTCAAGTTTCCGCCAGTTTTCCAAATATTTTACAGTATATTATTCAGTGCTCAGTTACAGATATCATCATGGGTTAGCTTGCGGTCCTTGGGGGTCACAAGCACCGTGTGGCATCCAGGGTTTAGAATTCAGGGCGTTACAAACATATGGGTCATCTGTTGAAATTATTAGTGAAATGTGTTGTATTTATTGAATTTTGTGTTACCTTTTTTTAAATTATGCAAAGATCAATTGTACTTTTTTGGTTTTTCTCTTGTTTGTAGATAAAAGATGTCTCCCAAAAGAAAGAAAAGTGAAAGTGGGATCAACTTTTGATCTACCAACTTAAAAGGCTAGAGTAAAGATGGGTTCTTGGAGGAATAAACTATGTCCAGATCATTGTACTTAATATGTACGAGGTATGTGTTACTGATCAATTTATCATGAAAATACACATAAAATAGAATAATTTTATGAATATTGTTTTTTTATCGATTAGGCATTGATAGTTAAAACAAGATCTTGCCTTTTACAGTTAAGTTTGGTAGGTCTGAACTGATAAAGAGAGGGACCTAGATTGTGGTTTGGTTACCCTGCTACAGTCTAATGATGGTTTTGCTAATATTTATATTTATGTGTGTAGTTTGGAGAGGGATAAAGATTTGATGGCAGTGTAGATGTTTAATAGTGATAGGACTGGTTTTAAGGGTTCAATGGATTATTGAAAGGCCTCTGAATCCTCTCACTGTAGTAAATAAGAATGGAAATTCCATAAAATTACCCAGGTCCAAATTTATATGGATGGGTTTCTCAGGGAGATGATTATGGAGAAGAAGAAATTGTAGGAGAATATTTGTGAGAGAAGGGGGAAGCTGTTGAAGAATATATCATCTTAAACCCTATTACAGAAGAAACATAAAGTTTGAAAAGAACTCATCTAAAATGCACACTATAAAATGTGCTTCGAGGGATGATTTTTTTCTTGAGAAATTAGATCTCAGATAGTAGAATGCAATTGTTGTTACATATCTCCTAACTTTAAATGAGTGTGTATTTTATAGTCTGAGATCTAATTTCTCAAGAAAAAAATCATCCCTCGAAGCACATTTTACAGTGTACATTTTAGATGATTTCTATTCAAACCTTGTGTTTCTTCTATAATAAAGTTTGAGATGATACAGTCTTCAATAGCTCCCTCCCCCTTCTCTCGCAGATATTTTCCTACAACACCTTCTGCTCTATAATCATCTCCCAAGTAACCTATCCATACAGATTTGGACCTTGGGTAATTTCTATGGGATTTCCATTCTTGTTTGCTGCAGTGAGAGGATTCAGAGGCCTTTCAACAATCCATTGAACCCTTAAAACCAATCCTATCACTTTTAAATATCTACACTACTATCAAATCTTTATCCCTTCTCTAAACTACATACATAAACATAAACATTAGCAAAACCATCATTAGACTATAACAGGGTATTCACACCACCTTCTAAGTCCCTCAGCCTTATCAGTTTGGACCTACCATACTTAACTGTATAAAGCAAGATCTTATTTTAATGATCAATGCCTAATCGATAAAAAATAACATTCATAAAATTATTATACTTTATATGTGTTTGTAACGATAACCTGAGCAGTAATACATACCTCGCAATATGAAAGTGGATCCATCCATTTGCACGCACCATTTTCTTCCTACCCTATCTTTTCCCATTAATGGCAGAAACAAAATAGTGTTTTACCTTCAATAACTTCAGTTCCTATCATGAAGTAGTGTCCAAAACATAGAAAAGTAGTTTGATGGAATCAACAAATTAGCTACCTGTTGTAAAATATGACTCATTTATTAGAATTGATGAAATAGGTAGGTAAACTATTGCAAAAACTTACATATCTGTTGGAAAGAAATCAATACAGGTCTTGCTAGTTGTTTGATTTAATCGAATAGATCACTAACTTGTTGCAATAGAGGGGTCATATGTTTGGAAGAACTCAATGAAAATGGTTATTAATTTAATATAAATAAACGGTTATTGGAATGATGAAAAGCCATAATTATTCACCTTTTTTGTATTTAAATCTATTTTTTAATTTAAATAGTCGAAAAATTAACAATTTTATTTAATTAAGGGATGTAATTATTAAAAGAGAGGTGAACAGTCGTGGCTTTTTGACTAACACATTCAAATTCAATCCTCTATAAATAGGTCATTCTTTGATCATTCAGTCTACTCCACTTGATTTATTTTTTGCATTTCGTTTTTTATAAAAACACCATTACATCTTTAATCATTTCTCTTTAAAGAGAAGATTCCTTTTTCGTCCATTGAGGTATGTTTTTTTTCTTTTTGTAAAATTGTCCGACTCTTTTTCTTTCTTTAGTTTTTTATGTTTTTGTTAATGCATGTATGTTCTGGATATGGCTAATCTGGGTTGGGACATGAAGATTCTGCATAACACTGTGCGGGAACTTAAAAGGAAGATTTATGAACTCCGATAAGAGTTTAGCTCCATGAGAGGAAGGCTATTTCGTGAGCTTAGAAATCTTAGGATACCCCTATTGCTGCCGGTTGATAATTGGCCATTGACAACAACAACAATAATAATAATAAGTAGGTTATGTTCCAATAAATGAATCACCTGTTGGAATCAACTTTGGGTTTTGTTTACACATGTGAGTCATTTGTGGCAACAGACGATTCATCTATTGTATCAATTATTTATTTGTTGCAACATATGATGAATCTATTGCACCAACTAATTAATCTGTTGCATCAGATGATGAATCTATTGCAATAGATTACCCGTTTATACGATTCATGTTGCATCACTATAGAACCATAAACATGAACCCAACATATGAGTATTCCGTTATAATAGATGACTCATCCGTCCCAATAGATATGTCATCTGTTGCAATAGATGTCTCATATATTGGATTCATGTTCGGGTTCTTCTTTTTATTGTTTAAAAACAATAGTTCCAGTGTACCTAGATGACAATTCAACTAAAAATCATAATTTTACTTACCAAAGTCACCTATGAAGTAATGCTAAAGTGATGTACAAAACAAAACTTGACCTAAAAAATTAGTTAAGTAGCAACAGTAGTGGTAACAATAACAATGGTCAACAACAACAAGAAGAAGATGATACTGAAGAAGATGATGATAATAATGAAGTAGAAGATGATGAATAAAGCAACAACAATAATGAACAACAAAAATTATGAAGAAAGAGAAAACAACAATAGATGAGAAGAGAGAGAAACACATTTTTTCCCTCTATATCTTATTATATTAGGTTAACATTTGGATTAAAGTATAAATTAAAAAACTTGTGGGATATTCTCAAACTTCCCCAACTTTCTTAATCCATAATAAAGTAATTATCACCTACACTCAATTATTAAAACTTGAGTCACTTATACCTTATTTTGAAACTTTTAACTAAATTTCCCTACTCACTGAACAATACAAAAAATAAACAATAATCATAGTTAAACACCATGTATGAGCTCTCAGTAAAATCATCTTCAGTTATATTAGTAAGGGGTTGTAGGTACACTAGATGGGATAACAAAGAATATCTCATAAGGTGGGATATCCCATAAGACCATTTTATCTCTCCCACTCCATGATATAGTAATTCCATTATTTTAGTACAAATAATGAAATAAAATAGTTTCAAGGGATCAACTCTTAGCCTCTTTTTGTTTACGTTGGTGATGGATGTGTTGATGCATATATTCAAGGAGAGGTTCCTTGGTGTACGCTTTTTACAAATGATGTAGTTTTGATTGATGAGTCCCAGGGGGGTGAATGATAAATTGAAACTTTGGAGACAGACCCTTGAGTCTAAAGGGTTCAAGTTAAGTAGGAGCAAGACAGAGTATATGAAATTCAAGTTTTAATGATTTGAGGCAAGAGAATGAGGTGGTAGTAAGGTTGGATTCCCAGGTTATTTGTAAGAGAGATAGTTTTGAGTATCTTGGATCTATGATTTAGGGGAATGGAGAGATTGATGAGGATGTCTCCCACCATATTGAGGTAGGATGGATGGATTAGAAATTCTCCTAGGGAGTGTTGTGTGATAAGAAGGTGCAACCCAAGATTAAAGACAAATTCTACAGGGTGGCAGTGCATACGACCATACTTATGGAGCGGAGAGTTGGCCGGTCAAAAACTCTCACATTTAAAAATTAAAGGTGGCAGAAATATGTATGTTTCATTGGATGTGTGGGATTACTAGGAGTGATAGGGTTAGGAATGAGACTATCTGGGAGAATGTGGGAGTGGCTTTGGTAGAGGACAAGATGCGGGAAGTTCAGTTGAGATGGTTTGGATATCCGATGAGAAGGGGAACTGATGCCCCATTTTGTAGATGTGAGAGGCTAAATTTGGATGGTTTTAAGCGAGGTAGGGGTAAGTCAAAGAAATACTGGAGAGAGGTGATTAGATGTGACATAAAACAGTTATAACTTACTGAGGATATCACCTTAGATAGAAAGGTCTAAAGGACGCGAATTATGTTAGAAGGCTAATACATGTGGGTGGGTAGTAGTTAGTGGTTAAGAGAGCTTTGGGGTAGCCGGGATGATAGTCTTAGGGCTATGTCCATAGGTTGGAGCTGCTAGTAGGAGGGTATGGGGGTAGGGGTGTCTTTGGTTCATTAGTATAGGGTATTACTTTGTGGGTGTCATATTTTTTTAATTCCATCTTGTTTTATGTTTTATTACGGATTTGATTGTTATTCTTTGTCTTGAACCAGGGGTCTACCGGAAACAACCTTTCTATTTATCCGGAGGTAGTGGTACGGATTACGTACATTTTACCCTCCCCAGACCCCACTATTTGGGAATACACTGGGTTTGTTGTTGTCGAGATTAAGTAATACCTTATACCAAGCATGGAATAAAGTTAATCTCAAACTTTATTTCGAGAGTATTTTTCCTATTACTTATACCAAGTGACCCCTTGACCAGTTGTATAATCATCTGGAGTAAAGTTATAAGTAAGAAATGAAAATGTCCAGCTAAGAACATTCTTGAACTAACTTATTTAAAAATGAGATACCGTCATTACGTAAATGTCATTGGGCAATTGAAATTCATTAGACCTTTTCGTGTTTAAACATAATGCTACTACTACTTTCCCTTAGTTAATAGCTTCACTATGTCCAAATCCAAACCAATTTTTCCATCTTGCTCAACTACACAATCTCATAGAAAGTTGCAAATCCATGAACCAAGTTAGGCAAATTCACTCACTAATAGTCTAAAATGGCCTTATTTTTTACCTCAAACTCTGCTCCAAGAACATTGCTTTTTTGTTCTAGTAATGAATCAGGTGAGATATGATACGCTTGTTCTGTATTTGATATAATGCCTGAATGAGGAGTCTTCATTTGGAATATGATGATCAAGAGTTATTCAAGGAAAAATAGTCCTCAAAATAGAGTGTCAATTTTCAAAAAGATGTTAAATAACAATGTATGTCCTGATAATTATACGTTTCCCTCTTGCTCAAGGGTTTTACTTGTGAAGTACCGTTCAAATTGGGGAGAGAAATGCATGCTCATGTATGTAGATTTGGGTTTGAGTTAAATGAGTTTGTTCAGCATAGTTTGATTTATGTGTACTGTATGTGTGGACAAGTTGATTTGGCTCGTGGGGTATTTGATTCGAGTGGTAAAAGTGATGTGCTTATTTGGAATATTATGATTTATGGTACAACAGGAACAAGCGATTCGGAGAATCAAAAGGACTCTTTTATGCAATGAAGGAGAAGAAATTGCAGCCTACTTCGGTGACTCATGTTTTGGTTATATCAGCTCTCTCGTAGCTTAAGGATTTAGATACTAGAAATCGAGTTCATCAATATGTGAACCATAAGGCACAGTCTAATTTGGTGTTGGACAATGCTTTAATTGACCTAAATGCGGGTTCTGGAAAGATGGATGTTGCGCTTGTCCTATTTCAGAGCATGAAGCATAAGGATATTGTGTTATGAACGACCATTGTAAAAGGTTTCATTAATGTTGGACAAGTTTGTTAGAACAATAATGATAATTGTACAAGAAATTCAAAATAAAACTTGCTTGGCTTAGAGGCACAATGATACACTTCTTGAAGATAGTTGGAGTCTCTCCCACGAGCAAATGAAAGAACAAGTGACAACTCTATCTTTGGGATTCAACTAATCCACAAAACAAGTAGCATTCAAGAATGTTGCTCTTCTATTCTTGAATTGGTGATTTCAACATTTGATCAGTGTCTCTCTAGTGTTTTCAAGGGGAAAGTAGTTTTGAGTGCTTGTCTTTTAAACCAAAGAAAACACTATTTATAAGATGAAAGTTTCATGCATGAGAAACATATTAATTAAGTAATAGTTAATAGGCTCATGTATGTTTTAAAACAAAAAATGTCATTCTTTCAAGAACCTATAACATAAAACTTAATGAATAATGAACTTGTCAAATACACTTTCTTTGTAACTCAAAATTTATGAATAATGAGTTTATCAAATTCATTTCCTTTGTAACTCAAAACTTTAAGTGATGCATTTGTTTCAAAACTAATTTAAACATAACTCTTAAAAAATCTTTAACCAATGTATTTGTTTCAAAATTTATTAAAAAATGAAATCAAAAATCCCCCACTTGTTTCAAGAAATTTTATCTTTAAAAAAACAAAATTCATTTGAGACATCAATCTAGCAACATGCATCAATAATAGTATCTTTTGGACTTGAGCCATTAGCTAGTGAAGACTTTCTAAATCATTAACTACTTAGTGAACAAATCTGGAAATAAGTGGTTCATTGAATGAAGTAGAAAAATACCTCACGCATATTGCTATGTTCCAGTGAAAAAAAAATCCTTTGACACCTTGCGGCCATGTGTCTCGAATCCTTTTAGCTAAGTGCTTTAAGATTTCCCTATAAAAATCTTATTGAAGCGGCCTCCACTTCACACTTAGCGCGGTGAATTCATCAAGAGTAACTTTGCATACTCCGACTAAGTAGTCTATGAATTTCATTAAGGTAAATTAATCTTATCCTCCTTTACAACAAAGTATCAGTGAATCTATCAAGAGTGTTCTACATACTCCAAACGAAATCGGTGTATAGACTTAATAAGAGAATATAATCTCATTTTTTTATTTTGTAGGAATACTGTCAAATCTATCAAGAGTGTTATTATTTACTCCAACCGATATCGGTCTCATAGATTTATCAAGAGAATAAATCTCAACTTATGCACATCTACTCACTCTCTAGGGAAAAAGGAAATTTTATTGATGTGCTTCACAATTGTAACTTTACTTGTTTTTCCCTTTGAACCTAAGATTACATCATTAGGTAGGGTTACCATAAAGTACAACAGTAGGCTTCATTCCCATCCCATTATAAGTTTGTACAACCAATTCCTTGCCTAACCCTTTAGACAAAGGATCTCCTAAATTGAGTTTGGACTTCAGATATTGAAGCGATATTATGCCATCCTCCAATAATATTCTCACATAATTGTGTTTGAGATGAACTTGTCTTGACTTGCCATTGTAAAAATCACTTGAAGACCGAAATATAGTAGCTTTATTATCACAATATATAGTCAAATATGGTATTGGCTTACCCCATAATGGTATATCTATCAGCATACTCGGCAGCCAATGAGCTTCTTCTCCAGTAGAAGACATAGCGATAGATTTTTCCTCCATGGTTGAGTATACATATCTGCTTCTTTGATCTCCAAGATATTGCTGCTCCAGCCAAAGTGAAAATCCAAGCAGTAATAGATTTAGAGTCATTCAGATCATAATTCCAAGTAGCATCACTATAGACTTCAAGAACCGCTGGAGAGGTAGAATAATGTAGGCCAACATTAATTGTACCCTTCAGTACCTTAAAATACGAATTAAGGTATTCCAATGCTCAACTCCAGGGCTATTAGTAAATTTGCTCAAAGTTCCTACATCATAACCAATATCTGGCCTGGCACAATGCATGGCATACATAAGACTCCCAACAATCTGAGAATATGTCAATTGATCAAGAATATCACTAGAGTTTCGCACTAGTTTGATGCTAGGATCAAATGGTGTAGGAGCAGTCTTGTCGTCAAAATGACCAAACCTCTTTAGAACCTTATCAGTATAACTTGATTGAGTAAGAGTTAAACCACTTGCCGATCTTACAATTTTGATGCCTAAAATTACATCAGCTTCTCCAAGAACTTTCATTTCAAACTGAGAAGCAAGAAAGTATTTTATTTCTTTGACTCTTTCGATATCAGTTCCAAAGATCAACATGTCATCTACATAAAGACATATTATAACACCCGAATTTTCTTAAAATTTACTAAATATGCAGATATCTCCACCATTGATTAAGTAGCTATTAATAATCATAAATTTTCTAAATTTATCGTGCCATTATTTTGGAGCTTGTTTTAATCCATAAAGAGATTTAAGAAGTTTACAAACTTTACGTTCTTGACCAGGATTGACAAATCCTTCTGGTTGTTTCATGTAGACTTCTTCGTCTAGATCTTCATTCAGGAATGCAATTTTCACATCCATCTGATGAATCACAAGACCATGAATTGCTGCTAGAGCAATCAAGAGATGAATAGAGGTCATCCGAGATGCAGGTGCAAAAGTATCAAAATAATCAATATCTTTCAATTGAGTAAAGCCTTTAGCTACCAAATGGGCTTTGTACCTATCTAAAGTACCATCGGATTTCATTTTCTTCCTAAAAATCCATCGGCAACCAATTGGTTTACAACCAGGAGGAAGATCTAAAAATATCCATGTATTATTAGATAATATAGAATGCATTTCATCATCAATGGATTCATGCAAAAATGGAGCATCATGTGAATACATAGCTTCAGCATAACTCTCAGGATCCTTTTCAACCAAATAAGCTTGAAAATCAAGTCCAAAGTCTTTTGATTTGGCTGATCTTGAACTACGTCTTGGTTGACTTTCTTCCAATGGCTCAACTATTTTCCTTTTAAGAGGAGGAATAGAAGAACTTGAATTTTGTTCAAAAAAATCTTTTTCTTGGGATATATATGCTCAAAAAAGTTAGCATGTAAAGATTCAATAATGGTGTGAGGGCTTGGTGTCTCAAGATTAAAAATCTATAAGCCTTACTGGTTTGTGAATAACTAATAAACACACAATATACTCCTCTATAGCCAATCTTGGTTAAATATTGATTTGGCAATCAAACACGATCCAAGCAACCCCATTCTTTAAAATAATTTATATTTGGTTTTGAATTATTCTAAAGTTCATATGGAGATGCATCATGATTCCTGAAAGTAATTATATTCAAAATATGACATGCTAAAATCAAAGCTTCAGTCCACAAATTTTCAGATATACCAGATCCATAAAGCATAGAATTAACCATTTCTCTGAAAGTTCTATTTTTTCTTTTTTGCTACACCATTTTGTTGTGGTGTATAGGACATGGTCAATTGTTTTTCAATGCCTTCTCTCTCACAAAAATCAATAAAATCTAAATTTAAGTACTCTTCACCTCTATCAGACCTAATTGACTTAATTTTCACACTCAATTTATTTTCAACTTCTGCTTTATATGTTTTGAAAGTCTCAAATGTTTCATCTTTTGTTTTTAATGGAAAGACATAAGTATATCTTGAGTAGTCATTAATAAAAGTGATAAAATACCTCTTTCCATGATGTGACAAATAATTCATCTTATAAATATCAGTGTGGATTAATTACAAAAGTGTGGAAGTCCTTTCAACTGTCTTAAAGGGCTTCTTATTAATCTTGCATTTACTACTATTAAGACACTTAGTAGTATGATTCTTTCCACAATCTTTGATTAATCCATTATTCACCATAAGTTGAATGGATAAAAAATTCACATGTCCCAAATGTTCATGCCATAAGTCCAGAGACTCCATAAGATAAGTAGAAATATTTTCATTTTCAATATTGAGTTTAAACATTCCATTTGCAACATAAACTTTTCCAACAAACATGCCATTTTTAGATAAAATAAACTTATCTGCCTCAAAAAATATTATAAAACCATGCTTCGAAAGAAGCGTACTTGACACCAGGTTCTTTCAAATATCAGGAACATGCAATACATCCATCAATGTAACTATCTTTTTGAAAGTAAATTTTAGTTCAACAGTTCCTTTTCCCACAACTTTAGTAGAGGAGGATTTTCCCATATATACAGTTTTACCATCCCCCACTAATTCATAAGTCTTGAAAGAATTTTGGTTACCTGATATGTGATGAGTTGCGCCAGTATCTATCCACCATTCCACTTGATCTTCTGCTACAAATGCTTCTGTGACCATTGCCACGAGATCATCTTTTTTATTTTATTTTCTTTTTTTTTTGTTTTTTGGCTTTGAGAATTCTACAATCACGCGCATAGTGACCAACTTTGTGACAATGATAGCATTCACCAGATTTAAAATTGGCACCATTACGCTTAAAATTTATAGTCTTCTTTGCCTTTGAAAAATTCTTATTCTCTGGTTCCTTCTTGTTTGATTTTTCTTCAACCATATGATCTTTCATGACAGGTTCCTTCAAACTATTATTATCACGCCATCGTGTCTCTTTTTCAATTTACAAGTGTTGCAATAATTGTTCAAGAGTCAAATCTTCCTTTTTATGTAAGAGTTTGCTTCGGTACTCTTTCCAAGATGGAGGAAGTTTTGACACAATAGCACCAACATGAAAGTTTTCATCAAGAGCAATTCCAGATATAGCAATTTTATTAGCTATAAGTTGGAATTTTTGTACTTGTTCAGTGATTGACTTTTCATCACCCATTTTGAACTCCATATAATTTGAAATAAGAAATTTCTTAGAACTCGCCTCTTTGGCTAAATAAATAGTTTGAAGAGTGTTCCATATCTCTTTAGCATATTTGCATTTAACATAATATTGAACATAATATTTGTTAGACATTCCTCCAAGAATATAATTCTTGCACAAATAATCATCATATTGCCGTTTGGCAATTTTGTTCTTTAATCAAAGTAGCCTCGTCAGATGCTACCTCAGAACTAGGAGCATTAGGGCAAGGTTTTTCAAGAACATATGCCAACTTTAATAGTTTTAAAAAGAATTCCATCTTTCCGCACCATCTAGGAAAGTCTTTGCTATCAAATATTTTAAAATTAGGATTAGGAAAAGATGGAATACTATTTGATATTGATGTAGAAGCCATAGAGACAACTATCTTCAAATTGTTAGAACAATAATGATAATTGTACAAGAAATTCAAAATAAAATTTGCTTGGCTTAGAGACACGATAATACGCTTCTCGAAGATAGTTGGAGTGTCTCCCAAGAGCAAACGGAATAACAAGTGACAACTCTATTTGCGGGATTCAACTAAGCCACAAAACAAGTAGCATTCAAGAATGTTGGTCTTCTATTCTTGAATTGGTGATTTCACCATTTGATCAATGTCTCTCTAGTGTTTTCAAGGGGAAAGTAGTTGTGAGTGCTTGTCTTTTCAAAGCAAAGAAAATGCTATTTATAGGATGAAAGTTTCATGCATAAGAAGCATATTAATTAAGTAATAGTTAATAGGTTCATGTATGTTTTAAAACAAAAAATGTCATTCTTTCAAGAACCTATAACATAAAACTTAATGAATAATGAATTTGTCAAATACATTTTCTTTGTAACTCAAAACTTATGAATAATGAATTTATCAAATTCATTTTCTTTGTAACTCAAAACTTTAAGTGATGCATTTGTTTCAAAACTAATTGAAACACAACTCTTAAAAAATCTTTAACCGATGTATTTGTTTCAAAATTTATTGAAACATAAAATCAACAAAGTTGATGTGGCTCAAAAATATTTTTGACCAGATGCCAGAGAGGGATAATATTTCTTGGACAGCAATGATTAAGGGTCGGCATCGTATGGTATGGTACGGTATTTGAAACTTTCGTATGGTAATTCCAATATTCGATTTTTAAAAACATTATACCACTACCATACCATATTAATTCTGTATGGTTCGGTATTTTGACGTTTGGTTTTGGTATTTTGCGGTATGATAATCGGTAACTATAGTTTGTTTAACTTTGACAATATATACTCGTATACTAGAGTATTATTACTTTGACTATTCAAAAGCATGTCTTAATTGTATCATAAAAATGCATTACACATGTAGAAATATTGAAAAAGAAGTACAAACAATTCCTTTTATTAGCCAATTACACTAAAAAGACATTTCAATCAAGATAGAGCAGCGAAAGTTTCAAAGTATAAACATTTTTATACTAATACTATGTATTTTTCTTGTACATATATATACATACAAGTTATTTATGCAACTATATATACGTCGATATGGTATTCGGTATGTCATTTGTAAATACTGTATACCATACCATATATCAAAAAGAATTAAAATGTATACCATATACCATATCAAATACCATAATACCAAAAATAATGGTATCAAAAATTTTGATTCGGTATGATAATTTGGTATATACCGTACCATGCCCACCCCTAGCAATGATTGATGGATATGTCAAAGAAAATTGATTTAAAGACGTGTTAATGCTCTTCCGTGAAATGCAAGCAGCAAAGATACAACCAGATGAGCAGAGCCGGACATACGGATAGAGTAGGGGATGCACGTGCACCCGCTAGCCTCGAAAAAAACTTTATAGATATAGGTTGTATATCTGTATATATATACCAGTGAATTTAACTAAATATATGTTGTGCACCTTCAAAGACAACTGATTGTGTTGGTGGAGTGGTTGAACTTGTAGCATAAAATGTTCTTTTTGGGTGGAGGACTTGGGTTCGAAACCCACCTAACTACAATTGTATTATTGCTCCTTTTTCCAAGTACATTTTTCTGCAACATTATTGTTTCTCTCTCCCCTAGACAACATTGACACACATATTATTTATGTCTTTTAAATTTTATTCCAAAAATACAAGTTCTTCTCCAATTTCAAAAGGTCAATTCCCCCTATCGTATATTATATAATGTTTATTTTACTTTTATTTTTTAATCATTGATTTATTTTCTATTTAAAAATTAGCAATTTAAAGTTTGAAATAGGCTTAAATCCATGTTTTCTCATAGCAACCATTTAGCAAACAAATCTCTCAGATTTTCTATTTTTCAAAAACTCTCTATTATTGTTGAAAATATAAAAATGCATCGAATTCAAGTACGGTGAATAACACTCTTTTGTCATATTAAACCAAATTAATGATATTTAATAATATTAAGTTTTTCAAGAACTATATGTCGAACTTTGACACTATCAATTATTATGTTTAAATATAAAGGTGCACCCGTCAAGCTCAAATCCTAGGTTTGCCGCTGCAGATGAGTTTAGTATGGTTAGTAGCCTTACCACTTGTGAACATCTCGGGGCTCTTGAACTTGGAGAGTGGATCAAGGCTTACACTGGCAAGCACAAAATTAAGGTAGACATACATCTGGTTAATGTTGATATAGACATGTACTTTAAGTGTGGCAATGTGGAGAAGGCATTGATGATCTTTTCTAGAATGCCTTGTAGGAATAAATTCACGTGGACGGCCATGATTATTGGTCTTGCAACTAATGGGAATGAAATAGAAGCTAGATATGTTCTTTGAGACATTGAGAGCTTCGGAATCACCTGATAATGTGATTTACATAGGTGTGCTTAGTGCTTGTGCTCATAATAGGTATGGTAGACGAAGGAAAAAGCTTTTTGCTACAACACATACATAAATAACCTTTTTATGAACAACTGATGAAAATTAAATGACTGAACCTTTCCAGAGGCAGAGGGGAAAATATATTATCAGAATGTAAACTCAAAAAGTATTTAGTAATCCCTGTTGTTGACACCCAATTTTGTCCTCCTTCTTTTGAATTATCTCTTTGCGCTTCTAAATAATTTTGATATCTTAAAAAACACAGGTATGATAATACTATAATAAGGAGTTTATGCAAGTTCTACCACCATTTGTATTTTTAAAACTAAGAATCATCGATGACATTATTATTATTATTTTCTATTACTGTTTTTTGTTATATTCTAATTATCGTCACAATCCCTATAAACTTTCACAAAAGACATTTATTTTAATCGAGTAAGTATTTTTGTGACTTTCTTCTTTATAAATATTATTGTTCAATTCCAAAATTTATCATGCAAATTAAATATTTATATTTTAATGTCAAATAATTTTTGTCATTTATTCGGATATTTATAAGGAAAAAATACATAAAGTAGCATACTTAAGTATCAAATTACAAAAAATAGCAATACTTTTATCAAATTACATTTTGTAGCATATGTATTTGTATTTTTGTAGCAATAGTTTGCAAAAATACGAAATACATATCGATCATAAGGGCAGTAAAAATCATATGTATTTGTATTTTTGTAGTAACAGTTTGCAAAAATATAAAATACAACATGCTATATTATGTAAGTATGAAACTGTTGCTATGAAACTCATAATTAAAGGGATAAGTAAGCTATTTCTGAATTTTGCCCTATTTATAATATGTTTTATTAAAAGTGTTATTTATATTAATTTAGAAATCCCAAAGAACATAAGAAAGAAGACACTTTAAATCAGCTCATTTTATAATATTCTTGTAATTTGGACCAAATTCAGGCTTGACCCATTAAAGCCCACCTTTTTCTCTCCTCTACCACCTCAGTACTATTGGGTTCAAAATCGAGAGAGCATCATGCAGAAGCGAATTGTTGCAAACTATTATGGTGATGACAATTTAGAAGACATGTAAAATAATACTAAAAACTTAATATTGTTATATTATTTGGCCAACTGGCCTACATATTATAAAATCTAATATTTAAAACACACAAAAATTAATGAGAGAGAAAATCTCCCCCTGACCAAAACTCTTAAACGACTACATTGTGAATGTTATTGTATTATGGTATGAGAAGGGGAGGTTTCTATTTATAGATGTCCAAAACCATTCCTCTAAGAAAGTGGTTTGCCAAATATGGAAAAATTTTATATTTTCCTTGAAGGAAAAGTAAAAGTAATTATGGTATTACCTTTATTTCCTCCTAAGAAAAATAAAACTTAAATTTGGTAAGAAAATCAAGACCAAAACCCTAACAAATCTCTCATTTTTGGCTTGATTTTCTTGACGGCATATTCTTGATCCTCCTTTTTCACATGATCTTCATATATTACTGCTGTTTATCATGATTAAAAGTTGATATTTATTAAAAATTGGAGCTCTACGCATTGAAAATAAAAGCATGGGTTAATATTATAGGAGCCTCGTGTTATAAGTAACATGGTTGAAAGTGGAGCTTTGTGCATTGAAAGTGAGCATAGGTTAAAAGTGGAGCTCATGCGTTAAAAATAAATGCATGAGTTGAAAGGAGCCCAAACATTAAAGCAAGTATGTGTTGAAAATTGGAGCCTATAAATATGGGTTGAAAATTAATTTTGATTTTAAAGATGGATTAGCAGAAGAATTGTTGAAATTTTGTTTGAAACTTTTTCTCCACATGTAGTTGGACAAAAAACATCATTATCACCAAATTGGTTGCAACTTGATTTGAAATCGCTTTTAACCTATCTAATCTCGTCTCACCACACCATTGGACCTTTGAACCTTAGGCTCTGATACCACTTGTTGGATTCGAAATCGAGAGAGCATCATGCGGAAGCTAATTATTGCAAATCATTATAGCGATGACAATTTAGAAGACACATAAAACAATACTAAAAACTTAATATTATTTGGCTAATTGGCCTACATATTATAAAACCTAATATTTAAAAATACAAAAATTAATGAGAGAGAAAATCTCCCCCTAACCAAAACTCTTAAACGACTACATTGTGGATGCTATTGTGTTATGGTATGGGAAGTGGAGGTTTCTATTTATAGATTCCAAAATCATTTCTCCAAGAAAGAGGTTTGCCAAATATGGAATTTTTTTATATTTTCCTTTAAGGAAAAGTAAAAGTAATTATGGTATTACTTTTATTTCTTTCAAAGAAAAATAAAACTTAAATTTGGTAAGAAAATCAGGGCAAAAATCCTAACAAATCTACATTTTTATTCTTGATTTCCAAAACATCTTGATTCTTTTCAACACTTAATACCTAATTATCTAAAACTAAGAGTTGGTTGAATTTCTAGTAGCTTAGTCCTTGTGTGAACGATATCTGACTGTCTAAGTCATTATATTACTTGTACGATCACATGCACTTGCATGTGCATTTGAGCCACAACAAGTTTTTGGAGCCGTTGCCGGGGACTAATATAATTAGTAAATTGCTAAATTTTTTATTTTTAATAATAAGTTTAAGTGTTAACGGCTTGATCTTAGCGGCTGAATTTTTACAGGATTAGCTGACTACAGGACTGGCAAGAGATAAAGAGCTAGTAAAGCCTTTTTTAAAACCAGAACTGATATTTCAACAATGGCGAAGAGCTTAATATCCCAATCAACAGGTTTAAATGGCTCATCCAGCTGATCCAAATGACCCTAGCGATCCAAATGCCAAAAATGTCCCATATCTGGTTATCCCAACTGTTCCTGCTTAACCAGCTGCTAGACCTATTTGTGAGGTGGAAATTCTACTCACGAACCATGTGACGAACAATATTCACAAGCCCAAACTAGGTGGACAATTTGAATTGAGCAGAATATGGTGCAATTATTGAATTCAGTGGGGCAATTCCATGGACTTTCACATAAAGACCCGCAATAGCACATATAGATCTTCCTGTAAATAAGCAATACTTATATTCTAGAAAGGGTAAATTCTGATTATGTTAGATTGACACTCTTTCCTTTTTCTCTAATGGGGGAAGCAAAAAGGTGGTTACATATTGACCACCACTTTCCATTACTTCATGGGAAAATCTAGCTCGGAAGTTCCTTATTCGATTCTTTCCATCAGGGAATATTTTACGTTTGGAAAGTGAGATTCTAATTTTCAAACAGAAAAAAGAAGAGAATATCTACCAATAATTGGAGAGATTTAAGGGTATGCTCAAAAAGTGCCCTCACTATCATCAATCCAATGATGTTCTCGTTCATACTTTTATTGAGGGATTGGAGCCAGATACGAAGATTCTCTTGGATTCAGCAGCAGGTGGGCAGGCTCTTGAAAATACTTATGAAGAATTGTACACACTACTAAATCAGATTTCACAAGGGAATCCTGATTGGCATGTTAATGCGAAGAGTGCTCCTAGGAAGGTTGTAGGGATATTGGAGGTAGACCAATTTATTGCATTGCAAGCACAGATTGCAGCAATGCAAAATCATATAATTACTCAGCTTAATAACATAAAGTTGGGGGTTCCACAAGCAGCAACTACAGCTAATGCAATCCAACATACAAATTCTTGGTGTGAGGTTTGTGGAAGTAGTGAGCATGCAACAGATGCTTGTATGGCCAATCCAGATTCTGTCAACTATGTAGGGAATACAAATCATCAAGGGCAATAGAATTTTGGTAACATACATAATCCCAACTGGAGGGACCATCCCAATTTCTCATGGGGTGGAAATCAAGAACAGAACACTAATCAATATAAGGGGATAGTAAAACCAAATCAATAGTCGGTTAAGAATAATCAGGATACTGCACAAGCTATTAATATAGAGGAGATGGTGAAGCAGCTTCTAACTTAACAAGCATAGTTTGCAGCAGAAGTAAAGACTCAACAAGCACAGTTTGCAGTAGAGCTGAAGAGTCAATAATTGCTTATGAGAAATCTGGAGTTGTAACTCGGTCAGATTGCAGGATTACAAAATACAAGGCCTCAAGAAGTCTTACCTAGTGATTCTGAGTCAAATTTAAAGCAGGTGAATACGGTTACAACAATAAGTAGATTACAAACTAAGGAAACGGTTCAGTAGAAGGTTAGTCCCATAGTTACTGATGATGGTTCTAAATATAATGAGGAGAAAGAGGTCAAGAAAAAAGATGTAAGTGATAAAATTAATAGGGGCAAAAGACTCTCCCTTTACCCTTTCCTCAAAGGGCAAGGAAGCATCAAGGGGAGGCGAGTTACAAGAAGTTTTTGTATCTTCTAAAGAAAGTTCACGTAAATCTTCCTCTTGTTGATATTTTTTAGAATGTTCCAAAATATGCAAAATACCTGAATGATATAGTGGAAAATAAAAACTGATTGACAGAGTATGCTACAGTTACACTTACTGAGGAGTGAAAATCTAAGATTCAAAACAAAGTACCCACTAAGCTGAAGGATCCAGGTAGTTTAACTTTGCTAATCAATATTAGGATGACCATTAGTGCTCATGGATTGTGTGACTTGGGGGCTAGCATCAATCTTATGCCCATATCTTGGCACTAAAAGATGGGTCTTGGGAATCCCAAACCCACTACTATTGTTTAATAGTTGAAAGATAGGTCTCTTGCTAGGCCTGATGGTATTATCAAAGATATCTTAGTGTAAGTGGGATCCTTAATCTTTTTGGTGGACTTTGTAATTTTTGACTTTGAAGCTGATCCCGTTGTTTCATTTATTTTGGGATGTCCTTTCCTAGCAATAGGACAATTATTAATTGATGTAGCAGCAGGGAAGATGACAATGAGAGCGCACGATAAATAGAGGTTTTTGATGTGTATAAGGCGCTAAAATTGCCAGCTATATATGAGGAGTTGTCTGCTATATCTATTATAGATCTTAAGTCTGATTAGAGGCTATATTATCAGATGATCTATTAGAGCGAGATTTGGTAGGTCATGATCTTTATGTATATGTGGAAACATTAGCATTAGTTCAAGTCATGAATGTGGCGGTCATTGAAATAAGAAAATTGCCTTTTCAGCCATTGAACAGGCCAATTGGTCTATCCCCCAAAGCTTCAAGTGATGAAGCTCCCAAATTGGAGCTTAAGGTTCTTCCTCCTCACTTGAAATATGTTTACCGTGTTGACAATGATACCTTGCTTATTTTTTTGTCTGTAAGATTATCTGATATACAGGTGCAGGAAGCAATGACAACGTTAAAAAGGAGAAAAAAGGCAATCGAGTGGCAGATGCCTGACATTATAGGGTTAAATATAGTTTTTTCCATGCATAAGATACACATGTAAGAAGGTTTCAAACCAAGGGTGAAGCAACAACGCAGGTTGAATCCAGTGATGAAAGATGTGGTGCGGAAAGAGGTCATTAATTAGCTTGATAATGGGATAGTTTATCCAATTTCAGACAGTAAGTGAGTAAGCCTAACACATTGTGTGCCAAAAAAAGGTGGGATGAGCGTGGGTACTAATAAAGCAAATGAACTAATCCCAACTCGCATGGTCACAGGATGAAGAATCTGTATTGACTACCGGATGCTGAATGAAGACATAATAAAGGACCACTATCCCATATCATTCATTGATCAGATATTGGATAGGTTGGTAGGGAAGGAGTACTTATGTTTTCATGATGGTTACTCAGGTTATAATCAGATCACCATTTCTTCCGAGGACTAACAGAAGATGACTTTTACTTGTCCATATGGTACTTATGCTTTCAAATGCATGCCTTTTGGCCTCTTCAATGCGCCTGCAATATTTTAGAGATGCATGATGGCAATCTTCTATGACATGATTGAAGAATTTGTCAAGGTATTTATGGTTGACTTCTCTGTTTATGGTGATTCTTTTGATAAATATTTGTAGAATCTAGATCGAGTCCTAACTCGATATGAAGAGATAAATTTGGTGCTAAACTGGGAAAAATACAAATTTTTGGCAAAGCAAGGGATAGTCCTTGGCCATAAAGTGTCATGTAGAGGACTTGAAGTAGATCGAGCCAAATCTGAACTGATTGAAAAGCTGCCACACTTAGTCAAAATGAAGGGAGTGCAAAGTTTCTTGGGACATACAGGTTTCTACTAGCGTTTTATTCAGTACTTTTCAAAGATTGGAAGCCCTATGTGCAAATTGTTATAAAAGAGGCCAAGCTTAATTTTGGGGCAAATTTTCAAGAAGCCTTTGAGAAACGAAAAAAGAAGCTGATAGAAGCTCCTATTTTGATTTCTCCAGATTGGGAGTTGCCATTTGAATTGATGTATAATGCTTGTGACGTGGCTATAGGTGCTATTTTGGGGCAAAGAAAATACAAGGTATCTCGTCTATTTACTATGCTAGTAAAGTCTTGAACGATGCTCAAATGAATTATATAGTCACTGAAAAGGAGATGTTAGCAGTAGTTTATGCATTCGATAAATTTAGAGCGTATCTGGTGGGCACAAAAGTTATTGTTCACATAGACCATACGGCCATCAAGTATCTCTTTATTACAAAGAACGCAAAGCCTCGATTGATCTAGTGAATTTTTCTACTGCAAGAGTTTGACTTAGAGGTTCGTGATCATAAAGGAGAAGAAAATCAAGTTGTAGACTATTTATCAAGGTTAGAAATGCATGATTATGTTGTTGATAACTTTCTTTGAATTTGGGAAGAGTTTTTGGATGAAAATTTATTGTCTATATGGTAGTGTGAAGTTCCTTGGTATGCGGACATTGTGAATTTGTTGGCAAGCAATTTTTACCCCCTTACACGTACAATTCAACAGAGGATGAAACTGCTTTATGATTCTCGTGCTTATATATGGGAAAAGGCTTTTCTTTTTAAGCTGGGTCTGGATGGTATTATACGAAGATGTGTTTCAGAAGCTGAATTCACACAAATGCTACAAAAGTGTCATTTATCCCTTATGGAGGACATCATGGAGGTAAGAGAACAGCTCAAAAAGTGTTGCAATCTAGTTTATTATGGCCAATATTGTTTCGAGATACAGTAGCTTTTGTAAAGAGTTGTAATCAATGTTAGAGATTAGGTACAATTTCAAGCTGCCACGAGATTCCCCTAAACAACATCTATGAAGTGAAAGTATTTGATGTTTAGGGGATTGATTTTATGGGACCATTCCCACCATCAATTGGTAATTTATACATCTTAGTGGTAGTTGATTATGTATCCAAATGGGTGGAAGCTGCAGCTTGTCCCACTAATGATGCAAGAGTAGTGCTGAAGTTTGTGAAGAAGCAAATATTTTCTCGATTTGGCACTCCAAGGGCTATAATCAGTGATGGAGGTAGGCATTTTATTAACACTTGGTTTAAGAATCTTTTAGATAAATATGGTGTTAGACAGAAGGTGTCCACTGTGTATCAGCCATAAATGAGTGGACAAGTTAAGGTCTCTAACCGAGAGATAAAATAAATACTACAGAAAACTGTTAATGGGCAACGTAAGGATTGGGCCGAAAAGATAGATGATGCATTGTGGGCATATAGAACAACTTATAAGACACCTATAGGGACCTCTCCATATCTGTTGGTTTATGGTAAAGCTTGCCATTTGCCTGTAGATCTGGAACATCAAGCTTATTAGGTTGTTAAAAAATTAAATCTGGAGAAGAAGGCCGGGGGAGAGAAGAGATTATTGTAGCTTATTGAATTAGATGAATTTCATCTTAATGCTTATGAGAATGCAAAACTTTATAAGGAGAGAACCAAGAGATGGCATGACAGGCAAATTCAAGACAGAGTGTTTGAACCAGGACAACTTGTTTTGCTCTTTAATTCAAGATTAAAGTTTTTTCAGGTAAATTACGGTCTAAGTGGTCTGGGCCTTTTGAGGTAGTACAAATGACGCCCCATGGAGAAGTTGAACTGTGGAACAAAGAGAAAACTAAGAAATTTCTGGTGAATGGACAACGTGTAAAGTATTATTGAGAAGATCATGGAGACAAACACAACGTATCTATTACTTTCACTGATGAGTGAAACTTAGCTAAGTCATTCCACGACATAAAAGAAGGCGTTGCGTGGGTGGAAACCCACGAATGAAATATAATAGGATAGCTTCTTTTTGTTTTTAATTTTTAAAAAAGGAAAAGAAAAAAGTAAAATACAAAAAGATGAGTCATGCCACGACTAAAAATAAGGCACTTGGTGGAAGGCAACCTACTTTTTCTTATGAAATTTTGTTGTTTTTAGTTGATGTATAGGAATGAGAAATTTGGTAAAGATAGAGAAGATGAGAAAGGGGTAAACTAGATCTTTGAGTAGGTTAAATAGGTACTAAGAGGTGATAAAGGTAAGGGTGAAGAAAAGATGACCCAAAATATGGGAAATTTGGCCTTACAAATTTTTTTGGATACAATTTCCAGTGGATCGATGCGAAGTCGACGCGTCGCATCAATGTGCATCATTCTTACACTTAGAAAATTTTTCAAAGGCTAGTTCCAGTGAGCCAACGCGATGTCAATATGTCACATCAGTCTGGACAATGTGGTACCTATTGCATCGCGTCGATGGTCACCCAGGTAACACTTAGAATAAATTTTTAATTCAACTTTCAATGTCCCAACACGTCGCATTGATTCTTCGACGCGATTTCTGATGCATCGCATCGCCTACACATTTTCATATAGAGTTAACCCTAATTAGATCCCACCTCTATATCCCCTATATAAACCCCATTCCTCTTATTTTTCTCTTACCCTACTAAACCTAGCCACCACTCCCCCTAAATCCCCAAAGCCCTAAATTATTTTTTCTAACTCTTGTCCTTTTTGATGTTAAGAATAAGCATAATCTTTATTTTCTTGATTAAGTTTAAGGTATAATGTCTAGCCAGTAATAGAGAATCAAGGGAAAGAATGTGGCTGGTTCATCTGAATCCAAACACAAAAGGAGTCGAGATGCTTACCATGTGCCCCCAACCCCACATATTCCAAGGGGACAACCAAGGAGGTATGGGACAAAGGCAGTTGTGGAATCAGGGTGAAATGATATTCCTAACACAAGGAGTTAAAGTATTTAGCTGATAAATTCATTAATAGGGCAAGCCTGATGAAAGAGTATCCGAGTATGGTGTGCAGAATTAAGGCACTACACATGACTTTCCTATTTGAACATCCATCTGAGTGCAACCTAAGTCTTGTACGAGAGTTTTATGCTAATTAGGACCAACAAAATAAGGATGTAGAGGTTGAGGTAAGGGGTCATATGGTTACTTTTACTGCTAATACAATAAATGATTTGCCAGGTACACTTGTGGTGGATGTAGAGCCACTAAAAAGAATAAATATTGAGCCACCGTACCAGCATATTCATCATCTCTTATGTGGTACTCGTTTGACAGCCAGGTGGATTCACCATAAGGAGGGTGGCACTCATGTGTCACTCTTCTTTTCTCACATGAATAGAGAGGCTCGACTGTGGGCCAAAATTATTTATGCTTGCCTCATCCATGGGACACATATGACAAAAGTAATGCGTGACAGGGTGTGTATCATTTATGCCTTAATGCGCGAAGATATTGAGTTGAATGTTGGTTCAATCATCTTCTCCGCAATAAGGAAAGTTAGGTTTTTAGGTGGTCGTCAGCTTGGATTTAGTGGGCTGTTGACTCGAATTTTGCAGTAGCAGGGGGAACCTGAGGAGGATGTGGATTACATTCCACCAGTTGTTATACAACCATTGGATTTCACTCGTACTAAGTGTCTTACTGCTCATGGTGTTACTTTGACCATGCCTAAGCGTTAGGCTCAGAATAATGAGATCACAGCTCAGATGTATTGGTTTACTATGCTTCAGTTGAAGATTGGAGGGCTTCCAGCCACCCAACAGGAGGTTCATATTATGGAGCTGGATTATCCACTAGGGCGTTATACCCAAACCATGCTGAGGATAGGCCTCGAATTTGATAAACCACTAGATGATGATATCCCCACGGATGAGGAGAGGCTGATGGGTTATTCTGATGATGATTCAAAAGAGGGAGAACAACCTGATAATGGCATTCAGGTGAAAATTATGGTGATGATAAGGGTACCAATGATGACATGATGACACTAGTACCATTTGACTGAGTAGGGAGTATGACACCACCTTTCCAGATGCTTATTTGATAGCACTGGGATAATGCTTCATTTTAAGTGTGGGGTGGGGTGGAATTTCTTAATTATTCTTCTTTTCTTATGTTTTGGTTGAACAATTTTATATTTCTGTTTTGGTTGGATGATTTTCTAGCTATTCAGAACAATATGTCAGTAATAGTTAGTAAGTTTACAGTTTGGATGGTTGCCCTTTTTGGCAAACTCTGTTTTAAGTATTTAATTTTCGTCCTCCTTGGTAAATTTTAGTTTACAGTATTATTTTTGCCTTTTCTGGATTAGAAATAACTCGTCATTGTTAGTTCCCTCCCCTATGATAGATGGAAGATAACCGTCTTAAGGGGAGTTTGTCTTTAGAAGCTGAGAAAGTGATAAGATCCCGATTGCGACCTTTGAAAATTACTTTGTATTGGGCCAAATTTTTAGTTTTGTAATTATAAATTCTATTGTTTTGAAACAAAATAATGAGTGTTTTTATATGTTAAATCTCAACAGGTGTAGTGCAATTTGATTGGCATAATGTTAAATTTGACAAAGAACAAGATCAGGAACCTTAGGGACCCAACTTGACACCTTAGGGACCCGACTTGACTCTTAGCATACACCAAGTGTGTGAGTATTTGTTTGTATTCTACATGTATAGGAATGACTGGAACTTGCCTGGTGTATTTACAAAGCAAAATAAAGGGTGTTGGGTGTAGGAAGTGATTTAGGCGTTTCTTTGTTAATCGAATTGTAAAGACTTTATTTACCGATCCTTATGCATGTCCCTAGTTATCCCCGTTGAGCCTATTGCCTGATTTCTTTTGTAGCCTCATATGAAGCCTAATCTTTTCTTTGATAGACCTGAATTCGATCCATAGCTCTTAAGCTCTTTAATATAGATAATTGAATAAGAAGGGAGTATGAAGTATAAGAAGGAGAAAGGTGAAAGTAAATCTCTAAAAAAGTGTTCAGTGTGTGTTTAATTGTGATAATTAGAAGTTTGAGAAAATGTGAAAGAAATTATTTTCTTTTGTTGCTCGATTTTTGTTACAATGAACCTGTTTTGGCCTTGGTCCATTTAGGACAATGTGCACCTTAACCAAGGTGAATAGATTTAGTTTAGGGCAGCTACTATATGGATGCGTAACAAGAACTGGGGGTGTAAAGAAGAGTTGAGAATTGAATGGTAATGAAAAAAGCAAAAAAAATACTCATATCGTAGTTTTGTTAATATGCTTAAAAAGAGTGGGGTGAAACAATTTATGTATGAAGGAAATAAAGTGAAAAGTTGGGTTGATAAAATGTTATTTTAGTTAAATATTGTTATGTATTAAAGTTCTTAGGGAGATTAGTCATTATTTCCTAAATAGTTCCTACCCATCCCTTAGCCTACATTACAACCATGAAAGATCTAATTGATTCTACATTTCAACATCCGGCTATTAGTAGAGTATTACACTAAGGGCAAGCTTATCGTTCATTATCTATTATGTATGAATTCTTTGTTGAGAGCGAGTGATTAAATTTTGATATTACCCTCATGATAAATATTGAATAATTGTAAGTGATATGGGGAAACTTTCTTATTGTGACAGTGCATGCAGATGAAAGTACAGATTACTTATTGTGTTGTTTGCGTGCTTTGATTAAGTTTGCCAACAAATTGAGTGGCACAGTTGAGATGATGAGGTTTGAAACAAATGGTTCATGTGCAAAAGAGTATTCTTGACACGTTTATGTAAATGTGCAACACTAGCATGACTCTTAGGTTGCGATTAGAAGATTTAGTGATTGTGCTGCTAGAAGTTGTTTGGGGACGAACAAGGTTTTAAGTGTGGGGTGGTGATCTTAGGTGTATTTATATATATAAACACTATTATCTACCCATGTTTGGACTTGTTTCGAGAACAAAAATTGTGTTAATTAGAGATACAAGGTAAATTTTCAAGGGATTCAGATGAAAATTGGACACATATCATGAAGCAATTGCTTATTGATGATGTGGAATTAATCATGTTAATGTGAAAGACCACTTTCTATCGAGTTCAAGAACATGTGTAGATGCACGAGAGTAAGAATAAAAGAAAGCAGTTGAAAAATAGGATTTATGAGAGTTAATTGAACATTTGGGGCGAATTTCCTGTGATGCAACGCGAAGTCGACGCATCGAGTCATCCCATAAATCCTGTGCCTTAGCCAAAATTTTAGAAGGAACTTCCAGAACCTTGATGCAAAGTCGATGTGTCATGTCGATCAGAGAGTTCAGTGACTTAGTCAAAATTTCAGATGGAAATTCCAGTGATGCGACACGATGTTGACGCATCGCATCGTGTGGTGTGAATTGAGACTTAGTCAAATTTTTGAAGTTAAGTTCCAGTGCATCAACATGAAGTTGACGCAATTTGTTGCATCAACAGTGTAGATCTAGTTAAATTTTCTCAAGTATAAGCGGAACACGTAAGTAAAATTTCAAACACTTTTTGCAAGCATAGCAGCTGTGGAAAAGCATAAAATTCTCTCTTTTAGGGTTCTTATGATTTCTTTTGAACTTCTTTACCTCAAGATTAATTTTGGGTATGATTAATTACTTATTTTTTATGTTTAATTCAAACATGAGTGACTAAATACCCTTGTTCTGGGGTTGAGGTCAAGAACATGATTACTCCTTGATATTCTTTATACTAGTGTCTTTTTGGATTATCATCTGGGTTGTTCTTGATTTCTTGAACTTATTATTTTTATGAGTGGCCACCATTAGAATAAATCTATATTTCTATGTGAATCTGGGAGGAGAATCTTAGGATAGAATGAAAAAATTAAGGAGCAAGGTTCTTATCCTTTTATGAAATAAGGGGTTTGAATTAGCATCTAGGATTGGGATATACCTAGAAGCCTTGCTTGGTTCAATTGAAAGAAGATAAATTTATGAATCTAGAAGAATTGTTGTATCTCTGTGGGAGTAGTAGCTGCAATATTTCATAGATAGAAGATTTGAGGTCGGGATACCAAGATCGTAGCATAAACCTTATGAATCAACAACCCGATAACCAATTAGACTGCTATAAGAATAGAGACTTTTATGATTGTTCGAAATTCCTCAACCCTGGAATTCTCATCATTATTGTTCACAACCCTTCTTGCTTTGCGATTGTCAACACTTATTATTTCTTATAATCATTAATTTATATTTTTATTCTTGAATTCCAAATTATCTTGATTCTTTTCAACACTTAATACCTAATTATCTAAAACTAAGAGTTGGTTGAATTTCTAGTTACTTAGTCCTTGTGGGAATGATATCTAACTTTTTAAGTCATTATATTACTTGTACGATCGCGTGCACTTGTGTGTGCATTTGAGCCACCCCAACAAATTTCAATGAAACATGCAAAGAACAAAGAAGAAGACAAGGAAGCAAGAATATCATAGAATATAAAACAGTGAAACCAAACACCTCGTGTATATAGACCTATTATTTTGGTTCTAGTGGTGATGAAATCAAAATTCTCAATCAAAAGAGGAGAGAGAACATAAAAAAAGAGAAGACAATTGCGATTGGTTTAAAAAAAGAGAGGAGAAAAATATTTTTTTGAGAGAAAATTGTAGAGATGGTTTTGAATATTTATTGGTGGTGCATTTGGTATTTGAAAAGACAAGATCGTTTCATTGGAAGACAACACAAGATAAGAGAGTTTTGACTTTTGAGTTATCCTAAAATCATTTGAGCTCATTTTACCTTTATTTTATTTCGGAAGAAAATTAATTTATCCGATAGATGGGTAATATGTTGCAATAGATATTTTGTCTGTTTGAGATTTTCTAATAGATGTGTCATCTGTTGCAATATATGTCTATATCTGTTTTATAATTTCCAACAGGTAAGTCGTCTGTTGTAATAGATTACCCATCTATTGTAACAAATATCTGTAATTATTTGATAATTTTCAACAGATGCGTTATCTGTTGCAATAAGTTAGTCATCTATTTATTCAAATTAAGCCATTATTATTAATAACTAAATTAATTTAACAAAAAATTAAAGATGAATTTATACATTCAATTACAATTGATCAATTGATCTCATTGCAATAACATGATCAACTATTGTGTTCGTTCTGTGTAGGGTGATCAATTGACCAATTTTGCTTGAAATGGTTCAAATCAAGCTATTAATTGTAATGACTAAATTGATTTATCAAAAATTAAAGATGAATTTATACATTCAATTACAATTTCAATTGATCTCATTGTAATTACATGATCAACTATTGTGGTCGTTCTAAGTAGGGTGATTAATTAACGAATTTTACTTAAAATGGTTCAAATGAAGAGATTAATTATAATAACTAAATTTGTTTAGCTAAAATCAAAGATAAATTGATATGTTCAATTATAATTGATCAATTAATCTCATTGCAATTACATGATAACTGTTATGTTCGTTCTGAGTAGGGTGATCAATTGACTAATTGTACATGAATGGTTCAAATTAAGCATTAATTGTAATAACTAAATTAATTAATCTAAAATTAGAGATGAATTGACATGTTCAATTACAATTGATCGATTGATCTCATTGCAATTACATGATCAACTGTTGTGTTTATTCTGAGTAGGGTGATCAATTGACCAATTTTACTTGGAATGATTCAGATCAAGCCATTTATTGTAATAACTAAATTTATCTATTTAAAATAAAATATGAATTGACACGTTCAATTACAATTGATCAGTTTATCTCATTGCAATTGCATGATTAACTGTTGTGTTCGTTTTGAGTAGGGTGATCAATTAACCAATTTTACTTGAAATGGTTCAAATCAAGCCATTAGTTGTAATAGCTAAATTTATTTATCTAAAATCAAAGATGAAATTTTATGCTCAATTATAATTTTAATTGATCTCATTGTAATTATATGTTCAACTATTATAATCTATTACAATCGATTTAACCTTCTACAATAGATGAATCATCTATTGGAAATTATTAAATAGATAACTCATCTTTTACAATAACTAATGCACTCTTTTTAACAAAGGATTTTATTTATTTGGTCATTTCAAACATATTACTCATCTGTTGTAACAGATTACTAATTTGTTGCAATAAATTATTTTATCTGTTTGGCCATTTCCAAAGTATTACCCATCTGAGGCAATAGAGGAGTAATATGTTAGATAAAATATTTTTAATTATTCCAACAGATAACTCATATGTGGAAAATTATCAAACAAATATGGGCATGTAATTAATTAAGTAATTAATTAATATTAATGTTAAATTAATACTAAATTCATTTTTTGTTTCAATTGAACTTAATAAATGAAGACTAATTTTAGTGAAATTAATTTTATTTACTTTAAAATAGATAAAATTTATATCTTTTAAAAAATTAAGTAAGATCAACTGGGACCAATTAACATTTTCACAACTTCTCATTTTTTTTCAAAATGCAAATAAACCCATACAAATCATCCATTTGCGGAAAAATATTTCATCATTTCAAATGTAGAGTTCTCTCTCTCTTCTTTGTCTTTGAACAATGCAAACAACAACTACTCAACGTATTGTTCAACCTTTCACAACACATCAATTTTATTTCCATTTCTAACCGCATAGTTTAGTTGTTATTTTTGACTTACTTCTTACTTGTATCTGTCATTTTCTCTTTCTTCACAGGTAACAGAGTTCAAGAAGAGTTCTACATTTGTTATTTTTTCTAAAAATTAGGGATTTTTAGTTAATGATGAAAAAAGATTTATAGTTATATTATCTGTATTATCTTCAAGAATGGGTTAACAATTTTGAGTTTTAATGCTAAAAATATAGGAAGAACCCAAGAAAACCCTAGTTTTTATTGCAATATTCTGTTGACGATCTTGCTATTATTGGATGGATTTTGTTGACTTGTTGTTGGTGTTCGTATTGTTGGTGTTAGGGGTCTTGGTGTTGGTATTAGTGGTGGTGTTGGTATTGATGGTGGTGTTGGTATTGGTGGTGTTGATGGTGTTGGTGTTGGTAATGGTGTTGGTATTGGAAATATGGAAGACCTGATTCAATTTTATCCAATATATGGTCCATCTATTATAAAAGATGGGTAATATGTCGGAAGTTATCAAAACATAATTGTTACTTGATTTGATAACTTCAAAGAGATGACCTACTATTACAATAGGTGAGACATTTATTGGGAGATATTAAAATAGATCTTCAAACAAATTCCGCATCTGGTGTAAAAATTATTTCTATTGGAATAAAACAAACCAGGAGCAGAGGAGTAGAGGGGTAACTTAAAAGATACCTTTCCTTCAATCCCCAAGAAGGGTTTTTAGTTAAAAGTGAAAAGAGTTTGAAAATGAGGTGTAGGTGACTCAAGTTTTAATAATTGGGTATAGGTGAAAATTAACTGATTATGGATTTAGAAATTTGAGAATGACCCACAAGGTTTATAATTTACACTTTGATCTAATGTAACCCTTAGTATAATTAGAAAAGGAGGAAAAAAATACCATTATTTCTCTCTCTTCGCATTTATATTGTTGTTTCTCTCTCTTTGTTTTATTATTAATTTGTTGTTTATTATTGCTTGTTGTTGCTTTATTCATAAACGTCTTCTTCATTATCATCATCATCATCTTCTTCATTATCATATCTTCTTTGTTCATCATCATCATCATTATGTGCTTCTTGTTGACCAAATTTTGAGGTCAAAATTTGTTCGTATATCACTTAGGGATTACTTCTAAGGTGATTTTGGTAAGTTAAATTATGATTGTTAGTTGAATATCTCATCTGGGTATACAACTACTTTTGTTTTTTAACAATGGATAGGACCTGAACATGAATCTAATAGGTGAGTTATCTTTTGCAATAGGTGAGTTATTTTCTGCAACAGAGTAGTCATCTGTTGGAAAGATGACATTACTGTTGGATTCATGTTACAAGCTGTATATAGTGCTATAACATGCATCCCAATAGGTAAGTCATCTATTGCAAGAGATCACTCATCTGTTGTAACAGATTACTAACCCGTTGCAACAAAAAACCCTGTCCACATGCTATGGCAGAGCTTCAAGCCAATATGGTGCACAATATGGAGCTCAAACTTATGAATACTCATTTCCATATTAAATGGTTGAAAGATATATAATGGAACATAGTGAGAATATTAATCCAATCCTATATATATTTTGGAGAGATTAATACCTTCTCCATATATTGACCAGTCACTATTAAATTGGGAAGAAGGCAATATAAGAGGAGACATGGATTCGTAGAATCATTTCCATCAAGAAAAAATAAGTGCAGCGTATGAAGGAAAGTTGGTCACAAAATAAAAACATGACCATATCATAATGCACCATGATTGTTGTAATAGTCTTGTGTTGTTGTTTGTTATGAGCTCTTATAATTTTAAATCATTGTTGGGAATGTAAATGTTATTAATTATAATATAAAATATGTTTTTATTAACTTGCGCATTATTAGAAAAGATAAACAAAAACTAAATACAACAGACTACAAAAATATTTTCAATAGATTACCTATGTGTTGCAATAGATGGACATTTGCTGGAAGAACCCAATATAGTTCATCAAATTGGGATTGTGTTCAACCTACTATAACACCCTGAATCTGGTACTTGAAACACTACACAGTGCTTATGACCCCGAAGGACCACAAGCTAATCTATGACTGATATCTATACCTGTACACTATATAACATACTAAATATAGTGCGGAAATGGAGGTTGAAAGGCCATAAGGTTCAAAACTGCATGACTAATAAAATATAACATATGAGTGGGGTAATAGAATACCAAAAACTGAATTACTATCTGAACATACTATAGTTCGAAAAACCTCTTAAACATAACTGTTTGGATAAGAAGTTGATGGGACATGTCCCCAACTAACTCCAACTTATAAATTAATTAATAAGATAATAAATAAATGATTGTGTCCTCGAAAGAAGAGGACTCGCTGCTAACTTTGACTGTTGAGACTTGAATGCTACTGATGCTCTGGAGCTCGTGCTTCTAAACCTATGGTATAAGACACCATAACGAAAATGCATCAGTACTTTGAATGTATTGGTATGCATGGAAGGTAGGCTGAATGAATGAGGTTCATATGCATGGACAATACTGGCTAACTGACTAATATGAATGTGAGAATACATGCGTCAATAGGTCGTAACTATATCTGAGATCATGATAACATGAATTTACTGATAACTAATAGGACTGATAACTACATTCTGATGACTGATATAACTGAATACATGAGTGACTGTATCTGACAGTCCTGAATCTGATGGAATAAGCTGAGTTTCGTATTGTTCTGAGTTGACTGTATCTGATAGTCCTGAATTATGAAGAACTATCTGAGTTCTATTTGTGAGACTGAATGACTGTATCTGACAATCCTAATTCTATAATAGAAACTGTGGTAAGTAGTTATCTAACTGACATGCCCATAATACGCCATTATGGCTGAGTTAGGGTCCAATCTGTAACCCCAATTGGAAGGGTGTTAATACCGCACCGCTGGTAAGGACAAGATGTGAGTGACCCTCATCTGACAGTGTCCCTAAAAGAGAATAGTGGGGCCCTCATCTGGCAGTGCTTATCCACCTCATCAACCCTCATCTGACAGTGTTGATGTCTTAACCTATCCTGGCTACATAGTTTTGGAACGAAAGGATGACTTTTAAGAATCACACCCTCATCTGATAGTGTGTGTTCCCATCATTGGGTTGGCTCGGTGATGATTCCAACTCTCATCTAAATAGACACTGATCATGGATTACTGAACTGAACCAGACTGAAATAACTAAGTTCCATTGACTGACGGAATAATACTGAGATTATTGTATTACCGAGCTTTCCTGAGTCACATGACTGATTGGGTTCTATGGATCATGGATTGATTGAGGATATCATGAAAACATGACACAGACTCTAGGAACATAACTATATTTTTTGGGTACAAGTTCCCCCAGGACTCAATAGAAGGAAACTGACAAAACATGACTTTCATGAGTACAGGACCAACATCAACAATATATAATATATTGGGTAAGATATTTCATTAAACACTTCACATACATAATTTGTACATGAATGGAGATTCCATATTATCATACTAGTATGACACTTTTCCTTCACAAAGGCATTTGATGAAACATGGGGGGAGCATGCTATGGTTTTACAATCATCAACACATCTAATAATCAAGGATACGTCAATCAACCTATGAGTTGAAGGGCATATCATGAATACCACTTAATTTCTTACATAACAGAATTAATTCTTGTAATTAATAGTCTATGACATGGAATGAAACCAAACAACAATATGAACATCACTTTTCAATTCAATCAAATCATGAACATTCATAAATATACAAATCTTTGATTTTTAAAAGAGATTCTTGAGCTTCATGGGTAAAAGAGACCCATTAATCAACACATGACACACCTTAGTTCTTGAAATTGAATCCCCAATTGAAACCCTACCTTGTTCTCAACAGAAAATTGAGAGAAACTAGTATATTTTGAGTTTCAAATAGCTGAATCTCATGTTAAAGGGCTTAAATAGGGGTGGAAAATTGTTCCTTTTAACCCTGTATACATCTTTTAAATTGGTGAAAATTTCTCGACCTGGACCCCTAGTGTAACGCGGCGTTATCACGCCGTGTCACTGGAAATTGACAATTGGGAAAAAAGGAAATGGCACGATGTGGAGCCATCACATTACCACGTTATTTGAGACCTGGAAGTTTAGTGCGATGTGGAGAAATCACGCTGGGACACTAGAAAAAGGACAATTGCCATTTTATCTTGTGGCCTGGTGTGCCACTGACCTATTTGGCACTGTTTTACGCTGGAGACTTGGAATAGTCATAACTTCTTACCTGATTATCAGATTTAGAAAAATTTTATATCAATGGAAATATTATTGAATTCCACATGAAAAAAGTGAAAATCTTAAAAATTCCCCATGGATATCATAGAGTCTGTTTGGGCGTTGCCCACAAGTACACTGGAAGTAGCACCCTGCTGATTTAGGCAACTGGACTGAGCTGAGAAATAGGTCTACTGACCTAGATAACCTGACTGGGGACAATTTATGACTCTGTGTCCTGGCTTGCCACATGCAAAACAGACATCGCTACCAGCTCTACAAGCAACCTTATGGTTCTTACCATAAGTCTTACACAGGGGATTTATTCAGGCATTGCTGAAACTGCCCCGAGACTTAGAGCCTAGCGCTCTATCTCTATTTCCATCCCTGAACTTAGGAGCTACAGCACAGGATGAAGAAGGAGCTGGAACTGATGACTTAGGACAGAACTAAAAGCGGTAGGATCCTTCTGATTTGGGTTGAGAAAAGTTGAAACAACATGTCTTTGCTCTCTTATTCCATTTCTCTTGCATCTTAACCTTTTGATATTCTATCTGTTGAACATGAGTCATAAGCCTGGATAAATTCATGTCACTATTCAACATCCCAAATCTACACTTTGAACACACTATCATTTACCCAGAAACAAACTTACTCATCTTGGCCCTGCTATCTGCAACTATATGAGGAGTATATCTGGATAATTGAGTAAACTTAAAAGTATACTGATTCACCATCATGTTGCCCTGCCTGAGGTTGATGAATTCTAATACCTTAGCCAATCTCATCTCTTCGGGAAAGAAGCTATCTAAGAATGCAGTGACAAACTCCTTCCACTAAATAGGCCTGCATCATTTTGCCTTTTAACTTCCACTGTTTAACCAAGTGTGCACAATATCCTGCAACTGGTATGCAGCTAGCTCATCACTTTCGATAGGAGTAACCCCCCATAATGTATGTAACCTTCTGAGCCTGATCAAAGAATTCCTGAGGGTCCTTATCTGACTTAGACCCAAGAAAGGATAGATGATTCACTTAGTTGAAGCCTGAAATTCAGGCTGTAGCTGAATTATCCACTAGGTTGGCCAGAATAATGGCTGGTCACTCATTTTGAGCAACAACTGATTGAGTAAGAGTAGTGAATGCACTCTAAACTCTGCATGAGAAATATGTTCCCCCAAAGGTTCTTTAGGCTGAGGGGCTGACTAATTTCCGTTTCTTCTTTTAGGAGGCATGTTCTGTAGAAGAAAGGGAGAAATAGATTAGACAGAGAGATTGACTTGAGATTATGCTCACTAGAACGACATCAATGCTGAAAGAAGGGAAAACTATTCCTAAAACATCTTATAGCCTCCTATACATAAATGTGGCGCACAACACACCCCTTACAAGACTCTACTAGATGTGGCTTTCAAACTTTCAAGGACACTATTGAACCTTAGGTTCTAATATAAATTTTTTAACACCCCGAATCTGGTACTCGGAATGCTACACGACATTCATCACCCCAAAGGACCATAAGCTAACCCATGACTGATATCTGTACCTGTATACTGTATAACATACTAAATATAATACGAAAATGGAGACTGAAAGGCCATAAGGTTCAAAACTACATGACTAATAAAATATAATGTTTGAGTAGGGTAATAGAGTACCCAAAACTAAAATACTGTCTGAACATACTGTAGTTCGAAAAACCTCTAAAACATAACTGTTTGGATTAGGAGTTGATAGGATATGTCCCTAACTAACTCCAATTTATAAATTAATTAATGATATAATAAATAAATGATCATGTCCTCGAAAGATGAGGACTCATTGCTGACTCTGACTGCTGAGACTGGAATGCTACTAAAGCTCTAGAGCTTGTGCTTCTGAACCTATGGTATAAGACACCATAGCATAAATCAATTAGTACTTTGAATGTATTGGTATGCCTGGAAATTAGGATGAATTCATGGGGTTCATATGCATGAACAATACTGCCTAACTGACTAATATGAATGTGAGAATACATGTATGAATATATCGTAACTCTATTCGAGATCATGAAAACATGAATTTACTAATAACTAACATGATTGATAACTGAATTCTAATGACTGATATAACTGATGACATGAGTGACTGTATCTGACAGTACTGAATCTGATAGAATTAGCTGAGTTATGTACTATTCTGTGTTGACTGTATTTGACAGTCCTAAATTCTGTTTAACTATCTGAGTTCTATTAGTAAGACTGAATGATTGTATCTGACAGTCCTGATTTTATAACTTAAACTATGGGAAGTAGTTATCTAATCAATATTCCACTAATATGCCATTATGACTGAGTTTGGGTCCAATCTGTTACCCTAATTGGAAGGGTGTTAATACCGCACCATTGGTAAGTACAAGCTGTGAGTGACCCTCATCTGACAGTTTCCCTAAAAGAGAGCAGTAGGGCCCTCATTTGACAGTGCTTATTTACCTCATCAACCCTCATCTTACAGTGTTAATGTCTCAACCTATGCTGGCTACATAGTTCTGGAATGAAAGGATGACTTCTAAGAATCACATTCTTATCTGACAGTGTGTGTTCCCATCCTTGGGTTCACTCGTTGCTAATTCATACTCCCATATGTATAGACACTGATCGTGGATTATCAAACTGAACTGGACTGAATTAACTGAGTTTCGTTGACTAATGGAATAGTACTGAGATTACTGTATTACGAATCTTTCCTGAGTCACATGACTGACTGAGTTCTATGGATCATGGCTTAATTGAGGATATCGTGAAAACATGATACGGACTCTAGGAACATAGCTATATTTTTAAGGTACAAGTACCCCTAGGACTCGAAAGAAAGAAACTAACAAAACATGACTTACCTAAGTAAAGGACCGACATCAGCATTACATAATCCATTAGCTAAGACACTTCATAAAACACTTGACATACATAACTTGCACATGAATGGAGATTTTATATTATAATACTAGTATGACACTTTTACTCCGCCTAGGAATTTAATCAAACATAGGGGGAGGATGCTATGGTTATATAATCATCAACATATCAAATAATCAAGGATACACCAATCAACTTGTGAATTGAAGGGTTTATCTTGAATACCGCATAATTCCTCACATACTTGAATCAATTCTTGTAGTTAATAGTCTATAACATGGAATGAAACCAAACAATAACATGAAAATTACTTTTCAATTCAATCAAATAATGAACATTCATAAATATACAAATGTTTGATTTTCACAATTGGGAAATAGGGAAATGGCGTGGCGCAAATCCATCGCGTTGCCACTTTGTTTGCAACCTGGAAGTTTGGTGCGACGTGGAGAAATTGTGCTGGGACACTGGAAAAAGGATAATTTCCATTTTATCTTATGGCGCGGCACGTCACTGACCATTATGGCGCTGTTTTACGATGGGGACTTAAAATAGTCATAATTTCTTAGCCGGTTATCAGATTTAGACAAATTTTATATCGATGGAAATCTTATTGAATTTCTCACATAAAAAAGGTGAAAATCTTAAAAATACCCCATGGATATCATAGAGTCTATTTGGGCATTGCCCACAAGTACACTGGAAGTAGAACCCTGTTGATTTAGGCGACTGGACAGAGCTGAGAAACAGTTCTACTGACCCATATAACCTAACTGTGGAAAATTTATGACTCTGTGTCCTGGCTTGCCAAATCCAAAACAGACAACGCTACCAGCTCTGCAAGCAACCTTATGGTTCTTATCATAATTCTGACAAATGGGATTTGTTCTGGCATTGCTGACACTGCCCAAGACTTATAGCCTAGCACCCTATCTCTATTTCCATCCTTAAACGTAGGAGCTACATCACTGGCTAAAGAAGGAGCTGGAACTGAAGACTTAGGATAGAACTAAGAGCGGTTTGCTCCTTTTGATTTGGGTTGAGAAAAGTTGAAACTACATGTCTTTTCTCTCTTATTCTGTTTCCCTCTCATCTTAACCTTTAGATATTCTATCTGCTGAGCATGAGTCATAAGCCTGGTTAAATTCATGTCACTATTCAACATTGCAGACCTACATTCATTGACTACACTATCGTTTACCCAAAAACAAACTTACTCATCTTGGCCCTGCTATCAGCAACTACATGAGGAATATATCGGGATAATTGAGAAAACTTAAAAGAATACTCTTTCACTATCATGTTGCCTTGCCTGAGCTTGATGAATTCTAACACCTTAGCCTCTCTTAGCTCTTGGGGAAAGAATCTATCTAAGAATGCGGTGACAAACTCCTCCCACTCAATAGGCCCTACATCATCTGGCCTTTTTCACTTCCACTGTTTAACCAATTGTGCGCAATATCCTGAAACTAGTATGCAACTAACTCATCACTTTCGACAAGAGTAAACCCCATAATGTCTGTAACCTTCTGAACCTGATTGATGAATTTCTGAGGGTGCTCAACTGACTTATACTCGAGGAAGGATAGAGGATTTATTCGGTTGAAGTCTGAAATCTGTGCTGTAGTTGAATTATCCACTAGTTTGGCCGAAATAATGGCTGGTCATTTATTATGAGCAATAACTGATTGAGCAAGAGTAGTGAATGCACTCGGAACTCTGCATGAGAAACATGTTCCCCAAAAGGTTCTTCCGGCTGAGGGGCTGACTGATTTCCATTTCTTTTTTTAGGAGGCATTTTCTATAGAAGAAAGGGAGAAATAGATTAGACAGAGAGATTGACTTGAGATTATGCTCACTGGTACGACATCAATGCTACAAGAAGGGAAAACTATCCCTATAACATCTTATAGCCTCCTATACATAAATATGATGGTCAACACACCTATTACAAGACTCTACTAGATTTGGCTTTCAGACTTCATAGGTCACTATTGAAGCTTAGGCTCTAATACAAAGTTTGTAACACCCCAAAATCTGGTATTCAAAATGCTAAATGATGTTCACGACCCCGAAGGACCATAAGCTAACCTATGACTGATATTTATACCTGTACACTGTATAACATACTAAATATAATACGGAAATAGAGGCTGAAAGGCCATAAGGTTCAAAACTGCATGACTAATAAAATATAATGTTTGTGTGGGGTAATAGAATACCCAAAACTAAATTACTTTCTAAACATACTGTAGTCTTTAGATAAGGAGTTGATAGGATATGTCCCCAACTAACTCCAATTTATAAATTAATTAATGAGATAATAAATAAATGATCATGTCCTCGAAAGATGAGGACTTACTGCTAATTCTGACTACTGAGATTGGAATGCTACTAATGCTCTGGAGCTCGTGCATCTGAACCTATGGTATACGACACCATAGCGTAATGCATTAGTACTTTCAATGTACTGGTATGAATGGAAGGTAGGATGAATGCATGGGGTTCATATGTATGAACAATACTGGATAACTGACTAATATGAATGTGAGAATACATGTATGAATATGTCATAAATATATCCGAGATCATGAAAACATAAATTTACTGATAACTAACATGACTGAAAACTGAATTTTGATAGCAGATATAACTGATGACATGACTGAATTTATCTAACAGTATTGAATCTGATAGAATTAGCTGAGTTTCATACTATTCTGAGTTGACTGTATTTGATAGTCCTGAATTCAGTAGAACTATCTAAGTTCTATTACTGAGACTGAATGACTGTATCTGACAGTCCTGATTTTGTAAATGAAACTTTGAGAAGTAGTTATCTAACCAATATTCCCCTAATATGCCATTATGGCCGAGTTGGGGTCCTATCTGTAACCCCAATTGGAAGGGTGTCAATACCACACCACTAGTAAGGACAAGCTGTGAGTGACCCTCATATGATAGTTTCCCAAAAAGAGAATAGTAGGGCCCTCATCTGACAGTGCTTATCCACCTCATAAACCCTCATCTAACAATGTTGATGTCTCAACCTGTGCAAGCTACATAGTTCTTGAATGATAGGATGACTTCTAAGAATCACACCCTTATCTGATAGTGTGTGTTCCTATCCTTGGATTCACTCGGTGCTAATGCCTACTCCCATCTGAATAGATACTGATCATGGATTATCGAACTGAACTGGACTGAATTAACTGAGTTTCGTTGACTAATGGAATAGTACTGAGATTACTGTATTACTGAGATTTCCTAAGTCATATTACTTACTGAGTTCTATGGATCATGGCTTAACTGAGGATATTGTGAAAACATGACATGGAATCTAGGCACACAACTATATTTTTTGGGTACAAGTACCCCCAGGACTCTATAGAAAGAAACTGACAAAGCATGACTTTCTTGAGTACAGGACCAACATCAATATTTCATAATCCATTGGCTAAGACATTTCATCAATCACTTGACATACATAACTTGTACATGAATGGAGATTTGATATTATCATACTAGTATGACACTTTTCCTTCACCTATGCATTTAATCAAACATAGGGGGAGTATGCTATGGTTATACAATCATCAACACATCTAATAATCAAGGATACACCAATCAACTTGTGAATTGAAGGGTTTATCTTGAATACCGCATAATTCCTCAGATACTAGAATCAATTATTGTAATTAATAGTCTATAACACGGAATGAAACCAAACAACAACATGAACGTTATAATTCAATTCAATCAAATAATGAACATTCATAAATATACAAATCTTTGATTTTGACAATTGGGAAATGGCATGACGCAAAGCCATAGCGTTGCCACTTTATTTGCAACATGGAGGTTTGGCGCGACGTGGAGAAATTGTGCTGGGACACTAGTAAAAGTATAATTGCCATTTTATATTATAGTGCGGTGCGTCACTGACCAATATGACGCTATTTTATGATGGGGACTTGAAATAGTCATAATTTCTTACCCGATTATAGGATTTAGGCTAATTTTATATTGATGGAAAGCTTATTGAATTTTTCACATAACGAAAAGTGAAAATCTTGAAAATTCCCCATGGATATCATAGAGTCTATTTGGGCGTTGCCCACAAGTAGCACTTGTAGTGGCACTCTACATATTTAGGCGACTAGACTGAGCGAAGAAACAATTCTACTGACCCTGATAACTTAACTGGGGAAAATTTCTAACTTGTCCTGGCTTGCCACATCAAAAGCAGACATCACTACTAGCTCTGCAAGCAACCTTATGGTTCTTACCATAAGTTTGACAAAGGGGATTTATTCGGGCATTGCTGACACTACCCCAAGATTTAGAGCCTGGCGCCCTATCTCTATTTCTATCCCTGAACTTAGGAGCTGGAGCATTGGCTGAAGAAACAGCTGGAACAGATGACTTAGGATAGAACTATGAGTGGTTTGCCACTTCTGAATTGGGTTGAGAAAAGTTAAAACTACATGTCTTTGCTATCTTATTCTGTTTCTCCCTCATCTGAATATTTTGATATTCTATCTGCTGATCATGAGTCATAAGCCTGGCTAAATTTATGTTCCTATTCAGCATCGTAGACCTAAACTCATTGACCATACTACTGTTTACCCAAAAACAAACTTACTCACCTTTGCCCTGCTATCTGCAACTACATTAAGAACATATCTAGATAATTAAGTAAACTTAAAAGAATACTCTTTCACCATCATGTTTCCCTGCCTGAGGTTGATGAATTCTAACACCTTAGCCTCTCTCAGCTCTTGGGGAAAGAATCTATCTAAGGATGCAGTGACAAACTCCTCTCACTCAATAGGCCCTACATCATCTGGCCTTTTTGATTTCCATTGTTTAACCAAGTGTGCACAATATCCTGCAAATGGTATGCAACTAGCTCTTCACTTTTGTAGGAGTAACTCCCATAATGTCTGTAACCTTCTAAACTTGATCGATGAATTCATGAGGGTCCTCATCTGACTTAGACTCGATAAAGAATAGAGGCTTCACTCGGTTGAAGTCCTAAATTTGGGCTATAGATGAATTGTCCACTAGGTCGGCTGGAATAATGGCTAGTCATTCATTCTGAGCAAAAACAGATAGAGTAAGAGTAGTGAATTCTATATGAACTCTGCATGAGGAACATGTTAACCCAAAGCTTCTTCAGGTTGATGGGATGACTGATTTCTAGTTCTTCTTTTAAGAGGCATGTTCTATAGAAGAAAGAGAGAAATAGATTAGACAAAAAGATTGACTTGAGATTATGCTCACTGGCACGATAACAATGCTGAAAGAAGGGAAAACTGTTCGTAAAACATCTTATAGCCTCCTATACATAAATGTGGCGCACAACACACCCATTACAAGACTCTAATAGATGCGACTTTCAGACTTTCTAGGACACTATTGAACCTTAGGCTCTAATACAAAGTTTGTAATATCCCGAATCTAGTACTCCAAATGCTACACGGTGTTCATGACCCCGAAGGACCATAAGCTAACCCATGACTGATATCAATACCTGTACACTATATAACATACTAAATATAATACAAAAATAGAGGCTGAAAGGCCATAAGGTTCAAAACTGCATGACTAATAAAATATAACATTTGAGTGGGGTAATAGAATACCTAAAATTGAAATACTGTCTGAACATATTGTAGTCCGAAAAACTTCTAAAACATAAATATATGGATAAGGAGTTGATAGGATATGTCCCCAACTAATTCCAATTTATAAATTAATTATTGAGATGATAACTAAATGATCATGTCATCGAAAAAGGAGGACTTACTGCTAATTCTGACTACTGAGACTGGAATGCTACTAATGCTCTGGAGCTCGTGCTTCTAAACATATTGTATACGACACCATAGCGTAAATGCATCAGTACTTTGAATGTAGTAGTATGCATGGAAGGTAGGATGAATGCATGGGCTTCATATGTATGAACAATACGGGCTAACTGACTAATATGAATGTGAGAATACATATATAAATATGTCATAACTATATGTGAGATCATAAAAACATGAATTTACTAATAACTAACATGACTGATAACTGAATTCTGATAACTGATATAACTGATGACATGAGTGACTGTATCTGACTGTACTGAATCTGATGGAATTAGTTGAGTTCCATACTATTCTGAGTTGACTGTATTTGATAGTCCTGAATTCAGTAGAACTATCTGAGTTCTATTACTGAGATTGAATGACTGTATCTGGCAGTCCTGATTTTGTAACTAAAACTGTGGGAAGTAGTTATCTAACCAATATTCCCCTAATATGCCATTATGACCTAGTTGGGGTCCTATCTGTAACCCCAATTAGAAGGGTGTCAATACCACACCACTGGTAAGGACAAGCTGTGAGTGACTCTCATCTGATAGTTTCCCTAAAAGAGAATAGTAGGGCCCTCATCTGACAGTGCTTATCCACCTTATCAACCCTCATCTAATAGTGTTAATGTCTTAACCTATGCAAGCTACATAGTTCTTAAATGAAAGATTGACTTCTAAGAATCACACCCTTATCTGACAGTGTGTGTTCCTATCCTTGGATTCACTCGATGCTAATTCCTACTCCCATCTAAATAGCTACTGATCATGGATTATCAAACTAAACTGGATTGAATTAACAGAGTTTCGTTGACTAATGGAATAGTACTGAGATTACTGTATTAATGAGATTTCCTGAGTCACATGACTGACTGAGTTCTATGGATCATGGCTTAACTGAGGACATCGTGAAAACATGACACAGACTCTAGGCACAAAGCTATATTTTTTGGGTACAAGTACCCCCAGGACTCGATAACAAGAAACTGACAAAGCATGACTTTCTTGAATACAGGATCAACATCAAAATTTCATAATCCATTGGCTAAGACATTTCATTAAACACTTGACATACATAACTTGTACATGAATGGAGATTTCATATTATCATACTAGTATGACACTTTTCCTTCACCTAGGCATTTAATCAAACATAGGGGGAGTATGCTATGGTTATACAATCATCAACACATCTAATAATCAAGGATACACCAATCAACTTGTTAATTGAAGGGTTTATCTTGAATACCGCATAATTCCTCACATACTTGAATCAATTCTTGTAATTAATAGTCTATAACCTGGAATGAAACCAAACTACAACATGAACATTACTTTTCAATCCAATTAAATAATAAACATTCATAAATAGACAAATCTTTGATTTTGACAATTGGGAAATAGGGAAATGGCGTAACGCGAAGCCATCGCGTTGCCACTTCGTTTGCAACCTGGATGTTTGGCGCGATATGGAGAAATTGTGCTGGGACACTGGTAAAAGGATAATTGCCATTTTATATTATAGCGCGGTGCGCCAATGACCAATATGACACTATTTTATGATGGGGACTTAAAATAGTCATAATTTCTTACCCGGTTATTGGATTTAGGCAAATTTTATATCGATAGAAAACTTATTGATTTTTTCACATGAAAAAAAGTTAAAATCTTAAAAATTCCCTATGGATATCATAGAGTCTATTTGGGCATTGACCATGAGTAGCACTGAAAGTGGCACTCTGCTTATTTAAGCGACTGAACTGAGCTGAGAAATAGTTCTACTAACCCTGATAACCTAACTGGGGAAAATTTTTGACTTTTCCTAGCTTGCCACATCAAAAAAAGACATTGATTTTAGCTCTGTAAGCAACCTTATGGTTCTTACAATAAGTTAGACAAAGGGGATTTATTCAGGTATTGCTGACACTACCCCGCCACATCAAAAAAAGACATTGCTTCTAGCTCTACAAGCAACCTTATGGTTCTTACCATAAGTTTGACAAAGGGGATTTATTCAGGCATTAATGACACTACCCCGAGACTCAGAGCCTGGCGCCCTATCTCTATTTCTATCCCTGAACTTAGGAGCTGGAGCACTAGCTTAAGAAGGGGCTGGAACAGATGACTTAGGATAGAATTAAGAGCGGTTTGCTGCTTCTGATTTAGGTTGAGAAAATTTGAAACGATATGTCTTTGCTCTCTTATTCTGTTTCTCCCTCATCTTAATATTTTCATATTCTATCTTCTGAGCATGAGTCATAAGCGTGGCAAAATTTATGTCACTATTCAACATCATAGACCACACTCATTGACCACACTTTCGTTTACTCAGAAACAAACTTACTCATATTTGCCCTTATATCTACAACTACATTAAGAGCATATCTAGATAATTGAGTAAACCTAAAAGAATACTCTTTCACCATCATGTTTCCCTGCCTGAGGTTGATGAATTCTAACACCTTAGCCTTTCTCAGCTCTTGGGGAAAGAATCTATATAAGAATGCAGTGACAAACTCCTCCCACTCAATAGGCCTTACATCATCTGGCCTTTTTGACTTCCATTGTTTAACCAAGTGTGCACAATATCCTGCAACTGGTATGTATCTAGCTCTTCACTTTTGACAGGAGTAACTCCCATAATGTCTGTAACCTTCTGAACTTGATCTACGAATTCATGAGGGTCCTCATTTGACTTAGACCCAATAAAGAATAGAGGCTTCACTCGGTTGAAGTCCTAAATTTGGGCTGTAGATGAATTGTCCACTAGGTCGGCTGGAATAATGGCTAGTCATTCATCCTGAGCAATAACAGATAGAGTAAGAGTAGTGAATTCTGTATGAACTCTGCATGAGGAACATGTTAACCCAAAGGTTCTTCGGGTTGAGGGGCTGACTGATTTCTAGTTCTTCTTTTAAGAGGCATGTTCTAAAGAAGAAAGGGAGAAATAAATTAGACAAAGAGATTGAGTTGAGATTATGCTCACTGGCATAATAACAATGCTGAAAGAAGGGAAAACTGTTCGTAAAACATCTTATAGCCTCCTACACATAAATGTGGCGCATAACACACCCATTACAAGACTCTAATAGATGCGACTTTCAAACTTTATAGGACATTATTGAACCTTAGGCTCTAATACAAAGTTTGTAATACCCCAAATCTTGTACTCAGAATGCTACACGCTGTTCACGACCCCAAAGGACCATAAGCTAACCCATGACTGATATCTGTACCTGTACACTGTATAACATACTAACTATAATACGGAAATAGAGGCTGAAGGGCCATAAGGTTTAAAACTGCATGACTAATAAAATATAATGTTTGAGTGGGGTAACAGAATACCCAAAACGGAAATACTGTCTGAACATACTATAGTCCAAAAAACCTCTAAAACATAACTGTTTGGATAAGGAGTTGATAGGATATGTTCCTAACTAACTCCAATTTATAAATTAATTAATCAGATAATTAATAAATGATCATGTCCTCGAAAGATGAGAATTATTGCTAATTCTAACTACAGAGTCTGGAATGCTACTAATACTCTGAAGATCGTGCTTCTGAACCTATGGTATACGACACCATAGCGTAAATGCATCAATACTTTAAATGTACTGGTATGCATGGAAAGTAGGAGAAATGCATAGGGTTCATATGCATGAACAATACTGGCTAACTGAATAATATAAATGTGAGAATACATGTATAAATATGTTGTAACTATATCTGAGATCATGAAAACATAAATTTACTGATAACTGAATTCTGATGACTGATATAACTGATGACATGAGTGACTGTATCTCACAGTATTGAATCTAATGGAATTAACTGAGTTTCATATTGTTCTGAGTTGACTGTATTTGATAGTCCTGAATTCTGTAGAACTATCTGAGTTCTACTACTGAGACTAGATGACTGTATCTGACAGTCCTTATTTTGTAATTGTAACTGTGGAAAGTAGTTATTTAACCAATATTCCCCTAATATGCCATTATGGCTGAGTTGGGGTCCTATCTGTAACCCCAATTGGAAGGGTGACAATACCGCACCACTGGTAAGGACAAGTTGTGAGTGACCCTCATCTGACAGTTTTCCTAAAAGAGAATAGTAGGGCCCTTATCTGACAGTGCTTATCCACCTCATCAACCCTTATCTAACAGTGTTGATGTCTCAACCTATGCAAGCTACATAGTTCTTGAATGAAAGAATGACTTCTAAGAATTACACCCTTATCTGATAGTGTGTGTTCCCATCCTTGGGTTCACTCGGTGCTAATTCCTACTCCCATCTGAATAGAAACTAATCATGGATTATCGAACTGAACTGGAATGAATTAACTGAGTTTTGTTGACTAATGGAATAGTACTGAGATTACTGTATTACTGAGTTTTCCTGAGTCACATGATTGACTGAGTTCTATGGATCATGGCTTAACTGAGGATATCGTGAAAACATGACATGGACTCTAGGCACATAGCTATATTTTTCGGGTACAAGTACCCCCAGGACTCTATAGAAAAAAACAGACAAAGCATGACTTTCTTGAGTATGGGACCAACATCAACATTTCATAATCCATTGGCTAAGAGATTTCATCAAACACTTGACATACATAACTTGTACATGAATGGAGATTTCATATTATCATACTAGTATGACACTTTTCCTTCACCTAGGCATTTAATCAAACATAGGGGGAGTATGCTATGGTTGTACAATCATCAACACATCTAATAATCAAGGATACACCAATCAAGTTGTGAATTGAAGGGTTTATCTTGAATACCGCATAATTCCTCAGATACTAGAATCAATTCTTGTAATTAATAGTCTATAACATGGAATGAAACCAAACCACAACATGAACATTACTTTTCAATTCAATCAAATAATGAACATTCATAAATATACAAATCTTTGATTTTGACAATTAGGAAATAGGGAAATGGTGTGATGCGAAGCCATGGAGTTACCGCTTTATTTGCAACCTTGAAGTTTGGCGTGATGTGGAGAAATTGTACTGGGACACTGGAAAAAGAATAATTGCCATTTTATCTTATGGCGCAGTGCGTCACTGACCAATATGATGCTATTTTACAACGGGGACTTGAAATAGTCATAATTTCTTACCCGGTTATTGGATTTAGGAAAATTTTATATCAATGGAAAGCTTATTGAATTTCCCACATGACAAAAAGTGAAAATATTGAAAATTCCCCATGGAATAAATATCATTCAATTTAGAATCTAATACTTGACATTCTTGAGACAAAATTAGTTAGGAAACTTTAGGGTATTACACCAACAGATGACTAATATGTTACCACAGATAGGCCATCTTTTGGAAAAACACTATACACTCCTTCAGTTCTTTCAACTGGTTTGTACTCTTCTAACAGATGACCAATTTGTCTCAAAAGATGGTCCATCTATTGGAAGAACTCAAAAGTTTTGTTGTTGCTACTGGATTCAAAATTGTGCCAAATGCTCAAAACAAACTAGGTACTTCCAACCCTCAACATGTTAAATAAGAAAAAAAGTCAAAGTAGACCAAACATAGATTTTTGAATCCATTACATACAAATATACAATAAAAATAAAATAAAACAAAACATACATGTTTACATTAGGTTCATCCACCCTTAGGTAGATCCGACATAATAAAACAAAATACATATGCTAACAGAAAAACTATAACCTAATTATTATTATTATTGTTATTATTATTATTATTATTATTATTATTATTATTATTATTATTATTATCAACAGGCCAATCGTCAAGCGGAGGGCCCTCATCATCCTTGCTCTCATGGAGCCCAACTCCCAATGGAGTTCATGAATCTACCTTTCAAGTTTCTGCACAGTGTCACATACAATCATGTTCCAATACGGATCAACCATATCTAGAACACGCCTGCATTAAAAAAATGTAAAAAAACTAAAGAAAAGAAAAGAGTCAGAATGTAGTACAACGTATACTACCAACTGATAATTTTTCAAAAAAGGAAAAACATACCTCAATGATCGAGAAAGTAATCTACTCATTAAAGAGAAGTGGTCAAAGATAAATAGTGTGTTTACGAAAGACAAGATGGAAGAAATAAATAAAGTAGAGTAGACTAAATGAGAAAGGAGGAACCTATTTATAGAGTATAAAAAAACACACTAAACACCAACAAATAGAATCAACAATTCGACAACAAGAACTAAAGTAACAACAAATTAGGGTTTTCCTGAGTCCCTATTTTAAATTTAAGAAATAAATATTTAAATTGTTAACCAATACTAGAAGAGAAGTTGACTCAAGTTTTATTTTTTCTTCATAATTTAAAAGCCTTAATTTTTACCTGTGAAATTCAAAAAGGAATGATGAAGAACTCAAATTTGTTGTCGTCGGATAATGCTGTCATTTCAATTGGCGATAAAAAGTGTAATATCACATATTTTAGAGTAGAATGAAAGTACGTCATTCCTAGGCATATACATTTCAAAAGCCTAAAATCTAATGTAAATTTAGTGTGTTAATCAATTAAATAGTGTGGAAATCTATTTGAGCATGAATTTAGATCATAGACGTTCCCTAACTCAAGTACAAGTTGAAAGCTTTCCTATAGTTCAAGTTTTAGTGAGCGTCAAAACTTGGATCAACTTTATTCAATCATAAATCCTTGTATATATTGAGTTATAGGTCCTAATATATATCAAATGAAATATATTTGAATTATCTTTCCAACGATACCAATTTCATGAAAATTCGACACTCGAGCAAGAAGTTATGACTTTGCAAAGTGGAGTACGTCGCCTGACATAAGGTGTGCGACGCACAACCTAAGGTGTGAGATAAGGTATGAGACACACACCCTAATTTTTGTGATAAGATTTGCGACACACACTCTAAGGTGTATGATAAAGTGTGCAACACATATGTGGGTGTCCAGGTTACTTAAATAGTCCATTTTTGGGGGTAAAATGGTCCTTTTTCCACCCCTATATAATGCCTAAACACAGAATTAAGCGCTTATTTCACCAAAACATATTCTTTCACTCAAAATCCACTCAAGAACACAATCTAGCTTTTTCATAAAAGATTCAAGTGCACGAAAATTCCTTCATTAATCATCAAGAATCTTTCTTCTAATGTATGCGTAGTGTTCATCCACAGATCCCTTTCATCCGTGGAGCTCAAGAACCTTGTTTTTAAATAATAAATTATGATCTTTATGTTGTTGTCTAATTATGTTCATGTTGATGGTTGTTAATTGTGTTTCAAGATGGTATCTAAATATGTTTCCAAGAAGTGTATGGGCATGTTAGTTGGAAACCCATGAATTTTGGTGGTTTAAGATTTCTAAATTTGTTAAGTACACCTATGCACAATATTATGCATGTAAGGTGTTTGATAAAATGACTAGAATGATAAATAACATGTATTATAACTTAGGAGTGAACTATATGATAAATTCATTCTAGTCTATTGTGTTCAAAGATCTCACTTGTCATTGTTGTATAGTATATGTGTTAATGGAATGTACATGATGATTGGGGAATGGATTTACAGTGTGTCTATATGTCTTCCAAGCTATGAACAAGATCCTGATTTTGAAGTATCACATGAGTTATCCCCAAATTATTACAATATGAACTAAATGTTACACGTTTGCCATTCCCTTATAGTTAAATAGTTTCCATGCCATTGTTATGAATAGTATATGTTGTCGGAATGCCCATGATATTAGAATATGATATTTATGACTTAATTATAAGGATTCCTATTCATGTTGGATATTATTATGACCATTTATTTCATGAAATCCCTCACTAATGTATTATGGATTGTTATTGATGGTCATGTACTCAAGAAAGTCAAGTTGTGTCAGTTTCCTTCCATTGAGTCCTAGCGGTACTTGTACCCAAAAATAGTAGCTGGGTGCCTAGAGCCCTGTAATGTTATCACGATACTCTCAGTTAAGCCATGATCTATAGAATTCAGTCAGTTATGTGACTCACGAAAACTTAAAAATCTCAGTAGTCTCAGTAAGTTCAGTTCAGTTCCGTGTCTTTCAGATGGGAGTAGGATTCAGAATCGAGTGAGCCTAGGGATTGGACTCACCCGCTAGTGAGGACTGATATTCTTAGAAGCAATCCCTAATTTCCAGAACTACATAGCCAGCGTAGGTATGAGATGTCACTCGTTAGATAGGACAAACATACTCAGGGGTCACCCGTTAGCATATTTATATGTATAGGACTGATCCCAGGAGTCACCCACTAGATTCGGACTAACTCCATAGTAGCTGTCTTTACCGGTGGCACGGTATTGACATCCTTTCAGTCAGGGTAGATAGTGGAAACCAGTCAGCTTAGCATGGGGCATGTCAGTTACCTGAATACATCCCATAATTATAGTTTCAGTATCTGTCTTTAGAGTAGAAATCAAAAATCAAGACTGTCAGATACAATCATTAATCTCAGTAACGAACTTAGATAGTTTCAAAGACTTAAAGACCACCCATCATATAGGCTTGGTCTCTTATTAAGTTATTTAGTAGCAGTCCTTCTAGAGATCTCCCGTCAGGTAGGCTTGATCTCAATCTTAGATTCAGTTGAGTATTCTCATTATTAGTTCCAGAGATCACCTATTATTTAAGATTGATCTCAATCTTGGTCACTTTTAATCATTATTAGAGGATTTAGATTGTTAGATACAATCACTCAGTATCAGTTATATTGGTTAGGCCAATCATCAAAATTATATTAGTTAAATCAGTTGTCATAGCTTATTTTATTAGTATTCAATTTCAAGACTGTTATACATGGTCAATCAGACCAGTTTTAATAATTCGAACTATCAGAAATAGTGCTTCATCTATTCAGTATCTCAGTATCGGGAAAGTCATGATGTCAGTGATAACGCTCAATCTACAGCTCTCGTTTGAGTGTAAAGCGGTCGTTAGCAAATATAGAACCCAACCTGGGTTGGGTGTCGATCCCACAGGGAATATCTTGGCCAACAAGTAAGTAAAATTACTAGACTTTTAGTGCAAGTCTCGTAAAAAAGGGGGGATTGTAGTATGTAACCAAAACAAGAATGTAAGAACTGAAAATAGCAAAATAAAGAGAGATTGTCACATGTGTTGTAAACAATGAGAATTGAAGCGTTGGGGTTATGTCCACCTTCAGAGGTATACGTCTCTATTGGCTATGAGTGTGTAGAGTCTTGACATGCAATTGCTTATAGAGAATTGTAGTCGATGGTAAATCCAAGCGTCTCTCGACCTAAACAAGGACTATTTCACTTTAACTCTCTCGAGCTTAAAGCGTGTCTAATGGTACGAATTCTCCAAGAGGTTAGTCCAGTTACGGCACTAGCTTTTTAATAGGAAAGGGTGTCCTACTACCTTGACATTATCTCTTTTCCAGACAAATAACCTTTCTCTCGAACAAGTTAAATGTTAGACTGGCGTATTCTTGCGTCTTCTTTTCTAGACAAATAACCTTTCTCTCGAACAGGTTAAATGTTAGAATGGCGTGTTCTTGTGTTTGTAACCGCAAAGAATGTAGATTTAAGATGAAGAGAATAATGATATAAGCAATATACGTGTCTTCAACTCACAATCTCATAGCTTTAGATAGTAACTCATTCGGCTTCCATAACCCCAACTAAGAGGTTTAGTTACCCATGAATGCGAAGGATATCACGTTTTGCATGGTGAATGGCGTGAATAGTAGGTGTTTGGCGTGTGGTTTTGGTGATTCCGTAGCAAGTAACGATTCTCTTGTTGTGGAATTTAAGAATAGAAGAGTAGATTATAAGTGTTTGTGGTGGAAGATGAGAGGGATGGAAGAAAATTAATTGTTGAATTAAGTGAAGAATGTTAGAGGATGGTTCAAAATCTCTAGCATGATAGGGTATTTATAATACTCCTATCCTACTCCTACTAAGCTAATGAAATAAATAACCAAATCCTAATATACTAATGAAATCCTTGACCCAAATGTACTAGGGTAAGGTTACAATATCATAATCCAAATAGAATAATAAACACATAACCTAATTATACTAGGTTAATGTATCTTGGTAAAAATCCAGCTTTGTGTCTGTAAGTCCCCAAAGTCTTCAGAAATGCTGTTTTAGCCCGGGACAGATTTTCCATGCAGCAGATTTGGTCCTTTAGGCGTCTAGCTCCTTTCCATCTCGTTCGTGAGCTTTCTTTTGCGTCAAGTAAGCCATAAATTGCTGTATTTTGCATCATTTATACCTGAAACTTTCCTAATCATGTTTGTTAGCTCATTTACAGGAAAAATGACTAAAAGTGCATGAAATAGATAATTAGTTCTCAAAACTAGGCTAAAATATGGGCAAAATATATTGATATAGGCGCGTAAATTCGCCTATCATCAACACCCCACACTTAGAGCTTTGTTCGTCCTCGAACAACATATCATGTCCTTCTAACATCAACTTAGGGTTTTTACAGCCACAACACAAAATATTCTTCAAGACAAGCACAACAATTATCAACAAAGAGTAGCTTTCTGATTATAAGTAGAAACACTTTAACCTCAAGCATAGACTCGTGATGGTGATCAACTCGCATGCAAACGTTAAGGTACATAGAATCATATACAACTATCCAAAACTCATCAACCATGTGTGTCTCACAATATAGTACCCATAATCACCCATAAGTATAGCATATTTTTCAAACATGGGTATCAAAATGTCCTTGCTCTCACTCTCACAAAGAATTCATATGTAGCAACTGATGACCATAGGCTTGCCCTTAATGTAGTACTCCACTAAATGTCGGAATGTTAAGATTAGGATCAAATAGGTCTTCTGATGGTTGTAATGTAGGCTAAGGGACGGGTAGGACTATTTTGGCCAAGAATAGTGACTAGGTTCCTAAGCGCTTTAATACATCACTTTGTATCATTGACACTTTTTTCTTTCAACCTTTCTTCTTTCTTTTGTTCTACCACCCTTGTTCTCCTCTTTTGTTTTTCAATTTTAAGCACAACTCACTTTTCAGCTTTCTTTTCCTTTTTCTTTTCACAACATACCTCCTATGATAGCACTTTCTTTTTCATAATACATTCAAGCACCATTACAATTTAAAGCATCATACTCACCCAATTTCCTCTTATGTTGTCACATGACTTTTTTAATTTAAAGCACTTAGGAATTTGGATCAAATTATGGTCTTGAAAAAAATGGATTAGGCTTACATACAAGGTTGTCAAAGAAATAGGCTAAAGGCTCAAAAGGGTTTAACTAGGATGATGTCCATGGGTAGGTAAACTGAAGGTAAACATGTATAGGTTGCCAAAGAAATGCCTAAATCATATCCTAAACTTACATTCCTTATTTTCGCTTTGCATACATACCAGGCAAGTTCTAGCATCAGCCACAAGCATAGAATATACTATTATCTCACACACACAAGGCACATGGTCGACTTGATTGGAAGTAATATAGACTCTTGACCCAACAAGTGAAGGAATTGAATCAGACAATATCACATAATGAGTCACAACTAGAGCCTAAACGTCTCAATAGTCACAATTGTAATACATACTCTTGTTATAATCTCATGCTGCCTATCAAAAAGATTTCATGCGAAGCTAGAAAAGATTTGACTCCTAAAAAAACTTAAAAAAAAGCCAAACGAAAAAAAACGAAAAAAAAAAATGGACTAAAATAAACAAAGTAAACAAACATAGGTGCAAACAAAGAAGTATAGCATGCGATACCGCCACCCCACACTTAGTCGGGACACTGTCCTCAGTGGAAAATAAATACGGGGAACCTGGTTGGTCGGACTTATCCTCTATGTCTGGGGTCATACCCCTTGCATTGGAATCATCATCAGAGTTGTCATCCTCAGAAGTTTCTCATAAGTATCCCACTTAATTCCAAGCGTGAGTTGAGTTATTTGCTGTGAGGAGGGTTCTCCTTGGTCCTTGCGACTCCTCTTTTTGCCCTTTGGGAGGTGGTAGCCTTCTCCTTGCCTTGTCTCGCTTTAGGTGCCACTGTACCTGGGACTAGAAATAATGTTAGTTGCAGCACAATCTCACTTGATACAATCTATATGCAAGTACTAGGGGTACCACCCCACACTTAGTTTTGTTGCACAAATCAGCGAGGTGAACGTAGTCGATTTACTCAGATTTCGTCGACATACGTTTTAGGATTGTATTCCAACAAGAAAATCAGCATTGTATCACTTATTTGCAGCCATTGGACTACTTTCATGGTAGATATAGCAACACTACGACATAGGAGTTACCACATGGAATCGTTATTCTTACAACAAGCATAACCTCCTAAGTCGATAGGCACTATAATCTTATCCCGATGGCCGGGATAGTCTAACATGTAAGCATCCAAACAACACTCTTAAGCAATATTCATAGCCATATCAATTCATCAAATATCATAACAATGCTATTGAAACCAAATTCAAGTCGGAAATAAGTCAAGAATTCCCTACGTCTATGTTCACTCACATGATTATGCAACAACAATTCAAACACATGAGCATCACCAACAATCTTATATGATTTAGCAATTTATAATAAGCATAGCAACGTAGTACTTACGATAAATAAATGAAGAATAAGAGAGTACTTACTTGCTTGAAGCTTGTGGAGACGGTGTTGTGAATTGGAAGAGAAAAAGAAGAAAATTTTGAGAAGATTTGGAAGGTTATGTGGCGCCTTTAGGGTGTTTTCTAATGTGGTTGTGTTGTAAAACTATGTACCCTTTATATAGGAAGAGTATGGGTCGGGTTATGACCCATTTACAATCGGATTTGGGGACAAAATCACTACATATGCGGCGCATATCTCTTGGCATATCAATGACATATGCGGCGCATTGTCCATGGCATAATGGGACATATGCGCCGCATATCCTATGGCATTTCTAGACATATGCGCCGCATAGTCTATGGCATTTGGTCTCAGTATCTCAAATGCCATAGCATAGGCGGCGCATAGTCAAAAGCACACCTAGGAATAGGCGACGCATAGTGTATAGCACACTAGATTCCGAGTCCTTAGGTTATAGAATAGGTTGTGCATCGTTCGTGGCCTATTTTTACCAAGGCCTAGCCTTCCTCGAAGCCTATTATGACGTGAGAAAGCCTCACTTCATAGCCTTATGCATCACTATTCCTAACTTACCGAGTTTACCATACAATGCGACTAAACCGTCAATTGAAATCAATCTCCTCGTTGCATACTTCTTGCACCTATTTTTGCTCAAAACCAAATGAAAACGATTAGTACGATGGGTTGCCTCCCACCAAGCGCCTTAGTTTTGGTCGTGGCACGACTCTTATTTTTGGATTTTCATTTATCAAAAGCAAAAACAAGTACTAGAATGAAAGAACGATAAAACGATAAAATGATAAAACGATGGGTTGCCTCCCATCTAGCGCCTTATTTATTGTCGTGGCTCGACGTAGTTACCTCGAGTACTCAGACTTCGTCAAGGTAAATGGTGGATCATTTTCTGAAAGGATTTAGACGACAATGAGGTTTACCTGTGGGCATGCGATCTTCTTCAAGATGGTTCATACGTTTCCCCGGAGAGTCTCCAATTATATCATCAATAGTCCAACCCATAGCTCTCTTGTATCTCTTCAGAGCAGAGATGAGAGCCTCTACGTACTGTTCACTTAAATCATCTGCTCTCTCCGGAAGTATATTTCTACTTTCCAAGAACACATACCTTAGATAATCGGGGAGCTCTTGTGATTCTAGCATTGGTGGCTCATTAATGAAAGTCTTCGCTGTTGCTGACGGTTGATTCTTGGGATCACAATCCGGTTGCTTAGGAGTATACGGCTCTATTTCTGTTAGAGCACCCATAAGTTCTTCATTATCCTCATGCTCAATTTTTAGTGGCGCAACAGATAATGGCTCAACAGTAGGCTGTTTCTCTATAGATAATGCTTTCATATCCTCATGATGAACATCAGCTACAGATAACTCATTCATATCGCTGGGCTGCTTCATTGTTTTGCATATATCAAACCGTACCACTTCGTCATTAATTCGAAACAAAAGCTCATTATCTTTCATGTCAATAAGCACACTTCCAGTTGCAAGGAAGCGACGTCCCAAGATGATGGGAACTTCAGAATCCTCCTTACAATCCAGAATAACGAAGTCGGCAGGAAATATGAATGAAGAAACCTTCACCAACACATCATTCAAGATACCCACAGGTCGTTTTACCGACCTATCAGCCATCACGAGCCTCATATTGGTTGGTGTAGGGTCTCCCAACCCCAACTTTCTGTAGATAGATAGTGGCATCAAATTGATGCTAGCTCCTAGATCGCACAATGCCTAAGCAAAATCCAACGATCCAATTGTGCAAGGAATAGTGAAAGCTCCAGGATCTGCCTTCTTTTGAACTAGCGATCTTGTAGCGATTGCACTACAATGATGAACATTATCCGCCAAGTCATAAATTGCTGCCCGCTTCTTTGTCAAGAGATCCTTCATAAATTTTGCATACCCAGGCATTTGTTCAAGTGCCTCCACCAATGGAACATTAATGGTGAGCTGCTTTAACATATTCATGAATTTGCTGAACTTTGTGTCATCTGCCACCTTCTTCAATCTTTGGGGAAAAGGTGGTGGTGGGTATGGAAGTGTTCTCTCCACGGTTTTCTTCTCCTCTTGCTTCCGTTTTTCCACTTTTTCAGGCTGCACAGTGCTGGATGTGGCGTCCTTAACGTCAGGAGTAGTAGCTGGGGCATCTTCTCCTTTTGCGTTGTCATCTATGTCCGCAACTTCGTCAATCACTTTCTTGCCTTTTGCTGAAGTTTCCAGCGCCTTACCACTTCTGTTAGTGATGGCCATGCATGACCCATCATTCCTTGGGTTTTGCACAGTATCGCTAGGTAAGGTGCCGGCTTTTCTTTGGTTGAGTGCTGCTGAAAGTTGACTGAATTGCTGCTCTAGTTGTCTTATAGAAGTGGAATGAGAATCAACTAATTGCTTCATGGAGGCTAAATCGTCGATTACCTCCTTAACTCCCGCGCTCGTTGCTTCTACTCCTTTCAATAACTTAGCCATCATGTCTTCCATAGAATTAGATGTGGTGGTATCACGTCTACCAGGGGGAACGTACAAACCACTATTTTCATTATTTTTCTTCCAACTACCTTGGTCTTTACCTCCAGATTTATCATAATAGTTCCGACCTTGGTTTCCTTGGGCATTCCCACGGAAACCCCCCTGATTGTTCAAGTAGTTGGCCTCCTCTTCCGAATCAGATTCGTCTCTTCCTTTTGACGCAATAGCTTTCACTTTTTCAGTCTTCCCTAATAGATGCTTTGTAAGAAGATCCATTTGGGTTTTCATGTGCGCCATATCTTGATCACGTTCTTCTTCTCTTCTTCTTTGGTCTGCAGACATGCCAATAGATAAAGTGGGGCTTGCTACCTCAGAATCCCTGGTATGCCAAGCTCTACTTTGTTTCGTCATACGATCTAGCATGTTGCTTGCTTGACCAAAGGTGAGGTCCATAAAAGAACCTCCAGCTGCGTTGTCCACCACTGGTTTAGTTACTGAATTCAAGGCTCTATACAAGATCTCCATGAGGTGAACATTAGTCATGTGATGGTTTGGGCATCTCGCTAGTTTTGTCTTGAACCTCTCCCATGTTTCGTGAAGAGCTTCAGAGGGAAGCTGACGAAAGTTGCTGATTTCATCTCTCAATTGAGCCCTTTTGGATGGCGAAAAGAATCTTTCTAGGAAAGTGTCTCTCAATTGCCTCCAATTTGTAATTGAATCAGGAGTCAGCCCATTCAACTATAATGTTGCCTCCCCAGACAGAGACAATGGAAATAGACGTAATCGAATAGCATTCTGACCAACACCAGGATTGTCAAAAGACTTGCATATAGAAATAAAGTTGATGAGATGTATATTCGGATCATCGCCTGCTAGTCCACCAAATAATCCCTTGAGTTGCAATAACTGAATCATGGTGCTAGTGATGTTGAACTTGGCTCCGGGCGCTAATGGTGGTGGAATTATAGCTCCAGTGGCTCCGGCACCATCAAGATCATCATCATCATCGTCGAAAGCTGGTTGCATAGGTTGGCGATCATATCTGTACCGAGCTTGTCGACCTCTTCGATTGGCAGGTGTTGCAACTTCAGCGCCATGCCTTGGGTTTATCAACTCGTCATCTCCTAAATCTTCATCGTCAGGATTTGCTGCTCGTCCAGGATTATCAATGTTTTTTTGTTGGACTTGAGCAGCGGCAAGAGCAGCTAATCTTGCTTGCTCGTGTTGAGCAGCCATCCTGTCGATTTCAGCTTGTGCTTCCATTCTTCTAATTCATTGCGGTTCAGGATTGATTGGTAATAACGGTTGACCAGAACTTCTAGTATGGGGCATGCACTAAAAGAAAAACCTGCAATAAACAAAAACAAAAACTAAACGTAAAAGTACGAGAATCTTTGACCAAAGGGTATAGTAATTATCACGAACTTGATTGACACTCGTATTCCCCGGCAACGGCGCCAATTTTTGATAACGCTCAATCTACAGCTCTCGTTTGAGTGTAAAGCGGTCGTTAGAAAATATAGAACCCAACCTGGGTTGGGTGTCGATCCCACAGGGAATAGCTTGGCCAACAAGTAAGTAAAATTACTAGACTTTTAGTGCAAGTCTCGTAAAAAGGGGGGATTGTAGTATGTAATCAAAACAAGAATGTAAGAACTGAAAATAGCAAAATAAAGAGAGATTGTCACGTGTGTTATAAACAATGAGAATTGAAGCGTTGGGGTTATGTCCACCTTCAGAGGTATACGTCTCTATTGGCTATGAGTGTGTAGAGTCTTGACATGCAATTGCTTATAGAGAATTGTAGTCGATGGTAAATCCAAGCGTCTCTCGACCTAAACAAGGACTATTTCACTTTAACTCTCTCGAGCTTAAAGCGTGTCTAATGGTACGAATTCTCCAAGAGGTTAGTCCAGTTACGGCACTAGCTTTTTAATAGGAAAGGGTGTCCTACTACCTTGACATTATCTCTTTTCCAGACAAATAACCTTTCTCTCGAACAAGTTAAATGTTAGACTGGCGTATTCTTTCGTCTTCTTTTCTAGACAAATAACCTTTCTCTCGAATAGGTTAAATGTTAGAATGGCGTGTTCTTGTGTTTGTAACCACAAAGAATGTAGATTTAAGATGAAGAGAATAATGATATAAGCAATATACGTGTCTTGAACTCACAATCTCATAGCTTTAGATAGTAACTCATTCGGCTTCCATAACCCCAACTAAGAGGTTTAGTTACCCATGAATGCGAAGGATATCACGTTTTGCATGGTGAATGGCGTGAATAGTAGGTGTTTGGCGTGTGGTTTTGGTGATTCCGTAGCAAGTAACGATTCTCTTGTTGTGGAATTTAAGAATAGAAGAGTAGATTAGAAGTGTTTGTGGTGGAAGATGAGAGGGATGGAAGAAAATTAATTGTTGAATTAAGTGAAGAATGTTAGAGGATGGTTCAAAATCTCTAGCATGATAGGGTATTTATAATACTCCTATCCTACTCCTACTAAGCTAATGAAATAAATAACCAAATCCTAATATACTAATGAAATCCTTGACCCAAATGTACTAGGGTAAGGTTACATTATCATAATCCAAATATAATAATAAAACACATAACCTAATTATACTAGGTTAATGTATCTTGGTAAAAATCCAGCTTTGTGTCTGTAAGTCCCCAAAGTCTTCAGAAATGTTGTTTTAGCCCGGGACAGATTTTCCATGCAGCAGATTTGGTCCTTTAGGCGTCCAGCTCCTTTCCATCTCGTTCGTGAGCTTTCTTTTGCGTCAAGTAAGCCATAAATTGCTGTATTTTGCATCATTTATACCTGAAACTTTCCTAATCATGTTTGTTAGCTCATTTACAGGAAAAAGGACTAAAAGTGCATGAAATAGATAATTAGTTCTCAAAACTAGGCTAAAATATGGGCAAAATATATTGATATAGGCGCGTAAATTCACCTATCATCAGTCAGTATTCAGACTTAGTAGTTACGCACGTATGTCTGTATTCTCACGTTTATATTAGTCTGCATGTTTATGCATATAAACCCCATGCCCTTAGCCTAACTCTATGTATACTCCGTACTTCAGTTGTACTGATGTATTCGTGCTATGGTGCTTTCTTTTATGTTATACCATAGGTTCTGAGGCGTAGATTCCAGACCAATAGTAGCAGTTTCTTTAGCAGTGAGTCCTCATTTTTCGAGGATATGATTATTACATTTATTATTCTAGTATTTTAGTTTATTTTTAGTTAAAAGAGTTAGTTGGAGACATGTTCCTTCAACTCCTTATTCAGATAGTTTAGAGGCTTTCAGATGATTATAGAGTTTTAGATTCAGACTTTTGTATTTTTAGTTTGTTTTGTTACAGTGATACTACCTTATTCAGACATTTTATTGTTCAAGATTGAACCTTATGGCCTTTTAGTTCATTTTTCTACATTTTTATATGTATATTATGCAGTTACAAATATAAATATCAGTCATGGGTTAGCTTGTGGTCCTCCAGGGTTATGAGCACCATGTAGCATTTCGGTTCAGAAAATCGAGGCGTTACAAACTTGGTATCAGAGCCTAAGGTTCAATAGAGTTCTAGCAAGTCTGAAAGCCACATCTAATAGAGTCTTGTACATGCGTGTGTTGTGCACAACACTTATGTGTAGGAGGATATGAAATGTTTTAGGAACAGTTTCTCTTCTTTCAGTATTCATGTCATGCCAGTGAGCAGTCGGATTTGTATAACTTGTTTTCTCATCCTTGCATCTATTCATGCTATCCAAAATCTCAGAGAATGCAACTATTTCAAGGTAGAACCTCCTAGTAGTTGCAAGTTCAGTCCATCTCATGCATTAGTTTTAGACCCCCAAAGTTTAGTTATAATCTAGTTCGTAGATGCCCTGTGCATCACCCAGTATCTCCGTAAGGTAAGTATTCTTAGAGGGACATAGCATCCCAAGGGGGAGATACCCCACTTTCTCTTAATGCTCACATGCCTTAGATCCTGCAATTTCTCCTTGCATAATGAATTCAGTCTAGAATAGAGGGTACTCATAAGTTGACCTTCAAGTTAGACCTCAACTGTAAGTCAAGTATTCAAAGGTTTAGTTTAGTTCATGATGTTCAGTCCATATGTCATGTAGCAGAATCAGTCATGTTCTCATGTTTCAGTTCAATCTTAGTGTTTTTACCATTGCATGTTCAATCACATATTCGTGAGTAAGTTTAATCATGTATTCACATATCAGATATGCATGGTCAGCTTATCAGTACTTTCAGACATGTATTCACGTATCATGTCAGTCATATAATCATGTATCAGATATGCATGGATTTAACTTATTAGTTCAGCATCAGATATGCATTCTCAGTTTGAGAAACTCAGTTTATCGGAATACTTAATCCTACATTCATAAATCAGTTACCTATGCATCAAATATACATGTACAGTATGATATGCTCAGTTTTTAGTCATGTCAGCCATGAAATCATGTTCATTCATTCATGCTCAGTACTCATTTTAGTTGCCTTTCCCCCTATCAGTCAGTCTTATTCGAGGATGGATGTTCCCAAGGGGGAGATATTATAATATCTCATATTTTGGACTAGAATGAAAGTCTGTCATTCCTATGCGTAGACATTTCAAAAGACTCAAATCCTATGTAAATTTAGTTTGTTAATCAATTATGTAGTGTGGAAATCTATTTGAGCATGAATTTAGATCATAGACGTTCCCTAACTCAAGTACAAGTTGAAAGCTTTCCTATCGTTCAAGTTTTAGTGAGTGTTAAAACTTGGGTCAACTTCATTCGATCATAAGTAATTGTATGTATTGAATTAGAGGTTGTACTATATATCAAATGAAATATCTTTATATTATCTTTCAAACAATACCAATTTCGTCCAAAATTGACACCCGAGCAAGAAGTTATGACTTTGCAAAGTGGAGTACATCCCCTGACATAAGGTGTACGACACACACCCTATTATGTGCGATAAGATGTGTGACACACACCCTAAGGTGTGCGATAAACTGTGTACCATACAAGTGGGGGTCCAGGTGACCTAAATAGTCCATTTTTGTGGTAAAATGGTCCCTTTTCCACCCCTATATAATGCCTATACATGGAATTAATCCCTTATTTCACCAAAATATATTCTCTTTGAAAATTCTCTCAAGAACACGAGATATGGTTTTCATAGAAGATTCAATTTCAAGGAAATTCCTCCATCAATCATCAAGAATCTTCCTTCTAAGGTATGCATAGTTTTCATCCACAGATTCCTTTCATCCGTGGAGCTCAAGAACCATGTTTTAAATAATAAATTATGATCTTTGTGTTGTTCTATGATTATGTTCATGTTGATGGTTGTTAATTATGTTTCAATATGGTATCTAAATGTGTTTCCAAGAAGTGTATGGGCATGTTAGTTGGAAACCCATGAATTTGGGTGGTTCAAGATTTCTAAGTTTGTTAAGTACTCTTATGCTCAATATTATGCATACAAGGTGTTTGATAAAATGCCTAGAATGATAAAAATCATGTATTATAACTTAGGGGTGGACTATATAATAAATTCATACTAGTCTATTATGTTCAAAGAGCACACTTGTCATTATTGTGCAATATATGTGTTAATGGAATGTACATGATGATTGGGGAATGGATTTATAGTGTGTCTACATGTCTTCTATGCTATGAACAAGATCATGATTTTGAAGTATCACATGAGTTATCCTCAAATTATTACAATACGAACTAAATGTTACACGTTTACCATTCCCTTATAGTTAAATAGTTTCCATGCCATTGTTATGAAAAGTATATGTTGTCGAAATGCCCATGATATTAGAATATGATATTTATGACTTGATTATAGGAATTCCTATTCATGTTGGATATTATGATGACCATTTATTTCATGAAATCCCTCACTCATGTATTATGGATTATTTTTTATGGTCATGTACTCAAGAAAGTCAAGTTGTATTAGTTTCCTTCCATCGAGTACTGGGGGTACTTTTACTCAAAAAATGTTGCTGGGTGCCTAGAGCCTTGTCATGTTATCATGATACTCTCAGTTAAGCCATGATCTTTAGAATTCAGTCAGTCATGTGACTCAGGAAAACTCAAAAATCTTAGTAGTCTCTATAAGTTCAGTTAATCAGTTTATCTTAGTATCTTTCAGATGGGAGTAGGATTCAGCACCAAACAAGACAAGGGATGGGGACTCACCCGCTAGTGAGGACTGATATCCTTAGAAGCAATCCCTAAGTTCCAGAACTACGTAGCCAACGTAGGTACGAGATGTCATCCATTAGATAGGACTGACATACTCAAGGTTCACCCGTTAGCATATTTATATGTATAGGACTGATCCCAGGAGTCACCCACTAGATTAGGACTAACTCCACAACAGCTATCTTTACTGGTGGCGCGGTATTGACACCCTTTCAGTCAGGGCAGGGATTGGACCCCAGTCAGCTTAGCATAGGGCATGTCAGTTACATGAATATATCTCACAATTATAGTTTCAGTATCAGTCTTCAGAGTAGTAATCAGAAAATAAGACTGTAACATTAATCTCAATTAGGAACTCGGATAGTTCCACAGACTTAAAGACCACTTGTCATATCTGCTTGGTCTCTTATTAAGTTATTCAATATCAGTACTTCTAGAGTTCTCCCGTTAGATAAGCTTGATCTCAATCTCAGATTCAGTTGAGTATTCTCATTATTAGCTCCAGAGATCACCCGTTATTTAGGCTTGATCTCAAGCTTGGTCACTTTAATCATTATTAGAGGATTTAGATTGTTAGATACAGTCACTCAGTATCAGTTATATTGGTTAGGCCGATTATCACAATTATATTATTTAAATCAGTTGTCATAGCTTACGTTATCAATATTCAATTTCAGGACTGTTAGACATGATCAATCAGACCAGTTCTTCATAATTCAAACTATCAGAAATAGTCATTCATCTATTCAGCATCTCAGTACCGGTAAAGTCATGATGTTAGTATTCAGACATAGTAGTCAGTATTTTCACGAGTTCAGTAGCAGTTATGTACATATGTATGTATTCTCATATTCATATTAGTCTGCATGTTCATGCATATAAACCTCATGCACTTTGTCTACCCCCACGTATACTCAGTACTTTAGTTGTACTGACGCATTTGCGCTATGGTGCTTTCTTTTATGTTACACCATAGGTTCTGAGGTGTAGATTCCAGACCAGTAGTAGCAGTTCTATTAGTAGTGAGTCCTCATCTTTCAAGGATATGATCATTATATTTATTATTCCAATATTTCTGTTTATTTTCAGTTTAATGAGTTAGTTGGAGACATGTTCCTTTAACTCCTTATTCAGATAGTTTAGAGGCTTTTAAATAATTACAGATTTTGCAGATTCAACTTTTGTATATTTAGTTTGTTTTAGTACTATGATACCACCTTATTCAGACATTTTATTGTTCAAGATTGAACCTTATGACCTTTTAGTTCATGCACTTTTATATGTATATTATACAGTTATAGGTACAAATATCAGTCATGGGTTAGCTTGTGGTCCTCTTGGGTCATGAGCACCGTGTAGCATTCTGGTTTAGAAAATTGGGGCGTTACAAAAGACAAAAAGGAACACAAAACTATTTGTTGCTAGAGATTGAAGGGAGAAATTTTCAGAACTGTTGGTAAGAAAAATTTTGAGAGAATTTTTATAAGAGAGAGAGGAAAGAGAGTCAGTTGATTTGGAGAGGAGAAGGGTGTGGGTTTATTAGTATTTTTAAAAAGATTAGAAAGTTTTGAAAATATTAATCAAATCCACAATTAACTTAATTAATTTTCTTAATTATGTTTGACCTTTTAAGTTGGTCAATGTCACCAATAGAACATTCAAGACTTAAAAGACACCTTTCCTTCAATTTTATCCAATGAGTAAGCCAAATAATCTTAGATTTGTTTATTGGCTATTGTGTATTTTTTCTATTGTTTAGTGAGTTAGACAAATAATATTAAATTTGTTTAAGACAAATAATATTAGATTTGTTTATTTTTACTTGTTCATTATGAATTTTGCATATCCTTAAGAAACAAGGATTAATACATGAGTATTTTACCATAATATCCACATATTGATTGATATATAGTCTTAGATTTTGAAAAATGATTTTAGAAATAAGTAATGTACATTATGAAATAGGGAAAAATAATTGTTTTCTGGAATATGTCAAAAGTAACAAGCGTTATTAAGTAAAAGGGAATGGAGATAGTAATATTATAAAAATATTTATACTACATAATTTAGCAAAACATTGTGGGGTGAAATGTTGAATATAGTGATATTTATGACGAAATGGTAAAGTTCTGGTTCATATTCTACGACTAGTGCTTTATATTCAAAGCTGTTGGGTGATTATTGATTCTAGACAAATGGTGGATTTAGGGAACAAGGTGCCTAGTCTCAGGCCATCAGGGCTCAGTCAGCTTCATCATATCCTCCTTGAAGATTTGTGGGCAGGTCTATCACAGAGTGTGTGATGAGGTAAGGAGTTGGTGTTTTAGGTGTGGTTAGCTTTCACATGCAATGTTAGTATCATTTTTATAGGATTGCTATAGGAACGAATAAGGTACCAGTTGCTACTTCTTCAAATCCTACTCCAAAGGGTGATACCTCTGGCTCTAGCACTGGCCGAAATCATCTTTATGATCACGCAACCCATTAGGAATCTGACGCATCTCTTGATGTTGTCACTGGTACGTTAAAACTCTTATCTCATCATATATTGCTTACTTGATTTGGAGTCTACTCTTTTTTATGTAACCCATTATATGGCTATTTATTTTGGTTTTATTCCTGAGTGTATTTCTGATCTCTTTTTGTTTGTACCCAGTGGGTGACTCTGTTGTGGCTAGAAAAGTCTATAAGGGCTATGTGGTATCCATCTGTAGTAGGGAGAACATAGTAGAGTTGAAGATGGTCGATTTTGATATAATTTTGGGAATGGATTGACTTAATTAGTTCTATGCCTCTCTAGATTGTCGGATTTGTAAGGTCATTTTCAATTTTTCTAATGAGTCTATTATAGAATGGGAAGGGAATTCCCTAGTGCCTAAGGGAAGTTTCATTTCTTATCTTAGATCCTATAAGTTTGTTTCCAAAGGGTGTCTTTGTCATTTGATCCGGGTGAAAGATTTTAATTCGGAGGGTCCTTCATTGCAATCCATTTCTATTGTTAATGAATTTTTGATGGTATTTCTCCCGATAGGGAAATTGATTTTGGGATTTACCTTCATCGGATACCTGTCCTATCTTCATTCCTTCGAATAAAATAGATCCAACTAAGTTGAAAGAACTCAAGAAGCAATTTAAAAATCTTTTTGATAAGGGTTTTATCTACCCTAGTATGTCACCGTGGGGTGCACCTATACTTTTTGCACATAAAAAAGATGGTTCCATTCGAATGTGTATAGATTACTGCCAGTTGAATAAGGTAATAGTGAAGAATAAGTATCCTATTCCTAGGATTGATAACCTATTCGATCAACTTACGGATGTAAAGTAAAAATACTACAGTGTTTGCATGGGTATAGGCTAAGAACAACGATAGCACTTCCCTACTTTGTCAATTCGACAGGGTTCCTATAACCCTAGCTAAGTGTGTTTAGCCTTTCATGCTTGTGAAGTAATCAATAACATCCATGATTGAAAGCATAAGATGAAATCACAATAAGAAGTAAATAACCTAAAACCATAACTGAATTAGTCAACCAAAGTCAATACAAGAAAATTCTAAGACCAAAATCGAATGTTGAAATCAAAATATGTTTGTGAATATAAAAAATGCATAACTCCTACTAAAAAACACATAAAGGGTATTTATAGAACATGAGGAAACCCTACAACCAAAGCCGAAAGAAAATAGGATAAAAAAGGGTCGGTGGCTACTTATGGTATTTACTTGTGCCGTGTCCCTTGGCATATGTGCCACTTGCGGTCAATAGGGTGGGCATAAGTGGCAACCACAAGTGCCAAACCAAAATTTTCATGCAAGTCAGCTTTTGGGATTTTGGACTTCTGACACTTGATTTGTCCACATGTTGTCCATATGTGTTACTTCCAGTCCACAAGTTGACTTAGCAAGTGCTGGTAGTCATCTTTTCAGCTCTTCTTCAATTTCCGCACATGTTTTAATCACAAATAAGCTGGAAAGTGTGTCAAACATTCATAATTGCTCCAATAAGCAGCCAAAACAGCTTTTTTCATTGTTTTCATGAACTTAGCATCCTAAGCATGACTTTCTCAAAACATACCTAAAATACATCATATTTACTAAAACAACCTTAGAAACTTGCATATTTTTCTTGTTTTAAGCATCGAAAGTGCTATATTTCTATAGAACATAACACCCAACTTAGAACGTTTGCATGTCCTCAGGCAACAAAACTCAATAAAACCAAACAAAACTTAACACGACTCTTAACTAGGAGAATCTAAGCTATTCAAGGTGGTCAGTCAACACTTAAAGCTCAAAACAAAGAACCCTTCCAATCTTACTTTTCAAAACCAACTGTGTATGAACATGAAGCACAATAATGTGACAAAATGGTATTAAGCTATGGAATTACATTAGCAACAGACAACCATGCATATTTACACGTTACACTATACAAAGCAAGCAAATAGTTAGCAATATGACTCATATGCCCTCATAACAAAGATGTTCCACTCACTTATCTGAACTAATGCAGGTCAATGCAGGGATAGTCAAGAGACACTCACTCTCAAAAGGGAAGTTCCAATGAATTTACATCAAATACGATAGGCTTGCCCTTATTTTATATACCTAAGTTTTCAAATAGTCAAGTTAGGATCACTATAGGATTTTTCTCGGCTTGTAATGTAGGCTTGGGGGCTAGTATGGTACATATGGACATATCAAGTGACTAAATCTCCTTGGCACTACACTAACCATGGGGTCTCACTTATTAGCCAATTTTATTTTTGTTATACCCTTATTTCTCCCTTTTTTACTCTTTACTACACATTCAGGATGTGTGTGGTCCTTTATTTTTTTTCTTTTCCACTTTTTCCCAAATTTTTTTGCTACCACACCTAGCCCCACTTTCCTTTTTCCCTTCTTCATACCCACTTTACATCACGTACCCCTATGACAGCACCCTCAACTTAGCCAATTTTCTTGAGTTGAGCTATACATTATAGAAGGAGGACTTGGGTCAGGTATACTATAACACAAATGGGAAAGTGAAAAGTGAAAAACAAAGAAACATGCTAAGGATCAAAACAGGGAACAAGGGATACTATTTCACACATGGAAGGTTATTTATACTAAAAGTGGACTAAAATAAAAAAATTGTCTATGATCCTGTCCTAACTGACTATCCTTTAACCTAGGCAAGACAAAATATACAAGTTCTGCTTTTAACATACGAAGAGAACTATGTAGCATCTCACACACACATAGAACAGAGTCAATATTACAAACTATAACTTATTCGGTTGATGAAATTGTTAGAAAGTGATTATCATGTACAAATTCCTAATTCCATAACAAGATCCACAATGTTCACACATATATACATTCACACAATTCTAAAATATACAATTTGGAGGGGTATCAACAATCAACCAAAACATGGCTACTACCCTAAATACTTAAAAATCTCCTAGTTACTCAAAAATACAACACAACACGAAACAAAGAAAAATACGACATAAATTATCCTAGACATGACGGTTCTATAACTATATTGTGACCGACAAGAAAAGAAGCACGACAATAAAATCTCATGGTAGCATGGTATGCTTACCCCTAACTAAAACCTACGCTCTGTACTCAATGCACTAAATTAAAGTAAAATAGAGTGAAGTGAGAACATACTTGGGACTCACTAGGCATACGTATACCTTGGGTTGCCTCCCAAGAAACACCTAATTTACTGTTGCGGAGCCTTAGTTCTCTTGGCTACTTAGACTTCACCAAAGTCTATCTCAGCACAAACCTTTACTTCTTCTATGTTTCCCATGTAGTGTTTCACTTGCTTTCCATTCACTTTAAATAGGATATCACCATCATACTTTATCACAATAGAGCTATATGGGAAGAACTTAACCACAATGAATGGTCCAGTCCATCTTGATTTCAGCTTGCTAGGAATAAGTGTAGTCTCAAATTATCTAACAAGACTAGATCACTAGGTTTTAATATTCTTTTCTCAATTTTTTTTTGTCATGATACATTTTTAATCTTTCTTTGTATATGGCTGAGATGTCATAAGCACGGAGTCAAAATTCATCCAAATCATTCACCTTGCTCAACCTCAAGTTTGTTGCATCACACCCTTCAAAATTTAGCCTTTTCAACGCCCATAATGCCTTATGCTCAAGCTCAACCGATTAGTGGCATGCTTTTTCATACACAAGCTGATATGGGGAGGAACCTATGGGGTTTTTATAAGCTATCTGATAGGATCATAATGTATCGTCTAACTTTCTAGACCAATAAGTCCTATTGGCATTCACAGTCTTCGCCAATATGGACTCTATCTCTCTATTGGAGACTTCTACTTGCCCACTTATCCGAGGATGGTAAGGTGTCACCACCTTATGCTTACACCATATCTATCAAGCAAAGCTTTGAACAAGTGGTTGCAGAAGTGAGACCCACCATCACTAATAATAGCATATGAGTGCCAAATCAAAAAAAATATATTTCTTCAAAAAGGCGGTGACTTTCTACCTTCATTAGCTAGGAGCGTAACTGCCTCCATTCATTTTGACATATTGTCAACTGTTACTAGAATGTATCTAAGACATAGTATCTCACAAACAGGGCCATGAAATCGATTCCCCATACATCAAACAACCCTAACTCCAGAATAGGTGCCATGAAAAGTTCACGGCGCTGTGAAATGTTTCCTTGACACTGACATTGGTGATAGAATCTTGCAAAATCATGAGCATCCATATAAATTGAAGGATAGTAAACCCACACTACAAAATTTTGGGGGCTGTCCGTGGGCCACTATGGTGACCCCATACTGGTGATAAATGACAAACTTCCAGAATAATCATCATCTCCACCTATGGAATGCATATCAAATCACACCATCAGCATAGATCCTAAACAAATACAACTCATCCAAACGAACTTCCTTACCTCATGCATAAATCTTCTTCTCCACAGGAAGGATAGGTTTTCTGGAAAAATATCACTTGCCAAATTGTAGGAAAAATTAGCAAACCAAGGAATCAGATCTTGAGATGCCGCCAACACTCTCTCATCAGGAAAACCATCATCTATCTCAAGATCATCCCTTAATTTCTGGATGGTCTCATCCTTAAGTCTGGATAAGTAGTCTACAACCTGATTTTCATTCTCCTTTTGGTCCTATATTTCAAAATGAAATTCTTACAGCAAGAGAACCCAATGTATCAATCTTGGTTTGCATCTTTCTTCAACATCAAGTATCTTAAGGCTACATGGTCGGCGTGCACTATGAGCTTACTCCCAATCAAATAAGACCATAATTTTTTGAAAACGAAAACCACCACAAGTAGCTCTTTTTTGGAAACTATACAATTTTTCTGTGTGAGGTTTAAAGATTTGCTGGCATAGTAGATGGGATGCAGTTTCTTTTCTATTCATTGGCCTAGAACAGCTCCCAAGGACACTCTGATCGCATCACACATTACCTCAAAAGGTGCAGACCAGTCAGGAGACATAATGATGGGTGCCGAAATCAACTGCTCCTTCAGGCATTTAAAATCCATGAGGCAAGCATCATTAAACAAAAATTTCACCTTATTCTCTAAAATTTTGAACAGAGGATTTGATATTTTAGAGAATTCCTTGATGAACTTCCTATAAAATCCTACATGCCTCTAACTGATACTAGCTGTGGCAATTTTTCAATCACCTCAATCTTCACTTTGTCTACCTTAATACTATTTTTAGAGATTTTTTCCCTAGTATGATACCCTATTTCACCATAAAGTGGCATTTTTCTGAGTTTAGCACCATATTACACTCTTCACACCTCTACAGTGCACTAGACAAATAAGCCAAACAGTCATCGAGTGAGTCCCCAATCACTGAAAAGTTATCCGTGAATACTTCAATTGTGTCTTCTACCATATCAGAGAATATGGATATCATACATCTCTGAAAGTGGCAGGCGCATTACATATCCCGAATGAAATTCTTTTGAATGCAAAGGTCCCATAGGGGCAAGTGAAAGTAGTCTTTCCTTGGTCTTCGAGAGCAATCATGATTTAATTGTACCACAAACACCCATCAAGAAAATAATACTAGCCCCTGCTTGCTAGTCTGTCCAGTATCTAATCCATGAATGGCATAGGAAAGTGTTACTTTTGGGTCCACTTGTTCAACTTTCTGTAATCTATGCATACTTTTGTCACGACCCCATTTGGAGTCATGATGGCACCTACCACATCCTACTGGTAGGTAAGCTAATACCGTAACCCAGAGCTATTGCAAAAGGTTACCTTGGTAAGAACGTCCAACGTAGACCCTATATGTGAACATAATATAAAATAATAACACTTCATAAGTAAGGACAATCAATATTCAAACACAAATTCCATGACCTGATAGTATTGATACAAGAGCATCTAAACTTGACAAAAGGAATTTATAATCTCAGAATCTAAAATATCTTAAATAATCTCATACAATTGTCTCAAAAGCAAAAGACAAATAAGTATAGTGGGGAAAGAGGGCAACTCGATACTAAGATCTCACCCTCTCTCCGAATAGTCAACTCGCACGAACTAGCTCAACGGTGGCAAATAAAAATGGGTTTGCACCTAAAAAGGCACAAAAGTGTAGTATGAGTACACTTTTGAGCTCAAATATAATGTAAAGATGATATATAGTAAGACAATAATCATAGTGTCAGGGGATAGGATCGAACCTGAATCTTCTTTGATACCAGTGTAACATCTATAATACTAAAGTAATAACATGACAAACTATGTCAATATACTCAATAATCTCCATAACAACTGAGTATCTTTTCGAACACGCAAAGACATATACACAATATCTAAGTATCTACTTCCCATAATCATCATCAACAATCTTTAGAACATAAAGCACAAAAACTTACCACAACGTCCCATACCGCTGGGAAGTAAATGAAAGAGAGAATAATAAGAACTCATCCCGACATCCCATACCACTAGAGAGTACACAAAAGAATGTCAAACAAGAACTCATCACAGTGTCCCATACCATCGGAGAGTACACCAAAAGAATACAACCAATAATACAATATAGCACAACTATTCCATGATTTACCAAAATCGTGGGTAGTACAACCCGGACATGGTTCATTATCGAAATCCACTTCTAAATACCGATACCGTAATTTAACATAAAGTAAGAAACATTGTCATAGCATATACATGTAGTCATTAATTCTATAATTCATTAATAAACACCGTAAAGTTCATACTATTTAACCTTATTTTCCAAAAGTTAATAGATTACAAGTCTTATAATTACAATTCATCAAATTGGGGGAAAACTACAAGCCACCCATATTATAGGTAATTATAACTATCATAGGGCCATTCTTTAACTAGCATCATTATGATATGAGTCATCAATTAAGCCATCTCAACCTCACAAATTAGAATATAATTTAACTAACCATTATGAAATACTAGGTCCATTATCACTAAGCATGTCACAACCTTGAGGACAAATTTCCATATTTTAATCAAGTAAAGTACACCAACTAGTTTATAGGTTTCTAGCCTCCAAATAGTAATCATATACTTTAGAAGTAACTATTTATCACATAAGCAACCTTCATAGGCAATATTTCATAATATAATCTCTTATTCAAGTCAAGGAAATATATATTAGGTTAGCCCTTGATTCTATGCAAGATTACACATATCACTAGGTCTTAATACAATATTAGGCATGGATTTCCTCTTGTTCCTAATTTAGCATCAACAAGGGTCACACCTCTTTTATAGTGATTTGGAATAAGAAATTAATAGAAATATACCAAGAGAGACCTCATATCTCAAGCACATAAGAGGTTGGCCCCACACAACCAATGCATATAACTAAATTTGCACCACATGACATCATAACATTCTTACCTCTTCTGGATTCACTGGGCATCATCATAATATCATATATTCCTCTAGATTCACCGGGCATCATCATAATATCACATATTCCTCCAAATTCACTAGGCATCATCATAATATCACATATTCCTCAAAATTCACCGGGCATCATCATAGTATTACATATTTCTCTAGTTTCACTAGGCATCATCCTAATATCATATATTTCTCCAGATTCATCGAGAATCATCATAATATCAACATATTTCTCTGAATTCACCGGGTTTCATCATAATATCACATATTTCTTCTGATTAACTAGGCATTATCAAAATATTACATATTCCTTTGGATTCACCGAGCATCGTCATAATATCAAAAGTTTCCCAATTCAACAACGTATATCCATATGCATATCCAAACCAATAAAACATACACAAAGGTTTAAAATATAAGAAAGTAGGGATGTAGGATAACACTTGCTATTTTACCTTATTAATAAGCTTCACAAATAATATGAGCATAAATAAGAGAATGAGTATTTACAAGAAATTCACAATAATCACCTAACAATATTATTCAAGTCATGATTACAAGATAATCTGATAATCGAGTTTAACCAACACAACTTCTATGTACAAATAGTTTAGACAGTGACAACGTATCTAGGCCACTAAGCATTTACCTAGTTCAAGATTAAGGTGGGTCAAGTCCTATTTATAAATCACCAATAAATACAAATCCCTACTATCACAAGTCTAGCTTCTACCCAAAATTAGGCTAAGTCACCCATACCTCACCATAAAGGCATACCAATCCTTTCAAGGTTTATAGGGAAAGTCTCTTTAAGAATTCTTCCTAAGTAAACCTAAAACAAAGTTTATATACTATATAGGAATCATATAGGTCAATACACTCCTAAATATAAAGAAGCATACCATTAGATATTGGGTGTATTTACACATTCTAGCATCACTATTCTAGCCTTGTTTTAAGGATGATTCTATACTATATGTGTTGATAATGAGATACATGTGTATCTAAGTATTTAGGAATATATTTATAATGGTTACAAAGGTTTTCCAATAAGTTTATACTTCAAAGAGTCAATTAGAGTTCAATAGAGAAAACTAGTCTTTCTAGCTTGAGCTAGTTGCTACTCTAGTCTATCTTCTTGGATTCTATTGTGTCCTATGTGTTACTTATGCTTTTAAATATGTTATTATATGTGGAATGTTTTTTTTCAAGTGTAAAAAGTTCAATTGAGTTAAGGAAAGAGTCAAAACATTGAGTGGAAGATCATGGAAATTTGCCTAGTCTAAGCTCTTGTTTTTGATTCGTCGTGGCAAATATTTTGTTGTTTGTACCTATAATTCGTGTGGTGTTTTATTTTAGTATCATTTGTGAGATTAATGTGATGATATATGGATGGTATATAGGCTTTAAAATCATTGTAAAGGCACCACAAGATAAGGGATGGAAAGAGGAAGGACCAACACTTAACCAAAATTCGGAGGATAAATTCTAGAGAAGGACTGCGATTAGCGTGCACATCATGCTCCATTAATATGGAATAGATGGTGTGACGCATGATACATTACATAGTAATAGAGGGTACAATGAATGATCCGCTTCATACGTGGGCGTTTTGAGCTAATTCGACTTCTATTGGGACTTGGCTTACCTTTATGCTATATAAACATATTGTATCATGTTTTAACATATGTTTTGAAAAAATTTGGAGATAAAGGGGATGATACAACTTCATAATTAGGTTTTATTATTTTTATGTAGTTCATACATGTTTTTATTCGTTAATTACAACCTTGTGATTACAATTATGACCATGCGTGACTAAACGCCCCTTTTTGGGGGTTGAAGCCAAGAACATGAGTATTATTGTTATGGACTAAGTTTGTTTTCATTTCTTATCAATAATGGTTTCTTGTTTATTCTTTTTATAACTATTTTGAGGATTATATACCGTTATAATACATCCATTGTCAACCTTGGGAACTTGGGAGATGGAATAAGGTGATAGAACATAGGAATAAGCAGAGTATGGTTTGTATTTCTTTATGAAATAAGGAATTTAAATTAGTATCTAGGACTGGGATGTACTTAGATACCGTACTTGATTCACACTTATGATGATATTTTTAAATAACTTAAGTGAACTATTACATCCCCACTCAATGTTGTAGTTGTAAGGTTCAAATTAGGTAAAAGATTAGAAGTTGAGAGACCGTAATCATACAATTAACCCTATGAATCAACAACCAAGATAAGAAAGTTAACTAATGAATGTCTATAACATAATATGATTGTTTACAGTGGTACACCCCATGGTTTTATCTTATTGATTGTCTCAAGATCTTTGCTTTATGCTTTGTTTACTTTCCTTGCAATTAAAAATTTCCAAACTTTTCTTGGTTACGCTTGCATCAATTGAATCTAAATTGTCAACTGAAATAGAATCATTGATGAACCAACTCTCTTGGGATCGATACTTGGCTTCTTGAAGGCCACTTTACTACTTTATAGACTATGTACATTTGCGTGTGCGCATGGGTGCTGACCAATTTTTTAGTACCGTGGCCGGGGACTTTTATTTTGGCAATTGGTTATTTTAGTTTTAATCTTAGATTTATTTGGTGTTTTTACGCTTGGTCTTGGTTTTGTTATTGTAGGAAATAGGATTTTAGGTTTATAAGCTGGCAAGGGATCGGGTGTTGGTAGAATCATGCCCTAAACTCGAGAAAGACTTTCACCAATACAGGAAATAAATAATACTTCTCCCTAAGATTCCTCAAATACAAAAAGACCAAGGCAATACTACTCCAATGGTGGAAGATCAAGCAACTCAAAGGAAAGTTAGGGAAGTGGCAGTCCCACTTCCGACAAACTTGACTTCCCCAATTCAAAGATCGGCAGCTGGGGGGGAATTTCAAGTTAAAACACAAGATCGTGCAGCTCCTTATTAGGAGTGGACAGTTTGTAGGGCTTTCACACGAAGATCAACCAGTCCACTTGCAACCTTCATTGAGCTACTATTACATTTATTTCGACTGGGGTGAGTAAAGATTATGTGAGGCTGATGTTAATTCCCCATTCTCTTTTAGGGGAAGATAAATAGAGGTTGAATGCGGAATTGGCCAGTTCAATTACATCATGGGATGACTTAGCTAAAAAGTTCCTCATCTGATTCATTCTATCAAGCAAGACTGTGAGACTTTACAGTGAGATAGTGAGCTACAAATAGAAGCCTAATGACAACCTCTATCATGATTGCGAATTCTTTAAGGATCTTCTTCGAGATTATCCACACCACCAACAGTTTGATGAGGTGCTTTCTCATACTTTTGTAGAAACTCTTGATCATAATACAAAGATTTTGCTAGATTCAGCAGTAGGTGGTCAAGCGTTGGGACTGACTTATGATGAGTTGTACATATTATTGAACCAAATAGCATAAGGAAATCCAGAGTGGCATTCAGATTCTAGAAGTGCCCCAAAAAGAATTACGGGTGTATTAGAGGTGGACCACTTTATAGCCTTATAAGCACAGGTTTTCTACCTTTCAACATTTGATCAACACATTGTTCAGCAGTATAAAGTTGGGAGCAGCACAACCTACAACCATAATTAATGTCGTCCAACAAACTACAGGTTGGTGTGACGTCTATGGAAATAATGGCCATTCAACGACCATGTGTGACTCAAATCTAGAATCTGTGATATATGTAGGTAATGCTCAAAGGCCAAGTTATGGTAATGCCTACAACATGAAGTGGCAGACTTAACGACTAAATCAGCCGTGGAACGCCCCACAACCATAGGCCCAATCAAATAAGTCACATAGCACCATGAAAGAGATATTAAAGTAGATTCTAGCAAATCAGACATAGTTGACTGTAGACATAAAAAACCAGCAAGAGGATACAAGAAGTTTAGAGTTGCAAGTGGGCCAATTATCACAGGCAATGAATACTACACCACAAGGTGTTTAGCCAGCATATACATAAAATCCAAAGTAGGTTATGGCAATAACCTTGAGAAGTGGTAAAGAGCTTCAAGGAAAACCTCCCAAGGCAACAAAATAGGTAGATGCTGATATGGTGACCCAACAAAATATGGGGGCAATAACACTTACTGAAGAGTGTAGCGCTATGATGACACATAAAATCCCTAAGAAATTGAAAGATTAGGGGAAGTTTGATATCCCTATTAAAATTCAGAGTAAAGTGGTCCATGCATTGAGTGAGTTAGGGATTAGCATTAATGTGATGCCCCTATCATTATGTAAAATATTGGGCTTGGGAGATCCTAGATCGACCACAGTGGTTTTGAAGCTCGCAGACGAATCTATAAAATATCTAGAAGGAGTAATATAGGACATCCTTATAAGCGTTGGTAAATTCATTATACATGTTAACTTTTTTGTTCTATATTTTAAGGCATACGAATAGGTACCAATCATCTTGGGGCGTCCATTCTTATAAGCTGAATGGGGTTTAATTGATGTTAGAGATGGCACACTCAAAATGATGGTAGATGATGAAGAGGTGGTATTTGATGTTTACAAAACACCCATTGTAAATTCATAAAATAAAGATTTATATGCGATCAATGTTATCGAAGGGGAAAAGTATGGGGTGGTTAATCAACCAAAGACCTATTTGGATTTCCTGATTAAGCAACCTAATTTGAAACTACCATTTCCCGACATGATGAAGGTTAAAGTGAAAAGAGATGTTGACCTTGAGAGTACAAACTCAATAGGTCAGAAAGTAATGAAACAATAGCTCCCAAAAGGGAGTAAAAAGGTGAAGGAATATGGTTGAGTTGTGTTAGGTCGTGCCATGACACTAAATTAGCTGATGCTTGAGAGGCAACCCAAGTTAATTAGGTATGTATTCTTTTTAGTTTTTTAGTTTTTATCTCATGTAGTTTTTATTTTTGACTGAGTCACAGGTTAATGGGAAGTTTGAGTACCATAAACTTGAGCTAAGGAGCATGACAAAGAATGAGTCTAGGTTTCCATAGTCCTCATTTATATGTAAAGATGCTACTAGCTTGGCCTAGAGGCCTCAGGGAGTATTTCTATCTTTTTACTTTTAAATTCAATTTGGGGACAAAGTAGATTTTTAAGTGTGGGGTAGGAAAATTCCAAAATTTTGGCTCAATTTAAATTTTTTTATGTGAGATATTCTTGTTGGTGCTATTTTTAGTTACATGATACCAGTGGGTTTGTTAGTAAAAGTATGTTGATTGAGTTAATTTCTACTTTTGAGACTCTTAGGCTCATATATGTGACTCTTGTACTTGTTGGTTTAATTTTGAATTTACCCTATTGTTTGGTTGGGAGTCTATGACGATCCTATTGAGTTGAGCATGTGCCATGTGAGTGTGAGATTTTTGTATATTCCTTGTTGTATATGATGTCTAGAACTTTCCCCAAGTTAATAGTTATTGGTTTTGATAATTGATGTGTGGTGGATGGATGTGATATAATTTATGCTAGAAATATTGTCATGATTGTGAAAAAGAGAAAAATTGATTCTTTTGGTAGTAAACTATGCGTCCAACAAGTGTTTGTGAAAATGCTTAAAAGAGATGGGGAAAAAAGAAAACGTATAGGTTGAATAAAAAGTATAGTTAGGTTGTTGGAGAGTGGTTTTAAATGTATAATGTAGTGTATTAAAGCATTTAGAGAGGTTAGTTACTATTCCCCAAATAGTTTCTACCCGTCCCCTAGCCTATATTAAAACCCGTAAAAGTCGTAATTTATCCTAAGCTTTATAATGTAATATTAGTGGAGCATTACACTAAGGGAAATCCTATGGTTTATTGTGTGTAACTTGTGAATTCTCTGTGATAGTGAGCGTAACTTGATTCTTATACCCACCATGTTATGAATTGCTTAATTGTAAATGATTATGGGCAACTCTCTTATTATAAGGGGCACATGTTTGATGAATGTGGGTGATTTGTATGATTTCCTTGATTGAGCAGTATGCATGATTTTTCCACAAGGTTAGTCAATTCTTAAGGCTAGGATGTTTTGGAGTAGTGTTTATGAGATTTCAATTGTGTAAATAACATGCTTAGTGTAGTAACTTGCATTACATGTAGTCATTGTAGTACTAGCTTAGGTGTCTTGCATTTAGTAGAATTTTAGAGTCTCCATAGTTGTTGATGACTATAGTTAAGAGTTGTTTGAGGACGAACAAGGCTTTAAGTGTGGGGTGGTGATGTTGGGTGTATTTATACATTCTAACATTAATATTCTAGCCTTTTTAGCCTTGTTTTGAGGATGATTCTATACTATATGGGTTGAAAATGAAATAAATATGTATAAAAGTGTTTAATCATGTGTTTATAATGGTTACAAATGTTTTCCAACAAGTTTATACTTCAAAGAGTCAATTAGAGTTCAATAGAGAAAACTAGTCTTTCTAGCTTGAGCTAGTTGCTTGTCTAGTCTATCTTCTTGGATTATATTGTGTTCTATGTGTTCCTTATAGTTTTAAATGAGTTATTATATGTGGAAAAACCTTTTATAAGTGAACAAAGTTCAATTGAGTCAAGGAAAGAGTCAAAATATTGAGTGGAAGATCATGGAAATTTGCCTAGTCGAAGCTCTTGATTTTGATTCATCGTGATGGATGTTGTGTTGTTTGTACCTATAATTCGTGTGATGTTATCTTGTACGATATTTTATTATCTTAATATGATGATATATGGATGATATAAAGTCTTGCAAATCATTGTAAAGATACCACAAGACAAGGGATGGAAGGAGGAAGGACAAACACTTAACCAAAATTCGGTGGACAAATTCCAGAGAAGGCATGCGATTAGCATGCGCAGCATGCTCTATTACTATGGAGAAGAGGGTGAGATTCACACTCCATTCCATAGGAATATAGGGTGCGATGCACACTCCACTCCACACCTGGGCGTGTTGAGCTTATTCGACTTCTATTGGGACTTGACTTACCCTTATGCTAAATATACATGTTGTATCACATTTTTTCATTTCTTTTGAAATATTTTGGAGATCGAGCGGATGATACAACTTCTTAATTAGATTTTTATTGTTTTTATTTATTTTATACATATTTTTAGTTATTAATTACAACCTTTTGATTGTGATTATGACCAAGCATGGCTAAACACCTTTCTAGGGTTGAAGCCAAGAACATGAGCATTATTATTATGGATTAATTTTTTTTTGATTTTCTTATCAATATTGGTTGCTTTTTTATTCTTGGTATAACTATTTTGAGGATTATCTACCCTTATAATACACACATTGTCAACCTTGTGAACTCAAGAGAGGGAATAGAGAGATAGAACATGGGGAATAAGTAGAGTATGGTTTGTATTTCTTTATGAAATAAGGAATTCAAATTAGTATCTAGGACTGGGGTGTACTTAGATACTGTACTTGATTCACACTTAGGATGATATTTATAAAGAACTTAATTGAGCTATTACATCCCCGCTCAACGATGTAGTTGTAAGGTTCAACTTATGTAAAGGATTAGAAGTTGGAAATCGTAATCATGCAATTAACCCTATGAATCAACAACTAATATGAGCAAGTTAACGAATGAAATTCTATATCATAATATGATTTTTTATAGTTCTTCAACCCTAGTTTTTCTCTTATTGATTGTCTCAAGATCTTTACTTTACTCTTTGTTTACTTTCCTTGAAATTACAAATTTCAAAACTCTTTTTGGTTAAGCTTGCATCAATTGAATCTAAATTGTGAATTGAAATAGAATTGTTGCTGAACCAAGTCTCTGTGGGATCGATACTTCTCCTCTTGAACACTTTACTACTCTGTAGACCACGTACACTTGCGTATGCACTTGAGCACATACCACTATTTATGTCTACTTAGAATAACTATGGCGTTCTCAGACTAGTCATGAAACCACAAATAAGCTATCTAAGGTCCTAGACAAAGGGTCAAATATCATACCTTACAAATCAATAGCCTATAGCAATTAATAAATCCCAAGTTCACCATTTAATCAGATCGCCTAATTTCACCACCCATTCTTACAAAATATCAATAATTGCGTTACAAAAAATCTCAATCTAGTCTACGGGTAAGCCTAACCCACCGTGAATCCAAGCAACTCATGAACAAATGAGATTTTCCTTTCCTTTCCATAAAGCTTCCTCTTCATCAAGCAATGCTTTCAAAAATACAATCTAAGCATTACAACAAGAATGACAATACCTATTATAGCAACATTGTGCCATGGGTTTTAAAATGGACACCAAAACCCCAATTGGGTTTCATCCTTGGAAAGGAGTTTCCAAGACCAACCCATTGCCAAACTATCTTTAGGGAGTTAAAAAGCTCAAGTAATTTGAATCAATTACTCAATCTTGGGGCTATAATTGGCCTCCAATATTTTAGGGTTTTTTAAGTCAAGAAACCATGAAATCAATACCAAATTAGAGGTTAGATTGTAGCAAGAATCAATCACACAAGTTGTTCAAGATCCAATTCAACCCACAACACAAAATTAGAAGGTTTTACATTCCATTTGGGTTTAAGCTCAAGATGGAGGCATGAAATGGAAAAAATTCGTGCAATATAGCACTTAAATATGGACTAACCAGCCCTTTGATGGTGTGGTCTCTTCCCTCATATCACCATATTGTGGTATTGAATCCGCACCTCCTTCGATGCGGTCATGGCACCTCGGTGTATGCTATGTATTGCTAAAGCTTGGAACTTGGTTTTGAGCTTTTCCCAATGCCTCGAGATGCATTCGGGGTCCTTTTTGAACAAATAACTATAAAAAACCATAGTTTTTGATGTTCCAAATGCATTGGCAAAGTCGAATTTTACATACGAGGCTATTTTTCTAAAGTTTTCACTTAGTGGTCAATTAGGACCAACAAAGACTTCAAATTGAGAAAGGGTTATAAAACCCAAATGAACCATTAGGTAATTGAACTATCGGTCCCCGCAAGTCATTAATGACTTGCGAAGGCTATGAAGAAGCTCTATAGAAGGAAGCAAGCAAGAATACGAACAATTACCTAAAGGTCCATTAAACCTCTCCAACCAATTGTTGGACTCATCGGTACAACTCATTCTTTTCATTTCGAACCACTGTGATTCCCCCTTTCTTTGGCATGGATAGAAGCAGGCTTACCCACTTGTTGTCTGCAATGGATCATCTAACCACTTGAATATCTCTTTTTTTACTACCTCTTGCACAGGTGGATTCTTTCATTTCTAGTGCTCAATACTGGGAATGCTGTCCGACTCAAGCTGAATTTTATGTGTACATAAACCTGGTGGAATCCCCACAATGTCTAGAATGGTCCACCCAATTTCTCTCATGAATTTCTTCAATACTGGTGTCAAAGATTCCACCTGTGCTCCTACCAAATTTGCCGCAATGATCACCCGTAAGTTTTTTCTTATCCCCAAGAATACATACTACTAATATAATGGGAGGGCCTTCAATGCCAATACCGATGGATCCTCAATATATGACAAGAGGTGTAGTTCTATTCTTTAAGTCAAGATCTAGCTTCTTTGGGGCATATTTGTAAGAACCTATGACTTGTAGTGCATAAACCATCTAATCATATTTAACTATCCCATCACTCTCAAACTTCATGATCACTATTTCTAATACTTCTACCCCTAATCTCTCCTCAATAGGTATACCCACTACAACTACATCATCATCCACTGTATCAATCACTACAATCACTCTCATATCATTAGGTTACAAAACTGTCATTCATATATTCAACACTATTTTCTTATTGTTCTATTTGAAGGTAACCTTCTCTAGGTCCATATCAATCAACACTCAAACAATGGACAAAAAGGGTCTACCCAAGATAATTGGAGAATGGGCATCTACTTTACAGTCTAAAATCATGAGATCTAACAGATACGTGAATGATACCATCCTCACTTCTACTTTACGCATATTACCTAATGGATCCTTACAGATGAATTATCCATTAACAACCTTGTAAATATAGGCTTGAGTTCTAGTAACCCTAACACCTTGTATATCACTAATGGCATTATATTTATTCCTGCTCCCGAATTACACAAAGATTGATTAATATTATATGTTCCAATAGAACATGGGATGGTGAATGCTCCTGGGTCCCTTTTCATTTCTAATGATGGTTTAAGAAAATTTAGGCTAAACTGATACACTATATCTTGGAGATCTTCCACAACCCAGTCGGCACCATTATTACTCTCAAAGTCATCATCACTACAAGTCAGCTTCTCGAATTCATCTTCGAGTGTCTCATCACAATAATATAATTCTTATTTGGATCATTAGTATCAGGAAAAAATTGTTCATCAGGTGGGGAATCACCGCTAGTGTTAATATCTAGACAATGAATCCGTGTTGGAGAATTCTGTATAGTGTCACTAGGAAATGCTCCTATTTGTCATTGGGCTATAGTGGTAGATATTTTCCCATACTGTTGCTCCAATTACTTAATAGTAGTTGAATGTGACTCAACCTTCTGGGTCAATCCTAAAATATCGGCCTTGAGTTCTTTAAGGCAAGTTTCCTCGCTCTCTTGACCTTTCAACAATTTAGTCAACATTGCTTCTATTCTTGATTTTTCATCTTTTCAACCAGGTGGAATGTATTTGTCTATATCATCATAGTTCCGACCTTGATTACCTTGCCCTTGGGCTCAAAAACCCAGTAACTAATGATCCATATACTTTTCCTCCTCCTCTAACTCAAACCCTAGAAGTTGCTCCATGTGCCCCTACTGCATTGACCTTTGCAAAATTTATTGTTGCAAATTGTTTGGCCAACTCACTAATATCTGTCCTTAATAGTGAAATTTCGTGAGCTACAACATCCTCAACTACTCTCCGCTCATCATGATGTGCTATAGAAATATAGTACTTTCAACAGTTAAAATGAGCAAACCGTGCAAGTTTATGAGGTTATTTTGGTAGTTATGATGCTTTTTGGGTATGTTTTGTATGAAATCATGTTTTTGATGCTAAGTTCATGAAAAATGTGAAAAAGGTGTTTTTGGATACCTTTTGGAGAAATTATTGATGTTTGGGACACTTTTTAGCTTGTTCGTGATCCATGCATGTTCAAGAATCAAAAAAGAGCTAAAAAATGACTCCCAACAGTTACCCAATCCAACCTATGGACCGCATATAGGACCTACGGGCCTTAAGTAAGAAAAACAAGTGGTTGAATTCCAAAATCCTGAGAGATGAACTTGCAGGATTTATTTCTCCCGCAACCTGCACCAGGTACCTGCACTCAGTGTCAGGGACACAGGTACTACCTATGCCTATGGTAGACCGCAAGTACAGACCGCATGTGGTCATCAACCTATATTTATCCTATTTAATTTTGGCTTTGGTTTTAGGGTTTCCTCATGTATTATAAATACCATTTATGTACTTTTTAGTAAGAGTTACACACTTTTGATATTCACAAATATATTTTGATTTCAAAATTCAATTTTGATCTTGAGATTATCTTGTATTAACTTCAATTAATCAATTTAGTTAAGTTTGTAGGTTTTCACACTTCTTATCACTTATTTCATCTATGCTTTCAATTATGAATGATATGGATTTGTTCACAAGCATAAGCGGCTAAAAATATAGTAACCAAAAAAATGGATTTTTGGATTCACTTCGAGTAAAGGATTTCCTCTACTTAGTGGGTCAGGCATACACCGACGTATGACCAACTAAGAACAAAAATAAAAATAAAACCCAAAAATTGCAACAACTTTAATTCACAAATCAATATTGTACTCCTCAGTAATAATGCCAAAATTTGGTGACGTCCAAGCTACACCTCCTCTCAGAAGATGATATCGCCACTGCTAAATATAGTAAGAGAATAAAGGTTGGAGTCAAATCCCAAAGGAATGTATGGACTCATGGCTCTCAGTTGTTGTAATCAATGGGTAGAATTGGAAAAGTAAATGGGGGGGGTTTTAAGTATCAATATCGAACTAATAGCGAATAACAACTTTGGTTGTAATCATTTGTAAGTCGGAACTAGGTGTGTGTACCCCCGACCTCTCAACTCCGTAGGCTTATCGAGATTTGTTGAACCATCCCGATACCTTACATGAAAAATCAATAACTTATGTAGCTTCTATAGTCTTTTGGATGAGTAGATGGATCTCACCATTTACCTTTTGAGTCTCAGGATATCGCCTTACTAACCCTTATCTTTATCCCATTTAACAATTACGTTTTGAGTCTCTAGTAATTAGATAAAATCTAACTAACTTACATAGATAATACCTAGAAGCGTGGATCGATAGTTAAAGTCCAAATTACTGTTGTCATTATCTTTTCCCAGTCACTACTCCTCTTTTGGAGTAAGTAGAAATAATCTAAGTGGGATCCTAATGTTTACAACTGCTAGAATAACTATTAAAGTGAATATAATATAATGCATGTATTGGTATTAGTTTAGAAAACCAAGAGCATTTACCCTACTCCATCAATTCGCCAGGGTTCCCACAATCCTAGATAAGGGTTTTTAGCATCTTATGCTTGTGAAGTAATCAACAACATCCATGATTGAAAGCATAAGATAAAACCATAATAAGAAGAATTAAATAACCCAAAATCATAACTGAATTAATCAACCAAAGTCAATACAAGAAAATTCCATGACCAAAATTGAATCTCGAAATCAAAATATATTTTTGAATATTAAAACTGTGTAAATCCTACTAAAAAACACATAAAGGGAACTTATAGTACATGAAGAAATCCTAAAACCAAAATCCAAATAAAATGGGAGAAAATAGGGTCGGTGACCACTTATGGTCTCTACTTTCCCCCTGTCTTTAGGTACAGGTGGCATTTGCTGTCAGCAGAGAGGGCGAAAGTGGTGACTGCAAGTTCCAGACCAAAAGTTTCCTGTAAGTCAGTTCTCGAGATTTTGGAATTCTGGTGCTTGGTTTTCCCACGTGCGTTCTATAAGTGCTACCTATGGTCCACAAATTGACTTAGCAAGTGCCGGGGGACATCGTTTTAGCTCTTCTTCAATTACCACTCATGGTTTGATCACGAACAAGCCAAAAAGTGCACTAAGCATCTATAATTGCTTTAACAAGTAGCCAAAAACACTTTTTTTTCTTGTTTTTCTAAAAATTAGCATCCAAAACATAATTTCCTGCAAAACATACCCAAAACACATCATATCTAACAAAACAATCTCATAAACTTGCATATTTTTTTCATTTTAAGCATTGAACGTGATATATTTCTATAGCACATCAACAGGCCAAGTAACGATTCACCTTACGAGCCGTAAGGTGTCTTGATGGGTCGTATGACCCAAACTATAGCCTGACCAATAAAGGATGCCTTTTTTATTTCCTTGGTTATGACTTGATCCCAATGAGTCATCACGACTCTGTACAAGTTGTAAGGTATCAATTGTAGGGTGCCCAATGTAATTACCCAAATTTTCTGCCTGGATTAAGACTACGACCTTACAAATGTTCTAAGGGTTATTTTTTCTTCAATTTTCTTGGTGATTAAGGCATGTATCTCTCTCCCTAAATTTTTACTTTCATTATGGCAGTAATTGGTCTACTATTGACATAGTTTTGAGGTTGGGTTTCGAATAATGGGTTGAGATTATTTTATTTAATTTGATTAAATACTTTTTGCATGATTGTTATGGGATAATTATATATGAATTGTTGATTTGTACACTCAGTGGGGGTGTATGGTAATGGTTAATGAAATTAAGGGTACAAGGATTCCCCCAAACTTGTAAACAATAAAAATAGGGGCACAAAGATTCCCCAAATAATTAGATTTTGGTATAGAAATTTGTAGAAGCCCCAACCCATACGCATAACTAGTTTTGAAATATGAATAATCATTTAGTTTGGCCTACTTCTCTTTAAACTAATGCACTGCATAAATGGCTAAATAATTAAGAATTATTTTGAAAAAACCTTGTGGGATACAAGGAATCCCCCAAGTTGATTTTAATAATGACTCCAGGGTACAAGGATTCCCCAAAGTAATAGCTTAATAACATTTTCTTGCACGCTATAGTTAGTATGATGATACCACTTGATATTGCCAAAATAAATGACTCCTTTATTTAATGAATGAGTTATGTGCTAAATGTTTTAATTAGGCTTAAAAGAGGTTGTGTAGTTTGCCATGAACTGGAGGTCCCGAGAGGACAAATATTGAAAACCACATTTTCCAGCACGGGGGTCTAAATAACCATGTGTTCAAGTCACCCGTGATGCATGACAAGGTGGTTTGAGTCCCCTGAGCATATATGTTATGATTATTCTTTGGTTCATGCGGCTACACATACTGGGGACTGACTAGGGGGTGAGAGTTGGTCCCATATAGCCCGTGGGTAGTTTTATGATGGTTAATGATAGGATCTAAATGACCATCATAGCTTTTGATTACATTATTTGAGGCCAACACTTGAAGATTCAAGCTTTGGTCACCTCTAGGACTCAAGAGCATGGATGGAGGACCCATTTTGGACACTCAAGAGAGTAATTCCGTGTATGGAGGGTTTCTTGGAGGCGTGAATAATGACTATCCGAGATAACAAGTGTTGAAATGTTTTGTAGAGGCTTACACACTCCACAACACACCAAGACCTCCCCTTTGTTCCCTTTTCATTAAGGGTGCTTTGGATATTTTCCTTATGTAATAGTTTAACCTATAAATAAATAACTTAGGTCATATTTCATTCCTTACTTTTTGAAGATGAATGATTGAAAGAACTCATCTATTAAGGTAGAGTAGCACTTAATGTGGAATCACTAGTGTTGCATTCTGGATAGAAATATTGGTGCTTGAGTGGTGGATTTCCTCTTGTGTCTACGTAAGAGTGTAGTTTTACGATTTTAAGTCTAGGGTTTCTAGGATTTGGTACATCCTCTAGTTCTTACTTTTTGTAATAGCATATGTCTCACTATCACAGTTGTTGTATTTGTTTCTTATGTTCTCGATTTGGTGTTGCTACCATAGCATAGTTTCAATCTTGTTATTGTGTGTTTCCATCTTGTTATCATGTGTTGGTGGTTGTTCTGTATCATTCGGTATCAGAGCAAGGATTGATTTCATTTCTACAAAATTGATCTTGGGCTTGTTAACTCAAAATCACAAAAAAAGAGGTGGTGAAAAAACATAAATCCAAAAAGAAACATTTTGTCCCATTTTTCGTCTTTGTCCAAACTTTTTAACTTAGATTTAGAAGTTTTTTATGTTTTGATTGTTTCTAGTGTTAGCCCCTTCTTCACTAACAGTAATTGAGTCTAGATCAAAATTTTGAGCCATTTTTGAGTTGTTCTCGGAATTTAAAGGTTACTGTTTTTTGAGGATTGGAGGCTGGAAAATGTGTTGTTGATGTTATTATTGAATATGTGGGTTTGAAAATGTCTTGTTGCTGTTATGGAGTTCAACATGAGATAAAATAAACAAAAATCATTCAATTTGGAGCTCATTTGGTTTGGCTTCCATTCTTGAATGTACTTGTTGTTCTTCATGTTGTATTGAAGAAGAATCCTCAAAGGAGGTTGTTTGATCTAAAAATCAATTGAAAGAAAGAGTGGACTTTGTTTGTCTTGGAAATATTTTCAAGAAAACACAAAAGAAGAAAGTAGACAATAGGTCTTTCAAAAATCCTTATTCCCAAAAAGGAGAAAGGGCATTTTTCAAGGTTGACAAAAGAGGAAAGGAGACAAGACCCTCAAAAAGATTGTCTTGCGAAAAAGGTGCAAGAAAATCAAAGCCTTTTAAATTTTGAAAAAGGGCTCCAAAGTCTTGTTTGGCCTACTATAGCCAAAAATCCATTCTCCCAAATTGGAGATTGAATATTTGAGTTGATTTTTTTTCTAATTTCAACAACTCCCGATGCTCAATCCAAGGCTGCCATAGGGCTGCCACATCACCACTCACTAAAAATGACCTAAGGCTCAAAATTTTAGATTTCTTAGCTTTTTTTTCTCGTTCCTTTAGTTTCATTTGTTGGTTCTAGTACTAATTTATAAGTTAGTAATCACTTACTAGATTGTAAGTTGGTTTTGAGTCTATTTCTTCATGTTTGCGTTCCTTATGTGCTTTTTATATTTTTGATTCATTGTAAGTCCTTCGCTCAAGTCTGAACAAGATTTTATTTGAGTCTTTTTAATTGAAATCCACTACGGACAAGAGTAAAACTCACCCCTTAATTACTCGCAAAGTAGAAGCCAACTTACAACACTTGTAAGATCAAGTGTGAGGTATCCAAAGAGGGGAGAGTGTGAAAATACATTTGAGCTAACTATTTTGCTGTTTTTCTTTGTTGTTGTATTTTCTTAGGCACTATCAACAAAAATGTTGGTAAAGCTATCTTGGCCTCTATCGAAGCTCTCAACTGTAAGTGTGAAAGGATACACACATATTTGTTATCAATAAATGGAAGATTGGGTTGCATGGGAGGTCAAAAGAACTCCAACGATTCCTTTCCAATGGAACAAGTGGGCTACTAAGGCACATAACAAAGTAAAGGCCATATCTCATATGAGCTACAAGGTAAAACTGTTATCTCCTACACTCCTACACACGTAAAATATTGTGATATGGCTAGTAGTAACCAAGTGTATGTAGTTGGTGGTTTGCTTAGAAGAGAATTGCATGAGTCTCCCCTTTATGATACTCTTGGTATTTCTAGGTTTCATGAAGACCGAACTCTTGTTGTAGGTACGCAAGCACTAGTTGATCCTATAGATGACAAAATTGATTCTTCTCGTAAGAATGATTTGTGTCCACCTAGTGCTAGCACTTATAACTTGAATATGGCCCTATTGCCGACTGATAAGAGTATTCACACATTAGTTGACCCTTGTGAAAACCAAGATGAGTCTATGTTGGTATATGAGTAGCCAACAACTAGTGAGGGTGTGTATAATGATCAACTTACTCATGAACGTATCCACTACTTAAGAATGTGTATGCTATGTTTGATGAGCCTCAAGTTAGTGATCATATTAATAGAGTTGATCATGAGATTGGTGATAATTCTTTGAGCATGTTGTGTGATGAAAGGCTTGTTTTTGCTCATAAAAATCATGAGAATGGCCAATCAGGTCAGAATTGTGTTTGTTCTTGTGAAGGTGGTTTTGATTGTGATCCCTTTGTTCCCTGTGGTGGGTTGTATCTATGTGAAGATTTCTCATTTAAAGAGAAGGTGAAATTTTCTTATAGTTTCCATCTACTTTTTTTTGTGTGTTCCCTATGATAAGAATATTAATGGTGATGAATTTGAAACTAGTGAATACATGTATAAGGACACCATACTTTGAGTTGAATTATGTGACACCTTTCTCTACCCTATTCTTGCTCATGATATTACTAATGGTAGTATAGAGGGTATGCCTAATTTTGGGGATGACATCATAAGGGAAATTGGGTATTGCCGAGACCTAGGTCCTTGGATACTTCACCCATTTGACCCCAGTGACCTCTTGGGACGTGGTGATTATTGTACATCTGACTTGATGCTTGGTCAAGAATACAAGCAATATTTGATTTTGGATGTTGTTCTCCTTCCCCATGATGGAAAGTCATTTTTGTCAATTTACAACCCACTTGATAGACCCAAGTTGTGCATGAGGGGGATTTCCAACATGGTTAAGTGCTCTCTTAGAGTGTATCCTAACCATTTCCATTGTGACATTTGCACTAATATTTTCACTTTTAAAATAAAGGATTCATGGTTATATTTCAAGTGTGTACCACCTAGGAATTATGATGTTATTTGTTACACTAACCCTAACCCTCATGCCATAAGGATATTGTTCTTGTTTTCCTTTTCTTTGGTCTTGCAAGGTATAGTTTCAAGGTCGAACAATTTTCAATAAGGGGAGGATGATACGATCCAAACAACCATTATAGCTTTTGATCACATCATTGGAGGCCAATACTGGAAGATTCAAGCTTTGGTCACTTCGAGGAACAAGAGCATGCATGTAGGACCCATTTTAGACATTCAAGAGAGCAATTACATGTGTGGAGGGTCTCTTTTAGGTATGGAATAATGACTACCTGAGAGCACAAGTGTTGAAGTGTTTCAAAGAGATTTATACACTCCAAAACACACCAAGACCGCCTTTTTGTTCCCTTTTCATTAAGGGTGTTTTGGACATTTTCCTTATGTAATAGTTTGGCCTATAAATAGTTCCTTAGGTCATTTTTCATTCCTTAGTTTTTGAAGATGAATGATTGAAGAACTCATCTCTTGAGAGAGAGTGTGAAATTTGTAACTAGGGTAGCATTTAGTGTGGAATCACTAATGTTGCATTTTGGTTAAAAATATTAGTTCTTGAGTGGTGGATTCCTTTTTGTGTCTACGTAAGAGTGTGGTGTTACTATTGTAAGTCATAGGGGTTCTAGGATTTGATACATGCTTTACTTTATACTTCTTGTAATAGTGTATGTACTATCTATTTTACTTTATCACATTTGTTTTATTTGTTTCTTGTACTCTCGGTTTGATATTGCTGCCATAGCTTAGTTGTCATTTTGTTATTGTGTGTTTCCATCTTGTTATCATGTGTTGCCAGCTGTTCTGTATCAGTCAAGCTACATAGTCTAGGCTAATGTTTTAAAGTTCATGCTAAATCTTGTTTCCTCTCACAGTATCTTCTATTTATATGTTTATGTATGGATGTTTACATATGCATTGATTTTGAATTGGAATTAGATTGATTTTGTTTCATTAAAGGCTTTGTGGATTACTGTGGATTGGGATGACGTTGATATTCTTATATTTTTTTTTGAGTTGCCTATCTTGTTATATGTTTGAAACTTAGTTTATCTTGTAATATATTCGAAATTCATTCACTGTTAGCTATATTATGTTCTGTTTAGATAGGTAAAGTGGGTGGTCACAGGTCCATCGCCGACTTGAGAACCCATCACGGCTAGGCCCTAATTTCGATTGTAATAAGCTTGATAGTCATATAATGCGTTGTGTACGAGAAAAGAATAGGAATCATGTCATTTAGATATGTATTAAATGTGTACCAGAAGATCACATTCAATTTATCTTCTCGACATTATTTGGAAAAGTTATTACTCTCTTTACCCATCCATATGTCTATCGAATACAGGTAGTTGAGCAATGTGTCTTATTCTTATCCATTTGCTGTAGTAATTTTGTTTGATATTTTACTATTATTCCTTGATAGTTCAGAGTGCATTGGAACACTGTATCAGTCCAAAAACTCAAAGCAAAGTGATGGAAGAAATAATGGCATATGTAAGTATGTAGCACACGATCAATATAGTAATATGTTGTTTAGGTATGGAATACTCACTAATCAACATGTTTTTTTTAAAAGCTAAAGCTTATTAATATAGTACCAAGATGGTACCGAAACCATTACAGGACAAAGCTAGGAGTGCACATAAATACCAAAAAGCCAGATCGAATCGAATTAATTTGTTTTTTTTAGTTTCAATTTTTGGTTAAGTTTCGATTTATTATTCTTTGATTGAGTTCTGTCTCTTTGATGGGCAGCTACAGATTAAGTCAACAATTACATAGAAATTGAACTGAAAATTCACTTTAAATGTCTAGGTTGTATTCCTAAGTGTATCAGGTGATTTTGCTTGAATCTTGGGTTAGTAATGCTTATTAATGTTTTCTCACTTGATACTTCCGATGGTGTCAATTATTTTAAGAAGTTGAGTGATCAACTAATGTACACTATCTTTCTTCTAACACTTGTGCTATATGAATCCGGAAGTAGAGATTGAATTAGAGGAGAGATCAAATTAACTAAAATGGGCAACTTAGGGAGATTTCATATTATGTTTAATTATATAATCAAAACAAAAGATCCGTATAAAAATTAGTTAAAATAGAAGTGTTCTGAAGGAAATCTATTAAGATAAAACTATTTCTTCAACTCTTACATAGATTGGTAAACATGAAAAAAATCAAAATAATAATAAATTCAATTTGATAGAGGATGTGCTATTTTTTTTCTTTTTTTTCTTATGAAACATGGATTAGAACAATATTAGTGAATCAAAATACTAAATCAAAACAAATAACAATGAAGAAGTATACGCAAGGAGCTGCCAAAATGTCCAAGGAGTAGTTTGTTATCTTGTGATGAACAATGCACCTTAAAATATTCTTTAAGTATTCAAACGTTGTTATGAAATCATCAACTAAGATCAAAACATGATGTTTTTTGTAAGATTATCACATGTGATAGCTTATTATAATAAAGGTATATGCATACATGTATCAGACATAGAAAATGTAATAAATAAAAGTGGTCAGGTTCCACAACTATTAACACTTCCAGGGGTGATCTCAGGACCCCATTATGAATGCAGACCACGATCCATCTTTCGTTTTGTGAATTCAAAGAAAAGATCACAATTGTGATAGCCAATAAATTTAGCCTTCACGAACACGACCAATATCATTGCAATCTTAATAGCCATTTACCTTGGCTTTACAACAACGGCCAAGGTCCTAGCTAATGTGAAGGTCATTTTTGTCCTTCACCAGCTGAAGCGTGCACCAATAGATTTGTCTAAGTGCCAAATCTCTAATTGAACTCTTAGGATTCATTTAAAATCTCATGAATGCAAACAAACTATACTATCGTTCTAAGTTCGACTTTCAAGACTTAATAGCACAATCAATATTTCTATCTTGGGTTATTTTGATGAAACATGGGTCCCTAACCTAGTGGGTGTTTTAATAAAAATCCACCCAATAGCCCAAGATGACCTCGATATCCTTGAACAAAAAACAAAGTTCCTCTTATCATACAATTGATGTTTTAGAGTTGATGAAACTATTGGAATTTGCATATGAGATAATGAACCCAAATTTTTAACCTGATGCCCAATTCTTAACAACAAAACCTTCAAAATAAGGATTTGGCTCTAAAAATGAAACAAACTACTTGGTAATTAGACTGTCAACTTTGATAAGTAATAAATCACTTGGGACAGGTATGGGAAAGCTCTAAAAGACAAAATAGATTAAAAATATAAAAAATAACCTAGAGGTTCATTATAGTTAAATACATGAATGCATATTTAATGTATTGCACTTTTTGTTTAAAGGGTCTAGTTAATTTGTAAGTGAGTTGATAGAGTCAATTGTGGTCTTTTAGTAGATTTTTTAAATAGGTATAATTTGTTATTCATGAATGAACAATAGCTTGACTATGAGTGGTGATCTTAGGCATATATATACTCTCGCTTGTCGTGTTTTACCCATAGAATGCCTCGTTTGGTTAAAATAGGGGGAGATATCTTCATGTAACTAATTTTTATTATTACATCCCTGCTCAACGATGTAGTTATGATGTCAATTTAGGTAGATGATTAGATGTTTGAAAGACCATAATGATATTATCAACCCTCTGAATCAATACCACACAGACAACTTAGCTAATGAGAGAGCATTTATACTTGATTGCGAAACATTCCTTAGCCCTAAAATATTCTTTCAAATTGAAAACAACATTGTTGATTGTTTTAGTGCTTTAATTATTCATTATTTGTACATTTAGAAGGACCATACACCACATCTTATGTGGTTATTAAAACACGTGTCTGAAGTAGTATTATCAATTGAATCGGGAAAACTATAAGAAAAAAAGTCCTTGTGTTTTGATATTCGGCTTGAAAGAGCTTCTATATTACTTGCACAATCACGTTCACTTACATGTCTGGTAGACCGCAACATTTTGTTATTAATATTTTATAGAGTACCAATTTTATATAACATATAGGTTAGTGCTTGTAAATTTTAAATTTTAATATTTTTAATCTTCCTTCTCATATTTCTCGATCATCTTCTCCAAATGTCTATAGTCAATTATTGCTATACTTATTTTATTCTAAAACATATATTGAGTGATTAAGCAGTCTTTGTAAAATATGTTTAATTCACGTGATGTTTTGCGCTAATAATGAATCTTAATCTCTATTAACTAGTATATTGTTAATTGAATTTACTTGGAGACTGTGCCATTGTTTAATTGTATTATGTTGGAACAAATTAATTATTTATTCTTTTAAATTTTTTCCTAGTATATAAAATGCAGTTTATATACTTTATATCTCCAATATTAAACAAATAAAAAAGTTCTCGAAAAAACATAACTGAAACCCTACTTTTGCCTATAGTCAATGACGATCACCACAGCTGTACCGGCCATTGGGAATTCTCTATTGGAGGATACTCATTCCTTCACACCAAGTACAAATCATGGGACAAAATTAAGTATGAATTATGTAGAACAACTCCACCCATCCAAATCTAAGCATTCCGCTTTGCCAATGAAGCCAATCACGTATGTGTATGGTAGACCAAGGGTAGTTTAAAAAAAGACAAGATAAGTCAGATGATTGTTAATCAGGATTTGGAATTTTTTGTACCAGACATTCAAGAATTGAGAAATCTAATTCCAAAACAATGCAAACTAAAGGGTGATGTTAATATTGGTCTTTTGAGTAATAGATATGTTTTAATCAAGGCCTCCAGGATGGAGGATTATTTAAATTTATTATCTAAACTAGTATTTTATATTGCTCATTATAATTTGAAGTACAGAATGAGAAAACTTAAGTAGGACCCTCTTTTTTATCCCTAGGAAGAAACGACAATTGCAATTGCATGGATATCACTGCCATCCTTACCCCTTATTTGTTTAGGAAAAGAGAAAATCTTCTCAATTGCATATATAGTTGGTAAACCATTACAGGTGGACATGGAAATAAGTGATAAGATTAGACCCAACTTTGCTAGAGTTAAAGTTGAGGTAAATCGTTTAGGTGATTTCTCTAAAAGAGTGAATATGGGAATCAGAAGAAAATCATGAGAAATAGTTGCAAAGTTAATCACCGTAAAGTATGACTACCTTTAAGCTGTAGGTCCACAATGAGAAAGAACGTTTTGTCTTGCTCTTGGAATTATATCCAGTATCGTCAGTTGAGAGGAAGGGGGAATCAAAAGAGGCAGAAAAGGAATAGCAAGGAAACAAAGAAGTAATGCAACAAGCAGAAGTTAAAAAAGATAATAAGAATAAAGAGATAATAATGAAGTCTCATAAGACTAACCATCAATTTCAACATCAAAGGCAAAGAAGTGGAGCAAGAAAAGGTAGAGGCCGATATAAAGAATGTATAATTCAAAGGTAGAATCAAAGATAAAGACAAAAAGATAATTGGCTGGAGACAAAGATTAAGTCTAATGTTCTTGATATTGATGATGACATGGAGAAAAATCATAAAAATATAGGTAGTAAGGACCACAATAACAGAGAAGACAAAACAAAGAAGGTTAGTACAAAAAGTGGGTGGAAGATGTTTTTAAGCAAAATATGGAGAAGAATAGTGATCCTAAAGACGTTATGGTCACACATACCTCAGATAAAAGGGAGAAGATAAAAGGCCAAGTTAATATAATGGGTTGTATAGAGAAGCTGCATGACAATAGTCAAGAAGAGGGAAAAATAGATAATAAAAACTGTGGAGAGGAAGCATAACAAAGAGAAGGCACTAGACAAATAGGAGTAATAGGTAACCATAAAGCAATCAGCAGCTATAGGCACAAATAATGACATACTAAAAGAGAATAAGGTCACTAATTGAGGGGAAGAAAAAGTTAATCAATAAGAAGAAATTCATCTCCAAAAGAGCCGGATATAATTGGGAATAGGAATATTGAGCCTTTTAATAAAGGTAGCATTAAAGATAGTTCTCAAATTTAAAAAAGAGATAAGGAGGGAATCAGAGACTATAAGGAAGATAATGACATGCAGGAAAACATAAAATAAGCGAGTGAAAGAGGTAACCTATCTCTTAGGCATACACAAGAGTTTAAAAGTGGGAAAATAAAAGGTAGAACCTCAACAAATAAGGGTACACAAATTCAATCAAGGAGCAGCTCAGCAAAGCAATCACAATCAACGTAATGGTGGACAATATATTATTTTGGAACATTAGATTAGTACAATCTCAAGACTCTTTTAAGAGAGTAATTAATTTTAAGAAGAGACATCATTGTTCTAATATTTCCCTTATGGTACGTTTTCTAGGGCCACATGAATAAGAGGAATATAGGAGAAATATCAGTTTGGAAAATGTAGTTGTAAATTTCTCTAGTAACCTTATAGTTAGGATGTCGTTCTACATCTGCGACGGAAATAACTAAGAGTTAGTTAACTCTTTATAGTTTAAGAAGGTTTAAATAAGTGTTTGTATATTCCTTTTAATGTGTTTTTATTAAAGGACATAGGTGTTTAAGAATATAGATTGGAAAGGGGTTATATTGGTAGACTCTATCAATAATTAACAATTGAATTTACTCATATTTCTAACTTCAAAAGGGTGGTCATAACCTTAATCTATGCTTGATGTAGTGCTTTAGAGATATTAGAACTTTGGGAATAATTATAAAGATTGGCAGATGAAGTAATTGTGCCCTAGATAGTAGGAGGGAATTTCATGTGATTCTGGATCAATCAGAGAAACTTGAAGGTTTACTTGTCACTCATCAAGAAACTATGGAATTTTCTCAATCTATTAATAACTTATCCTTAAGAGAGATCAAATTTATAGGGAGTTTATACACTTGATGGAATGGAATAATTAAGAATGAAAGTGTTTTTAAGAGACTTGACAGTGTTTTTGGTAATACTGGTTTTTGCTAGGAGTTAGCATAAAGTGAAGCCCAACATATAATTAGTGTTGGGTCGAATCATGCTCCATAAATATTATGTGTAGATCCTTGCAGGTCCCTATTATAAAACCTTTTAGATTTATTAACTTCTATACCAAACATCATTCATATAAAGGAGCGCTGGAAAAGGTGGAGTAGGAAATAGAAGATCACCTTTTTTGTTTTTAATGAAAAATTAATGAATTAAATAAAGCTTAATCTTTATTAATAAACACACATATGGAGACTTGTTCTAAGACTTTGCCACCTTGGAAGATTTGGTAAGAATGAAGGACATACAACTAGAAATTAATCCTTTTGAAGAATATAAAGAAGAACTTAAAAAGGAGGAAGCAGAGCTACAAAAATTCAAGAGGATAAAGGACTACTGGACATAGACAGCTAGCATGCAATGGTTCAAAAATGGAAATAGGAACATCAAGTTTTTCATGCATATGTAAGAGGAAGAATAAAGAAATTACTGATTCAAAAAATAGAGAATGAACAAGGAGACACTTTTGAGAATTGGCAAGATATTGGAGAGGAGGCCGTTAGTGTTTTCTAAGAGCAATTTAAGGAGAGAAATTCTCCAAAAAGTTACTGAATGGTGGAAATTATTCCTACTATACTTGTTCATGTACAATCTTATGTTTTGTTTCCATCTAGAAGAGGACTAAAGTAGGGGGATCCCCTATCTTCCACATTGTCTATAGTGGTAGCTGAGTAATGGCAAGAGGTCTCAATAACCTAAAGGAGGACGAAAAATTTATTAGATTTGGGATACAAAAATAGTTTGAGAACATTAATCATTTATCACATGTTAATGACACTACTCTATTTTATTCAAGAAAGAGAAAGTTAGTAAAGAAGAGAATGAAAATTTTGATGGAATATGAGAAAGTGTCAGGACAGCTAGTTAACTTTTTATAGAGATTTTTATACCTTCATGAAAAGGTTCCAATTATGGTGAGACATAGATTATAAAGAACAACTGGAATTGGCCAAGGAACTTTCCCTTTTACTTATCTAGGATGCCCCATCTTCTATAGAAGAAAGTTTATTTTTAAAGTTTAATAAAGAAAGTTATGGGAAGAATGATGTTATGGAAAAATAAATTGCCTACGTATGGAGGGTGGTATACTCTGGAAAATCATGTGCTTCAATAAATGCCCTTATACCCAATGTCTGCCATGAATCCACCTAAAGAGGTAATTGATCAGATACATAAGATAATGGCTAAGTTTATTGGGGTAGAACAGGAGTATTAAAAGGCAAGCACTGATGTCTTCCATGCACCAACCTAAAGTGGTAATTGATCAGATACACAAAATCATGGATAATATTTTTGGGGTAGAAGAGGAGGATTAAAAGGTAAGCATTGGGTTGCTTGGAACTTACTCTACTTGTCCGAAGAGAAGGGGAGACTAGTTTTAGATCATTACATTATGTGGAAGATGCTTTTTTTTTTTGCAAAATTATGGTGGAATATTAGAACACCAATTAATTCATTATAAAGTGCTTTCATGTGGAACCAGTATCACAAAAAATTGCATCCTATTATAGAACAAGGATCAAGTGTTTCTCATGTTTGGAGAAAGATGATTGAGGTGAGGTAAGAAGTGGAACATAATGTTTGGTTGCAAGTAAAGTCAAGAAATTCTATTTTTTGGTTTGACAATTTGAAAATATGAGGTGCTTTATACTTTATTGATAAAAAGGGACAAAGTGAAATTGAAATTGAGGTTAGATACTTTGTGTAAGAAGAAGGCTAAGATAGAGATAAACCAAAGTAGTGTATCACATTAGAAATGATGTATCACATTTGTGACAATATATCTCATCCCAAGAATGGAAAGTAGTAATATGAAGCATGGTTGATGAGGAATTCTAATAGATGGTTTTAAGTTAAATCAGGTTGGGAAATAATCAGGACAAGAAATGATGTACAGGGTGACTATACATAAATATTGAGTAAGGGTATACATTTAAAATCAACTTCTTTTATGGAGGGAATGGAAAGGAAGAATATACATCGATGATAATCTATAGTGGATGAGAATAAGTTTGGTGTCAAGATGTTGGTGTTGTAAGGAATATAACCAAGAGATAATGATATAGCTTTTTTTAACTGGTACCATAGCCAAAAGTCTATGGAATCATTTTGCTACTTATGTAGGTTTGAAGATTGAAGGCTCAAACTTACCTTAGTTTATCAGAACTTAGTAGATTTATAGAACCAACAGTAAATTGCAGTAAGTCTATAAGTTTATTCTAGCTATAATGTTCTAAGAGTTATGGAAGAGAAGGAACAAAAGGAAGCATGGTGGAGATATTATCTTGGACCCGATGGCGCAACATGTGAAGACATATGTGTTTTTCAGATGATGAAGATTTAGTATCCTTGGTTTGGAATGAAAGAAGCTACATAGAGTAAGATGATTACCACTCTAGGGAGATATAAACCTAAACTACATCATTATGTAGTCAAATGGGATTACCATTATTTGGTGCTATTAAGTTCAATACATATGGCTTGAGTAAAGGAAATCTTGGCTCAAGTTCTTACGGTTTGTGCTTCCGTGATTATGAAGGTGACCTAGCTTATTCACAGATAGAAACTATTGTTATATCTACAAACATAAATACTAAAGCAAAAACAATTCTTGAATCTTTTAATGTTACGCCAAGCATGGAATATTAAGAGAAAATCTTGGAAACTGATTCTTTGGATACATTACAAATTATATATTAAATTTGGTCTGTACCATGGGAGATTACAGAAATGGTGCAGGAGATTAAATAGGAGGTGTCTAAGGAAAGAATCAATATGAAACATATTTTCAGAGAAGGAAATCAACTAGCAGACTACTTAGTTAATTTTCCACATGAGGTAAACATCAAAAAACAATTTTAGGGCTTTGTAGATTCACTAGTAAAAGGGAGAAAAATACTCAACAATGAAAAGTCGAAGATAAAAATAAAAAAGATTAGCAAACAGAAATATTAAACCACAACAATCATTAAATTTGATCAGAACTAACATGCAGAAGAACAAAGTAAGGAGCAATAACCTAGGCTATAGTAGCAGAGATAATTACAGAAAAGTATGCCGGATATACACGAACATTAAAGCTGTTACAAAAAGTTCGTTTATCTATGTTGGCACACAAAAAGTTTCACAAAAAACTAATGATTTTGGCGCCAGATGTGGCCTTCTCTTAAGAAGGTTAGCTTGAAGCCTACAACTAAAGAGGCAAAATATTCTCTATTCCATTGTACAACTGAAAAAAAAAAGAATATGTGGAATAAAAGGTAATAAAGGTAAAAGAGGAATGAAAGGCCATAAGGAGGAGACCTTACAGTTGGGAATGATGGGAGACCTGAGAACTCTAAATGACAGCTTTCTTAAACTCTACATATCAATGGCAAAACCTCAAATACCTATTTAAAAATAGTGTCAACAAGAAATGATATGGAGATTACAATATTTAAAATCAACATAATACCTTAGTATAGTAAAGATCCTTGTAAAAGAACAAAGATTGATCGAGGAAGAGGATTCAAGTTTTGAATAACCCACAGAATGAGGTAGAGAAATTACAAGTAACAACGACAACCAGGTGGGAACATTTTGGGATTTATGCAGAATATGGAAAGACAAGGAGTGAGTAAGAGTATAGTGGACGATTGTTATTACAACCATCCGAATCATTTTATTAGTAGGCTGGGCAACTCATTTCGTAGATTTTATTTTATTTTGCTATATTAGTTTTTTAGCCCAAGGCCGGACTTTTTAGGCTTTGGTTTTAATTAATAAAATGGCTTAACATCCACCAAAATTTATATAAAAAATAGTCTAGATACTTTATCTTAGATATAAATTAGTTTTATAAAAATTATATATATATATATATATATATATATATATATATATTCCTGAATATCTTCACCATGACATTATATGATTATCAACCGCATTTTAACATCTAAAATTTCATTCATCATGTGTCAATTATAATTTTATCTAAACATGATCAAGTTGTATGTGAAATACATTAGTTGAAATGATGCATCATACCTTATTCAAAAAAAATTATAAATACCAATAAGGTGACTAGAAAGAACCTTGTCTCTTTCCTCCAGAGTTATAAAATAATATGATTATTACTCAATAGATTGATATATAACTTCACTCTAAAATTGTTTTGAATGAGAATAATCAGAGAAGTTATATAAAAATTCAAACAACAATTTAATATTAGTACTATGAAGGTAGCAATAAATCTGGAAAAAGATTTTATAGAAGCAAAAGATGAAGAGCCATATAAAGACAAAAATAAGTCCAGAACCTAAAGGAATGTTGAAAAATGGTCAAAGATATAAATATCTATAAGAGTGAAATTAAAATAACCTGTATAGTGAAATTTAGATTTTTATGTATTTTGATAATTATATCCTTCCATGTAGTAGTATTTTATTATATGTGGTCTACCGAAGTAGGTGATGTGGTTTCTAAAGCATTTGGTTGTGTTTTATGTGATTTTTTCATTTAGGAAAATTTTGAAGCTAGTAGGTTAACTTTAGTCAATATTTGACGATTTTGATATTATATGAGAATTTTGTCAATTTTATCATCTCCGAACGTCGATTTTGGATTAGTAATGTTGTTGGTTCGGTTTTTGAGGTGTTTGGGAAAGTTTTTAGTAGTTGGTTGTAAGTTTTGAATGTTAAGGCCTAGATTTGACTTCAGTCAGCATCTATTGATAAAAACCTATATTCAGAATTTTCACTTTCCTATTGAGTTGAGAATGTTGAATTTGACTAAGTAGCATAGTTGGATATTATTGATGGGTTTCTAAATACATTTTGAGGATCCATTTTGGGAGTTTCTAATCCATTTTAATAACTGGCTTCAGCTCTGGTGCAGTTACTTTAACTGTCTTGGAGCACCTTTTGCAAAATTGCATTACTGGACTATTGTCCGCTGTTTATTAAGCTAGAGAAGTTAGGGTAGCCTTCATGAGCAATTTATTGTTTGCATTGGTGGAGCCATTGATGCGACTCATAGTATCTCTTGTGGGACAAGGGCCACTTTTATAAAAGTTTAGCTGCTTCAAATATGCTTCACCTATAATAGCTTGTGTGTAAAGGCCTTTGTGCATCGTACGACTCATTTTTTCTTGATTCATACAAAAAACATACGAGTAGTATATTGTCTTTGTATCCAAGATAATATGAGGTGGCTTACATTTGTTTTAGGTATGACTCAACCCTTAGAGTCATGAGATCATTATACGGGTTGTATAAAGATGAGTCGTAAGGTTAGCAACCTAAGTTCTCTAAGTTTCTATACAAGTTATGAGTGGAGGACTACAAGTCATATGGTGATGTTAATAGTCACAAGCTTAGACTTGTATGTTTACCAGTGAATACCATCTTTAATCCTGCAAAGCATACGAGTCACGAGGCTAACTCATAACTTCACCATACGAGTTGTATGGTTGACTCATGTTGAATGATTACCAATTTCTATAATGTTTAGTTAAAGGGACTTTTGGTCCTTTCCCCTCTATTAACTCCCAAACAACGACTTATAACCTAAAAAAGAGAATACTTTTTATCCACTTTCAATCAATTAACAACACTTTTCTCCTCTCATATTCAAGAACATCAAGTTTAGAGTATTCTCATCAAGACATCGTCTAAGTCTAGAAAATTCAAGCCTTCTTCATAAGTAAAGAAATTCAAGGTATGTGGGGTTTATGAACTAAGTTATTCTTTCAGCCTTGAGCGAAAAATCATTATTTTAAGATTGAATTTACTTTTTTCAAATTATGGTTCAAATCCAAATAACCATATTCTTGAAGTATGACATTACCATGTGCTAGAAAACTTTAAGTATATCAAGGTCTACATATACTCATGTTTTGACATGTAAAATCTATATTGTGATTTGAAATTCATTTTTTGACTGGGATATTGTTAAAATATTTCAAGGTGATTATTGAACATAATGTTTTGCTGTAAATTTCTATGAAACAAAGCATGAATTATAAGACCTAAGTACAAGTATTGAGTTTACAACAAGTTTATGCCCTTAAGTTTCATTGATATGTTCGACAATATGATTTAAACAAAAGCTTGATCTTTTGATCTAAGGATAAGACATGAAACAATAATTGTTTATGTTGATTGTTATTTAAGGTAAGGAAAAGCATAATTAGTTTTCATTCTATAAAACCTTATGCTATTTTAAGGTGGATTTCTTAAGTATGAGCATATATGTATTATTGGAGTTGTATTTAGCACCTGGAAGGGAATGCAGATGAGTGTACCCTAAATTTCTAGAAACTACAAACCGTTGTAGGTTAAGATTTTTTTCAATATGGATGAAGTATAATGATAACTTAAGTTAAGGTTCTAATCTAATGGCAAGTGTAGAATAGATCTCCCAAACATGGGCAAGACGTTGGACTCCATAATATTTCACTTGGTTTATTTTGGTTAGAAGAATCTCACATAACAAAGACTAAAAGTAAAGATTTTAGAAAGTAATTTTTATGGCTCACTAAGTTTACTATTATATTTCATTATCCATGTTTTATAATTTTTAAATTATCATTTATACTTAGGCCCATGATGATTCATTGACACTTAGCATGCATCCGTTGAAAGTGCACTTGCATATATATATTCAGTTCTTGTTTTACATATGCATTCATCCCCACACAGTACATTTTAGAAGTACTGACCCACATATATGTCTATGTGCTACATTGTCTTATAATGATGGTTATAGTGCTTATTTCAAGCAACATGATTGACTATGGTCATCACCACCTACATCGTGACTTTTGGTGAGTCCTCATAGCCCAAGGACCCATCCTATTAAAATTTTATTCATTGATGCAAGTATTCTAGTATTTGATTTCTAATTAAGTTCAGGTCAACTGGGGCCTGTCCCAGTGGATCTCTAGTTAGATATAGAGGCTTGTCAGACTGTTTATGTTGTAAGTTCAAGAAGTTTACTTATGGTTCCAAAATTTAGGGATTCGTATTAAGATATGGAATGATTTATCTTCCTTTCCTATACATGTTATCTTACTTGTATTGTGAGTTTCTATCTTAATAGATATCATGGGTTAGCTTAAAGTTATTCATTGTCTTGAGAATCATGTGATATCCATGGGTAAATTTGGGGTGTTACAAACTTGGTACAAAGCCTACTATTTAAAGAGTCCTAAGGAGTAGGGTAAGTAGTGATAGGTAGAGTCTTGATCATGAATGTGAAGTGCGCAATATATTTTAGCAGAAGTCTATAGAACGTGTTAGAAATCATAATCTTCTTCATGATATATCGTGCTTATGGTTGTGTTTATCTAAGTTAGATCATGCATTTATGTGACAGAATATGCCTCTTCGCAGAGTCAATGCAAGCAGAAACGTTGATTAACAACCCCTACGCACCGATCGTCTGAATGAGAATGTGTCTCATGCTGAATTTTGATCTACCTTTCAAGCATTGGCCCAAGTTGTTAATTGCAATGTTCAAGGAAACCAACAGGTAGATATCCCACTTTAACAAAATGATAACCTAGCTGCATCCCGGATTCGAGAGTTTATGAAGATGAATCCACTTGAGTTCCATGGGTCAAAAGTGGATGAGGATCCTTACTCTGTATTAATAAGGTGAGAAAGATTACTCATATTATGCATGTTACTGAAGAGAAGAGTGTCGAGATGGAATGCTATTGGCTAATGGATGTTGTTTATGATTGGATCACAATACGAAAGGATGGTAGGGCTGAGAATGCAACTCGTATGAGTTAGAAGGTATTTCAAAGTGCTTTCCTAGATAGGTTCTTTCTACGTGAGATAAGGAAGGCTAAGGTAAATGATTTCATGAACCTGAGGCAGGGCTCTATGATAGTGAAAGAGTACTACCTTAAGTTCACTCAATTATCTATGTATGCTCCCAAGTTGTTAACTGACTCTAGTGCTTGTATAAGTAAGTTTGTTACTAGGGTGTCTGATTTGGTGGCCAAAGAGTATAGAATTGTCATGCTGATTGGACACATGGATATTTCTTTGTTGATGACTCATGGTCAATAGATTGAGGAAAAAAAGTTGAAGGAAAAATGGAAGAAAAATAAGAGATCTAGGACTGGACACTTTGATTATAGTCAGTCAAGGTTTGGAGGGGGAGACCGTTCACAGTTTCAGGGTCATTCATCTATTCCTGTGCCATCTTCAGCCACTTCCCCTGTACCCGGGATCAAGAAGGAGCAATAGGGAAGGACTTTGAATTACAGGTCTCAGAACAGTATAGTCAGGAGGCCCAATTACCCAATATGTGCAAAGTATAGCAGAACCCATCCTGGTAAATGTTTGATGGGAAAAAGGTTTCTATGGTTGTTGTAGTTTTGACCACAGGATCAAGGAGTGCCTATATACTATGAAATAAAGTATAGATGCTAATCCTTACACTCAAGCACTAGTCTAGTAGCTCATCTAGCCCATCTAGTTCCTTCACAGGGCTAGTCATCCCGTACTGGTGATGGTGAGCACCAGAATTAGTTTTATGTTTTACCATCCCATCAGGAGAAGAAGAGTTCATAAGATGTCATTGGTATTCTTTATGCCTAAAACCTTGATGTATGTATATTGTTTGACCCAGGATTAAATCTCTCTTATGTAACCCCATTAGTTTCTGTAAATTTTAGTGTAGGTCTTAAAAATATCCTAAGCCCTTCTCAATTTCTACCCAAGTGGGTAAGTTAGTTGATGCTAGGTGAGTTTATAGGGAGTTTCCTAGTACCAACCTCCATAAGATCACACTAGTATACCAAATAGAGTTAGAGATGGTAGATTTTGATATTATTCTAGGCATGGATTAGCTTCATTCATGCTAGGCATCAATAGATTATCGCACCCACATGGTGAAGTTTCAGTTTCCTAGTAAGACAGTTTTTTAGTGTGTGGGCAGTTTTATGTCTCCTAAAGGCCATTTCATCTTTTCTCTTAAGGTCAGACTTATCAAAATGGTGTATCTACCATTTAGTTTGATTAAAAGACACTAAGTTTGAGGCCTAGTAGTTCAATTAGTTCGTGTAGTGAATAAGTTTCCTAAGGTTTTCCCCGAAGATCTGCCAAGGGTACCTCCAGATAGAGAAATATAATTCGGTATCTTCTTCTTGATAGTCAACCTATCTCCATCCCTCCATATCCTATAGCTCTAGACAATGTTAAATAGTTTAAGGAGCAGCTTAAGGAACACTTTGATAAAGGTTCCATCAGACCCATTATTTCTCTGTAGGGTGCTCCAGTCCTTTTCGTGCGCAAAAAAAGATGGAACACTTAGAATGTGTATAGTTTACAGACTGTTAAACAAGGTTACCATCAAGAACAAGTATCTTATTCCTATAATCAATTATTTGTTTTATCAACTTCAGGCTGCCCAGTGGTTTTCCAAGATTGACCTTAGGTCAGGATACCATCAGTTGAAATTTAGGGGGAAAGACATTCCAAAAACTTCTTTTCGAACAAGATACAATTATTTAGAGTTTCTGGTTCTATTAATTGGCATAAAAATGCTCCTGTAACCTTTACAGATTTGATAAAGAGGGTATTCAAGAAGTATTTAGATATGTTTATCATCGTCTTTATAGATGACATACTGGTATATTCCAGGAATGAGGAGGAACATGCAGAATATTTGAGAATAGTGCTGCAGGCACTCAAAGGTAGTCAATTATATGTGAAGTTTGGAAAATGTGAATTTTGGTTGGAATCTGTTACCTCATTTGGGCATGCCATTTAAGGGACCGATATTCATATAGATCCTCAGAAGATTAATGTAGTAAAGCATTGGCCCAAACCCATTACTCCTCCAGTATCAGGAGTTTTTTGGGTTTGGCTGGGTATTATAGAAGATTTGTTAAGGGTTTCTCCTCTATATGAACTATTGACTAAGTTTACCTAAAAGAAAGTAATGTTTATATGGTCAGACAAGTGTTAGAAGAGTTTCCAAGAGCTAAAAGATTGATTGACTTCATCTCTAGTATTAGCTTTATCGGGGAGGGGGGGGGGGTTAGATGGAGTTGTGGTATATTATGATGCTTCTAGAGTTGGGTTAGGTTTTGTGTTGATGCATAATGGGAGAGTGATAGTCTATTCCTCAAGGAAACTTAAGGATCATGAAAAAAATTACCCAACTCATGACTTAGAATTAGCCGTCGTGGTGTTTACCTTGAAAATTTTGAGATACTACCTCTACGCTTTGTATGTTGATGTTTTCATGGACTGGAAGATCCTTCAGTATGTATTTTATCAGAGGGAGATAAATCTTCATCAAAGAAGGTGTTTGGAGTTATTGAAAGATTACAACATGAGTGTGCCCTAGCATTCGGGTAAGGCCAACATGGTGGCAGATACATTGAGTAGGTTGTCCATGGGTAGTGTGTCACATGTAAAAGAGAAAGAATGGGAATTGGAAAATGAGTAGTGTATATTAGCCCATTTGGGAGAACGTTTTCTCAAAACTAATGATGGGGGAGTAGTAGTTCAAAAAGTTTCAGAATCATCTCTGCTAGTAGAGGTGAAGAAGTAACAATGAAATGATCTCATACTTAGCCAACTATTGGAAGTAATCTAGCAATAGAGGCTTGAGGTTTTCTCCCAAGTGGGAGATGGTGTACTTCGCTATCAAGGTAGGCTTTGTGTTCCAGATGTACCAGAGTTGAGGGAAAGGATACTAGCCACAGATCATGGTTTGAGGTATTCCATTCATTCGAGTTCTACTAAGATGTGCAAAGACTTATGAGAAATTTATTGGTGGAATGGTATTAAGAGGGATAGAGCAGATTTGATGAAAAAGTGTCCCAATTACAAGCAAGTTAAAATAAAATGCTAGAGGATGGGAGGTATATTGGAAGAGATTAGTATCTCTACTTTGAAGTTGAAAATTGCGAATATAGATTTAATCACAAGGTTGCCTCATACAAGACGTCCTCGTACAAGACATCAGTATGATTCAATTCGGGTAGCTGTAGATCAAATGACTAAATCAACCCATTTCCTACCTATCAAGACATTAGATACAACAGAAGATTATACCAAAATGTATATCAGTGAGTTAGTAGGACTTTATGGGATACCTTTATCCATTATTTTAGATAGAGGCATGCATTTCACTTCACAATTTTGGTAGTCTTTTTGAAGGGCATTGGTAAATAGGATAAGGTCAGTACTACCTTTTATCTACAGACCGATGGTCAAGCTAAATGTACAATTCAAACATTAGAGTACATGTTGAGGGCGTGTGTTTTAGACTTTAAAGGAATTTGGGATAACCACCTACATTTGATTGAGTTCTCTTGTAACAGTAGTTATCAAGCTAGCATTCAGATGGATCCATTTTAAGCATTGTATGAGTGTTGATGCATATCACTAATAACTCTCAACTTACTCATCAATTTAAGTGCAAGGCAATCATCGTCAATATATTTACCTAACTTTGGAGTCGGGGTCGAATCCATGAGGAACAATGTGAGAGGCGACTAAATTAGTTTGAAATTATATATACTAGCCAAATTCAAAACAATAGTACAAAATGATAAAAATAGGGGGTTTGAAAGGTTTCACACTTAACATTTCCTTTGGGATATTTTTTCGAGCATAAATTCGCGGCTACGAATACTTAGAGTCTAAATAATTAGGCACAGACCTTTTGAGTATGCTTTCCTAGGGGCAACATATGCATTAGTGTGTGATAATTTGATGAAAATTCTAAGTGTTCGTGATGTGGTAGGATAGGTTAGAAATCCTTGAGTCTAGTTTGTCAATAATACCCCAAGTATGTTACTCTTTGACCGTTTCGAGTACCTAATGAGTGTTTCAATTGAAACCATCTAATACTACAATTAAACACCCTTATTTCTATGATGGTTCCTTAAGTATAGTGAACTTCACAATCACCTTTATGTCTATGATAGTGAAGATTAGTCAACTATGCTCATAAATTGTCTATTATTGCCTTGGTTCCCACATACCACTTTCAAGGATGATGTGGGTCCCTAATGTTAAACCAAACCCCTCTTTCGAGGATTGTTTGAGCTTTCAAGAGAATGGGATTTTCATCCATTAGTCTCATTTGTTTATTTGGAGCTTTCACCCACAAATCCCAATCAATTTACTCAAGCAATAGTAGAATCCAACACCGCAAACTAGTAAAAGCACAAATAAATCACATCCCACACATATTTACAACCTATTCTAGCATAATCCCAAGAGAAAAACTAGCTAATAATAAGATAAATAAGTAAATACTTTACCCAAAATCTCCATTCATGTGATTTAAGAAAATCTAAGTAAATGTTACTTCAAACTATGAGATCCAACAAATTATCAATGTGAGTTCACTAATTCTTCACTTGGAAGTGACTTCACAATATTCTTCACCTAAAATTTATACAATATTTTCTTCCTCTATAATGGAGGCTACATACCCTAGAACAAGTTATAAACATTGGGGAGATAGAATATGATAGATGATTGATGATAGGCGTATTTACACGCCTAAAGTACTATAATATACCCATATTTTAGCTAAGTTTTGAGGACAAAATATATAATTCATGCACTTTTAGTCCTTTTTCCTGAAAGTGAGCTAACAAATGTGATTAGCAAGTTTTCAGGTATAAATGATGAAGATTTCAGCATTTTATGGATAACTTGACGCCAAAGGAAGCTTCACGAAAGAAGGAAAGCAGCGTTTGGACGCCTATGGACTGAAAGTAACGCAGGGAAAACTTGTCCCGGGAAAAAACAGCATTTCCAAAGACTTGGGGATCAGCAATAACTTAGTAGGATTAGGATAAGGATGCAGTATCCTAGTAGGATTAGGATAAGTACGCAGTATCCTAGTAGGATTAGGATAAGTACGCAGTAGCCTAGTAGGGATAGGATATGGGTGTTATAAATACCCTATTTTGCTGGAGATTTTTATTATTCTCATCCATCCACCATCCATCCATCCATCAAAACAATTCTCCACCACCCTCATCCCTATTCGATCCTTTCTTTTTTTCTTCATAAATTTATTGTTGACATTATTATTCATCTATTCTATTTTTAATTTTCACGACAAGAGAAAATCTATTTTGCATGGAATTCACGCCACAAGTGCTACCAAACATACTTCACGCAAGATCTTTATTTTGGTGTGATTATAATGTCTATTGTGATTTCCACTGCACTCATGAGTAGCTAAACATCTCTGTTGAGGTTATGGAAGCCTTATAAGATACTATCTATTTTTATGAGATTATGAATTCTTGACACGTATGCTGCTTATATCCTTATTCTCTTTATCTTAATGCAAATTCTTGTGGTTGCAAACATATAGAATATGCCAGTATAGCATTAACTTGTTCGAAAAAAAAGTTATATGTCTGGAAAAGAGATAATGTCAAGGTAATAGGGCACCAACCCCTGTTTAAAAGTTAGTGCCGTAACTGGACTAATCTCTTGGAGAATTTGTACCATTAGATACGCTTTAAGCTCGAAAGAGTTAAAGTGAAATAATCCTTGATGGTCGAAAGACGCTTGGATTTACCATAGAATACAATTCTCTATAAGTGCATGCATGTCTGAATTCTGCATAACACATAGCCAATAGATACGTATAACTCATAAGGTGGACATAACCCCAACTTCCAATTCTCATTGATTAAAAATCTTACTAAACATTCTTTCTTTTTACTTTGCGATTTTCCATTTTTACTTTGTTATTTTGTTACATTATTGCACGCTACAAAATTCCCCCTTTTTACAAAACTTTCACCAAAAGTCTAATAATCGTTGCTTACTTAGTGACCAAGTATTCTCTGTGGGATTCGACACCCAACCCAGTTGGGTTCTATATTTGACAACGACCGCTTACACTCTTACGAGAGCTGTAGTTTGAGCATTATCAAAAATTGGAGTCGTTGCCGGGGAATACGGTTGTCTACTAAGTTTGTGATAGTTACTAGACCCTTTGGTCAAAGATTCTTGTACTTTACTTTTAGTTGTTGTTTTTGTTTTCTACAGTTTTTTATCCAGTGCATGCCCTATACTAGAAGTTTTGGTCAACCGTTATTGCCTTTCAATCCTGAACCACATCGTATTGGCAGAATGGAGGCTCAACAGGAAATTGAAAGAAGGGTTGCTAAACAGGAACAGGCTAGACTAGCTGCTCTGGCCGCCGCTCAAGTGCATCAACAGAATATTGATAATCCTGGGCGAGCAACAATTCCTGACAATGAGGACTTGGGTGATGATGAGTTACTAAACCCGAGGCGTGATGCTGATGTTGTGACACCGGCAAACATAAGAGATCGTCAAGAAAGATTTCGGCCTGAACGCCAAGCTCTGCAGATTCGCTTTGATGATGATGATGACGATCTGGATGGAGCTGGCGCCACAGGAGCTATTATTCCTCCGCCATTGGCACCCGGAGCTAAGTTCAACATCACTAGTACCATGATTCAATTATTACAACTCAAGGGACTATTCGGTGGACTCGCAGGAGACGATCCGAATATGCATCTGATCAACTTTATTTCTACATGCAAGTCATTCGACAATCCTGGCATTGGACAGAATGCAATTAGGCTGCGTTTATTTCCATTGTCTCTATTTGGGGAGGCAACTCTATGGTTGAACGGGCTGACACCTGATTCTATTACAAATTGGAGGCAATTGAAAGACGCTTTCCTAGAAAGATTCTTTCCTCCATCCAAGAAAGCACAGTTAAGAGATGAGATCAACAATTTTAGACAGCTTCCAATTGAAGCACTCCACGAAACATGGGAAAGTTTCAAGAAGAAGCTTATGCGGTGCCCAAATCATCATATGACCAATGTCCACTTGATGGAGATATTATACAGAGCTTTGAATTCAGTAACTAAGCCAGTGGTTGATAATGCTGCAGGTGGGTCATTCATGGACCTTACTTTTAATGAAGCAAGTGGTATGCTAGATCATATGACAAAGCATAGTAGAGTTTGGCATACCAGGGATTCGGAGGTAGCAAGCTCTACTATATCTATTGGCATGACCGCAGAACAGAGGCGAAGAGAAGAGGAGCATGACCAGGATATGGCTCACATAAAAACACAGATGGATCTTCTTACAAAGCATCTATTATTAGGGAAGATCGAAAAAGTCAAAACGGTTGCATCAAAAGGAAGAGACGAATCCAATTCTGAGGAAGAAGCCAACTACTTGAACAATCAGGGGGTTTTCGAGGCAATGCCCAAGGAAACCAAGGTCGGAACTATTATGATAATTCTGGAAACAAGGACCGTGATCAAGGTAGTTAGAAGAACAAGACTGACAGGAGTGGCGTGTATATTCCTCCTGGAATACGTGACGCCACTGCATCTGGTTCCGAAAATATATCCATGGAAGATATGATGGCTAAGATGTTGAAAGAAGTAGAGGCAACCAGCACGGGAGTAACAGAGGTAATCAATGATTTGTCCTCAATAAAGCAATTAGTTGACTCGCATTCTATTTCAATAAAATAGCTAGAGCAACAATTGAGTCAATTATCTGCGGCATTCAACCAAAGAAAGGCTGGAATGCTACCCAGCAACACAGTGCAAAACCCAAGGAACGATGGAACATGCATGGCCATTACTACCAGGAGTGGTAAGGTGCTGGAAACTTCATCCAAAGGCACGCAAGTGATCAATGCAGAACCTGAAGGTGCCGATGAAGCTACAGAAAACGTTAGTGACATCACCCCCCAACATCCACAGCCCGAAAAGATCACTAATCCAAAGCAAGAGGAAAAAAAAGTCGTGGAGAAAACTATTCCCCTTCCACCACCACCTTTTCCTCAAAGACTAAAGAAGAGAACTGATGATACCAAGTTTAATAAATTCATGTCAATGTTAAAACAGCTGACCATTAATGTTCCGTTGGTAGAGGCGCTAGAACAGATGCCTGGCTACGCAAAATTTATGAAGGATCTTCTGACAAAGAAGCGGGCAGCAAGCTATGAGCTGGCAGATGATATTCATCATTGCAGTGCAATTGCCACAAGGTCCTTAGTACAGAAGAAGGCAGACCCTGGTGCTTTCACTATTCCTTGCACGATTGGATCTATGAATTTTGCTAAGGCATTGTGCGATTTGGGAGCTAGCATCAATTTGATGCCACTATCCGTCTACAGAAAGTTGGGGTTGGGAGACCCTACACCAACTAATATGCGGATCGTGATGGTAGATAGGTCGGTAAAATGACCTGTGGGTATCTTGAATGATGTGTTGGTGAAGGTGTCTACCTTCATTTTTCCTGCAGACTTTGTGATTTTGGATTGCGAGGTGAATTCTGAAGTTCCCATAATCTTGGGATGTCCTTTCCTTGCAACAGGAAGTGTTCTTATTGACATGAGAGCTAATGAGCTATTATTTTGGTTGAATGACGAAGTGGTCCATTTTGATGTATGCAAAGCAATGAAGCAGCCCAGCGATATGAATGTGTTCTCTGTAGATGATGCTTGTTATGAGGATGAGAAAAACTTATTTGTAGAGAAGCAGCCTATTGATGAGCCATTGTCTGCTACGCTGCTGAATGTTGAGTATGAGGACGATGAAGATTATAAATAAACTATGTGTGCTCTAACAGAAATAGGGTCCTATTCTCATACTCATAAACAGCCGAACCTTGATCTTAAGAATCAACCGTCACCAACAGTGAAGACTTCCATTGAAGCGCCACCAGTGCTAGAATCGAAAGAGCTCCCTAATTATCTAAGGTATGCGTTCTTGGGAAATGGAAATACACTTCCTTTGAGTATGGCGGATGATTTAAGTGAAAAGCACGTAGAGGCTCTCATCTCTGCTCTAAAGAGATACAAGAGAGCTATGGGTTGGACTATTGATGATATAATTGGTATCCCTCCTGGGATATGTATGCACAAGGGTCATCTCGAAGAATATTGCATGCCTAAAAGTAAGCCTCATTGTCGTCTTAATCCATTCAGAAAACGATCCACCATCTATCTCGATGAAGTCTAAGTAATCGAGATAGCTATGTCGTGCCGCGACAATAAATCAAGCGCTTGATGGGAGGCAACCCATCATTTTTAATTGTTTTTGTTGTTTTTGTTTTCCTAGGATTTTGTCGAGCAACGACCAAAACTAAGGCGCTTGATGGGAGGCAACCCATCGTTCTAATCGTTTTTGTTGTTTTTGAGTAAATGTAGGTACAAGAGGTGTAAAGGAGGAGATTGGTTTCAAATTTTGATTTGGAAGTAGTGCATGTTAAAGGTGGTAAGTTAGGAATGAAGAAGCAAAAGGCTATGGATGAGGCACTGCTTATGAAAATAGAGGCAAAGAACAAGGCACGGCCTATGTAAATCTAGGCCACGAACAAGGCAAGGCCTATGCTATGGCCTAAGCTCTCGGATTCTAGAGTGCCATAGCATAGGCGCCGCCTATGCCTAAGAATGCCATAGCATAGATGCCGCCTATGCCAAAGCCGTTTGTCTCTGAATCTCATATGCCATGGCATAGACGCCGCCTATGCCTAACAATGACATAGCATAGGCGCCGTCTATGCTCAACAATGCTTTGCAAAAGGCGCCGCCTATGCCAAGCATAGGCAAAGCATTAGGCCCCGCCTATGGTCACTTTTGGTCTCCAAATCCGATTCCAAATGGGTCAGAACCCGACCCAAGCTTGTCCTATAAATAGAACCTTAGTATTAAATCAAAAACAAATTGCAATTCACCCTAAAGCGCCGCCTACCTCTCCAAATTCTCTCAAAAATTTTCCTTTTGATCTTTTACTTTGCAAGAATATCTTCCAAGGCCATCAACCAAGTAAGTACTTCTTTGTTCTTCTTTTATATTCCGTAAGTACTACACTACTACGTCTATAATGAATTGTTTAATCTTGAAGTAGTATTGATGATTTGAATATGGTTTATTTGTTGTGGTGAAACTAAGTGAGTGAAAGAATACGTAAGGATGCTCTTGACTTGTTTCCAACTTGTATTTGATTTTGATACACTGTCATACTTTTGCGAAATCAACATGGTCAAGATAATTGCGTAATCTTGTAACTTGAAAGCATACATATTGAAATGACTTGTTCATTGAGATGAAAATCATGGGTGACTACAAACAGGCGATGTTGTGATTATTTCTATGCCATAAATTGATACGATATCTATGTAGTAGTTTTGTTCAAAAGATGCATTAGTCCTAACAAAAAAGCATTATCAAGATTGCATAATGTTAAGAGGACATAAAAGTATGACTGTGCTGAACATATTGTTGGAACATATCACCCAAATGTATGTCGATGAAGTCTGAGTAATCGACATCATTCACTTAATTAGTTTGTGTCAACAAATTAAGTGTGGGGTGGTGCCACTATTGTCTGTTTGTCGATTGAATCTTCCGAGATGAAGCTAACATGACTTTATTGAGATCTCAGGTAGAATGGCACAAAAAGAACGACAAGGAAAAGAAAAAATGCCCACCACACAAAAAGGTAAGAAAAGAGGAAGAAAAGAGCAAGCTGAATCCTCCGTGCTGCAAATACCTCGACGCACTCTTGGAATCAAGTGGGGTAATTATGAGGAACTTCTGAGGATGACGAATCTGATAATGATTCCGACGCAAGGGGTATGACCCCAGACATAGAGGAGGAGTCCGACTAACCAGGTTCTTCTTATTTATTTTCCACTGAGGGCAGTGTGTCCCGTCTAAGTGTGGGGTGCTAGTATTTGTATGCAATACTTCTTTATCTGCATTTTCTTATTTATGTGTGTTTTGCTTATTTATGTTTGTTTATTTAAATTTTTTTAGGAAATTTTTTTTTTTACAAACTTTGCATAAAATTGTTCTGATAGGCAGCATGGTATTATGACAAGAGTCTGTGATAAAATCATTACTATTGAGATGTTTAGGCTCTAAGTGTGACTCACTGTGTGATAATTGTATGGTTTAATTCCTTCATACGTTGGGTCAAGAGTCTATACTGCTACCAATAAAGTCAACCATGTGCCTTGTATGTGTGAGATGATAGTATATTCTATGTTTGTGGCTGATGCTAAAACTTGCCTGGTATGTATGTAAAGCGAAATAAAGAGTGTAAGTTTAGGAGATGATTTAGGCATTTCTTTGGCAACCTGTAATTGTTTACCTTCACTTTACCTATACGTGGACATTATCCTAGTCAACCCCTTTGAGCCTTTAGCGTAATTTCTTTGACAGCCTCATATGTAAGCCTAATCCATTTTTTTCAAGACCATAATTTGATCCAAATTCCTAAGTGCTTTAAAGTGTAAAGTCATGTGACAAAATAAGAGGAAATTGGATGAGTGTGATGCCTTTGAGTTTATTGGTGCTTGAATCTATTATGAAAAAAGGGGCTATCATAAGAGGTGTGCTATACAGAAAAAAAAAAGAAATAGAAAAATAAAAAGATAAATTGTGTTTATGATTGAATAAAAAGATAGTTATCTTTGAATGGCAAAATAGGTGAAAAGGGGTGAGAGATGGAAGAAAGGTAGCAAGGTTGATTAAAAGAGAGTGTTAATGGCATAATGTGATGGATTAAAGCGCTTAGGAACATAGTCACTATTTCTGGCCAAAATAGTCCTACCCGTCCCTTAGCCTACATTACAACCTGTAAAGACTTATTTGATCCTAAGCTTAGCATTCTGATATTAGTAGAGCATTACACTAAGGGCAAGCCTATGGTCATCAGTTGCAACACATGAATTCTTTGTGAGAGTGAGAGCAAGGATAATCTTATACCCATGTTCGAAATATATACAATACTTGTGGGTGATTATGGGTGATACCTTATGTGAGACACACATGGTTGATGAGTTTTGGGTAGTTGTGTATGATTCTTTGTGCCTTAACTTTTGGATACGAATTAACCATCATCACAAGTCTATGTTGGAGGTTGAATTGTTTCTAGTAGTGATCAGAAAACTACTCTTTGTAATAAGTGTCATGCCTGTCTTGATGAATATTTTGTGTTGTTACTGTGAAACCCTGAGTAGATGTTTATATGGACATGATATTTTGTTCGAGGACGAACAAAGCTTTAAGTGTGGGGTGTTGATGATAAGCGTATTTACACGCCTAAAGTACTATAATGTACCCATATTTTAGCTAAGTTTTGAGGACAAAATATATAATTCATGCACTTTTAGTCCTTTTTCCTGAAAGTGAGCTAACAAACGTGATTAGCAAGTTTTCAGGTATAAATGATGAAGATTTCAGCATTTTATGGATAACTTGACGCCAAAGGAAGCTTCACGAAAGAAGGAAAGCAGCGTTTGGACACCTATGGACTGAAAGTAACGCAGGGAAAACTTGTCCCGGGCAAAAACAACATTTTCAAAGACTTGAGGATCAGCAGTAACTTAGTAGGATTAGGATAAGGATGCAGTATCCTAGTAGGATTAGGATAAGTATGTAGTATCCTAGTAGGATTAGGATAAGTACGCAGTAGCCTAGTAGGAATAGGATATGGGTGTTATAAATACCCTATTTTGCTGGAGATTTTTATTATTCCCATCCATCCATCAAAACAATTCTCCACCACCCTCATCCCTATTCGATCCTTTCTCTTTTTCTTCATAAATTTTTTGTTGACATTATTATTCATCTATTCTATTTTTAATTTTCATGACAAGAGAAAAGCTATTTTGCAAGGAATTCACGCCACAAGTGCTACCAAACATATTTCACGCAAGATCTTTATTTTGGTGTGATTATAATGTCTATTGTGATTTCCGTTGCACTCATGAGTAGCTAAACTTCTCTGTTGGAGTTATGGAAGCCTTAGGAGATACTAGCTATTGCTATGAGATTATGAATTCTTGACACGTATGCTGCTTATATCATTATTCTCTTCATCTTAATGCAAATTCTTGTGGTTGCAAACATATAGAATACGCCAGTATAGCATTAACTTGTTCGAAAGAAAAGTTATATGTTTGGAAAAGATATAATGTCAAGGTAATAGGGCACAACCCCTGTTAAAAAGTTAGTGTCGTAACTGGACTAACCTCTTGGAGAATTTGTACCATTAGATACGCTTTAAGCTCGAAAGAGTTAAAGTGAAATAATCCTTGATGGTCGAAAGACGCCTGGATTTACCATAGAATACAATTCTCTATAAACGCATGCATGTCTGAATTCTGCATAACTCATAGCCAATAGATACATATAACTCATAAGGTGGACATAACCCCAACTTCCAATTCTCATTGATTAAAAATCTTACTAAACATTCTTTCTTTTTACTTTGCTATTTTCCGTTTTTACTTTGTTATTTTGTTACATTATTGCACACTACAAAATCTCCCCTTTTTACGAAACTTTCACCAAAAGTCTAATAATCGTTGCTTACTTAGTGACCAAGTATTCTCTGTGGGATTCGACACCCAACCCAGTTGGGTTCTATATTTGACAACGACCGCTTACACTCTTACGAGAGCTGTAGTTTGAGCGTTATCAATGATTAGTGTTTTAGCCTTCCTTTTATCAAATTTGGGATCAGCTATAGGTTTTTACAATTCTGCCCTTGGGCTGCATTTTTCTACTAGACAACAATCTCACCGACTTTTCTGTGAACGTGCCTACCGCGACCGCAATTAGCTCACATTACTGCAGTTGGTTGACCTTATTAAATGACTGTGATCGCACTCTTCAGGTCTTCATCTGCACTTTCTTGAATCCTTTTGATCATTTTCAGCTCCAATCAACATTTTTCTAGAACATCAACTCTATGTCTGCAAAATGTGGATATTAGTGCATTTAATTAAAATTATGTCTCATTTATTCACTCAAAATATGGTAATATGCATGAATTTTGAGTGCAAAAGATTGGTAAAATTACCACTCATCAACACCCCAACTTAAAGCTTTGTTTGTCGTCACGAACACTACCCCTTATTATGAGATATTGCACTTTTATTCCCAATTTTCATGCCTCTAAGATCACAATGACTTCAATATTAGTCATTACCTCAAGTAACTTATTGCTAATAGGATAAGCTATTCTTACTACACCTCTCATCATAAAATGTAAGATCTAAGGATCCATAAGACTTTAAAGAGCAACCAAGCAACAACAACCAATACACTAAAAGTGACTTTATTTTGATCAAAATTTATCTATACTCCATTTGCCTCGTTGCTCGAAAGATGAAAAAATCACCTACCTTAACTCATTCACATGCATCGTCACAAGAAAGAAAATTTCACACACCAAGCTACATTACATTATTAAATCCGCCTTTTGACTATGGGCCACTACTCTTTGATCTTTTCTCTTTTCATATTCCTACTTTTTTCTTCCTTTGTTCACCCATTTTTTTATTTTTCTTTTTCTTTCAATTTTGATACAATTAGTTTCTTTGTTTTTCCCTTTCTTTTCCTATTCATTTTTTTTTCAATTCTTGGGAACTTAGGCATTTCACTAAAAACTTCATGGACCCATACTTCAATCAATCTTTACCACCGTAACTTAGGATTTTAGCCTTAAGTTACATTTTCAAGTTCAAGGAGGGTATAGTTCAAAAGAGGGATAAAAAAAGCTTCACGGCTTGTAATGTTTGTGTCAAAGAAATGTCCAAAGGCTTAAAGTAGGTAACTAGATATTACATTTATGCATGGGTAGACTTTTTAGGATAAAGTGGTTTCCAATATTACAATTATGGCCTAAGATCATTTCTTTAACCAAATACAATCAAAATTAGCTTAGAAAGACTAATGGGGAAAGTTCTAGATAAAACAAGTATACAGGAGATGAAGACGATTTACTTACCACGCATGGCATGTAAAATTCCCCAAGGAGGCTTAATTGCTCCTTCCGTTAGACACAAAATTAGAGTATCTATAATTATCACAAGTAAGAAATTTATGGAGTCACAAAAAGAGAAAGAGTTTTGTTATAAGGTTGCTCACGTCCATGCCCTTGATTTTTCAGATTTTTTTGGATGGAGAGGGTTGTTTGCTTTGCATTTGCACCGTGCTTAATTTTCTAACTTACGGCTACAACCAAAGCTTTAGCCTCACATTTTGTCTTGATATGGGAAAACCAACTATATGGCTACTCAGACTTCTTCAAAGGTGCCAAAATAGGATCCCAAATTTACTATGCTTTAAGTACTCAAACTTCCTTTGCATTAATGACTTAGATTCCACGAGTACTTAGAATTCCCATGCATCTATGGCTCAAAACCCAAACACGATGATTTACCCTTAAGAAAGTCGTTACACAACCTATCATAGGGCAAGGCTCATCATGCATCATCATAATCAAAATAAAACTAAATTAAAAAGAAAAACTAAAACTAAAAATAAAGCTACATGATAATCCATGAATATATGGGCAACATCAGAGTACCCAAATATAACATCCCAAAAATCCCAAATAAAACATGATCTAATATAAAGATATCCAAGATTATATCAAAACAATACAAATGCAATGGCACCCCAACTAAAAGGAAATTAGTGTCCTCTCTGCATGTGCAGTATAGTAAGGGTTAAAGTGGTCTCCCTGAATATGCATCAGGAGTTGTCCTTTCCTACTGACTCTACACCAACACCACCAGCATCATTAGCTGACCAATCTATAAGGGCCTCTTCATCACTCTCCAACTTAGGCGAAGGCAGTCGATTATTGGGTTTGAGCACCTTGAAGATGCCCTTACCCCTTTCCACTACTTTCTAAAGAACTTATCTTTATTTTAATCTCTCTTCACTATCTTCTCATATGATTCTCTGAGGTCCCTGTGTCATGAATCCAAGGCTAAGTAAGCTCTCTCCAAGTTGGAAACTATGGCTCCTTGTTTTTTCTGCTCCTCCCAATATATCTTATAATATGAATGAGCTACATATGAATCGCTAGTGGGGGAGGGCTCACCTAGTATCAGAGGCAATCTAGACAATAGTTCCCTCACCACCCATATCTGACCTGATATGTTATAAAAGTGGTTGGTTGATGAAGGTCTATAAGAGTTTGTACCCTCCTGGGTCGACTTACCTACAAGAGTTTGTACCCTCTTAGGTCGACTTGCCTAAGTCCACTTTTCTTTTCTTGATCTGACCAGAGGAACTCTCACCCTAAAATTTGAGTGAGAAGATGCAGGGGCCTCGTTGCACGCAAGTATATGCAGCATACTCCTATACCTCTACCCTTTGTAAAAGCTTAGTGATAAGGGAAGGATAGAGAAGAAGTGTACTTTCCAGGTTCTTGAATTCATGACACTCTTAGAACATAATCTCTCCCAAGTTTAAAGTAATGCCATAGAGGATACAAGCGACCATCCACGCTCGTAAATCTGTGACAATAGTCATGTAAGTGTATGGCGATGCTCGACTGCAGATAATATTTAGCCAAAGCCTGGCCTCATCTGTGAAGATATTCATCAAAATATCTCTTTTAGTGGAGGCCCAGATAATTTCTTTTCCTAGGCATAATATGTTTGTCATCCAAGTCCCTGGATTGCATGTTTTTTCTTGGAACTGCCCTATATTAACCTCCAAGAGCCCGTATATCTCATTAATCCACTCTGCTCGAAATTTCACTTACTTACCCCAAATTTTCATCACTAGGTTTGTAAGAGACACTACGCTAAGGTTCAAGTAGAACTTAAGCACCCAATGCTCATTGGTATAGTAGGTGTCTGGGGCAAAGCACATCCACCTAGTAGCAGTGAGTCAGGCATGGAATGTTGGGAGCTTCTCCTCCACTTTATCAAGGAAAATACTACTTTCTGGTAGTAATTTATTCGTTGGTAGATTAGTGTAATAGAGTTTTTGGCATTCAGGGCCATGAACCTAGTGTTGTCAAAATCTCCCATCCTTGCAGCTTAGTACCTATAAGCATTAGAATCCAGACCATCATTAGCATTATCATCCTAAAATCATGTTATATTAATAAGTTAAACTCATATGGAAGTGTTGTAGAAGGTTCTGGAATGAGAAATAGGTGTGCAGTGATTTTTTCTATTGCAGATAACCGCCCTTAGATATGGTGATTACAGAGCAATAGCCGCGATCGCGTACCTGAGACCATAGTTGAGAATTCTGCATATCACTCAAAACACATAATTTTAACCCCAAATTTGTGTTCCAACAAAGCATGTCAACATCGAAATTAGAGAATTAGGCCTAGAATACTTGATTATAGCCCTAAACTCGAAGGAATTCACATTGAATTCATTGAGCCATTGAATCGAACACATGATGTACACATTAAGTTTAACCGTTTAAGGCCTAAATCATGGTACTCATGACTTCCCTGTTAGTGTGTACACCAACTACAATAGCTAACCATAACAACAATTACAAACATGCACGAATTTAGTATTGAAACTACTAGTTCATGCTCTTCCACAAACTACAAGTTCTAAGCATGCAGTTACATTAACAAAAAGGGAATTGAGACAACATACTAATTTTGATGATACAAATGGATTAAAATGACACTTGGATACTCTACACAGTGCCAAAAATTTTGACACAATTTAAGAGAAAGGAGCATGAGGGGAAATAACAATCGGATGGTTATTTAAGCTAATTCGACTATGATCGTAGTCCTAGTTTCAAATTCTTAGGCATGTAGCCTTTGCGATTACGGTTACATGGACCGTGATTGTGGTAGGTTAGACCAAAATTTAGGTCTTGTACACTCCCCTACTCAGTCAAAACATGCCAATTTCACAAGTTTCCTTTTTTAATTTCAATTAGTATTCATCATAGCACCACTTTTTCATGGATTATGGATGAGTAAATTTAAAAAACAATGTACTCTAGTATGCATAAATAAAAAGGATACGGGCCACTTTTCATGGCATGATTGGGTTTCTCCCATTGAGTGCTTAGTTTAACATCTTAGCACGATGCCTCCTCCACTTCTTTTTATGCTTCATATTAGAGGATTTGAATCTCCGTCCCAACTTTTGTTCAATAAGAAATGAGCGGCAGAGGGGCAAAATATTCAGATATTCAAAGATGAGCCTTGGATGATGTGAAGAAATGAAGAAGAATCTTCGATCTCACCATTTTGAAGAATTGCACCTTTTACCTAATTTCACATCAAATTTTTGATTTAGCTCTTTGGGAAAAGGTGAGGACAACAATGGGCCACTAGCTGTACATCCAAAGTTGAGTGGGGCTTCTATGTGCTCCCTTGGATTATCAAATCCCAAAATGTAGGGATTGTAATCCTCCTCCTCACATTCCACCATTTTCCTAGGCATATGGATTTTCGTCACATCTTCTAAGAACAATGTTGAAAAGTGGTTTGAATGAGGTGTAACCCCTAATTCTAGAATTGCCTCCTCCATTGCACTTGCACCTCAAAATGAACTAGAGTCATCATAAGAGATGTGTTTTGGTTCTTCTTTTGAATATAGTACCATTTTCTTTATTTTTACATATTCCCCATCATTTGATTTAATTTATTGGGAAATCACTGAGGATATTTCCCTACTAAGCACATCATCATAGCTTAGTTTCCCTTTTTGATTAACATTTCTTGGGAAATGGGAAAGGTAGTGGTATATGCAAGTTTTGATTCCTTACCCACTTCCTCTATCTTGACAATCTCTCTTTTAAATGCCTTATTAGATTGATGGATGTCTTGCACATTCTCCTCCCTTATAGTTACCCGATCAAAAATAGTTTGAAGCATTGTCTCAAAACTATTGGATCAGGTATGTTTCTCTTCCTTCTTCTCATCATAAGACCTATCAAACTCATAAGAAGAACTAGCAAATTGGTCACCATAATAAGGGGAAGAAATATTTGGTCAATAACTACAACGTCCATACCGACCACCACACAAAAAACAATCATACTCCTAGTAAGATTTAGATGGTGTTTCCATCTCTCTCTGGAAGCATATATGCAATCTCTTCCAAAGTCGGGTCTATCACAATATGGACATGGATCGTCAAGATAGGACTTCCAACTACAAAAATCATATTTTTCAGAAGATGCCATAGAGAAAACTAAACAAAAAAATGTACCTAACAAAAGAAACAAAAGAAAATCACAAATAAATGTTTACAAGCTCAAATTCAAGTAAGTAAGCTAGAATTTAAAAAATAACTTAATACGTCAAATTATTCCCCTACAACAACGGCATTTTTGACAATGCTCAACTTATAGGTTAATTTAAGTGGAAGGCGGTCATCATCAATATATTTACCCAACTTTGGAGTCGGGGTCGAATCCATGAGGAACAATAAGAGTGGCAACTAAATTAGTTTAAAATGATAGATACTAGCTAAATTCAAACAAATAGTACAAAAAGAGAAGGGTGGGGGGTTAAAAGGTATCAAACCTAATATTTCTTTTGTTTTTTTATAGTACAAATTTGGGGTTATGCATACCTAGAGTTTAAACAATTAGGCATGGATATTGGGATTATGCTTTCCTAGGGGAAACCTATGCATGAGTTTGTGATAATGGGTATAAATTCTATGTAATGGTGATGTGGTCGGCTAGGTTAAAAATCCTTGAGGATAGTTTGTCAACAAAACCCCAAGGGTGTCATTCATTGACCCTTTCGAGTACCTAATGAGAGTTTCGATTGAAACCACCTAATACCTCAATGAAACACCCCTATTTATAGGATGATGCCTTAAGTATTGTCAACTTCAGAATTACCCTTATGTCTATAATTGTGAAGATTAGTCAACTATGCTTATAATTTTTTTATTATTTCATTGGTTCCCACATACCTCTTTCAAGGATGATGTGGGTCCCTAAAGTTCGACCAAACCCCTCTTTAAAACATGGTTTGAGCTTTTAAGATCTTGGGATTTTCATCTATAAAACCCATTTGGGTATTTGGGGCTTTCATCCAAAAATCCCTATAAATTTACTCAAGCAATTGTAGAATCCAACACCACAAACTAGTAAAAGCACAAACAAATCACATCCCACATATATTTACACCACATTCTAGCATAATCCCAAGAGGAAAAACTAGCTATTCATAAGATAAATATGTAATGACTATACCTAAAATCTCCATTGATTTGATTTGAGAAAATATAAGTGAATGTTACTTCAAACTATGATATCCAACAAATATTCAATGGGAGTTCACTAATTCTTCACTTGGCAGTGACTACAAAACATTCTTCACCCAAAATTTATACAATATTAAGTGACTCCAAAACATTCTTCACCTAAAATTTATATAATATTTTTCTCTCCAAGAATAGAGGCTACAAATCCTGGAATAATGTATAAAGATTAGGGAAGATGTTATACAATAGATGGTTAGGGTTTGAGCCTTCCTTTTTTAAAATTTAGGATCAACCACATCCATTTACATTTTTGCCCTTGGGCTACATTTTTCTGCTAGACCGTGATCACACAGACTTGGCCATGACTATGGTAGGTTGACCTTATTGACTGACCGTGATCATGGTGCTCAAACTGTGACTGTGGTAACTGAGGGCATTTCTGTTCTAGGTCTTCATCTATACTAGATTTCTTTCTTTTGATCATTTTCAGCTTCAATCCATATCTCTCTATCTTATCAACTTTGTGCTAGCAAAATATGGATATTAGTGCATATAATCACAATTATGTCTCATTTATTCATTCAAAACATAGTAATATGCATGAGTGTTGAGTGAAAATGAGCGGTAAAATCACTACTGATCACTCACCATTAGGATGTTTTGGGATTGGTGAAACGACTTTGATTGGGCCAAACTCTGTTCATAAAGCTATGGAAAAAGTTAAGTTGATTTGCGAGAGATTTACAACTACTCAGCGTCGTCAAAAATTTTATGTCAATGTAAGACAGAGAGATTTAAAGTTTGAAGTGGGTGATTGGTTAATCGTAAAAGTGTCCCCTATGAACAGAATGATGAGATTTGAGAATAAATGGAAGTTGAGTTCGTGATTTATTGGTATGTATGAGATAGTAAAGCATACAAGAGAGGTGGCTTATAAATTTAACCTTTTATCAGATTTAGCTATAGTTTACTTAGTGTTCCATATTTCAATATTCAAGAAGTGCGTTAGAGACCCGTCCTTATTAGTTCCCCTAGAGAGTATTGGGGTCAAGGATAACCTTACATATGAGGAGATTCCTGTAGAGATACTTGATAGGTAGACTCGAAGGCTAAGGAATAAGGAAGTAGCCTCAGTAAAGTTTTCTTAGAGAAACCAATTGGTTGAAGGGGACACTTGAGAAGCTGAAGTATACATTATGACCAAGTATCCTTATCTCTTCTTTTCTAAATCTGTTCCTGTCGAAGTTAAACAACTATTTTCAGCAAAAACTCTTCCTCTTTAAGTGTGTTTAAGTATTCTTATTTCATATCTTTTGTTATGAATTATTGGATCCTTGTGATAGATACAAGATTGGTTATAAGTTTGGTGTAAAGGTGTTGTTTCTCTTCCGTATCTCAATCCTAGAGGAATCACATTCGAGGATGAATTTTTACAAGGGGGAGATATTTTAATACTCATGTTTGAAGGCCTTTGTGAATTATACAACTCATTTTCTTAAGTCATACCTACAACATATGAGTAGTATGTTGTCATTGTATCCAAGATTGTGTAAGGTCGTTAAGATTTTGTTTAAGGTATGACTCAACCCTTCGATTTATAAGATCACTATACCAGTCGTATGAAGATGAGTTGTAAGGTAAGTAGCCTAGGTTCTCTAAGTTTTTGTCCAAGTTACGAGTGGCGGACTACAAGTCATATGGTGATGTTACTAGTTAAAAGTTTAGACTCGTATGTTAACTAGTGAATACCATTTTTTATCATGCCAATTTGTGAGTCTCGCGGCTAACTCGTACCTTCACCATACGATTCTTATGGTTTACTCATGTAGATTGACAACCAATTTTTATAATTTTCAATTGAAGGGCCTTTTGTTTTTTTCACCTCTATTAACTCCTAACCCATAACTTATAACCTAAAAAGGATTGTTATTTTCTTCTATTGTCAATCAATTAACAATAATTTCCTCCTCCCATATTCAAGAATATCAAGATTAGGATTTTCTCACCAAGCCATCTTCCGTCTCAAAAATTCTATCCTTCTTCACAAGTCAAGCAATTCCAGGTATGTGGGGTTTATGAACAAGGTTATTCTTTAATCCATGTGCCTAAAAATATGATTTTAAGATTGAATTTAGGGTTCATACCTAAATAACCATATTCTTGATGTATGACATTACCATGTGATAAAAAGCATTAAGTATATCAAGGTCAACATATACTCATGTTTTGACTTGTAAAATATATTTTGTGATTTGAAATTAATTATTCTGACTGGGTTGTTATTGAAAGATTTGAAGGTTGTTATTGAACATAATGTTTTTCTATGAATTTCTCTAAAATAAAGCATGAATTCTATGACCTAAGTACAAGTACTGAGTTTACAAGAAGTTTATGCCCTTAAGTTCCATTGATAAGTTCACGTAAAGAAAAGCTTGATATTTTAATTTAAAGATAAGGCATGAAATCCACAATTGTTCATCTTGATTATGATTTTATGTAAAGAGAATCGTAACTGGGTATCATTATATAAACTCTTATGCTATTTAAAGGTGGATTTCTTAAGTATGAGCATATATGTATTCTGGGAGTTGTATTTAGCACTGAGAAGGGAAAGCGGATGAGTGTATGCTAAATTCTAGGAAACTACGAGCCACTAAAGGTTAAAATTTTTCCTAATATGGATGAAGTATAGTAATCACTTAAGTTAAGGTTCTAATTCGATGGCTAGTTTAGAACAACTCTCCCCAACGTGGGTAAGACGTTTGAACTCCATGGTTGCTCACATGGCTTATGTCAGTTAAAAGAATCTCTCATAAGAAAGATTAAAAGTAAAGATTTTAGAAATCAAGTGTTATGGCTCACTAAGTTTACTCTTATGTTTCATTATCCTTATTTTATGATTTTGAAATTATTGTTTATACTCATGGCCAAGGTGAGTCATTTACACTTAGCATGAGTCCTTTGAAAGTTAAAATATATATATATTCAGTTCTTGTCTTACATATGCATTCAGCCCCACATACTTAGTACATTCCAGAATTACTAACCGAAATATATGTCTATGTGATACATTTTCTTATAATGTAGGTTCAGGTGCTCATTTCTAGCAATAAGATTGGCTACGGGCATCAACACCTACATCCTGACTTTTGGTGAGTCCTCATAATCTGAGGGCCCAGCTTATCAGACTTCTATTCATTGATTCAAGTATTTTAGTATTTGATTTTTGATTAAGTTTGGGTCTATTTTGGCCTATACAAGTGGCTCTCTAGTTAGCAGTAGAGGCTTGTTAGATTTTTTATGTTACAAGTTCAAGAGGTTTGAATAAGGTTCCCAAATTTAGGGATTCATATTAAGATATGGAATTATTTATCTTCATTTTCTAAACATGCTATCTTACTTTTCAAGCGAGTTTAAAGCTGAATAGATATCATTGGTTAGCTTAGGCTATCCATAGTGTTGAGCACCGTATGACGTCCAAGGGTACTTTTGGGGCATTACACCACCAGTGATCAATCCCTCACTAATATAGAACTTTTGTGCCTTAATAGTGGTTTTATTTTTTTCATTCTATTTTTACATAAATCCATTTTTGAAGCTTCGAAGCACGATTCTGAGAGATTCTGATGGATGTTTTCTAGATTTTAATATTGGTTAAATTTCTAAACAAATATTTCATTATTTTCAATGATTATTTAATGATCTTACCTTTAAATCTTGGATTTTCAACCTAAAGATTTTAGATTTTCTTGATATTATTTGAGGATAATAAATTGATGATTTCAACACTATTTTCAACAAATTTTGAAATCTGTAAGTTATGATAAAATGATTTTCTAAAAATTTTTAGTTTTGCCTGTAACGACCCAAAATTGTCTCCCGGGATGTCCCGCGGTGCCTAAGGCTACAAGTAGCCCCATTCTAACCCTTAGAGCCAGTTTCTACCAATAACACTCAATTCAAGATGAAATAGACTCAACACTCGCACAGTGATATCACATGAAAGGAAATACGGAAAAAAACTCGGTCCATATGACCAAAATACAAAGAAACCTCAACAAAACCACAATGCCAAACCCTCGACACATCACAAGTATGATACTATTCTGACAAAACCTCTACAAGTCGAAACTAGAGAGCCGTTGGGACAGGTCCCCAACTGACTCGAAATGAACTGAAGATAAAACATAGTCTCTCAAATACAGAAAATATCTGAATATCGACCCTCAAACCATGAGGACTCACACTGCAGAAAGCATAGGCAAAGTGCGGATGAGGATGGGACTGAGCACCTGAACCTACATTATAAGACAATGTAGAACATATACATATATGTGAATCAGTAATTTGGAATGTACTGAGTATGCGGGGGTGAATGCATATGTATAAACATAGTACAGATCTTCTTCAATCAAATCATGAATGCAAAATGAGACAAATCACATGGCTTGAACAAGTATAAAATATAAGGCTAATAAATCATGTAGAATGAGGCATGCAACACAAATCTCGTGAGTCATTACTCTTTAACCTTAAAAATAAAAAATCTTCTCTTTTTCTCAATACCAAAAGGCTATGGGACTTTGAACAATACTTTTAACTCATGCATATGTCTCATGGAGAGTAAAACCTCTTCAATACACAACATTTCATAATTAAGTAGAACTCATATACTTGGAATTCGGAATCATATGACTTGGAAACATATTTGAAGGCATTTCATTCACCTTAGGAAAATATTTCATTTTAATCATTAGGAAAATCATTCTATCTTAAATGGAAAAGTATTCTAGCTCTAGGTATCTTAAAGCTTTATGAAAAATATTAAATCAAGGGAAGATACTTTCATTTAGGGAAATAACCCAACTCAAGGAAGCACTTTAATTAGGGAACAACTTTGCAATTCCACCATTTAGGAAAACAACCCATAGGAAGGGAAAATAAGTATCAGATTTCGAAGTTTAAAAGGGCAAGGGAGGTTCTCATAACAAACATAAACCATGCAAGCTACATAGAGTCAAAAGTTTTGTCCTCCTAAGGAGGAGACTCCACGTTGGGGAGGAGTATCATACTCTTGCCAGGGAGTATACCCTAGGTCTAGTGATCACTTAACGAAACTCGGCCTTGGTCCCAATCATAATCATCATAACTCAGCCTCAGGCCCAATCTACGGTGGCACGTAGTTTTGGGGTAAAAAAATTGTAGTGTCTTACCCGCTCGGTGCTAAGTACTACTCCCTTTAGATTATCTGCGCTCATCTCATAAAAATCTACTTTTAGAATTATCTCATGGTTCACCATGAATCAAATAATCAAATCTATGATCTCATATGATGAAGTAGATTTCAAAGCTTTCGGACCATTAGGTCAATTCATTTCTCAATCATCTCAAAATACTCAAATCATGGGTGCTTGTAGCAAAAGAGTTCATAATTTCACAAGTCTCAAATAGGGCTTACTAACCCATAATTCAATCTCAAGTTAAAGCTCATCAAAAAGCATAATATATAGCATATAGATTCATAAATCATGTGGAAATCTCAGAATTTCACCAGTTTATCTCAAAATCTCAACATAGTCATATGCTTCAATATCTCAATATTGCAAATATTAGCTTCTCAAGGAGTAAAATCATGGGGTTTATACCCATCTGTAAATTCTCAATAAAACATGCAAGAATCATGCCATTTGACTCATAATTGATGGAAAATATCAAGATAATGCATGCAATAATAATGGGTGAAAAACCCCAATTCAAATTGATGTAAAAACCTCATATATTTCAGGAAATTCATGATGAAAATAAGCCTTTTGGACACAAGGGTGAAAAGGTTACTCTTATTCAAAGCCCTACATACCTTGAAATAGAAGATTTGGATGAACCCTCACTTTTGGAACTCAATTCGTACTCTTGAATAAGGGTTATTGAGGCCCTTGACTTAGAAACCTTGAATCTTGACTCAATTTAGAAAACCTATGGTGGATTCTTGAGATTCTTGGAAGACGTTTTGGATACTTAGGGTTTTTTATGAGAGAAAACTTCAGAAAAACCTTATAGGATGCTTGCAAATAATTTTGATTTGGTGTTTGCACGGTTTTATAGCCTCTGAAAAGGTCCAAAATGCCCCTTTTAACATCTGTACAAAGCTGGATATATTGAACTGGGAACCCGATTTAAGGGGTCACCATGATGCACTATCACGGCGGCTCACTGGAAATTTACAATTGGCAATATGGGAGTCACCACGATGCGGAGCCATCGCATTTTCCCACTTGTTGGGACCTAGAACCTCAGTGTGATGTACCAATATCGCGGAGTTCTACTAGAATTTGACAATTGTCAAATCGACCATCTCCACGATGCGCCAACACTAAAATGGCATAGTTTTATGACTAGGTCTTAAATTATCCATAACTTCTTACTCGGTTATCAGATTTGGGAGAATCTTATATCGGCGGAAAGCTTATCAAATTTACCACGTGATGTAAGTCAAAATTAGGGAAATTCTATATGGTTAACACAATACTCACTTAGTAGTCACTCCTACATCTTTTAGAGCTAGAATTTTGCTTCGTTCGACATGCTCTAAGGCTCAAACTATGAGGGAACTTTGCGGGGTCTTACAATATCTCCCCTTTGAAAACATTTGTCTTCGAATGTCGCTAGTCAGATGAAGGACATAGGAGAAACAGAGCACACGTAGCTGAAACAATTTCTAAACGACTCAAGACCTTTCTAAACTCCTGAATACTCCGGACAATGCAAGAACGCATACAAGGATAGATGTATAGCTAAACTTTAGACTAGAAGAGCTGAATTAAGGAACAATGGTATCTTTGGATTGATCTAAACTCACAGAAAAGAGGTGTAGGTATTTGGCTCGCATGTCTGATTCTGCCTCCTAAGTAGCCCCCTCAAAAGACTGGTTCTGTCATAACACTTTGACCAAGGGAACCATTTTGTTCCTCAGCCTACAAATTTTAAAGTCTAGGATCTCAACAGGAATTTTATAGAAGGAAAGACTCTCCTGAATCTTAGCACTATCTGAAGGATCAACCACAACAGAATCACCAATATGCTTCTTGAGCATAGAGACATAAAATATAGGATGAACGGCTGACAATTCTGAGGGCAACTCAACCTCATAGGCCACTTTACTATCACGACTCAAGACTCTATACAGGACAACATAATGAGGACTAAGCTTTCCCTTCTTACCAAACCTCTTTACACCTTTCATGGGTGAAATCTTCAAGTACACCAAATTACCCACCCCAAACTCAAGATGTCTCCTGCTCACATCTGCAGAAGACTTTTGATGACTCTGAGTGGTCTTCAACCTTTTTCTAATCAACTTAACTTTCTCCATAGCTTTAAATACTGCATCAGTCCCACACACGGTAGCTTCACCCACTTCAAACTAACCTATGGGTGATCTACATCTCCTACTATACCAAGCCTTAAACGGTGCCATCTCAATGCTAGCATGGAAACTATTGTTATAGTCAAACTCCATCAATGGAAAATGCTCATCCTAACTACCTTTGAAATCAAGAGAACAAACCCTCAACATATCCTCTAGGGTCTGAATGGTCCTCTCTGCCTGACCATCTGTTTGCAGGTGAAATGCAAAACTCAGAAGAACTTGGGTACCAAGACCCTACTGAAATGCCCTCTAAAACTGGGAAGTAAATTGAGTACCTCTATCTGAAATAATAGACAAGGGAACTCTATGCAGCCTGACCAACTCCTGGATATACAATCTAGCATAATCCTCAGCCGTTTAAGATGTATGCACTGGCAAGAAATGTGCAAACTTAGTTAACCCATCCACAAACCCATATGGAATCATGACGACGGCACAAAAGAGGCAACCCGGTCACGAAGTCCATATTCACCATATCCTACTTCCAAGTGGGTATACTACACTCTTGCATCACACCACCCGGTCTTTGGTGCTCTACCTTAACCTATTGACAGTTGCACACTTTGCTACAAACTCAGCTATATCCTTCTTCATACCGTTCCACCAATAGATTTCCCACAAGTCGCGGTACATCTTGGTAGTGCCGGGATGAATGGATTAACGTGTGCCATGCGCTTTAGCCATAATTCTCTGCCTCAATTCATCAACACACGGGACACAAAACCTACCATATAGTCTCACCACACCATCTTCCCATTGGGAGAAAACCTCTACCTTTTTGTCCTTAACTGACTCCTTAAATTTGATCAAACTAAGATCCCTACCTTGCTTCTCCTTCACTTTAGAAACTAAAGAGGATTTGAAACTACTCTGCACCAACGTACTTCCTTCTGCTAAATCAAGCAATCTAACACCCAACCTAGCCAGACAAAGCACATTACGAGCTAACTCTCTCTTTCCTTCCTCAATATACGTAATGCTACCTATGGACAATCTACTAAGGGCATTAGCCACTAAATTGGCCTTGCCCAAGTGACACAACACACTCATATCTTAATCTTTCAATAAATCTAACCACCTCCTCTGCCTAAGATTCAACTACTTCTGGGTAAACATATACTGCAGGCTTTTATGATCAGTAAACACATCAGCATGTACACCATAAAGATAGTGTCTCTAGATTTTCAAAGCAAAGACCACAACAACTAACTTAAGATCATGGGTCGGGTAGTTCTTGTCATGCGGCTTCAACTGTCTAGAGGCATAGGCTATAAACTTACCTCATTGCATCAACACACAACCCAAACCAACTCTTGAGGCATCATAATACACCACAGAACTATCTATACCATTAGGAAAAGTCAACACAGGGGCTGTAGTGAATCGAGTCTTCAACTCCTGAAAAATCATCTCACAGGAATCGGAACACTGGAATTTATCTTTCTTTTGGGTCAACCGGGTCATAGGAGACGCAATGGAAGAGAAACCCTCAACAAAACAATGGCAATAGCCAGCTATTTCTAAGAAACTCCTAATGTCAGATAGATAAATAGGTCTAGGAAAATTTCTAATGGCTTCTATCTTTTGGGGATTAACTCTAATACTCTCGGTTGAAACAACATGACCCAGAATGGCTATAGACCTTAGCCAAAATTCACACTTACTGAATTTGGCGAACAACTGGAGATCTCTAAGTATTTGCATGAAAATTCTAAGATGAGTTGCATGGCCATTCTCATTGCGGGAGTACACAAGGATGTCATCTTTGAAGATAGTGACAAACATATCAAGGTATTCCTTGCACACTCAATTCATGAGGTCCATGAAGGTTGTTGGGGAATTGGTTAGCCCAAAAGGCATGACTAGAAACTCGAAATGACCATAACGGGTCCAGAAGGATGCCTTTCGAATAACACATTTTCTCACCTTAAGTAGATGATAGCCGGATCTAAGGTCTATCTTAGAGAAATAACTTGCACCTTGCAACTAATCAAATAGTTCATCAATTTTCGGAAGAGGATATTTATTTTTGACTGTGACCTTATTGAGTTGATGGTAGTCAATGTACATACACAAAGATCCATCTTTCTTCCGCACGAACAAAACGGGTGCACCCCAATGAGAAATACTGGGCCTAATGAAACTTTTATCGAAGAGATCTTTTAGTTTCTCCTTCAACTCCTTAAGCACTTTAGGTGCCATGCGGTATGACAGAATAGAAATAGGTCAAGTGTCGAGAAGAAGGTTAATTCCGAACTCTATATCTAAATCAGGAGGTAACTCTAGGAGATCTTCCGAAAAGAATCTAGAAACTCATTGACGATATCTACCGACTGGATAGTTGAAGTCTCGGACTTAGTGTCCTTGACTCTAAATAGGTGATAGATGCAACCTTTGGATATAAGCTTTCTGGCTTTGATATAGGAGATAAAATTACTCTTGGGAGATGTCGAACTCCCATACCACTCAAATACTAGCTCACTAGGGAACTGAAACTTGACCACACGGGTATAACAATCTAAAGATGCATAACAAGAATGAAGCCTATACATATCAAGAATAAGGTCAAAATCCACCATGTCTAACTCTATTAAATCTGCAAGTATGACTCTATGAAGCACAGTAATAGGGCAATTTCTATACAACAACAAACTCCCCTACTGGTGTAGAAACTAGGAAAGGCTCAAAAATCTTTTAGGGACTCATTTTGAAATTCACAGCAACAAGTGGGGTCACATAGGAGAGGTTTGACCTGGGGTCCAACAAAACATAAACATTGAGACAAAAGACATGAAGCATACTAGTAACAACATTAGGGGAATCTTGTTGCTCCCTACAGAATGGTAAGGCATAGAATCTTTACTGGTGCTGACCGCCAGCAGTGCTAGAAGAAGTACCCAGAGCATGGGTGGGATAAAGTACTGGAGTTGGTGCACTAGCAGCCTATGCTTTAGGTCGGGCATCTCTGTTCCTCTATTTAGCAGTGGGCAATCTCTAAGTGTGTGGCCCTACTTTTCACAACCAAGGCAACCCCTTAAATCTCTAAAACACTCCCCAAGGTGATTTCTACCATATTTAGCACAAAAAGGATAACGAGGCCTGTTGCCAACACTGTTCTGCGACCCAGACATAAAAGGCATACTCCCTTGCTCCTTCCTTCTTCTAGGCACGGGAGCACTAGCTGGTGAAGGAACTGGAATAGACAAACATCTTTGAAACTGAGGGCAGTTCCCTCCATAGAACCTAGGTCGACTATACTCATGCTGCACAGATCTAGTCCTTTTGCTACCCCTCATTCTTTCTCTCTCTCTAAGCTTATCCACCTCTATCTGTTAGGCATGAATTATCAAACTAGCAAGATCCATATTCTTATGCAACATCACAGCCCTACACTCCTTCAGTACCATCCTAGAAACACCGATCACAAACTTAATCATACTAGCCTGGGTGTCAGAAATCAAATCAAGAGCATACTTGGCCAACTGATTGAACTTCAAGCAGTACTCCTTAACAGTCATGGAGCCCTGCCTCAAGTTCATGAACTCCTCAATTTTTGCCTCCCTCATCTTAAGCTGAAAGAACTGGTCCAAGAAGGTATCTTGGAATACGTTCCAAGTCATAAGAGCGGCATTCTTATCTTTACCCGTCTTCCATGATACAAACCAAATATAAGTAATGTTCTTCAGTCTATACAACGCCAACAAAACACTTTTTTCTTTTGAAACCTAAATCACATCAGTGATCTTCCTCACCTCTTCCAAGTACAACTGAGGGTCCTCCTCTGCCTTGGACCCATAGAACTCAGGCAGATTCATTCGCATAAAGTCATAAATCCTAGCCGCGGCCACATCCCCACCCTACTGATTAGCAACTGGGGCCTGGTTATTGGCCCAGACATTAGCGGTGACCACTTGGTCTAATACCTAAAAGGCCATCCTAAATTTAGTATGGGACACGATCTCATTCAAAGGATCAATAGGTGGGGGTTGCTCATCATTGTTTCTGTGGACATTCGCACTTTGAGTAGGCATTTTCTAAAAATAGAAAAGCACGGATCATTAGATAAAAGGGAAAACTGTAGGCACGATAGAATCTGAAAGAAGAAACAACTTCTCCTAGAATATTTCATAGCCTCTTTCTCATAGATGTGGCATGCTATACATCGATGATCAAGATTCTACTCAACGTGGTTTGTCAGACTCCCTAGGACTCCATAGAAACCTTCGGCTCTGGTACTAAGTTTTTAACCACCCAAAATCATCTCCCAAGACGTCACACAGTTCTAAAGGCTATAAGTAGCCCCAAGCTAACCATTAGAGCCGGTTTCTACCAATAACATTTAATTCAAGATGAAATAGACTCAACACTCGCTTAGTTATACCACATAAAAGGAAATATGAGAAAGATACTTGGTCCATATGACCACAATACAGAGAAACCTCCATAAAACCATAATACTGAATCCTCAACACATCATAAGTATGATACTAGTCTGACAAAACCACTACGAGTTAAAAATAGAGATCCGTTGGGACAGGTCCCCAACTGACTCAAAATGAACTGAAGATAAAACATAGTCTATCAAATACAAAAAATATTTGAAGATCGGCCCTCGAACCATGAGGACTCACTACTGCAGAAAAGGTAGGAAAGGTACTCGAAGAATCACGGATGAGGCTGGGACTGAGCACCTGAACCTATATTATAAGACAATGTATCACTTAGACCTATATGTGAATCAGTACTTTGGAATGTACTGAGTATACGGCGGTGAATGCATATGTATAAAAATAGTGCCGATCTTCTTCAATCAAATCATAAATAAAAAATGAGGTGAATCACATGGCTTTAACAAGTATAAAATATAAGGCTCATAAATCATATAGAATGAGGCATGCAACACAAATCTCGTGAGTCATTACTCTTTTACCTTAAAAATTAGAAATCTTCTCTTTTTCTCAATATCCAAAGGCTAAGGGACTTTGAACAATACTTTCAACTCATGCATATGTCTCATGGAGAGTAAAACCTCTTCAATACTCAACATTTCATAATTATTCAGAACTCATATACTTAGAATTCAAAATCATATGACTTGGAAACATGTTTGAAGGCATTTCATTCACCTTAGGAAAATATCTCATTTCAAGCTTTAGGAAAATCATTCTATCTCAAATGGAAAAGTATTCTAGCTCAAGTAAATAACTTATCTCAAAGCTTTATGAAAAATACTATATCAAGGGAAGATACTTTAATTTTGAGAAATAACCTAAATCAAGGAAGAACTTTAATTAGGGAACGACTTTACAATTCTACCATTTTGGAAAATAACTCATAAAAAGGGAAATAACTCATAAAAAAGGAAAATAAGTATCAAATTTTGAAGTTTAAAAGGGGAAGAAAGGTTCTCGTAACTGACATAAACCATGCGAGCAACATAGAGTCTAATGTTTTGTCCTCCTAAAGAGGAGACCCCATGTTTGGCAGGAAGTTCAAACTCTTGTCAGGGTGTATAACCTAGGTCTAGTGATTACTAAATGAAACTCGGCCTTAGGCCTAATCATAATCATCATAAACTTGGCTTCAGGACCAACTTACAGTGGCACATAGTTTTAGGGTAAGAAATTGTAGTGTCTTACCCGCTCGATGCTAACTACTACTCCCTTTAGATTATCTGTGCTCATCTCATAAAAATCTACTTTTAGAATAATCTCATGGTTCACCACGAACCCAATAATCAAATCGATATTCTTATATAAAGAATTAGATTTCAAAGATTTCATACCATTAGGTTAATTCATTTCTCAATCATCTCAAAACACTCAAATCATGGGTGCTTATAGCATAAGAGTTCATAATTTCACAAGTCTCAAATAGGGCTTACTAACCCATAATTCAACCTCAAGTTTAAGCTCATAAAAAGCATAATATATAGCATATAAATTCACAAATCATGTGGAAATCTGGGAATTTCAGGAATTTATCTCAAAATCTCAATATATCCATATGCTTCAGTATCTCAACATTGCAAATATTAGCTTCTCAAGGAGTAAAATCTTGGGGTTTACACCCATCTATAAATTCTGAATAAAACATGCAAAAATCATGCCATTTGACTCTTAATTCATGGGAAATATCAAGATAATATATTCAATAATAATGGGTGAAAACTCCCAATTCAAATTCATATAAAAACCTCATAGATTTCAGGAAATTCATGATGTAAATAAGCCTTTTGGTCACAAGTATGAAAGGGTTACTCTTATTCAAAACCCCACATACCTTGAATTAGAAGATTTGGATGAACACCCACTTTTGGAACTCTAATCGTACTCTTGAATGAGGGTTCTTGAGGCCTTTGACTTAGGAACCTTGAATCTTGACTCAATTTAGAAAATCCATGGTGGATTCTTGAGATTCTTGGAAGAGGTTTTGAATACTTAGGGTTTTGATGAGAGAAAACTTGAGAAAAACCTCATAGGATGGTTACTAATAACTTTGATTCGGTGTTTGCACGATTTTATAGGCTTGGAAAAAGTCCAAAATGCCCCTTTTAACATCTGTACAAAGCTGGAAATATTGAACTAAAAACCCGATTTAAGGTGTCACCATGACGCGGCATCGTAGTGGCTCACTGGAAATTTACAATTGGCAATATGGGAGTCACCACGATGCGGAGCCACTATATTTTCCCACTCGTTGGGACCTGGAACCTTAGTGTGACGTGCCAATATTATGAAGTTTCACTGGAATTTGAAAATTGTTAGATCGACCATCTCCGCGACGTGCCAACACTAAAATGACACAGTTTTATGACTAGGTCTTAAATCAGCCATAACTTCTTACCTGGGCGTCAGATTTGGGAGAATCTTATATCGATGGAAATCTTATCAAATTTCCCACGTGATAAAAGTCAAAATTAGGGAAATTCTATATGGTTAACACAATACTCACTTAGTAGTCACTCCTACATTTTTTATAGCTAGAATTTTGCTTCATTCGATACGCTCTGAGGCTCAAACTACGAGGGAACTTTGCGGGGTATTACCATATCTCCCCCTTGGAAACATTTGTCCTCAAATGTCTCTCGTCAGAGGAAGGAAATATGAAAAATAGAGCACACGTAGCTGAAATTATTTCTAAACGACTCAAGACCTTTCTAAACTCATGAATACTCTGGACAATGCAAGAACTCATACAAGGATAGATATATATCTGAACTTTAGACTAGAAGGGATAAATTAAGGAAGAATAGTAATTTATGATCGATCTAAACTCATGCAACAGAGGTGCGGGTATTTGGCTTGCACGTCTGCTTCTGCCTCCCAAATGTTGTAGAACCCTCAACAGACTGGTTCTTCCACAACACTTTGACCGAGGGAATCTCTTTGTTCCTCAGCCTACAAACTTAAAATTCACGGATCTCAATAGGAATTTCATCGAAGGAAAGACTATCCTGAATCTCAACACTCTCTGAAGGATCAACCACAACAGAATCACCAATATTTTTCTTGAGCATGGAGACATGAAAGATAGGATGAATGACTGATAATTATGAGGGCAACTCAACCTCATAAGCCACTTTACCAACACTTCTCAAGATTCTATATGGGCCAACATAATGAGGACTAAGCTTTCCCTTCTTACCTAACCTCTTAACCTCTTTCATGGGTCAAATCTTCAAGTACATCAAATCACCCACCCCAAACTTAAGATCTCTCCTCCTTACATCTGCAAAAGACTTTTGATGACTCCGAGGGGTTTTCAACTTTTCCCTAATCAATTTAACTTTCTCTATAGCTTCAAACACTGCATCAGCCCCACACGCAGCAGCTTCACCCACTTCAAACCAACCTATGGGTGATCTACATCTTCTACCATACAAAACCTCAAATGGTGCCATCTTAATACTAGCATGGAAACTATTATTATAAGCAAACTCCATAAATGGAAAATGTTCATCCAAACTACCTTTGAAATAAAGAGCGCATGCCCTTAACATTTTATCAAGTGTCTGAATGGTCCTCTCAGCCTGACCATCTTTCTGCAGGTGAAATGCGGAATGTAGAAGAACTTAGGTACTAAGACCCTATCGAAATGCCCTCTAAAACTGGAATATAAATTGAGTACCCCAATTAGAAATGATGAAAAAGGGAACTCCATGCAGCCTAACCAACTCTTGGATATACAATCTAGCATAATCCTCAGTCATGTAAGATGTATGCACTGGCTTGAAATGTGCGGACTTAGTCAACCTATCCATAATAACCCAAATAGAATTATGATGACTGCGAGAAAGAGGTAACACAATCATGAAGTCCATATTCACCATCTCCCATTTCTAAGTAGGTATACAAACCTCTTGTATCACACCTCTCGATCTTTGGTGCTCTACCTTAACCTGTTGACATGTTGTAAACTTTTCTACAAAATCAGCTATGTCCTTCTTCATACCGTTCCACTAATAGATTTCCCGCAAGTCACTGTATATCTTGGTAGTGTCAAGATGAATGATATAACGTGTGCCATGTACTTCAGCCATAATCCTATACCTTAATTTATCAACAAACGGGACATACAACCTACCATTCAGTCTCAACTTACCATCTCCCCCTTTGGAGAAAACTTCTACCTTTTGGTCCTTAACTAACTTTTTTAATTTGACCAAACTAGGATCCCTACCTTGCTTCTCCTTCACTTTAGAAACTAAAGAGGATTTGAAAATACTCTGCACCAATGTACTCCCTTCCACTGAATCAAGCAATCTAACACCCTACCTAGACAGACAGTGCACACCACTAGCTAACTCTCTATTACATTCCTCAATATGCACAACGCTACCCATGCATAATCTGCTAAGAGCATCCGCCACTACATTGGTCTTTATCAGGTGATACAACACACTCATATCATTATCTTTCAACAACTCTAACCACCTTTTCTGCCTAAGATTCAACTGCTTCTTGGTAAACACGTACTGCAGGCTTTTATGATCATAAACACATCAATGTGGATTTACTTTTTTTACACTAATTGTATTATGGGGGTAAATCTTGTAGTAATAATTTCAAGTCATTTATGTTATCATTTCAGTTATTTAATCATTTATGTAAAGCGATAATTGGAGTTATTGCAGGTTTTCCTCCTTACCTTTGACTTAGTTATGTTACCTTGTATTTTCTCATATTTATTTCATGATTTAGTTAGGTCAGACGATAATTCCTACTGAGTACCCATGGTTTTGGTACTAGTACTACACTTTTGTACCTTTTCAGAGCAAATACAAGTACTAGTTGCAATCTTTGATTCAAGGATTGTGCTATGTAAGATTTCGGAGATAGGGTAAGCTCTCATAGTTTGCCCCATTTTCTTCTATCCTACTTATGTCTAGTTATTAGTTTCAAGATAGGATTGTATTAACTGTTCTAGAACTTAGGTTATATTTATAATAGCTAGTGTATTGGCTCAACAAGGTCACGGGATGGTTTTCTATATTATTGTCACTTTTAGACTATTTTGATTGCTTGCTTATTTATGTATTGAATTTCTTATGTTTCCCTTTTTGCGGGAATTTCCATCTTGTTAGCCCATTCCAAATAGCTTTGGGCTAGGGTTCAGATTACCTACTGGCGGTATAGATAGGTTTAATTATGACTCGTAAATCGAGCTGTGACTGTTACCTTTGTAGACTTATTCATGTATGATATATCCTTATTAATGTTTAGTTTGGGACTTAGGAAATTGAATATTTCTAATGAGTATGTTAGTTTGATATTGAAAGATTAATGCTAATGCTTGATATAATTAATGATATTATTTATAGATATGACTTACATAAATGATTATTGATATGGTTTCCATATATGATTAATGATATGATATGACCTATCAACATGCTTAATGATATAGATATCAACGTGATTAATGAGATGATTAAGACCTTATAAATATGATTGATGGCTTATATATATGAATAAACACTTATAGATATGGTATGACTTATAGGCATAAATAATGGCTTATAGATATGATATGCATTATAGATATGATTAATGGCTTGTAGATATGATCATTGAAATAAATTATAATTATGACTATTGACATAGCCTATAGGTATTGTTATCGACATAACTTAATAGCTATGTTGTTAGTATGGTTTACTGGTGTAGGTATCAGTATGGCTTATGGTTTTGATTCTTATTCTGGTGTATAGATATGAGAAAAAGGAAAAATCTATAGTTATATTTCCTTTTTAAAGTCTATTGGGTTTGTTTATTAGTATGTCTTGTTGAGACGGTTTGTTGGTACCATTTATAAATTTAAGTTGTGGTTCGAGTCCGACAGTTGATAATGATCTTGACAGTATGAGTTTTAGTTTAAGTGTGGAAAATAATGATAATGATGATGATACTATTGAGTTTCTATTCAAGTCCAACTTTGGTAAATATGTATGATATTATATCGTTCGGATGGATTCTTGGTCATGGAATAATGATTTGGTAATTTATTCCTATTCAATTGCTTAGTTTCCTTTATTGTACCCTCCAGGATTATGAGGGCCTGTGTTAGGTTATTTACTTTTCTGCACTTATTGGCTTATGGGGGATATTTTTATAGTTATTGTGGTGTGATCTTTATGTTACTATAGTGGTGTGATATTTATGTTACTATATCATATGCAATCATTTGTTTATATACAATGGCATAAGAGCTTACTTCTAGGTTTTCCCCTTTTGCCTTGACTTAGCTTATTTTATTATGTATCTTATCATATTTATATTATGATTTAGCATAGTCGACCGATGATTTCTACTGAGTACCTATGGCTTTTGCACTCATACTACACTTCTGTATCTTTTTGGTACAGATCCAAGTAGTTGCTGCTACCGTTGATTCAATGCACGTGCAAGGTTGATTACAGAGATTTGGTGAGCTCTTATAGTCGAAGTTAACCTTTTTCCTTCTATTATTCTATGTCCAGTCTTTCATCTTCAAGATAGATTTTATTTGACTATTTAATGCTCATAGTTCATTTGTAGTAGCTCTTGTACCGACATTACCGAGTCTTGGGATAGTTGTTGATTTTCTATCTATTTATTAGACCATTATGATTGTATTATTGCTATTTAAGTCTTTAAATTGTTAATTTCTGGCTTTTAGGTCATTTTACACCAAGTTAGCCCATTGTATCTAGCTCCGAACTTTGGTTCGGCTTACCTATAGGTGGGATCGAGTAGGTGCCATCATGACTCATAAATTGGGTCATGACACATACCTTAGCACCTTATCCTCTTTCATTAACAAAACACTTAATACAACACCACAAGCATCACAGAAGATGCTAAAACCCACACCCTCCTTGGGCAAAGTCAAGATAGGAGATAAAGTCAACAGATTCTTGAGCGTTTGAATGCTCACCCCACAAGCATTAGACAACTGAAAGGAAATCTTTTTCTAAATCAGCTGGGTCAATTAAGATTCAATAGATTAAAAACCCTTATCAAAGCACCAATAGTAACCCGCTAAACAAATAAAACATTGAATCTTGGTAGGAGAAGTAGGTCTAGCCCATTCACAGGATACTGCATTCTTGGATGGATAATCCATAAAATCATCCTTGGTCACCACGTGACCCAAGAAAGAAATATACTCCTACCAACAGTCACACTTGGAGAACTTATCATACATCTTTTCATCCCTCAAACTCTGAAGCACAATTTGCAAATCCTCCTTATGATCGACCTCACTCTTGGAGTAAACCAAGATATCATCTAAAAATACAATGACAAAATAGTTGAGATACGGTCAAAAAACCCAGTTCATCAACTATATAAATGTGGTTGGGGCATTGGTCAACCCTAAGGACATGACCAAGAACTCATAATGATCGTATCTAGTGTGAAAATCTATCTTTAGAATATTCTATGCTCTAATACTTGAGTAGTGATACCTAGGCCTCAAATTGATCTTCAAAACACCAAAGCACCCTGAAGTTGATCAAGCAAATTGTCAATACAAGGAATAGTATACTTATTCTTAACTGCCATCTTATTCATGTGTGATAATCAATACACATACGCATAGACCTATTCTTTTTCTTCACAAACAAGGCATGCACACCCCAAGGTAATACAGTAGATTGGATAAATCCCTTATCTAATAACTCCTGCAACAATCTTTCAATTCCTTCAACTCAGCCTATAAGGAGGAATAGAAATTATCTTAGTGTAAGGCCAATATCAATACCAAAGACAATATCATGATTTTGAGGTATACCAAGAAAATTCATAGGGAAACATCAATGAACTCACGGACAATATAAATAGAATCCAAAGAAGGAGAATAAGTAATACTAGTATGACAAATATGGGCCAAATAAGAAAAATATCTCCTCTCTGACAAATGATGATCCTAGAGAAAGGATATGACTTTCTTGGGATGTAATGAAGCACACCCTTCAAGACTATCCTTGGCACAACCAGCAAAGTTAAATTGACGATCATAGCATAACAATCTGTGATATCATAATAAGAATCCAACAAATCCATACCCAAGATGACATCAAAATATACCATATCAAGGATAATCAGATCTATCCATGACTCACGAACAACAAAAGTCACAACACAAGATTAGTATACCCTCTCCAGCAGTAAAGAATCTCCTATGGGGGTAAATATAAGGATAGGCACATAAAGAGGCTCAAAAGAAGAATAAAAAAACTAAAGAAAATATGTACTCATAGGAGAAAGTTTATCCTAGATCAAATAAAACATATTCAAATTTAAAACTAATAGGGACGATATCTTTAATGATAGCATCGAAGGCCTCTGCCTCTAGTATGGCAGGTTGTGACACCCTAAAAATCCTAGACAATATTAGATCCATGCTTCCAGTATATAAAAAATAAAAAAATATTTTGGTTGTTTTATTACTAATTTAGATAGATATAAAGGTCAAAAATAGCTCCTATCTTAGAGGCAAGTCAAAACATCCCTTAGCGATTAAATTCTTGTGAAAAATATAACTATAGTCAGCTTCAAACTAGCATAACTTTGTGTTACTAAGAATGTTTTAGCTAAACACCCACCAAAAGAGAGATAATTGAATTATCATTCCAATGATACAAATTTTACCTACTCCAATAGCGAGATGAAATGTTATGGCGACATTACTGAAGCACTATCAAAGCAGCCAGTGACCACAACCCTGATAACGACTCATCATCAGACATCATGGGTCCTTAGGGAGGCGTCATGATCAGTGCAGTAGAGGCTGAAATTGGGTTCCTAACCATGACATAAGTCATGACTCATGGACAAACCTCATGAGTCTTGATGTAAGTCATCGAGATTATTTCTAGGAGTTTTCCAGACGGTTTCTAAGAGGTTTTTTGACCTTTTCCCACCCTTTTAACTCTAATATTACATCTTTTAAGCTATTCTAAGAATTAATATAAAGTCCAAACAACTCTAAATCCTTCATTCTCAACTAAACTCTCCAAATACTTTAAAAACAAGTGATTTTCTCTTCTCCCAAAGCAAGAAATTAGGATTTTTCATTTCCAAATCCAAATCCTCAAAACTTCAATCCAAGAATCAAAAGTAATCATGTATATGGGTATGAAATGATAGTATCATTTCATCCTTATTCGCAAATTCTAATTTTTTTCATAGAATTTACGATTTCAAAAAACTAGGGCTTTACCAAAATTGTTACTTCGAGCTTAAATTCAACTCCCTATGATATATTTGTCACTTATAAGCATGTTTTAATGATTATTTATGACTTCTTAGGCCCATATCATATCATTCATGATATTCTAAAATCCAAACATGATTTAGATGAATTAGTCAAGATTTCAAGCATATGATCAAGTTATATGAGTTTTTCTTAATTTTTTTAGTTTATTTTATAATTAAACCTTGATTAAATTTTCCCATAAGAATAGCATCTTTCCATGTTCAAAATCATAAATTCTCTTATTATGACATGTTATTGAGTTTGTTAATTTTCTTTTAATATCAGTTAATGACATTATATGTAGAGCTGGTGGTTATGAACATCTGATATTTAGGAATTTAGCTATATATATTAGTTTTATATTATTGAGTACTTAAGATTTATACATGCATTTCTATGTACATAATACCATGACTTGAGCATAATAATTATTAGTTTATGTAAAAATTAATACTTTAGTGTCATTCAATTGAGAGTAGTACTTAGCACTAAGTGAACGCAGAGATAAAGGCTCACCCACCAGTTGAGGGGTAAGAACTTTAATAGAAGCCCCTAAGTTCTACAACTATATTGCCACCATAGGTTATGAGGGGTAACCCACCAGTTGAGGACTGCCACCCTAGTCCTTTTCGACATTAGTTTAGTGGATCCATGACAACTAGCATTGGTACCCTTGGCAATGTACTAGCACTCTTCCAACTGGGGTTACAGGTTGGAACCAAGTTATTCTTACATTGGGATATATTAGTTGTAGTTAGATCTCATAATCCTCAATTATGTTTAGCTTATATTTCAATTCAGATATGAATGACCTTGTACTCATTTATTCAATTTTCATTCAGTACATGATTATACCTGGTTGTTGCATTAGTTCATATCTCACAGTTTTAGACTCAATATTCATAAATGACCATCAAAATAGTTTTAGATATTATTAAACATTATCTTGATATTAAATATAATAGTTATGTTTCTACAACTTCTCAATTTACATATATGCTTTAGGTCAAGATTTAGAAATTTCACTACACCTTAAAAATGCATATTTCAGAAAATGGCTTATGTTATTAGTTTTGAAGCGGGTTTTACGTATTTTTTATGAAAAATTCACATCTCACATACTCAGTAAATTCATATTACCAATACCATACCTCTTCTGCCTATATTTTTTTATGCAATGTAGATTAAGGTGCTTACTCTTATGATTATAGTCAGGCAGATCACAACATTCAGCAAGCAGGTGATAAGTTCTCTTATTTTGAGGACTCAATACAATTCTAGTTCTTTTAATTTATATTCTTATTCCTATGTATTGATTTGGGAAAGCTTGGGTCATGTCCCAACTACCTATAGTCAGTATTAGCAGCAGCTTCATAGACAGTCAGTTTGAATTATTATACTAAGTTTCTCTTTCCTTTAAGACATAGATGTTTTAATAAAACATTCCAATAGTAAATGTATAGAAATAATTTTTGTATGATTATGCTTCCTCTCAGTCAATTTATCTTTTCTATTTGTTTTAATTAGTCACTCAAGCATCATGCAAGTAGTATGGGTTAGCTTCGGATCACTTGTGGTACTAAGCACTATGTTACGACTAGGGGTAGTCTCAGGTTATGGAAAACTTGGAATCAGAGCACAAGGTTCAATTATCCTAGAGTATCTATGTATTTGTGGCTAGTAAAGTCTTATGCAATGGTGTCGAGATGCTTGTAGTTTTCTTTAAGAGTCTAAATGGCGTTTAAGAAATGTTTTTCTTTTTTCTTATCTTAGATTGTGCAATAGAGATGTTCTTTAAGAAACTTATACATATTCTTACATTGCTCTATTCATGCCAACTCCACTTTATTTTTGAGGAAGTAAAAATTAGTCGAGCTTAAATTCCTACTGATAAAGTTTTCTTAAACAGTCCCCTTAGACAGTTGTGAGATTGCATGTGGGTTTAAAAGGATCCTATCAGTGCCTTTAAGTTCCAAACTTTGGAAGAGTTTGTTCTTATTTATGAAAATCTTGCATTTATCCAAAGTTAGATGTGCTCTTAGATCCCTTCTAAAAATCCTATAGCAGTATGACCTAGAGTTAGAAATATGAGCCAAGTAGTATAGAAGCAGTAAACTAGGGATTATGTTTATCTGGATTTAGTAAATTATTTATTAATGGGATAGGAAGGTGTTGTATAGATTGTTTAATAACACTTAGAGAGAGAGAGAGAGATTTACCAGTTAAGGGGGGACTTAGATTATGTTAATTCTTTTGTCAGGAGAAAAATTATACAGCGACTAGAAAGATAGAAAACTTGTTAAGGATGAGTATGTTCATAAAATTTTGTGTGGGTTAGTGTTTCATCATTCCTATCCAGTACTAATAAGTGGGTATTAGTGTATGAGAAGTTTTATGTCCATCTATATTAAGTGTCAGAATCTAAGATTTAATTATTGATGAGCAACATGATAGAAAGAATAATTATGAAGTCTAGAAAGAAAAGTATGAACTCCAAGTGTTGTGATAATTCAGAAGGTTCGAAGTAATAGGCACTTAGGTAATTGTGTTCACTACTAGGGTTATAGAAAGTTAAGAGTTGTATCTCAGAAGTAAGGACCAGCAGCGAGTTTTACACTTTAAGATATAGTTTTTCATGGGGTTATTATTTATGTGTATTGTTATATCTCGAGCTCTAGAGTAAAGTGATTGAAATTTAATATAGAGATTATTGAAGAAGTCCACAATTCTAAAATGATGGCTTTAATCAAAGGAGAGACAATAAAACAAGGAACTAAGTCAGATTTTCAAATTATAGTAGTAATATTAGTGAGTTTTACAACAACACTGGAGGAGGAAGATACCCAGCCAATTCTTATCTCGATACAAATTTTTTTACTATAGTAATTGTGACACTCTAGTTATGCCTTACAAGTCTGCTCTATGATCATAATTGGAGTGCCAGTTCACTCAGAAGTACGACTCATATTCCATGAATTTATGAACTTCTAACTCAAGTCATGTAGCTCATAACTCATTTACTCATGTTTTACAGTTTGCTCAATTCAGAAAATTCATGATACACCCTAAATGATGAGTGAAATTTGTATTATGGCATAAATGCCCTCAATTTAGATCTCTTTAATGAATCCACACCTTTGATACTCTATTCCTCAAGCCTCAGTTATGTGTCAAAGTTACATATAGTATTGTTTCTTGCTTCAGGTCCTAATGTTTTAACCTTTCAGTGACCTCTCCTTATGTAAAGATAATGGTAAAGAAAATGGATGAACAATTGTTTAGATGGGACAAAGTTAATGTTCCTTATCAGGGAAGGATTGTTATATGTTTTCTTTATCTAAGTCTATAAGGGTGAAGGTAGATTGAGGTAAAGCTTTTGGTATATTTCATAGTTAGTTAAGAATTTTAGGTGTCTTCTTGAGGATAGTGCATGGAAGTTATTATTGATAGAGTTATCAGAGAATATAGGAAAATTTTTTGGTGGGTTGGTTGAATAGAGGTTCATATGTTGTTCTAATAATAGGCTTGAATGTCATGTTGATATATAAGTGGATAAATGTATTGTGCGCTAGTGAATTCCTAGGAAGACATTGAAGTTAGTTATTGAAGTGGTAAGGATTATTATTCATGAGCTGAGATCTTTGAAAACACATAGGATATTGAATCTATTGTTCATACTAGTATTATGGTGTTTTATGCAGTACCTTGTGACTTTGAGTTAAGCTTGAACATGGTGAGAGAATTCAGTTCAACTTAGATTTTAGTAGAAGGAGTTATCAATACCTATGTGAAGATTATAAGTAGAATAAAATAAAGTATAGTATTTAGGGGGAAAGTATAGTTGAGGAAGTATTTGAGAAGTGTGTCTAAGCTTGAAAGTTAGTAGTTGCATTGCCAAAGGCATAGCAATTCTATACTATCTTATGTTTTATATGCCTATATTCCATGTTATAGAGTTGTATAAATGTTACAATTCCTTATTCAGTTATCTCACTCATATCATACCAAAAATTCTTTCCTCCCTAATATTATTAGACTTTTGACAAAGAGTGTTAAAGGTAACAAATATTTCTTTTAACAGTGAATCTTAAAAATTTCATTTCATTAGATGTCACTTTACAACTTTAATATCCGTTTTTGCCAAGGATACTTCAGTTGAGTTATAAACATTAAGTTTGATTCAGTCTATATAGCCATCAATTTGGTTTAGCAATCTGACAGATAAACTCCTACAGTATTCCATTTATTTCCATCTAGTCTTACTATCCAAACTTTCATGAATATGTTTATTCCATCGGGTGATTTATTTATATTTATGCTAGTTGTGAATTTAGTTGAGTCCTTACTCATAGTCTAAATTGGTCCAAACCATAATGGATATCTAGATTCAAAAATCAGTATCATGTTAGTTATCCAACTTTAAAATTCATCTGGGCAGTACCAGTGAGTTCTAAAACATTCAAAATGGTCAAGTTTTTGTTGGAAATTTACTCATCATGTCCAAATTCAACTCTTATAATTCTATATTAGGGATTGTAACTCTTTTCATATTTTTTTCAACCAAGTCTACCTTCATATGAGGATGAATGATCCCAAGGGAAAGATATTATGATATCCCAAAATCCAAGACAATATTAGAACCAAGCTTAAAGTATATGAAAAATAAAAAAATCATGTCTTTGTGGTCTTATTAGTGATTTTGAAACATACTAAGGTGTAACACCCCGAGCCTTCGGTCCTTGAAATGTTTTGTAATTTTATCCTTACTACTATGGTAATGACTCACCTGATGAGTCATAATGTGTCTTTACAGGTCATAAGACTCATTTGTAATGAGCCTAGAAGGATTTGCCTAAGTAACTACCTTGATAACGACTATACTTAACGAGTCATATGGACACCTAACGAGTCATAAAAAGGGAATTTCATAGTATGTCAAGTGTAGTGGCCTATTGAAATTGTTGAAACTACAACCTGAACCTATGAGTCATAGTGTCTCATTATGATACGTAGGGCTCCCTTCATAAAGTTCACAGTGAAGAACACAAAGGGGTTCTATTTTGGGTACGACTTGATGGTCCAAGTCATAGGGTAACCTTACGAGTGGTATGGTCACCTATAGAGATCTACATATTATTTTTCCAACTTTTAATAAGGGTATTTTAGGTATTTCTCTCCCATCCCACTGACAAGCCACGACTTATAATCTTATTTGGGACCCTATTATCAGTTATAACTCAATATAATTACACTCCCAGGCTCCTTAAAATTCCCTCAAGCAACCATTCTTAGGGTTTCTAAGAAGTCGGTCATCCAAGGGCTTAAGGGTTGAATTCCTTCCGTGAAACTTATTATTTCTGGATTGTTACTCTCCTTATTGTCATTTTGTTAAAAGCATATTTTTTAAAGTACTGTTCATTATATCTTTATTTTGGTTTTTAATCAAGGTTCGGGGTTTTGAATGTCTATGGATTGAATAATATTTCACATAGTTTACATATAATTAATCTTGCTTTAAATGTGGTTTTGAACTTATGGGTGAATGGGTATGGTGAATAAACTAGGAAATTGTAATTTTCTCAAATTTATGATTTTTGATGTGGTTATGACCCCTAACCTCATATTGTGAGATTGGTTTTTAATTATGAGAAATGAGGGAATTCATAAAATTGAACCAAGGGGGTTATGAATTCCCTTAAGTGATGTAATTATTTTGGCATGTTATTGTTACCTTGTAAGTGTAGTTGGTATGATGATACCAACAATTTATGCCTTAATGTTAATTATAGTTCAATGAATGGGAATGTGTGATGAATGTTTTTAGTTGGGCTTTAATGAGGGTTATGTAGCTGAGTCGTGAAAGTAGAGGTCTAAGTGACAGGTACTAAAAAATACGTCTGCTGATGTAGGGGTCAAAGTGACTAGGTTGGTTCGAGTCCCCTCATTATTATTGCATTATTAAGGAGGTTTGAGTCCCCCATACATCATTATATGATTGGGTACTTATGTCACCTAAGTATATGATTGGGTGATTTGAGTCCCCTATGCATATATATGAGATTACTCTCTGATTCATGCTGCTACACACACTCGGGCCCGACCAGGGGGTAAGAGCTGGGGACCATATATTTTTTGTGCATATGTTATTATGGTTTAGCTACACAATTACGGCTAAAGTTTCTAAGTGCATGTTAAGCCTTGTTCCCTATCCCGACATATGATATATCTATATATATATGCATTTGATTATGTGCATTGGTTTTGAATAATTTTAAACTGTTGATCATGGCATTATGTTATCCTTATCCCTGAGAGATATACTAGGGTTCACCCCACTAACTATATTTGGATGTTTTATCCGTTTGCAATGTAGGCACCAAAGCTTCTTCTACTTTGCCTGTACAGAGTTAGGTCAGTCGATTCATTCTTTTGGTTTGTCGTGTTACAGTTAAGTGGTGATATTTCATTCTCCAAAAGGCTTAGCTATTTCACCAACCATCATTCTTATATTTGAGTGATAGTTACTTTCATTATCATCAATATTATCATTTTCATTCTCCTTGTTATTTGTCAGAATCAGGGACATGTCCTAACCATGCTTGGTTTTGGTTCTTTATTTATAAGGCTTTGTTTGGATTACTATAGATATTGGCGGTGTTGGTCGGTCATTTAGCCAATTATCGATCGTTGGTTATAGACTTATTTGATTGTTTTTAAGGTTATTACTTGTTATCTTTTTATATATTCTGTATTCATCCGACATTGGGGAATTTTGTATTTTGTTTGGTTAGGTGCAGGGGGTGATCTTTGGTCTATATGGGATGTGAGATAACCATTACAGCCACGCCTGGTTTGGGCCATGATATAGATGGTATCTTAGCCTAGGTTTGGTGTCATTGGGTGTCGAACAAAGTTATGTCAAGCAGAGTCTCATTTATGAGTGTGTAGCATGACACACTTATAAAGGAGAGGGTATCAGGAATTTATGATATTTCCCTTTCTTTTTGTTCTATTTGAAGCTATAGAGTCTAAGGTCTTTAACCCTCTCTAATTTATGTATATTTATTTTTTAGATTATACCTCCAAGAAGATCTCATATTTGCATAAACTATTCTGTCCTATCGGAGGATAATGTGGATGGAGCTCATCCAACTCTAGGAGTTTAGACCTAGTCTAGGGTTGCTGCTTCTAATTGCCCTGAGGGAGCTCCATCGGTCCCCACATCCCTCCTCAGGCACACTAGACTAGAGTATCAAATATTGAGTTTTGCTAGTCGATTCATTTGCTTACCCAGTTGGTGGCCGCCCAAAATGAGTGTGTTTCTTCTATTACTCTATCATCTGGGGCCACTAGGGTTGGCCAATTTATAAGGTTATGTCCTTATATTTTCATTGGTTCTAAAGTTAAGGAAGATCCTAAAAACTTTATTGATGAGATGGGAAAGATCTTCTATTTGATTCATGCTACTAATGTGGAAGGTTTAGAGTTTGTTGCATAGCGGTTGAAAGATATCGCATACCAATGGTATGAGGAGCGGGACCAGTCTAGAGGTGACAAGTCCACTTTGTGGGATGATTTCTTTAGTACTTTCCTTGATCGTTTCTTTTATCAGGAGTTGAGGGAGGCAAAGTCCGAGGAATTTATGAATCTAAAGTAAGGCAGGATTCCAATAAAGGAGTATACCTTTAAGTTTAATTAGTTACCACGTTATGCCCTTGAGTTGGTGTCCAGCATGAGGGCTTGAATAAGGAAGTTTGCCTTTGGGTTGTGTAATGAATTGATCTTAGAGAGCAAGGTTACCTTGTTAAACAAAAATATGGATATCTCTAGACTTGTGGTGTATATGTAACAAGTGGAAGAGGAGAAGAAGAAAAAATAAAAAATGAGTGAAAGGCAGAGTAAGAAGTTTTACTAGTCAGGTCAGGGTGAAGGTCAGCAACAAAGTAGTAGAGATTGTGGAAAGTGGTCTAAGAAAAAGTGGGGAAATTTTTATTCATACTTTACGGCTAGTGCTCCTTAACTGAAGTCATTATGTGATCATCGTTCTCCAAATGATAGTTAGTTTAGAGATCCTGGAGCCCAGTCATAGGCTAGCAGGGATCTGTCAGCTCCATCATATCTTCTTTATAGATTTTGTGGTCAGGTGCATCATGGTTTTTATAAGAAAGGAAGAAATAAGTTCTTTAAATATGGTTAGACTGGTCATCTGCAGAGGGTTTGTCCTTCTAAGGTTACTTTTAGAGAAAATAAGATTATTTTTCTACTTGATCAGCTCCTGCACCAAAAAGTGCTACTACTTTTTTTGGCTTCGACACTGGACAGACCCATCTGTATGCTCTTGCTACGCGCTAGGATTCTGAGGCATCCCCTAATGTTGTTATTGGTATGATTAAACTCTTTTCTCGTGATGTATGTTATTTGATTGATCCGGGGTATACCCTCTCTTATATGACCCTTTATGTGGCTATTCATTTTGGTTTTGTCCTACATGAATTTTGGATCCTTTCTCTGTGTCCACCCCTGTGGGTGACTCTATTATGGCTAGAAGGGTCTATAGAGGTTGTCTGATATCGGTCCATGGTAAAGAGACTTTGGTGGATCTAATAGAGTTGGAAATGTTAGACTTCTATGTGATTTTAGGGATGTATTGGTTGCATTCGTGCTATGCGTCTCTTGATTATCGATCCCAAAGGTTAAGTTTCCATTTCCCAAATAAGCCAGTGATCCAGTGGGAAGGTAGTTCCTTAGTGTTTATAGGAAAGTTTATTTATTGGAGAGCTCAAAAATTTGTTTCTAAAGGGTGACTCTACCACTTAGTGTATGTTAAGGATTATTGATTCAAAGTTCCTTCTTTGCAGATTTTCCTTGTGGTCTATGAATTTCTCAAGGTGTTTTTGGATGATCTTCCTAGTATTCCTCCAGATAGGGAAATTGATTTTGGGACCGATCTTCTTTTGGACACTCATCCTATTTCTATCCATCCTTATAGGATGGCTCCGACCGAGTTGAAGAAACTCAAGGAGCAATTGAAAGATCTTCTGTACAAGGCTTTTATCATCCCTAGTTTTTTTTTGTGGTGCGCTCCTATTCTTTTCTTGAATAAGAAAGAGGGTTACCTTTGAATGTGTATGGATTACAGCTAATTCAATAAGGTGATTGTGAAGAATAAGTACCTACTCCGAGGATTGATGATCTGTTCGATCAGCTTCAGGGTGCTAAGTTTTTTTCTACGATTGATATTTGGCCGGGTTACCATTAATTGAAGATTAGGAAGGTGGATATCCTTAAGATTGCTTTCCAAACTCAATATGGTGATTTTAAGTTTTTGATGATGTCTTTTTATTTGACTAATGCCCTAGCATTATTTATGGATCTTATGAATTGGGTTTTTCATTAGTTCTTAGATCTATTTGTCATTATCTTTATTGATGATATTTTGGTGCATTCTTAGAGTGAGGTGGGTTATGCCGATCACCTCCACCTTGTGTTCTAGATCCTAAAGGATCAGCGTTTGAATTCAAAGTTCTCTAAGTGTGAGTTCAAGTTGGATGTTGTGACTTAGCTAGGTAATGTTATTTCTAGTGAAGGGATCATAGTAGATCCAAGAAAAGTTGAGGTAGTTAAGAAGTGGCCTAACCCCACAACTCCATCTGACATTTAGAGCTTATTGGCTTTAGTCGATTATTATAGAAGGTTTATGGAGATTTTTTCTTCTATTGATGGCCCATTGACTAAGTTGACTCAGAAAAAGGTGAAATTCTTGAGGTCTAATGCTTTTGAGGGTATTTTATAGAAGCTAAAGCTTAAGTTAACTTCGACTCATGTTTTGACTCTGCTTGTGGGCAGTGATGATTTTGTTATCTATTGTGATACATCCCCTGTGGGAATGGGTTATGTGTTGATGCATCAGGATAAGGTGGTTGATTATGCTTCTACACAATTAAAATTTCATGAGGAAAATTATTTGACCCATGATTTAGAATTATTAGTTGTGGTGTTTGCATTAAAAATTTGGTGGTATTATTGACATGGGTTCCATATTGATATTTATTCTGATCATAAGTGCCTGGAATACATGTTCGCCCTGAAAGAATTAAATCTCAAGAAAATGAGATGGCTTGAGTTTCTCAAGCATTATGACATGCGTTTTCACTATCATTCAAGTAAAGATAACATAGTTACTAATGCTCTTAGTAGGTTGTCCATGGTAAGTTTGTCTCACATTGATGAGGAGAAGCAGGATTTTGTGAAGGATATTCAACATTTGGCTAATCTCAAAGTTCATCTCCTAGATTGTGAGAATGGTTTTAGAATTGTTGAGAAGGTGGCAAATTCATCTCCTGGTGATGAAGTAACGGAGAAGCAAGTGTTGGATCCTATTCTGATGTAAATTAAGAAAGATGTAGGTAGGCAAAAGGTAATGGTTTTTGAGAATAGTGGTGATGGTATCTTGAGGTACCAAGGAAGATTATGTGTTCTCGATATTGATAGGTTATGAGGAAGAATTTTAGTTATAGCTCATAAGTTGTGTTATACTATTTATCATATTTTCATGAAAATGTATCATGATCTTAAGGTAATTTATTGGTGGAATAACATGAAGCAGGATGTGACCAATTTTGTGGCTAAGTGCGTGGTTTGTCAGAAAGTGATGGTAGAGCACTTGAGGCCTAATGGGTTGACTCAAGATATAGAACTTACAGTATGTAAATGCGAGGTAATTAATATAGAGTTTTCTATGGGTCTTCTGAGGTCTCGCCATCAGTTTGATTCAATTTGAATCATCATGGATAAGGTGACTAAATTTGCTCATTTCTTAGCAATGAGGACTAATTTCTCTTCTAAGTATTATGCAAAGTTATTCATTCAGGAGATCGTGAAGTCGAATGGTACTTTTTTCTCCATTATATCTAATCAGGGTACCCAATTCTCATCTCTCTTTTGGAGGTTGTTCCCATAAGGTTGAAACACCCAAAACATTGGCCTTTGCCAAATTTCTTGAGTCTTGAACCTACTGATCATCATACGACCTTCACCATAAGTCATATGGTATGGATACGGGTCTATGACCCTAGTTATATGTTGATCAGTGTCATATTGGACATGTTTTGATCAAGGTACCAGAATACTTCATACAAGTTATATTTTCGTGATACGAGAAGTATAGTGCCCAACCGTATATTGTCTAGTGTGTAGCCTTTGATGTTCTTCTTAGGGTACAACTTGAAGGTAACTAGTCATATGGTGATGGTATGAGTTAGGGTAATGAGTCATATGTTGGACATAATATGGTGTCTTACTTTCTGATCAAGTTATGAGTTGAGGGTACTACTTGTATGATGTGGATACGAGTTGAAGGGTCCAATCGTACCCTCATGCATTCTTTTTACAACTTTTAAGATGAGGGTAGTGTGGATATTTCCCACCCAAACCTCTTAAGACCCCAAGTCTTATAACAATTTTTGTCCTTTCATTCTTCACTTTAGAAGATCAAAACACTCTCAAAACTCTTTAGAAACCTCTCAAGGAGATTTGGATAGGGTTTCCTCAAGGTGGTCATCTAGAGGATTAAGGATCAAAAATCACTTTGTGAATCTTTGTAACTCAGGCATGTGACTTTTTCTTCATTGTTAGTTCACAAAAATCATGTGTTTTAAACAATGTATATGGCTCAATAATGGTGGTTTTGAAATTCATGGTTGAGGCTTTGAATGCATAATATTGAGTATTGTTTTCCTATCTTTTAAATTATGATTATAAATGTTTTGGAAATGGTTTTCCATATGTGGGTATATGGGAATTATGGTTTAATGAATGGGTCATGGTTAAACAAAAATTGATGTTTTTTTCTTTGAATAATGGTTTGATAATAGTATGCCCTCAACCTGTTAATGAAAATGTCAATAAGAAAAATCTTGTCAGATATGAATTATATTTTGAACTGAGGCAATGGCCTATGAATGTTAATGATTTGTAAATAGTTTTATGAAGGACTTGATGGCCATAAATTTATTTGAATTATAACCTTGGTGGTTTAATTTGCTAAATGGGTTTGAAGCCCTAAATGTAGAATTGAATTGTGGCCTCAGTTTAGACAATGAGTTCGAATCCCAAAGTTGACTAATAATGATTGTAGCATATTGTACGCTTGCAAGGGGGTGGTATGACAATACCAACTGGATGCCTTTGGTAATTAACAGGATTAATGGTTGTGCAAATGTGTAAAAAAATGTTTTAAATTGGGATTTAAAGTGGGATATGTAGTCGGGCCATGAAAGTGAGGTCTGAAGGACTAAAAATTGAAACTTTGCTAGCCGGTGCGAGTGTCTATATGACTGGGAGGTTCAATTCCACTAAATGAATATATAAATGAGAGGTTCGAATCCCCCATATTGTATATACTGGTGCTTAAGTCGCCTTAATTATGTTGGGAGGTTCGAGTCCCCCATAATGGCATATATAATTATGGATATTCTCTAGTTTGTGCGGCTACACACACCGGAGCCATTCCAGCTAAGGAGAGCTGGGGCCCTATAGCCTGTGGGTACCTTATTATATGACGGTCATGCTATGCAATGTATGTTAAGGTTTTAAAAGTTCATGCTAAGCCTTGCTCCATATCCTGGCTTTGTATATATATATATATACATATGATTGCATATGATGATATGACTTGGTTTTGAATGATGGTATTATTTTATTCCTCTATCCCGCATTTACATGCTAGCATTCCAAACTTTAATTATTTTTGGATGTTGTATCCCCATGAGATACATGGACTGGTGCTTCTTCTACCTTTCCTGTGAAGTGATTAGGTTTTCGAGTTGCTGCGTGAGTGGACATTGAAGTGGTGAGCTTTAATACTTTGAAATACCTTATCTCATAGTCTTTATATTCTATGTTTCATACTTTATTTAGACTTGGTTTTGGCTATGGTCGGGGTCATATCCTGATCGAATTCTCTTTGGATTTGATTAGTCTTTGTCAGACTACTGTTGGTATGGGCGGTGTCGGTGGTGTTATTAGAATTGGAATTGGTATTGGCATTGACGCTGATACCCATTAGTATTGGTTATGATTATACTTTGATGTCTTTATATGATTGCACTAATAGTATGTTAAATGTTTGAAATTCATACGGCTTTGAGGTTGTTGTTTGACTAGGTTAGGTGAGGGTGTGACTACCGTCCTATCTGGGTCTTGGGATACCCATCACATCCAAGCCTTAGTTTAGGTCATGATAAAGTTAGTATCAGAGACCTGTTTTAGTTTCATTAGGTGTCTGACAAAGCCGTGTATAGTAGAGTTTCTCTTATAGGTGTGTAGCCATCTATACTTATAAGAGAGAGGCCATGAGACATTTAGGAATGTTTCCCTTTATTGTTGTCTTAATTTTGAGCTATAGATTCTAAGGTCTTGAATTTTTCTAATTCTATTTGTTCGTCTTTCAGATCATGCCTCCTAGAAGATCTGATGTTCATGCAAACTCTTCTGTCCCATCTGTGGACAATGTGGATGGAGCTCATTAGGGTCCAATCCCGATCAAGGGTTGTTTCTTCTGACTGTCCTCGTGGGATCACACCTGTCCCCCTTTATCTTACTCCTGAGGGTGACACTCTACTCAGTCGCTTCTCGGGGAGGTTACTAATGCTGAGTTTCATCGCACTATTAACCGGTTGACTCAGTTGGTGACATCTCAGTCATAATAGTTTGGTTCTGCTGCTGCTACTATGGGTTCATCTGAGACCACTACAGTTGGCCAATTTATGGGGTTGCATCCACCGATGTTTACTGGTAAAAAGGTTGAGGAAAATGCTCAAAGCTTTATTGATGAGATCAAGAAGATCTTCCAGGTTATGCATGCTTCAGAGGTGGATGGTGTAGAGTTTGCTGCCTACCAATTAAAAGACATGGAGTACTAGTGCTACAAAGAGGGGAAATAGTTAAAAAGTGAGGATGTTGGTTCTACGTTGTGGGATGATATCTCTAGTGCATTTCTGGACCGCTTCTTTCATTTGGAGTTAAGGAAAGATTAGGTAGAAGATTTTTTTAGCTTAAAGCAAGAAATAATGACAAACAAGGAGTATGCTTTAAAATTCCATCTGATGACAAACAAGGAGTATGCTTTAAAATTCCATCATTTGTCCCGGTATGCTCTGTAATTATCTCTGAGTTGATACTTGAGAGTAAGGTTGCCTTGTTGATCAAGGAAATGGAAATTCTAGATTGGTTGTGTATATACAATCGGTCAAAGAGGAGAAAAAGAAACAGGATGAGATTGGTGAGAGGCAGAGTAAAAGGTCTCTATTTCTAGAATAGAGTGGGGGCCAATAGTAGAGTGAAAAGTCGCCTAAGAAGAAGAGTTGGGCAAATCCTAAGTCCTATTTGATATCTAGTGCTCCTTACCTGAAGTCGTCGAGAGATAAATATTTTTAGGATGGTGATTCTTTGAGAGAACAGGGTGCCTAATCTCAAGCCAGTGGGACCCAATCAGCATCGTCCTACCCACTTTGCAGATTCTATAGTTAGCCTCATCATCCTCAGTGTGAGAAAGGGAGAAAGCAATGTTTTTGTGTGGTCAGATTTGGCATATGCAATGGGATTATCCCCCTAGAGTTGCTTTAGGGGAAAAAGTTTCCTGTTGCCTCATCTATAACTCTTGCATCGAAGGGTGTTACTTCTGGCTTCGGTACTGGTCCAAATTATCTTAATGATCTCACTACTCGTCAGGAGTTTGAGGCATCTCAGGATATTGTTACTAGCATGTTAAAACTTTTTTCTTGTGATGTGTATTGTTTACTTGATGCGGGGTCCTCTCTCTTATGTGACTTCACTTAAGGTTGTGCATTTTGGTTTTGGTCTGAAGTGTTTGTCAAACCCTTTTTCTCTTTCTACCCTGGTAGGAGACTGTGGTTGTTTGAAGAGTTTATTGGGGGTGAGTGGTATCTGTTGGTAGTAGGAAACTCTGGTAGACATGATAGAGTTAGATATGGTTCACTTTGATGTTATTCTGGGAATGGATTAGTTGTACTCGTGCTATTCATCTTTAGACTATTGGACTTATAAGGTTATGCTTAAATTCCCAAATGAGCCAGTTATTAAGTGGGAGGGTGGTTCCCTAACTCCTACGGTAAAGTTCATATCATATCTTAGAGATCAGAGATTAATTTTCAAAGGTTTTCTTTATCATTTGACCCAGGTTATGTAATACCCCGCATGTTTCTAAGCTAGGTGGTGAATAAGTATTCCTACGTATGAAATCTCCTATCCTGTGATGCATACTTGAGTACATGACTTACAATAAATGTCCTAGTGATAGTATCGCCTATGATACATTAAGCATGTTCATATGAGTCACTTAAGGTAATACAAGCTAAGAGTTTTAGAATCCATCAAGTTTCAGTGTTCGATTTTCCAAGGGTCATCTTTGAACGAGTATAAATCGATGCTAATGTTGTATTTTGGCTGATATATACCCACCAAATTGTAGAGAATCGAATTAGCTTTCTAACGATACCAATTTCGCCTTAATCCAATACCCGAGCAAAAAGTTATACCCATTTTCGTGAGAGACAGTAAGCATAGGCGATTGGTTAGGCGCTGCCTAACCCAAGCATAGGCGATTGGTTAGGCGCCGCCCAACCCAAGCATAGGTGATCACTTGGGCGCCGCCTAAGTCAATTCCAGGTGTCAAAAACACTCCGTCTTGAGTTATTTTAAAGGTAATTAAGTCTTTGAATACTCCTAACACGTCCCTAAACTTAACCCTATGAAATATATATCTTCTAAATATATTACAACCCTATTTTCATCTCAAAGCTCATCATCCAAGAGCAATAAAGGAGAAAAACAACTAGGGTTGCATAATTAAGCTTGAAGATCCAATTTTAAGGAAATTCCTCCGTCAATCATCAAGAATCTTCCTTCTAAGGTATGCGTAGTGTTCATCCACTGATTCCTTTCGTTCGTGGAGTTCAAGAATAAATCTTTAAAATACAAAAGCTTGGTTGATTTTGGTGATATGATCATACACATATTGATGCTTGTTTGTTTTTCTCTTTTTCATTATAAAGTATAATTTCTATATTGTTGGGTGTTAATGATCATGTTGTTGATATTGGGTGATTCCCAAGATGGAATATTTATATGTTTTTGTGAATTCATAATATCATATGTGTTGGAAACATGTAAATTTGGTTTTTCATGATGTATAATTTGATGAATTAACCTATGCTTGAGATGTGCATGTAAGGTGTTTGATAAAATGCCTAAGGAACTAGAAATCTGCAATATAGCTAAATTGTGACCAAGTGAAGGATTCATGTTATGCCCTTACTTTCCAATGACTTCTATGTTGTTAATGTGCCTTGTAAATGTTGTGGGAATACCCATGAACTACTCTTATGATATTATGCTATGTTTACTTGCAAATCGTACTTATGAACAAGATGTATGATAACCATGCAACCCACATGAACTTCCATGCTATTAGTATGTGTTGCCAATATGATTATACAACGAACATGATATTAAGATTGTGCAAGTACTTCCATGTGATATGAAATCCTTTCCATGCAAAATATTGTTGATAACCATGCATAGTATGAAATCCCTACTTATGATATTATAATTTATGGACTCTACACTTATGATCAAGTCAGTCATGTGTGTCAGTTTCCTTCCATCGAGTCCTGGGGGTACTTGTACCTGAAAACTATAGATGTGTGCCTAGATCCATGTCATGTTTCACGATATCCTAACTCAAGCTATGATTCCATACACTTCAGTCAGTCATGTGACTCAAGAAAACCTCATGATCTTAGTCAGTTGTCCGATATCAGTAACATTTTGTCAGTCAATGGAATCCAGTAAGATTAAATCATACACAGTCAATTATTCACGTCCAGTCCCTCCATATGGGAGTAGAGGTTAGCACTGAGTGAACCCAAGGATGGGAACTCACCCGCCAGTTCAGGGTGTGATTCTTAGTAGCAATCCTTATGTTCTAAAACTACGTAGCCAATGTAGGTTGAGACATCTTAACCCGTCAGATTAGGTTTGATGAGGTGTCTTAACCCGTCAGTTTAGGGTTCCCACCGTTCTTATTAAGTACCCGCCAGATAAGGGTAAGTCACAGGTTGTCCTTACCCGTGGTACGGTATTGACACCCCTCTAGTTGGGGCAGAGATTAGACCCCAGCTTAGCCATAACGGCATACATGGGGCATGCCATTTAGACACTACTTATGATAGTTTCAGTATCAGTCTCAGTAAAAGAACCCAGGGCGTTCTTTAGATTCCAGTATATACAGGACTGTCAGATACAGTCGCCCATGTAAACAGTTTCAGTATCAGTCTCAGTAAAAGAAATTAGGGCGTTCTTCAAATTTCAGTACATACAAGACTGTCAGATACAGTCGTACATGTTATCAGTTTCAGTATCAGTCATGACAGTTATCAGTAAACTATGTATTAGCTTACAGGTCATGCTATCACATATTCACCGTCCCAGTTTTTATATATGTGTGTTTGCACTCCCACGTTCATATTAGTCAGTCAGTGTTGTTCATGCATGAAACCCTTTATGTTTAGCCTACCTTCCTCGTATACTCAGTACTCCAATTGTACCGACGCATTTGCATTATGGTGCTTTCTTTTCATATTACACCATAGGTTCCGAGACACGAGCTCCAGCCTAGTAGTAGTGGTGGCATTCTAGTCGTAGAGAAATAGTGAGTCCTTATTGATTCGAGGACAATATGATTTGATTCATTTATTTATTTCTTCAGTTCAATTTTATGGAGTTAGTTGGAGACGCGTTCCTTCAATTCATTATTCAAATAGTTTAGAGGCTTTCAGATTTATGTTAAGATTTATGTTTAGATCGAGTTGTTTTGGGTATTTTCATACATATAGTTTTATTCAGTTGAACATTATGGCCTTATGGTTCTATGTATTCTGCATTATTATAGCATGATTTACAGTATACAGGTATAGATATCAGTCATGGGTTAGCTCGTGATCCCTCGGAGTCATGAGCACTATGTAGCATTCCTGTTCAGCGAATCGGGATGTTATAGGTTAAAGATTCTAACTTTGAAAGTCCTTCTTTGCATTCTGTTCCTATGGTAAATAAATTTCCTGGGGTTTTTCCTGATGACCTTTCTTGTATCCCTCATGATAGGGAGATTGATTTTTGTATTAATCTTGTTCTAGATTTTTGTCCTATTTCTATTCCCCCATATAGAAGGGATCAAGCTTAGTTGAAAGAGCTTAAGGATGAACTTAAGGACCTCTTAGATAAGGGTTTCTCCATCCTAGTGTGTCCCCATAGGATGCACTGGTATTGTTTGTGAGTAAGAAGGATAGTTCCCTTAGGATATGTGTTGATTACTGGCATTTAAATAAGGTAATGGTAATGAATAAGTACCCTCTTTCGAGAACTGATGATCTCTTTGATCAGCTTCAGGGTGCCAAATTATTCGGAAAGATCGATCTTCGGTCCGAGTATCATTAGTTAAAGATTAGGGAGGTGTATATCCCTAGGGATGCCTTTCGTACCTGGTATGGGAATTTTGTGTTTCTAGTTATATCTTTTGGGTTACCAATTCCCCAAAAACATTTATGGATTTCATTAATAGGGTCTTTCATCAGTTTTTGGATCTATTTGTAATTGTATTCATTGATGACATCTTGAGTTACTTATCATGCCAATTACCTCTATCTTGTGTTGCAGACTTTGAACGATCATCAATTGTATGCTAACTTCTCTAAATATGAATTCTAGTTGAATGTCATAAATTTTTTTGGTCATGTCGTGTCTAGTGAAAGGACTATGGTGGATCCTCAAAAAATTATTATGGTTAAGAAGTGGCCTAGACCCATGACGCTAATCGATATTCAGAGATTCTTGGATTTAGCTGGGTATTATAGAACGTTTGTGGAGAGCTTTTCTCCTATTGTTGCTTCATTGACTAAGCTAACTCAAAAGAAGGTGAAATTCTTGTGGTCGGATGCTTGAGAGGGTAGCTGTGAGAAGCTAAAAGATAAGTTGACTTTAGCTCCGATCTTGACTCTTCTTGAGGGTACAGATGAATTTATGGTCTATTCTAATGCATCCTAGGTTGGTTTGGGCTGTGTTTTGATGCAGCACTGTAAGCCGGTTGCTTATGCCTCTAGACAGTTAAAGGTTCATGAGAAGAACTATCTGACTCATTACTTGAAGTTGTTAGCCATTGTATTTACATTAAAAATTTGGCGTAACTATCTATTTGGGGTCCACGTTGATATTTTTTCTGATCATAAGAGCCTACACCCAAAAAGAGCTTAATCTAAGGCAAATAAGATGGCTTGAGTTGCTAAAGGACTATAATATGAGTCTTCACTACCATCTAGGTAAATCTAATATGATTGTTGATGCTCTTAGCTCATGTGGATAAAGATATGATGGAATTGGGAAAGGATATTCATTATTTTTCTAACCTTAGAGTTTTTCTCTTAGACTCTAAGGATGGTGGTGTATTGGTGTAACAGGTGGCACAGTCCTCTCTTGGTTCAATTATAAAGGAGAAGCAGGCATTAGATTCTCTCTTGATGAAAATCAAGGATGATGTGGGTAAGCAGAAGGTGATGGCCTTCAAGATTGGTGGTGATGGTATATTGAGGTACAAAGAGAGGTTGTGTGTTTCCAATCTTGATAGGTTGTAAGGCAAGATTTTAGCTGAGGTTCACAAATCGCGGTATACGGTTATTCCCAATTCAACAATGATGTATCATGATTTTAAGAAGATGTATTGGTGGAATAATATGAAATATAATGTAGCCAACTTTCTAGCTAAGTATATGGTATGTCAGCAAGAGAAGGTAGATCACATGAAGCCTGGTGAGCTACTTCAAAATATTAAACTACTAATGTAGAAGTGGAAGATACTTAATATGGATTTCATTACCGCTCTTCCATGGTCGCAAAACCAGTATAACTTCATTTGGGACATAGTGGATAGGATGAATAAGTCTGCTCACCTATTGCCTGTAAGGACTACTTATTCTGCCAAGGATTATGCACAGTTGTTCCTTCAGAAAGTTGTAAATTTATATGTGCGCCTGTCTCGATTATTTTGGATCATGGTACTCAGTTCTCATCGTATTTCTGGCACTCTTTTTAGCATAGTTTGGGGACTAAAGTGATTCTTAGTATGGCTTTCCACCTGCAGTCAGATGGCTAGTTGAAAGGACTATTAAGAATTTGGAAGAAATTTTGGGAGCCTGTGCGATTGATTATGGTGGTAATTGGTTTGACCATTTACCTTTGATTGAATTTTCTCATAACAATAGTTACTATTCCAGAATTGGTATGGCCCCATTTGAGGCATTGTATAGTTTAAGGTGTAAGTCTCCTATTGGGTGGTTTGAAGTTGGTGATGCAGAGATGTTTCGACTAGATTTGGTTCACCAAGATATGAAAAATGTTAAGGTAATTCGGGATAGGCTTAAGACCACCCAAAGTTGCCAAAAGTCTTATGCAGACTTGATGAAAATGGATTTGGAGTTTGAGGTTTAAAATTCGTTGTTCTTGGAGGTGTCTCTCATAAAGGGAGTAATGCGATTTGGAAAGAAAAGGAAGCTCAGTCCCCGGTATATTGCTTGATAATAATGCATATGAATTGGAGTTACCCTCTAGCATGAGATCCATTCATCTGATATTCCATGTGTCTATGTTGTGGAAATACGTGTGTGATCCTTCATTGGTTTTTCCCTTAGATAACATTGGTATTTATTATTCCCTATCCTATGAGAAGGTTCCGATGAGGATCTTGGATCAACAAGTTTGTCGGTTGTGAACAAAGGATGTGCCTTCGGTGAAGGTTTTATAGAGGAACTAAAAGTTCAAGAAAGCTACTTGGGAAGCCAAGGAGGACATGAAGTCCAAGTATCCGTTCCTCTTTTTGATTCTAGAAAATTATGCTTGAGGTATGTGTTGTTCTTAATATCTTATTTCTATCTTTTTTGTTGATAGATTGTGAATTCCTTGGTATTTTATTTTCTCTCTTAAAGGTAAGAGTAGAGACATTTGAGGTTTAATCGTTCTTGTATTGCCTTTTCCCATTATTTGAGGATGAATGATCCTAAGGGGGGAGACTGAAATACCCCAAACTTTGGACCTTGCCAAATTTCTTTCGTCTTGAACCTTCTGACCATCATACGACTTGCACCATGTCTCGTATGGTTCGGATACAGGTGTAGGACCCTAGTCGTATGTTTGTCAGGGTCATTTGTTCTCCAGTGTCTATACTTTGATATTCTGCTTAGGTTATGACTTTAAGAGTGCAAGTCATATGGTGATGGTATGAGTTAGGCACATTATGTGGTGTCGCATTTTTTAATAAAGTTATGAGTTAACAGTACCCCACGTATAATGTGGATATGAGTTGAGGGGTCCAACCATTCCTCCTGTATTCTTTTTACAGATTTTAAGTTGAGGGTATTGTGGACATTTCCCACCCTAATAATATGAAGACCCCATGTCTTATAACACTTTTTGGCCTTTCATTCTTCACTTTATAAGATCAAAACAATCTTAAAACTCTCTAAAACCCTCTCAAGGAGATTATGCTAGGGTTTTATCAAGGTGGTCATCTAGAGGCTTAAGGATCAAAAATCTCTCCATGAATCTTTGTAACTCAGGCATATGACTCTTCCTTCATTGTTAGTTTACAAAAATCATATGTTTTAAACATTGTATATGGTTCATTAATGGTTGTTTTGAAAGCCATGGTTGAGGGTTTGAATGCATAATGTTGAGTATTTTTTTCCCATCTTTTAAATTATGATTATACATGTTTTGATAATGGTTTTTCACATGTATGTGTATGGAAATTTTGGCTTATTAAATAGGTCATATTTAACCCTAACTTGATGGTTTTTGGCTTCAAATAATGGTTTGATAATAGTATGCTCTCAACTTGTTTGTGAAAATGTCAATGAGAAGAATCTTATCACATAAGAATTGTGTTTTGATCTAAGCATTCGCCTATGAATTTTGATGATTGGTAAATGGTTTTATGAAGGCCTTGATATCCATAAATATATTTGAATTATAACCGTGGTGGTTTAATTTGCTAAATGGGTTCGAGTCCCTAAATTTTGAATTGAATTAAGGTCTCTATTTAGACAATGGATTTAAGTCCCAAGGTTGATTAATAATGATTGGGGCATGTTATACGCTTGCAAGTGGGGTTGGTATGATGATACCAATGAGATTCCTTGGGTAACTAATTGGATTAATGGTTGTCCATATGTGTAAAAAATGTTTTAGATTAGGCTTTAAAGTGGGATATGTAGCAGGGCCATAAAAGTAGAGTCTGAAGAACTAATGCTGGAAACCGCGCTAGCCAGTGCGGGTGTCTATATGACCTAGAGGTTTGATTACCTCGAATAAATATATGAATGGGAGGTTTGAGTCCCGCATATTGTATACATTGGTATTTAAGTCACCTTGATTATGATGGGAGGTTCGAGTCCCCCATAATGGCATATATGGTTATTGATATTCTATGGTTCGTACGGCTACATGCACTGGGGCACTTCTAGTTAGGGGAGAGCTGGGCCCATATAGCTTGTGGGTCTCTTTTTATATAATGGTTATGCTGCACAGCCCAGGTTAAGGGTTTAAAAATTCATGCTAAGCCTTGCTCCCTATTCAGACACTATATATATATTTGTGTGTATATATATGATTTCATATGATGATATAACTTAGTTTTTAATGATGGCACTAGTTTATTCCTTTATCCCTTAGTTACATGTTATCGTTCCGACCGCTAACCACCTCTATACACTGTATCCTCATGTGATACAAGGACCGGAGCTTTTTCTATCTTTCCTACGCAGTGGTTAGGTGTTAGAGTTGGTTTATGAGTTTACATTGAAGTGGTGAGATTCCATACTTCAAAATGCCTTATTTTATAGTCTTTATATTCTATGTTTCAGACTTTATTTAGACTTGGTTTTAGCCATGGTTAGGGTCATGTCCCAATCGGATTCTCTTTGGATTTGATTAGAGGCTTTGTCAAACTACTGTTTGTATAGGCAATGTCGGTAGTGGTATCAAAATTTGTATTGCTATTGTCATTAACGTCAATACCCGGTAGTATTGTTTATGGTTATACGTTGATGCCTTTGTATAATTACACTCATATCATGTTATATGTTTGTAATTTATCCGATTTTGAGGTTGTTGTATTGACTAGGTCAGGTGAAGGGGGTGATCTCTGGACCACATGGGACTTGGGATACCCTTTGGGGCCAGGCCCTGGTTCAGGTTGTGACAGAGGTTTGGGGACTAAGGTGACCCTTCATACCGCTTTCCACCCGCAGAAGGATGGACAAGCGAGAAGGACAATTTAGGTTTTGGAAGATATTCTCCGGGTTTGTGTTTTTGGTAGTTAGGTTGATCACTTGCCTCTCATAGAATTTTCCTTCAACAACAGTTATCACTCTAACATTGGTATGACTACATTTGAGGCCTTGTATGATAGAAGATGTAGATCTCCTATTAGGAGGTTTGATATTGGTGAAAATAAGTTATTTGGACTTGATTTGGTTCAACAAACCATGGAGAAGGTGAAAGTGATTCGGGATTGACTTAAGCCCACCCAATGTCGCCAAAAGTCCTATGCGGATGTGAGGTGAAGGAATTTGGAGTCAGTGTTGGTGATTGGGTGTTTTTTAAAGTGTCCCCCATAAAAGGAGTGATTTAGTTTTATAAGAAGGGAAAGCTTAGTCCCTGTTATGTCGACTCGTACTTGGTATTAAAGAGGGCTGGTAATGTTGCTTATGAATAGGAGTTTCCTTCTAGTTTGAGCTCCATTCATTCGGTGTTTTATGTTTCAATGTTGAGAAAGTGCATGGGTGATCCTTCGATGATTGTTCCTATGGAGAAGGTGGGTATTTCACATTCATTGTCCTATGAGGAGGTTCTGGTTGAGATTCTGGATAGGGAAGTTCGTTGGTTACAAACCAAATATGTGGCTTGGGTAAAGGTTGTTTGGAGGAACCCAGAGGTTGAGGAAGCTACTTAGGAAGCTGAAGGACATGAATTGCAAGTATCTATTCTTGTTTCCCATTTTCAAGATCGTGCTTGACATATGAGTATTCTTTAATGGCTTTATTTTTTAACTTTGTTAGAGGAAATGGTGATTTCCTTGGGATCTTTGTTTTGTCTTTGTTAAAGGTAAGATTAGTGGTATATGAGCTTAAATCGTGCTAATAAATGCCTTGTCCTATTATTCTAGGAGGAATGATCCTAAGGGGGAGGGTCAGTATGTAATGCCCCGGGTTTTTTGTCCTTGAAAGTTTTTGTAAGTTTATCCTTACTGCCCGAGCGACGACTCACCTGACGAGTTGTGAAGTATCTTTATGGGTCATAAGACCCAGTCATAATGAGCCCAGAAGGATTTGCCTAAGTCACTTCCTTGATAAAGACTATACTTATCGAGTCGTGTAGACTCCCAACGAGTCGTAAAGAGGGTATTTTATAGTATGTCTAGTATAGTGCCCTATTGAAATTGTGGAGACTACGACCTGACCCTACGAGTCATAGTGTCTTATTACGAGATGTAGGATGCCAGTCCTAAGGTTCACAGTAAAGAGCCCTAGGGGATTCTGGTTTGGCTACGATTGGATGGTCCAAGTCTTAGGGTGACCCTATGAGTCATAAGGTCACCCATAACAATCGACGGATTATTTTTCCAACTTCTAATGAGGGTATTTTAGATATTTCCCTCCTATCCGACTGATAACCCACAACTTATACTCTTATTTGGGACCCACTCTCAACCATAACTCAACATAATTACACTCGAGCTCTTTCAAATTCTCTCAAGCAACCGTACTTAGGGTCCTAGAAGTAGGTCATCCAAGGGCTTAATGGTTGAATTCCTTCCACAAAACTTGTTATTTCAGGAATGTTACTCTTCTCTTATTTTTAATTTGTTAAAAGCATATGTTTTAAAGTATTGTTCATGAGATATTTATGTTGGTTTTGTAATAAGGGTTGGGTTTTTTGAAATTTTATGAATTGAACAATGATTCTCGTGGTTTACATGTGATTGATCAAGCTTTAAGTATGGTTTTGAACTTGTGGATGTATGAGTACAGTGAATGAACCCGGGAATTGTGATTTTCCCAAACTTTTGATTTTTGAAGTTGTTATAACCCCAACCCCATATTGTTAGATGGATTTTTAATTATGAGAAATATGGGAATTTGTAAAATTGAACCAAGGGGGTTGTGAATTTTCCCAAGTGATGTAATTGTTTATGCATATTGTTGTTACCTTGCAAGTATAGATGCTATGATGATACCAACAATGTATGCCATAATGTTAAATATGGTTTAATGAATTAAAATGTGTGATGAATGTTTTAATTTGGCTTTAATGAGGGTTGTGAAGAAGAATCGTGAAAGTGGAAGTCCAAGTGACCGATACTAGAAACAACATTTGCCGATGCGGGGTTCAAACAACTAGGAAGGTTTGAGTCCCCCTCATTATTATTATATGATTAGGGAGGTTCGAGTTCCCCGCACATCATTACATGATCGGGTTCTTATGTCACCTTAGTATATGATTAGGAGGTTCGAGTCCCCCATGTATATATATGAGATTCTTTGGTTTGTGTGATTCTACGCACTGGGGCCCGACTAGGGGGTGAGAGCTGTGGACTATATAGCTTGTGGGTACATATTGTGACTATTGAGCTGCACAATCCATACTAAAGTTTCTAAGTGTATGTTAAGCCTTGTTCCCTATCCCAGCATGTGATATATCTATATGTATATGTATTTGATTAACTGCATTGGTTTTTAATGATTTTTAACTGTTGATCATGGCATTATGTTATCTTTATCCCTGATTTGACATACTAGTGTTCACCCCACTAACCATCTCTAGATGTTGTAACCCCATGCGATGCAGAAATCCAAGCTTCTTCTACTTTGCCTGTTCAGATTTAGGTTGATTGTTTTGGTCCGTTGGTTCGTGATGTTGTGGTGAAGTGGTGAGCTTCCATTCCTCGGAAGCCTTAGGCTTTTCTCCATCTTTCATTCTTAGATTTGAGTTGATAGTTACTTTCATTATTATTAACATTATTATTTTCATTCTCATTGTCACATGTCAGAGTTGGGGACATGTCCCGAACAAGATTAGTTTTGGGTTAGTCGGTTGTTTGACCAGCCATCTGTCGTCGCTTATAGATTTGTTTTTATTGTCTTTAAGTTTGTTGCATGCTATCTTGTTATATTTTTGGAATTCATCCGACATTTGGGGAATGTTGTTTTTGGTTTGGTTAGATGCAGGGGGTGATTTCCAGTCCACATGGGACTTGATATACCCACCATAGCCACACCCTGGTTTGGGTCATGACATAAGGTCACAAATAGCTCCTAGCTTAGAGACAAGACAAAATATCCCTTAGCGATTAAATTCTTGTGAAGAATATAATTATAGTCAACTTCAAATGAGCATAAATTTTGGGTTACTAAGAAGTTTTGAGCTCATATCCCACCAAGAAATAGATAATTGAATTAGTTTTAGAACGATACAAATTTTTCGTTAATTCGATATTGAGGTGAAACGTTATAGAAACATTATTAATGCACTGTTAGAGCTGCCAGTGACCAGGACCCTTATAACAACTAGGTTGTTAGGAGGGAGACGTGATCTGGGAAGTAGAGGCTGAAATTGGGTTCCTGACCATGACTCAAGTCATGACTCGTGGCCAGACCTCATGAGTCGTGACATAAGTCATCGGGACTTCTTCCATAAGTTTTCCAAATAATTTCTAAAGGGTTTTTTTGTCTTTTCCCACCCTTTTAACTCCAAAACTATGTTGTTTAAGCTATTTTAAAGATGAATATAAATCATAAACAACTCCAAATCCCCCATTCTCAACAAAACACACCAAATACTCCAAAAATATGTGATTTCTCTTCTTCCATAGAAAGAAATTGGTGTTTTTCATCTCCAACTCGAAATCCTCAAATCTTCAATTCAAGAATCAAAAGTAATCAGGTATGTAGGTATTCTATGAGGACCTCCTTTCATCCTCATACCCAATTTATGATTTTGTTCATAAAAGTTAGGGTTTTCATAAACTAGGGCTTTACCAAATTGTTACTCCAAACTTAAATTCAACTCCCCATGATATATTTGTCACTCATAAGCATGTTTTAATTATTTATTTATGGTTTATTAGGCCCGTTTCATATTATTCACGCTATTTTCATATTCAAGCATGTTTTACATTATATTAGTCAAGATTTCAAGCATATGATCAAGCTATATGAATTTTCCCTAATTTTTTAGTTTATTTTGTAATTGAACCCTGTATACATGTTTTCCCTTAAGAATAACATTTTCTCATGTTCAAAATAATGAATTCCCTTATTATGACATGTTGTTGAGTTTATGGGTTTAAATTTTGAATTTTCTCTTAATATCAGTTAATCTCATCATGTGTCGAGCTGGTGGGTTATGAACACCCGATACCAAGGAAATCAATAACATTATTAGTTCTATGTTATTGAGTACTTAAGATTTATACATGCATTATTATGTACATAATACCATGACTTGATCATATTAGTTGTCAGTTCATGTATCCATTTATACTTTAGTGTCATTCAGTTGGGAGTAGTGCTTTGCACCGAGTGAATACAGGGATGAAAGCTTACCTGCCAATTGAGGACTTATACCTTTAGAAGAAGCCCATAAGTTCCAGATTTATGTTTCCACTGTAGGTTATGAGGGATCGCCGAATAGTTAATGATTGATACCCTAGTCCTTTGGGTCATCATTATAGTGGATCCACACCAACTAGTACTCTTGGCAAGGTACTAGTACTCTTCCAACTGGGGTCACAGGTTGGACCCTAATTTTGCTAAAATTGGGGTATGTCAGTTGTAGTTTGCTCCCACAATACTCAGTTTATGTTAAACTTATGTCTCAGTTTAGATATGCATGACCTTGTACTCAATTATTCAGTTTTCATTCAGTACATGATCATACTTGGTAATTGCATTAGTTCACGTCTCACAATTTCAGACTCAGTATTCATAAATGACCCTCAATATAGTTTCACATATTATTCATAATTATCTTTATATTGAATATAATAGTCATGTTTCAACAGCTTCTCAGTTTACAGAAATTTTTAATTTTATGATGCCTTACAGCTATTACGTACATATATGTTCGAAAGGCATATTTAAGCAAATGGCTTATGTCCTTAGTTTTAAAGAACGTTTTAAGTATTTTATGAATAAGGCATATCTCACATACTCAGTACATTCCACATTACTAATAGCATACCTCTTCTACCTACATTTTTCATGTGATATAGATTTAGGTGCTTACTCCTAGGATCATAGTCAGGCAGATCAAAACATTCAACTAATAGATGATGAGTCCTCTTGTTTTGAGGACTCAAGATAGTTGCAGTTCTTGAACTTTATACTTTTATTCATATGTATTTATTTGGGATAGTTGGGGTTATGTCCCGACTACCTATAGTCAGTATTAGTAGAGGCTTCATAGATAGTCAGTTAGAATTGTTGCAATCAGTTTCTCATTCATTTCAGAATACAGATATTGTAAATAAACTTTCAATAGTAAATGTATAGAAAGAAATTTTCTCATGATTAGGCTTATGCCTAGTCAATTTAGCTTTTATATTTGTTTTAATTAGTTGCTTAAGCATCATGTTAGTAGCATGGGTTAGCTTGGGATCACTTGTGATTCTAACCACCGTGTTATGACTATTGGGTAGTCTTAGGTCGTGACATAGGTATAGCATAGCACTAACCGTGTCCACCACTTGACTGGGTAGTTCCATGTCTAACACTACTATCTATGCTCTCACACCTCTAGTAGAATGTCTACCCCTCACAACTAATATAGAATAACTCTAAAAGCACGACATGGACAATCCTTGGCCAAATAGCCAATCTCATCACATACATAGTGAACATTATGACACGATTCAATAGAAGGAGGTATGGCTAAACTAGGACGACCACTCAAAGTTGCTAAACTAGAAGACCCTATACATGAACTCTGCACGGCTACCTATACTGCCTATAATGATACCTACTAAAGTTTGTAGAATCTATACCTCGAGAAATGTGACCTTTGAACTCTCTGTGAGTGCACCTTTTTGGTGCCTCCATGAGATGCTTGAATAATAGACTCAGTCATCTTAGAATGATCCACAATACTCTGATACGGTGGTCAATACACTACCATCTAAGTCATAGCTAGCTGAAGAGAAACATCCAACCCCTTTAAAAACTTCCAAATCTTCTTAGACTCGATGGAAATACTAGCATAAGAAATCAAAACAAGGCATAGAAACGTGCCTATACTATCAAACAATCATGGAGCACTACTCCAAGTGATCAAACTTATCTATCATCTGATCTCCAAACTGAAAGGTACAAACTTGTCCAAAAAGGCCTCAGTAAATTGATCCTAAGTCATATCTGTTGAACCATAAGGTCGAAACCAACAAGTGACCTCTACTAATCTCTAGCTATATCTCTCAACTGATAAGTAGTATACGCAACCCCATGTGACTCGAGCAAACCAAGGTTATGCAACTTCTCTCTAGAATATATAAAGAACTTATAGGCATCCTCGCCTATAACACCACTGAACCTAGGAGGACTTAAATGAGTGAGTCTCTCAAATATTTTCTGATCCTTAGAAGTTATAACTATACTCACAATAATATAAGGCATACTAAATCTTACTGGATGAGACCCATTTGAGGAGTAAACACAGAAGAAGGTTGAACTCCAGATCTCGGGATACCATACTCAAATATAGGCACTGATGGAGAAACATTACTTAGAGTCTATAGAGTACCATAAGTAGATATTAGTAAATTTAGTGGATCCACACTCAGGATGAGAGGAACACCATAAGAAAACTTTGGCCTAGATGGAAGTACTATACTCAGAGTTGGAGGAACACTAGGTGAACTCATAGGAGCACCTTCTAAATGGGACAATAATCAAACCAACAACCCCTTCAATAATGGGGTAGAAAAACTCTGTGGCACTGGAGTAGTCCCTATAAATCTGAAATGCTCAACATGAGGCTTATTGAAGAGTTCCCCCAGTTCTATCTCTTGACGAGGTAGATTCTCATGCCCATCCTCTACCTCGAGCCTGACAATAACTCACAACTCACTCTCTAGACTAGGCTTTCTCCTCTAATAGTGGGTTTATACCTCTATCCTCACTGGCTCTAGTCCTCACCATCTATATAGGAAAGAGTGAAATATGACTTATAACAAAAGCTATGAAAGAATTCACATGATAAGGAACTAAATAAGGGAGTTTTCTAAAGATATCTCATGGCCTCTATAAGATAGCTATGAATATCTACATATCTATCTATGAGGCTAATGAAAACCAAGTTGCTCTGATACGAATTTGTCACAACCTCCATATACACCTATTGAGTTGTGTTCCTGAGGTAGGACCAATTGGAGGAGGGGGATCATCAACCCATATATAGCCAGTATCCAATACCAATATTCGTAACTCTTCTCTGACATATACATTCATACAGGGTTTTTAAAGATGTCATATTTTTTGTCAGAAAAAGCTAGTACTTCCAGTATTTCAAAGGTGGTGCCACAATGTTTCATGAATTTATATGATATGAGAATATAATACTCACAACCAACCAAAATGAGAATATCTAATATCCAACAAATATACCGACTATGTGAGCCAAAAATCTACTCAAGTCAAACACCTATCTATGATCCAATATAATTCAAAAATCATCAAGTGAAATATGCATGGAAAAGGTCATTGATACCATATAAATCCAAAAATCTAGGATTTTCCACCAAAATGAGTGAAATCAAACATACACATATTAAATATCAGTCCAACGACATCATACAAGTGGGCTAACAACATAATAAAAGACCCTACATAGTTACACATAGCAAATAATGTTTGTAAACTACAAAATAATATCCACATAGGCCCCCACACGTGTAGATAAATTATAAAAACATATTTTTCATGATACAATCCCATACCTGTAGCATGCTTCTGAAGAAAGTTAAGCCATAACCTACTTCAAATACTGATACTAGTGCAATAAGACTTTTATACCAAGATTGTAACTCGTGAATGAACTCAAAACTAGATAAAACACATAAATATAGAATTAATGCATCAAAATAAAGCCACTAATACCCATATTACCCACTCTCACATCAGAGTCAAAATGGACCCCCAAAATAAATTTTTAAAAAAGAAGGTAAAATTAGAATTTATCCAAAAATATATATTTTCAAGATTAAGAGAACTCATACGAGAAAACCCAAGTGAAAACGGGCTGAAATTTTTATTTAAATTGAAGAAATGCTAATTTCTTGCCTTCCAAGTAAAGATCTCCAAATTACACCTTTAAATTTGAGTTTAAACAAGATTTAGATGATACAAATCAAAGGAGAATAATTAAATTAGGAATTTGGAGCTTACCCAAGCTTGAAAACAGAAGTAAATGCTCAAAAACTCAAGCCCCAATCTATAAGTCTTGTAAATGGTAAAAGAATTTAAAATATAAGGGTGTAATCCAATTTGTCCTTTCCTAAGCAACAACTGAGTAGCTTAAGTAGCAATCGCTTAAGCTACCAAGCATTGCTTAAGCAATAACCGCCTTGTGCGTAAGTGACTTTGCTTTTAATTAAGCGACAAACATTTGGCATACAGTTTTACTTAAGGGACCAGACCATTACTTAAGCGACAATTGATTAATTGTGCCTGGTGTTACTTAGGCAACACTTTGGGTGTTAGTCCAAGTCGATTAAGTGACCAAAGCATCTTTTAAGCGAGTGCAACAACTTAGTGGTGCAAAAGCCAGAGACTTAGAGAATTCCAGGTCTCCGTAGACCCCTTGAGATTTATCTAAAATCTCAGTACACAAATGAACTATGATAACCCACTAAATTTGGGCTTAGGTCTCAATGGCTATATTAGATTTTTAAAAATATTTTTTTCACAATATTGACCCCCGATACCCAATTTTAAAATTTTTTGAGCTGAGGTTAAAAATAAGATATAAAAGTTGTAAAACTACTCCAACTATATTATCAACCTAAAATCAACATTTCATATTTGCTGGCACAGTCTATTCTGCCATCTAATGCATAGACCGATAAATGTTGACCAAAATTAACTATAAGGATTTTCAACACACTAAAAATAGCAAACTTACACAAATCATACCAAAATGCATTGAGAACCATGCCAATCATCCCCACACCTAGAAATACCGTGAAGCAAATACAAGGAGAGGTATATTGGTTCAAATTACATTGAAATGAATATTTCATAAATATAACAAAAATAAAATCACCACACGGTCAGTTGATGATGACTACTTAGTTACCACAGTTTTGGTACTCATACTATATTTCTAGACTTTTTTGGCGTAGATTCGAGTACTAGTAGTTGTCACTAATGTGATTTTCAAGATGGGTTGATTTTGGAGATTGGATGAGTTCTTGGAGTTGGAGTTGCCTTTTTTTCTTCTATTATCCATATATAGTCTTTTATTTTTTTGAGATGGATTGTATTTTACTATTTCAGTAATTATATTTTACTTGTAGTAGCTCTTGTACAGACATTACTAGGTCATTGAATGATTTTTGATATTTTATCTATTTATTAGACTATTATGACTGTGTTATTACTATTTTAAGTCTGTAATTATTGATTGTCAGCATTTAGGCTATTTTCCACCAAGTTAGCATTGCATGTAGCTCTGTATGGTTTGTGTTACCTACTGGTGGGATAATGTAGATGGCATCATGACTTGTAAATCAAGTCATAACAAATTAGTATCAGAGTATATGTTTTAGTAGTAATGTTGGTTCAAAAGCAGGTGTCTAAAAGAGTCCCACAAATCAAAATAATAACATTTATTTCTTATCTTCTTAGGAGTTCTTCACTTCTTTCCCTTATTTTGTGTTAAGAATCTGAGTTGGCTTCTAAAGAATTACTTTGGTTAACTATTTAGTAGATGGCTAGGACATGTTATACCACTATACGATATGAGGTTCCTAAGATTGAGCCTAGAGATCCAACAACTGTTCATGGATAACCTATATAGCATGGATAATGTAGGGATGTGTCACATGCTTGGGTATGGGATAAGGAGCCTTCACCAGACCCTATTCCTACTCCTGAGCCAAAGGTTCTTTTTCCCCAACCAGTGGTAGGATAGAGACCATCCCAAGACCTATCAAGGTTTATTTCTTTTCAGTTCTAGGATGATTTGGTGTAACTTTATAGATTGGTTGGTGGTACACCATCAGATGGTGCACATTCTATGGATTAGAGTGGTACTAAGGCTGGGGTACAGCGTGTAGCTCCGACTCCTAGAGTTGAGGTCTCTCCTGCATCAACAACTATTTAGTTAGTTTTTTCTCAGTTAATAGTTTCCTAAATTACTATGTCTTTTTGGGAGCAGATAATGTTGGGTAGATTCTTTATATTGCCTCCTCTTTATTTTTTTGGAGCACTAGGCAATGATGTTTATGAGTTCTTAATTGCTTGTGAGGATAGGATCCATAGTTTAGGGCTAGTTGAGACTCATGGTGTGGATTAAGCTATTTTTAAATTGGACTAAAAACCTCGACATTTATGGAAAGGTCATCTTGAATCTATGCTAGCTGGATCTTCCCTAATAACATAGGCTGAGTTCTTTGAGATTTTCTTGGGGAAGTATATGCCTTGCAGTGTTAGGGATCGTTTGAGAGATCAGTTCTTAAATTTAGAGTAGGACTCAATAATTATTATGGAGTATGAGGCTTGATTTTATAAGTTGTCTAGGCATGCTACTTCCATTCTGACTACTGAGTATAAGAGGGTTTGCTACTTTGTTTGAGAATTATGACTTCCTCTTTGCATGTCTACTCAGAGTTTGGTTGTTGTGGGTAGGTCATTTACTAAGGATTCTAATCATGCTCAGGTTATATAGGAGATGAATTACGATACATAAGGGGAAAGTGACAAGAGGTCATGTTATCAGGGTAGCTTTAGTAATAGTCACAGTAGCTCATACTTTAGATAAAGTAGTTCTCAAGTTTGTACCCTCCTTGCCAGTCATATCGGCATCAAGGTCAGCTTGGTAGGCTCATTTAAGCCACACTTAAGATTATTTATAGAGGCCAGTCTAGTTTTAGAGATCGTCCTAGCCAGGGTAGTGGTCAGTCTTAAGGTTTGTATTTTGGTTCTTTTAGTTGTGATGGTTATTCTGTGTTAGCCAAATATTCTAGTTTTAGTACAAAACCTAGGTCATGTTATGGTTATGGATATTTAAGTCATTTGTTAAGAGATTTCCCCAGCTATAGAGCGATAGTACCCTCAGACCAGAGTGTTTCACTAATTTGGGTATTTCTGCCCCCAGCTAAAGGTGGTATGCATGGTTGTAATAAATGGTTCTTATGGTTCTTATGTAGGTTTTGAAAAAAGTAGGATAGCAGATCAATTAAGAGTCTATCCAGGTGGCAAGAATGAGAAAATTTATGCCATACCTACTAGGCACGTGGCTGAGTCTTTAGATACTATTAACACAGGTATGATCTTGGTATATCGTTAGTCAGGTTTTTATTTATTTGATATCGGATGCACTTAGTTTTATGTATCTCATATTATGCCCCATTATTAGTGTTATCTTGTCATTCATTATCCATGCCATTATGTATATCTACTCCTATGGTAGATTCCTTAGTAGTGAATCAGGTTTATGAATCATATGTATGACTATTCGAGAGTTTAATACTCAGACTGATCTTATTATGTTAGATATGGTGTATTTTGGTATGATTTTAGGCATGAATTAGTTATCCCACTATAATAAGGTCCTGGATTATTTTGCCAAAACTGTCACTATAGCCATGCTTGGCGTACCCTCAATTCTGTGATAGATTGCTTTAACCATGAATTGATAGGGATTTTTTCTTATATTAAGGATAGGAAAGTTATTTTTAGGGGTTCTTAGTCATATCTCACTTATATTCCTAAAGTTTTTGTGACGAGTTCATTATTTGACTTTGTCCTATAGTTTATGAGTTTCCTAATGTTTTTCCATCAAATTTACTTGGTTTTCCCCTTGAGCGTGATATAGAATTTGTTACTGATCTTGATCTAGACACCCAAATTATTTCTATATCACCTTACCCTTTGGATTTTGTCGATCTTAAGGAAATAAATACTTAGTATTAGGATTCTCTTGGTAAGGTTTTCACTAGACCGAATGTGTCTTATTTGGAAGCTGCTATGTTGTTTGTGAAGAAGAAAGATGGCTCCATGCGTATGCGTATTTATTATATGTATCCTACTAAGGTGATAGTGAAGAACTAGTATCCTATACCTCACATTAATGATTTGTTTGACTAGTTTTAGGGAGAAACGATGTTGTCAAAGATTGATTTGAGGTCTAGTTACCATTAGTTGAGGATTCGAGTTGAGGAAATACCAAAGATATTCTTTAGGACCCAGTATGGTCTTTATAAGTTCGTAGTAATGTCTTTTGGGTTGCCAACGCCCCAACCTTATTTATGGATTTTATGAATTGTGTGTTCAAAACTTACTTGGATTCTCTTGTGATTATGTTTATCAATGAAATCCTAGTGTATTTGAGGAATAGGGAGAAACATATGTATCACTTGAAGATTATGCACTAGACTTTGAGAGATTATATTCTTTTTGCCAAATTATCTAAGTGTGAGTTTTTGCTTGAGACATTGACATTCCTGGGGAATGTGGTCTCTAAAGATAGGATTATAGTAGATCCAGCAAAAATAGCATCTATTCGTGATTGAGGTAGGCATACATCTCTATTTGAGGTTCATAGTTTTATTGGATTGGTTAGTTACTATAGGAAAATCATTGAGAATTTTACTACCAATGAAGCACTGATGACCAGGTTGACTCGAAAGGAGGTTCTTTTCTAATAGTCAAAAAAGTACAAGTCGAGCTTTTATAAGCTCAAGGCATTTCTCATTTTAGCTTCTATTTTGGCTCTTCCTATTGAGGATGAGGTATTCACCATGTATTATGATTCTTCTTGCATTGGTTAGGTTTGTGTGTTGATACAATAAGGTTGAGTAATTACTTATGTGTTGAGGTAATTGAAGGTGCACGAGCGCAACTACCCCACTCATGATTTGGAGTTTGTGGCAGTAGTTTTTACACTTAAGATTTGTAGGCATTATCTTTATGGTGTGCACTGTGGGATCTTCATAGATTATCATAGTCTTTAGTATCTTATGACTCAGAGAAAGCTTAATTCTAGGAAGCATACATGGATAGAGTTGCTTACGAATTACGATATCTCAATATTATATAATCTGTGTAAGGAAAATATGGTAGCAGATTCCTTGAGCTTGAAGGAGGTGAGTATGGGTAGCTTTACTTGTATCTCAATTTCTTAGAAGCCCTGGCATGAGACATTTAGTCCTTAGCCAACTTTATATTTTAGACCCTAGGAATATTTTTTCTATTGTTGAGGTGTGGCCTTCGCTATTTAAGCAGATTTAGAGTCATCAATTTGAGGATAAGAGACTTTTGTATCATCTATAATCAAGTGTTAAGTGGTGAGACTTAGAGGGCTACTATAAATTCTAAGTGTGTTTTGAGATTTGACTGTCACATTTATGTTTTGCGAGTTAGTGACTTAATTCATTTGATTTTGTGTGAGGCTCCCTGCTCTAGATTATATATTCATCGAGGTACAAACAAAATGTATAGAGATTTTAGGCAACACTATTAGTGGAGTGGTATGATGAGAGATATGGTGGACTTTGTAGATTGTTGCCTATGTTTCCAGTAGTGAAGGCCGAGCATAAAAGACCTGGTGGCTTGATTAAAAGATCTCCCATTCCCTAGTAGAAATAGGAGCAGATTATCATAGAGTTTGTTATTTATTTACCTCATACTTCTACTGGTTCCAACAGTATTTGGGTCATCGTGGATCAATTGACCAAGTTGGCATATTTCATTCCAATTCAAATGTCCTTTAGTCCCGAGAGATTAGCTCATATCTATGTTAGTGAGATAGTCAGTTTTCTTGGTGTGCCTATATCTATCATTTTAAATCAAGGTTCACTATTCACTTCTTGATTTTTTGAGTGATTTTGAAGATTTGTTAGGTACTCAGGTGGATCTAAGTATAACCTTCCATCGTCAGACCCATGGGCCATCACAGAGGACTATTTAGGTTCTCAATGATATGCTCTGACCACATGTTTTGGATTTAGAAGGTCAGTGGGAACAACACTTAGCTTTGGTAGAGTTCGCATGTAATAATAGCTACCATTCAAGTAATAAGATGGTGCCTTTTGAGGACTTTTATGATTGGTGATGCTGTTTTCCAATTTGTTGGTTTGAGACTTTCGAGATTAGACTCCATGGTACTGACTTGCTTTAGGAGTCACTGGATATAGTCAGGGTGATTAGGATAGTTTGAGGGCAGTTCCGAGTAGGCAAAAGACTTATGCAGATCATAGAATTCATACGTTGAGATGTGGAGTTGGTGACCGAGTTTTCCTACGAGTATCACCCATGAAGGGCGTGGTAAGGTTTTGGAGAAAGGAAAGCTAAACCCCAGATATATTGGACCTTTTGAGATTCTTTACATAGTTGTTAAGGTGGCATATGAGTTAGCCTTTCCCCTAGATTTTACTACTGTCCATCTAATTTTCCATGTTTTTATGTTATAATGATACATTCCTAATTCATCTCATATGTTTTGATGGGACTCAGCTCAACTGGATGAGCGGTTGGCCTTCGTAGATGAGCTGATGCTCTAATAGACTAGTAATATCAGACGGGTGGACACTAGAGAGATTCTAGTAGTTAAGGTTCAGTAGAGGCACCACCCAGTAGAGGATGCTACTTGGGAGATTGAGAGCCAGATGTGGATCTAGTATCCTCACCTGATTGAGGTTTTAGGTACATCCTGATCCTTTACTTTCATAGACAAAAGTTCATTTGATAGTGGACATTGTAATGACCCTCCAAGTCATTTTTTGTACTCCCACATATTTTTGTTATTTAGAGATTTCCTATCATTTCCCCAAGTCATTTATGACTTGTTATAACTGGTAATTCGGTTATCGGGTAGTTTATTTGATTTTTTGAGATAATTCCCTATTTTGAAGTCTTCACTGGTTCAATTTGGATACTGGGTAAAAAATTTAGTTAAACGATCTCGTATGTCAATTTTGATAGTTTCAATAGCTTGAAAACGTCGATTTTATTCTAAGTGGACCCTTGGTTTGGGTCTCGGAGCTTCTGAACTCATTTTGGACATTTGGTCAGAAGTTAAGAAAAATGGCACATGGGTGTGGGACCAACTTTTTGTCGAAACAACCTCGGATTGAAATTTCAATTGTGCCATTAAGTGCGGAACATTGTATTTGATAAGGTAGTATAGTTTGTTTGTGTTTATGCGATTCTAAATGAATCCCAAAAGGTTAGTTTAAGGTGGTGCTGGTGCACCGATTAAGCGTTCTTTTGTGTCGCTAAATAGAATGGGCCTCTATAGTGGTTGGCCTATTTCTAAAGCGATCGGGTTGGCCCAATGGAGTTCCACTTAAGAGAAACTCCAACCTCTTAAGCAGTAACTGCTAAAGTGGCAAGGTACCTCTTAAGTGGTACTAGTGTAACCGTGATGTACGGCTTAAGCACTACCTGTACAGCCATGACATACCTCTAAAATGACACTCGATCGCTTAAGCAGTGACTTCTTAAGCGGCACAGTGTCCACTTAAGCGGTACCCAAGTACCTAGGAAGGGTATAAAACCTCACTTAGCTCGCTTTTCCCCATTTTTTTTATCAATTTTGAAGTATATTGAACGCTAAAAGTGGGAAAACTTGGGAGAATCATTTGTGGTTACTTTTAGGGCTTTGGTGAAGTTAATTTATACGTTTCTATTTTGAATTTGCAGTAAGTTTCAATCAATTTCTTGGTTAAATTCGCATTCTTTTTCAAAAATCCTTAAATGCTTGGTGATTTGATTATAGAGCCATTAGTGCTTGAAATTTACCTATTTGTTAGGGTTAATATTCCTTGAGCATAAAGGGACGTTGTGTTGGTTTCAAAAGTGAGATTTCATAAACGGCCCCCATATGGAGTTGTTATGTAATTTTGGACCCAAAGAACAGCAGTAAAATACGGATATTATTATTCTTGTTTTGATGAGTAGATTGTGATTTTGATAGCATGCCACCTTGAGAAATCTTTTTGAAGGGGAAATCAGTGTTTAGCAGATGCTTTGGGCTTTTCTTTGGCGTCCAGGTAGGCTAGGTTTCATAGATTGAGCTAATTCATATTATAATTATGATATTAATCTAGATATTGGAGTTTAGGTATTGGAAGCATGTTAGCATAAATAGACTTGTTTGGACTGTATAGGCTATCTTGGAACCATAACTTAGGTGAAATTGACCTACTGTTCACAATTTAGGTGAAATTGACTTAGTTACTAATGTGTCTAGGAAGGGTTTCTATCATATGGAAAATTATGGCCTATTTAACATCTGCAAATGAATTTGGATACCTTAGCCTAGTCCATGGTAGAATTTGCCAAAACATAGATTTTGAGAATTAGAAGTGGGCTCATCAGACCCACCTTAGGCCAAGACTTGTATTAGCTTTTCTAGTTTTATTTATGCATGTTGATCCCTTATTAATGATTCTTTCATTTCTTTTATGATATTGAAAACTCAATGATTAAGCAATATTTTGTTGGGAGTTGCTGCTAATTATGAGTAAAATTCGGTGGTTTATTAATGTAGTTTACTTATATGGGTTATTGATAAGGCTTATGGACATGGTTTATTTGTATGGTATATGGATATAATCTATTTATATGTGTTCTGGCTCAAGTGTAGTAATTATTAATGATATTAATAATATGAGGTCCGATTTAGGTCCGACAATTAATGATGAATTAATACTATGAGTTTTGGTTTGATTTTGACAAATGATGTTAATACTACTGAGGGTGGTATGATTAATATGATATGAGTTCCATTAGTCTGACATTAAGAGTAGGGCATGATATGATACGGTATGGGTGTTTGATGGTTATAGCTGATTCAGTAGAGTTATGGGTCTTCAGTTATTTATTTTTCCTTGATTGTACCCACCGAGATTACGAGGTCCTGCATGGGGTTATTTCCGATTTTTCACTTATGGGCTTATGGTGAACAATTTAATAGATATAATTGTGTGACCTTTATGTTACTTTTCTTGATTTATTTTATTTATTTATGCATAGCAGCGTTGGAGCTTATTTCCAGGTTTGCCCAATTACCTTGACTTAGTTTATTTTATCTTGTATGTTATCGTATTAATATCATGATTTATCTTAGTCGGTCGATGATGCCTATTGGGTACCCATGGTTTTGGTACTCATACTACACTTCTATATATTTTTGGTGTAGATTGGAGTACTAGTAACGCCACTAATGTATTACTTGTGCTGGGTTTATTTTAGAGATTTTGTGTTCTCTTGGTGTTAGAGTTGGCTTTTTCCTTCTATTATCCATATCTAGTCATTTATTTTCTGAGACAGATTGCATTTGACTATTATAGTACTTAGTTTTATTTGTAGTAGCTCTTGTACCATCATTACTAGGTTGTGGGATGATTGTTGATTATTGCCATTTTAATCTGTAATTGTTGATTCTTGGCTTTTTGGCCATATTTTACCAAGTTAGCCTATTGGATGTAGCTACGGGCTATAGTTTGGCTTACCTATCAACGGGATAAAGTAGGTGCCATCATGACTTGTAAATCGGGCTGTGATAGGTTCCCGGGTATGTTTTCCATTAACCTACTTTTCACACAAGGAATACATGATCATGGTACCTAACCATAATTATACAATTAAGTTATTTGAGTGAGCCCATCAGTTTAATGACCCACAACCCACTCGGCCTATATTTTAAACATACAAAAACATCCTAGGGTGTGCTAATTGGTGGGGTATAGAGGTTTCCCCTGGTACTTTTAGTGCATTAGATGCCACTGGTACCAACTTGTCTATGAGTACCCCAATTAAAGTTGACGATACTAGAGCAGAGGAGCGGGTTAGGGCCACATGGTCCCTACAATATCAGAGTTACACCGGCACCTGGAGCGTTACAGGTATCCCCCTTACCATAATTTTTATTTCTATGATTTCTTGCAATAGGGACATTGGACGATTTCAAAGTTGGTAGTGGGGGTGTACCCTAATTGACGGTTTTTTTGTCGTGTTTATTTTACGTCGGCTCCCAATATCATAGTTAGACCAACATGTTTAGGTGTTTCACTATTTTATTTTAACCTTTTTTGTAACTTGGAGTAATTTTAGAAAAGTGGGTGGTTAAGAAAGCATGAAAATCTATTTTTTAAAGTGTTTAAAATGGTACCCCTCCAAAAAAAATTATTTTTATGATGTAGTGTTTGCATGTGTTGTATTGTAACCAATGTTATGATTGTGATATGGCATAAGTATTATTAATAAGATAACTCGATCGACCCTTCATAGACTTAATATGTAGTATCTCAGATGAAAGCCCTGATCTATGAGGGAGTGAGGTGTATACCTAGTTAGTTTGTGTCTGTGATCTAGAACATGCGCGGTTAGTCTCGCTCAAAGCTGTAGAGTAGGAGGTTAGGTAAGAATCATAGGCCATGTTTGAATTAGTCCATGTTAACCTGAATGACATACCAAAGAATCATGTATCCCTTGAACTCAAACTTTGAGCCTTAATAGACCTTCTCTTTGAACTACCTAATTCACTGTCCTAATTTTTTCAATGAGCCTGCTTTGTCTCTAGTCCCTCATTGGACACTGTGTACCTCAATTAGGAAAATCATCTAAGTTGAGGGTGGCTATTTTGCAGATGTCATAAAAAGAGGGTATGAAGAATTAGTAATAAAAAAGGGGGAATTAGGTGTGGTATGAGCAAAAGAAAAGAGTAGAAAAAAATTGTCAAAAAGGTGAAAGAAAAGGAAACAAAGAAAACAATAGGGAGTTGATTTGAAAATAAAATCGCACTCGAGGTACAAAAGGAAATAAAATGAAGAAAAGGAAGACAGTGAAAGAAGATAAGAAAGTGGATCAAAAAGTAGTGTAGTGCCAAGGAGGAATAAGTCACCGCACCCAAATGTACCATACCCGACCCAAGACTATATTACAAGCTTAGAAAAAACTTATAATGATCCTAACTCAACTCTCTGAATGCTGAAGCATAGAAACTAAGGGCAATACTATAGTATCAAACACACACAACCTAACTTCTTTGTGAGAGTGAGAGATTTGATGCAGTCCCAGTAATAATTTTCATTGCATATACCAAATGATTAGGGGTATTTTTTTTATGTGAAGGTATAACAGTTGTAGTCTAGTTATTGCTTGTTTAGGTATTGTAATGGTTAAAATGTTGGGTTATCTATTCACAATGTAATTCCATATCCTGATCCCATTATGTTAAGAAGTACTTGTATTACATGTATAGTGCATTAGTTGTTTGTGATAAGAATGGGGGGTGTTGCATCTACTTATGTGGGTTGTATGTGTGGAAAATTAATTTTTTAAAATTGACTGCCATAGTGATCTTGATTTTGCTCTAGGGTAAATGTCTTAGTTAGTTTAGTATTTTGTTTCCTTGAGGAGATACAAATGTTCTAAGTTGAGGTTGTTGATGTACTATGAACTTGCGACACTTAAGATGCTTAAAATGAGGAATACATATGGGTATAAGGACATTTCTATGGATTTGATGTGTATCTTATAGTGTTTGAAGAATTTATGGACTTAGAGAAGGAAAATTCTTAAGATTAGACAAAGTTGGCATCAGACGAGTCTTACCACGGTTGTGCATTGGCTTTCATATTATTGAATCAAAGATACTATGAATCAGAGGTTTCTCTAACAGAATAAACCATGATCATAAGTTTATTGCATGATTGTACTATGTGATCATATGATGAAGGACGAGATCTAAAGGCTACAAAATTTTAAGTTAAAGATTATTAGTTGACAACATTCCATGATCAAACAATGAAACCATGGGCTTATACTAAGCACTGTACCATTGAAGACTTGAAAGATAACAAGTCCAAGTACAAACCACTACAAGCAAAGGGCGATCGTGGGTTCTAACAATGATTATTACTTCTTCTCATTTGTGGCAACCAACATATTTTTCTTAGGATAGGATTTGTTTTTTCTTCAAATACTCTTATTTGGTTAGTTTTATGAGGTTACAGAATTATTACATACACTACATTATATTATACAATTCTAAGGCATATTCTTGGAATTATATGAACATCATTTCTAGGGTTTAATTAAAAATGAGATTTTAGATTTTATTTCTTATTGTAAATTTATGATAATTTCTTAATCTATGAATTCTTATATTGTTCTTACAATTATGAGTTGATAAACACCACATGGTTTGTGGAACCATGATGAATTAGTAAAATGGTTAAGTGCAAAGTAATTTTAGACTGGTGTGTTTGCATGTATTAGTATTTCCTTAGGTGTGATTTCTTTTCTGATGGATGCATACATTAGTAACTCACTTGTATTCTAAACTTTCTTAGGAGAGAGGTATAGATTAGTAAAAAAGGATAACAACAAAGATCTGAAACAACCTTTATTAGAAATTTCATCAATTTCATTGAGTCTGTAATCCTGTTTCTAGTAAGGTAGCATAGTTGCGTTGCATTGACTATTATGCATGGTCCAAGAATCCTCTTTGTGTTTGTGGTGGACCGGCCACAGTCGTGAGGCCTAACTTGGTTGGTCTCGGTATTTATGATAGGGGCCTCATGTTTGCAAAGATGGGACCTAGAAAATATATAAACTCATCTAACTTGATTTTAAACCCATTTATAAGGGTTTTTTCCTCCATTGTTGATCTTGTGAGCATGGAATAATTAGAGTATTGTAATTTGAATCTGGGGCTAGTTTGTGGCTGGCATAAGGACCAATATCAATATATCATAAGTTTCTTCTTTTTTGATTAACTTCCTTTACAATTCTTTCATATAACTTAGACTTTGAGGGCTGATTTGGGGCATGAATGAAGAGCTGGGGGTGCTCAAGTTTTAGGATCAAGTTCCTTGTCCCCCATGGTATGTTATTGTTGGTTTTTGGATTATCTAAATGGGCTTCATGGGTGATTTTATCACAACTTGGACCAATAGTAAATTCTATCAATATGGATATTGTTGTTCTCTCCTTGAGGAGTAGATTACTATTTTAATAACATGATAGTAGTCAAAGGATTGTCAAAAAGTAAAATGCCTATTTTATTGGATTGTAATTGCTTTCTTTGGCATAAAGGATAGGGTTGGTTTGTTTTCTATGTTATGTTTGTTTGATTTGGTATCCTAGGCATTTTAGTATCTTGGCCTAAAAGAATAGATTTCTACTAGTTAAATGGCACTTTGTAATACTTTTAAGGAATTTGGTTTTTGCAATAGAAAGATGGACTATTTAGTCTCGATTCAAGTTAAGGCACTTGATTTTATTACTAATTATAGAAACAGTGCCAGTTCGATGTTGGCATGCATTGTTATTAATTTCTAGTCGTAAATCTGGCTTAAGTTCGGGCATGGTATATGGGTATGGCTAAAGGAGGAGTACACGATATATTCATTGTATATCATGGATCACTTCCTCATTACTTACTATGGTATTTGGTTTATGTTAATACTACTTCTTGTTTGCATCCACCATGCTTATTGGGGCTCGGTTGGGTTTGATTTTTGTTATGTGTACCTTTTGGGATTAAGGGGGTCCAGTTAGGTTGTAGTTTGATGATTATTAAGCTTTTTGACTTACTTATATTTCTCATGGTTGTCTTTCTATTGCCTACTATTCCATTTTTGACCCCTCTTTTCTTACCTTTAGCATGTATTCACACATTATTATGCTTGCACCTTATTTGAGTCAGTACGCCAATGATGCTTACTGAGTACCACGTGTTTAGGTACTCATAGTACCACGTGTTTGGGTACTCATACTATACTTCTACATCTCTTTCTCTAATTTATATTTTAGTAAGAGTCATCATCATTAACATCACCCTCAAATGGTGCTATTATTGAAGATTAGGGTAAGCTTCCAGCATCCAAAGTTGATCTATCTCCTTTTATTTTGGGATTAGTCTTATTTTGCATCTTTTAGAGACTATTCTACATATCTTGCACTTGTCTAGTACTCCTTATGTTTAGTGGCTCTTGTACTAGCTATACCATGTTTTAGGGGACTCATTTTGCATATTTTACTCTTTCCACTTTCTCTCTCTCTCTCTCTCTCTCTCTCTCTCTCTATATATATATATATATATATATATATATATATATATAAGCATGTTATATTTCCTTTTGGTCATTAGCCACCTTGTTTATTTCTTTTACTGTATTAATCTCTTTCTACTATAGCCAGTTACTCACCATTCTTAGCTATGGTTTTGTCTTACCTAATGGCGAGCCCTATTACGTTCTATCACAACATGAGTTTTAGGTCATGACAGATATTAAGACCATAGGCTACGGTTTTTCTATAACTCCATCATATCTTTGTATACTTCATAAGTTAATTTTTAAAAGATCTACCATATTGATAACTCACAAGATTGGTATTATGGTCATGGATCGTTGATCCTCTAACTATCTACCTGAATTAGCTTCATAGCTACATAGTTGAGAGGGGATAATCCACTAATCTGAATATTTTTATATATTTTTTTATACTAGGTTCAAGTATGGCCATTCTAAGTATGATTTCTATCCTAACCGTTAATCCATCCATAGACACATCCTACTCCCCTTAACCAACATTTTATCTCCAACTTCCCTTTTATCTTATGTTTTAATTAAGGATTATCCATGTGCTCTATCAATCAAACAAAATAGAATGAATAAGATTAAGGGAACAAAATGTGGATGATAGAAATCCACAATGACCACCTATATAAAGAATCAATGTGCATAGTATGTCCATAAACCTAGATCGGGGGCTTGTAGACACTCATAATTTGATTATAAAGCTAAAATGCAAGCAAAGAATTCTAACAATCTAATTTTTGATAAATTATGTGAGATGTTCATTTCTATGTGATTTGACCATTTTACCTCTTCCCATGGTTGTTTTCTGGTATTTCTAGTGTGTGGGGATGATTGGCATGGTTCTTGATATATGTTGATGTGTTTTATGCGATATTGTGGTTTTTGGTGGCTTTGAAAGCCTTATAGTTGAATTTGATGAACTTTTATTGATCTATACATCGGATTGCAAAACGGATTATGCCAGTAGATCTAGAACGTCGATTTTAGGTTAGTAACAAGGTTGGTGTAGTTTTATGGATTTTATATCTCATTTGATCCTCAGTTCAGAAAGTTATGAAATTAGTTTTTAGGGGTTAACTTTGTGAAAATGACATCTTTTCAAAAATTTAGTATCTCCATTGATCTATAGCTTCAAGTTTGATAGGGTAGCATAGTTCATTTATGTTCATGGGATTTCAGATGAATCCCAAGGGGGTCCACAGAGACATGGAGAATTCCAAGTATCCAGTTGGTGCTACTGCCATAGCAATTGTGAGTAGCTGGTTGTAACCATGAATCGATAGATTAGGCATGGGTGTCGCATATATACGTGTAAGACCCCACAAAGTTCCCTAGTAGTTTGAGCCTTGAGAATGTCAAGTAAAGTGTAGTTCTGGCCCTAAAAGATTTAGAAGAGACTTCCCAAGTGATTAGTGCTCTAATCTTGTTGAATTTTCTTGAAAATGACTTCCTATAATGTAGAGAATTGAATTAGCTTTCCAATAATACCAATTTTGTCCAAATCTGATGCCCGGGTAAGAAGTTATGGCTAATTTAAGTCCTAGTTGTAAAACAACATCATTTTAGTGCTTGGCGCATCGCGGAGAGGGTCTATTTGACAATTGTCAAATTCCAGTAGAACTCCACGATAGTGGCGCATCGCGGAGGACCCCAATTTCTCAATAGTCAAATTCTAGTGGCCTAGCACAATTGTGACGTGTTGCGGTGAAGTTCTAGGTCCCAACCAGTGGGACAATGCGATGGATCTGTGTCGCGGTGACTCCCAGATTCCCATTTGTCAATTTCCAATGAGACACCACAATTGTGGCACGTCACAGTGGCCCATAAAATCGGGTTCCCAGTTTAATTTTTCAGCTTCATACAAAAGTTAAAAAGGGCACTTTGGACTTTTTCCAAGTCTCTTAAACCATGCAAACACCACATTAGAGTCATTTACAAGCATTCTATGAGGTTTTTCTCAAGTTTTCTCTCAATAACAACCCTAAGTATCCAAAACCTCTTCCAAGAATCTTAACAATCCACCATAGATTTACCAAATTTTGTTGAGATTTAAGTTCCCCAAGTTCAAGGGTTGCAAGAACCCTCTCTCAAGAGTAAGAGGAAGAGTTTGAAGAAAGCTTGTTCATCCAATTTCATAATCTAAGGTATGTGAGGTTTTGAACAAGGGTAATCATTTCACCCTTGTACCCAAAGGCTTATTTAAACTACAATTTTCTACAATTTATGAGATTTTACATAAAATTGAATTGGGGTTTTTCACCCATTGTTATTGGTTGCAAGCTTTTGATGTTTCCCATGAATTGAGAGTCTAGTGGCATAATTTTTACATATTTTCTTGAGAAATTACTGCTGGGTCTATACCCCATGATTTTAATCTTTGAGAAGTTAATAGCTGAAATGTTTGAGATATTGAAGTATATGAGTATGTTGAGATTATGAGCTAAATTTCTGTAAATTCCATATTTCTATATGATTTATGAATCTATATGCTATCTAATATGCATTTTGATGAGTTTTAACTTGAGATTGAATTATGGGTCACTAAGCCCTACTTGAGACTTGCAATTTTATGAACTATTATGCTATAAGCACCCATGATTTAAGTATGTTGAGATTTATTGAGAAATGCTTTGACCAAATGGTCATAGAGTTTTGAAATCCATTCTAATACATGAGATTACAGATTTGATTGTTGGGCTCTTGTAAACCATGAGATTATTTTGAAAGTGGATTTTGATGATATGAGCAAGATAAACTAAAGGGAGTAGTATTTAGAACTGAGTTGGGTAAGTTACTATGGTTTCATACCCCAGAACTACGTGCCACCATTGGTTGAAATTTGGGCCTGAGGCCGAGATGATTGGGCTCGAGCCCAAGATAAGTGATAACTGAGTTGAGGTTATATTCCTTGGCAAGAGTTTAACGCCTCTCCCCAACGTGAGGTTTCTTCCTTAGGAGGACAAAACGTTGGACTCTATGTAGTTCGCATGGTTTATGTTGGTTAAGAGAACCTCCCTAAACTAAAGTATTTTCCATTGAGATAGAATATTTTCCCTAAATCTTTGAGATGAGATATTTTCTAAAATGAATGAACTTCTTTGAGTATTTTCCAAAGAAGAAAGTAGTTTTCTCTACTAATACGAGTTGATCATCGGTTTTTAAACCAAAGTTATATGATTTTGAGTTCCAAGTGTTTGAGTTTAAAAGAGTTATAAGTTCTTGAGCATTAAAGAAGTTTTGCTCCCCATGAGATATATTCATGGGCTGAAAGTATTGTTTAAAGTTTCCTTCAACCTTTGAGTAATGAGAATAAGAGAAGAGTACAGATTTTAAAGCCAAAGTATAATGACTCACGAGATTTGTGTTACTTACTTCATTCTACATGATTTATTAGCTTTACATTTTAGACTTATTCAAGCCATGTGAGTCATTCCTATTTCATACATGATTTGATTAAAGAGTATTGATATTGTTTTATGTAAATGCATACACCCTCACATACTCAGTACATTCCCAAGTGCTGATCCACATATACGTCTAAGTGCTACATTGTCTTATAATGTAGGTTCAGGTGTTCAGTCCCAACCTCATCAGTGATTCCCGAGTACATTTGTCTACATTTCTCCAGTGGTGAGTCTTCATGGTTCGAGGGCCTATCTTCAGATATTTAAGTATTTGAGTGTTTACATTATTATTTTCAGTTCAGTTTGAGTAAGTTGGGGACCTGTCCCAACAGCTCTCGAGTTCATGGAGTAGTAGAGCCTTTGTCAGACTAGTCATCCGACTGTGGTTGTGTTGAGATTTCCAGTATTGTGGTCGTTTGGACCGACTATTACCGTCGTATTTCCTTTTATTTGATATGACAGTGCCAGTGTTTTGTGTATTTCTTCTTGAATGAGTTATTATGAGAAGGGATAGGCTCAAAGGGTTAGCTTGGGGCTACATGTAGCCCAAAGCACCGTGTGACATCCCGGGACCCATTTTTGGGGCATTACAATGCGACACCTGGACAGTGATTGAGAGTCCTATATACGCATAGACCAGGTTGTGAATGCGATTCCTGGACCCTATATGTACCATGTTTTAGCTATTTTGCACTAAGTTTAGAGGATTGGAGCATAGGTTTTCATGGTTTTGAGCAATGTTCTCCATTTCTAAGCTTAGGTAAGCTCCAAAACACCTATTTCAATTATTTTCTTCACTTATATCTTTTATTTCTTTTTTAAACACGAATTGAAATGGTAGAAAGTGTGAATTTTGGCCCGTAAGACCTAAAAATTATAATTCTCCAATTTAAACCCTAATTTTAACCCATTTTCACTTGGGTGAGTTTCTAATCCAATAATATCACTTTTCTTTTAATTACATCTTTAAAAACAACTTCAATTCCTAATTTTAAAATGAATTTCTAGGATTTTTATTGGTAAATCTTAAACATTATTTTTCTTTAATTTGAACCACATTCTTAAGTCATTTTCGCTTGGATTTTCAGATATAGACTCCTAAAATATAGGGAACACGTTTCAAAAACCAAAATTATAATTTTGCCCTTCTTTTTTGAAAATTCATTTTGGGGGTCCGTTTTGATCCCAACTTGAAAGTACACAATATGGGTATCGTTGGCTTTATTTTTACACATAGATTCTTTATTTCTGTCTTAGTTTATTTCAAGTCTGTTTGTGAGGTTTGAGGCTTTAGATTAAATGCTTGCAGACCAGTTTTTGGCATTCAAGATAGGTGATGGTTTAGCTTTCTTCATACTGGGTTGTTTAGTAAATGTTGATACAAAATCATGTTAAGGGTGTGAGAACTAATCATAAACATGGCTATTTGACTGTATTGTGCTCGTGTATGGGTATATATATTGATGCTATTTGGCGGTTTGGAACATTATTTTCTATGTGTGATCGTATGGGGTTCAATATACTATTATTTGCCATATATATGTGAAATTAGTCATATTTTGCTAATGAAAAAGTATAATATGGTGTCAATGGTGTGACTTTTTTAATGTATTTAAATTTATTAGCATACGTATCATACTGGATTCATGGATGGTTGGATAAATAAATAGATTTTGACTTATTTAGAATATTTGTTGAATATGAGACTTCTTATTTTGTTTGGTCGTGAGCATTACATCCTTATATCATACTCGTTCATGAATCATTGGTACCCCCTTCGAAATATTGGAAACACTAGGTTTTTCTAAAAAAAATGTGACATCATAAAAACCCTCTACCGAATGATATACCAAACAGAGACATGGATATGGTATTGGATATGGATTGTATATGGGTTGATAAACCACCCATGGGTCCTACGTTGGGTAGCATTTGCTCCATAAGTGTTTACAGAGGTTGTGCGACAACCTCGTGCATCACATCATCATTGTCTTCACCAACACCCTTATCATTTTCATTACATTATACATATTATTCTTATGTTATGTTTGTATTTATATCTTGATTTTCCATGTACATATATTTTTGTTTCTTTATATCTCTTGATGTATACTCATCTATGTGTAAATCTACCTCTATACCTGTATGTCTAATATCTGTATACTTGTATTCCTTTCTTGTATTTTCCTTGGGGTATGTAAATATTATAGAATTGTTAGTGTAGGCGGTATGGGCCACCACTTGGGACATTATCTGGTTGCAGGTGATGTGCCCTTGGTGTGTATTTTATATGCAATATTTTTTTACTTTTCTCAATCGGTCTATGATACCTACTGAGTGAAAGTGGACCGTACTCATACTTACAGTGCCCTTTCAGTGCAAATCTAGGTTTGAGTTTGCCTCACGGTGGCTGACTTTCGGTGATATATTGAGCTATTCGAGGTAGCGGTTAGATTCTTACTTAAAGAGTTGACTACAACCTTTCCTTATTTAGACTATGTCCTTATTTTGCATTTAGAGATAGAATTATTTGTGTTTTGGACAACTTAGGTAATTTTATCTTGAGTTGTACTTGGTATATTCCTACACTATGACATCAGGTTTTGGGATTATGGTATGACATATTTGGTTATATTCTTCTGTTTTTATTATACTATGTAGTTCATCTTTATTCTAGAAGCCTTACTTTGGATTATTGTTCTTATTTTCCCTTTTGTACCAATTTGTGTGATAAGCTTACTTGTCAAGGCTTGTCGTAATAAGTGCAATCATAACCTTTAGTATTTAGTCATGACAAATTGGTTTTAAAGCAACCAGGTTTATTGATATACTCGAGGTATTGGATTGGCATATGGATTTGATCCATCTAGAAGTAGTACTAGAGGACTTTTCTTTGAGCCTTGGGTTAAGGATGTTTAAGATATGGGTGTTACTTCAGCTTTACTGAGTTCTTCTGTACTGGTCTTACAAGGGTTGTTGATTTGCTACCCATTTGGAGGGTGCTCCTGGTGTTCCTCCAGTTATCTCCATTTGTGCCAGAGTTTGCTTAGGGTGTTCCTCTAGTTCCAAGTATCGATCCTGCAGTAGTACCTACTTCTGCTTTTGGTACTCCACAGACTTCGAGTGTTGTTCCCTATTCAGCACCTATATCTGAGTATGGTATTTTGAGTTTGATAGTTCAACCTTCCTTTATGTTGCATTCTCAAGTGGGATCTCTACCTACTAGATTCACTATGCCTCCTTTTATTATGCGTACAATTATGTTTTTTGTGGACTAGGAGAGGTTTGATAGATTCACTCGCTTGGGCCCTCCTAGGTTCAGTGGTGTTGTAGGCGAGGATGCCTTTGAGTTCTTGATAGACTATCATGAGAAGTTTTATAACTATGGATTGATTTGGTTGCATGGTGTTACCTATACCACTTATCAGTTGAGAGATATGGCTAAAAATTGGTGAGGTCACTTATTCGTTGTATACCTCTTTATTCTCCTGAGATAACATGGGATCAATTTACTGGGGTCTTTCTAGAGAGGTTCGTGCCTTGCTATCCAAGGGATTAGAAGAGAGATTAGTTTGATCACCTAGAGTAGGGCTCCATGACTATTGTAGAGAGTGAGGCATTCTTTTATGCCTTGTCAAGATATTTCTATGCTAGTATTGCCACTGAGTTTAAGAAAATTTAGAAGTCCAGGAAAGGGGTGGAAGTTTCTCTTTAGCTTGCTATGACTCAGATGGTAGTGTGTGGGACATCTTTACAGAGTATAGTGGATCATCCTAAGATGACCGATGGAATTCTTTAAGTATCACAGGGAGGTACCAAAAAGGTGTGTCGTATGGGTGAGTTTATAGGTAGCACTTCTTTAGATAAAGATTCTAGAGGTTTTTGTAGGTATCATGGAAGACAAATACAGGCAACCTTTTAGAGTTCAAATAGTAGCTCTTCTGGTTCGACAATCCTAGTCCAGGTGTACCTCTTCTTATTTATTTGGGACATAGAGCTTGTTTTCTGTGTTATAAGATTGGAAATTTGGCCAAGGATAGCCCTTGCCATGTATTCAGAGCTGATCCTATTTGAGTTGTGAGAGGTAGGGGTTCTACTAGAGGTGCATGAGGTAGAGGTAGTAAAGCCTGTGGTGTTGGTTGGGGGGTTATTCAGGAAGTTGGTGGTCGTGGATAGTGTTATGCTATACCCACCAAACCTGTAAGGCCCCGCAAAGTTCCCTCATAGTTTGAGCCGTAGGGCATGTCGAGTGAGGCATAATTTTGGCCTTAAAATATTCAGAAGTTGCTTCCTAAGTGAGTAATGTCTTAACCATATAGAATTTCCCTAATTTCTACCTTTTTCACGTGGTAAATCTGATAAGCTTTCCATCGATATAAGATTTGTGCAAATCCGACACTCGGGTAAGAAGTTATTGCTACTTTAAGCCTTAGTCGTAAAGCTGCATCATTTAACTGCCTGGCACGTCGCGGAGAAGGTTGATTTGGCAATCGTCATTTTCCAGTGGAACCCCGCAATAGTGGCGCATCGCGGAGGAGTCCCAGGTCCCAACCAGTGGGAAAACATGATGGCTCCGCATCGCGGAGGATGCCAATTTTCAAATTGTCAAATTCTAGTGAGCCACCGTGATAAGTGGCGCGTCGCGGAGGCCAACGAAATCGAGTTCCAGCCCAATTTTTCAAGTTTCACAAAGATGTTTAAAAGGGCACTTTGGACCTTTTCCAAGCCTATAAAATCATGGAAACACTAAATCAAAGCCATTTACAAGCATCTTATAAAGTTTTTCTTAAGTTTTCTCTCAACATAAACCCTAAGTATCCAAAACCTCTTCCAAGAACCTCAAGATTCTACCATGAATTTCATAAATTGAGTCAAGATTCAAAGTTCCCAAGTCAAGGACCTCAAGAATCCTTATTCTAAAGCATGAATAGAGTTCCAAAAGTGAGAGTTCATCAAAAGCTTCTAATTCAAGGTATGTGAAGTTTTTGAACAAGGGTAACCCTTTCACCCTTGTGCCCAAAAGGCTATTTACATTATGAAATTCTTGAAATATATGAGGTTTTTACATGAATTTAAATTGGGGTTTTCAGCCATTATTATTGAATGCATTATATTGATATTTCCCATGAATTGGGAGTCAAATGGCATGAGTTCTACATGTTTTCTTGAGAATTTACAGCTGGGTATAAATCCCATGATTTTACTCCTTCATAAGCTAATATTTGCATTGTTGAGATATTGAAGCATATTGCTATATTGAGATTTTGAGGTAATTTGCTGAAATTTCCAGATTTTCACATGATTTATAAATCTATATGCTATATATTATTCTTTTGATAAGCTTTAACTTGAGATTTAATTATGGATTAGTTAGCCCTATTTGATACTTGTGAAATTATGAACTCTTGTGCTATGAGCACCTACGTTTTGAGTATGTTGAGATTAATGAGAAATGAATTGACCTAATGGTCCTTGAGATTTGAAATCCACTTCACTATATGAGATTATCAATTTGATTATTAGATTCGTGGTGAACCATGTGATTATTCTAAAAGTGGATTTTTTATGAGATGAGCACAGATAATCTAAAGGTAGTAGTATTTAGCACTGAGTGGGTAAGTTACTATGGTTTCTTACCCCAAAACTACATGCCACCATAGGTTGGGCCTGAGGCTGAGTTTATGATGATTATGATTGGGCCCGAGGACGAGTTCCGTTTAGTGATATCTAGGCCTAGGTTATACTCCCTGGCAAGAGTATGATGCTCCTCCCCAACGTGGGGTCTCTTCCTTAGGAGGACAAAATATTGGACTCCATGTAGCTCGCATAGTTTATGTCGATTATGAGAACCTCCCTTGACATTTAGACTTCGAGATCAAATACTTATTTTCCTTCCCTATAAGTTATTTTCCTAAATGGTTGAATTGCAAAGATATTTCCCCAACTAAAGTATTTTCTTGATGAGAGTAATTTCCTAAATCAAAGCATCTTCCCTTATTATAGAAGTTTTTATAAAGCCTTGAGATTCGTTGTTTCCATAAACTAGAATTCCTTTTCATTTGATATGGACTAATTTCCCTAAAGCTTTAGATGAGATATTTTCCTAAAGTAGATGAAATGCCTTTAAGTATGTTTTCAAGTTATATGATTTCAAATTCCAAATATATGAGTTCTAAATAGTTATGAAATGTTAGCATTGAAGAAGTTTTACTCTCCATGAGACTTATGCATGAGTTGAAAGTATTGTTTAAAGTCCCTTAGCCTTTGGGTATTGAGAACAAGAGAACATTCAAATTTTGAGATTAAACAATGATGACTCACGAGATTTGTGTTACATGCTCCATTCTACATGACTTATGAGTTTTATAGTTTATACTTGTTCAATCCATGTGAGTCGTCTCTTAATGCATACATGATTTGATTAAAGAAGATTGTTACTATTTTATTCATATGCATTCATCCCGCATACTCAGTACATTCCAAGTACTGATCCACATATATGTTTATGTGCTACATTGTGTCCTAATGTAGATTCAGGTGCTCAGTCCCAGCCTCGCCCGTCATTCTTCAAGTACCTTGCCTACGTTTTCTATAGTGGTGAGTCCTCATGGTTTGAGGGCCGATCTTCAGATATTTACCGTACTTGAGAGACTATGCTTTATCTTCAATTCATTTTGAGTCAGTTATGGACCTGTCGGCTCTCTAGATTTTGATTTGTAGAGACATGTCTGACTAGTGTCAGACTTGAGATGTGTTGAGGGTTCGATATTGTGGTTTTGTTGAGATTTCTCTATATTGTTGTCTTATGGACCGAGTATTTTTTCCATAATTCCTTTCATGTGATATGACTATGCTAGTGTTGAGTCCATTCTTATCTTGAATTGAGTATCATTGGTAGAAACTGGATCTAAGGGTTAGCTTGGGGCTACTCGTACCCTTAGGCACCGTATGACGTCTTGAAAGATGATTTTGGGTCATTACAAACTTGGTATCAAAGCCTAAGGTTTCTAAGGAGTCCTAGAGAGTCTAACAAGTCGCGTTGAGTAGAATCTTGATCATCGGTGTGTAGAGCGCCACACCTATAAGCAAGAGGCTACAAGACATTTTAGGAAAAGTTTTTTCTTGTTTTAGATTCCATCGTGCCTAAAGTTGTCCCTCTTATCTAATGATCCATGCTCTTCCATTTTTAGAAAATTCCTCCTCGATGAGCGAATGTCTGCAAAAAAAATGATGAGCAACCCCTACCTATTGATCCCTTGAATGAGACGGTGTCCCATGTTAAGTTTAAGGCAGTTTTTCAAGCGTTATCCCAAGAGGTCACTGCAAATGTTTAGGCCAATAACCAAGCCCTAATTGCTAACCAACAGGGTGGTTATGTAGCCACGGCTAGGATTCGTGACTTTATGCGGATGAAGCTGCCTGAGTTCTATAGGTCAAACATTGATGAGGACCCATAGTTTTACTTGGCATCCTACAGACTGAAGGACACTTCTTATGATTGGGTTGTGTCATGGAGGAAGGGTAGGCGTGAGAATGCCACTCCTATGACTTGGCAAGTTTTCCAAGATGCCTTCTTGGATCAGTTCTTTCCACTTGAGATGAGGGAGGCAAAAATTAAGGAGTTCATGAACTTGACACAGGGCTCCATAACTGTTAAGGAGTACTATTTGAAATTTAATCAATTGGCCAAGTATGCTCCTAATTTGATTTCTGACACTCGAGCTAGTATGAGTAAGTTTCTGACCAGTGTTTCTGGGATGGTACTGAAGGGGTGTAAGGCTGCGATGTTGAATAAGGATATGGATCTGGCTAGGTTGATGACATATGCCCAACAGATAGAGGTGGATAAGGTTAGAGAAATAGATAGAATGAGGGGTAGCAAGAGGGCGAGATCTGATCAGCATGAGTTTAGCCGTCCTAGGTTCTATGGAGGGAATTACCCCCAGTTTTAGAGATGTCTATCTATTCCAGATCCTTCTTCAGCTATTGCTCCCGGGCCTAGAGGTAGGCCGGAGCAAGGGAGCAGGTCTTTCATATTTGGGCCTTAGAATAGTGTTGGTAACAGGCCCCGTTAACCTTCTTGTGCTAAATGTAGTAGGAATCACCTTGAGGAGTGTTTTGGAGACGTGAGGGGTTGTTTTGGTTTTGTAAAGTAGGGCCACAGACTTAGATATTGTCCCCATGATAGACAGGGAAATATAGATGCCCGACCTTAGGCACAAGCTGTTAGTACACCAACTCTGGTACTCCATCCTGCCCTTGCTCATGGTGCTTCTTCTAGCACCGCTGGCGGCCAATGGCAGAACAGGTTTTATGCTTTTCCACCCCATCGGGAGCAGAAGCACTTTCCTTATGTTGTTACTGGTATAATCCATGTCTTTTATCTTGATGTTTATGTGTTGTTAGACCCCGGGTTGAATCTCTCTTATGTGACCCCACTTGTGGCTGTAAATTTTGAAATGAGTCTTGAAAAGATTCCTGAGCCTTTCCTAGTTTTTGCACCAGTTGGAGAGTCAGTTGTTGTGAAACAAGTGTATAGAAATTGCCATGTTACTGTGCTTCATAGTCATACTTGCATATTTGATAGAGTTAGACATGATAGATTTTGACCTTATTCTGGGTATGGATTGGCTTCATTCTTGTTATGCATCTATAGATTGTTGTACCCGTGTGGTCAAGTTTTAGTTTCCTGATGAATCAGTGTTTTAGTGGTCCGGGAGTTCGGTATCTACCAAGAGTCATTTTATCTCCTATATCAAAGCCAGAAAGCTTATATCCAAAGGTTGTATCTACCACTTAGTTAGGGTCAAGGACACTAAGTCCAAGACTCCAACCATCCAGTCGATTGATATTGTTAATGAGTTCCCCAATGTCTTTCCAGAGGATCTCCCATCAGGTACCTCCCGATAGAGAGATAGAGTTTGGAATTGACCTTTTTTCTGACACTTGGCCTATTTCTATTTTCCCATATCGTATGGCACCTGCCGAGCTTAAGGATTTGAAGGAGCAACTCAAAGATCTCTTAGATAAAGGTTTCATTAGACTCAGTATATCTCTTTGGGGCACACCTATTTTGTTCGTGCGGAAGAAAGACGGATCTTTGTGTATGTGCATTGACTACCATCAACTGAACAAGGTCACAATCAAAAATATGTATCCTCTTTCGAGAATTGATGACCTCTTTGATCAGTTGCACGATGCAAGTTATTTTTCCCACATAGACCTTAGATTCGTCTATCATCAATTTAAAGTGAGGGAATGTGATATTCCAAAGGCAACCTTTTTTAACCTATTATGGTCACTTTGAGTTTCTAGTCATGTCTTTCGGGCTAACCAATGCCCCAGAAGCCTTCATGGACCTTATGAATTGAGTGTTCAAGCAATACCTTGATACGTTCGTCATTATCTTCATAGATGACATCCTTGTGTAATTTCGTGATGAGAATAACCATGTAGCTTATATTAGAATTGTCTTGCAAGCTCTTAAAGATCACCTGTTGTTTGCCAAATTTAGTAAGTGTGAATTTTGGCTAAGGTCTGTAGCCTTCCTGGGTCATGTTGTTTTAGCCGAGGTTATTAGAGTTGATCCCCAAAAGATAAAATCTATGAGAAACTACCCTAGACCTATCTCCCCATCTGACATTAGAAGTTTCTTGGATCTATCGGGCTATTACCATCGTTTTGTTAAGGGTTTCTCCTCTATTGCGTCTCCTATGACCCGGTTGAACCAAAAAAAGGTTAAATTCCAGTGGACAGATTCTTGTGAGAATAGTTTTAAGGAGTTAAAGACTAGAGTCACTTCAGCCCCTGTGTTGACTTTGTCTAATGGTATTGATGGTTCTGTGGTGTATTGTGATACCTTTAGAGTTGGTTTGGGTTAGCTGTTGATGCAAAGGGGTAAGGTTATAGCCTATGCCTCTAGACTGTTGAAGCCGCATGAAAAGAACTACCCAACCCATGATCTTAAATTATCTGTTCTGGTTTTTTCTGTGAAAATTTGGAGACACTATCTTTATGGTGTCCATGTTGATGTGTTTACTGATCATAAAATCCTATAGTACGTGTTTACCCAGAAGGAGTTCAATCTTAGGTAGAGGAGGTGGTTAGAGTTATTGAAAGATTATGATATGAGTGTGTTGTATCACTCGAGCAAGGCCAATATGGTGGCGGATGCCCTTAGCAGATTGTCCATAAGTAGTATTGCACATATTGAGGAAGGTAAGAGAGAGTTAGCTCATGATGTTCATTGTCTGGCTAGGTTGGGTGTTAGATTGCTTGATTTAGTAGAGGGGAGTACGTTGGTGCAGAGTAGTTTTGAATCTTCTTTAGTTTTGAAAGTGAAGGAGAAACAGGATAGGGATCCTAGTTTGGTCAAACTAAAGGAGTCAGTTAAGGACCAAAAGGTCGAGGTTTTCTCCCAAGGGGAAGATGGTGTGTTGAGGGTGCATGGTAGGTTGTGTTTTCTGTGTGTTGATGATTTGAGGTGGAGGATTATGGGTGAAGCGCATGGCATGCGTTATTCCATTGATCCCGGTACTACCAAAATGTATCGCAACTTTTGGGAAATCTATTGGTGGAACGGCATAAAGAAAGACATTGTCGAATTTGTAGGAAAGTGTGCGACGTGTCAACAGGTTAAGGTAAAGCACCAAAGATTGGGTTGTGTGATGAAAGAGTTTAGTATACCCACTCGGAAGTGGGAAATGGTGAATATAGACTTCATGAATGGGTTGCCTCTTTCGCATCATCATCATGATTCTATTTGGGTTGTTGTGGATAGGTTGAATAAGTCCGCACGTTTCTTGTCCATGCATACATCTTATACGGTTGAGGATTATGCTAGATTGTATATTCGGTAGTTGGTCATACTACATGGAGTTCCCTTGTCTATCATTTCGGCTAGGGGTACTCAATTTACTTCTCAGTTTTGGAGGGAGTTTCAGTAGGGACTTGGCACCCAAGTTCTTTTGAGTTCAGCTTTTCACCCGCAGATAGATGGCCAGGCTGAGAGGACCATTCAGAACCTAGAGGATATGTTGAGGGCGTGATCTCTTGATTTCAGAGGTAGTTGGGATGATAATTTGCCATTGATAGAGTTTGCCTATAAAAATAGTTTCCATGCTAGCATTGATATGGCACCATTTGAGGCTTTGTATGGTAGGAGGTGTAGATCACCCATAGGTTGGTTTGAAGTGGGTGAAGCTGTCGCATATGGGCCTGAAAGTGTTCAAAGCTATGGAGAAAGTTAATTAGAGAAAGGTTGAAGACCGCTCAGAGTCGCCAAAAGTCTTATGCAGATTTGAGGAGGAGAGATCTTGAGTTTAAGGTGGGTTATTTGGTGTACTTGAAGATTTCACCCATGATACGGGTGAAAAGGTTTGGTAGGAAGGGAAAGCTTAGTCCCCGTTATGTTGGACCGTATGGAGTCTAAAGCCTTATGAGGTTGAGTTGCCCTCGAAGTTGTCTGCCATTCATCGTATCTTTCATGTCTCCATGCTTAAGAAGTATATTGGTGATTTTGTTGGTGTTGATCCTTCAGAGAGTGTTGAAATTCAGGATAGCCTTTCCTTCGATGAGATTCTCGTGGAGATCCTAGATTTTCAGATCCGTAGACTAAGGAACAAAGAAGATTCCTTGGTCAAAGTTTTGTGGTGGAACCAATTTGTTGTGGGTGATACTTGGGAGGCAGAAGCAGACATACAATCCAAATACCCGCACCTCTTTTTTGCAAGTTCAGATCAATCTGAATGTAACATTCTTCCTTGATTCAGCTTTTCGAATCTAAATTTCAGCTATGCATCTATCATTGTATGAGTTCTTGTGATATCCTGAGTGGTCATGAGTTTAGGAAGATCTTGAACCGTTTAGTAATTGTTTCAGCTATGTGTACTCAGTTTTTCCTGTATTCCGAGCCTAACTAGCGACATTCGAGGACGAATTTTCCCAAGGGGGAGACATTGTAAGGCCTCGCAAAGTTCCCTCATAGTGTGAGTAACATGTTAACCATATAGAATTTCCCTAATTTTAACTTTTTGTCACGTGAGAAATCTGATAAGCTTTTCATCGATATAAGATTTACCCAAATCCGACACTCGGGTAAGAAGTTATGGCTAATTTAAGCCTTAGTCGTAAAACTGCATCATTTAACTGCCTAACGCATCGCGGAGAGGGTTGATTTGGCAATTGTCAATTTCCAGTGGAACCCATGAAAGTGGCACATCACGGAGGAGTCCCAGGTCCCAACCAGTGGCAAAACACGATGGCTCCGTATCGCGCTGGCTACCAATTTCCCAATTGTCAAATTCTAGTGAGCCACCATAATAAGTGGTGCATCGCGAAGGCCAATGAAATCGGGTTCCAGTTCAATTTTTCCAGTTTCGCACAGATGTTTAAAAGGGCACTTTGGACCTTTTCCAAGCCTATAAAATTGTGGAAACACTATATCAAAGCCATTTACAAGCATCTTATGAGGTTTTTCTCAAGTTTTCTCTCAACATAAACCCTAAGTATCCAAAACCTCTTCCAACAACCTCAAGAATCTACCATGAATTTCATAAATTGAGTCAAGATTCAAAGTTCCCAAGTCAAGGACCTCAAGAATCCTCATTCTAGAGCATGAATAGAGTTCTAAAAGTGAGAGTTCATCAAAAGCTTCTAATTCAAGGTATGTGGTGTTTTTGAACAAGGGTAACCCTTTCACCCTTGTGCCCAAAAGGCTATTTACATTATGAAATTCTTGAAATATATAAGGTTTTTACATGAATTGGAATTGGGGTTGTCACCCATTATTATTGAATGCATTAGATTGATATTTCCCATGAATTGGGAGTCAAATGGAATGATTTCTACATGTTTTCTTGAGCATTTACAGCTGGGTATAAAGCCCATAATTTTACTCCTTGATAAGCTAATATTTGAATTATTGAGATATTGAAGCATATTGCTATATTGAGATTTTGAGGTAATTTGCTGAAATTCCCAGATTTTCACATGATTTATGAATCTATATGCTATATATTGTTCTTTTGATAAGCTTTAACTTGAGATTTAATTATGGGTTAGTTAGCCCTATTTGATACTTGTGAGATTATGAACTTTTGTGCTATGAGAACCTATGTTTTGAGTATTTTGAGATGATTGAGAAATGAATTAACCTAATGGTCCTTGAGCTTTGAAATCCACTTCACTATATGAGATTATCGATTTGATTATTGGGTTCGTGGTGAACCATGTGATTATTCTAAAAGTGGATTTTTTTATGAGATGAGCACAGATAATCTAAAGGTAGTAGTATTTAGCACCAAGTGGGTAAGTTACTATGGTTTCTTACCCCAAAACTACAAGCCACCGTAGGTTGGGCCTGAGGCTGAGTTTATGATGATTATGATTGGGCCAGAGGCCGAGTTCCATTTAGTAATATCTAGACCTAGGTTATACTCCCTGGAAAGAGTATGACGCTTCTCCCCAACGTGGGGTCTCTTCCTTAGGAGGACAAAATATTGGACTCTATGTAGCTCGCATAGTTTATGTCGATTATGAAAACCTCCGTTGACATTTAGACTTCGAGATCAAAAACTTATTTTCCTTCCCTATAAGCTATTTTCCTAAATGGTTGAATTGGAAAGATGCTTCCCCAACAAAAGTATTTTCTTGATGTGAGTAATTTCCTAGATCAAAGCATCTTCCCTTATTATAGAAGTTTTTATAAAGCCTTGAGATTTGTTGTTTCCATAAACTATAATTCCTTTTCATTTTATATGTAGTGATTTCCCTGAAGCTTGAGATGAGATATTTTCCTATAGTGGATGAAATGCCTTTAAGTATTTTTTCAAGTTATATCATTTCAAATTCCAAATATATGAGTTCTAAATAGTTATGAAATGTTAGCATTGAAGAAGTTTTACTCTCCATGAGACTTATGCATGAGTTGAAAGTATTGTTTAAAGTCCCTTAGCCTTTGGGTATTGAGAACAAGAGAACATTCAAATTTTGAGATTAAACAATGATGACTCACGAGATTTGTGTTACATGCTCCATTCTACATGACTTATGAGTTTTATAGTTTATACTTGTTCAATCCATGTGAGTCGTCTCTTAATGCATACATGATTTGATTAAAGAAGATTGTTACTATTTTATTCATATGCATTCATCCTGCATACTCAGTACATTCCAAGTACTGATCCACATATATGTTTATGTGCTACATTGTGTCCTAATGTAGATTCAGGTGCTCAGTCCCAGCCTCGCCCGTCATTCTTCAAGTACCTTGCCTACGTTTTCTATAGTGGTGAGTCCTCATGGTTTGAGGGCCGATCTTCAGATATTTACCGTACTTGAGAGACTATGCTTTATCTTCAATTCATTTTGAGTCAGTTATGGACCTGTCGGCTCTCTAGATTTTGATTTGTAGAGACATGTCTGACTAGTGTCAGACTTGAGATGTGTTGAGGGTTCGATATTGTGGTTTTGTTGAGATTTCTCTATATTGTTGTCTTATGGACCGAGTATTTTTTCCATAATTCCTTTCATGTGATATGACTATGCTAGTGTTGAGTCTATTCTTATCTTGAATTGAGTATCATTGGTAGAAACTGGATCTAAGGGTTAGCTTGGGGCTACTCGTAGCCTTAGGCACCGTGTGACGTCCCGAAAGATGATTTTGGGTCATTACAAACTTGGTATCAGTGCCTAGGGTTTCTAAGGAGTCCTAGAGAGTCTGACAAGCCGCGTTGAGTAGAATCTTGATCATCGGTGTGTAGCGCGCCACACCTATGAGCAATAGGCTACAAGACATTTTAGGAAAAAGTTTTTTCTTATTTTAGATTCTATCTTGCCTACAGTTGTCCCTCTTATCTAATGATCTGTGCTCTTTTATTTTTAGAAAATGCCTCCTCGAAGAGCGGATGTCCGCAAAAAAAATGATGAGCAACCCCCACCTGTTGATCCCTTGAATGAGACGGTGTCCCTTGCTAAGTTTAGGGCGGTTTTTGAGGCGTTATCCCAAGAGGTCACTGCAAATGTTTGGGCCAATAACCAAGCCCAAGTTGCTAACCAACAGGGTGGTGATGTAGCCACGGCTAGGAATCGTGACTTTATGCGGATGAACCTGTCTGAGTTCTATAGGTCAAACATAGATGAGGACCTTTTCCAAGACTATAAAATTGTGGAAACACTATATAAAAGCCATTTACAAGCATCTTATGAGGTTTTTCTCAAGTTTTCTCTCAACATAAACCCTAAGTATCCAAAACCTCTTCCAAGAACCTCCAGAATCAACCATGGATTTCCTAAATTGAGTAAAGATTCAAGGTTCTCAAGTCAAGGACCTCAAGAACCCTCATTCTAGAGCACGAATAGAGTTCCAAAAGTGAGAGTTCATCAATAGCTTCTAATTCAAGGAATGTGGGGTTTTTGGACAAGGGTAACCCTTTCACCCTTGTACCCAAAAGGCTATTTACATCATGAAATTCTTGAAATATATAAGGTTTTTACATGAATTTGAATTGGGGTTTTCACCAATTATTATTGAATGCATTATATTGATATTTCCCATGAATTGGGAGTCTAATGGCATGATTTCTACATATTTTCTTGAGTATTTACAGCTAGGTATAAACCCCATGATTTTACTCCTTGATAAGCTAATATTTACTTGTTGAGATATTAAAGCATATGGCTATATTGAGATTTTGAGGTAATTTGCTGAAATTCCCAGATTTCCCCATGATTTATGAATCTATATGCTATATGTTATGCTTTTGATAAGCTTTAAGTTGAGATTTAATTATGGGTTAGTAAGCCCTATTTGAGACTTGAGAAATTATGAACTCTTGTTCTATGAGCATGGTCCTTGAGCTTTGAAATCCACTTCACTATATGAGATTATTGATTTGATTATTGGGTTCGTGGTGAACCATGTGATTATTTTAAAAGTGGATTTTTATTATGAGATGAGCGCAGATAATCTAAAGGGAGTAGTATTTATCACCAAGTGGGAAAGTTACTACGGTTTCTTACCCCAAAACTATGTGCCACCATAGGTTGGGCCTAAGGTCGAGTTTATAATGATTATGATTGGTCCCGAGGCTGAGTTTTGTTTAGTGATCACTAGACCTAGGTTATACTCCTTGGCAAGAGTATGACGCTCCTCCCCAACATGGGGTCTCTTCCTTAGGAGGACAAAATGTTGGACTCCATGTAGCTCGCATGGTTTATGTCGATTATGAGAACCTCCCTTAATATTTAGACTTCAAGATCAAATACTTATTTTCGTTCCCTATAAGCTATTTTCCTAAATGGTTGAATTGCAAAGATGTTTCCCCAACTAAAATATTTTCTTGATATGAGTTATTTCTTAAATGAAAGCATCTCCCCTTGTTATAGTACTTTTTATAAAGCTTTGAGATAAATTGTTTCCATAAACTAGAATGCCTTACCATTTTAGATGGAGTGACTTCCCTAAAGCTTGAGATGAGATATTTTCCTAAAGTGAATGAAATGCCTTCAAGTATGTTTTCAAGTTATATGATTCCGAATTCTAAATATATGAGTTCTAAATAGTTATAAAATGTTAGCATTGAAGAAGTTTTACTCTCCATGAGACTTATGCATGAGTTGAAAGTATTTTTTAAAGTCCCTTAGCCTTTGGGTATTGAGAACAAGTGAAGATTTTGAATTTTGAGATTAAACAATGATGACTTACGAGATTTGTGTTACATGCTCCATTCTACATGACTTATGAGCTTTATATTTTATACTTTTTCAAACCATGTGATTCGTCTCTTAATGCATACATGATTTGATTAAAAAAAATTATTACTATTTTATTCATATGCATTCACCCCCGCATATTTTGTATATTCCAAGTACTGATCCACATATATATCTATGTGCTACATTGTGTCGTAATGTAGGTTCAGGTGCTCATTCCCAACCTCGCCCGTGATTCTTTGAGTACCTTGTCTACATTTTTTACAGTGGTGAGTGCTCATAATTTGAGGACCGATCTTCAGATATTTACCGTACTTGATAGACTATGTTTTTTCTTTAGTTTATTTTGAGTAAGTTGGGGACCTTTCCCAACGGCTCTCTAGATTTTGATTTGTAGAGGCTTTTCAGACTAGTGTCAGACTTGTGATGCGTTGAGGGTTTGATATTATGGTTTTGTTGAGATTTCTCTATATTGTGGTCTTATCGACCGAGTATCTTTTCCATAATTCCTTTCATGTGATATGACTATTCTAATGTTGAGTCCATTCTTATCTTTAATTAAGTGTCATTGATAGAAATTGGCTCTAAGGGTTAGCTTGGGGCTACTCGTAGCCTCAGGCATCGTGTGATGTCTCGAGAGATGATTTTAGGTCGTTACAAAACCAAAGACAGAGCTTCTGATGCTGTTATAATAGCTATCATCCCCATTTGTTTTAGATCTACATCTATGTTATTTGATTTAGGATAGACTTTTTTTGTGTCTGCATATTTTACTTTGGGTTTTGATTCTGCTAGTAAGACCTTTACCATCCTTATTTCTGTATCTACCCTTGTAAGAGACTCTTTAGTTGTGAGGTGTATCGATCTTGTGTTGTGTCTTTTGTAGGGCATGAGAATTAGGTAGATATGCTTGTTTTAGATATGGTTGACTTCAGTGTCATCTTGGGTATGGATTGGTTGGCTCCTTACTATGATATCCTAGATTATTATACTAAGACTGTTACTTTAGCTTTACCGGGTGCACAGAAGATAGTATGGAAGGGTATGCTTCATTTAGATCCCAAGAGGGTTTTATCTTATGTCCAGGTTCGTTGCTTGGTTGAGAGGGGATGTTTGTCTTAATTGGCTCATATTCGGGATACTAGTGTTGCTTTGCCTTTCTGTTTTCATTATGTTTGGGTTATCCATGAGTTCATGGATGTGTTTCATATGGATTTTCCTGATATGCCTTCGAATCATGATACTGACCTTGCCATTAATACTGAGTTAGGTACCAAGCCTATTTCTATTCCTCCATCTAGGATGGCCCCAATTAAGTTAAAGAAATTGAAGGATCTATTATGGGAGTTCTTTGATAGAGGATTCTGGGGTACGTCTCTCTTGTTTGTGAAGAAAAAGGATGGGTCTATGTGGATATGTATTGACTATCGACAATTAAATAAGGCAACGGTTAAGAATAAGTATCCTCTTTCTCGTATTGATTATTTGTTCAACCAACTTCAGGGTGTTGCAATGTTTTTGAAGATTGATTTGAAATTTGGGTATCACAAGTTCAGAGTTAGATCTTTGAATATTCTGAAGATAACTTTTTAGACATAATATAGACATCATGAGTTCTTGGTCATATCTTTTGGGTTGACCAATGCCCTAGCCGTATTCATGGAGTTGATGACCTAGGTGGTTTGCTCGTATCTTGGCTCCTTTACTATTATATTTATAGATCATATCTTAGTTTACACCGAGAGTAAGGTAGATCATGAAGAGCATTTGTATATTGTGCTTCAGAGACTAAGGGATGAAAAACTGTATGCTAAGTTTTCCAAGTGTGTGCTTTGGTTAGAGTCTATTTTATTTTTAGTTAAAGTGGTGACTAAGGATCGTATTATGGTTGATACGATCAAGATTGCAGTAGTTCGTGATTAGGATAGACCTATTTCACCCACCAAGATTTAGAGTTTTATTTGTTTGGCAGGTTACTATCAGCATTTTGTTGAGGGTTTCTTATATATTATAGCTCCATTTACAAAGTTGACTTACAAGAAGATTTCCGTTTAGTGGTATAATGCTTATGAGGGGAGCTTTCAAAAGCTCAAGAACTTATTGATGTCAGCTCCTATCTTGACTTTCCCCAAGGATGGTGTAGGTTTTACCATTTTTTGTTATACTTTAGGTGTTGGTTTAGGTGTTGTGTTGAAGCAGGTGGTTAAGGTTATTGCATATGCTTCTCTTCAGTTAAAGCCTCATGAGAAGAATTACCCTACATATGATTTGGAGTTGTGCATGATGGTTTTTTCCTTGAAGCTATGGAGACACTACTCTTACGGAGTCCATTGTTAGATTTTCTCAAATCATCATAGTGTTCTGTACTTCTTCACCTATCTAGATCGTAATATGAGGCAGCTTTATTTACTTGATTTTCTTAAGGATTATGACTTGACTATACTATATCATTTGGGCAAGGCTAATGGGTTTACAGATGCCTTGAGTCAGAAGTCAACTACAATGGATAGCTTGGCTCATCTTTTGACCCAGGATAGTCGTTTGGTCTTAGAGGTTTATCCATTAGATAACCAGATGGTTGGGCTTGATATTTTGATACCTAGATGTGTTTTGGCATTCGTAGAGACTATGTCTTCTTTGATAGAGCAAATTTAAGCTCATCAGTTTGATGATGTTGGGTTTAGAGTAATTTTAGATAAGGTATTTTGTGGTGAATCTAAGGAAGTCTCACTTAATTTGGATGGTATTTTGAGGATTGAAGGTTGAGTTTGTATACCGAGAGTGGGTAATTAGATTAGATTAATTTTGGATGAGGCCAATTATTTTAGGTATTCCATCCATCCTGGAGAGACTATAATGTATCGTGATTTAAGGTAGCATTACTGGTAGGCTAGTATGAGGATGGATTTAGAGGACTTCATAGTTCATTTCCTTTGTTGTTAGCAAGTGAAGCTTGAGTATTTGAGACCTGGTGGCTTACTTCAGAGGTTACCCATTCTCGAGTGGAAATGGGAATGGATCAATATCGACTTCATAAATGGGTTACCTCATACTTCTTATAGTACTGGTAATGTTTGGGTCATCATGGATCAATTGATTAAATATGCTCACTTCATACCAATTCAAGTTTTTTTCAGTGGTAAGAGGTTGGCCTATATCTTTATTCATGAGATTATGCGTCTTCATGGTGTGCGAGTGTCTATTATCCCAGATCAAGGTTCAGAGTTCACATCTCACATTTAAAAGACCTTTAAGGATAAGTTGGGTACTTGGGTTGATCTTAGTACAATATTTCACCCCAGACTGATGGTCAGACAGAGTGGACTATTCAGGTTTTGGAGGATATGTTTCGTACTTGTGTGATGGATTTTTGTTATCAATGGGAGCAGCATATAGATTTAGCTGAGTTTTCTTATAATAATCGTTATCATTCCAGTATTGATATGGCTCCATTTGAGGTTTTGTATGGCAGGCATTTTCACTCTCCAGTTAGTTGGTTTGAGGTTTCCGAGATAAGACCCCAAGGTACAAACTTGCTTTATGAGTCCTTGGAAAGAGTTTTGATCATTCAAGATAGTCTTCGAGCAGCTCAGAGTAGGCAGAAGTACTATGCAGATTGTAAAATTTGTTCCTTAAGTTTTAGTATTAGTGATTGTGTTTTCCTTGTAGTTTCTCCCATAAAGAGTATGATGAAATTTGGGAAGAGGGGCAAGCTTAGCCCAGGTGTATTTTTCCATCTGAGATTCTTCGAACTATTGGTGATGTGGACTATACACTATCTTTGCCCCTAGATTTATTAGTTGTTCATCTAGTTTTACATATTTTCATGATTCACCGTGACATTTTGCATGAGTCTCATGTCATTCGTTGGGATTCAGTTTAGTTAGATGAGATGTTTTTCTTTGTTGAGAAGCCCATCTCTGTCTTGGCTAGAGATGTCAGGATGTTGTGTTCTAGAGTTATTCCAGTGGTTAAGGTCCCGTAGAAGAATTGACCTATAGATGAGCCTACTTAGAAAGTTAAGTCTGTTATGTGTAGTTCTTATCCCCGACTTTTTGCCGATTTAGTCATTTTCTTAGTATTTAGTTCAAGGGCGAACTAAATTTATAGTGGTGGATGAGTAATGACCAAATTTTTGATGATTTATGTGAAATATTCATTTATGTGTGATTTGATTATTTTACCCTCCTCGTGGTTACTTTGTGGTATTTCAGGGGTGTGGGGATGATTGACACAAAGCCCGATGCATTTTAGTGTTTTGATGCAATATTATGGATTTTGGTGGCTTTGAGAGCCTTATAGTTGACTTCGGTCAACATTTATTAATATGTGAGTCAGATGGCAAAATAAAATGCTCCTGCAGATCTAGAAGATTGATTTTAGGTTGGTAACACGATGTGGTTTTATGACTTTTATATCTCATTTTGACCCTTAATTCAAAATATTGTAAAATTAGGGTTTGATAGTCAACTTTGTGAAAATAATGTCTTTTCAAAAATCTGGTATCGCAATTCAGTCCAGAGCTTCGAGTTTGATAGGGTAGCATAGTTTTTTTGCGTTCATGGAATTCCAGATGAATCTCGAGAGGTCTGTAAAGACTTGGAGAATTTCAAGTCTCCAACTGGTGTTGTTTCCATCGCAATTGTGAGTGGCTAGTCACGAATGCTAATTGGTAGATCAGGCGCGAGTGTCGAGTATGCAACACCTGTGGTGTCATTGTGAGTCCCATATACGGGAGGACTAGGTCACAAATGCGATGCGTGGACCCTATATATACACTATTTTCATTATTTTGCGCTATTTTTGAGAGCTGGAGCTTAGGTTTTCATGATTTTGAGCTATGTTCTCCATTTCTAAGCTTGGGTAAGCTCCAAAACACCTATTTCAATTATTTCCTTTACTTTTATCATTTCATTCATGTTTAAATGCGAATTGAAAAGGTAAAAATTAGGAATTTTAGCCTGTAAGGCCTAAAAATTTTAATCCCCTAATTTAAACCCCAATTTCAACTTTTTTCACTTGGGCGAGTTTCTAATCTTATATTTATCACTTTTCTTTTGATTCCATATTCAAAATAACTCAATTCCTAATTTTAAAATGAATTTTGAGGATTTCTATCGGTAAAGCTTAAACATGATTTTTCTTTAATTTGAACCTCATTTTTAACTCATTTTTGCTTGAATTTTAAGCTCTAGACTTTTAAAAATATGAGGAACATATTTCAATAACAAAATTATAATTTTACCCTTCTTTTTTGAAAACCCATTTCAAGGGTTCATTTTGACCAAAACTTGAAAGTAGGCTATATACGTATCTTCGTCTTTCTTTTGAAACGTAGATTTGTTATTTCTATGTCTTAGTTGATTTCAGTTCAATTTTTGAGGAGAAAGGTTTTGGATTGAAGGCTTCCATAATGGTTTTCGACATTCTAGGTAGGTTATGACTCAACTTTCTTCAGACTTCGCTGGGTAGTAAATATTGATATAAAATCATGTTAAGGGTGCGGGAACTAATCTTAAATATTGCTAATCCATTGTGTTATGCTCGTGTGGGGGCCTATATATTGATGTTATTTGGTTGTTTGGAACGTGTTGTTCTATGTGTGACCGCGTGGGGTCCTATATGATATTATTGGCCATGTGTATGTGAAATTAGTCATATTTTGCTGATGAAAAAACCTAATGTGGTGTCAATGGTGACTTATTAATGTATTTCATTTTGTTGGCATACATATCATGTTGTATTCATGGATGGTTAGATAAATAAGTAGGTTTTGGCTAACTTGGTTGGTATATTGGTTTAATATGGAACTTCTCATCCTGGTTGGCTGTGAGGATTACATCCTTATATCATACTCATTCATTAAACATTTGTACCATCACGGAAATAATAGAAGTACTTGAAACACTAGCTTTTCCTGACAGAAAATGTGACATCTTAAAAACCCTCTATCAAAGGATGTGCCAGAGAGGAGATATAGATATGGAATTAGATACGAATTGTATACATGTTGATGAACCCCCAATGGTTCCTACATCAAGAATCTTTAGCTCCGTAGGTGTATGAAGCGGTTGTGCGACAACCCCGTGCATCACATCACTATTATCATCCTCATTATCCTCATCATCTTCATTGCATTATACATATTGTCCTTATATTGTGGTTCTATTTATGTTTTGAATTTACATTGTACTAGTATTTTTGTTGCTTTATTTCTATTAATGTATACCTGTCTATGTGTAAATCTGCCTTCGTACCTGTATGTGTAATATCTATATAATTGTATTTTTTCTCATATTTTCCTTGGCGTATGTGAGTATTATAGAACTGTTAGTGGAGACAGTGTAGGCCACCGTTTGAGACTTTTTGTTGTTGCAGATGACGTTCCCTTAGTGTATATTTTATATGCTTTATTTTCTACTTTGCTCAGTCAGCCTATGATACCTACTAAGTGGAGTGTACTCACTTTTACTGCACTCTTTTGGTACATATCTAGGTTTGAGTCCACCTCACGATGGTTGACTTTGAGAAATATTTGGAGCTATTTGTGGTAGCGGTTGGATTCTTACTTCTGGAGTTGACTACTATCTTTTCTTATTTAGACTATGTCTTTATTTTGCACTCAGAGACAGAGTTATTCCTATTTTGTACATCTTTTGTGTTTTTGATCTCGAGTTGTACTAGATATGTTCCTACACAGTGACACTAGGTTCTGGGATTATGGTATGACATATTTGGTTATATTCTTTCAGTTCTATTATATTTTGTGGTTCGGCTATGTTCTAGAAGCCTTACTTTGAATTATTGTTATTATTTCCCCTTTTGTATAAATTTCTATGATAGGCTTACTTGTCAAGGCTTGCCGCGAAGAGTTTCATCTTGGCCCTTAGTTTTTGTGTCATGACAAGAATAAGATATAAGCCTATTTAAAAACATAACCCTGGAAAAGTTGATACTTTTTTCCTTCTATGTGCTCTTACAATGTTTGTTCTCGTCTAAAAATGACTAAATATGGGCTTTTATAATATTTTTAAAAAAACCTCAAAAATCCCTCTAAATTAGACTGGAAATGGTAAAATATCCTCACATCTGCTGCAACTCGTGGCATGAGGCAGACAACCTCACCTTGGCACTTATGTTGTGATCCCCCTTGGCTTGCATTGGTTTTCTTCTATCAGACATAAAACTTCAAAAGGAGTGAAATCTGACCTTCACGTAAGAGCTTTGGTTTGAGCTTGGCTTCGTGGTATCACATTGTTATGCCCATATATTATTAATTCTAGGATAATTCACCTATAATGTACAAAACAAACTACATAAGCTCTGATACATGGAAATAGATATAAACAAAGAGTAATAAGCTAGATTTTTCTTAAAATAAAATTTAAACGTGGTGAAAATCTTGATAAAATGAGTATAAATGTGCCACACATCACCACCCCATACTTCAACCTTTGTTCGTCCTCGAACAACCAAATAGACACTTCAAGTCATAATACACGAATACTTTACTATCACAGTTAAATAGATTACTTTTACCTAGATCTCCAAGACTTTTAAACATGCAATCAACTATCATAATTGCACTGAACAACTAAAAATAATATAATTCTACCATAATGAAGTAACCTCTAACACAGACTCTCTATCACCATGTATTGAAAAAAAATCATCATATAATCAAGAAAAGAAATCTAATACATCACTAAGTTTACATACCAATGAGCACTCACTTTCAAGAGAGATATCCACTCACATATTTAGAATATATCATATTTTTTGGACCATATGAATGACATAGTATCACTCACTCTCATAAAAGAATTCATATGCATACCAGATATATCATAGGTTTACTCATAGTGTAATATCAATTAATAAAAATGACAGAAATATAGGATAAAAAAGAATTTATTTCGTTATAATGTACAATAAGGAATGGGTAGGAATTATTTGGTTAATATAGTGACTATTCTCTCTACTTTAGGACTATTACTTTTAAATTTTAACATTTTCCTTTGTGTCTCCCAATTTCTTATTTTTCTCTACAGCTCTTTTTTATTTTTCCTGTGATCTCCCCTTTTGTTTAAGCTTTCTCCCTTTTTTATGCATTGTTAGCAAGGATTAATTTTTTCAATCATAATTTTTCAATGTTTTCAAATTTCCTTTTGCTCACATTATACAATTACTCAATTTTTTATATATGGTTACTTATCATATCTTTGTTTCCTTTCTTTCGATGCCAATTCCTAATAATTAACCATCTAATCCTTTTTTCTTGTAAATTTTGGTTTAAAGTACACTAGGGACTTCCAAAATCAAATTAATGCAAGGTTTTCATGACCCAAACGGTTATGATTGACACCCACCCTAAACTATGGCAGGAAAATCATACTTAACCCAAACCCTCAACTAAATCAAGTGTCACCTTCTCATCCGCTTTTTATAAATCCCTAGTTTTAAACAAGTGCAAAAGAGATTTCATTCAATAACTTACTAATTGACAAATCAACATCAAGAATTCAAATTAATAGAGTGCAGAAACCTCTATTTATTACATCTCCAAGACCTAAAATTATTGTATGTGAACAACTAAGAATATCTAGATAGATATCTAAAATAATATCCAACAATGAAATAACAAAGAAATGTCTTAGATCCAAAAAATGGGACATAAACAATGATAAAAAGATTCAAAGGTTTCCTGGTCATGGTGCTCAGCCTTGAAACTTAATCTAAGCTACTAGATAAAGGCGATGTCTAGTCTTAAATGCTGAAATAGGATCTGCACTCAATAAAAATAGAGAGCAAGTAGCATCAGTACAACAACACGTTCTAAAAGGCATCATAGGTCAACTAAACCTGACACCATATAAATAATTAAATCAAATAGATGAAAGCAATCATCACAAAACTTATAATCAAAAAAAGATAGTCAATTATACAATTCACTTTAAGCGGAATACAAGGTCACAATCATGTATAATTACAATTAGTAAAATTCGACATCAAGTTCATAACAATATAAGATCATAATTGAACATTGAAATCATGTTAATGAATGTATGAATTCAAGATATGTGCATCTTTTCTTTCACTTCTCAATTTGATCAACATCATTATCAATCATCATGAACATCATGATTTACTATTATCATTATTATCAACATCATCACCATTATCATTATTTCACCCAATTTTGAATAGCAAGAATATGAACATGCAATACAACTAATAGTCGCAAAGTAGTGCTTAAAAACTATTATAAATACTTAATTCACAAATAAGCATAGATTTAAATAAGTCTAATTTCTATAATAAACTAAAACAAACCTCAAATCCTTTCTCAAAGTCCACCTTTAAGCCACTTCTTTGTCTTTTCCTTCTCGTTCTATTTTCTAGAAGTGTCTTAAATCTCTCCCAATTATATAAACTGTCCACTATAGATATATAGTGGTAGTAATGTTTAGAAAACCTTGATACTTTTTTCATCCCATATATTTTTATCTTTACTTATATATTTTGGAAAAATTTAATTCATAATATCTATAAGATCATCAAATTGTATAGGAAGATCGAATGCCTCATAGTACATTTTTTATATAGTGATGAAGGGTCAATCAGATTTTGATATTCTAATGGCTTGTTATTGATCTATAACAATAAGAACAAATTATAATTTTGCTAATTCAACTTTTTTTAACTACTAGGAGTCAATACTGACTAATTTCTACCATAAACTTGCCTTATTTCATCATACTACGATTTCTACCCTTAAAACCCGATGAACCCTTTTTGGATTTTCACGAACAACAGTAATTTTACACCCATTAGTATTTTCTAACAGCTTAGAATTATTATTTACTAATTTATACCCATTAGCATCAGTTTTCATTAATTTCATGAACTAGGGTTAAACCTCAAGTTCCACCATAAATTATTTTCTAATGATGTGTAGAGATTATAAGAAGTAATTCAAGTTTAGAATGTAACAACTTAGCTCCAAAGATGAAAAGCTTCAAAATATCTCACAAATCTTCTTTCCAAAGCTTATTTACATTTTTATAAAGTGGAGAATAAAAAAGGTTTTATAGATTTTAAAATTATCAAATAATGTGTGTTACCGCTGCAGTTATTAAATTACTGTTGCAACGATGCACACCTTAAAATAGAGGTCCGTTGCAATGTATCACTACAATTGCTAATTTTTCATTGCTATAGTCTGATGATGAAACTTGGTACCTCTCTTCAATTTTGCTCATTTTGCAACACACCTCATGAACTAGCGCATCACGAACTAACTTTTCCATGGTAAACTCTATAAATAGACTTCTATAACTGTGTTTCAGATGTCGAAAGTTGCTAAAATTTTCTAAACTTGTTGTCTATATAAATATAACTCAAACATCACTATCAATTATGACATTGGTATCAGTTTTTATCGACTAACACACCCTCAAAAATTGTTTATTCCTAAACTAGTCCTGAATTTCTTAAAAATCAACTAAGAAAAAACTAAGTCCAAATTTTACCTCCTCTTTCAATAACAGTAGTTTAGATTGTTGCAGAGGTTTATCAACAATTGGGAGAGAAAATTTAGGCAGCTATCCAAGAAATAGGGTATAAAGGTTTGATGTAGCCTACTATGAAAAATAAAAGAGTAGGGAAGAATATATTCAAAATTGGATTAACGACAAATGCCTTAACATGTACTGCACGTCCACATTTTGTTTCACTTTGTACGCACTCCAGAAAAGTACTAGATATTGACATAAAATATCAAATATATAAAGAACTCACCTCAAAATGGCACACAAATAAGACAATCTATTCAATGTCAACTATGTATCTAACAATACAATTTAAATGCAATGAAAATATTTTGAAGGACTTTTATTAGCTCAAAGTCAATCTTAGATCCAACATGTCCTAATTAAATTAATATATCTTTTATGCAAAATATGTTTAAAAGAGTCTCCTAACATTATCTTAGCATATTTAAATTAAGAAACTAGTCTATTAAGGCATTCGAGTTACTATTCTCTTTATTATTCTAAAAACTAAAACAAAAATATGACATACGGTAAAAGGGATCCACGAAAATAGCCAAAAATAAAAATATGGGTTGCACTAAAAAAAATAACTGCTAACTTGACACAATAATAACACTGCTTAACTACTTAAATTATTAAATCCGACAACTACCCGTACAGACCATAATAATTCAAATCATTGCGTCAACCTTGGAGGAAATTTAATGTTATCTGTGTCACTAGTGACATACTGTCAAATTTTGCATACTTCATATTGGTACAAACCACTCACAATATAAAGAATTTATCCAAGATTTGTATACGGAGATTATTAAATTGAGTGACTGCGTAGTTCTATCCTTTGAAATTAAGGTACACGGTGCAAAACTCAATTTTGAAAGTTGGTTGGAAAAAAGTTAATTACTCGGGTAGAATGAGTAAAATATTTTACAAAAAGACTAATTTTTAGTTTGAAGGTACTTTCCAATCTTTAATGAAATATTGTGAGTCTATGTGATTCACTTTGATAGTCACTAGGACTAGTTTTTGCCTTTGGTGTAGTTTGTATGGAATAACAGTTACATTCCTGTATTTAGATAGATTCATTTACAACCTTGAATAATAAGAGGTTTCACTTTGTAGCTTGTTGGATTGATTTTCTTAAATTTAGACATGGGCTACAAATTATTAAGTGATTTTTAGATAAGGTCAAACTGATCTCAAAAAGTTTTCTCAGGTCGTAAAGTAGACAAAAGAGCTATGTGAATCTGAAGGTTCATCATGTTAAGTTAGTTGTGATCATGTTCAGTTGAAGGTCTCACCATGAAGTGTTTGATGAGGTTCAAGAAGACAAAAAAACTTGACCCAAGATATATGGTGTCATTTGAGATTGTGTATTGTATTTATGAGGTGGCAAATAAATTGTCCTTGCCACAAAGTTTATTGAGTGCTCATAAAGTATTTCAGGTTTGTATGCTGAAGATATACCTTTTAGATTGTTATCATTTAATTCAATGGGTGTTATTTATATTTCCACCTAAGTACTAAAAGTCAAGTTTATCAACAACTATGCAGAAAGTAACTACAAAATTAAAATTTATCAACATAAGGATCTTATGTGGATACACACCTATCCTAGGAATCAAAAACTATGATATTTCTCTCTTAAATTACCACTTAATATGTTTTATACATTTTTAGGTTTTAATCAACCAAGGAGATAATAAGTTCAGTACTAAGGAGCTCTATTAACCAAATCCACTGCTAAAACTTTCTTACAAGAGTAGCTACATCCATCAGCATAGATAAAGGCTTGCTAAAAAATCCAAAACAAGTAGTATAATATGAAGACACATATTAATATATAGATGTAAAATAAAATAAAATAGAAGTTGGTTAACGATTTATTGAAATCGTACCTGTGATCACTAAGTCCAATGCCTCCACCTTTAGCCTTCCAGGAAAGGCATATAAGTCTATGGCTACTACCATACAGAGAACATAACCAACCACCTGTCCTAACAGATTGACCACCCCCATGGGAACTTTGAGAACCACCTTTATAGCTCAAGGAACAAACTCTAGTCGTTGGCGCCACTACTCTAAGGGAATGAGGTATCTACATTGAAGTATAACCAATTGTAGAGATGTAGATAACTTGGGTAACTTAAATAAATCTATTATTAGTTCAATGGATCTATTTTTGTTGGTGCGTGGATATTTCTTAACTTCTCTAATCATTTTTATTTTTAGTTTATTTATTTTAGTTTTATTAATGTTTATATCTTGGGGGGTGATTGAATGGTATTTGACTAAATGCTTTACTGTGATATTCTATAATTTTTTCTCTTAGTTTTTTTAATTCTTGTATATTATTTTGGAGGTGTTTCAAGTATCTCGGGTCCGTGATTCAGGGTAACGGTGAGATTGACGAGGATGTCTCGCACCGTATTGGGGCGGGATGGATGAAGTGGAAGCTCGCGTCGGGGGTGTTGTGTGATACGAAGGTGCTGCCCAAGCTTAAAGGCAAATTCTACAGGGCGGTAGTCCGTCCGGCCATGTTGTATGGAGCGGAGTGTTGGCCAGTTAAGAACTCCCACATTCAAAAAATGAAGGTGGCAGAAATGCGGATGTGGCGTTGGATGTATGGGCTGACTAGAGGGGATAGAGTTTGGAATGAGACTATCAGGGAGAAGGTTGGTGTGACCCCAGTGGAGTATAAGATGCGGGAAGTCCGATTGGGATGGTTCGGACACGTGATGAGGAGGGGCATGGATGCCTCGGTTCGTAGGTGTGAGAGGCTAGCTTTGGATGGTTTTAGGCGGGGTAGGGGTAGGCCGAAGAAGTGCTGGGGTGAGGTGATTAGGCGGGACATGGAGAAGTTACAGCTCACCGAGGACATGACCCTAGATAGGAAGATCTGGAGGACGCGAATTAGGGCAGAAGGCTAGGGCCATTTTGGGTCGCTAGTGTAGGGAATTACTTGGTGGGGGTATTATTCTTGTTATGATACCTTGTTCCATGTTTTATTACGAATCTGTGTGCTTTTCTCTGTTTTTTATTACTTATGGGTGTCGTATTTATGTTATGACATCTTGTTGTATGTTTTACTATGTATTTGTGTGGTACCTCGTGTCTCGAGCCGGGGGTCTATCGAAAAAAACCTTTCTACTTCTTTAGAGGTAGAGGTATGGACTGCGTACATCTTAGCCCCCCCCCCTAGACCCCATTATGTGGGAATACACTGGGTTTGTTGTTGTTGTTGCTGTTGTTGTATTATTTTGGAGGTATTTTAAATATTCTATATCTTTTGTTCTAAAATATTCAATTAAATTCTCTTTCATAAGTATTTCTGTTAATCTTATTTCTTCCATATCTTATCTCCAATATTTTATATACTCATAGTCTATCATTTTATCCTAAAGCAGTTGTGATACTGCAAATTTCTTTCTAATAATTTATTCTAATTGTACTATATCTGATATTAAATTCTAGGTTATCTATTTCGTTAATTATCTTTCTTTTTCGTCTATGAATAGTTCCTTGTCTAAATCATATTCTAAACTGTCTTTTAATTCTAGGTGTTTTATGATTTTATTTATCCAAATTAATCTTTCTTTTAATTGTTCTCTTCATTTTCTAAGATGGTTTCTATAATTAATTTCTTCATATGGTCAACTTTGTTTCTCTCTAACTCTTTGAATATATTCTAGCATTTTTAATCTGTATAATATCCATCTGAATAATAACTATCTGAATAATAATTTCTACCATAGAAATCTATATTTTCTAATTAATCTTCTATCCAATTAGTACTTAGTAACTTAGCTCATTAAAAATCAGAATCATTAAGCTCATAAAAAATAACAAGTTATGAAACAACTTCAACAGTTAATTTAAATCAATATTACATAACGGGAATAATAAATGAAAAAGAGTAGTTAATACTTTTAAACAGATGATAAGAAGAAAATTATATAACAAAATATCTAGTAAGAAGTGAAGAAATAAAATCTAATAGTAATATATGCCCAAATCTACCAAAGAGTCTAATAAACATTAAGGATACGGCAAAAAAAGAGATAATAATAAGAGTTAGGGAAATAAAAATAGAGTTTGAAATAAAGAAAGAAATGCAAATTGATCTATTTAAGTTACGCAAGTTATCCGCCCTCCCTACAATTGGGATCAGAACTTATGTTGTTTAAAGTTATCAGAAGTAGTATGTGTTTGGATTTGAATTTATTTGATTAATTTATTAATTGTGATAAAATTAGATTTAGATATCCACCAAACTATTATAAATATTGTTTAGATGAATAACGTACAGAAATTACAAAAATATAAAGAATTAAAACAAATAATATCTGAAAAACATAAAGAATTAAAAATAAGGATAGAAAGACTACAGTATAACATAATTGTCGGAGTTAGTAAAAATTCAATAAATACACAAAAAGAAGCAATACCAAATTTAGAATCAACAATAGATAGTCTAGAATATATATATCAACATAACCTATATACATTTAAATAAAATAAACAAAGAAGAATTTATAATAGACGAAAAACATATGAAAATCACGAAGAATCAAAAATAAAAATAGTATTCTCTAATTTAGGAAGAAGATATAAGAAAATAGGTGAATATTTATATTTAATGTTAGAAAAAGAAGAATTAAAATTAGAAGATAAGTTGGCAGCCATGGTAAGAATAGAAAGAGAAAATAAAGAAATAGATAAAATAAAACAACAAACCACAGAAGAAATACGAAAAATAAAAGAAACTAAAAATAGTAGGATTGCTGAATTAGAACAAGAACTACAAATGCTAAAAGATTTATATGAAAAGAGACAGAAAGAAAAAGAAGAAAAGGATAAAGAACAAAAATTATTAAACGAGATAAATCAATTTAAAGAAAAACTAGAAATAAAAAATAAAGAACCAGAAACCAAAGAATTAGAAATAAATACAATAGATGCTGAAGAAACATATAATTATGATTCGGAAGATAGTGAAACATATACAGAAATTCTAGAAAACATAGGAAAACTAGAAATTAATGAAAAAAAGAAGAAGTAATTAATAAAGAAAATCTAGAACTAATAAATACAGAAGTAAATACTCTAGATAAAAATATAATACCTAGGACATCAGAAATAAGAAAACCAACATATAATTATAAAAGTAAGTTTAAAAGATATAATCCAAAGGATGAATATAATAAATGGACACCTAAATAGATAATTAATTACAACTTTTTAGACTTAGACTGTGTAATAGACACAAATAAAATAATATAACTATGGGTAGGATATATGTCAAAACAATTATTAGATAATAAAATAGATACAACAAACACACCAGAATATATAGAAAAGACATTAATAGGAACAGTAAAATTATTGTTTTTAAAACTAGCCGAATTAAGTAAAAAAGTATTAAGATCTGATAACAAAACAGAAGGAACATCAATAACTACTAAAATACTACCAACAGAAATATTGAAAAAATATGAAATAATTATAAGAGATGAATTTAGCAGTATGACAACAGAAAAAGAAGAGCAAAATAAAGAAAAAGATATAAATAGAAATTTAATGTTAAAACTAGCAATATGTAATATGTGCTACATAGGTGAGCATATATGCACATTTAAAGAATATTATTATAAAGGAACATATAATATAGAAGAAAGTAAAGAAATAAGAAGATTATACTTTAGTAAATTACCCGAACCATTTAGTTCAAAAATAATAAAGAGTTGGGATGAACCAAAAATAGTAGATACCCTAGGAGCAAGAATAAAAGTAGAAATCTATGTGAAAAATATAGAGAAGAAATAAAAATGAAAAAAAAACATTAATAAGAAATTTAACATGTTACAAAGATAAAATAACACCTCAATTTGGATGTGAAGAAAGATATCATAAGAAAAAAAATACATAAGAAATATAAGAAATACAAGAAATCAAAATATAAGTATAAGAAACCAAGAAAAAGATATTATGTAAAAGATTATAAACATAAAAGACAACATAGGAGAAAGAAATCTATAAAAGAATGTACTTGTTATAATTGTGGAAAACTAGGACATCTAGAGATTGTAAATTACCAAAAAATCAAAAAAAAAATATCAGAAATAAAAATAGAAAATATAGAATATATGTAGATCGATTATATAGAAAGTAAAGATAGTATATATGAAATTTCAGAGAATGAAACAGATAATGAAATAGATAGTGCATTAGATGAATCAAATGACTAAAGAAGATATAAAAATGAACCTAATAACTGAAGAAGATATAAAAATAATAACAACGGAAGAATATTTAAATAAAGAAGGAACAGATCAAAACATAATATTTGACAGTAATATATTTGACGAAATAAAAGGAAAAGAGTTAGACCTAAGTGTAGAAAAAATATTTAAAATAACAACTATAAAAAATATATTTAGTAGAAAAAAAGAAGAATACTACGTAGTTAGCCTAAAGGAACATGTAATAGACTGTAGATATGCAAAGGGAAGAGCTAGTATACCACTAGTAACAAAAAGATTAATTAATAAAGAAATAAACGATATAAAAAGTAAAGACCCAATAAAATATGTACACCTTAGAGGAACAGAGATATTGATAAAAGCATGTTATAGAGAAGGAATAGATACACTAATAGAATTATATTTAGCAGATGATAGAATTATAAAACCTATAGAAAAAAGTATAATAACTGCTATAAAAGGAAATTTAATATACCAAAAATTTTAATTTAAAATAAGTGCGAATTATTCAGTAGCAATAACAGATAAAAATATAGATAAATCATTAGTATTATATTAGAAAATATCAGGAGTAGAACTAACCCCAGGAAGTAAAATATTTACAGCAAGATGTAAAATCTATATGTATTAACAAAAAAATATAAAATAACAGGAAAAAATAAAATTAATAAAATACAAATCGAAAGTCCTTTTGAACAATTTGTAAAAACAATTGATAATAATGATTATAGTTACAAAAATATAGACATAGAAGAAGAATTAGAAATAATAAATGATAGAATAAGTACATCAAAAAGAATAGCTCATGAAAAACCAGAATCATCAAGCTCATCAAAAAGAACAAGTTATGAAACAACTTCAACAATTAATTTAAATCAATATTACATAACGGGAATAATAAATGAAAAAGAATATTTAATTCTCTTAAAAACAGGACAAGAAGAAAATTATATACCAAAATATCTAGTAAGAAGTAAAGAAATAAAATCTAATAGTAATATATGCCCAGATCTACCAAGGAGTTTAATAAACATTAAGGATACGACAGAAAAAGAGATAATAATAGGAGTGAGGAAAATAAAAATAGAATTTGAAATAAAGGAAGAAATGCAAAAAGCGGATATAATATTAGGAATAAAATGGTTAGAACAAGTAAAACCATACAATATAGAACACACACAATTATCTATAACATATAATAAAGAGAAATTATTCATAAAAAGAACTTTAACATGATATGAAAATATATGTACTTGTAAAAATAATAGTAGAAGGATATTATAATAGGTATTATACACCTATGATAGATACAGGAGCAGAAGCAAACTTATGTAGATACAACTGTTTACCGAAAAGTAAATGAGATAAATTAAAAACACCAATAGTTGTCAAAGGATTTAATAATGAAGGAAGTTTAATTACATATAAAGCTAAAAATGTAAAAATACAAATATTGGATAAAATAATAACAATAGAAAAAATCTATAATTATGAACTAACATCAAAAGATATGCTTTTAGGAATGTCATTTTTAGATAAATTATATCCACATATAATAACTAAAACAGATTGGTGGTTTACAACACTATGTAAGTAAAAAGTAAGACCAAAAAGAGTTATTAATAAAATAAGAAAGAAAACTGATTGGATAAAAGAAAGTGAAAAAATTACACAAAAGTTAGAAAATATAAAAAATACAGAAGACACGGTAGAACTAGTTGTACTTTCGATAAATAAAAAAGAAATAACTATATTTTCAATAGATAAGGTAGAAATAATAAAGAAAAAATTAAGACAATTATATAGTGAAGATCCATTAAAAGGATGGGAAAAACAAAAAATACAATAAAAATTGAATTAATAGATAAAAATAGCATACTAACTCAAAAAACTTTAACATATAATTTTGACGATTTAAAAGAATTTAAAATGCATATAGATGAATTATTAGAAAAATAGTATGTACAAAGAAGCAATATTAAACATAATAGTCCAGCATTTATAGTAAATAAACATAGTGAACAAAAAAGATGAAAAAGTAGAATGGTTATTGACTATAGAAATTTAAATGCAAAATCTATGACATACAATTATCCAATACCAATTAAGATATTGAAAATAAGACAAATACAAGGATATAACTACTTTAGAAAATTTGACTGTAAATCAAGATTTTACCACTTAAAGTTAGATGAAGAGTCTAAGGAATTAACCGCATTTACGGTACCACAAGGATTTTATGAATGGAATGTATTACCATTTTGATATAAAAATGCAACAGGTAGATATCAACATTTTATGGATAGTTATTTTAAACAATTACCTAATTGTATACTATACATAGATAATATACTACTATATACAAAGAATTAAAAAGAACATTTAAAATTACTACAACAATTTACATATATAATAGAAAAATCAGTAATAAGTTTAAGTAAAAAGAAAGCTGAAATTATGAAAAACTAGATAGAAACTTTAGGAATACAAATAGATAAAAGTGGAGTAAAAATGAAACAACATATAGTACAAAAAATAATAAATTCAAAAGAAAATTAGATACAAAAAAAGAAATCACAATCAGTTTTAGGATTAGTAAATCAAGTAAGAGACTATATACCAAAATTAGCAGAAAACCTAAAGTCTTTACAGAAAAAAATTAAAAAGGATGTAGAATATAATTACAACGAAGAAGATAAAAAATAAGTTCAGAAAATAAAAATACTTTGTAAAAAATTACCAAAATTACAATTCCCAGACGAAAATAAAAAATTTACATATATAGTAGAAGCAGATGCAAGTGAATGTAGTTATGGAGGAGTACTTAAATATAGGTACGAAAATGAAAAAATAGAACATCATTGTAGATATTACTCAGGTACATTTAATGAAACAGAAATAAAATGAGAAATAAATAGAAAAGAATTATGTTCATTATATAAATTTTTATTAGCCTTTGAACCATATATTGTATATAACAAATTTATTGTGAGAACAGATAATACCCAGGTTCGACGGTGGTCAACAAGAAAAATTCAAAACTCAGTTACGACGAAAGAAATTCATAGATAAGTATTGAATATATTACATTTTATATTTACGATTGAAGTAATCAAGACTAATAAGAATGTTATTGCAGATTACATATCAAGACAAAGCTACTCAAACTGATTTACCAATGGAAGAAGCTGATGTCAAAGATACCCAAACAGACTTAATATTACAAGTGTTTGAACAAATAAAGTTATTACAAGAATGAGTTATCACAATAACTACAAGTTACAAATGTAAAAGTGCAGGTTGAGAACTATAAAAAACAAGAAGCTATTAGCAAAGATACTGTGCAGGAAGAGCACATTAAAAAACTAGACCTAGAAGGTGACGATGAGAAACATCTAAAAACTTAAATTACTAACAAAATTACAGTTACAGATGCAGGCGCAAGTGATGTATCCAAGGGAAAAAATATAGTCACTCAAACTAAACTTGAACTACCAAAGAAAAGGAATTATAACCTCTACCAGATATTCTCAAAACCATATACACCAAATATACAAAAATCAGAGTCATTTATACCTCCCCAGATACACAAATATTTCGAATCACTCAATCAACAAAAGCAGACTTATAACCATATCACTCGTACATATATTGATAATTTTATACCTTACAAAAATTGTAAAATACAAAAGCTATCCAGAATAAAGATTTAGCAAAACAAAACCAAGGATATATTACACAAAAATATCAGAACTATAAAGAACTTATTGCTTTGCCTGGCACCAGTGCAAATTTAATTTCTTCATGTTACTATTATGGACTATTATCTATATTTTACACAATTACTGGAGAAGAGTTAACAAGAATTCCAGATATTCACAAAAAATTTATGGATTATAAAAGGATTACGAAGGAACAATTATTCTATGTCTATTTCTACTCAGCACTAGAAAAAATATTGTTTGACGAAATAAAACATACAATTAATGTTGCCATGATAGGAATGACACGAGACTATATTATCCCTGAAGAAATATGTGAACAAGAAGAGATAACTAAAAATCAGATACCGGACTTCTACCGAAACAAGAGAGTTATTGGACTTATCAGTACATTGACTGAGTTAGAAAATAATTATATAAATCAAAACCCAGTTTGGATTTACTATAACAAAAACCAATTATTGGTTTACTCTACTTGTAAAAATATTAGAGAAAATGATAGAGAAGAGATAAAAAAATGGATCATAACGATCCTAAAACCAGAAGAGTTACCAGTCACAAGATCTATTACGAAAGGATTTATTTCAAAAGAAGCTATGGATCAATTCTGTAAACAAGTTGGCCAAAGATACGATGACCACATATGCATCAAATGTAGTGGAAGACACAACTTTATTCCAAATGTGATGCTACAATAGCAAGAAGATAAAAAAAGAGCAACGAAGCAATAATGAAAGAAGACAAGATATTATGGAAGAAAGTGACATATGAAGATAGAAAGAGACATATTGAGAAAAGATGAATTATCTTTACGTAAAGAAATTATGTAGTTATTATTTTTGACTTTTTGAGTCTTTGATTTTTTGTCTTGTATAGTTTTATAGCCTTTATAGTTTTATAGCCTTTTTGACTTTCTGTAACATGTTAATTATTAAGTAGGATACGTGTAAATTTAGGAATAGTATAGAACATGATACATATTTTCTTTTTTAATTATAAATAGAAGAGCATCCGCTCAGATGAAGGGCAAGCCTTCATGAGTTGAAGCAAAGCCCTGTCTTATACACAAAAAATGTTTGAATTATTTAATAAAATAGGTATATTTCCAAGGAAAAGCTATGAATCAGACAGCTATGGAAAATCTAGAATTATCAGATTTACCAGAGCAGGTATTTATATTTATAATTATGAATAGCTAAATTCATAAATTCCTGACAATCATGATATGATAAAATAAGTTCATGTTAGTTACTTTTTAGTAGAATTATTCAAAGAATAGCATGTTAAGAAGTTTATTAGCAAAGTGGAAAAGAAGAAAAATTCCTAAGAACTATGCCATCCTAAAGGTGAAACCGGTGAGACAAGAAAGCCGTGATAGGGGAGTAGCCAGAGTATAGGCATTGTTTAAGGGAAAAGTATTCAGATTACCATGCTAATAGTAACCGAAGAACATGTTATTTAAGAATAATCTAGTATATAGTAATATAAAATGATCATATTTTGTTATGTGTATGATTGAAGGCAATATTTTGAAAAAACATCATATGAAAAATGAATACTTATTTATCTGACGAAATGGTAGATAAATTCAAAATATTTATTTTGTATATACTTAAGGATATAGAAATTGTAGATATAGGAAAAATCATATTGGAAAAAATATTTGATAAGTATTTTATGACTAGAATAAATTACATACCGCACCTACCTACCTACTCTTACAAATACTTACATAACAAACCTACACATCAACCATGATAAATTATGTATATTTAGAAAATTGGAAAATGGATATGAAAAAATATACAATTAATAGAAAAACTAATGAAAACAAATTTAGAAGAATATATGAGAACTAAAGATATAAAATATATAGAATTCCTTAATGAAAATATAGAGGAATTATTAAGATTAACATAAATTATTAATAAATACTATGATAAAGCAATTAATTACTAGAATCCAATTCCAAGTAATCCAGGTTATTCATAGAAACCTAAGCATGATATGGATAATATGACAAGATATATATCTGATGAAACGAAGATACTAGTTTTCTATATCATAAAAGACTTGGAATTAGAAGCCATAAAGAAAATAATATGGGAAAAAATATTTGATTATGAAGATGAGTTACTAAGTACTAATTAGATAGAAGATTAATTAGAAAATATAGATTTCTATGGTAGAAATTACTATTCGGATAGTTATTATTCAGATGGATATTATACAGATTAAAAATGCAAGAATATATTCAAAGAGTAAGAGAGAAACAAAGTTGGCTATACGAAGAAATTAATTATAGAAACCAACTTAGAAAAGGAAGAGAACAATTAAAAGAAAGATTAGATTGGATAAATAAAACTATAAAACAACTAGAATTAAAAGACAGTTTAGAATATGATTTAGACAAAGAATTATTCATAGACGAAAAATCCATGATAATTAATGAAATAGATAACCTAGAATTTAATATCAGACATAGAACAATTAGAATAAATTATTACAAAAAAATTTGCAGTATCACAGCTACTGTAGGATAAAATGATAGACTATGAGTATATAAAATATTGAAGACAAAATATGAAAGAAATAAGATTAACAGAAATACTTATGAAAGAGAATTTAATTGAATATTTTAGAACACAAGATATAGAATATTTAGAATGCCTCCAAAATAATATACAAGAATTACAAAGACTAAGAGAAAAAACTAAAGAATATCACAGTAAAACATTTAATCAAATACCATCCAATCACCCCCCAAGATATGAACATTAATAAAATTAAAATAAATAAACTAAAAATAAAAATGATTAGAGAAGTTAAGAAATATCCACGCACAAACAAAAATAGATCCATTAGACTAATAATAGATATATTTAAGTTACCCAATTTATCTGCACCCCCCTACAATTGGTATTAGAGCTTATGTTGTTTAAAGTTATCCAATTTCTTGCCTCACCGATTTTACCTTTAGGATGGCATAGTACTTAGGAATTTTTCTCCTTTTCCACTTTGCTAATAAACTTCTTAACATGCTATTCTTTGAATAATTCTACTATAAAGTAACTAACATGAACTTATTTTATCATATCATGATTGTCAGGAATTTATGAATTTAGCTATTCATAATCATAAATATAAATATCTGTTCTGGTAAATCTGATAATTCTAGATTTTCCATAGCTGTTTGATTCATAGATTTTCATTAGAAATATAACTATTTTTTATTAAATAATTCAAAAGTTTTTTGTGTATAAGATAGGGTTTTGCTTCAACTCATGAAGGCTTGCCCTTCATCTGAGCGGATGCTCTTCTATTTATAATTAAAAAAGAAAATGTGTATCCTGTTCTATACTATTGCTAACTTTACAGGTATCCTACTTAATAATTCACATATTACAGAAAGTCAAAAAGGCTATAAAACTATAAAGGCTATAAAACTATACAAGACAAAAAATCAAAGACTCAAAAAGTCAAAAAGAATAACTACATAATTTCTTTACGTATAGATAATTCATCTTTTCTCCATATGTCTCTTTCTATCTTCATATGTCACTTTATTCCATTAATATCTTGTCTTCTTTAATTATTGCTTCGTTGCTCTTTTTTTTATCTTCTTGATATTGTAGCATCACATCTGGAATAAAGGTGTGTCTTCTACTACATCTGCTGCATATGTGGTCATCATATCTTTGGCCAACTTGTTTACAGAATTGATCTATAGCTTCTTCTGAAATAACTTTTTTCGTAATAGATCTTGTGACTTGTAACTCTTTTGGTTTTAGGATCGTTATAATCCTTTTTCTGATCTCTTCTCTGTCATTTTCTCTAATATTTTTACAAGTAGAGTAAACCAATAATTGATTTCTCTTATAGTAAATCCAAGCTGGGTTTTGATTTATATAATTATTTTCTAACTCAGTCAATATATTGCTAAGTCTAATAAATCTCTTGTTTCGATAGAAGTCCGGTATCTGATTTTTGGTTATCTCTTCTTGTTCTAATATTTCTTCAGGGATAATATAGTCTCATGTCATTCCTATCTTGACAACAGTAATTGTCTATTTTATTTCATCAAATAATATTTCTGCTGGTGTTGAGTAGAAATGGACATAGAATAACTGTCCCTTCGTAATCGTTTTATAATCCATAAATTTTTTGTGAATATCTGGAATTCTTGTTAAATTTTCTCCAGTAATTGTGTAAACTGTAAATAATAGTCCATAATTGTAACATGAAGAAATTAAGTTTGCACTGGTGTCAGGCAAAGAAATAAGTTTGTTATAGTTCTGACATTTTTGTGTAATATATCCTTGGTTTTGTTTTGCTAAATCTTTATTCTGGATGGTTTTGTATTTAACAATTTTTGTAAGGTATAAATATTTTCAATATATGTACGAGTGATATGGTTATAAGTCTGCTTTTGTTAATTGAGTGATTCGGAATATGTGTGTATCTGGGGAGGTATAGATGACTCTAATTTTTGTATATTTAGTGTATATGGTTTTGAGAACATCTGGTTAAGGTTACAATTATTTTTCTTTGGTAGTTCAGGTTTATTTTGAGTGACTATATTCTTTACCTTGGATACATCACTTGCGCCTGCAGCTGTAACTGTAATTTCGTTAGTAATTTGAATTTTTAGGTGTTTCTCATCGTCACCTTCTAGGTCTAGTTTTTTAATGTGCTCTTCCTGCACAATATCTTTGCTAATAGCTTCTTGTTTTTTATAGTGCTCAACCTGCACTTTTACATTTGTAACTTCAGTAGTTAATGTGATAACTCGTTCTTGTAATAACTTTATTTGTTCAAACACTTGTAATATTAAGTCTGTTTGGGTATCTTTGACATCAGTTTCTTCTATTGGTAAATTAGTTTGAGTAGCTTTGTCTTGATATGTAATCTGCAATAACATTCTTGTCAGTCTTGATTACTTCAATCGTAAATGTAAAATTTAATATATTCAATACTAATCTCAGAATTTCCTTCATCGTAACTGAGTTTTGTATTTTTCTTGTTAACCACCATCTAACTTGGGTATTATCTGTTCTCACAATAAATTTGTTATATACAATATATTGTTCAAAGCTAATAAACATTTATATAATAAACATAATTCTTTTCTATTTATTTCCCATTTTATTTCTATTTCATTAAATGTACCTGAGTAATATCTACAATGATGTTCTATTTTTTCATTTTCGTACCTTTATTTAAGTACTCCTCCATAACTATATTTACTTGCATCTGCTTCTATGATATATGTAATTTTTTTATTTTCGTCTGGGAATTGTAATTTTGGTAATTCTTTACAAAGTATTTTTATTTTCTGAATTGGGTTTTAATCTTCTCCATTTTAATTATATTCTACATCCTTTTTTAATTTTTTCTGTAAAGGCTTTAGGTTTTCTTCTAATTATGGTATATATTCTCTTACTTGGTTTACTAATCCTAAAAATGATTGTAATTTATTTTTTGTATCTAATTCATCTTTTGAATTTATTATTTTTTGTACTATATGTTGTTGCATTTTTACTCCACTTTTATCTATTTGTATTCCTAAAAATTCTATTTGGTTTTTCATAATTTCAGCTTTCTTTTCACTTAAACTTATTTCTGATTTTTCTATTATATCTGTAAATTGCTCTAGTAATTTTAAATGTTCTTTTTTAGCTTTTGTATATAGTAGTATATCATCTATGTATACTATACAATTAGGTAATTATTTAAAATAACTATCCATATTATGTTGATATCTACCTGGTGCATTTTTATATCCAAATGGTAATACATTCCATTCATAAAATTCTTCTGGTATCTTAAATGCGGTTAATTCCTTAGAATCTTCATCTACCTTTTAGTGGTAAAATCCTGATTTACAGTCAAATTTACTAAAGTAGTTATAGCCTTGTATTTGTCTTATTTTCAATATCTTATTTGGTATTGGATAATTATATGTCATAGTTTTTGCATTTAAATTTCTATAGTTAATAACCATTCTACTTTTTCCCTTTTTTTGTTCACTATGTTTATTTACTATAAATGCTGGACTATTATGTTTACTATTGCTTCTTTGTATATACTGTTTTTCTAATAAGTCATCTATATGCATTTTAAATTCTTTTAAATCATCAAAATTATATGTTAATGGTTTTTAAGTTATTATGCCATTTTTATCTATTAATTCAATTTTTATAGTAGTTTTATGCTTTTCCATCCTTTTAATGGATCTTCACTATATAATTGTCTTAATTTTTTCTTTATTATTTCTACCTTATCTATTGAAAATATAGTTATTTCTTTTTTATTTATCAAAAATACAACTAGTTCTACTGTGTCTTCTGTATTTTTTATATTTTTTAACTTTTGTGTAATTTTTTCACTTCCTTTTATCCAATCAGTTTTCTTTCTTATATTATTAATAACTCTTTTTGCTCTTACTTTTTGTTTACATGATGTTGTAAACCACCAATCTATTTTAGTTATTATATGTTGATATAATTTATCTAAAAATGGCATTCCTAAAAGCATATCTTTTGATGTTAGTTCATAATTATTGATTTCTTCTATTGTTATTATTTTATCCCATATCTGTATTTTTATATTTTTAGCTTTTTATTTAATTAAACTTCCTTCATTATTAAATCCTTTGACTATTATTGGTGTTTTTAATTTATCCCATTTACTTTCTGGTAAACACTTGTATCTACATACGTTTGCTTTTGCTCCTGTATCTGTCATAGGTGTATAATACCTATTATAATATCCTTCTACTATTATTTTTACAAGTATATATATTTTCTTATCATGTTAAAGTTCTTTTTATGAATAATTTCTCTTTATTATATGTTATAGATAATTGTGTATGTTCTATATTATATGGTTTTACTTGTTCTAACCATTTTATTCCTAATATTATATCTGCTTTTTGCATTTCTTCCTTTATTTCAAATTCTATTTTTATTCTCCTAACTCCTATTATTACTCTTTTTTCTGCCGTATCCTTAATGTTTATTAGACTCCTTGGTAGATCTGGGCATATGTTATTATTAGATTTTATTTCTTCACTTCTTACTAGATATTTTGCTATATAATTTTCTTCTTGTCCTGTGTTTAAGATTATTAAATATTCTTTTTCATTTATTGTTCCCGTTATGTAATATTGATTTCAATTAACTGTTGAAGTTGTTTCATAACTTGTTCTTTTTGATGAGCTTGATGATTCTAGTTTTTCATAATCTATTCTTTTTGATGTACTTATTCTATCATTTATTATTTCTAAATCTTCTTCTATGTCTATATTTTTGTAACTATAATCATTATTATCAATTGTTTTTACAAATTATTCAAAGAAGAACTTTCTATTTGTATTTTATTAATTTTATTTTTCCTGTTATATTATGTTCTGGTGTTAATACATATAGATTTTTACATCTTGCTGTAAATATTTTACTTCCTAGGGTTAGTTCTATTCCTTATATTTTCAAATAAAATACTAATGATTTATCTATATTTTAATCTGTTATTGCTACTGAATAATTCACACTTATTATAAATTTAAATTTTTGGTATTTTAAATTTCCTTTTATAGTAGTTATTATACTTTTTTCTTTAGGTTTTATAATTCTATCATCTATTAAATATAATTCTACTGGTGTATCTATTTCTTCTCTAAAACATGCTTTTATCAATAACTCTGTTCCTCCAAGGTGTACATATTTTATTGGGTCTTTACTTTTTATATCATTTATTTCTTTATTAATTATTTGTTTTGTTACCAGTGGTATACTAGATCTTCATTTTGCATATCTACAGTCTATTACATGTTTCTTTTGGCTTACTACGTAGTATTCTTCCTTTTTTCTACTAAATATATTTTTAATTGTTGGTATTTTAAATATTTTTTTCTACACTTAGGTCTAACTATTTTCCTTTAATTTCGCCAAATATATTACTGTCAAATATTATTTTTTGATCTGTTCCTTCTTTATTTAAATATTCTTTCTTTGTAATTATTTTTATATCTTCTTCAGTTATTTGATTCATTTTTATATCTTCTTCAGTCATTTGATTCATCTAATTCACTATCTATTTCATTATCTGTTTCATTCTCTGAAATTTCATATATACTATCTTCACTTTCTAATTCATAATCTATATAATCTATCTGCATATATTCTGTATTTTCTATTTTTATTTCTGATATTTATTTCTTTTTTGGGTTTTTTTGGTAATTTACAATCTCTAGCTAAATGTCTTAGTTTTCCACAATTATAACAAGTACATTCTTTTATAGATTTCTTTTTCCTATATGGTCTTTTATGTTTATAATTTTTTACATAATATATTTTTCTTGGTTTCTTATACTTATATTTTGATTTCTTGTATTTCTTATATTTCTTATGTCTTTTTCTTTTCTTACAATATCTTTTGTCACCTCCAAATTGAGGTGATATTTTATCTTTGCAACATGTTAAATTTCTTATTAATTTTTTTTTTCATTTTTATTTTTTCTTTTTATTTTTCACATAGATTTCTATACCATCACTGTAAAAATTTTATTCTTGCTCCTAGGGTATCTACTATTTTTGCTTCATTCCAACTCTTTATTATTTTTGAACTAAATGGTTCGGGTAATTTACTAAAATAATCTTCTTATTTCTTTACTTTCTCCTATATTATATGTTCCTTTATAATAATATTCTTTAAATGCGCACGTATACTCATCTATATAGCACATATTTCATATTGCTAGTTTTAACATTAAATTTCTATTTATATCTTTTTCTTTATTTTGCTCTTTTTCTTCTGTTGTCATACTGCTAAATTCATCTCTTATAGCTATTTCATATTTTTTTAATATTTCTGTTGGTAGTATTTTAGTAGTTGTTGATGTTCTTTCTGTTTTGTTATCAGATCTTAATAATTTTTTACTTGCTTTGGCTAGGTTTCAAAACCATAATTTTACTGTTCCTATTAATGTCTTTTTTATATATTCTGGTGTGTTTGTTGTATCAACTTTATTATCTAATAATTGTTTTGACTTATATCCTACCCATAGTTGTATTCTTTTATTTGTGATTACACAGTTTAAGTCTAAAAAGTTGTAATTAATTATTTGTTTAGGTGTCCATTTATTATATTCATCCTTTGGATCATATCTTTTAAACTTACTTTTGCAATTATATGTTGGTTTTCTTATTTCTGATGTACTAGGTATTATATTTTTATCTAGAGTATTTACTTCTGTATTTATTAGTTCTAAATTTTCTTTATTAATTACTTCTTGTTTTTCATTAATTTCTAATTTTCCTATGTTTTCTAGAATTTCTGTATATGTTACACTATCTTCCGAATCATAATTATCTGTTTCTTCAGCATCTATTGTATTTATTTCTAATTCTCTGGTTTCTAGTTCTTTATTTTTTTATTTCTAATTTTCGTTTAATAATTTTTGTTCTTTATCCTTTTCTTCTTTTTCTTTCTGTCTCTTTTCATATAAATCTTTTAGCATTTGTAGTTCTTTTTCTAATTCAACAATCCTACTATTTTTAGTTTCTTCTATTTTTCGTATTTCTTTTGTGGTTTGTTGTTTTATTTTATCTATTTTCTTTATTCTATCTATTTCTTCGTTTTCTCTTTCTATTACTTATCTTCTAATTTTAATTCTTCTTTTTCTAACTTTAAATATAAATATTCACCTATTTTTTTTATATTTTCTTCCTAAATTAGAGAATACTATTTTTATTTTTGATTCTTCGTGATTTTCATATGTTTTTTCGTCTATTATAAATTATTCTTTGTTCATTTTATTTAAATGTATATACGTTATGTTGATATATATATTCTAGACTATCTGTTGTTGATTTTAAATTTGATATTTCTTTTTTTTTTGTGCATTTATTTAATTTTTACTAATTTCGACAATTATATTATATTGTTGTCTTTCTATCCTTATTTTTAATTCTTTACGATTTTCAGATATTATTTGTTTTAATTCTTTATATTTTTGTAATTTCTGTACGTTATTCATCTAAACAATATTTATAATATTTTGGTGGATATCTAAATCTAATTTTATAATAATTAATAAATTAATCAAATAAATCTAAATACATACTATTTTCGATAACTTTAAACAACAGCTCTGATACCAATCGTAGGGGGTACGGATAACTTGGGTAACTTAAATAGATCCATTACATTATTGCTTCGTTGCTTTTTTTTTTAATCTTCTTGCTATGGTAGCATCACATCTGGAATAAAGTTGTGTCTTCCACTACATCTGCTGCATATGTGGTCATCGTATCTTTGGCCAACTTGTTTACAGAATTGGTCCATAGGTTCTTTTGAAATAACTCCTTTCGTAATAGATCTTGTGATTGGTAACTCTTCTGGTTTTAGGATCATTATGATCCATTTTCTTATCTCTTCTCTGTCATTTTCTCTAATATTTTTATAAGTAGAGTAAACCAATAATTGATTTTTGTTATAGTAAATCCAAACTGGGTTTTGATTTATATAATTATTTGCTAACTCAGTCAATATATTGCTAAGTCCAATAACTCTCTTGTTTCGGTAGAAGTCCGGTATCTGATTTTTGGTTATCTCTTCTTGTTTGCATATTTCTTCAGAGATAATACAGTCTCGTGTCATTCCTATCTTGACAATAGTAATTGTCTATTTTATTTGATTAGAAAAGTTACTAATAATCCCATAATCAAATTATTCCTTTGGTGCCTAGTCCTAATAAGAGGGTCCTACTGACCCAAAATGGCCTTGTACACTTAAAGCCCTTATTTGAAAACCTTGCGACAACTAACCCCTGCCTGGACCACAAAAATCACTATAACCAGGCTGACCCTACTCAAAATCTGAAGTGATGCAAGAATATGCCTACTGTCATGATCCGATTTATGCATCATAATAACACCAGTAGGCAAGAAAATAGCATAACCAGGTGTTAAAAATATCATTTAATCCAGTAAAAAAGGCCCAACATAGGTGAAATTCTAGAACATCAATAGTAAACATAAGGGTTCTTGATAGAATAAATAGTCAAACAAGATATAAATCTCAAAACTTTGTAGAGTTAGTACAAGAGCATCTAATAATATAAATACAACTCTAAGTCTAGTATAGTCAATACATTTATCTCGAATATTAAAGACTGAATACAAGAGATAGAAAGAAAATGTGCGACTCAAACTCCATAAGCGCACCCTAAAAATCAATCACCATACGAGCAATGATCATTGGTGACAACTAATACTCACATCTGCACCAAAAAGGTATAGAAGTGTAGTATGAGTACAAAAACAACGAGTACTCAGTAGGCATCATCGTCCAACTGGGCTAATTTATGATATAAAGATGATATAATGCAAGATAATCCTAAGTAAGTCAAGGTACAAAATCAAACCTGAATCATCACTATATGTAATAAGTAATCAAAATGGAATAAGAGTATAACATAAGGCATCACCACATGCCAATATCATCGTGCATAGCAATCAATAAATATCGAAATAAAAATGTATCATAAGGCATCAACGCATGCCAATATCACTATACATAGAAAATAATAAATACCGGAATAAAAATGTAACATAAGGCATCAACACATTCCAATATCGCCGTACATAAGAATTATACTGTTCGAAATCATACACATCATAAGCTTTAACACAAGTATTCACAAGTACAACGTTGGCTCGCATACGCCAAATGGTGCATAAAGTAAAGAGCTTATCACATCGTCCCATATCACCGTAGAGTACACCCAAGAGAAACATAAAGGAATCAAGTCAACAATATATCCAACTTTCTCATTATTACATAGTTTTCCATAATTTCCACCAATCGACCATTTGCCAATATTCATAATGATCATCTATGTTTGTAATTGAACAATATAGACTAAAAACTAATAACCATAATAATATCGCTAAACCCATTATCACTAATCTCCATAACAAAATAATCATCACTAAGGCTCACTAATGCTTTAGTCACTATTAGCCACTTAAGCAATATCCACCACTAATCATCTTTTAAACCTTAAGTCAACATCAATAACACTTCAAACCTTAACTCATTGGAAGACTATAACCGACGTCTCTAATAACAACATTATACCAAACTACACAAAAGAATAAATAAGCATATAATTTCCATACATAGGGCTAGCCGGGATCATCCCGGTAAATTTACACACAAGGCACATTATTAATCATCCTTCGATCTTCCTGAGTATCGTCATAGCATCATAGTATCCTCTGTCCTTGCCGGGTATCATCATATCATCAAAGCATTATCCGGCCTTACCTGGTATCATCATATCATCATAGTATCCTTGGCCTTGTCATGTATCATTATATCATCATAATATCCTCCGGCCTTGACGAGTATCATCATATCATCATAGTATCCCCTAGCCTTGAAGGGTAGTAATATATCAGCATACTATGCAAATTAATATCATTAATAAAGGACAAGCCCTACAAGAGTAAACTAAATAACAAGCCCCACGAGGGCTTAAGTAAATGAAAAGCCGCACGAGGGCCAAAGTAAATAAATATAAAGGAGAAGCAAATAAGACCATTCCTCCATAATCCAATGCTCATCATCAATGTCACTATATTAATAAATATATGTATATGTAAAATGAATAATATAAACTATCATCGGGTTTTACCCCAGAACTTATATCTTCAATACTAACATCTTTCCCCATCCCATACCAGAGAGACGAGTATGTAGATATGTATAATAAGTGGCAAAATCATTAATACAATTAATCGTATAATGAGGTATCATAAATCTAGGCATAATAAATATAATAACTCCATATATAAACAACAAGTGTGACGTCAAGCACCAATAACATTATCATTTCCATATCGACAATAGGGAAGATTGCAAATGTGATTATTAGCATTCTTACTAAGCATGATCATAATATGAACAATAACAAAGTTAACAGCCAGAACACTAGCCTAATAATGGGTTAATAAATGATGTAGGTGAGGCTTAAACAAGAGTACAATCAAGGGCTTATCATTACATAATATATAATCTAATCGTTTCGATCATGAGCATAACCATAAGAGACATCATAAATAATGGCCCATTAGTAGCATATTCATTAGCCTATCATTGGTCTAAAGATAATTTATCAGTAGTGTGAGAAATAGCTAAACCATGGCATAATCTATAGCTTATTCATTATAGGGTCAATAACACCATTTATGACTTAGGCCATAGTATAGTCAAGGCTTGATTCAATAGCATGTTCGTTAGCCAAACAACAGCCAATCACAATAACATAATTAATAGCTCATCATAAGCTTTAGAAAATAAGACATACCGGGGCATAATCACTTGGTCATTACTCTCAATGCCATTTCTCATAATCAATAAGTATCAAAAGTCATCAATATTGCCTCAAAAGGTCACTCTCTTACCAATTACTAAGTGTGAGGATTCATGAGAATTAATCATATGTGTGGCTTTAAGGTGGTTCAACGATCTTACTTTTAAATACCTGCAATGAATTCTAAGTCAATTTGTACATTTAACTAGGCTAAGGTATCTAAATTAACTCTTAGATATATAGCAAACCACCATAAGACCTAAGGTAGATATTATATTCAGGCACTTTTACTAAGTCCAAGGGAACTAAGGCAACCTTCAGTAGTATAAGCAACTAAGGCCAATTTACACTAAGTATGAGCAACTAGAGAATTTCACCTAATGTCGATTATTATAAGCCATTCTTATGCTAAACACGAGTAATGAAGTCCATTCCACCTAATATATAGGGGAACAAGTCAAGATTTTTAACTCTAAGATTCATATACCCTAAATTGTCTAACTAACCCAAGTCTTACATCTCATCAATCTAATACATAGAGCCCATCCCAAGTTAACAAGATATCCCAATTATACTATAACATACCTCACTCCAGCAAGGAGTAAACCTAACCTACCTCAAATCCAAAGAATGCTAAACAATTCGCTAAACCTTTGATTACCTTGTTCGAGAAGCCTCTTCAAAATGCCAAGCTATCAAAAACACAAACTACTCATCAATACAGCATAACAATACCCATATTGTACCATTGTGCTTTGGGTTTATAAACAACACCTAAAACCCCAAGTGGTTCATACTTATGGAAAACACATTTTTGGGGTTAGCCCAAAGTTAATACACTATTAAGGAATCATAACCCTCAAGAAGTAGGTGAAACTAAGCTTATTTGGGGCTAAAATAAAGCCCTCAAGCTATTTGGGGTTTTGTCAAGAATTCATGAATTTCAAGTATTGAAATTGAAGGAATCTTACCTTAAATCCAATGTTAATCACTAAAATATATGTTAATCAAGCTTCTAAGTAGCACCCAAGACTTAATTTAGGGTTAGCACACCCTTTTAGGGTTCCTTGGTCTCAAAGATGGGTCAGAAATGCCCAAAATAAGACCTAAGGGCCTTTTTACAGACATACCAGGTAATCAGGCATGGCTATCGCCATCACTAGATCGTAATCACCATAAACGATCTCTATTCATTGTTGTCCAATCGTGGTATCCCCCTGATGCAATAGATATAAGATAAAACTTAGAAATTATTACAAGTTTTGGCCAATTCCTCGGGATTCATTTAGGATTTGATATAAAAAAATGAACTATCTAACCACACTAATCTTGACATTCTAGATCCATTTGCAAATTCGTATTTTCTATTTGAGGCCGTTTCAACCAAATATGGGCCCTACACGCACATTTTTTATTTACCAACTTTTCGGTCAAAGGGTTGAAATGAGCTCGGGTGCATTGGAAGCTGAACCAAAGGTCTACCTAACCTAAAATAGATATTCAGGAGCTGCTAAAACATAAGAATTCATATCCGAGATCGTTTTACTGAGGTTTTCACCTGGTGGCCATTTGGAACCAGTGAAAACTTTTAAAAAAGGAATTGGTTCTAGAAGCCTAGTGAACTACCCGATAATCAAACTATCAGTTTGAGCAAGTCATACATTACTTGGGAAGCTATGGAAAAGATCTAACGGAGACTATAAGCGGAAATATGAAAAGTTACCTGAAGGGTCATTATAATATCCACGAATAAAGGAACTTTCATCCCTGATAATTAAGAACCAAGATATTCATGAAGTCTCAAATAAGTGAGGATACTAGGCCCACATCTCGTTCTTGATCTCCCAAAAGTCCACCTCCACTGGATGGTGCCTCCACTAAACCTCAATAATCGAAATCTCCCTGGTGTGCAAATGTCTCATTTCACTAGCCAAAATGAGTACATATTTATCCATAAAGATCAAATGCTCATCTAATTGGAATGAGTCCCATCTAAACACATGCGAAGGATTAAGAATATACCTCAGCAACATAAAGACATAGAAAGCTGAATGAACATTAACAAAGTCTAGAGGTAAAGATAAAACATAAGATACCTCACCAACGGTACGAGAATCTCAAAGGGTCCAACATACCACAGACTGAGCTTACCCTTTCTCCCAAACCTCATTTCACCCTCTATGGGTAAAATACAAAGTAATACATGATCACAAACTCCAAATATCAAGGCACAAAGCCGATAGTTTGCATGGGCCTTCTACTTACATTGATTTGCTCTCAGCCTAATCTAAATCATCTTGACTTGATCTAATGAGTCCTTAAGAATATCCATACCGTAGGTCATAACCTCAAAATCTCAATCCATACAATCGAGGAGTGACTTCTCCCACCATATAAAGCCTCAAATTAATCTTAGAGAATGCGGCTGCATCCTGAAACTGGTAAAACAAACCATCAAAGTGAGTCATAAGATAATAGTTCTACATTATTACCTTATTAAGCTTTATATAATCAATACATATAAACATTGAACCATCTTTCATCTTTACAAATAATAGAGGGGAACCCTAAGGGGACACACTCGGTCTAATAAAACCCGTACCAAGGATATCCTAAAGTTAAGAATTTAGCTCCTCAAGCTCGACAGGAGGCATACACTAAGGTGCTATAAAAATAGGTTGGGTGCTAGGATTGGGGTCAATAGAAAACTCAATTCGCAGATAGAGAGAATACCAGACAGGTCGGTAGGAAACATATCGAGAAACTCTCAAACAACAAGAACAGAGTCAAGCGATGATTGTCAATACTAGCATTACAAACATAAGCGAGATAAGACTCGCAACCCCTGGAGATAAGTCTCCTAGAAAAAATATCATATATAATTCCCATTTGCTCGTAACTAACCTCTCCCCCCATACGATTAGGGGTATGCAAAGCATGGCTAAGGTAATGGTATTGGCAAAATAATCCATAACCACACGATAGTGGAATAACCAGTCCATGCCCAGAATTACATCAAAATCCAGCATACCTACAATAATAAGATCAAGACAAGTATCAAAATCACAAACTATCACAACACATGATCTGAATACTCAATCCACTACTAAATAATTGCCTATGGGAGTAAATACACATACTGGCATAAATAATTAATTTGTAGACAACTCTAACTGTGGTGCATAACCAGAAGATATATAAGAGGAAGTGGATCTGGGATCTAGAAAAGAAAGGTTCGACTGGAGACATACCTAAATCATACCTATAACTACAACATCTAAAGTCTAATCCTAGGGTCTACTAGGCATACATACAACTGACCACTCCTGCTGTCTGGCTGGGCACCTAACCGACCTTCTATCTTGCCTATCTGAGAACTCTCTCAGTACCTTGGGAACCACCCTTGCAATCAAAATAACCACCTCTAGCTGAGAGGTAAACTTCTCTAATAGGGTGAACACTCTGAGCTGAAGCAATAATCTCCCCATAGAAAGGACACTCTCGAGGCTAGTGATAATGAACCCAACAACTATAACACATCTGATGAACAAAACTAGAACCAACCGATCTATCTAACTTAGAGCAACCAACACAACTAGTCTAAATAAGGAAATGCACCTCAAAAAGTTTGACCACTTCCCTGGCCAGGGCCATAACTAACACTAGATTAACCTCCGTCAGTAATATGAAAAGCTTCTTGAACTGGTTAACAAGACTAATTCCGAGGCTAATAAGATGGATATGGGGAATACCCAATAAGAGAACTACCACCTTTACTTATGAACTACTATGACCCCTACTGAATTTGCCGTAAAAACTAAGACTCTTATAAAGGCCCTCTTGACTCTCACGATCACCTCCCCCATAAATTGAGTAGGACCAGACACATTAGCAAATGACCTAGCCACAATAACTAAACTCTAAGTCGACAAGTGGATAGAAAAGTCCAAACCTCTAACAAAACAACAAATCTTTTTATACTCAAAAGGCATAATAATTGTAGCAGACTGAGCAACCACTAGATGAGAAGCTACCATTGCAGGAGAAACCTCGACTCCAGAAGCTATAACTATAGAAAGTGTCCCCACCTCTATACCACTCTAATTTTTAGATTGTACACCACCCCATGTTATGCCACCAATCAAACCCAATAGCCAAACCAATACATCTCTAATTAGTAAAGAAGGAATAAATCCTGGTAGAGTTTGGGCTAATCCCTAGCCCACCATTATGGTGGAAGAAAAACCTCTGGCTCAGGAGAAGGAATAGGACCTAATAAAGGCGGCCTATCCTGGACCTTCACCAGGGACACACCACAAGGCCATCTAGGACCTCTAAGCCATTCACAAATAAGAGTTAGATCCCTATGATCAGTCTTAGGACCCTCATCTCGTGTAGCAGTAGCACGTGTCCTGGCCATCTACAAAAGAGTAAAGTCAAGTGAATATTCTTTAAATCAACTCAGACTCTTATCATGATATGAGTGAAAAAAGTAAAGAACTACTAAGACTGTCCCATATCCTCCCAAATATAAAAAATGAATGCCAACATTCTGATTCGTATGACTCTACTAGATACTTACTTTTATACCAACAATACCGGTGAAACCTAGGCTCTGATACCAATCTGTCATGACTCGATTTACGCATCATGATGGAACCTACCAAGTCCTCCCAGTAGGTAAGCTAATTCCATAATCCAGAGCTAACAAAATTATTTATTTTGGTAAAAAATGCCATACATTGGCGAAATTTAAGAAATCAATTGTAAACATAAAGGTTCTAGATAGAATATATAGTCAAACAAGATACCAATACCAAAACCTAGTAGAGTTAGTACAAAAGCATCTAATAGTATTAATACAACCCTAACTCTAGAATTTAATGTATCTGCCTCAAATACTAAAGACTGAATATAAGAGATAGAAGGAAAATGGGTGACTGAATCCATGAGCTCACCCTATTTTCCAAGAACAATCACTGCACTAGCAATGATCAACAATGACAACAAATACTTAGATCTATACTAAAAAGTACAAAAGTGAAGTATGAGTACCAAAACAATGGGAATTCAGTAGACAACATCGACCGACTAAACTAAGTTATGATATAAAGATGATATAATGCAAGATAATCCTAAGTAAGTCAGTGTAAAAAATTGAACCTGAATTATCTCCATCATCACTGTATCTAATTAGTTGTTAAAATGGAAAAACAGTATAACATAAGGCATCAATACATGCCAATATCACCATGCATAAAAAGTAATAAATATCAAAATAATAATATATCATAAGGTATCAACACATCTCAATATCATTGTGTATAGTAACCAATAATTATCAGAATAATAATGTATCATAAGGCATCAACACATGCCAATATCATCATACATAAGAATTAGATAGTTCAAAATCTTACACATCATAAACTTTAACACAACCATTCACAAGTACAAAGTTGGCTCCCATACACCATTTGGTGCATAAAGTAAAGAACTCATCATGGCATACCATACGACCAGAGAGTACACCCAAGAGAAACATAAAGGAATCAAGGCAACTATATATCCAACTTCCTCATTATTCCATACTTTTCCCCAATTTATATCAATCGGCCATTTGCCAACATTCATAATAATCATTTATGTTCTTAATTGAACAACATGTACTAAAAACTCATAACGTAATGATAATAATGTCACCCGACAACTAGATCATCAATACACACTAATTGCTCCTTCTTAGCTAGCCAATGCGCATACCTAATCCAATTACTCAGTAGATATCATATAATCTCTAATTCTTATCTATCTACTATTCATCACATAATTAATATTCATGGGTCAATGACTAACCATTATTCAATAACTAGACAATATCTTGCATCAAGCCTATATTCACCACTAGACCATATTTGTCAATTAACCAATATTTATTTCTAGCCATCATAATTCCACATGTCATTATTTTTAAAATGGTTGCTAATCACCATTTATTCACTATTCATCCATCAACTAACATCTTTTATTACCTAGCATCATTAACCCATAAATGCTTATTTAACAACTAATCAACATCATAGACTTATTCATCAATACCAACTAATTATCACCATTGCTGAACCTATTATCACTAATCTCCATAATGAAGTAATCATCACTAAGGTTCACTAATCTATTAGTCACTATTAGCCACTTATCCAATATCGATCACTAATGATCTTTTAAACCTTAAGTCAACATCTATACAACTTCATACCTTAACTCATTGGAAGACTACAACCGACATCTCTGATAACAATAATATACCCAAAAAAACAAGAGCATAAATAAGCATATAATTACCATTCATAGGGCTAACCGAGATTGTCTTGGTAGACATACACACAGGCACATCAATTATCATCCATTGGTCCTTTCAGGTATCATCATATCCTCATAGTATCCTCTGGCCTTATCGGGTATCATAATATCATCATACCATCCTCCGACCTTGCCAAGTATTATCATATTGCCATAGTATCCTCTGACCTTATTGAGTATCATCATATCATCATAATATTCTTTGGCCTTCTTGGGTATCATCATATCATCATAGTATCCTCTAGTCTTGCCAGGTATCATTTTATTAACATAATATCCTCTGGTCTTGATGGTTATAATCATATCATTATAGTATCTTCCAGCCTTGTCAAGTACTAATATATCATTACAATATGAAAATTAATATCATGAATTAAGGACAAGTCCCACGAGGGCTAAAGTAAATAATAAGCCCCATAAGAGCTAAAGTAAATGACAAGCCCCGTGAGGGCTAAAATAAATAAATATAAAGGAGAAGCGAAGAAGAGCTTACCTCCATAATCTAACGCTCATCATCAATTTGATTTTATCAATAGATATATGTATATGTAACATGAATAATATAAACTACCATCGAGTTTTCCCCCGAAACTTATATCATTAATACCAATACCTTCCTCAATTATATAACTGGGAGATGAGTAGGTAGATATGTATAATAAGTGGTAAAAGCATTAACATAACTAGTCGTATTATGCCGTATCATTAGTCTAAGCATAACCTATAGAATAGCTCTACATATAATCCATAAGCATGCCTTCAAGCACTATTAATGTTATCATTTTCAATATCGTTAATAGGGAAGATTGCCAATATGATTATTAGCATAACTACTAAGAATGATCATAACATAAGCCATAGCATAGTTAACGACCCAAACACTAGCCTAATTAATATCTTAATTAATGATGTAGACGTGGCTTAAACAAGAGTATAATCACGACCTTATCTTTACATAATCTATAATCTAATCATTTAGACCATGAGCATAACCATCAGCTATAGCATAAATAATGTCCCATTAGTATCATATTCATTGGACAATAATTGGTCTAAAGAAAATTTATAAATTATAAGAGCAATAGCTAAATTATGATGTAATCTATAACTTATTCAATGCTGGGTCAATAACACCATTTATGTTAGGCGATATTATAGTCAAGGTTTCATTCAATAGCATATTCGTTAGCCCAAGCAATAGTTAATCACAATAACATAATTAATAGCTCAAGACAAGCTTTAGAAAATAAGACATAAAAGGGCATAATCACTTGAACATTATTCTCAATGCCATTCCTCATAACAAATAAGTACCAAGAGTTACCAATATTGCCTCAAAAGGGCACTCTCTAGTCAATTACTAAGCATAAGGGTTCAAGAAAACTAATCATAAGTCTTGCTTTAAGGTGGGTCAACGAGCCATCTTCTAAATCCCTGAAATAGATTATAAGTCAATTTTTACCCCAGACTAGGCTAAGTTATTAAAATCAACACTTATATATGTAGCAAGCCACTATAAGACCTAAGGTAGACATTCTACATAAGCACTATTACTAAGTCTAATGGAACTAAGGTAACCTTTTCTTGTATAAACAACTAAAGCCAATTTACTCTAAGTATGAGCAACTAGAGTATTTCACTTAATGTTGAGTATTCTAAGGCATTACCATGCTAAACAAGAGTAATGAAATCCATTCCACCTAATATATAAAGAAACAAGTCAAGATTTTTTAATAGTAAAATAAAAATAGTAAAAATGGTCCAACTAACCCAAGTCTTGCATCTCAACAATCCAATACTTAAAGGCTATCCTAATCTAACAAGATATAATAATTATACTATAACAAAAATCAATATAACAAGGAATAAACCTAGCCTATCTCAAATCTAAAGAATGCTCAACAATTCACTAAAATTTTGCTTTCCCAATCCAAGAAGCCTTTTTAAGATCCCAAGCTATCAAAAACACAAACTACTCATCAATATGAGCATAACGATAACCATATTACACCATTGTGCTTAAGGTAAAAAAAATAACACCAAAAACCTCAAGTGTGTCAAAGTTATGGAAAACATATTTCCAAGGTCAACCCAATGTTCATACACCATCAAGGAATCATAACCCTTATGAAATAGGTGAAACTAAGCTTATTTGGGGCTAAAATCAAGTCATCAAGCTATTGGGGGTTTTGATCAAGAATTCAAGAACTTCAAACTTGAAATTAAAGGATTCTTACCTTAAATATGATGTTAATCATGAAAATATATGTTCATCCAAATTTTGAGTTTCACCCAAGATTCGATTTAAGGTTGACGCACTATTATAGGGTTCCTTGGTCTTAAAGATGAGTGGGAAATGCCCAAAATGCAGCCTAAAAGTCATTTTTACTACCATACCAAGTAATCAGGTATGGCTATTGCCATCCCAAGACCATGACCACCATGGGGAAATCACTTATCATTGTTGTGTGATCGCAACATTTCCTTGATGCACCAGATATAAGCTAAAACTTTAAAATTCTTCCAAGTTTTGGACAATGCCTTAAGATTCATTCGGGATCCGATATAAACAAATGAACTATGTAACCACACTAATTTTGACATTCCGGATGCATTGGAAATGTTAAATTTTCCATATGAGGTTGTTTCAACCAAATGTGGGCCCCACACTCATATTCTTAATTTACCAGCTTTTTGACCAATAGGTCAAAATAAGCTCGAGTGCATTAGGAACCAAACCAAAGGTGTACCTAGTATAAAATGAGTATTTCAAAGCTATTGGTGCTGTCAAAATTTTTATCCTTGACCATTTTATTGAGGTTTTTTCCTGGTGGTCATTTGTAACCAACAAAGACTTCCAAACAGAGACTTGGCTCTGAAAACCAAACAAACTACTAGATAACCGAACTATCCATTCCAAAAAGTCATAAATGACTTGGAGAAACTATGGAAAAGATCTAATAGCGATAATAAGTGGAAATATGGAAAATGAACTGAAGGGTTATTACACCTACTAAATTGTAATGCCCCGTATTTTAGGCTACAATATAGACCATGATTCCGATGTATTGATAAATCTCAAAGCCATAAAATCCTATTCCAATATGGCATGTTAATTATTTGTGTAGCATGTGAATCCATTCAAGCTTTAATTTAGACTATAGAGGTCATTCAACTCAAGGACAAGTTGAAACTATTTTGATCAACTAAGTTTTAGTGGATGTTATAATGTGTGTTAGCTTCCATCGACCATAAATCTCTGTATATGTCGAATTGGGGAGCCTACTATGTGTCAAATTATAGGTCTTTGAGTTAGCTTTCCAATGATACCAATTTTGCTAAAATCCAACACCCGAGCAAGAAGTTATGGCCTTTTAAAGTAATATGCATCGCCTAACCAATTGCCCATGGCCACTGGAAAGCATAGGCGATAACCTAGGCAGTGCCTATGTAAACATAGGTGATAGACTAGGCGGTTCCTATGTAAATATAGGCAATGGGATGGGCGGCGCCTATGTAAAGAATTCAAGTGACTTAAACACTCTATTTTGGGGACAAAATTATCCTTTTCCACCCTTACTTAGCCGTAAAACATGAAATTCAGTTTCAAGGACCCCAAAATACACCTTCATTCATCAAAAGTGCTCAAAGATTCTCCTTAGGGTTTCAAAATAAAAACCCAAGCAACTCGAGATTCAACTAGGGGTTTTAGGAACAAATTGCATATTTGGAATCCTCTCAACGTAGGCTTTGAAAAATATCTAATATTCATGGTATTCAAGGTACGTGGAGTTATTGAAAAATCTCATGGGTGTAGTTTTTATGAACATGCATGCTTTTAAATGGGGGTTTTCAATCAAATGCTAATAACTTGTTGTCAATGTGATTTCTAAGTCATTTTTCTTTATGTCATGGGAATTGTTTGCCTATATACTTCAATGGTTGAAACCATGCATATGTGATTTGAGATTTTCCATGGAAGTTTCATAAATATGAATGATAAATTGCTTTCAAATTCCCATGATAATGTCTTGATACCCGATATCATTTTGTGACCAACAAAAGGTAGAATGAATTTGAAATAAATATTGTTCACCACTTGTAAATGATGAAACACCTTGGTTTTTATATGATAATGCATATGTGGAAGTGATATTGATGACTTGCAAGTCGGGTATGATGATACCCTACAGAATATGATATGTGATTGAATTAGATAAAATTTGAATGCATTGATTTTACATTAGATAGGTGGATGCCCGAAGAAGGCGTGTGAGTGTAAGGGCTCATCACTGGAAAACGTGTTTGCCGACACGGAAATTTGGTTCCAGGCTAAGTGATCTTGTATACTTAACTTTATGTCATTCCCAAATTGGGACTATAGGTAGGAGCCTAGACTAAGTGATCTTAGGCACTACCATTGGGTCGAGACACCATGCTTCGTGGTCTTGTGTATCTCTCCCTCACTTATACTCTAATCTCAGCGGAAACTGAGGTTAGACAGTTGGTGTAAATTATGTAGGGTATTCCACCTAGCTCAGTTGTATTTCGTAGTTTTTGAGAAACTATTGCATTACGCCCATGTGTTTTCAAATGATTTGATACGAAATTGCTTTATAATGGCTCTCAACTATGTTTTGTAATAATATTAGTTTTTGTTTTCATATCTCTGCGTGCCAATACTTTTGTGCTGAGCCTCTCCCCTCTCGAACCTCTCAGGTTCAGAGGCCCAGTCTAGGGGTCAAGAGAACCAGTAGATCATTCAGACAGAGTTGCAGAGACAAGTGGTGAGCCTTCTATGTTTTGGAAGGTCTTATGTCCTGCAGTCCTTTTATCTTATATTTAGTTTTGGGGTCTACTGGGGGCCTTGTCCTAGTGTATATATAGTTACTTGACTCAGTCATTTGTTAGAGATTTTCATAGACAATTGTTTAGAGGTTGATTGATGTTGGGAGAAACTTATTTCCTCGTTATTGTTTCTTTTCATATTTATGATCATGTTTTCGAATTATTGTGTTTCTTCTGCATTACCTTGATCACACGAATTAGGTGCATGATTACCAGACAGATAGGGGTGTTTTGGGCCTTCATGGTTCGAAATGCTCATCACAGCCAGGCCCTGGTTCGGGTTGTGATATAAATTGACCATAATAAAATATCATTGCTAAAAATATTGATGCCTTCCTAAGAAACCTCTATCTCAAAATTGTGACCCACTTGGATATGATCATAACTACCTTGATAATGGGGTTACTCATCTCTTCCCCCACGAGCCTATGATTCATATTATCCATAGTAAGAGTATGATTAGTAATATCTACAAATAATCTACCTATAGATACCATGCTCTCAGTAGCCATATGACACTGAATTCTCAACACTCTAACAAAGCATCAAACCTTCTCATGCTTGGTATGTAGAATCATACTGGTATTCCTTGATAATTTATGAAACCTAGCCTTATATTTAGATACTATCATATAACACTACTCTAACCTCAAAAATTCATCCCTCATATGCTCACATATTTTGTGAGGTATATATATGTCAAGTAAGTCTTAATAAATAGAAACTTGGTCATAGAAGGGAATCCAAATGGTATACACACAAGGCATACCTTCTACCTCTGCCCCACTCTACTATTAAGTAGAAATGTGGTGTAATCCATATGAGAATTCACTAATGCAAGATTATGCAACTTAACCTACAAGTAGGTAAAACACCCTGGGTTTTTACCCATAGAAATTTCTTGAGTTTGAACTCTTTGTAAATCATACGACTCATGCTTACTAGTCATATGCCGTGGGTACATTATCGGGGTCTTGGTTATATGTTACCTAGTGTGGTTTTGGTTATTTTTTGTCCAAGTTAAAAGTGGACATCATACTAATCGTATGATGATGACATGGGATAGGTTATGGACTCATATGATTCTCAGTGTGTCAAGCCCTTGGTAGGATGCCTAGGGTAAAATTCAAGGGTACCAATAATATGTTATGGATATAAGTTGGCCTATTTGTCCTACATTGGACAGTGTTGGGGTCCAACTTGCTGCCTAGGGTATGAGTGGAGGGTACCACTCTTATGTTGTGGGTACGGTTTGGTAGGTCTAGTCGTACCCTCATATGCCTATTTTTTAGCTTTTAAGATGAGGGTATTCCGGACATTCCCACCCCAAAAATCTTAAGTCCCACGTCTTATATCATATTCTATCCTCTCAAAACACACTTTTTGAAAGATCAAAACACTCTTATGACTCTCTCTAAACTCTCTTAAGAAGATTCAGCTAGGGTTTTCTTTAATTGTTCATCTAGAGGCTTAAAGACCAAATTCTCTCCATAAAGCTTTGTAAATAAGGAATGGTACTCTTCCCTCATTATTATTTTAATCTAAATAAAATGTTTTACTTAATGGTTTTCATGGAAATATTATGGGTTTGTGTTGGTTTTGAAATATATGTTGGGTTTTTTTGTTATTCTTGGTTGGATAATGATTTCCTATGTTTTATTTATGGTTTTCAAACTATAATGTTGGCATGAACATGTGATTGCATGGGAATGGTTAATTGGTTTACTGATTTTGGTTTTGAAAACTATATGCCTTCAACATGTTTGTTAAAATGCCTATGAGAAGGGTTTTATCATATTATTTGACTTTTATTATAAACCTTGCATTGCATAATATAAAAATGGAACCCAAATTGGATTTTTTTAAAAATGGCTAGGGAAGGCCTTGGTTGCCATAGAACCCAAATTGATTGTCTTTGAATAGAAATTGGCAATAAACTCAACCCACTTGCATAATTGTTTTTGGTTTATGCATTACTACTTAGTTTGGTTTGTTTCTTGAGACTAATGCGTGGCATAAATGGCTAATTGGTTAATGATGGTTTTGAAAAACTTGTGGGTTACATAGGAATCCCCTAAGTAAACTTATAACAAAAACCTTGTAGGGTACATGAGAATCCTCTAACTTATTTTTATATTGGAGTATGTGGGGTACATGGGAATCCCCTTAAGTGTTGGCTAATGACATTTCTTGTAAGATATAGTTGGTATGATACTATCACTTTATAATGCCTTAAAAATTAACTTTTGTAATAGGGGTTTGGTTATATGTTAAATATTTTAATTGGGCTATAATGGAGAATTGTGATAGCTAGCCGTGAAGGTGTGTGTTCAAAAGGTTGACACTGGAAACTCATGTTTGCCGATATGAGGATTGGTCTTGATGACCACATACTTGTGGGGTACAGGGGAATTCCTCAAGAACATACACGTACATATGTATCATAGAGGATAAAGGGTACAAGGAAATCCCCTGCCACCTATTTTATCTCCAATTCGTACAGCTACATTCATTGTGGCCCATCCAGGGGTTAACACTGGACCCATATAGCCTGTGGGTGGATTATGATGGTAAAGATACACCACCCAGGTTAATATTTCAAATATATGATAAGCCTGGTTCCCTTTCCCAACATGATGTATATATGTAATTACATATGGTTATTTACTTTGGTTTCGAATGGTGGCATTATTTTGTCCTTACTTCTACCTACATGCTAGAATTTACTTACTAACCCATCTTTGAGCGTTGTATCCCCATGCAATGCAAGAACCGACCATACTATCATACCTCCTTCTTAGTAACTTAGTGATTCGGGGATAGCTTGAGTCAGACTGAATTGGTGAGCTTCAGATGTTTGGAAGGACCATTTGATGTTATGGTTTACCTTATTCTTTTACTATTCTCTTGATATTTGTTTTTTTCAATGGTTAGGGTCATGTCCCGACTAGATATTCTTTGTCATTATTAAGAGGCTTTGTATGGAAAACTGTGGACTTGGGTATGGAATGGATATGCTTTTTGTTATTGTTGGGTTTGGGTTGCTATGGGTTGATTTTACTTGGTCTGGTTGGTATTGGTTATTAACCTATCCCAAAGTTACTATTTAAAATTACTCTATCTTTTTATATGTTCCGAATTCGTCCAGCTTAGGGTATGTGTTGGTTGGTTGATTTGGATACATGGGGTGGTTTTCATCCCTTGTTGGACTTAAGATGCCCATTACGATAAGGCCCTAGTTTGGTTCGTGTCAGCAGGTAAGTAACTCATAAGTATCAGGTAGTTTATTTAATTTTTATAGCCAATTCTTTATTTTGAAGCCTTTACAAGTAAAGATTGGATATCAAGCATAAACTTTGATTTAACAACATTGTATATTAATTATGACAATTCCATCAACTCTAAAATGTTGATTTTAGTCTAGGAGGATCTTTGGTTTAGGTCCCAAGGCTTCCACACTCATTTTGGATTATTAATCAAAATTTAATAAAAATGGTCCATGGGTGTGGGGCCCAATGCTCATCAAAACAACCCCGAATTGAAATTTTCATGGCATCGTTGTCCTAAAATGTCAATTTTGTAAGGTATAGAAGTTCATTTACATTCATAAAATTTTGAATAAATGACGGGTGTTCAGTGGTAACTTAGAATATTTTCAAAGTTTCAACTTCTGCATCCACTAAAGCAGACCCTTGATTTCTTTAGTGGAGGCCGCTTTGGTATCCAACCAGTGTCCATAACAACCAAGACTTGCCCAACTGAGTTACTTAAGTGGAAGCTAGTCTACTAAGTAGAGGCTGCTTAAGAGATAGCTTGTCTGCTTTAGCAGAAGGGAAAGACAAGCCAAGTGCCGATTTAGTGTTACTAATCCACATTAGCGGTAACGGCTTAAGTGGTCAAGTAGCCACTTAAGCGGAAACTAGAAGGACATTAAATTCCTCTCTTACCAAATTTTATCCCTTCTTCAGACAAGTCTCTACAGCCAAAAATCCTGAAGAGTGTGAGGAATTATGAGACTAATCATTGAGAGATCTTGGGATGTTTGAAAGCTTAGAATAACCATTTACTCATCAAAATCCTTGTATGATTCCAAATAATTCTTGGTTTGATTCCCCAAATTAGTCATAAATCCCTAGTACATGGTGAGTTGATTTTGGTATCATTTGAGCTCAAAATTTAACCATTCTTGGCTATAAATGATCCTTGATCATAAGGGATGTGATGACTATTTTGAAAATGCAATTCCACAAGCGAGCCCCATATGTGATTTTAGCTTACTTTTTGACCTAAAGCATAAAAATGAAATATGAGTACCATTTTTCTTGTATTAATGTGTTTATTACTATTTTGATAAAATGGCATTGAGTGAAAGCTTCTCGATATATAATTCCTGCACTTTTAGTTCATTTTCCTTTAAGTGAGCTGACCTACGTGATTAGCATGTTTTTCAGGTATTAAGGATGAAGATTTCAGCACTTTGTGGACCTTTGGGGCAGCAAAGGAAAACTTCACATAAGAGAGAAGGCAGCTTTTGGAAGCTTGTGGACTAAATGTGACGCATGGAGAATTTGTCCCGGGCAAAAGCAGTATTTTTAAATACTTAGGGGTGCAGCAGTAACTTAGTAGGACAAGGATGTTATAAAAATGTTATTTGCTGAATTTTTCAGCATTCATTCGATCATTATTATTCAGCACTTTTCATTATTCACGTTACAGATTCTGTAAGCCGGAACAGAAAAGGACGGCTTTCTTGAGCAACGGATAGAGGGAAGACGTTCTTCCCCTCTTGACGCCTAACCATCTTCATTGTGTTGATTGTTATAGCTTTGGTATGATGATGATGTCTATTGTGATCTCCGTTGTAATCATGAGTAGCTAAACTTCTCTGTTAGGGTTATGGAAACCTTGTGATATACTATCTATTACTATGAGTTTGTGAATTCTTGATGTGTATGCTACTTATATCATTACTCTCTTTGTTTTAATTTAATTCTTATGGTTGCAAACATAGAGAACATGCCATTATAGCATTGACTTGTTCGAGAGAAAAGTTACATGTTTGGAAAAGAGAGTGTGACAAGGAAATAGGGCTACCAACCCCTATTTACACGTTAATGCCTTAACCGGATTAATCTCTTGGAGAGTTCGTACCATTAGTTACACGCTTTAGGCTCGAGAGAGTTAAAGTGAAATAATCCTTGATGGTTGAGAAACACTAGGATTTACCTTTAGAATACGAATCTCTATAAGTGCATGCATGTTTAAATTCCGCATTATTCATAGTTAATAGATACGTAGAACTCATAAGGTGGACATAACCCTAACTTATTATTCTCTGTGATTAAATCTTACTAAACAAAGCAATCCATCATTACCTTAATAACAGTAGTTCACGCCATAATCAAATCCCCCCTTTCCGTGGAATTTTCGACCAACAGTCTACTAATAATTGCAACACTTAGTGACCAAGTATTCCTGTGGGATTCGACACCCAACCCAGTTGGGTTCTATATTTGACATCGACCGCTTACACTTTCTAACGAGAGCTATAGTTTGGGCGTTATCAAATTTTGGCACCGTTGCCAGGGAATACAGTTGTCAACTAAGTTTGTGATAGTTACTAGACGTTTTGGTCAAAGATTCTCGAATTTTACTTTTCGTCTATTGTTTTTGTTATATTCAGGTTTTGTTCAGTGCATGCCAAATACTCAAAGTTTGGGTCAGCCATTATTACCCATAAACCTTGAACCGCAACTTATTGGCAGGATGGAGGTGCAACGAGACATTGAAAGAAGGGCTGCTCAACAGGAGCAGGCTAGATTAGCTGCATTGGCCGCTGCTCAAGTTCATCAACAGAATATTGATAACCCAGGGCGAGCAACAAATCCTGAGGATGTGGACCTGGGTGATGACGAGTTACTAAACCCAAGGCATGCTGATGAGGTAGCGACACCTGTGAACAGAAGAGATCGTCAAGCTAGATTGAGACCTGAACGCCGAGCTGTGCAGATTTCTTTTGATGATGATGATGATGATGATTTGGATGGGGGTGGTGCCACAGGGGCTATTATTCCTCCACCCTTGGCACCTGGTGCCAAGTTCAATATCACTAGCTTCATGATTCAACTATTGCAGCTCAAGGGGTTATTTGGTGGACTTGCAGGTGATGATTCAAATATGCATCTGATCAATTTTATCTCTATATACAAGTCATTCGACAATCCAGGCGTTGAACAGAATGCAATTCGACTGCGTTTATTTCCATTGTCTCTATCTGGGGAGGCAACTCTATGGTTGAACGGGCTAACTCCTGATTCTATTACTAATTGGAGGCAATTGAAAGACGCCTTCCTAGAAAGATTCTTTCCACCATCCAAGAGACCACATTTGAGAGATGAGTTCAACAATTTTTGACAGCTTCCAACTGATGCTCTCCACAAAACATGGGAGAGGTTCAAGAAAAAGCTTATGCGGTGCCCAAATCATCATATGACCAATGTCCACTTGATGGAGATATTATACAGGTCTTTGAATTCGATGACTAAGCCAGTGGTTGATAATGCTGCAGGAGGGTCATTCATGGATCTTACTTTTATACAGTCAAGTGATATGCTAGATCATATGACAAAGCAGAGTAGAGCCAGGCATACCAGGGATTCTGAGGTAGCAAGCTCTACTGTATCTATTAGCATGACTGCAGAACAAAGGCGAAGAGAGGAGGAACATGATCAAGATATGGCGCACATGAAAATGCAGATGGATCTTCTTACCAAGCATTTATTATCAGGAAAGACCAAAAAAGTCAAAGTTGTTGTGTCACAGGGAAGAGATAAATCTGATTTTGAAGAAGAAGCTAACTACTTGAATAATCAGGGGGGTTTCTGAGGCAATGCCCAAGGAAACCAAGATCGGAACTATTGTGATAAATATGGAAACAAGGACAGTGATCAAGGTAGTTGGAAGAATAAGACTAACAGGAGTGGTTTGTATGTTCCTCCTGGAAACCGTGAGGCCGTGGCGTCTAGCTCTAGGAAGATCTCTACGGAAGATATGATGGATAAGCTATTAAAAGGAGTGGAGGCAACTAATACGGGAGTAAATGAGGTAAAGAATGATTTGTCATCAATAAATCAATTGGTTGACTCACATTCCACTTCAATAAAACAGCTGGAACAACAATTGAGTCAACTTTCAGCGGCATTCAATCAAAGAAAGGCTGGCACTTTACCTCGTGACACTTGATAATGCTCAATCTACAGCTCTCGTAGGAGTGTAAAGCGGTCGTTAGCAAATATAGAACCCAACCTGGGTTGGGTGTCGATCCTACAGGGAATAGCTTGGCCAACAAGTAAGTAAAATTACTAAACTTTTGGTTCAAGTCTCGTAAGAAGGGGGATTGTAATGTGTAACAAAAACAATAAAGTAAAAGCTAAAAATAGCAAAGTAAAGAGAGAAAGATTGTTACGTAAGTTGTAAACAATGAGAATTGAAGCGTTGGGGTTATGTCCACCTTCTGAGGTATACGTCTCTATTGCCTATGAGTGTGTAGAATTGTGACATGCATGTGCTTATAGAGAATTGTATTCTATGGTAAATCCAAGCGTCTCTCGACCTCAACAAGGACTATTTCACTTTAACTCTCTCGAGCTTAAAGCGTGTCTAACGGTACGAATTCTCCAAGAGGTTAGTCCAGTTATGGCACTAGCGTTTTAATAGGAAAGGGTGTCCTACTACCTTGACATTATCTCTTTTCCAGACAAATAACCTTTCTCTCGAACAAGTTAAATATTAGACTGGCGTATTCTTATGTTTGCAACTGCAAAGAATGTAGATTCAGATGAAGAGAATAATGATATAAGCAATATACGTGTCATGAACTCACAAACTTACAGCAATAGATAGTATCTCATTCGGCTTCCATAACCCCAACAGAGAGGTTTAGTTACCCATGAATGCGAAGGAGATCATGATTGACATTGTTTTTATATCACAATATTGAGTAATGGCGTGTAGATCAAGTGATAGGCGTGAGGCATGATTCCTTAGCAAGTAACGTTTCTCTTATTGCGGAAATTAAGAATTGAATAGATGAATAGAAGAAGAAAAATAGAATTAATGGGAAGATTAGAAGAGTTGTAGAATTGTTGTGGTGGAAGAAGAGAGGGATGGAAGAATGTATTGTGGTGAGGGATGAATGAATCTCTCCACTAAGGGAGGAATTGTTTAAAAATCTCTAGCATGATAGGGTATTTATAATACCCATATCCTACTCCTACTAAGCTAATGAAATAAATAACCAAATCCTACTAGGCTAATGTAATACTTAACCCAAATGTACTAGGTTAATGTAACATTATCATAATCCTGCTTTGTGTCTGTAAGCCCCCAAAGTCTTTAGAAATGCTGTTTTAGCCCGGGACAGATTTTCCATGCAGTAGTTTTGGTCCTTTAGGCGTCCCACTTCCTTCTCCTTCGTTCGTGAGCTTTCTTTTGCGTCAAGTAAGCCATAAAATGCTGTATTTTGCATCATTTTTACCTGAAACTTTTCTAATCATGTTCGTTAGCTCATTTACAGGAAAAAGGACTAAAAGTGCATGAAATATATAATTTGTTCTCAAAACTAGGCTAAAATATGGGCAAAATATATTGATATAGGCGTGTAAATCCGCCTATCATCAACACCCCAAACTTAGAGCTTTGTTCGTCCTCGAACAACATATCATGTCCTTCTAAACATCAACTTAGGGTTTTTACAACAACAACACAAAACATTTATCAAGACAAGCACAACAATTATCAACAAAGAGTAGTTTTCCGATCATTAGTAGAAACCATTTAACCTCTAGCATAGACTCGTGATGGTGGTTAACTCATATTCAAAAGTCAAGGCACAAAGAATCATACACAACTATCCAAAACTCATCAACCATGTGTGTCTCACAATATATTACCCATAGTCACTCACAAGTGTAGCATATTTTTCAAACATGGGTATCAAAATATCCTTGCTCTCACTCTCACAAAGAATTCATATGTAGCAACTGATGACCATAGGCTTGCCCTTAGTGTAGTACTCCACTAAATGTCAGAATGTTAAGATTAGGATCAAGTAGGTCTTTTGATGGTTGTAATGTAGGCTAAGGGACGGGTAGGACTATTTTGGCCAGGAATAGTGACTAAGCTCCTAAGCGCTTTAATACATCACATTGTATCATTGACACTTTTTTCTTTCAACCTTTCTTCTTTCTTTTATTCTACCACCCTTGTTCTCCTCTTTTGTTTTTCAATTCTAAGAACAACTCACTTTTCAGCTTTCTTTTCCTTTTTCTTTTCACAACAAACCTCTTATGATAGCACTTTCTTTTTCATAACACATTCAAGCACCATTACAATTTAAAGCATCATACTCACCCAATTTCCTCTTATGTTGTCACATGACTTTTTTTAATTTAAAGCACTTAGGAATTTGGATCAAATTACGGTCTTGAAAAAAATGGATTAGGATTACATACAAGGTTGTCAAAGAAATAGGCTAAAGGCTCAAAAGGGTTTAACTAGGATGATGTCCAAGGGTAGGTAAAACGAAGGTAAACATATGTAGGTTGCCAAATAAATGCCTAAATCATCTCCTAAACTTACACTCCTTATTTTCGCTTTGCATACATACCGGGCAAGTTCTAGCATCAGCCACAAACATAGAATATACTATTATCTCACATACACAAGGCACATGGTCGACTTGATTGGAAGTAATATAGACTCTCGACCCAACAAGTGAAGGAATTGAACCACAAAATATCACATAATGAGTCACAACTAGAGTCTAAACGTCTCAATTGACACAATTGTAACACATACTCTTGTTATAATTTCATGCTGCCTGTCAAAATAATTTCATGCGAAGCTAGAAAAAAATTACTCCTAAAAAAACAAAAAAAAACTCAAATAAACAAAGTAAACAAACAAACATGGGTGCAAATAGAGAAGTATAGCATGCGATACCGCTACCCCACACTTAAACGGGACACTGCCCTCAGTGGAAAATAAATACGAAGAACCTGGTTAGTCGGACTCTTCCTCAATGTCGGGGGTCATACCCCCTTCGTCTGAATCATCATAAGAGTCGTCGTCAGAGTTCTCCTCCTCGTCAGAATCAGGCAAGCATCGATCGTCATCAGTCGGCACATCATCCTCTAGAGGTTTCTCAAAGTATACGCCCACTCCACACATCTCCCGTACATGCATGTTCATTGGGTAGTCGTGGTCCAGCTGTTGGAGCTCTTCAGCAGTTGGAACACGTCCACCACTCATCATAGTGAATCGTGTCATGCCATAGAGATGACGGAAGAAACTCGCATCACGAGCATGTCTCTCCGCCATAGTAAGGTTGACACCATGAGTTGTTTCAGCATCTTTGACCTTGGTGAGATCAACCTTCTTTGGGTTATGTGGGAGTTTGTGGTCAGCTGGTTCCTTTTCGATATCCTCCTTCCGCAAGATTGCTGTCAACGAATTTCCAAAAGTGAAATGGGACCTTTTGTGGAGTCTGGCCTTCCTCATGGTAGAGCGAATGATTTCCCCAAAGTTGATAGGGACATTCGTCATCAAAGCATAGACCAAACACACTCTATCTCTCAATATCTTGGTGTATTGAGTCCCAGGAATAAGGCATAAGTTGACAATGCCCATCTAGATTCTTGCTTCCCTATTTAGTGGAGCATAGGGGAAGGTGTTGTGTCGGCCGGTTTCTTTATGTCTGCCCCACCTTGCCATCGATCTACTTCGACAAAGTGTGTGTCGTATTGCTCTATAAGGAGGCCTGCTGTACAGCTCTTTGAATGGTGCTGTGTTGACCGATGGTAAGCCAAGAAAAGAGTTGATCCAATCCGCGGTAAGCTGTAACACTTGGCCCCGAATTTTGAATTCATTGCCTGTTGTGTTCGGCGACCAGTTGTCATAAAACTCTCTTGTTAGATCAAGGTTGCATTCTCCCATGTCGCGGAAGATGAAATCCAGCTTCAATGCCATTATTTTTGCCAACATACGCGGCTCCTTCTTTGCTAAGGTTTCCTTGTTGATCAAGTCGACATGAACATATTTTCGTTCTTTGTTGTTCCTGTACCATTCTTTGGCTTCCTCCTCAAGAACCCATTTTATTCCAAACATTCTGCGTGGTAGTTTTGCTGAGGATGATTCTCCTTGGTCCTTGTGACCTCTCTTCTTGCCCTTTTGGGACGTGGTAGCCTTCTCCTTGCCTTGCCTCGCTTTAGGTGCCATTGTACCTGAGACTAGAAATAGTGTTAGTTGCAGCACAATCTCACTTGATATAATATATAAGCAAGCATTAGGGGTACCACCCCACACTTAGTTTTGGTAACACAAATCAGTGAGGTAAAAGTAGTCGATTTACTCAGATTTCGTCGACATACGTTTTAGGATTGTATTCCAACAAGAAAATCAGCAATGCATCACTTACTTGCAGCCATTGGACTACTTTCATGGTAGATATAGAAACACTACTACATAGGGGTTACCACATGGAATCGTTATTCTTGAAACAATCACAACCTCCTAAGTCGGTAGGCCCTATAAATCTTATCCCGATGGCCGGGATAGTCTAACATGTCAGTATCCAAACAACCATCTTAAGTAATATTCATAGCCATAGTAATTCCGTAAATATCATAACAATGCTATTGAAACCAAATTCAAGTCAGAAACAAGTCAAGATTTTCCTACGTATATGTTCACTCACATGATTTTGTATCAACTATCCAAACACATAAACATCACCGACAATCTTATACGATTTAGCAATTTATACTAAACATAGCAACGTAGTACTTACGAGAAATAAATGAAGAATAAGAGAGCACTTACTTGCTTGAAGCTTGTGGGGATGGTTTTGTGAATTGGAAGAGCAAAAGAAGAAAATTTTGAGAGGCTTTGGATGTATATGCGGCGCCCTTAGGTCAATTTTTAGTGTGGTTGTGTTGTAAAACTAAGTCCCCTTTATCTAGGAAGAGAATGGGTCGGGTTTTGACCCATTTACAATCGGTTTTGGAGACAAAAATCCCACATATGCAGCGCATAATGCTCGGCATAGACATGACATATGCGGCGCATTGTCTATAGCATAATGGGACATATGCGCCGCATAGTCTATGGCATTTGTAGACATATGCGCCGCATAGTCTATGGCATATGAGATACTGAGACCAAATGCCATAGCATAGGCGGCGCATAGTCAAAAGCATACCTAGGAATAGGCGGCGCATAGTGTATAGCACACTAGATTCTGAGACCTTAGGCTATAGGATAGGTTGTGCATCGTTCGTGGCCTAGTTTTTCTAAGGCCTAGCCTTCCTCGATGCCTATTTGGGCATGAGGAATGCTCAATCCATAGCCTTATGAATCACTATTCCTAACTTACCAACTTTACCATACAATGCGTCCAAATCGTCAATTGAAATTAATCTCCTCGTTGAATACTTCTTGCACCTATTTTTGCTCAAAACCAAACGAAAACGATTAGTACGATGGGTTGCCTCCCACCAAGAGCCTTAGTTTTGGTCGTGGCACGACTCTTATTTTTGGATTTTTCATTTAGTAAAACAAAACAAGTACTAGAATAAAAGGAAAAATGATAAATGATAAAATGATAAAATGATGGGTTGCCTCCCATCTAGCGCCTTATTTATTGTTGTGGCACGACATAGTTATCTCGAGTACTCAGACTTCGTCGAGGTAAATGGTGGATCGTTTTCTGAAAGGATTTAGACGACAATGAGTCTTACCTGTGGGCATTCGATCTTTTTCGAGATGGCTCATACGTTTCTCCGGAGAGTCACCAATTATATCATCAATAGTCCAACCCATAGCTCTCTTATATCTCTTCAGAGCAGAGATGAGAGCCTCTACGTGCTGTTCACTTAAATCATCTGCACTCTCTGGAAGTATATTTCTACTTTCCAAGAACACATACCTTAGATAATCGGGGAGCTCTTGCGATTCTAGCATTGGTGGCTCGTCAATGGGAGTCTTCGCTGTTGGTTGATTCTTGAGATCACAATCCGGTTGCTTAGGAGTATAAGACTCTATTTCTGTTAGATCACCCATAAGTTCTTCATAATCTTCATTATCATCATGCTCAACATTCGCTGGCGCAGCAGTAAATGGCTCAACAATAGGCTGTTTCTCTATAGATAATGCTTTCACATCCTCTTGATGAACATCAGCTACAGATAACTCATTCATATCGCTGGGCTGCTTCATTGTTTTGCATATATCAAACTGTACCACTTCGTCATTAATTCGAAACAAAAGCTCATTATCTTTCATGTTAATAAGCACACTTCCAGTTGCAAGGAAAGGACGTCCCAAGATTATGGGAACTTCAGAATCCTCCTTACAATCCAGAATAACGAAGTCTGCAGGAAAGATGAATGAAGAAACTTTCACCAACACATCATTCAAGATACCCACAGGTCGTTTTACCAACCTATCAGCCATCACGAGCCTCATATTGGTTGGTGTCGGATCGCCTAGCCCCAACTTCTTGTAGATGGATAGTGGCATAAAATTGATGCTAGCACCTAGATCGCACAATGCCTTGGCAAAATCCAACGATCCAATTGTGCAAGGAATAGTGAAAGCTCCAAGATCTGCCTTCTTTTGAACTAACGACCTTGTAGCGATTGCACTACAATGATGAACATTATCCGCTAACTCATAACTTGCTGCCCGCTTCTTTGTCAACAGGTCTTTCATAAACTTCGCATATCCAGGCATTTGTTCAAGTGCCTCCAGCAATGGAACATTAATGGTCAGCTGCTTGAGCATAGTCATGAATTTGCTGAACTTTGTGTCATCTGCCACCTTCTTCAATCTTTGGGGAAAAGGTGGTGGTGGGTATGGAATTGTTCTCTCCATGGTTTTCTTCTCCTCTTGCTTCCGTTTTTCCACTTTTTTAGGCTGCACAGTGCTGGATGTGGTGTCCTTGATGTCGGGAGTAGTGGCTGGGGCATCTTCTCCTTTTGCATTATCATCCATTTCCGCAACTTCGTCAATCACTTTCTTGCCTTTTGCTGAAGCTTCCAGCACCTTACCACTTCTGGTAGTGATGGCCATGCATGACCCATCATTCCTTGGATTTTGCACAGTATCGCTAGGTAAAGTGCCGGCCTTTCTTTGGTTGAGTGCTGCTGAAAGTTGACTGAATTGCTGCTCTAGTTGTCTAATTGAAGTGGAATGTGAATCTACTAATTGTTTCATGGTGGACAAATCATTAATTACCTCCGTAACTCCCGCGCTCGTTGCTTCCACTCATTTCAATAATTTAGCCATCATGTCTTCCATACTTCCAGAATTAGATATGGTGGTATCACGTCTGCCAGGGGGAACGTACAAACCACTCTTTTCATTCTTGTTCTTCCAAATACCTTGGTCTTTGTTTCCAGATTTATCATAATAGTCCCGACCTTAGTTTCCTTGGGTATTCCCTCGGAAACCCCCCTGATTGTTCAAGTAGTTGGCCTCCTCTTCAGATTCGTCTCTTCCTTTTGACGCAATCGCTTTCACTTTTTCAGTCTTCCCTAATAGATGCTTTGTAAGAAGATCCATTTGGGTTTTCATGTGCGCCATATCTTGATCACGTTCTTCTTGTCTTCTTCTTTGGTCTGCAGTCATGCCAATAGATAAAGTGGGGCTTGCTACCTCAGAATCCCTGGTATGCCAAGCTCTACTTTGTTTCGTCATACGATCTAGCATATTGCTTGCTTGACCAAAGGTGAGGTCCATGAAAGAACCTCCAGCTGCGTTGTCCACCACTGGTTTAGTTATTGAATTCAAGGCTCTATACAAGATCTCCATGAGGTGAACATTAGTCATGTGATGGTTTGGGCATCTCGCTAGCTTTGTCTTGAACCTCTCCCATGTTTCATGAAGAGCTTCAGAGGGAAGTTGACAAAAGTTGCTGATTTCATCTCTCAATTGTGCCCTTTTGGATGACGGAAAGAATCTTTCTAGGAAAGCGTCTCTCAATTGCCTCCAATTTGTAATTGAATCAGGAGTCAGCCCATTCAACCATAGTGTTGCCTCCCCAGACAGAGACAATGGAAATAGACGTAATCGAATAGCATTCTGACCAACACCAGGATTGTCAAAAGACTTGCATGTAGCAATAAAGTTGATGAGATGCATATTCGAATCGTCGCCTGCTAGTCCACCAAATAATCCCTTGAGTTGCAATAACTGAATCATGGTGCTTGTGATGTTGAACTTGGCTCCGGGCGCTAATGGTGGTGGAATTATAGCTCCAGTGGCTCCGGCACCATCAAGATCATCATCATCATCGTCGAAAGCTGGCTGCAAAGGTTGGCGATCATACCTATACAGAGCTTGTCGACCTCTTCTGTTGGCAGGTGTTGTAGTTTCAGCAACATGCCTTGGGTTTATCAACTCGTCATCACCTAAATCTTCATCGTCAGGATTTGTTGCTCGCCCAGGATTATCAATGTTTTGTTGTTGGACTTGAGAAGTGGCAAGAGCAGCTAATCTTGCTTGCTCGTGTTGAGCAACCATCCTGTCGATTTCAGCTTGTGCTTCCATTCTTCTAATTCGTTGTGGTTAAGGATTGATTGGTAAAAACGGTTGACCAGAACTTCTAGTATGGGGCATGCACTAAACTAAAAACCTGCAATAAACAAAAACAAAAACTAAATGTAAAAGTACGAGAATCTTTGACCAAAGAGTCTAGTATTTATCACGAACTTGATTGACACTCGTATTCCCCGACAACGGCGCCAATTTTTGATAACGCTCAATCTACAGCTCTTGTAGGAGTGTAAAGCGGTTGTTAGCAAATATAGAACCCAACCTGGGTTGGGTGTCGATCCCACAGGGAATAGCTTGGCCAACAAGTAAGTAAAATTACTAAACTTTTGGTGCAAGTTTCGTAAGAAGGGGGATTGTAATGTGTAACAAAAACAATAAAGTAAAAGCTGAAAATAGCAAAGTAAAGAGAGAAAGATTGTTACGTAAGTTGTAAACAATGAGAATTGAAGCGTTGGGGTTTTTTCCACCTTCTGAGGTATACGTCTCTATTGTCTATGAGTGTGTAGAATTGTGACATGCATGTGCTTATAGAGAATTGTATTCTAAGGTAAATCCAAGCGTCTCTCGACCTCAACAAGGACTATTTCACTTTAACTCTTTCGAGCTTAAAGCGTGTCTAATGGTACGAATTCTCCAAGAGGTCAGTCCAGTTACGGCACTAGCTTTCTAATAGGAAAGGGTGTCCTACTACCTTGACATTATCTCATTTCCAGACAAATAACCTTTCTCTCGAACAAGTTAAATGTTATGTTGGCGTATTCTTGCGTTTGCAACCGCAAAGAATGTAGATTAAGATGAAGAGAATAATGATATAAGCAATATACGTGTCATGAACTCACAAACTCACAGCAATAGATAGTATCTCATTCGGCTTCCATAACCCCAAAAGAGAGGTTTAGTTACCCATGAATGCGAAGGAGATCACGATTGACATTGTTTTTATATCACAATATTGAGTAATGGCGTGTAGATCAAGTGATAGGCGTGAGGCGTGATTCCTTAGCAAGTAACGTTTCTCTTGTTGCGGAATTTAAGAATTGAATAGATGAATAGAAGAAGAAAAATAGAATTAATGGGAAGATTAGAAAAGTTGTAGAATTGTTGTGGTGGAAGAAGAGAGGGATGGAAGAATGTATTGTGGTGAGGGATGAATGAATCTCTCCACTAAGGGAGGAATTGTTTAAAAATCTCTAGCATGATAGGGTATTTATAATACCCATATCCTACTCCTACTAAGCTAATGAAATAAATAACCAAATCCTACTAGGCTAATGTAATACTTAACCCAAATGTACTAGGTTAATGTAACATTATCATAATCCAGCTTTGTGTCTGTAAGTCCCCAAAGTCTTCAGAAATGCTGTTTTAGCCCGGGACAGATTTTCCATGCAGTAGTTTTGGTCCTTTAGGCGTCCCACTTCCTTCTCCTTCGTTCGTGAGCTTTCTTTTGCGTCAAGTAAGCCATAAAATGCTGTATTTTGCATCATTTTTACCTGAAACTTTTCTAATCATGTTCGTTAGCTCATTTACAGGAAAAAGGACTAAAAGTGCATGAAATATATAATTTGTTCACAAAACTAGGCTAAAATATGGGCAAAATATATTGATATAGGCGTGTAAATCCGCCTATCATCAACACTGTGTAAAATACAAGGAACGACGGATCATTTATGGCTATTACTACCAGGAGTGGTAAGGTTTTGGAGAATCTATCCAAGGGCAAACAGGTGGTTGATGATATAGCAGATAATGTTATTGATGCAGAATGTGAAGATGCCGAAGAAGCTGAAGAGAGTGTTCAAGACGTCACCTCTAGACTTCTGCAACCTGAAAAGATTGATAATCGGAAGAAAGATAAAAAGAAAGCGGTGGAGAAAACTATTCCTCTTCCACCACCACCTTTTCCTCAGAGACTGAAGAAGAAAGCTGATGATACCAGGTTCAGTAAATTTATGACTATGTTGAAGCAGCTGACTATTAATGTTCCTTTGGTAGAGGCGCTAGAATAGATGCCTGGGTACGCGAAATTCATGAAGGACCTTTTGACAAAGAAGTGGGCAGCAAGTTATGAGTTGGCAGATAATGTTCATCATTGCAGTGCAATCGCTACAAGATTGTTAGTTCAGAAAAAGGCAGATCATGGTGCTGTCACTATTCTTTGCACTATTGGATACTTGGATTTTGCCAAGGCATTATGCGATTTGGGGGCTAGCATCAACTTGATGCCTGATAACGCTCAATCTACAGCTCTCGTGGGAGTGTAAAGATGTCATTAGCAAATATAGAACCCAACCTGGGTTGGGTGTCGATCCCACAGGGAATAGCTTGGCCAACAAGTAAGTAAAATTACTAAACTTTTGGTGCAAGTCTCATAAGAAGGGGGGATTCTTGTTGTGCAAGTAATGTAAATAAAAGCTGAAATTAATAAAGTAAAAAGAGAGATTGTTACGTAGATTGTAAACAATGAGAATTGAGGAGTTGGGGTTATGTCCACCTTCTGAGGTATACGTCTCTATTGGCTATGAGTGTGTAGAGTTTTGACATGCAATTGCTTATAGAGAATTGTAATCGATGGTAAATCCAAGCGTCTCTCGACCTCAACAAGGACTATTTCACTTTAACTCTCTCGAGCTTAAAGTGTGTCTAACGGTATGAATTCTCCAAGAGGTTAGTCCAGTTACGACACTAGCTTTTTAATAGGAAAGGGTGTCCTACTACCTTGACATTATCTCTTTTCCAGACAAATAACCTTTCTCTCGAACAAGTTAAATGTTAGACTGGCGTATTCTTGCGTTTGCAACCGCAAAGAATGTGGATTAAGATGAAGAGAATAATGATATAAGCAATATACGTGTCTCGAACTCACAAACTCACAGTAATAGATAGTAACTCATTCGGCTTCCATAACCCCAACAGAGAAGTTTAGTTACCCATGAATGCGAAGGAGATCACGATTGACATTGTTATTATATCACGATATTGAGTAATGGCGTGTAGATCAAGTGATAGGCGTGTGGCGTGTTTCCTTGGCTTGGTAACGATTCTCTTGTTGTGGAATTTAAGGATAGAAGAGTAGAAGAAGAAAAATAGAATTAATGGAAAGATTAGAAGAGTTGTAATTGAAAAGTAGAATGTGTCTCTCCACTAAGGGAGGACTTCCCTCGAAATCTCTAGTATGATAGGGTATTTATAATACTCCTATCCTACTCCTACTATGCTAATGAAATAAATAACCAAATCCTACTAGGCCTATGGAACACTTAACCCAAATGTACTAGGTTAAGGTAACATTATCATAATCCAAATAAACTAATGAAATACATAACCCAATTGTACTAGGTTAATGTATCATTGTCTAAATCCATCTATGTGTCTATAAGTCCCCAAAGTCTTCAGAAATGTTGTTTTAGCCCGGGACAGATTTTCCATGCAGCAGTTTTGGTCCTTTAGGCGTCCCACTTCCTTCTCCTTCGTTTGTGAGCTTTCTTTTGCGTCAAGTAAGCCATAAAATGCTGTATTTTGCATCATTTATACCTGAAACTTTTCTAATCATGTTCGTTAGCTCATTTACAGGAAAAAGGACTAAAAGTGCATGAAATATATAATTTGTTCTCAAAACTAGGCTAAAATATGGGCAAAATATATTGATATAGGCGTGTAAATCCGCCTATCATCAACACCCAACACTTAGAGCTTTGTTCGTCCACGAACAACATATCATGTCCTTCTAAACATCAACTTAGGGTTTTTACAACAACAACACAAAACATTTATCAAGACAAGAACAACAATTATCAACAAAGAGTAGCTTTTCGATTATAAGTAGAAACAATTTAACCTCTAGCATAGACTCGTGATGGTGATCAACTCGCATGCAAACGTTAAAGTGCGTAGAATCATATACAACTATCCAAAACTCATCAACCATGTGTGTCTCACAATATAGTACCCATAATCACTCACAAATATATCATATTTTTCAAACATGGGTATAGACATATCCTTGCTCTCACTCTCACAAAGAATTCATATGTAGCAACTGATGGCCATAGGCTTGCCCTTAGTGTAATACTCCACTAAATGTTAGAATGCTAAGCTTAGGATCAAGTAGGTCTTTTGATGGTTGTAATGTAGGCTAAGGGACGGGTAGGATCAGCTATTTTGGCCAGAAATAGTGACTAAGTTCCTAAGCACTTTAATACATCACATTGTATCATTGACATTTTTTTTTTCAACCTTTCTTTCTTTTATTCTTCCACCCTTGTTCTTATCTTTTGTTTTTCAATTTTAAGCACAACTCACTTTTCAGCTTTCTTTTCCTTTTTCTTTTCACAACATACCTCTTATGATAGCACTTTCTTTTTCATAACATATTCAAGCACCATTACAATTTATAGCATTATACTCACCCAATTTCCTCTTATGTTGTCACATGACTTTTTCACTTTAAAGCACTTAGGAATTTGGATCAAATTCTGGTCTTGAAAGAAAATGGATTAGGCTTGCATGCAAGGTTGTCAAAGAAATAGGCTAAAGGCTCAAAAGGGTTTAACTAGGATGATGTCCAAGGGTAGGTAAAACTGAAGGTAAACAAATATAGGTTGCCAAAGAAATGCCTAAATCATATCCTAAACTTACACTTCTTATTTTCGCTTTGCATACATACCAGGCAAGATCTAGCATCAGCCACAAGCATAGAATATACTATTATCTCACACACACAAGGCACATAGTCGACTTGATTGGAAGTAATATAGACTCTCGATCCAACAAGTGAAGGAATTGAATCACACAATATCACATAATGAGTCACAAATAGAGCCTAAACGTCTCAATAGTCACAATTGTAGCACATACTCTTTCTATGATCTCATGCTGCCTGTCAAAATAATTTCATGCGAAGCTAGAAAAAATTTACTCCTAAAAAAAACTTAAAAAAACAAAAAAAACGAACTCAAATAAAGAAAGTAAAAGTCAAATAAACAAAGTAAACATAAATAAACATAGGTGCAAACAGAGAAGTACAAACAACAAATAACACCCAACAAACCCCCCCACACACACCCCACAGCGGAAAATAAATACAAAATACAAACAAAACAGTCTGGTCAAGTTCACTCTTCTCCTGGGTCATTCATTCCAATCATTCATCTGAATCATCAAAGAGTCATCTCCAGAGTTCTCCTCCTCTCAACAATCATCACGTCATCATCAAACCACCATCAGTTCCATCATCCTCTCCCACTCCTCATCCTCCTCCATCCCATCCTCACCTCCCTTGTCCATGCTCTTCCTGTCTCCTCCCTGCTCTTGGTCCAGCACTCGTCCACCTCCTCATCTCATCCATAGTGTCATCCACCATCCTCCATCAGAGATCCTCCCTCACCATCCACACACACTCTCTCCGCAGTACTCTGGTCTGTGTCACCATGAGTCCTGGTTGGATGTTGACCCTTCTTCAACACTTCTTTCGGTCATGTCTTTCCGATTATGTGGTCAAAAACCTTTCTCTTCGATATTTTCCTTTTCAATCTATTGCTGTTCAAAAATTTCCAAATGTTCCCCCAAACCAATTGTATTTAAACTATTGTGATAAAACATCCTCATCAATAATCGAAATATTTGAATTGATACACTCCGACATCAAAATAACAAACATCAATCTCTTCCATCTTGGTCTAATCCAGGATTCCCACATATAACGCATGCACAAACATTCTCAGACTTTTCCCTATTATAGCATAGGGGAAGGTGTTGTGTCGGCCGGTTTCTTTATGTCTGCCCCACCTTGCCATCGATCTTCTTCCACAAAGTGTGTGTCGTATTGATCTATAAGGAGGCCTGCTGTACAACTCTTTGAATGGTGCTGTGTCGACCGAAGGTAAGCCAAGAAAAGAGTTGATCCAATCCGTGGTAAGCTGTAACACTTGGCCCCGAATTTAGACTTCATTGCCTGTTGTGTTTGGCGACCAGTTGGCATAAAACTCTCTTGTTAAATCAAGGTTGCATTCTCCCATGTCGTGGAAGATGAAATCCAGCTTCAAAGCCATTATTTTTGCCAACATACGCGGCTCCTTCTTTGATAAGGTCTCCTTGTTGATCAAGTCGACGTGCACATATTTTCTTTCTTTGTTGCTGCTGTACCATGCTTTGGCTTCCTCCTCAAGAACCCATTTTATTCCAAACATTCTGCTGGGTAGTTGTGCTGAGGATGATTCTCCTTGGTCCTTGCGACCTCTCTTTTTGCCCTTTTGGGAAGTGGTAGCCTTCTCCTTGCCTTGCCTCGCTTTAGGTGCCATTGTACCTGAGACTAGAAATAGTGTTAGTGGCAGCACAATCTCAATCGATACAATCTATAAACAAGCATTAGGGGTACCACCCCACACTTAATTTTGTTAACACAAATCAGTGAAGTGAAAGTGGTCGAGTACTCAGATTTCGTCGACATACGTTTTAGGATTGTATTCCGACAAGAAAATCAGCAATGCATCACTTACTTGCAGCCATTGGACTACTTTCATGGTAGATATAACAACACTACTACATAGGGGTTACCACATGGAATAGTTATTCTTACAACAATCACAACCTCTTATGCCGGTAGGCACTATAAGCCTTATCCCGATGGCCGGGATAGTCTAATATGTAAGTATCCAAACAACAATCTTAAGCAATGTTCATAGCCATAGTAATTCCGTAAATATCATAACAATGCTATTGAAACCAAATTCAAGTCAGAAACAATTCAAGATTTTCCTACGTATATGTTCACTCATATGATTTTGTATCAACTATCCAAACACATAAACATCACCAACAATCTTATACGATTTAGCAATTCATACTAGACATAGCAACGTAGTACTTACGAGAAATAAATGAAGAATAAGAGAGCACTTACTTGCTTGAAGCTTGTGGGGATGGTTTTGTGAATTGGAAGAGCAAAAGAAGAAAATTTTGAGAGGATTTGGATGTATATACGGCGCCCTTAGGTCAATTTTTAGTGTGGTTGTGTTGTAAAACTAAGTCCCCTTTATATAGGAAGAGAATGGGTCGGGTTATGACCCATTTACAATCGGTTTTGGAGACAAAAATCCCACATATGCGGCGCATAATGCTTGGCATAGACATGACATATGCGGCGCATTGTCTATAGCATAATGGGACATATGCGTCGCATAGTCTATGGCATTTGTAGACATATGCGCCGCATAGTCTATGGCATATGAGATACTGAGACCAAATACCATAGCATAGGCGGCGCATAGTCAAAAGCACACTTAGGAATATGTGGCGCATAGTGTATAGCACACTAGATTCCGAGACCTTAGGCTATAGGATAGGTTGTGCATCGTTTGTGGCCTAGTTTTTCCAAGGCCTAGCCTTCCTAGATGCCTATTTGGGCATGAGAAATGCTCAATCCATAGCCTTATGCATCACTATTCCTAACTTACCAACTTTACCATACAATGCATCCAAATTGTCAATTGAAATCAATCTCCTCGTTGAATACTTCTTGCACCTATTTTTGCTCAAAACCAAATGAAAACGATTAGTATGATGGGTTGCCTCCCACCAAGTGCCTTAGTTTTGGTCATGGCACGACTCTTATTTTTGGATTTTTCATTTAGCAAAACAAAACAAGTACTAGAATGAAAGGAAAAACGATAAACGATAAAATGATAAAATGATGGGTTGCCTCCCATCTAGCGCCTTATTTATTATCGTGGCTCGACATAGTAATCTCGAGTACTTAGACTTCGTCGAGATAAGTGATGGATCGTTTTCTAAAAGGATTTAGACGACAATGAGGCTTACCTGTGGGCATTCGATCTTTTTCGAGATGGCTCCTACGTTTCTCCGGAGAGTCACTAATTATATCATCAATAGTCCAACCCATAGCTCTCTTGTATCTCTTCAGAGCAGAGATGAGAGCCTCTACGTGCTGTTCACTTAAATCATCTGCACTCTCTGGAAGTATATTTCTACTTTCCAAGAACATATACCTTAGATAATCGGGGAGCTCTTGCGATTCTAGCATTGGTGGCTCGTCAATGGGAGTCTTCGCTGTTGGTTGATTCTTGAGATCACAATCCGGTTGCTTAGGAGTATAAGACTCTATTTCTGTTAGATCACCCATATGTTCTTCATAATCTTCATTATCCTCATGCTCAACATTCAGTGGCGCAGCAGACAATGGCTCAACAGTAGGCTGTTTCTCTATAGATAATGGTTTCATATTCTCTTGATGAACATCAGCTACAGATAACTCATTCATATCACTGGGCTGCTTCATGTCTTTGCATATATCAAACCGTACTACTTCGTCATTAATTCGAAACAAAAGCTTATTATCTTTTATGTCAATAAACACACTTCCGGTTGCAAGGAAAGGACGTCCCAGGATTATGGGAACTTTAGAATCCTCCTTACATTCTAGAATAACAAGGTCTGCAGGAAAGATGAATGAAGAAAGTTTCACCAACACATCATTCAAGATACCCACAGGTCTTTTTACCGACCTATCAGCCATCACGAGCCTCATATTGGTTGGTGTCGGATCCCCTAGCCCCAACTTCTTGTAGATCGATAATGGCATCAAGTTGATGCTGGATCCTAAGTCACATAGTGCTTTGGCAAAGTTCAAAGATCTGACGGTGCAAGGAATAGTGAAAGCTCCGGGGTCGGCCTTCTTCTGAACTATCGATCGGGTAGTAATTGCACTACAATGATGTACATCATCCTTCAGCTCATAACTTGCTGCCCTCTTCTTTGTCAAAAGATCTTTCATAAACTTCGCATACCCAGGCATTTGTTCAAGTGCCTCCACTAATGGAACATTGATGGTCAGCTGCTTTAACATAGTCATAAATTTGCTGAACTTAGTGTTATCCGCCACCTTCTTCAATCTTTGGGGAAAAGGTGGTGGTGGGTATGGAAGTGTTCTCTCCGTGGATTTATTCTCCTCTTGCTTCCATTTTTCCACTTTTTCAGTTTGCACGTCGTTGGGAGTGACGTTAGTAACGTCATCCGCGGACTCCTCACGTTTCGCGTTGTTATCCTTGTCCGCAACTTCATCAACCACTTGCTTGTCTTTTGCTAAAGTTTCCAGCACCTTACCACTTCTGGTAGTGATGGCCATGCATGACCCATCATTCCTTGGGTTTTGCACAGTATCGCTCGGTAAGGTGCCAGCCTTTCTTTGATTGAATGTTGCTGAAAGTTGGCTCAATTGCTGCTCTATTTGCTTGATAGAAGTGGAATGTGAATCAACTAATTGTTTCATAGAGGACTAATCATTGATTACCTCTATTACTCCCGCGCTCATTGCTTCCAATCCTTTCAATAATTTAGCCATCATGTCTTCCATACTTCCAGAATTAGATGTGGTGGTATCACGTCTACCAGGGGGAACGTACAAACCACTCTTTTCATTGTTTTTCTTCCAACTACCTTGGTCTTTGCTTCCAGATTTATCATAATAGTTCCGACCTTGGTTTCCTTGGGCATTCCCGCGGAAACCCCCCTGATTGTTTAAGTAGTTGGCCTCCTCTTCAGAATCAGATTCGTCTCTTCCCTTTGACGCAATAGCTTTCACTTTTTTGGTCTTCCCTGATAATAAATGCTTTGTAAGAAGATCCATTTGTGTTTTCATGTGCGCCATGTCTTGATCACGTTCTTCTTTTCTTCTTCTTTGGTCTGCAGTCATGCCAATAGATAAAGTGGGGTTTGCTACCTCAGAATCCCTGGTATGCCAAGCTCTACTTTGTTTCGTCATGCGATCTAGCATATTACTTTCTTGACCAAAGGTGAGGTCCATAAAAGATCCTCCAGCTGCGTTATACTCCACTGGTTTAGTTATTGAATTCAAGGCTCTATACAAGATCTCCATTAGGTGAACATTAGTCATGTGATGGTTTGGGCACCTCGCTAACTTTGTCTTGAACCTCTCCCATGTTTCATGAAGAGCTTCAGTGGGAAGCTGGCGTAAGTTGCTGATTTCATCTCTCAATTGTGCCCTTTTTGATGGCGGAAAGAATCTTTCTAGGATAGCGTTTCTCAATTGCCTGCAATTTGTAATTGAATTAGGAGTCAGCCCATTCAACCATAGTGTTGCCTCCCCAGACAGAGACAATGGAAATAGACGTAATCGAATAGCATTCTGACCAACACCAGGATTGTCAAAAGACTTGCATATAGAAATAAAGTTGATGAGATGCATATTCGGATCATCGCCTGCTAGTCCACCAAATAATCCCTTGAGTTGCAATAACTGAATCATGGTGCTAGTGATGTTGAACTTGGCTCCGGGCGCTAATGGTGGTGGAATTATAGCTCTAGTGGCTCCGGCACCATCAAGATCATCATCATCATCATCGAAAGCTGGCTGCAAAGGTTGGCGATCATACCTATACCGAGCTTGTCAACCTCTTTTGTTGGCAGGTGTTGTAGTTTCAGCAACATGCCTTGGGTTTATCAACTCGTCATCACCTAAATCTTCATCGTCAGGATTAGTTTCTCGCCCAGGATTATCAATGTTTTGCTGGTGTACTTGGGCGGCAGCAAGAGCGGCTAATCTCGCCTGCTCGTGTTGAGCAGCCATCCTGTCGATTTCTGCTTGTGCTTCCATTCTTCTAATTCGTTGTGGTTCAGGATTGATTGGTAATAACGGTTGACTAGAACTTCTAGTATGGGGCATGCACTAAAGTAAAAACCTGCAATAAACAAAAACAAAAACTAAACGTAAAAGTACGAGAATCTTTGACCAAAGGGTCTAGTAATTATCACGAACTTGATTGACACTCGTATTCCCCGGCAACGGCGCCAATTTTTGATAACGCTCAATCTACAGCTCTCGTGGGAGTGTAAAGCGGTCGTTAGCAAATATAGAACCCAACCTGGGTTGGGTGTCGATCCCACAGGGAATAGCTTGGCCAACAAGTAAGTAAAATTACTAAACTTTTGGTGCAAGTCTCGTAAGAAGGGGGGATTCTTGTTGTGCAAGTAATGTAAGCAAAAGCTGAAATTAATAAAGTAAAAAGAGAGATTGTTACGTAGATTGTAAACAATGAGAATTGAGGAGTTGGGGTTATATCCACCTTCTGAGTTATACGTCTCTATTGGCTATGAGTGTGTAGAGTTTTGACATGCAATTGCTTATAGTGAATTGTAGTCGATGGTAAATCCAAGCGTCTCTCGACCTCAACAAGGACTATTTCACTTTAACTCTCTCGAGCTTAAAGCGTGTCTAATGGTACGAATTCTCCAAGAGGTTAGTCCAGTTACGGCACTAGCTTTTTAATAGGAAAGGGTGTCCTACTACCTTGACATTATCTCTTTTCCAGACAAATAACCTTTCTCTCGAACAAGTTAAATGTTAGACTGGCGTATTCTTGCGTTTGCAACCGCAAAGAATGTGGATTAAGATGAATAGAATAATGATATAAGCAATATACGTGTCTCGAACTCACAAACTCACAGTAATAGATAGTAACTCATTCGGCTTCCATAACCCCAACAGAGAAGTTTAGTTACCCATGAATGCGAAGGAGATCACGATTGACATTGTTATTATATCACGATATTGAGTAATGGCGTGTAGATCAAGTGATAGGCGTGTGGCGTGTTTCCTTGGCTTGGTAATGATTCTCTTGTTGTGGAATTTAAGGATAGAAGAGTAGAAGAAGAAAAATAGAATTAATAGAAAGATTAGAAGAGTTGTAATTGAGAAGTAGAATGTGTCTCTCCACTAAGGGAGGACTTCCCTCGAAATCTCTAGTATGATAGGGTATTTATAATACTCCTATCCTACTCCTACTATGCTAATGAAATAAATAACCAAATCCTACTAGGCCTATGGAACACTTAACCCAAATGTACTAGGTTAAGGTAACATTATCATAATCCAAATAAACTAATGAAATACATAACCCAATTGTACTAGGTTAATGTATCATTGTCTAAATCCAGCTATGTGTCTATAAGTCCCCAAAGTCTCCAGAAATGTTGTTTTAGCCCGGGACAGATTTTCCATGCAGCAGTTTTGGTCCTTTAGGCGTCCCACTTCCTTCTCCTTCGTTCATGAGCTTTCTTTTGCGTCAAGTAAGCCATAAAATGCTGTATTTTGCATCATTTATACCTGAAACTTTTCTAATCATGTTCGTTAGCTCATTTACAGGAAAAAGGACTAAAAGTGCATGAAATATATAATTTGTTCTCAAAGCTAGGCTAAAATATGGGCAAAATATATTGATATAGGCGTGTAAATCCGCCTATCATCAATGCCGCTATCCGTTTATAGGAAGTTGGGGTTGGGTGATCCAACACCTACCAATATGCAACTCGTGATGGCAGATAGGTCGGTAAAATGACCTATTGGTATCTTATATGATGTATTGGTGAAGGTTTCCACCTTTATTTTTCCTGTAGACTTTGTTATTTTGGATTGCGAGGTGGATTCGGAAGTTCCCATAATCTTGGGGCGTCCTTTCCTTGCAACAGGAAGTGTGCTTATTGATTTAAGAGCCAATGAGCTTTTATTTCGGATGAATGACGAAGTGGTCCATTTTGATGTATGCAAATCTATGAAGCAGCCCAAAGATATGAATGTGTTCTCTGTAGCTGATGTATACTATGAGGATGAGAAAGAATTATCTGTAGAGAAGTAGCTTATTGTTGAGCCATTAGCTGCTGTGCTAATGAATTTTGAGCGTGAGAATGTTGAAGATTATGAAGAAATTATTTGTGCTCTAACAGGAATAGGGTCGTAATCTCATGCTCCCAATAAGATTGACCTTGATCTCAAAAATCGACCTGCACCACCAGCGAAACCATCCATTGAAGAGCCACCAATGTTAGAATTGAAGGAGCTGCCCAGTCATCTAAAGTATGCGTTCTTGGGAAGTGGAAACACACTTCCGGTTATTGTTGCGGCTGATTTGGGTGAGCAGCAAGTTGCATCTCTCATCTTTGTTCTAAGGAGATACAAGAGAGCCATCGGTTGGACTATCGCTGATATTATTGGTATCCCGCCTGGGATATGTATGCACAAGATTCAGCTTGAAGAAAATTGCATACCCACTATTGAGCATCAAAGACGTTTGAATCCACCTATGCAAGAGGTGGTGAAGAAAGAAATTATTAAGTGGTTAGATGCAGGGGTAGTGTATCCAATCTCCGACAGTAAATGGGTGAGTCCGATACAGTGTGTGCCCAAGAAAAGGGGCATGACGGTAGTTGCAAACGAAAAGAATGAGCAAATTCCTCTCAGACCTGTCACAGGGTGGAGAGTGTGCATGGACTACCGAAAGCTGAATTCGTGGACGCTTAAGGATCACTTCCCAATGCCATTCATGGACCAAATGCTTGATCGATTGGCAGGGAAAGGATGGTTTTGTTTCTTAGATGGTTATTCCGACTATAATCAGATTTGTATTGCTCTCGAAGATCAAGAGAAGACAATGTTTACATGCCCATATGGTACGTTTTCCTTCAAACCTATGCCATTTGGGCTACGTAATACACCCGCCACTTTTCAGCGTTGTATGATGTCCATTTTTCTGATATGGTTGAAGACACCTTGGAGGTGTTCATGGACGATTTTTCAGTCGTGGGTGAGTCGTTTGAATCATGCTTGGCGAATCTGAGTATAGCATTGTAGAGATATGTTGAATTCAACTTGGTGCTAAATTGGGAGAAGTTACATTTTATGGTCAAGGAAGGCATTGTTCTTGGTCATAAAGTCTCCGCAAGAGGAATTGAGGTTGATTGAGCCAAGATCGAAGTTATCGAGAAACTACCACCTCCAATTTCTGTAAAGGGAGTTCATAGTTTCCTCGGTCATGCAGGTTTTTATCGAAGGTTTATTAAAGTCTTCTCCAAGATTGCTAGTCCATTATGCAAATTTTTGGAGAAATATGCAAAGTTTGACTTCGGTGAAGAATTCTTGAAGGCATTTGAATGCCTCAAAGGGAAGCTAGTTGAAGCTCCTATCATTGTGGCGCCTGATTGGTCTCTACCATTTCAAGTTATATGTAATGCAAGTGGGGTAGCTTTGGGTGCTGTACTTGGTCAGAGAAGAGAAAGGTTATTTCATCCAATCTACTATGCGAGCAAGGCTTTGAATGGAGCCCAGAAGAACTATACCGTCACGGAACAAGAGCTTTTAGCGGTTGTTTATGCTTTTGAAAAGTTCCGTGCTTACTTGTTGGGAACCAAAGTGGTGGTTCATACAGATCATGCTTCTCTGAGATATTTAATGGCAAAGAAGGATGCTAAGCCAAGGCTAATTCGGCGGGTGTTATTGCTACAAGAATTTGATTTCGAGGTAAAAGATAGAAAAGGTTGCGAAAACCAAGTAGCTGATTATCTATCTAGACTTGAGAATGAGCACATAGCGCAGCCCGATCTTGAGATTGATGATGCATTTCCCGACGAAGAGATCCTAGCCACGATGGTGAAAGAGTTACCGTGGTACACAGACTTTGCGAACTACGTGGTAAGTAATATGATGCCTGAGAATCTCTCTTTTCATCAAAAGAGGAAGTTCATGCATGATGTGAAACACTACTTCTGGGATGAACCATATCTTTTTCGACGATGTGCAGATGGTGTTATTAGGCGATGCCTATCTTATGTGGAGGTGCCTAGTATATTGGAAGCAAGTCATACTTCCCAAGTTGGGGGCCACCATGCAGGTGATCGGACAGCCAGGAAGGTATTGCAAAGTGGCTATTATTGGCCTTCATTATTTAAGGATGCCTATGATTTTGTGAGAAAATATGATCAGTGTCAGAGGCAAGGCGCAATTTTGAAGCACCATGAGATGCCCATGTCTAAAATTCTTGAAGTAGAGCTATTTGATGTATGGGGTATTGATTTCATGGGCCCATTTGTGAGTTCGTTTAGGATGAAATATATCCTAGTTGTTGTGGATTATGTATCCAAATGGGTCGAAGCAGTAGCGCTGACTGATAATGAAGGTAAGCATGTTGTAGCATTCTTGAAGAGAAATATCTTCTCTCATTTTGGGGTACCACGTACCATCATAAGCGATGGAGGATCGCACTTTTGCAACAAGCTGTTCAGAACCGTGTTGGTGAAATATGGGGTCAAGAAACATAAGGTAGCCACACCTTACCACCCACAAACTAGTGGGTAGTTAGAGGTTTCTAATCGGGAGATCAAGCTGATCATTGCTAATACTATAAATGCTAGTAGGAAAGATTAGTCTCGAAAGCTGGACGATGCCTTATGGGCTTATAGGACTGCGTTCAAGACACCAATTGGCATGTCCCCGTACCAACTAGTTTATGGGAAGTCTTGTCACTTGCCAATTGAGCTCGAACATAAAGCATTGTGGGCGTTGAAGTGACTTAATTTGAATTGGGATGATGCTATTAATCTGAGATTGGAGCAGCTGAATGAGATGGATGAATTCCATCTACATGCGTATGAAAGATCAGAGTTCTACAAGGAACGGATGAAAAAGTATCATGATCGGCGGATTATCCATCAAAACATTCAGAAGGGTGATATGGTACTTCTTTTAAACTCCAAACTAAAGCTATTTCCAGGTAAGTTGAAGTCTAAATGGTCTGGTCCGTTCAGAATTAGCCAAGACTACTCGTCTGGAGTAGTAGACTTAGAAGACAATAATGGTTGTGTCTTTAAGGTGAATGGCCAACGAGTGAAGCCATATATCGGTCCTCTTAACTCGATAAAATGCATGGACACCATCTATCTCGACGAAGTCTAAGTAATCGAGATAACTATGTCGTGCCGCAACAATAAATTAAGCGCTACATGGGAGGCAACCGATCGTTTTATTTGTTTTTGTTGTTTTTGATTAAGTGTAGGTGCAAGACGTACAAAGGAGGGGATTAATCCCAAAATTTTTATTTGAAAGTGAGCCATGTTAAAGGTGGTAAGTTAGGAATGAAGGAGTAAAGGCTATCAGTTAGGCATTGCCTATGCGAATCTAGGCAACGAACAAGGCAAGGCCTATGTCATTGCCTATGTTCACTACCTTAACTAGGCAATGGACAAGGCAAGGCCTATGCAAATCTACGCAATAAACAAGGCAAGGCCTATGTAATTGCCTATGCTCACTGCCTCAACTAGGCAACGAACAAGGAAAGGCCTATGTAAATCTAGGCAAAGCATTAGGTGCCACCTATGCCCAACTAGGCAATAGCATAGGCGCCGCCTATGCCATTGCCTATGCTCACTGTTTCAACTATGCCATATCATAGGCACCTCTTATGCCCAACTAGGCCATAGCATAGGCGCCGCCTATGTCCAACGAGGCTTTTCTAAAGGCGCCGCCTATGCTAAGCATAGGCAAAGCATTAGGCGCCGCCTACTTATGCAATTTTGTCTCCTAACCCGATTTTTCATGGATCAAACCCGACCCAAGCCTTGGTCTATAAATAGAACTTCAACCTTAGAACAAAATCACATTGTTTGCTCAACCTAGGCGCCGTCTAAGCTTCCCGAATCTCTCAAAACTTTTCTTTTTGATCATCTAACCTTGCAAGATCATCTTCCGAATCCATCACCAAGTAAGTTCTTCTTTTATATTCCGTAGTTGTTACAATACTACGCTTATAATGGTATTTTAGATTTTAAAGTGGTGTTGATGATTAGAATGTGGTTGATTTGTTATGATACATCTAGTTGAGTGAAAGAATACGTGTGGGTGTTCTTGACTTGGTTCCAACTTGTATTTGATTTTTATACACTGTCATACTTTTGCGGAATCGACATGGTGAAGTTAATTGCATAATCTTCAAAATTGAAAGCTTGAATGCTTAAATGACTCGTTCATCGAGATAAAGATCATGATTGAATACAAGCATGAGATGTTGTGATTATTTCTATGCAATAACTTTATACGATCTCTATGTGGTAGTCTTATTCAAGAAGTGCATTAATTCAAAGATGAAAGTATAGTTAAGATTACATGAAAGTATGACTGTGCTAAAACATGTTGTTGGAACATATCGCCTAAATGTATGTCGATGAAGTCGGAGTAATCGACATCATTCACTTAATTAGTTTGTGCCAACAAATTAAGTGTGGGGTGGTGCCACTACTGTTTGTTTGTTGATTAAATCTTCCGAGATGAGCTAACACGAATCTATTTTAATCTCAGGTAGAATGGCACCAAAAGGATGACAAGGAAAAGAAAAAGTGTCCACCTCACAGAAAGGTCAGAAAAGGGGAAGAAAAGAGCAAGCTGAATCCTCCTCGCTGTAAATACCTCGACGCACTTTTGGGATAAAGTGAGTCCTAGAGGAGGAAGGAAAGAAGTGGTACAAGAACAACAAAGTAAAAAAATATATTCATGTGGATTTGATACAAAAGGAAAGTCTACGAAGAGAGAACCTCGCATTTTGGCTAAAATCATGGCGCTAAATCTTGATTTCATTTTCCGAGATATGGGAGAATGCAATCTTGATCTAATGCGAGAGTTCTATTCCAATTGGTCCCCAAAGACTATCGGAAGTGAAGTGAAGATTCGGGGCAAAGTCTTGCAACTGAATGCGTAGTTTTTCAACGCTTTTCTGGGTTTTCCATCTGTAGATCCATCACCGCTCAAGGAGCTTTATCACAGACCTCCATACAGGGAAATCAGACGCACACTGTGCGGAACTAGATCAATGGCACGTTGGAGTCATCACAAGGATACTGTTCAGCACAATATCTTCCCGTATGCTTCCCTAAATAGAGAAGCTCGTATATGGTTGAGGATACTAAACTCTTGCCTCATTCCTGGGACACAGTACACAAAGATCACACGTGATAGAGTATGCTTAGTGTACGCTCTGATGACTAATATTCCCATCAACATTGGTGCAGTTATACGATCGTCAATGCTTAAGGCTAGGCTACACAAAAGGTCCCACTTCATCTTTGGCAATTTGTTGACTGCGATATTAAGGAAGGAGCACATTGAAGAGGAACCTGTAGATCATAAGCTTCCACACAACCCAAAGAAGGTTGATCTTACGAAGGTTAAAGATCCTGAAACTGGGCATGGCATCAACCTAACCACTGCAGAAAGACATGCTCGCGACGAAATCTTCTTCCACCATTTATATGGCATGAAGAGGTTTACCATGATGAGTGGGGGTCGTGTTCCAACTGATGCAGAGCTCCAGCAGTTGGATTATGACTACCCGATGAATGAGCATGCGCGGGCTATGTGCGGAGTAGGGGTACATTTTAAGGAACCTCTTGATGATGACGTGTCGACTGATGATGATCGCCAAATGCCAGACTCAGACGTGGAGGATAACTCTGATGACGACGACTCTGATGATGATTCCGATATAGGGGGTATGACCCCAGATATAGAGGAGGAGTCTGACTAATCAGGTTTTCCTTATTTATTTTCCACTGAGGGCAGTGTGTCCCATCTAAGTGTGGGGTGCTGGTATTTATATGCTGTACTTCTTTGCCTATATTTATTTATGTTTGTTTGTTTTAATTAGTCGTAATTAGTTAGTAAAATTTTAGATTTTTTTAGATTTTGCATAAAATTGTTTTGATAGGCGGCTTGGTATTATGACAAGAGTTTGTGATAAATTCATTACTATTGAGACATTTAGGCTCTAAGTGTGACTCACTGTGTGATAAGTGTGTGGTTTAGTTCATTCATCTGTTGGGTTAAAAGTCTATACTGCTCCCAATAAAGTTGAACACATGCCTTGTTTGTGTGAGGTTGTAGTATATTCTGTGTTGTGACTGATGCTAGAACTTGCCTGGTGTGTGTGTAAAGCGAAATAAAGAGTGTGAGTTTAGGAGATGATTTAGGCATTTCTTTGACAGCCCTGAATTTGTTTACCTTCTTTTTACCTACCTGTGTACATTATCCTAGTTAACCCCCTTTGAGCCTTTAGCTATTTTCTTTGACAGCCTCATATGTAGCCTAATTTGACCATAATTCCTAATTTGATCCTAATTCCTAGGCGCTTTAAATTGTAGAGCCATGTGATAAAATAAAAGGAAATTAGGTGAGAGTGACGCCTTAGAGTGTATTGGTACTTGAAATTGCTATGTAATAGAGTAGCTATCATAGAGGTGTTTTATAAAAAAAAAGAGAATAAATAAATAAATAAATCAAATAAAAAAAACAAAAAACAAAATAAAAAAAGATAGTTGTGTTTTTAATTGAATAACAAAATAGGTGAAAACGGGTGGTAGATGAAAGGAAAGTAGAGGGGTTTTTTAAAAGAGAGTGTTAATGACATAACGTAGTGTATTAAAGCGCTTAGGGAACATAGTCACTATTTCTGGCCAAAATAGTCCTACCTGTCCCTTAGCCTACATTACAACCTGTAATGACATATTTGATCCTAAGCTTAGCATTCTGATATTAGTAGAGCATTACACTAAGGGCAAGCCTATGGTCATCAGTTGCAACATATGAATTCTTTGTGAGAGAGAGAGAGCAAGGAGAGTCTTATACCCATGTTTCAAAAAATGCTTGTGAGTGATTATGGGTGATATCTTGTGTGAGACACACATGGTTGATGAGTTTTGGGTATTTTTGTATGATTCTTTGTGCCTTAACTTGTGGACATGAATTAACCATCCTCACGAGTCTATGTTGGAGGTTGAATTGTTTCTAGTAGTGATCAAGAAAACTACTCTTTGTTAATAATTGCCGTGCATGTCTTGTTGAACATTTTGTGTTGCTGCTGTGATATTCTAGTTAGATGATTGCATGGAAGTAATATTTTGTTCGAGGACGAACAAAGCTTTAAGTGTGGGGTGGTGATGTTGGGCGTATTTACACTCCTAAGAACCATAATTTACCCATATTTTAGCTAAGTTTTGAGGACAAAATATATAATTCCTGCACTTTTAGTCCATTTTCCTTTAAGTGAGCTGACCTACGTGATTAGCATGTTTTTCAGGTATTAAGGATGAAGATTTCAGCATTTTGTGGACCTTTGGGGTAGCAAAGGAAAACTTCACATAAGAGGGAAGGCAGCTTTTGGAAGCTTGTGGACTGAATGTGACGATGGAGAATTTGTCCCGGGCAAAAGCAGTATTTTTAAATACTTAGGGGTGCAGCAGTAACTTAGTAGGACAAGGATGTTATAAAAACCTTATTTGCTGAATTTTTCAGCATTCATTCGATCATTATTATTCAGCACTTTTCATTATTCACGTTACAGATTCTGTAAGCCGGAACAGAAAAGGATGGCTTTCTTGAGCAACGGATAGAGGGAAGATGTTCTTCCCCTCTTGACGCCTAAACATCTTCATTGTGTTGATTGTTATAGCTTTGGTATTATGATGATGTCTATTGTGATCTCCGTTGTAATCATGAGTAGCTAAACTTCTCTGTTAGGGTTATGGAAACCTTGTGATATACTATCTATTACTATGAGTTTGTGAATTCTTGATGTGTATACTACTTATATCATTACTCTCTCGTTTTAATTTAATTCTCATGGTTGCAAACATAGAGAACATGCCATTATAGCATTAACTTGTTCGAGAGAAAAGTTACATATTTGGAAAAGAGAGTGTGACAAGGAAATAGGGATACCAACCCCTATTTACACGTTAATGCCTTAACCGGATTAATCTCTTGGAGAGTTTGTACCATTAGTTACACGCTTTAGGCTCGAGAGAGTTAAAGTGAAATAATCCTTGATGGTTGAGAAACACTAGGATTTATCATTAGAATACGAATCTCTATAAGTGCATGCATGTCTAAATTCCGCATTATTCATAGTTAATAGATACGTAGAACTCATAAGGTGGACATAACCCTAACTTATTATTCTCTGTGATTAAATCTTACTAAACAAAGCATTCCATCGTTACTTTAATAATAGTAGTTCACGCCATAATCAAATCCCCCCTTTCCGTGGAATTTTTGACCAACAGTCTACTAATAATTGCAACACTTAGTGACCAAGTATTCCCTGTGGGATTCGACACCCAACCCAGTTGGGTTCTATATTTGACATCAACCGCTTACACTTTCTAACGAGAGCTGTAGTTTGGGCGTTATCAGAAATCACTAACTTAGTGGACTTATTCTGCCTTATTTTAGTGTCCAGGTAGGCTAGGCTTACCTTACTTAGATTGGGCTTAATTATAGTATTGATATGATATTTTGTTAGTTTTGGAATAGAAATTAGGAGTTAGCGGTAAATGTCATGTGACTTAGATCACTTAGCTTATTAAGGGACCTTAATTAGGCGTATTTAACTTAACTAATCATTTCTTAAGAAGACTTGCTATCTTAGGTCACAATGGGGACAATTTAGTACCTACTAGTGAAACTTGACACCTTAGTCTAGTTTGGGGTAGAAGTTGCCTTAGAATGGATTTTTAAGGTTAGAAGTGGGCCTATTTAGTGCACCTTAGGGCATGTCTGCTATTAGTTTCTTGTATACTTAACATGTCTTTACGTGCTATTTTGACTAAATTCTTAATCTCAATGAGGTATTAGACATATGATTGTTTGTTCTATATTAGTGCTTGGGAGATAATAAAACCGGTTCAAGTCCAACAATGTATGATATTATGAACGATTTGATACTGATATTATTGATGATGTTACTTCTGCTTCTAGTCAAGTAGTCTAGAGATTTGTTTCAGTTTCTCCAAGATATGAGATACTAGTTTTGGTTCATGTCCGACATTGAGAGGTTATTTATAATGATTAAAGAATTGGTTCAAGTCCAGTGTTTATGGTATGCAAGGATCCAAGATAGTAGTTTGAACCCATGGATTAATTAATTTTATTAATTCTTCTTCATTGCATTATCGGGCTTATAAGGGCTTGCATTCAATTATTTAGTTACTTATTTATGTCTTCTAGGCTTATGGGGGCCAAACTAAATTAGTTATAACTATGTTTTCCTTACTATGTTTTCCTTACTTTTATTGTTCTGGTTATTTTCTTTACTTTTATTGTTCTGGTTGTTTACTTTCTGCAATTGGAGTATTATTCTAGGTTTTCCCTCTTCCTTAGAATTAGCTTATTTATCTTGAATTCATTTTATTTATATTATGAGTTTTCTTAGTTGGTCGATGATGCCTACTAAGTACCCATGGCTTTGGCTCATACTACACCTTTGTATCTTTTAGTGCAGATCTAAGTACTAGCTGCTTCCATTGGCATTATGATTGTGCTGGTCAGAGTTCTGAGATAGGGTGACCTCTCGAAGCTAGAGTTGACCTTTTCTCCATCTTTTGTGTTTAGATAGTCTTTCCATTTTTTAGACTATTATGTATTGATATTGATAGTACTCTTACCCCTTTGGATTTCTTTTTAATATATTATTGTTCTTATGGATTATGTCTTCTAATTCCTTTTATTTGCGTAATTCCAACATTTATGCCACTATCCACCAATTAACCCATTACTTATAGCTTTGAACTATAGTTTGTCTTATCTACTTGTAGTGTTAAGTAGGTTTTATCCTGACTTATGAAATTAGGTCGTGGAAAATTAGTATCAGAACCTAGGTTTACCAGTATTGTTAGTATAAGAGAAAGTGTCTATTTGTGTCTCGTAAATAAGACAATGATGTTCATTTCTTATCGTTGGAAGGCTATTGGTCACTCTTACAAGATCTTAACTTCCTTCACTCATTTTGTTCTTAGAGTCTGTGTTGGTTTCAAAGATTTTTTTGGTTTCACTCTTTTACATATAATTGGGATGTGACTACTTATACTAGAGATGATGACCTTAAGTCCGCGATTAGGGTTCCTACTAGATTATGTTGATGACCTAAAGGATGGGAGCAAATGATATGTATGGCTCTAAATAGAAACAATGATAGGGATTTTTTGCCAAGCTCTATCCATTCTTCAACACCAGAGATTTCTTTAACAAAGTTGGAAGTGGTCTAGGGAGTAGTCCAGGCTCCACTTAGGTTTATCTCTTCGTCATTTCTTAGAGATGTGTTGGTTTGGATTTTGGGTTTTTTGATGGTGCTTATTCTGTAAAACTAGAGCAGTATTAAGGCAGGGACACAACCTGTAGCTGCGTATCAAGAGTTGAGATCCCTTCAATACGGTAGTTGCCCAGTCTACTATGTCTGTTGAAGAGAAGAAGATGTTGGGTGGATTATTAAGATTGACCCTGCCTAGGTTTTTGGGGGCACCAGGTGAGGATACATATGAGTTCTTGGTTACTTGTAAGGATAGGCTTCATAATTTGAACCTAGTAGAGACTCACGGGGTTGAATTTACTAATTTTTAGTTAGATCTGGCAGCTTACCATTAGTGGAGAGGTTATCTTGATTCCAGGCCAACTGGATCTCCCCTGTTTACATGTACTCAGTTCTCTGAGGTTTCGTAAATAAATATATCCTCATAGCCTTATATATCATCTCTAAGATCCATATTTTATATTGGTTTAGGGATTTATCACTATTTTAGAGTAAGAGGCTTAATTCCATGAGTTGTCTAAGCACACAACATCTATCTTGCCTATCAAACATGAGCAAATTTGATGCTTTATTTGGATACTGAGACTTACCCTTTGTATGGCTACATAGAGTTTTATTGCTAGTTGTAGGTATTTTATTCATGTTTTTAGTCATGCCCAAATTTTGGAGGAAATGCATCACGAGGTCTAAGGGTGAAGCAATAAGAGACCACGTAACCAGGGTAGTTTAAGTAAGAGCCGAAGTGGATCACAATTCAAAGGCATTGGTTCTCAAGGTAGGTAACCTCGGCACCAGTATTATCACCATCAGTGTCTGTCTAGTAGGCTCATTTATGCTGCATTTCAAATTACTAATGGAGGTCAGGCTATATATAATGGTTTTCTTAGCCATATCAGTGTTGAACCTTCCAAAGGTTTATCTTCTAGGTTTTCTAGATAAGGTGGTTATTCTAGAAAATTTGAATCTTATGGATATGGTGTAGCTCCTGGGGTGTGTTATAATTATGTGAATTCAACTATTTCTCTAGAGAGTATCCTCAATGTGGGGTAGTTATTCCTGTGGCATAGAGTTTTTTTCCTATTAGAGCAGTGCCGTCTCTAGCTAGAGGTAGTATACAGGGTCATTAGGAAAGTCCCCATGGTGCTCATAGAGGTCCTCAGGCATGTAGGCCAAATGATTGGTCAGGCACCTAGCCAGGTGATAGGCGAGGTCATTTATATGTTGTACCTAGTAGGATAGAGGTAGAGTACTTTAACTGTTATTATAGGTATTATCTCAATGTACCATTAATAGACTTTTGCTTTATTTTATTTGGGATCTACTTATTCTTATGTGTCTACTTTTTATGCACCATGGCTAGATTTGTCTGGGGATTACTTATCTGTGCTATTATCTTTATCGACTCTAGTGGGCGATTCTGTAGTAGTGGATTAGGTTTATATATCATGTATTAAGATTGTTCGAGAGCTTGATACTCAGGCTGATCTTATTGTGTTAGATAGGGCAAATTTTGATGTGATTCTAGGAATGAACTGGTTATCCCCCTATCTTCCAATATTGGATTATTTTGCTAAGACTGTTACCTTAGCCATGACCAGCATTCCCCACGTTGTGTGGAAGGAATCTTTTAGTAGAGCGCCAATAGGGATTATTTTTTATGTCAGGCTAGGAGACTTATATCATGGGGTTGTGAGTCTTATCTTGCTTATATTTGAGTGATCTTAGTGTGGGGAGTCTGTTACTTGACTTCGTTCCTATAGTCCATGAATTTCGTTAATGTTTTTCATATAGATCAACCTGGTCTTTCTCATGAGGATGATATTGAATTTATTATTGATCTTAAGTTGGGAACGCGACCTATTTCTATGCCACCTTACCGTATGGATTCTACCAGACTTAAGGAGCTAAATTTTTAGCTTTAAGATCTTTTGGGTAAGGGTTTTACTATGGCTAATGTGTTACCTTAAGGTGATCCTATCTTGTTCATGAATAATAAAGATGGTTCCTTGAATATATGTATTGATTACAGGCAGCTTAATGAGGTAACAACAAAGAATAGGTATCCTATGGCTCATATTGATGACTTATTTGACCAGCTTAAAGGAACAATGATGTTCCCAAGGATTTACTTGAGATTCATTACCATCAGTTGAGGATTCAGGTTGAGGACATCCCAAAGACTACCTTCACGATTCAGTTACCATCGGTTGAGGATTCAAGCTGAGGACATCACAAAGACTATCTTCTGGACTCGTTATGACCATTAGGAGTTCCCGGTGATGACTTTTGGGTAGACTAATTCCCCAACTGCATTCATGGATTTGATGAACCATGTGTTCAGACCTTATTTGGATTCCTTCATGATTGTGTTCATTGATAACATTCTTGTGTACTAGAGGAGTAGGGAAGAGAATATACAAGATTTGAAAATTATGCTCCAGATTTTGAGAGATCATAGGCTTTTTTCCTAATTCACAAAAAGTTAGTCCTTGAGTCCGTGACATTACTAGGACATGTGGTGTCTAAGGATGGGATCATGGTGGACCTAGTAAAGATTGAGTCTTTTCATGATTAGGCCAGTCCTACATCTCCATCTGGGGGTCGTAGCTTCAATGGTCTGGCAGGTTACTATAGTGGCTTGACACGACCCGACCTGGGGCCTTATCATAATAGGCATCCCAAGTCTGACAGGGACCGGAGACCACCCCTATTACCCAACCCAACCTCTAGCCGTCTACCATGAGTTGGCTGAATTTTGAGCATATAACAAGATAGAGTAACTATCAAAATTAAAGACTCTGGGATAGGTCTATTACCAAGATAAACCCAACTGAATCCAACCGTCCAAACCTAACCAATAACCAAACCAACCAAACCAACCAAACCATAACCACATGAGTTCCATAATACTTATATATAATCACAAAATAAAAGTGGATGGAACAACCAACAATACAACCAACCGGTATGTACCCCAATACCAATGCCAATACTAAGGCTGGCATCACTACCGATCTCGCCCATTCCAACCCATAGTAGTTCTACAAAAGCATTTAACAAAAAGAATAACAATATCCAATTGGGAGATGCACCCAACCATATCCAATGCCGAAGGATGTAATAACATCTATGAAATAGAGCCTTCCAAGAAGATGGAAGTTCACCATATCAATCCAAATGTTGGTCTCGAAGTCAGACACTAAGTAAGAAGAGTGGAGTAGCCAGTTCCTGCATCGCATGGGGATACAGCCGGCCAAAGATGTGTTAGCAGGTGAACACTAGAATGAACTCAGGATAGGGATAATATAAAGCAAACCAGTAAAACAAAGTAAACCAACCATATGCATACAAACTATACAAATATATATATATATATATAACCATGCCAGGAAAGGGAACTGGGTTTATAATGCATTTAAAATCATTAACCAGGTTATATGTAGCTTAACCATCCTTTACCACCCACAAGCTATATGGTTCCAATGTAACCCCCTGAATGGGCCCCGATGCGTGTAGCTGCACGAACCGGAGATCTCATAAGAGTAAAGGATTCCTAAGTAACCTCACCCTCCATGATACATATGTACAATGTACTTAGAGGATTCAAGCGTACCTCATAGTATCATAAAAGGTTCGCCATTCCCTACCCCTCATGTTAACAAACATGAGTTTCCAGTGTTCGTTCATTGAACTCTCACCTTCACAGATTTCTATCACAAACCACCACTATTTACTAATTAAAACCATTTAGAACAAACCAATCCATTATTCCATCTATTATTAACCAAACCTATTAATAATGGTATTATCATACCGACTATAGCTTGCAAGTATTATTCATAGACAAACCTTAAGAGTTTAAGGGATTCCTGTGTACCCATTTACAAAGTTAACTTGGGGGAGTCCCATGTACCCTACAAGTGATCCATTATGTTTGCTTGGGGAGTACCATGTACCCCACAGGTTGTTCGATAACATGTTTACTTGGAGGATTCTGTTTTACCCCACAAGGAGTTCAATTAACCACAACCATGACCACCAACCATTCCAAACCATTTAGGGTACATTATCTAGTTTAAACCAAGCAATAGTTCCATTAAAATTCAACAATGTAGTGAGAACATTCTCATAGGCATTTTATCAAACATATTGGGGGTATAGTATTTCCAAAACCAAAGCCAATTACTAAATAACCATTCCGAAGCAACCAATTAGTCAAAACCACCATTAAAACATATAAAAGCATAATTAAAATATGGGAAAACCATAACAAACATTTATAACAAAAACCCCCAAATTATATTTGAAAATCCAAAACTATACAAAAATTAAACCATGTAAACATTGTATAAAACCATGACTTTAGTTGGAATTAACAATGAGGGAAGAGAACATGAATTAAACCAAGAAGATGATAGAGACAAATAACCAATACAAGCCCCAAATTAATCTTTAATACAAAACCCTAGCCTTCCTTTACCCAAAAGCCTTAGAGAGAAATGTAGAGTGTTTAGGAGATGTTTCTAAGTGTTAATGAATAGAATAATAGGGAAAATAATCTCCCAATAGGAATATAAGTTGTGGAGCCTTATTAGTTTAAGTGGGGAATTATCCATATTGCCCTCACTTAAGCTCCTAAAAATCCCATCAGGTGGGTACGACTATCTATACTAGTGTGCCTTTCAATATGAGTGGTACCCACTACTTGTACCTAAGTCCATTGATAGCACCCAAGCACACACACAAGTGTACGAGGTCTACCAAGTAATATAGTGGCCTTAAAGAAAGCCGAATATCGACCCCTTAGAGACTTGTTCTAATAACTATTCAATTCCAGTTCTCTATTATGATCAAACTAGTGCAAGCATAACCAAAATAATTTTGAATATTAGTAAAGTAAAGTAAAGTAAATAGTGCATAAAATAAAAGACTTGAGACAATCAATGGATGGAAACCTAGGGATAAAGAACTATAAAAAATCATACTACGCTATTGAACTTCATTTGTTAAATTACTTATTTAGCTTGTTGATTCGTAGGGTTTATCTCATGATCATGGTCTCCCGATCTCTAATCGTCTACCCAACTTGGACATTTTAACTACATTATTGAGCGGGGATAAAATAATCCAATTCAATGCCTTAAGATATCATTCTACATGTGAAACAAGTACGGCTTCTATGTATATAACTATCCTAGACTCTAATTCAAATTCATTATTTCATAAAAGAATAAGAACCTTACTTTGCTAATCCCCACGTTCTATCTTCCTATTCCCCTTTTGGAGATCACAAGATTGACAATATATGTATTTTAAGGATAGACACATCTTAAAATAGTTGAAACAAGGATAAAAAAACGAAAGATGTTAATCAATTCAAACAAAGTTAGTCCAAAATGAGAGCAATCATGTTTTTGGCTTTAACCCTGGAAAGGGAGCGTTTAGCGACTAATCGACATAATTGTAAGCCATTTTACTGAATACATGATTAAATATATTAAGAAGCTAAAGTATAGAATAATAAAACCTAAGTTTTGTGTTAATCAGCCTCCACAAGATCCCAAAGACGTTCAAAAGTGAATACAATGTGATTAAGGTCGTGTAATTATAGTAGGAGGGGAATGGGTCGTGAAGGAATAAAGGGGGCATCTCCTCCCTTGGACCACCCTACTTCTTGGAGAAATACAGGCTCTAGTCCACTACTCAAGAGACGGATTCTCCTTATTTAGTTCGTGGGAGTAGATGGGGTGCCCTGGGCTAATATCCCGCCCTCACTGGGATTGGCATTTCACATCTACTCTTGTCACAAGCCTTTCTCCTTCCTTATCATGCCTAATGGTGTTGTTTCCACTTGATTTCAACTTGTGTATCATACAGATATCATCCAAATAAGGAAACCAAGACTACTATCACATTAAACACCATGGATTAGTTCTCAAAACAATACAACATTCATAACGATGAACTAGAAACTAGAGCTACAGCTAGGCTTGCCCGCTTTGATCTTTGTTTAATGTTTACACTCTTGACTTGATCCATTTGCACTTTGAACTTTATAAAAAAGTTGTACCATATATAATTACACAATATAAACTATTAGTAACTCACTACACACATTAGAATTTATTGCGATAGAGTAGAAAAACACCTAGCTCAAGCTAGTAAAAATAGTTTTCTCGTCTTGACTCTAAATGATAGATTTGAACCCAAACTTGTTTGAAAACACCTTTAAACATTGTAATCACATACTTAACTATTCAAATGCTTATTTATACAACAATTAACACCTAAGGCACACGAATTTCCCTCAAAACAAGGCAAAATAAGATAAGATGACAATGCTAAAGTGCATAAATACACCCAAAATCACCACCCCAATCTTAAAGCCTTATTCGTCCTCGAACAACTCTTTACTCTAAGCATCATAAACTGAGGAGACTCTACACTTATACTACAAGAAAGACACTCAAGATAGTACTACAATGACTATACAGAATTTTAGTTCCTATACTAAGCATGATACATACATAATTGAAAGTTCAAGAACACTACTTCAAAATACCCTAGCCTCGAGTATTGACTCACCTAGTTGGAACTCATGCGTATCGTTCAATTAAAGACATCATACAATTCACCCAACTATCATTAAACATGTTCTCTCACAACGAGAGAGTTATCCATAAACACTAACATAAATGAATTTATAATATAATGGGTACAAGAATAAAATTTGCGCTCACTCTCACAAGGAATTCACAAGTTACACATAATTAACCATAGGCTTGCACTTAGTGTAGTACTCAACTAATACCAAAATGTTGAAGATTAAAATCAAATAGGTCTTTAATGGTTGTAATGTAGGCTAAGGGATGGGTAGAAACTATTTTAGCCAAGAATAGTGACTATCTTCCCGAAGTGCTTTAATACACATGTCATCCAACTCACTTTTAATAGCCACTTTACACCCCTTTTGTCTACCCTATTCTTTTGTTTTACCCCATCTCATTAAGTTTATTCACATACACTATCATGGGAGTGTTTTATATACATAAATTATTAAATTTAAACAAATTTCTTCTTCTTTTCACTACTCAACTCCCAACCACAACACATTAATTTTTTTCGAACACCAATAGCTATTACTTAGGGGCTTCAATTTCATCTGTTCTTCTTGAATTTCCAACTCCTTAACTTAATTAGATTTCAACTAAAGAACTTAGGATCTTTGGATCAAATTAAGGTCAATCAAAAAAGGGATTATGCTACAAATAAGGATTCCAAAGAATAAGCTGAAGGCTCAAAGAGGTTTAACTATGATAATGCATAAGGAGAGGTACAAAAACATGTCTATCAAAGAAATGCCTATATCATTTCCTAAACCCACACCCTTTATTGCTTTGCACACACACCAAGAAAGTTTTAGACATCGCATGCAACATGGAATATACAAAAACCTCAAACACACATAGCACATGCCCAACTCAAGTGGAATCCTTATAAACTCTTAACGAAATAATAGTATGAATTCAACATTAAGCCAACAAGTACAAGAGTTATAAACATGAGCCTAAGAGTCTCATATGTAGTAATTCACACAATCAACATTCTCTTTACCTTCATAACACTTGCATCATGCAATAAAATATAGCACCAACAAGAACATGTCACTTATTTTCTATTACAAAAATTTTAAAATTTACTCTAAAAATGGGAATTTCCTCACCCCACACTTACTATCTACTTTGTCCCCAAAGTATACTATAAAAGTAGTGATAAAAATACTCCCTAAGGACCCTAAGACTATATAGTAGAATTTTTACACATCAAGATGGTTTGGGGACCCCATACTTAGTCTTTTCCATGCCCATTAGCTCAATTTTTCAAAACTCAAACTTCCCATCAACCTGTGACTCAACAAAAACAAAAACTAATAAAGTAAAAACTAAAATACTAAAAATAAAACCTACCTTAACTTGGGTTGCCTCCCAAGCAGTGCTTGATTTAGTGTCGCGGCACGACGCAATCTCTGACTCAACCATATTTCTTCATCCTCTTTCTCACACTAAGACACCATTTTCTTATTCGTTTCTAACCTTCTGAGTGTGAACTCTCAAGGTCAATAGATTTCTCAACTTTAGAATTTTCAGGCTCATCAATATCCATCATGTCGAGCTTAGGTATTGAAGGCTTAGGTTGCTCAATGAGGAAGGCCAATGAAGTATTTTTTGGAACAAACTACACCAACCCACACTTATCCCCTTCAATCACAGTATTCATATACAAATCTTTATAATAGGATATAGTGTTCAGTAGTTTGTACACTTTGAAAAATGCCGTTTCATCATCTAACCTCATTGTGAGCGTGCCTTCTCTAACATCTATTAAAGCTCCTCCCGTCACTAAAAATAGATGTCCTATGATGACTGGTGCTCTTTTATCTTCCTTAAAATCTAACACAATAAAGTTGGCAGGAATAATAAACTTACTAACCTTGATAAGAACATCCTCTATGAATCCTCCAGGACTGGCTATGATCCTGTTTGCCTGTTACAGTAACACAAAGCTTTGTCTCGGCTTTCCCAAGACCAAGGTATTGAACAAAGAGGGGGTATCAAATTGATTCTTGCCTCTAAGTCACTAAGTGCATGGACGACCTCACTATTCCTAATTTTAATAGGGAGAGTGAACTTCTCGGGGTCTTTAAGATCTTTTGGATATCTTCTGATCCACCACAGAGCTATACTCCTGAGTGAGTGCTATTGCGTCCATATACTATAGATTAATTTCATTAGATATCACATACTTTAAGTACTTAGCATACTTGGTCATTCCCTGCAAAATATCTAAAAGAGCTAAGTTAATGTGCTGCTCTCTGAACGTGTCAAAGAAGTTTTTAAAGCATGCATCTTTCTTTGCTTTCATAAGCCTCTGTGGGAAAGGTGGTGGAGGTCTCTTCTTTACCTATTCAACTACTTTTTTTGTCATGTACTCATACTTCCTCAAATTTTTAACAACTTGGTCAGATACCAGTGGGGGAATCAACTCTACATCAACCTCTTTAGTTTTCTTTGGAGGTTCTTCATTAAGCTCTTTACCACCCATCAAAGTTATTGCTATTACTTATTTATGATTCTTAGTATCACTTGGAAAACAACCTTAGAGAATGGTATTTTGTGCCTTCGAAAACTGACCGATTTGCAACTCCAAGCTCTTAGTAGCTTTTTGCTAGCTCTTTATATATGCTGACAATTGAGTTTGAGTAGCCATAATTTTCTTCAACATATCTTCCATGTTGCTATTCTGGGTTGTCGCCTTATTATTTTAAACCTGTTGCTGCTGATTATTCCATAACATATTTAGTGTCTAAGTCTGCCACTTTTGATTGTAGGCCTTCCCATAATTCAACCTTTGAACATTGCCCACAAACATCACAGACTCATGATTTTCAATACACATAGCCACTGAATGCCCACAGTTACCATAGACCTTGCGCCAACTTGGAATCTATTGGATTGCATTCACTATGGCAGCAAGCTATGCATCCCCCAACTTTATGTTACTGATCTGATTTTGTAGTATAGGAATCTGGATGGAGATAGCAGTAAATTAATCCACCTCAAATACACTTGCAATCCTCCTTGTAATATTTCTTAAGTCTGAATTCCACTTAAGATTTTCCTGTGCAATCGAGTTCAACAAAATATAGAGCTCATCATATGTCAACTCCAAAGATTGACCACTTATAGGTGAATCTAGCCAATTTTTTGTGTTAGGGTCAAGTGCTTTAATAAAAGTGTGATCTAATACATCATTGGACTACTAATGATGGGGATAGTACCAAGAAAGTGCTTTGAACTTCTCTCAAGCATGATACAAATTCTCATATGGCTTCTACTTGAAGAATACAATCTCACTGCAAAGTCTTACAGTCTTACTAAATTGAAAGAATCGAATGAGGAATTTTCGGGCTAAGTCATCCCAGGTTGTGATTAATTTACTAGCTCAGTGTTCAACCAATTTTTCACTTCTCCTAATTGTGAAAAGGGGAATAGTGTCAGCCTTGCATGATCAGTTGAGACACCATAAAAATGAATGTGTGACTGATTTCCAGAAAGTTTCGCAGATGGAATAGTGGATCTTCATGTAAAAGCCCCATAAACTATCCACTGCTGATCAAAAGCTACACCATTTTCTGTTTCAACTAAAAATAACCTCCATCAGTTGATTTCTATAAAGGGGAGGTCAAATTTGTCAGAAGTGGGATTACCACTTCTGTAACTGTCCTACAGGCTTGTTGTTCTTCAGCCATTAGAGAAGGATTGTCTTGTTCCTCTTGAAATTGTGGGATATAGGGGAGAAAGATTGCTTCTCTCCTTCATTGATGGAAACATTTCTCAAATTAGGGGCTTAGTTTAACCAACTTCTTATCTCTTACTAGCTTACTACTCCATAAACTTTTTTCCTGCAAAATCAATCCCATGACCAAGAGTAAAGCACCAAAGAAATCTAAAAAGTAAAACTAAAATAAAAATAGTTGCTAATTTACAAGTCCCCAGCAACGGCGCCAAAAAACTTGACAGCTCCCAAGTACCCACATAAGTATACGTGGTATACAGAGTAATATAGTAGCCTTAAATAAAGTCGAACAACGATCCCAACAACTAATCAATTCCAGTTCACTATTAAATCAATCTAGTGCAAGCATAAACAAAAGAGTTTTGAATATTTGTAAACTAAAATAAAGTTAACAATGCATAAAATAAAAGATTTGAGATAATTAATAGATGCAAACCAAGGGTTAAGGCACTATGAAAAATTAAACTATGCTATTGAAATTCATTCATTAAATCTCTTATCTTGGTTGTTGATTCATATGATTTATCGCATGATCACTGTCCCGACTTATAATAGTCTACCTAACTTGGACATTACAACTACATCGTTGATCAAAGATGTTATAATCCAATTAGATCCATGAAGATATCATCCCACATGTGAAATAAGAAAGGCTTCTAGGTATATACCTATCCTAGACACTAATTCAAATACCTTATTTTATAAAAGAATAAGAACCTTACTTTGCTTATCCCCACATTCTATCTTTCTATTCCCCCTTCCAAGATAACAAGGTTGACAGTATATGTATTCTAAGGTTAGATACTCCTTAAAATAGTTTTCACAAGGATAAAAAAATAACCAAAGATGATAAGAAATTCAAACAAACTTAATCCAATATGAGAGTAATCATGTTCTTATCTTTAACCCCAGAAAGGGGGCGTTTAGCCACTAATCAACATAATCATAATCCAATTCAATAAATACTTGATTAATCCATTAAAAATTAAAAGTAAAGAATAATAAAACCTAATTTTCATATTAAGCAGATGCCACAAGCGCTAAAATATGTTCAAAAGTGAATAAAATATGATTAAGGTCGTGTTCTATAATAGGAGGGAAATTGGCCGTGAAGTAATAGAGGGGGCGTCGCCTAATTGGACCCCCGAAATGATTGTGGCGCTGTGGGATCTAGTATACCACTATAGAGAGGGATCTACCTGATTCATCCCATGTAATTAGAGTGGGCACGGGGATAATCACCTTCCCTTACTGAAATTGGCATTTCCCATCTACTCTTGTCTCAAGCCTTTTTATTTCTGTATCAAGTCTCGTGGTGTTGTTTCCACTTGATTTTCCACTTCTGTATCATTGAAATATAATTAAAATCAGGTTACCATGAATCCTATAAAATTAAACACCATGTATTTGAGCTCAAAACCATACAATATTTATAACGATGAACCAAAAACTCGAGCTAAGACTTGGCATGCCTTCTTTGATCTTTGTTTAGTGTTTTGACTCTTGATTTGATTCATTTCACTTTGAACATTAAAAAAAGTTGTTCTATACGTAATTACATAATATAAACCATTAGGAACTCATTACAGAAATTAAAATCTAGCACGGTAGACTAGAACAACACCGAGCTTAAGCTAGTAAAATTAGTTTCCTTATCTAGACTCTAAATGATTGATTTGAACCCAAACTTGTTTGAAAACAACTTTAAACATTGTAGTCACATACTTAACCACTCAAATTATTATTTGTACCATTATTAACACCTAAATCACATGAATTACCCTCAAAATAAGGCTAAATAAGCTAAGATGACAACACTAAAGTGCATAATACATCCAATATCAGCCATCTCCCTTAGACCCAACACTATATAAGGTATGAATCACCCCAAACTATGTTTTATCAAAGTACAATAAGTACCCATGATCCATACCCCTAGTAGTATAGAATCCTAAGAGTATTGAACACTGTTCAATATATGAGTCCATGGTACGACTCATACCCTGGCTTATGATTCTTGGTAAGCCACTTATAATAGAATCCTACTTGTGTAACATGATTAATATTAAATAATTTGAGGGTATTTTGAGGGTATTTTGAGGTTTGATGGCTACATTTTGTGTTTTGAGGGTTGTTGTTTTATCATTCAATATTGAGTAAGGCTTACAACTACTGATAATCTTTACACCCTGGGTTAACTCAGATGTATAGGGCTTTTAGACAAAACTACTGGTGGAGTAGTATGATGAGAGTTATTGCCTATGTTGTCAGTAGGTGAAGGTCGAGTATCAGAGACTTGGTGACATGATTTCGAGGTTACCTATTACTAATTTGAAGTGGGAATGGATTACCATGGACTTTGTCAGTAGTTTTCCTTGCACCTCCCGTGGTTTAATGATATTTGGGGCATTGTAGATCGGTTGAACAAATTGACATATTTCCTTCCTGTTCAGATGTCCTTAAGTGCTGAGAGGTTGACCTGTATCATGTTTATAAGATATTTTAGCTACATGGAGTATCTATATCTATTATTTAATATCGTGGCTTAGCATTCACTTCAAGATTGATAAGAGCTTTTCAAGAGGAGTTGGATACACAGGTGGATCTTAGCATCGGTTTTCAACCTCAGACCAATGAGAAGTCAGAGCGGATTATTTAGGTTCTTAAGAATATACTACGAGCATGAGTTATGGCCTTTGGAGATAAATGGGAGAAGCGCTTAGCTTATGCAAAGTTTGAATATAATAATAGATACCATTTAAGTATTGAGATGATACCATTTAAGGTGATATATGGTAGGCGTTGTCGATCTCTAGTTGGTTGGTTCAATACCTCAGAGGTTAGGCTCCGTGGTACGACTTGCTTTGGGAAGAATTGGATAGAGTCAAGGTGATTCATGAAAGACCAAGGGCAGAAGAATTATTCAGATCGTAAACTTCATGCCTTAAGGTTTGGAGTTGGAGACTAGGTATTCCTTTATATATCGCCCATCAAGGGCATGATGAGGTTCGAGAGGAAAAAAAAGCTCAGTTAAAGATATATTGGATCTCTTAAGATCCATTATTCAGTTAGCAATGTGGCATATATGTTAGGCTTGTCTCCATATTTAGCAGGTGTTCATCTAGTTTTTCATGTTTCTATGCTACGATATTATATTCCCGATAAGTCCTACGTGCTTTGGTTTGACTTAGTTTAGCTGGATAAGAGATTAACCATCGTGGAAGAGCTGGTGTTAATATTTTACAAGGATGTTATGTAGTTGCGCTCTAGGGATATTCAACTAGTTACGGTTCAATGAAAGCACTGTACAGTTTAAGAATATACTAGTGAGATCGAAAGTGATATGCGGAATTAGTTAGTGTTCAGGGATATATTATGCGAAATAAAACGACAACTCCCTGCATCATGCATTAAGCGATGCAACCACATCATTGATGTGTAGCACAATTTAAAAGAAAAAAGACCTAATAGAGCATTCAAAAAATTAAATCATATGTGAAAAGACTATAAAACTATATAATCAACAATAAAAATGATATATAAGCCAAAGTATAAATAAAACACAAAAAGTAAAACAAAGACAAAGAAAGATAAAAGAATAGGAAAAATAGTTGCAGAAAAAACAAAAATAAAGTAGTAGAAAACTAAAAATAAAATAGAAGAAAAGAACGAGAAAAAGGGAGGAAAAAATAGAGGTGCAGTAAGAGTAAGAATAAAGCAATATTAAAGAAGGAGGAAGGGCATAAGTTTAAAAAGAAGAAGAAGAAGAAGAAGTAGAAGAAGAAAAAAATAATGAAATAGAGAAGGATAAGAAGAAAGTAGGAAGAAAAGTTACCTTAAAGAAGAGAGTCATAGAAACAATGGATATTGGACTTTGGAGAAGAAGAGAACAAGAATGACAAAGTAAGTCGCACCATAAAAAAAACTAAAGAATAAAAGTCACAATTGCTAAACCTAAAAATTTATGACTTTTCCTTTTCTTTCTTCAAATTAACCAAATTCTCTTTTAAATAATTAAAAATGGATCAACAATTTAAATAAGCACGATGCGAGAGTATCCACAAATATTACGCATCTGCCTGCATCACACATCAGCGGGTCATACACCCATTTTTTGTAGATTGCCTGGCATAAAAATCCCAACGCGAAAACACCTTGAATCGTATTGCATTGGCTCATTATGCACTAATTCAGATGCATCCAAGAACAATTGACCTAGTATTCTCACCTGTTCGAACCTTTAGATAAATATTAACCTTTTACTTTAACGAACGAAAGTTCTTTTAGTAGTAAATATTTTAATGACCCTCTAGGTTGTTTTCTGAATTTCCATGCATTTTGTCTATAAGATTTTCTATAGCTGCCCAAAGTCATTTGTGACATGCTGGAGCTAGCAGTTTAATCATCGGGCAGTTCATTTGATTTTAACAGTCGATTCCCTATTTAGAAACCTTCATTATAATGGATTAGCTATCAGGCGTATTCTTTAGTTTAACAACCTCATATGCCAATTATAATAGTTTCATCATCTCTTGAACTTCGATTTAAGTCTAGTATGAACTTTAGTTTGGGTCCCAAGGATTCCAAAAATATTTTGGGCATTTGTCTAGAATCTGATAAAAATGGTCCATAGGTGTGCGGCCCACTTTTTATCGAAATAACCCAAGATGGAAATTTGATGGCCCTATTGAGTCTAGAATGTCAAATTTCATTGGCTAGCATAGTTCCATTTGCATTGATATTTCCATATGAATCTCTATGGGTTGGTGGAAACTTGGAATTTTCCAAGTTTCACCTGGTGCAACTCAACTGGTGGATCCGCTAAAGTAGGCCCTTGGTATCTTTTTGGTGAGCAAGGATTGACCACCTGAGTTGCTTAACTGGAACAAAATTTGGTAAATCAGAGGCCACTTAAGAAACATCTTATCTGCTTTAGCGAAATGGCTAGACTAACCAGGTACCTCTTTAGCAGTACTAAGTCTCTTTTGTAGTGACCGCTTAAGCAGTCAAGTAGCTACTTAAGCGGCACCTGGAAGGATAATAAATTACTCGCATATCCATTTTCTACCATTTTATCACAAGTATCAAGATTTAAAAACCTTAAAGAGTGTGAGGAATCTGGAGACCAATCATTGGGAGTTTGTGAGCTTGAAATAACTATTTCCTTATCAAAATACTTGTAAGTTTCTGCATAATTCTAGGTTTAATTCCCCAAAATTAGTCATAAATACCTAGTTCTTAGTGAGTTCATTTTGGCATCATTTCAACTCAGAATTTACCCATTCTTGAGGGTAAATAATCCTTGATCATAGAGGGACGTGATGACGATTTCAGAAGTATGATTCCGCAAGCAAGCCCCATATGGAATTTTCACTTGATTTTGTACCCGTAGCATAAAAATGCAATATGAGAATTATGATTCTTGTATTAAAGCATAGTTTACTATTTTTATTGTGTGGCATCGAGTAAAAGCTTTTTAAAAGGGCAAATTATCAATTTAGCAAACTTATTTGGGCTTTTTTGGGGGTCCAGGTAGGCTAGGACTACCTCTCTTGCATTGGGATTAATTATTGTGTTGATATGATATTGTTCTAGTTTTGGGTTAGGGAATTAGGACTGGAGGTACATTTGGTGTGAGTTGGATCACTTAGTCGATTAAGGGACCTAGTTAGGTGCATTTGACTTAACTACTTATTTCTTAGGTAGACTTTCTATGTTACATCAAATTGAGGATTATTTAGAACCTAGAAGTGAAACTTTATACCATAGTCTATTTCGGGGTAGAAGTTGCCTTAGAATGGATTTTCGAGGTTAGAAGTGGGCCCCTCTGCCAACCTCAGACTAAGACTTCTATTAGCTTCTTGTAGAGTTAATCGACCTTTATCCACTATTTTAATTAGATATTTTAGTTGGAAGAGGTTTTATACATATGATGGTTTGTTCTAGATTGGTTCTTAGGATTTGATAAGACCGATTCATGTCCGACAATGTATGATATTATGACCAATTCGGTTTTAACATTATTGATGATATTGCATCTAGTTCAAGTCCAGTATTCATGATATTAGTTCTAGTTCAAATCTGACATATAAGATACTATTTCTGGTTTTAGTCTAATATTGAGAGGTTATCTATGATGGTTATGAAACCTGTTTGAGCCCAGTATTTATGGTATGGAAGTATCCATGGTTATAGTTTTGAGATATGGATTAAGTATTATTATTACTTCTTCTTGATTGCATCTACTGAGCTTATGGGGGCCCTACGTTGGGTTAGTTAGTTTCTTGATTATGTTGTCTGGGCTTATGGGTGCCATTTATATTAGAGATAGCTATATTCTCCTTACTATTATTATTCGTGTTGTTTACTATCCACATTTAGTATTATTCTCGGTTTAAAATTTTTCCTTGACTTAGCTTACTTATTTCACATTTTATTTTATTTATATTCCAAGTTTTCCATTTTTTGTTGACTTAACTTACTCATCTCACATTTTATTATATTTATATTATGATTTTGCTTAGTCAGGCAAAGATTCATACTGAGTACCCTTGGCATTGTTACTCATACTACACTTTTGTACTTTTTGTTGTAGATTTGAGTGGTAACTGTTGTCATTCAAGCTGTGATTGTGATGGTAAGAGTTTAGAGAGTCAGAGTTGACCTTTTTTCATCATTTGGTTTTGGATATTCATTCTATTTATGAGTCTTTGTAAACTGGCTTTGATAGTACTTATATTATTTTAGATTAAAGGCTCTTGTACTAACATTACTAGGTCGTGGGATGATATTATTATTCTTTTATTTCTCTTCATTATGTTGTTGTTCTTATGGATTATGTCTTGTAATTCATTTTACTTGAATAATTCTAGCATTTATTCCCCTATCCAACATTATCCCATTACATAAAGTTATGGGCTATGTTTTGGATTACCAATCAGAGAGGTTATGTAGGTTCCATCATTACTCATGAAATTGGGTCATGACAGCTTCCCTAAAAGTGGATGTCTATGTCATATCAATAGGCTGACCTCTACTCATATCCAATAACTATATTAGGCTATGTCGATGGGCAAACGTGGCTATAAATTTTAGTGGATTTTGGGGTGGTCTCTAGCCGGCAATGTAGTCATAGATCCTCTGGTGCAATCTCTGACTCTAGATCATAACCTGGCATTGGTATAGGCTCTTTCACCTAGGAATAAGTTGATGTTGTCTCTCAAGCTCGACCTCAACCTCGAGGTTGAATTTACATCTTCCCTTAAGTAGAGCCTTATATGCCAGCTCAAGGACCTTGCTCTTGGCCATCATCCTAGCCATATGTAAAAGAATAAAACAAATGATAATATTGAAACCAATATATATATAAATCTATGATAAATAAGTAAATGGTGAGATATCCTAAGAAAGCCGTACAACCTCCTAAAGATAGAATGTATATGTCATCGTACCGATAGTGGGACTCTACTACACACTTGATGTTGTACCAATAATACTCGTGAACCTAGGATTTGATACAATGCTATGATGATCCAAATCTCAAGTCATGATGACACCAATGGTAAGTAGCAAGTAGGTAAGCCAAAAATATAGCTCAGAATGGTGAGTAACAAGCTAACATGCAAAAGAGAGAGAAATAGGGTAAAAGTAGTAAATAAGGTGAGTAATAACCAAAAAGAATATATATATAATTATATCATGAGGGGAAAGAGCAAAATAGAAAAAATAAGTCCCTAATGAATTGGTATAGCCAATACAAGATCCACTAAACATAAAGAGTACCGGATTGGTGCGATATATAAAGAATATTCTTTGAATGATACAAACATAAGAATAATCTCAAAATATAAAGAGATGGATTAGCTCTGAATGTTGAAAGCTAACCCCATTATCTGATCAACAACTCTACTCGAGGGCTACGTCAATGGAAATTACTCATACTAGGATTTGAATTAGGGAAAAAGTGGAGAAGTGTAGTATAAGTACCAAAGCATGTGGTACTCATTAGAAATCATAGGTCGACTGTTCTCAAATAAGGTAAAATCATAATAAAGTGTGAATATATAAAGGTAAGAGAAGAGGGGTCAAAAAGAGAATAATAGGATATAACTAGACAACCATGAGAATATAAGTAACTATCTTGAAAAGGATGAATAAGAATTAACTACAACCTAACTGGACCCCTATAAGACCAAAAGGTGTACACAATGAAAAACAAACCCAACCAAGCCTCCATAGTAAGTAATGTGAAAGTAATCCAATATATGCAATGAACTTATCGTGTACTCCTCCTTCTTCCATACACATAAACCATTCCCAAACTCAAGAAAAATTCATAACTAAAAGACAACATCAATGAATGTCGGTCTTGAACTGGGACTATGTATATAATTAGTAGTAAAATCAAGTGCCTTAATGTTAACTGGGACTAAATACTCCATCTTTCTTTTTTGGAAAATGAAGTCCCTTTAATATAATTTAAAATGCCATTTAACAAGTTCAAATTAGTGTATTTAGGCTAGATAATAAAATTACAAGGATACCAAATCAACCTAACACAACATAATAAGCAAACCAACCCATTACCAATAACAAATCCACCTGGGTATTTTACAGTCATCTACAACAAGAAGGGACATTATCCTAAAGGAGATTATTTAAAAAGATAGATTACGCTATCTACAAGCCCTAAAAACCTAACCTAAGGAGAGCAACTACCCAACCCTAGAATAAGGCATCTAAGTACTAAATCAAGGATCCTAGGTATGCTATGTTATGTCCTAAAGAAGAAGCAACTACCAAGCCTAAGGATTTTGAGAAAAAATTCTAGTCTAACGCCCTTTAACCAGATATAAGAAAAATTCTAGTCCATGTCCCTTAACCAGATATAAGAATCATAAACACATAAAATATTATTAGAGCCATAATTCCATGCAAATAATTAGAAAATTAACACACAAAAAACATAAATGAGAAAATTAGAAAAGTAGGTAAGTCGTAGCCTACCTAGCCATTATTGAATGGCTCATAATCCACTTAATTAAGGATTTTCCTTTCCGATAAGCCTCCGGCTACAGTAATGTTATAAAAGTAGTAATTTAGTCAAAAAGATAAGAATAATGATATCAATATCAATGAAACATACTCAGGGTTAAAAATTACTCATGAAGTGATAACACTCACCTATATCATCTAAAGTGGTAGAGGACGGTCATTTTCCGTAACTCAACTTTTGGTGAGGTCGAATCCACAAGGAGCGAGATTTAGATTTTGAGTCGTATGGGTGTCAAAATTACTAGAAACACACCCGAATTGCACACAACATAAAACATATAATGTAAAGTGGGATGTAGGTTAGCTTGGAATAGGTTGTGATCAATATCAAGTCACGCAACACACTAAAATAATACTTTTGTTTTTGAATTCAACTTTTGAAGGGATTTTGTGATTATGTCTACCTAATGGCAAGTTGTGCATGGGATTGTGATAGTTTGTCATAAGTTCTAATTGTTGATAACATGTCAGGTTAGGTTAAGAGTCTTTGAAGCTAGTTTGTCAACAAGGCCTTAAGGGTCTCACTCCTTGACTCTTTTGAGTACCTTATGAGTTTTTCAATAAAAGCCATTCAAAACCTTAATTAGACATCCCTATTTCTAGGAATATGCCTATGACATAACCTACTCTCCATCTACCCTTATTCAAAGATGGAAAAAAAGTAAGCTACATTCACAATTGTCCACTATTGCTTTAGCTCCCTATATCCATTTTTGAAGGAATCTATGGATTCCCAAATGTTCACCCACATCTCTCTTTCAAGGATAATGAGAGATTTCAAGAGTTTAGGGTTTTCACTCAACAAACCCATCTTGGGTATATAGGGTTTTTGCCCATAAATCCTAACTTATTTAAACCAAGAAATAGTGTAATGCATAATCAACAACTAAGAATTACACAAATACATCATCACCCAAACATAATTATACCTTAGTTCAACATAATCCCAAGAATAGAGAATTTATCTACTCATGAAATGAATGAGAAGATATATACCTAACAATTCATTCGTGGCATCTATGACAATGGAGAGTAAAATAAATCTTCACTTTACACTTCAATTTCACCAATTTCCACTTGAAATTTAACTACACAAAATTTTTCCCAAATTTTAGGGTTAACCTCCTTTCTAATTTTTCAATCCTCATCTCTTGCATAATTTCCTAAGGGAAAAGAATGGTGCTTTATTTTGGAACTAGAATCAACTACGTCTTTTGACCGAATTTCCCTTTACCATTAAACCCACTAGGCTGTGATCTCTGACACTTGTCCATGATCGCGGCTACCACGACCACAACCAGAACTCGCGATCTCGGTGTATTGATCTATCTGGACTGGTTGCGATCACGACCCTTAGATCATGATTGCAGTAACTGAGTCTTGTTTCTGCTCCAAGTCTTCCAGTTTCAGTTCATATCTCCTTTTGATTCTTTCTATCTCTAATCAACATCTTTACGTCTCATGGCCTATTTGCCAGTAAAATATGGAAATTAGTGACCTTAATCACAAATCTATGTCATTTATATATTCCAATCATGGTTTTGTGCACAAATTCTGAGTGCAAATGAGTGGTAAATATATCACTCATCAACACCCCCAACTTAAAGGTTTGCTAGTCCTTAAGCATCACTACCTCTAACTAAGATACAATGCACATTTATGCCTAAACTAGATGACCCAATGATTAGAATGACTTCAACTTGAGTACTACCACAATTAACTCTTCAAATATGGGCAAAATTATTTTCATGACACCTCTCAACATAAAATGCAATATTCAAGGATGCAAAAGACTATATAAGGCAACCATGCATCAATCACTATTATTCTAGAAGTGACTCACCTTTTGACCTCAACTACAATATACTACTTTTGCCTCATTTTTGGAGAGATTAAAAAATCACCCACCTCAACTTGTTCACATGCCTCATAACAAGAAAGAAAATTCTACGTAGCAAGTTATCAAATATACACCAAGGAATTTAAGTGCAAAACTCTCTCTCTCTCAAGAACTCTGAATGCTAACAAGTACCATGCTATAGTCTTGCCCCTATTTTCAATCGCTACTACAATAAAAATACTTGGTTGGAAATCACGAAGGGCTTTTTGAGCTTGTAAAGTAGGTTCGGGGTAGGGTAGGATATCTTTTACGAACAACACAGCTATACCCTCCTTGAAATCTACATCACACTTTTCCATCAAACTTTTGATCATGGACTACTTCTTATGCTTTTATTCTTTATACATGTGCCTACTTTAATTTCTTTGGTTCACCCATTTTCTTTTCATTTACTTTTATTCACTCTATGTGATTCTCTTTCCTTTGTTGGGTCCTTTTCTTTTTTCTCTATTTTTTTATTTGTCATCAATGCTAAAGCCCATAGGTACCCACTTACAACTTCGTGGCCCAAAGTTACCTCTAACAATCATCGCCAACCCCAACTTAGGCTTTTACCCTCAAGTTGCTATTTAAGTTCATGGAGGGTAGGGTTTAAAAGAGGAATAAAAATTTAATGGCTCACGACTTGCAATGTGTTTGGCAAAGAAAAGAATCCAAAGGCTTAAAGTAGGTGACTAGGGATAACATCTATTCAAGGGTAGGCTTTTTAGGCTAATGTGGACTTCCAATGTCACAAAGATGGCCTAATATTATCTCACCAACCAAGTACAATAAAAATATACTTTGAAAGACTAATGGGACAAGTTCTAGATGGTACAAGTACATTTGAGATTTGGACAAACGAGCTCACCATACATAGTATGCAAATTCACCAAGGGGGATCAATTGACCCTCGCGTTAGAGATAAAATGGAGTATCTATAAATTTTTATAAGCCAAAATTTTTAGAGTAACAAAAAAAGAAAAAGGATTTTTACAAGTTCGCTCACGTCCTTCCTTGTGATTTTTAAAAATATTTGGATGCAGGGGAGTTGAAATACCCTGCAAGATCCTAAGCTCAGTTTAGTTTTAGTTGCATTCTTAAGGGTTCCAAGGCTTGAAATTTTCACTAAGTTTTAAGGATATAGTCATTTTCAAGACTCGTAAACTTCATAGATTTTATTTTGGACTTGCCGACCCCAAGACGTTGGTTTTCAAGTTGATTTATGTTTAGGGAGGTTAATAGGATGTCCTAGGAGAGTTTTAGGATATTTAGACAAGGTTTGGGACATGTTTGGATGGCTGAATTATAGAACCAACATGATAAGCCCATGGTGCATTGTTCTCTACCATGGTGGAGTAGTTCGTGACCTGTTGCATTCTCTCCCAGAGTAAGTGATGCAGCATGTTTCTTTCTTCCACAAAGAGAAAGGCACAACACATTGTTCTTTCCCACACAACTTCTGGATTTAAGTTCCCAAGGGGCATTTGAGTCATTTCCCCTAAACCTAATTCATCCTTAACATGATTTAGGACTTCAAAAAGTAAATTATTTATCCCTTTCTCTCAAAATCTCTCTCAAGAAACCCTCTTCCTTTCCCAAGAATAAATTCTAAGCCCTTCTCTTAAGAAATTAAGAGTTTAAGCTTCCAAGTTTAATAAACCCTCAAGAAATCTTCAAGAAACTATCTATTGAGGTATGCGGGTATTCATCAATGGGTTCCTTTCATCTATTGAACCTAGAAACCTTCTTTTTGATTGAAATATTGGTTCTTGTTTTATTATGGAGTTTGTATGTTCAAGATAGGTTAAATTCACGTCTTTCCTTAGTAATTAAACTCAGTTTTATGTCCACAAATGATCCCATGAAAGGTAAGGCTAATTCATGTTTTAAACTATAATTTCCCATGCCAAGTTTAAGTTAATTTCATGTTGCAATATCAAAGTATGAATTTTTCCAAGTAATCATGTTGTTTTCTCATGTTTAACGCATTCCTATGTTCAGGTTCATGATTCCCAGTTGTTTGGTGAAATGTTCTTGTTTTAGGTCTTTAAACTATGATTGCATACTATAGTTTTAAGTTTTGATATCATATTTTTATGATCATTCAGTGCTGGTGGGTTATTAACACTCGATACCTACATGTTTTACATGATTTCAAACTTTCAAGTAATAATTCAGCTATGCCATGAATCTTATCATTGTACTTATACAATTATGATTATGATGAGCTCTATAACAAATAATGTTCAGTTAAACTTAGTTCAGTTACGTACCAGTGTTAATTTAGTTGGAAGTAGGATTTAACACTGAGTGAACCCAAGGATTGGGGCTCACCTGCCAGTAGAGGGTGTGACCTTTAGTAGGAGTCCCTGATTTCTATAACTACATAGCCAAATTAGGTTTGAGATGTACTCCTTCCAGTTAAGGGTTGACACATATCTTATGAGAGCACCTGCCACTAGAGGGTGGATCCCTATAGATAATGCTCAACTTACAAGTTAATTTAGTGCAAGGCGGTTGTCATCAATATATTTACCCAACTTTGGAGTCGGGGTTGAATCCACGACAAACAATGTGAGTGGCAATTAAACTAATTTGAAACTAAATCTACAAGTTAAATTCAAACAAATGATACGAAAAGATAATATGGGATTTTTTAATGATTGAACAAAAGTTATTAACACTTCAATTTGCCTTAGAAGTCAAAGCTTAAACTGTAATATTTCAAATCAAAGATATAGAGAAACTAGAGATGTGATCACTATGATTAGTAATCCTCAATAGAATAATAGTTGTAGCATTGGATTCTCATGACTTACGGAAAACACCAAATTATCAGTTTTGAAAGTCCGTGTAAGTGTTTCTCAACCTACCTAGATCTTGAACTCCCTAATTCTCTCAAACTTAGGAAAACATTCTATTCATCTTGATTTTATTTCGAGTTGCTTAATCTTGTTGCAACATTAATCATTAGATGGGAACTTAACCTTCCCATATCCTTGTTGATAATTTACTATCTTTAGTTAGTTTCTCAGTTCGAACAAATCAACATAAGGCGGGATCTATATTTGCAAACAACAAAACATAATTAATACAAAAGAATTATAAAGATGTTCCCACTATAACTCAAACCCTAACCAACTATTAAGACAATACAAGAGTAATCATAGATCCCACAACCCTAGTTGTGGATTTTAGTTCTGCATGAAAGAGAAAGCGATAACAATAACTGATTTCATAATTCGAAGTGATTAAACTTAAAAAAGATGTAGTCAGAAATTGATTCTCTTCCCAAATTCAAGAAGAATATCCCTTAACTAAATCAAAGAATTGAAAATTGAAAATCCAAGTTTAGAGACCAAAGAGAAGTAAAGTAGTCTCTGGAATAAGTTCCAGAGGTTAAGCCTAAAAACTAGAGATAAAACGGATTCATGTCGTAAAGTTCAAGATGAATGTCCGCCTCCAATAAAACCTAAGAACTTTCCCTTAAATACCAATAGCTAAATTAGGAATCAAAGCACAAAATACAACTTTTTCTCCCACAACTGACGATGAAATGTGATGCCATATCAGGAGTCTGATGACTTATTAGACATTGTCATCAGCTCCTCTTCTAAGTTTAATTATTTCTTCCTTAGGCTGACGGAAGATCTTGATGGCTTATCAGGACTTTGACGACATATCAGACAATGTCGTCACTTCTTCACTTCAAATCTCATGTAATACCTTAGACTGACGACATTCTCGATGGCTTATCAGAATTGTGACTACTTATCATAGATGTCATCATATTTCTGCTCCAACTTCTCACACTGTCTATAGATGGCGATGACTATGATAACTTATCATAAATTCGACGACTTATCAGACAAGTCATCAACTACACTTTCATGGCCACTTGTTCCAAATTCACCTCTTTTGCTCTTATTGTCTTCAGTTTTCTTTCATCTTGACTTTCCTGCATTATCAAAGAGAAAGAAATCAAAAATGACAAAAGTTGATTATGACTTTACAATTATCTCTAGTTAAAAGCCTAAAATGTGTTAGAATTAGCTCACACATCAACACCCTGAACTTAAAACAATTGTTTGTCCTCAAGCAACTTAATCATAACTAAGAGGATACAAAGTACATTCAGTAGTCAATCATCTATTTTAGTTCCAAACACATTACACTCTCCAAGTTCAATCACTCAACACCCAACTATGTATATCAATGAAGATCAACAATGTGACACAAGGGAATCAAGATATGGCATCAAATTAGCAACAATAACCATGCCTATATACAAATTACACTTCCCAAACAAGTAGGCGACTAGCAATGCAACCAATGTACCATTACAATAAAGAACTCCCTCCTCACTCATATGTGAACTCAAGCATGTCAATGCGGGGATAGTCAAGAGACACTCAATCTCAGAAAGAAGTTTCAGTCAATGTATGCCAAATACCATAAGCTTGGCCTTATTTTCATTACCAAAGCTTTCAGACAGTTAAGTTAGGATCACTATTGGACTTTTCTTTAGCTTGTATGTAGGCTTGGGCTGGTATGATACACAAAGATATTTAAAGTAAATAATCCTCCTTGGCACTACGCTATTTTTGGGGTCTCACTTATAAACCTTTACCTAATTTCTCCCTTTTTGATTAAAGCACAATCAAGCTGGGTGCAGTTTTTATTCATTCATTTTCTTTTTTTTCACAACTTTTCTTTTCTTATTCTTTTTCTACCACACCTAGCCTTGTATATTTTTTATTACCCTTCTTCATACTCACTTTACATCATGCACCCCTATGATATCCATCCTCAACTTAGGATATTTGCCTAAGTCAAAGTGAACAATGTCCAAGGAGGACCAGAGCCAAAATAGGTTCATTGTGATAAAAATGGGAAGGTGATAGGTATAATAAAAAGAATAGGCATTCAGGCTCAAAATCAGGATCAAGGGATATTATTAACATATGGAAGGTCATTTATGCTAAAAGTGGACTAATATCAGCAACGATCTATGATCCTTTCCTAACTGCTATCCTTCAACTAAAGTAAGACTAACCAGATAAGCTCTGGATTTAACACAAAATGAAAAATAGGTAGTATCTCAAACACACATGGAACAAAGGTACATCACAAGCTACTACACATCTGGTTCATGCAATTGTTTGCAGTGATTATCATGTCCCTAGTACTAATGCCATAAAAAGATTCGCAGTAGTCACATATAGATGCACATAACATAGTTATCAGATAGACAAATGGAGAGGTAATTATCATTCCAAGAAAAATCAACAAAAATATGTCAACTATCCTAGATACTTATTTTTCCCTTAGTTAACTACAAAATTTTATAACAAATCACAATACGCCTAAATATGTCGGCTCTACTAGGAACAAGACTCAAGGAAAAGAGGTACGGCAATAAAAACCCTAAGAGGATGTCAAAACCCACAAGTAGCCCTAACATCAATTTGAAATCATGCAATGTCCCCAATGTGTAAAACCAAAACAAGAGAGTTAGAAACATACCTATGGCAGCATGGCTGCGAAGATCTGATGTCAATCACATAATACGAATATAAACAGCAAAATACCTTGGGTGTCCTCCCAAGAAGCGCCTAATTTTGTGTCGCGGCATGACTAGGTTATCTTTACTACTCAAAATTCATCAAGATACCTTAAAAGTACTTCATACTTTATCCCTCCACTTAGACGATTTGAATTGTCGGCCCATCTTTTAATCTTTATATCTTTTAGGTGCATTGGAAAAATATGAGAGCATGATAAGGAAAGTTCTATCACGCCACTTCAAAGACTTGAACCGCTTGCCCAATTTTGCATTGAGATATTTTGTGGGCTAATTTGGCAATGGTGAGAATCTTAAAAAGCCACTAAATGGACATTGACCATTATGCTTCTTGGCCTTTAATATTGGGGTTGTATTATACCCTTTTGGAAAGACAAACTCCAAAATATAGGAATTTTCCTCCTTATTTCTAAAATTCATCATTTGCTTGGTTGATTTGACTTTCATCACATCCACCAAGCATAATGTTGAAAAGTGATTCGTGTGAGGTCTTCTCCCTAATTTCGGAGTTGCATCCTTCTTGACCTCTTCACGCTGAATTGGGCTAGAGTCTTTTTAAGAGATTCGCTTGCTTTCTTCTTTAGCCTCTAGCACTATTTCCTCAATCTTGGCATTATCTCTCATGGTTGGCTAAGTTGGTTAGGAAATCATTGAGGGTTGCTCATCATCAATCTCAACATTAATATAGGGTTCTTGCTCCTTATCATCACACTCTTTCATTATTTTAAATGATTTCACAAACAAGATATCATCTAAACATAATATAGAAGAATGCTTTGAATAATTGACCTCTATATCCATCTCTTCATGAATTATTGGAATCATGTCTTGACGCATATGACATAAGATATCGTACGTTTCTTTCTAGAGATCCAACATTAGTTGAAACATAGCTTCAATTCCACTCTTTCTGGTGCTTTGTTCTTTTTTTTCTTGACCATAAAACCTATCAAACTCAAAAGAAGAACTAGAATTTGGGTTAGCATAATACAGAGAGGAGGCATTTATGAAATCACTCCAATATCCATCTTAACCACCACATAAAGAACAATCATACTCCTGGTAGAATGGAGATGGTGCACGCATCTCTCTCCGGGGAGCATATCTATAATCTTTTCAAAAGTGAGGTCCAACACAATATGGACATGGATCATCAAGATAAAATTTCCAACCACCAAGATCATGTTCATTCCACGATGCCATAGTAATAAGTAAACTAAAATAAAAATCCACCTAATAAAAGAAAACTAAAAACAAATATTTACAAGTTTGAATTCAAGCAAGTAGGCTAAAATTTCAAACAAACTCAATACGCCAAATTGTTCCCCAACAACAATGCCATTTTCGATAATGCTCAACTTACACATGAATTTAGTGCAAGGAGGTTGTCATAAATATATTTACCCAACTTTGGAGTTGGGGTCGAATCCATGATGAACAATGTGAGTGGCGGTTAAACTAATTTATAACTATAGCTACAAGTTAAATTCAAACAACTGATACAAAAAGATAAAATTGAGGTTTTCAATGATTGAACAAAAGTTATTAACACTTCAATTAACCTTATAACTTAAAGCTTAAACTGTAATATTTCAAATCAATGATATAGAGAAACTAAAGTTGTGATCACTATGATTAGTAATCCTTTATTGAATAATAGTTATAGCATTGGATTCTCATGACTTGTGGGAAACACCAAATTATCAACTTCTATAGTCCATCTAATTGTTTCTTAACCTACCTAGATGATGAACACCCTAATTCTCTCAAAATTTGAAAAACATTCTATTCATACTGATTTTATTTTGAGTTGATTAATCTTGTTACAGAATTAATCATTAGATGGGAACTTAACCTTCCCAAATCCTCCTTGATAATTCACTACCTTTAGTTTTTTTCTCAGTTTGAGCAAATGAAAATAAGACAATATCTATTATTTTCAACCAACAAAAAATAATTAATACAAAAGAATTATCAAGATGTTCCCACAATCACTCAAACCCTAACCAACTATTAAGACAATACAAGAGTAATCATATATCCCACAACCCTAGTTGTGGGTTTTAGTTTCTCATGAAAGAGAAAGCGATAATAATAACTGAATTAATAATTCAAAGTGATTAAACTTACAAAAGATATAGTCAGAAATTGATTCTCTTCCCAAATTCAAGAAAAATATCCCACAACTAAATCAAAGAATTGAAAATTAAAAATCCAAGTTTAGAGACCAAAGAGAAGTCAAGTAGTCTCTTGAGTAAGTTCCAGAGGTTAAGCCCTAAAACTAGAGAGAAAAGAATTCATGTCGTGAAGTTCAAAATGAATGTCCGCCTCCAATAAAACTTAAGAAATTTCCCTTAAATACCAAGAGCTAAATTAGGAATCAAATCACAGAATAAAACTTTTCTTGCACAACTGACGATGAAGTGTTATGCAATATCATGAGTCTAACAACTTATTAGACATTGTCGTTAGCTCCTCCTCCAAGTTTGATGATTTCTGCCTTAGGCTGATGGCAAATCCCAATGGCTTATCAGGAATTTAATGACATAATAAACAATGTCATCAATTCTTCACTTCAAATCTCATGTACTGCCTTAGGCTGACAGTATTCTCGATGGCTTATCAAAATTGTGGAAACTTATTAGAGATGTCGTCACACTTCTGCTCCAACTTCCTCACACAATCTACAACTGATGAAGACTCAGATAACTTATCACAAATATGATGAATTATTAGATAAGTCGTCAACTTCACTTTCATGGCCACTTGTTCCAAATTCACCTCTTTTGCTCTTATTATCTTTGGTTTTCTTGCATCTTGACTTTCCTGCATTATCAAAGAGAAAGCAAGTAAAAACGACAAAAATTGATTAAGACCTTACAATTATTTCTATTTAAAAGCCTCAAATGTGTTAGCATTAGCTCACACATCACCTAGTCCTTTGGGACACCAGTTTAGTGGATCCACACAAACAGTATTAGTATTCATGGCACGGTACTGACACCCTTCCTTCTAGGGTTATAGTTTGGACCCTAATTAGCTCAGACTAATCCATTTCGGTAATATGATTCATCCCATAGTTTCAGTCAATATTTTAGTGTATCTCCACTAAGGTTTTCTTGAACAAGTGTACAGATTATTAGTTATTAAGTTGTACAGATCTCAGTATTTTAGATTTTAGATTATCTCAGTAATATGTTTTCCCTTGGTATTGCATTCTCAGGTAATACATGTTCATGTATTCATGCTCAGTTATCTCATGCATTTCAGTCGGTCCTTATATCATAACATGTATATTCAAAGTATTTACTGCCTACTTTTCTTTGCACTGTGTTGTCTTATAAAATAGGTTTGGATGCTCAATTTCCCAACCATTCCTAGATATACTCAGTGTTATCTTACAGTAGTAGTGGTGAGTCCTAATCCATCAAGGACATGATATATTTCTCTCAATTATCTCAATACTTTCATATGTTCAGTTAGTCAGAGTTGGTTATGGGAGTTTTTCCCATCAACTCATGATGTTAAGAGGCTTTTAGACAATCTATTAGATAGTCAGTCAGTTCTTTTAGTATTAATATTTACAGATAATTTGGTTTCTAATTTTTATTAGATATCTTAGGCATGTCATTTTATGCATTTCAGTATTCAGATTTACAGTATCTTAGATGTTTATTTTTTCACACATGTGTTGTATTACTATTTTACTCAGTGATCACAACAGGTACTAGTTCATGGGTTTGCTTGTTTTCACTTGTGTCTGTAACCACCATTCTCTCGACTAAGCCGTATCCTCGGTCATGAGAAAACTTTGTATTCAAGCCTAAGGTTTTAAAGTGTCTTAGGGTGTCTGAAAGATGTATTGAGTAGAATTTTTTTCATGGGTGGGAAGTGCGCCACACTTATGGGCAAGAGTCTATGAGGCATTTTAGGAAAGTTTCCCTTCTTTTAGTGTTCATATGGTACGAAAGAGCATGAGATCTATTTAATTCCTCTTTCTAACTCATCCTTTATCCTATTTATAGATAATACCCTCTAGAAGAAATAACGGGAGAAGGAACAGGGATCATCCTACACTTTCACCTATTCAGGATGATCCCTTGAATAAGTATGTCTCTTACACTGAATTCAGGGATATTTTCACTACCCTAGCCCATTCTGTAGCTGCTTCGAATAACTATCAGGTTATTTCTCCAGCCAATCTAATAGAAAATACTACTACAAATCGGATTTAGGATTTCACTCGGATAAATCCCCCTCTATTTTCTAGATCCAAGTATGAGGAGGATCCACAGAAGTTTATAGACATGGTGCAAAAAGTGATAGATATCATGGGCATCACTTCAAGTGATAGTGCTAAGTTGGCTGCATGTCAGTTATAGAGTGTAGCTAACACCTGGGTGATAATACTCAACTCAATTCTATATTTTTAGGGGTAAGGTAGTCATTGTCAATATCCTAAGTCACGCTGGGGTCTAATCCCCAAGGAGTGGAATTTAAACTTCAAGACCTATGGGTGCTCTAGATACTAAAAAAAGTACCCAAAGTGAATGCAAAAAGAATATATAATGAAATTAGGGGGTTTTATTAGGAATTGGGCTGTATGAATCTTGAGTCACACTACAAGCCAACATAATACTTTTTATTTAAATAAAAATTGGAGAAAATCTTGGGATTACGTCTACCTAAAGGTAAAAAATGTGTAGGTTAGAGATGGTTCAACATAACAACTAGTTGTTGAGCAAGAGATAGGCTAGGTCGAAAGTCTATATGGTTTGTTTGTCAACCAAACCTCAAAGATTTCACACAAGGTCTCTTTTAAGCACCTAACAAGTGTGTCATTCATAGTCTCCCAAAACCTCAATTGGACATCCTATTTCTAAGAAGATGCCCATGACATGACTTAAACTCTATTTACACTTATTTTTAAGATTGGAAAAGGCAGTAAACCACATACTTGATTTTCCACCATTTCCATGTCCCCCTATAGTCCTTTTTCAAAGATACTATGGGTTCCCATAAGTTCACCTTCATTCCTCTTTTAAGGATAATGAAGATTTTCTAGAGTTTGGGGTTTTCATCCATCAAAACCATTTGGATATTTGGTGTTTTCATCCACAAATTCCAACTATTATGATCAAGCAATGGTTGAATCCATAATCCACAACTAAAAATCATGTAAACACATCAACACCCCTACATAAATACACTTTAGTTTAACATAATCCCAAGACTAAAATATTTATCTTCTCATGAAGAAAGTAGAGAAATATATACCATTATATGGGTTGTTCAAAGCATCCATCCTTCACGAATGCTAAAGATTCAAGTCTATAAAGTTAGCTACAAAACTTGCCCAATTTAGGGTTCTTATTTAAAATTCAAAACTGTCAATCAAGTTGTTACATCCTAGGTTTTGGCCTTAGAAATTTTTCTTAAAATTCATTATCCCAACCCAATACGACTCCAGGGTATGCACTGTATGATGGGGTATGAGTTGTATGATCCTGTCGTAAGCAAACCAATGTTAACTGGTGGGAACATTTTGATCACTAGAATGGTCATGACATTAGGGTATGAGTCATATCGGTAACTTGTATGATGTGCAGTATTTGATCCTCCTGGTAATTAATTTTTACCAGGGATATGGATCATAGGTACAGATTATATATTGAGGTTATGACTTGGTTAGATAATTTGTATGCGGGACAATGTCTGATCCAAAGGTTAAGGCCAGGGTACAACTGGTGGAAACCAATCGTAAGGAAGGGTACGACTCATAAGAGGGTCAGTCATATCCCTGGGATAGGTTTTTAAGGGACTTAAGAGGGGGTATTATGGATAATTCCCTACCTACCCTAATTATGACCCACGACTTCTAATAAACTTAGGAGATTATTTACCCTATTATTCTATTCATTAATACTTAGAAAACTATTTTAAAACATATCATAATTCCCTCAAGAGATTTTGGGGCAAGAAAGCTAGGTTTTCAACTTAGGGATTGCTTTGGGGCTTGATTTGGTGATTGTCTTGCATCATCTTTCTTGGTTTAAGGCATTTGTCTCTTCCCTACTCATTACTTAAAAAAAGTCATGGATTTTATAGATGTTTTCATGATTTCAATAGTGCATGGTTTTTGGTTTTCAACTATAAATTTAGTTTAGTTATGGTTTCCTTTGGTTTAATGATGCTTTTATATGAATCTACGATGGTTTTAGGAAATTGAATTTCATGGAAAGGATTTAATGGTGTTTCGAATTGGTTTTGGTTACATTATGCCCCTAAGGTGTTTGATAAAATGCTTACAAATAAATGTTTATTGCACTGACTTCTTTAAAAGGAACTCTTGCTTATTTTTAGCTTGTACATGAAACTACAAATTTTTTAAATGGTTTACAAAGGTTAAAGGCTTATTGGTAATGCCTGTGGAAAACATGGTAGTCTCCTAAAAGGTTAATATGGTGAACGAAAAATGGCACTTGAGAGTCCCCTTAACCTAAATAATTTGGCTATGGATAAACTTTACAAGTATGTTTGGTATGATGATACCACTAATAATTGGCCTTGGTTAATAAATGGTAATTGGATTATTTGTGCATGGTCTTAATTTAGGCATAAATGGCGGGATGTGTAACTAAGTCATGGAAGGTTAAGGTTTAGAGAGGATCAAAACTGGAAACTCATGTTTGTCGATATAAGGGGTCTTCGATGACCACATACGAGTTCCATATTTTCTATTGAAAGGATGTACTAGTCATACCATAGGATATTTCTTGGTCGTTCGGCTACACACACTTGGACTTTGGGAGCTGAACGCATACGACCCATGGGTTTGGTTAAACAACAAGGTTGCACAGTCCAGGTAAAGTTTTTAAATGCATGCTAAATATAGATTCCCTTACACAAAACTTATATATGTGTATGGTTGTATGAATCAATGATGGTTTTACTTGGTTATTTAAATAGTATTACTTTATCCTTATCCTGAGATACATGCTAGCGGTCATTTGCTTACCCATCTAGTGGTGGCTATATACCCACGCTATGTAGGAACTAGCCATTCGACTGCTCCTACATAGTGATTGACTCAGGGACAACATTTGAATTAAAGTGGTGAGCTTCCATCTTTCTAGAAGGATCTATTTCATATGGACATATTTAGACATTTTATTTTTGTTTTCGATATTGGTTTTGTCCATGGTTTGGGGCATGTCCTAACCAAATCTTTGTATTCTTTTGGATAGAGGCTTTGTGGCACTTCTTGGAGATTGGAATGGGTAGGATCAGTATTGGTGTCGGCCTTAGCATTAACATTGGTGTTATGGTTGGCATTATTGGAAGATATTATTGGTTTTACCATCATAGTATATTTTTGGTTTAATTTCCATATTATGTTTTGATATTCTCTTTGGTTTGGTATGACATAGATGGTTGGTTTGGTACAGGTAGACTCAATTAGGTCGGTCAGGATTGTGACCCTATCCCTGAGTCTTGAGAGCATTTACATAATATTGTTATATCCTCAAAATTCAGCTTATCTAAGGCAGTATAAGGTGGTTGGGTTGGGTAAAGTCGATAGTTCCCAGTCCTGGTTGGACTTGGGATGCTCATTAGATCTATTCCATGGTTTGGGTCATTACAAGTTTGTATCCAAGCTTTTGGCTCATGGTCAACAGGGAGTCCACAAAGCCATGTCGAGTAGAGTCTCTTTTAGGGGTGTGAAGCACGCCACACTCATAAGAGAGAGGTTACGAGAAATTTAGGAATATTTCACTTTCTTGAAATTATCAGTCTTGGAATCTTCTCAAATCCTTTGTTGTTTGTCTTTCAGATCATGCCTCCTAGATCTGGAATACAAGAAAATTCTTCTATCCCAATTTTAGATAATATTAAAGGGGTACCTCCTGCATCTAGAGTACATCTTCAATCTCATGGTACTATTCTTGATTGTGATGGAGTTCCTCCTATTCCTTCTATCTCTCCTCGGGTCCCTCAAGGTAATGTGAAGAACATAAAGTTTCATCATTCTATTCATGTTACTGCTCAAATGGTCGCTGCTCAGGCCGAGTACAATACGACTAGTTCTTTATCTACTGAGGTCACAAGGGTTGGTTAGTTTATAAAGATGGGTCCTCCTACTTTAATAGGTGTAAAGGTAGAGAAATACCCACAGGGCTTCTTAGGTGAATTGGAGAAGATATTTTGGGTTATGCAGGATTTAGATGTAGAAGGAGTAGCTCTGTGGTCTATCATCTCAACGATGTTGCTTATCAGTGGTATGAGGAGTAGGATAAAGATAAGGTTGATATGGAAGAGAAAGGGTTATGGAAGGCCTTTTCTAACACCTTCATTGATCATTTTACTCCTCAAGAGCTGAGAAAATCAAAGATGGAGTAGTTTGTGAACCTTAGGCAAGGAAGGATGTCTATGAGGGAATATGTCTTAAGGTTTTATCAATTGTCAAGGTATGCTCCTGATTTGGTGGATGCTATAAGGTTGAGAATAAGGAAGTTCACTTCCAGGTTGAATAGACATTTAATTTTGGAGAGCAAGACTACTTTTCTTTTCAGGGATATGGACATCTCTAGGTTGATAGTTCATAAGTAGCAAGTTGAGGATGAGAAGAGAAAGCAGGCAGAATTTGGGGATAGGCAGAGAAAGCAAATAAGGTTTATTTATTAGGGAGATGCCTAATTTTATTGTGGTAGAGATGGTGGCAAGCAACAAAAAAGAAGTGTGTGAGTTCTGGTTCCTTCTCTACTGCCAGTGCTTCTTACCCACAATAGTCGGGTGATAGGCATCACCAAGGTGGTGATAATTGTTAGGCTCAGGTTGCCTAATCTCAAGTGATTGAAGGTCAGTCTATTTCTTTATTCCCTGTTTGTCGGTTCTATGGTCATCCTGATTGGGGATTCTATGAGAAAGGTACAAATAAGTGCTTTAAGTGTGGTCAGGTAGGCCATCGACTCATGGATTGTCCAGCTAATAAGATTTCTATAGGGGAAAATAAGATTTTAGTGGCTTCATCTTCTGCTCCTACACCTGGTTGTATGGTATTTGCTTTGGTTACTGCTCCTGGTTATAGTAGTTGTCGTAATAGGTTGTATGCTTTGGCATATCGATAGAAATTCGAGGCATCACCTGATGTTGTTACTAATATGTTATAACTCTTTTCCTATGACATATATTGTTTTCTTGATCCAGGCTCCACTCATTCTTATGTGACTCCTTATATAGCTGTGTCTTTTGGTTTTGATCCATAAAATTATTTCAGATCCGTTTTCTATTTCTACCCCTGTAGGAGACTCAGTTATTGCTAAACGGGTCTATAGGGGTGTGTGGTATATGTTAGTGATAGGCAAACCTTGGTAGATCTATTTGAGTTAGGGATGGTAGATTTAGATACGATTTTGGGTATGGACTGGTTGCATTCTAGTTATATGTCTGTAGACTATCAGACGCGTAAGGTAATCTTTAGGTTCCCTGGCGAGACGAAAATAGAATAGTAGGGTTTCCTGGTGAGATAGAAATAGAATAGTAGGGATGTTCCTTAGCTTCTAGGGAGAGATTTGTTTCTTATCTTAGAGCTCGAAAGTTAATCTATAAAGGGTGTCTTTATCACTTGGTCTGGGTTAAATATTCTAACTCAAAAGGTCCTTCTTTACAATTAGTTCTAGTAGTTAATGTGTTTTGAGAGGTATTATTGGATGATCTTCTTTGTGTTCCTCTAGATAGGGAAATAGAGTTTGGTATTGATTTGCTTCTGAACAGTCATCCAATATCTATTTCTCCGTACAGAATGGCTTCGATTGAGTTAAAGAAACTCAAGGAGCAAATTAAGGATCTTCTGTATAAGGGGTTTATTCGTCCTAGTGTTTCTCCTTAGGGTGCACCGATGTTGTTTGAGTGCAACAAGGATGGTTCCCTTCGGATGTGCATTGACTATAGGAAGTTAAACAAGGTAACAGTTAAGAACAACTATTCTCTCCCAAGGATAGATGATCTGTTTGATCAGTTACTAGGTTCCAAGTTTGTTTCTAAGATAGATCTTTAGTCTGGGTACCATGAACTTACGATTAGGGAGGTGGATATCCCTAAGAAAGCTTTTCATACTCAATAAAGGCATTTTTATTTCTTGGTGATGTCATTGGGGTTGACCAATGCTACTGTGGTATTCATAGATTTGGTGAACCAGGTATTCAGGTAACATTTGGATCTTTTTTCATTATGTTTATCGATGATGTTCTGGTGCATTCACGGAGTGAGGTGGATCATGCTAGTTAGCTTTATGTGGTGTTGCAGACTTTAAGGGTACAATGGTTGTTTGCCAAGATCTCTAAGTGTGAGTTTTGGTTAAATATTGTGGCTTTGTTGGGTCACATTATTTCTATTGAGGGGATAATAGCTGATCCTCAAAAGGTTATTGCGGTGAAGGGGTGGCCTAGGCCTACAACTTAATTTGATGTTTGGAGCTTTTTAGGTTTAACCTGGTATTATAGGCGGTTTGTGGAAAGCTTCTAGTCGATAGCTTCTCATTTGACTATGTCAACTTAGAAGAAGGTTAACTTTTCTTGGTCAGATGCTTATGAGGGGAGTTTTTGACAAGTTTAAGGATAGGTTGATTTCAACTCGATTTTGACTTTGTCGAAATACAATGATGGGTTTGTAGTTTATTGTGATGTATATCGGGTATATCTTTCTTGTGTTTTGATGCAGCATGGGAAGAGGATTGCCTATATTTCTAGGCAGTTGAGGGTACATGAGATGAATTATTGTACCCATGATTAGGAGTTGTTGGCGATTATGTTTGCTTTTGAAATATAGCAACATTACCTATATGCTATTGACGTGGATATCTTTTTGGACCATAAGAGTCTTTAATACATGTTCGCGCAGAAAGTTCTTAGTCTCAGGCAAAGAAGATGGCTTGAGCTTCTCAAAGATTATGATATGAGTCTTCACTATCACCTGGGTAAGGATAACATGGTTACTGATCCTCTTAGTAGGTTATCTATAGGGAGTTTGGCTAATTTAGAGGAAGGAATATGGGAATTGGCAAAGGATATTTACTGCTTATCCAATCATGGAGTTCGTCTCTTGGATTCCAAAGATAGTGGTGTGATGGTGCAAGAGGTGGTTTGATCTTCTCTTGGTACAGAGATTAAGGAAAAGCAAGTGTTGGACCTGTTCTTGATGAAAATCAAGATTTATATTAGTAAAAAGAAGGTGGTGGTGTTTGAGATTAGTGGTGATGGTACTTTGCAGTACCAAGGGAGGTTGTGTGTTCCGAATATTGATCGGTTATGACAAAGGGTTTTGGCTGAGGTGCATGAGTCATGCTATGTTGTCCATCCTGGCTCGACAAAGATGTATCATGATCTTAAGGAGATCTATTGGTGGAAAGTTATGAAAAGAGATATGTTTGATTTCTTGGCCAAGTGCATGGTGTGTCAACAGGTTAAGGTTGAGCACATAAAGCCTAGGGGGTTGCATCAAGAAATAAGTTGCCTGAATAGAAGTGGGAGATGATCAATATGGATTTTGTTACAGCTCTTCCTTGGTCTTGGTCTCTGGACAAATTTGATTCGATTTGGATCATCGTGGATAAGATTACTAAGTCTTCTCACTTTTTACTAGTGAGGACTACCTTTTTGGAAGAAGATTATGCAAAATTGTATCTTCAAGAGATTGTGAAGTTGCATAGGGTGCCTATTTCAATTATTTTTTATCATGGTACGCAGTTTATCTCATTTATGGGAGTCTTTTGAGAAAGGGTTGGGACTATGGTTAGACTAAGTAGGGCTTATCATCCGCAGTCAGACGGATAATTGGAGAAAATGATTTAGACATTAGAGGACATGCTTCAGGCATGCGTGATTGATTATGGTGGCTGTTGGATTGATCAAATACATTTGTTAGAGTTTTGTTACAACAATAACTGTCATTCTAGTATTGGTATGGCTCATTTTGAGGCATTGTATGGTAAGAGGTGTAGATCTCCTATTGGAATGTTTAAGCTTGGTGAGACAGATATGTTTGGTCCCGATTTTGTCTATCAAGCTGTGGAGAAGGTGAAGGTGATTTAGGATAGGCATAAAGCTTCTTAGATTCGTCAAAAGTCCTATGTGGATGTTAGGCGTAAATTCTTGGAGTTTGAGGTTGGGGACAAGGTGTTCCTAACGGTGTCTAAAATGAAGAGAGTAGTACGGTTTGGCAAGAAGGGGAAGCTTAGTCCTCGATTTAGTGATCCTTATGTGATTTTGTGGAGATTTCATAATGTTTCTTATGAGTTGGAGTTGCCATCTAGTTTAGGTTTGGTACATTTGGTCTTTCATGTTTCCATATTATGGAAGTGTATTGGTGATCCTTCTTTGGTTGTTTCTTTTGAAGGATTCGATATCTTAAATTCTCAATCTGATAAAAAGGTCTTGGTTGAGATATTAGATAGGCAAGATAATTGGTTGCGAACAAAGGATGTGGCTTCACTTAAGGTTTTATGGCAGAACCATAAGGTAGAAGAAGCTACATAGGAACCAGAAGAGGACATGAAGTCTAAGTATCCATTCTTGTTTTCTGCTCCTGGTATTTGTGCAGAAGGTATGTGTTCTTGAAGTTATCTTTATTTTCTGAGTTTGTTGAAGGAAAGCTTAATATCTTTGCCTCTTTTTTCTGAACTTTGATGAAGGTTGGGAATATGTTTGATAGTGCAAATGACACTCTGTGTGGTTACCCCTACCTTATCCATCATTAGGGGATGAATGTCACTAGTGGGGAAGAATGTTACATCTTGGGTTTTGGCCTAAGAAATTTTCCTTGAAATCCATTCTCTAGACATAATACGGCTCCAGGGTACGAGGCGTATGCTGGAGTACAAGTGGTATGGTCCTTTTATAAGCTGAGTAGTATTAATTGGTTGGATGGTTTCGATCAATGGAATGGTCATGACTTAGGGGTATGAGTTGTAATGATTGGTACGAGTCGAAACAGTGACTCATATGTTGGGCAGTGTTTGATACTCCTGGTAATTCATTCTTCCAGGGATATGGATCATGGGTACATATCGTATGCTGAGGTTATGACTTTGTTGGATGAGTCGTATGCTTGACAGTGTTTGATACAAAGTTGAAGGACTGGGTACGACTTGTGAAAACCAATCGTAAGAAAGGGTATGACTCATAAGAGGGTCAGTCGTATCTCTGGGATGGATTTTTAAGGGACTTAAGTGGGGGTATTCTGGACATTTCCCTACGTATCCTAATTATGACCCACGACTTCTAATACATTTAGGAGATTATTTACCCTATTATTCTATTCATTAATACTTAGAAAACTATTTCAGAACACATCATAATTCTCTCAAGAGCTTTTGGGGAAAGAAAGCTAAGGTTTCAACTAAAGGATTGCTTTGGGGATAGCTTCGGTGATTTTCTTCCATCATATTTCTTGGATTAAGACACGTGTCTCTTCCCTACTTATTATTTCTAAAAAGGCATGGATTTTATGGAAGTTTTCATGGTTTTAATATTTCATGGTTTATGGTTTTCAACTATTAATTGGGGGTTTTATTTTTAATGGCTTGGTTATGGTTTCCTATGGTTTAATTATGCTTTCAATGCATCAATAATGGTTTTGGTCAATTGGATTGCATGATAATGGTTTAATGGACTTTGGAATTGGTTTTGGTTATATTATGCGCCCAAGGTGTTTGATAAAATGCTTATAAAGATATGTTCATTACATTAACTTCTTTAAATTCAACTCTTGATTGTTTTCAGCTTGTGCATGAAACTATAAATGGTTTAAATTCTTTACAAAGGTTAAAGGCTAATTGGTTATGATTGTGGAGAATATGGTAGTCTCCCAAGGGGTTAATATGGTAAACTAAAAAGGGCACGAGAGAGTCCCCTTAACCTAAATGGTTTGGCTATGGATAAAGCATACAAGTATGGTTGGTATGATGATACCACTAATAATTTTCCTTGGTTAATAAATGGTAATTGGATTTATTGGACATGGATCTAATTTGGGCATAAATGGAGGGATGTGTAACTAAGCCATGAAGGTGGAGTTTCCGGGGGGATCGAAACTGGAAACTCATCTTTGCCGATATGAGGGGTCTTCGATGACTAGATACGAATGGAACATTTCATATTGGAGGGATGCACTAGTCATCCCATCAGATATTTCATAGTCATGCAGCTACATGACTGGGACTCTTTCAGCAGAGGGAGCTGAACCCATACGACCCATGGGTGTGGTTAAATGACAAAGTTACACAACCCTGGTAAAGGTTTTAAATGCATATTAAACATTGATTTCTTTTCCTAACAATTATATATATGTAAAGTAATATGAATCATTGATGGTTTTACTTGGTTGTTTAAATAGAATTACTTTATCCTTATCCTTAGATATATGCTAGCGTTCATTTTCTAACCCGTCTGTTGGCGGTTGTATACCCACGCTATGACCTCCTACATAGTGATTGACTCGGGTACAACATTTGGATTTAAGTAGTGAGCTTCCATCTTTTTGAAAGGCTCTATTTCATAATATGGACATCCTTAGACATTTTTTTCTTTTGGATATTGGTTTTGGCAATGGTTGGGGGCATGTCCCAACTAGATATTTTTATTCTTTTGGATAGAGTATTTTTAGTACTTCTAGGGGTTGGTATGAGTGGTATTGGTATTGGTGTCATCCTTAGAATTGGCATTAGTGTTGGGGCTGACATCATTGGATAATATTGATGGTGGTTCCATCGTTGTATATTTTGGGTTTGATTGTCATATTATGTTTTGATATTCTCTTTGGTTTGGTATGGCATAGATGGTTGGTTTGGTGCGAGTAGACTCGGTTGGGTTGGTCATGGTTGTGACCTTATCCCAGAGTCTTCATGAGAGCATTTAAAAAATCTTGTTATATGTTTAAAATTCAACACATTTGAGGCTGTATAAGGTGGTTAGGTTTGGTAAAGGGGGTAGTTCCCTGACCTGGTTAGACTTGGGATCCCATTACGTTCAGGCCCTAGTTTAGGTTGTGACACAAGTAAGCAGTACCCAAAGAATAAAGTGTTTTAGACAATAAAAGGATTGGGATTCGGCCTAGTGAATTTAAAAAATTGCCCTAGACAACATTCCGGATTAGCAGTGATCACATTAGGTTGTCTACGATCTCGACTAATACGACCGCAGTGGAACTTTCTTGATCACATTCTATTGACCCTCATGACCAAATACGACCGTGCCCTTTGGCCCGCGTTCACGGTAACTGAGGCAGATGACTTCTCCAGGTCTTCAACTGCACTCCTTTGCTTTCATGTGATCTCTTTTAGCTCCAATCCACATCTTTCCATCTCACTAACTCTATTCTTGCAAAATATGGATATTAGAGCATTTAATCACAATTATGCCTCATTTTGTTTATACAAGACATGGTAGTATGCACGAATATTGAGTGCTAATGTGTGGTAAAATCACCACTCATCACTAGGTTAAGCAGTGGAAGGAGGACCGAGGTGTTGATGCAGGGCTTGAATAGTGGGAGGAGTTTGCCAAAACTTTCTTAGATAGGTTCTTCCCCCTAGAGTTTATGGAAGATAGGGCTAAGGAGTTCATCAATTTTAAGAAGGGTAATATGAGCGTGAAGGAGTACTCGGTTAAGTTCACTTAGTTGGCGAGGTATGCTCCTACTATAGTGGTGGATAATAGGTCTAGAATAAGTAAGTTTGTATTTAGTATAGCTGATAACATGGTTAAGGAATGTAGGACTACCATGGGCCTATCTAGACTCATGGTTCTTCCTCAGCAGATTGAGGAGGAGAAGCATAAGGAAAGGATAGAGAGAATAAGAGGGCCAGAATAGGTAGTTTCTGCCAAGGTCAGAAGGCGGTAATTGTTCTCAATTTTGTCAAATATTTTCAACCCAGCTACATCTACAGCTAGTGCACTAGTGCCAGTTCAAGCAAGACATTTGGGATAGGTAACTAGGTTCTAGGTCCCAGGGCAGTTTGAACAGTTGTAGCCATAACACCATTTTTCTCGTTAGAGAGAATGGTAAAAAGCGCAATCAGATGGACTCTTGGGATATGTGTGCAATATTTAAGGGTGTAAAAACTTCCACAAAGTTTTGAAGTGAAAAGTCGGGTCCTCATGTACTTGTACGCCAAAAGTCCCTTCAAATGAAGAATTTAAAGCATCATGCTTATGACATAAAATACTCCATTTCCGTCGGTGTGGGATGTAGATTAAACTTTCATGCTTATGGTACCAGGATAATCGAAGCCATCTTGACTCATGGTTATTCAGGAGAAACAGTGATTACCTAATCAAAAATAAAAAGCAACAAGGAACTTAAATCTAAATCATTACAGGCATTCCCAAAGTAACATTCAATACAACACTAGTGAAATCTAGATTTCACTTCCTGACAGTGGCACCATTTTGATAACGCTCACCTATATCATCAAAAGTTGTAGTGGACATTAATTGTCAGTAGCTCAACTTTTGTTGAGGTCGAATCCATAAGGAGAGCGATTTAGATTTTTAGTCCTATGGGTGTCAAAATAACTAAAAAGATACCCGAAGTGTACACAACATAAAACACATAATGTAAAGTGGATAAGGGGGTTTTGGTTTGGAATAGGATGTTATCAAAATCAAGTCACACAACACACTATAATAATAATTTTGTTTTATTAATTAATTTGTAGGGGAATGTTGGGATTATGTTTACCTAAGGGAAAGTTGTTCATGGGATTATGATGGTTTAGTATAATTTCTAATTGTTGATAACATGGTAGTCTAGGTTAAGAGTCCTTGGGGATAGTTTGTCAACAAGGTCTCAAGGGTGTCACTCTTTGACTTTTTTGAGTACCTAACGAGTGAGTCAATAAAAGCCACCTAAAACCTCAATTAGACATCCCTATTTCTAGAAAGATGCCTATGACATAACCTACTCTCCATCTACCCTTATTTGAAAGATGGAAAAAGAATGTAAGCTATATTCACAACTGTCCACTATTTCTTTGGCTCTCTATAGCCATTTTTTAAAGAAAACCATGGATTCCAAAAAGTTTACCAACATCCATATTTCACGGATGGTGAGAGCTTTCAAGAGTTTGGGGTTTTCACCCAACAAACCCATCTTTCATATTTGAGGTTTTCACCCATAATTTCCATCTTATTTAAACCAATCAATAGTGGAATACATAATCAAAAATTAAGAATTACACAAAACATCATCATCCAAACACAATTGCACCTTAGTTCAACATAATTCAAAGAATTGAGAATTTAGGTACTCATTAAATGAAGGAGAAGAAATATACCAAACAATTCATTCATGGAATCAATAAAAATGGAGGGTAAAGAAAATCTTCACTTTACACTTCAATTTCACCAAATTCCACTAGAAATTTTAACAACGCAAAATGTTTCCCAAATTCTAGGTTCACTTCCTTTATAATTTTTCAATTTTCCTCTCATTTATAATGTCCTAAGGGAATAAAAATTATGCCTTATATGGGAATTAGAGCCATCTACATCTTTTGACTGAACTTCCTTTTATCAATAAACCTGCTAGGCTGCGATCGCTGACACTTATCTGCAATCGTAGCTACCGCTACCGCAGCTAGCACTCGCGATCGCGGTATATTGACCTATATTCACTAGCCGCGATCGCAGCCCTCAGATCGTGATCCCAGTAAATGAGGTTTGTTTCTTCTCCAGATCTTCCAGCTGTACTTATTTCCTCCTTTTGATTCTTTTTACCTCCAATCCAGATCTTTCAATCTCATTACTTTTATGTCTACAAAATGTGGAAATTAGTGCCCTTAATCATGATGTTAAGGGTATTTACACGCCTAAAACACTTTAATTTACCCATATTTTAGATAAGTTTTGAGGACAAAATATATAATTCCTGCACTTTTAGTCCTTTTTCCGGTAAGTGAGCTAACCAACGTGATTAGAAAGTTTTCAGGTATAAATGATGAAGATTTCAGCATTTTATGGACTGGGTGACGCCAAAGAAAGCTTCACGTAAGAAGGAAGGCAGCTTTTGGAAGCCTATGGACTGAAAGTGATGCATGGAAAACTTGTCCCGGGCAAAAACAGTATTTCCAAAGACTTGGGGATCAGCAGTAACTTAGTAGGATTAGGATAAGGAAGCAGTAACCTAGTAGGATTAGAAGAAGTATGCAGTAGCTTAGTAGGAATTGGATATGGGTATTATAAAAACCCTATTTTGCTGAACTTTTCAGCATTCATTCTAATTCAATTCATTCTATTTTTCTATTCATCCTCTTTTTTATTCAATTCTATTCGACATTTAGTACTATTCACGTTACTTTCTGACAGAGAGAGCACGACTCTTGTGACCAACGTGAGATCGTTCAAGCTTTGGTACGATGATGATGTTTATTGCGATCTCCGTTGCACTCATGAGTAGCTAAACATCTCTGTTAGGGTTATCGAAGCCTTATGAGATACTATCTATTGCTATGAGTTTGTGAATTCTTGATATGTATGCTGCTTATATCATTACTCTCTTCATATTCATTGAATTCTTGTGGTTGCAAACATAAAGAATACGCCAGTATAGCATTAACTTGTTCGAAAGAAAAGTTACATGTCTGGAAAAGAGAGAGTGACAAGGAAATAGGGCTAACAGTCCCTGTTTAAAAGTTAGTGCCATAACTGGATTAACCTCTTGGAGAATTCATACCATTAGTTATACACTTTAAGCTCGAAAGAGTTAAAGTGAGATAATCCTTGATGGTCAAAAGACACTAGGATTTACCATAGAATACGAAACTCTATAAGCGCATGCATGTCTGAATTCTGCATAACTCATAGACAATAGATACGTAGAACTCATAAGGTAGACATAACCCTAACATATATTTCTCATTGATTAAAATCTACTAAACAAAGCTTTCTGTTTTTACTTTGTTTACATTAATTCACGTCATAATTCAAAAAAACCCCCTTCCGTAGAATTTTCGACCAACAGTCTACTAATAGTTGCATACTTAGTGACCGAGTATTCCCTGTGGGATTCGACACCAAAACCAGTTGGGTTCTATATTTGACAACGACCGCTTACACTCTTACGAAAGCTGTAGTTTGAGCGTAATCAAATTTTGGCGCCGTTGCTTGGGAATACGGTTGTCTATTAAGTTTGTGATAGTTACTAGACCCTTTGGTCAAAGATTCTTGTATTTTACTTTTAGTTGTTGTTTTTATTTTATTTAGGTTTTGTTGAGTGCATGGCCAATACTCTAAGTTCTGGTCAACCATTATTACCCATAAACCCTGAACCGCAACTTATTGGCAGGATGGAGGCACAATGTGACATTGAAAGAAGGGCTGCTCAACAGGAGCAGGCTAGATTAGCTGCGTTGGCCGATGCTCAAGTACATCAACAGAATATTGATAACCCAGGGCAAGCAGCAAATCCTGATGATGAGGACCTAGGTGATGATGAGTTACTAAACCCTAGGCGTGATACTGAGGTGGCAACACTTGCGAACAGAAGAGATCGTCAAGCTAGATTGAGGCCGGAACGCCGAGCTGTGCACTTTCCGTTTGATGATGATGATGATGATTTGGATGGGGCTGGTGCCACAGGGGCTATTATTCCTTCACCCTTGGCACCTGGGGCCAAGTTCAATATCACAAACACCATGATTTAACTATTGCATCTCAATGGATTATTTGGTGGACTTGCAGGTGATGATCCGAATATGCATCTGATCAACTTTATCTCAACATACAAGTCATTCAACAATCTAGGCATTGGACAGAATGCTATTCGGTTGCACTTATTTCCATTATCTCTGTTTGGGGAGGCAACTCTATGGTTGAGTGGGCTAACTCCTGATTCTATCACTAATTGGAGGCAATTGAAAGACAATTTCCTAGAAAGGTTCTTTCCGCCATCCAAGAGAGCACATTTGAGAGATGAGATCAGCAACTTTCGACAGCTTCCAACTGAAGCTCTCCATGAAACATGGGAGAGGTTTAAGAAGAAGTTTATGGGTGCCCAAACCATCATATGACTAACGTCCACTTGATGGAGATATTGTACAGGTCTCTGAATTCAGTGACTAAGCCAGTAGTGGATAATGCTGCAGGAAGGTCATTCATGAACCTTACTTTTATTCAGGCAAGTGATATGCTAGACCATATGAGAAAGCAGAGTAGAGCTTGGCATACCAGGGATTTTGAGGTAGCAAGCTCTACTTTATCTATTATCATGACTGCAGAACAAAGACGAAGAGAGGAGGAACGTGATTAAGATATGGCGCACATGAAAACTCAGATGGATCTTCTTACCAAGCATTTATTATCTGGAAAGGCCAAAAAAGTCAAAGCGGTTGTATCAAAAGGAAAAGATGAATCTGATTCTAAAGAAGAAGCCAACTACTTGAATAATCAGGGGGGTTTCCAAGGCAATGCCCAAGGAAACCAAGGTCGGAACTATTATGATAAATCTGGAAACAAGGACCGTGATCAAGGGAGTTGGAAGAATAAGACTAACAGGAGTGGTTTGTATGTTCCTCCTGGAAGTCGTGGCACCACTGCATCTGGTATGGGGAAGATGTCAATGGAAGAGATGATGGAAAAGTTGTTGAAAGGAGTAGAGGCAACTAATACGGGAGTGAATGAGGTGAAGAACAACTTGTCTTCAATAAATCAATTGAGCCAACTTTCTGCGACACTAAACCAAAGAAAGGCTGGAACGCTACCTAGCGACACAGTGCAAAATCTGAGGAATGAGGGATCATGTATGGCTATTACTACCAGGAGCGGAAAAGTGTTGGAAAAACTACTCAAAGGCAAGCACACAGATGGTGATGTAGCGAACAACGGTATTGATGCGGATGGCGAAGATACCGTGGAAGCTGGCAAGGGTGATCATGACGTTACCCCTAGTAGTCTGCAGCCTGTAAAGATCGAAATTCGGAAGCAAGATGGAAAAAAAGTGGTGGAGAAAACTATTCCTCTTCCACTACCACCTTTTCCTCAGAGACTGAAGAAAAAAGCTGATGATACCAGGTTCAATAAATTTATGACTATGTTGAAGCAGCTGACCATTAATGTTCCGTTGGTAGAGGCACTGGAACAGATGCCTGGGTATGAAAAATTTATGAAGGACCTTCTGACAAAGAAGCGGGCAGCAAGTTATGAGTTGGCAGATAATGTTAATCATTGCAGTGCAATTGCTACCAGATCATTAGTTCAGAAGAAGGCTGACCCTGGTGCTTTTACCATTCCTTTCATGGTTGGATCATTGAATTTTGCTAAATCATTGTGCGATTTGGGAGCTAGCATCAATTTGATGCCATTATCTATCTACAGGAAGTTGGGGTTGGGTGATCCCACACCAACCAATATGAGGCTCGTAATGGCAGATAGGTCGGTCAAACGACCTATAGGTATCTTATATGATGTGTTGGTAAAGGTTTCTTCCTTCATCTTTCCTGCAGACTTTGTTATTTTGGATTGTGAGGTGGACTCTGAAGTTCCCATAATCTTAGGGCGTCCTTTCCTCGCAACAGGAAGTGTGCTTATAGATTTATGCGCTAATGAGCTTCTATTCCGGATGAATGACGAAGTGGTCTATTTTGATGTATGCAAATCAATGAAGTAGCCCAAAGATATGAATGTGTTCTCTGTAGATGATGTCTATTTTGATGATGAGGAAGAATTATCTGTAGAGATGCAGCTCATTACTGATCCATTAGCAGCTGTGCTTATGAGCGTGGAGAGTGAGAATGTTGAAGACTATGAAGAAACTATTTGTGCTCTTACAGGAATTGGGTCGTATTCTCATGCTCCCAAAAAGCTGGACCTTGATCTTAAAAATCGACCTACACCACCAGCTAAACCCTCTATTGAAGAGCCACCCATATTGGAGTTGAAGGAGCTGTCATGTCATTTAAAGTATGCATTCTTGGGAAGTGGAAACACACTTCCTGTTTTTGTAGTTGCCGATTTAGGTAAGCGGCAAGTTGCAGCTCTCATCTCTGTTCTGAGGAGATATAAAAGAGCCATCGGTTGGACTATCGCTGATATTATTAGTATTCCGCCCGGGATATGTATGCACAAGATTCATCTTGAAGAAAATTGCAAACCCACTATTAAAAATCAAATACGTTTGAATCCACCTATGTAAGAGGTGGTGAAGAAAGAAATTATTAAGTGGTTAGATGCAGGGGTAGTGTATCCAATCTCCGATAGTCAATGCGTGAGTCCAGTACAATGTGTGCCCAAGAAAGGGGGCATGACGGTAGTTGCAAATAAGAAGAATGAGCTGATTCCACTCAGACCTGTCACGGGGTGGCGGGTGTGTATGGACTACCGAAAGCTAAATGCAAAGACGCTCAAGGATCACTTTCCAATGCCATTCATGGACCAAATGCTTGATCGATTGGCGGGGAAAGTATGGTTTTGCTTCCTAGATGGGTATTTAGGCTATAATCAAATTTGTATTGATCCTGAAGATCAAGAAAAGACAGCGTTTACATGCCCATATGGTACGTTTGCCTTCAAACGTATGCCATTTGGGTTATGTAAAGAACCTGCTACGTTTTAGCGTTGTATGATGTCCATTTTTTTTTATATGGTTGAAGACACCTTGGAGGTGTTCATGGATAATTTTTCAGTTGTGGGTGAGTCATTTGAAGCATGCCTGGCGAATCTAAGAATGGCGTTGCAGAGATATGTTGAATTCAACTTGGTGCTCAACTGGGAGAAGTGCCACTTTATGGTTAAAGAAGGTATTGTTCTTGGACATAAAATTTCCAAAAGAGGAATTGAGGTGGATCGCGCGAAGATTGAAGTTATCGAGAAATTACCACCCCCAATTTCTGTAAAGGGAGTTCGTAGTTTCCTCGGTCATGCAGGTTCTTATCGACGGTTTATCAAAGACTTCTCTACAATTGCTAGTCCACTATGAAAACTTTTAGAGAAGGATGCAAAGGTCGATTTCGGTGAAGATTGCTTGAAGGCATTTGAATGCCTCAAAGGGAAACTAGTGGAAGCTCCTATCATTGTAGTACCTGATTGGTCTCTACCGTTTGAAGTTATGTGTGATGCTAGCGGGGTAGCTTTGGGTGTTGTACTTGGTCAGAGACGAGAAAAGTTATTTCATCCAATGTACTATGCAATCAAGGTCTTGAACGGAGCCCAGAAGAACTATACTGTCACGGAACAAGAGCTTCTAGCAGTTGTTTACGCTTTTGAAAAGTTTTGTGCTTACTTGTTGGGGACTAAAGTGGTAGTTCATACTGATCATGCAGCCCTGAGATATCTAATGGCGAAGAGGGATGCAAATCCAAGGTTAATTAGATGGGTGTTGTTGCTGCAAGAATTTGATTTTGAGGTAAAAGATAGAAGAGGGTGCAAAAACCAAGTGGTTGATCATCTGTCTAGACTTGAAAATAAGCATATAGCGCAGCCCGATCTTAAGATTAATGATGCATTTCCTGACGAAGAGATCCTGGCCATAGAGGGGGAAAAATTACCATGGTACGCAGACTTTGCGAACTATGTGGTGAGTAATGTGATACCTGCGCATATGTCCTTTCATCAAAAGAGGAAGTTCATGCATGATGTAAAACACTACTTCTGGGATGAGCCATATTTGTTTCGACGACGTGCGGATGGTGTTATCAGACGATGCATATCTTATGTGGAGGTGCCGAGTATATTGGAAGCAAGTCATGCTTCCTAAGTTGGGGGACACCATGCAGGTGGTCAGACAACAAGGAAGGTATTGCAAAGCAACTATTATTGGCCTTCGATATTTAGAGATGCCTACGAATTTGTGAGAAGATGTGACCAATGTCAGAGACAGGGCACGATTTCGAAGCACCGTGAGATGCCCATGTCAAAAATTCTTGAAGTAGAGTTGTTTGATGTATGGGGTATTGACTTCATGGGCCAATTCGTGAATTCGCTTGGGATGAAATATATCCTAGTAGCTGTAGATTATGTTTCGAAATGGGTCGAAGCGGTAGCACTGGCTGATAATGAAGGTAAGCGTGTTGTTGCATTCTTAAAGAGAGACATCTTCTCTCGTTTTGGGGTACCAGGTACCATCATAAGCGATGGAGGATCACACTTTTGCAACAAGATGTTTAGAGCCGTGTTAGTGAAGTATGGGGTCAAGCAACATAAGGTAGCCACACCTTATCACCCACAAACTAGTGAACAGGTAGAGGTTTCTAATCAAGAGATCAAGCTGATCCTTGCTAAAACTGTAAATGCTAATAGGAAAGATTGGTCTCGGAAGTTGGACGATGCCTTATGGGCTTATAGGACTGCATTCAAGACACTAATTGGCATGTCACCGTACCAACTAGTTTATGGGAAGACCTGTTACTTGCCCATTGAGCTCGAGCATAAAGCATTGTGGATGTTGAAGCGGCTAAATTTGAATTGGGATGATGCTATGAATCTGAGATTGGAGCAGCTGAATGAGATGGATGAGTCCCGTCTTCATGCGTATGAAAGATCAGACCTCTACAAGGAATGGATGAAAAAGTATCATGATCAACGGATTATACAACGAAACTTTCAGAAGGGTGATATGGTACTTCTTTTCAACTCCAGACTGAAGCTATTTCCAGGTAAGTTGAAATCTAGAAGGTCTGGCCTGTTCAAAATTAGCCAAGTCTACTCGTCCGGAGTAGTAGAGTTAGAAGACAATAATGGTGTTGTCTTTAAGGTGAATGGCCAACGAGTGAAGCAATATATCGGTCCTCTTGACTCAATAAAATGCATGCCCATCATCTATCTCGATGAAGTCTAAGTAATCGAGGTAAATATGTCGTGCCGCGACAATAAATCAAGCGCTAGATGGGAGGCAACCCATCGTCTTTACTTGTTTTGTTAGGAGTTTGATTTTGTAGTCGAGCCATGACCAAAACTAAGGCGCTAGATGGGAGGCAACCCATCGTTCTAATCGTTTTTGTTATTTTTGAGTAAGTGTAGGTGCAAGACGTATGAAGGAGAAAATTGGTCTCAAATGTTGATTTGAAAGTAGTTGATGTTGAAGATGGTAAGTTTGGAATGAATAAGCAAAGGCTATGGGTTAGGCATTGCCTATGTAAATCTAGGAAACGAACAAGGCAAGGCCTATGCTATGGCCTAAGCCCTCTAAATCTAGAATGTCATAGCATAGGCGCCACCTATGCCCAACAATGCCATAGCATAGGCGCCGCCTATGCCAAAGCCTTTGGTCTCGGATTCTACAATGCCATAGCATAGGCGCCGCCTATGTCCAACAATTCCATAGCATAGGCGCCGCCTATGCCAAAGCCTTTTGTCTCTGAATCTAGTATGCCATAGCATAGGCGCCGCCTATGCCAAAGCCTATGTCCAACTAGGCTTTCCAAAAGGCGCCGCCTATGACAAGCATAGGCAAAGCATTAGGCACCGTCTATGCTTACTTTTTGGTCCCCTAATCCAATTCCAAACGGGTCAAAACCCGACCCAAGCTTGTCCTATAAATAGAACCTTAGTCTTAGAACAAAAATGCATTGCAAACTCAACCTAAGCGCCGCCTACCTCTCCAAAATCTGTCAAAAATTTTCCTTTTGCTCTTTTAACTTTGCAAGAACATCTTCCAAGGACATCAACCAAGTAAGTACTTCTTTTCTCTTCTTTTATATTCCGTAAGTACTACACTACTACGCCTATAATAAATTGTTAAATGTTGAAGTAGTGTTGGTGATTTGAATGTGGTTGATTTCTTGTGATACAACTAAGTGAGTGAAAGAATACGTAAGGATGCTCTTGACTTGTTTCCAACTTGTATTTGATTTTTATACACTGTCATACTTTTGCGGAATTAACATGGTCAAGAAAATTGCATAATCTTGTAACTTGAAAGCTTTCATGTTCAAATGACTTGTTCATTGAGATGAAAAATCATGGTTAACTACAAACATGAGATGTTGTGATTATTTCTATGCCATAACATGATACAATCTCTATGTAGTAGTCTTGTTCAAAAGGGTACATCAATCCAAACATGAAAGTATTGTCAAGATTACATGAAATAGTATGACTTCACTGAGTATATTGTTGGAACATAACACCTAAACGTATATTGATGAAGTCTGAGTAATCGACATCGTTCACTTAATTAGTTTGTGCCAACAAATTAAGTGTGGGGTGGTGCCACTATTGTTTGTTTGTCGATTGAATCCTACCGATATGAAGCTAACATGACCTTATTTTAATCTCAGGTACAATGGCACCAAAAAGTCGACCAAGAAAAGAAAAAGCATCCACCTCACAGAAGGGCCAAAAGAGGGGAAGAAAAGAGCAAGGTGAATCCTCCTCACTGCAAATACCTCGCCGCATGTACGGGATAAAATGGGTCCTAGAGGAGGAAGGAAAGGAGTGGTACAGGAACAATAAAGTGAAGAAATATGTTCATGTGGAGCTGATACAAAAGGAAAGCCTAGCAAAGAAAGAACCCCGCATTTTGGCTAAGATAATGGCGTTACATCTTGATTTCATCTTTCAAGATATGGGAGAGTGCAATCTCGATCTAACATGAGAATTCTATGCCAACTGGTCCCCGAAGACTACAGGGAGTGAAGTAAAGATTCAGGGCCAAGTCCTGCAACTAAATGTGAAATTCTTCAACTCTTTTCTGGGTTTGCCATCTGTTGATCCATCACAACTCAAGGAGCTTTATAACAGACCTTCGTACAGGGTAATCATACATACACTGTGCAGAACAAGATCAATGGAACGTTGGAGCAGACACAAGGATACCGGTCGGCATAACACTTTCCAATATGCCTTCTTGAATAGGGAAGCTAGGATATGGTTGCGAATAGTCAACTCTTGTCTGATTCCAGGGGCATAGTACACAAAGATTACACGAGATAGAGTGTGCTTGGTGTACGCATTGATGTCGAACGTCCCCATCAACATTGGTGCAATTATTTGATCTTCAATGCGTAAGGCTAGGCTTCACAAGAGGTCCCACTTCAGCTTTGACAATCTGTTGACTGCGATATTGATGAAGGAAGACATCAAAGAGGAACCTGCAGATCATAAGCTTCCACACAACCCGAAGAAGGTTGACCTCACAAAGGTTAAAGATGCTGAATCCATGCATGGCGTCAACCTAACCACTGCAGAACGACATGATCGGGATGAAAGTTTCTTTCGCCATCTTTATGGCATGACTCGGTTTACCATGATGAGTGGAGGTCGTGTTCCAACTGCTGTAGAGCTCCAACAGTTGGATTATGACTACTCAATGAATGAGCATGCAAGGGCAATGTGTGGAGTAGGGGTATACTTTAAGGAACCTCTTGATGATGACATGCCAACCGATGATGATCGCCGAATGCTAGACTTCGATGTGGAGGAGAACTCTGATGACGACGACTCTGATGATGATTCCGATGCAAGGGGTATGACCCCAGACATAGAGGAGGAGTCCGACTAAACAGGTTCTTCTTATTTATCTTCCACTGAGGGCAGTATGTCCCGTCTAAGTGTGGGGTGCTGGTATTCGTATGCTATACTTCTTTATCTGCATTTGCATTTATTTATGTTTGTTTATTTTGTTTGTTAGTAGTTAAAATTTTAGAAATTTTTTAGTTAACTTTGCATGAAATTGTTCTGATAGGCAGCATGGTATTATGACAAGAGTCTGTGATAAAATCATTACTGTTGAGACGTGTAGGCTCCAAGTGTGACTCACTGTGTGATAGTTGTGTTGTTTAATTCCTTCATCTGTTGGGTCAAGAGTCTATACTGCTTCCAATAAAGTCGACCATGTGCCTTGTGTGTGTCAGGCAATAGTATATTCTGTGTTTGTGGCTGATGCTAGAACTTGCCCGGTGTGTGTGTAAAGCGAAATAAAGAGTGTGAGTTTAGGAGATGATTTAGGCATTTCTTTGGCAACCTGTGATTGTTTACCTTCCTTTTACCTACCCGTGGAGATTATCCTAGTCAACCCCTTTAAGCCTTTAGCTATTTTCTTTGACAGCCTCATATGTAGCCTAATCCATTTTTTTCAAGACCATAATTTGATCCAAAATTCCTAAGCGCATTAAATTGTAAAGTCATATGACAAAATAAGAGGAAATTTGGTGAGAGTGATGCCTTCGAATGTATTGGTGCTTGAATTAGTTATGAAAAAGAGTTGCTATCATAGAGGTGTGTTATGAAAAAAAAAGGAAAAGAAAACTAAAAAGTTAGTTCTGTTTAAAATCGAATAACAAAAGAGGTGAGAAGGGGTGGTAGATTAAAAGAAAGTAGAAAGGTTGTTTGAAAGAAAGTGTAAATGGCATAATGTGATGTATTAAAGTGCTTAGGGAACTTAGTCACTATTTCTGGCCAAAATAGTCCTACCCGTCCCTTAGCCTACATTACAACCTGTAAAGACCTATTTGATCCTAAGCTTAGCATTCTGATATTAGTGGCGCATTACACTAAGGGCAAGCCTATGGTCATCAGTTGCAACATATGAATTCTTTGTGAGAGTGAGAGCAAGGAGAATATTGTACTCATGTTTCGAATAATGCAAAACTTGTGAGTGATTATGGGTAATATCTTGTGTGAGACACACATGGTTGACGAGTTTAGGTAGTTGTGTATGATTCTTTGTGCTTTAAATTGTGGATACGAATTAACCATCATCACGAGTCTATCTTGGAGGTTGAATAGTTTCTACTATTGATCAATAAAACTACTCTCTGTTAATAATTGTTGTGCCTGTTTTGATGAATATTTTGTGCTGTTACTGTGAAATCCTAAGTAGATGTTTACATGGACATGATATCTTATTCGAGGACGAACAAAGCTTTAAGTGTGGGGTGTTGATGTTAGGCGTATTTACACGCCTAAAGCACCTTAATTTACCCATATTTTAGCTAAGTTTTGAGGACAAAATATATAATTCCTGCACTTTTAGTCCTTTTTCCTGTAAGTGAGCTAACCAACGTGATTAGCAAGTTTTCAGGTATAAATGATGAAGATTTCAGCATTTTATGGACTGGGTGACGCCAAAGGAAGCTTCTCACGTAAGAAGGAAGGCAGCTTTTGGAAGCCTATGGACTAAAAGTAATGTATGGAAAACTTATCCCAGGCAGAAAAAGTATTTCCAAAGACTTGGGGATCAGTAGTAACTTAGTAGGATTAGGATAAGGAAGCAGTAACCTAGTAGGATTAGGAGAAGTATGCAGTAGCTTAGTAGGAATAGGATATGGGTGTTATAAAAACCCTATTTTGCTGAACTTTTCAGCATTCATTCTAATTCAATTCATTCTATTTTTCTATTCATCCTTTTTTTCTATTTAATTCTATTTGACATTTAGTACTATTCGCATTACTTTCTGACAGAGAGAGAACGACTCTTGTGACCAACGTGAGATCGTTCAAGCTTTGGTACGATGATGATGTTTATTGCGATCTCCGTTGCACTCATGAGTAGCTAAACTTCTCTGTTAGGGTTATGGAAGCCTTATGAGATACTATCTATTGCTATGAGTTTGTGAATTCTTGATACGTATGCTGCTTATATCATTACTCTCTTCATATCAATTGAATTCTTGTGGTTGTAAACATATAGAATACGCCAGTATAGCATTAACTTGTTCGAAAGAAAAGTTACATGTCTGGAAAAGAGGGAGTGACAAGGAAATAGGGCTACCAATCCCTGTTTAAAAGTTAGTGCCGTAACTAGATTAACCTCTTGGAGAATTCGTACCATTAGTTATACGCTTTAAGATCGAAAGAGTTAAAGTGAGATAATCCTTGATGGTCGAAAGACACTAGGATTTACCATAGTAAACTCTATAAGCGCATGCATGTCTGAATTCTGCATAACTCATAGACAATAGATACGTAGAACTCATAAGGTGGACATAACCCTAACTTATAATTCTCATTGATTAAAATCTACTAAAAAAAGTTTTCCGTTTTTACTTTGTTTACATTAATTCACGTCATAATTCAAAAAAGCCCCTTTCCGTAGAATTTTCGACCAACAGTCTACTAATAGTTGCATACTTAGTGACCGAGTATTCCCTGTTGGATTCGACACCCAACCCAGTTGGGTTCTATATTTGACAACGACCGCTTACACTCTTACGAGAGCTTTAGTTAGAGTGTTATCAAATCACAATTTTTTATCATTTATATATTTGAACCATGGAAACTGTAGTACCTTATATTATCCTTGGCTCGATGCATCTCTTAGTTTCATGTGTAAGGGGTCCAAGGCTTGAAAATTTCACTAAATTTTGGGGACTTAGTCATTTTCAAGACCCCTGACTTTGAGGAATTTTATTTTTCTCTTCTCAACTCTGAGATGTTAGATTTTGAGTTACTTCATGTTTAGGAATTTAAGAAGTATGACCCAAAGGTGTTTTGGATTTTTTGGACTAGGTTTGGTGTATGTTTTGATCACGAAACCAGTAGGTTACCGTAATAAGCTTGTATCGCGATATTTTTCCCAACCTCATGTTGACTGCATCATGGTGAGGTATTCCTTCAATAACAATAAGACCGCATCATGGTGAGACTATGCGTCCAATTCTTGAATTAAATGATTGAGGGAAAATTGGGTCTTTCGTTCCTTAACCTAAATCATCTATGACATGGTTTGGGGCATCTTTTAGTGTATTATTTTCCCCCTTTCTCAAAATCACTCTCAAGAAACCCTTTTCCTTCCCCAAGAACAAATTCAATTCCTTTTTCCCTAAGTAATAAAGAATTCAATCTCTTCAAGTTCAAGAACCTTCAATAATGCATAAAGAATAAGGTTTCTTTCCCAAGTTAAGAAGATTAAAGTATGTGGGATATTCATCAATGGGTCCCTTTCACCCATTAAGCCCAAAAAAACCTTCTTTTTTAATTAAATTATGCAATTTTCCTTTACCATTGTATTTTATATGCTCAAGGTGGGTTTAATTCATATTTTTCCTTGGTAATTAAAATTTTGTTCAGCCCATGTATGTTACCATGAAATATTAAATTGCCTCATGCTTTAAATTGCAATTATACCATGTCATATTCAAGTGAGTTTTATGTTAAATTCCTGAATTTATGAATTTATCCATATAATCATGTTGATTTCCGCATGATTAACATATTCCCATGTTCAAGTTCATGATTCTCACATATTTGGTGAAATGTCTATGCTTTTGGGTTTTGAACCATCATCCCATCCTATAGTTTTAAAGCTTTGTTATTATATCTTATGGCCATTCAGTGCTGGAAGGTTATGAACACCCGATACCTTTATGTTTTTACATGATTTTAGATTTTGAAGTAATGATTCAGTTAAACCATGAATATTACTATTTACTTAACTAATATAATCATGATGAGCACTGTTAGAGATAATTTTCAATTAAACATAATTCAGTTTAGTACTAGTGTCAGTTCAGTTGGGAATAGGATTTAGCACAAAGAAAACCTAGGGATGGGGGCTCACCCGCCAATTAGGTCTGGGTCCTTAGTAGCAGTCCCTAAGTTCTAGAACTACGTAGACAACATAGGATTATAAGATGTCACTCTCCAGTTTAGACTGACACTCTCTTAAGAGTCGCCAGCTAGTTTAGGACTAACTCCTTAGTCCTTTGGGACATCAGATTAGTGGCTCCATAAAGCCAATGTTAGTACACATGGCATTGTACTAACACCCTTCCCAATGGAGTTACAGGTTGAGCCAAAATTAGCTCAGATTGGGGCATGTCGGTTATATGATACTACCCACAGTATTATTACAACATTCAGTGTATTTTTAGTATATATTTACTTGATCAAATGGATAGATTTTTAGTTATTTATTATATACAACTTTTGGTATTTCAGATTATAGATATCTCAGTAACATATTTATACTTGGTCTTTGATGTGTGAGCAGATTCTAGCATATTTGAGGCTATTAATTGAGAATAATTACAAAGTCTGAAGCAATTTTTATCGTTTTTGTTTTTTTTTTCTCTTTGATATTGCTGTAAAAGTCAAGATGGAAGAGAACCAGCAATAATGAAAGTAAAAAAAGTTGATTTTTGAGCAAGTAGAGAGGAAAGTATAGCTGATGATTTGTTTGATAAGTTTTCAGCCTTATGATAAGCTATCAGAGTTGCCGTCAGCCTTAGACGGAAATGAGATTTAGCTAGAAGAAGTGACGACAACCTATGATAGGCCATCAGAGTTGTGATAAGATGTTAGGCTCGTCTTTAGGCTTAGGAAGTGCTTGATAACTTTAAGTGAAGAAGCGATAACAAATCTAATAAGTCATCATATGTCTGATAATCTATCAGGCTTCATCGTTAGTTGAAGACAAAACTTATTCAAATGTGAAAAGAAGCTGACGACAATCTTGATAAGGCATCAAACTCCGAATAAGTCATCACACACGTCATCCTCTGTCTGAGAAAATACTGTGATCTATGATTTTGTTTTCATAATTTGGATGAAGTATTTAAAATATATGTTAGGGTTTTCTAATCAGAAGGGGCGAAACATCTAGAACTTATTCCAAGGGAGTTTACTTTTCTTTTTGGGTCTCTTAACTTAGAACTCAATATTCAACTCCTTCATTGGGTTTTGAGATTTTTCTCTTGAACTTGGAAGAGAATCAACTTTAGACTTCATCTTTTGTAAGTTTAATTACTTTGAATGATGAATATAATTGTGGCGATCTCTTTCTTTCTCATGTGGAACTAAAACCCACAACTAGGGTTGTAGGATCTATGATTATTCCTCCATGGATTTAATAGTTGGCTAGGGTTCAAGTGATTGTGTAGATATATTGATAATTCCTTTGTAATGATAGTTATCTATTGGTAGCAAATAATAGATCCTACCTTATGTTGATTTGCTCGAACTGAGAAATAAACTAAAGGTAGCGAATTATTAATGAGGATTTGGGAAGGTTAAGTTCTTATCTAAAGATTAATGTTGTAACAAGATTGATCAACTCGAGATTAAATCTGTATGAATAGAATGTTTTCCTAAGTTCGAGAGAATTAGGGAGTTCAACATCTAGGTAGGTTGATAAACACTTAGATAGAGTGTCGAAATTGATAATTTAGTTTTTCCATAAGTCATGAGAACCCAATACTATAATTATTATTTAATGGGGATTAATAATCATAGTGATCACAACCCTAGTTCCTCTCTTTAACTGATATGAACCATTGAAATTTTAGTTTTGAGCTCTAAAGCATGTTAAAACTTTAACATTTATTTGATCATCAAAAACTCCCATTTTATCTTTTTGTATCATTTGTTTAAATTTAATTTATAGCTATAGTTTCAAATTAGTTTAATCGCCACTCACATTGTTCCTCGTGGATTTGACCCCGACTCTAAAGTTGGGTAAATAAATTGATGATGACCACCTTGCACTAAATTGATGTGTAAGTTAAGCATTATCAGTCTTGCATTCTCAGATATAACATGTTCATGCATTTATGCATTTCAGCCAGTCCTCATCTCATATACAAGTACATTTAAAGTATTTACCCCATAATTCTATTTGTGCTATGTTGTCTTATAACATAGGTTAGGATGCTCAATTTCTCGACCGTTCTTTGATAGCTCAGCATTACTCAACAACAATGGTGAAACTTCATCCCTCGAGGACATGATTTATTTATCCCAGTTATTTTAGTATTTCCTTATATTCAATTAGTTCGATTTAGTTTGGGGCTTGTCCCATCAATTCCTCAGGATGTTTAGAGGCTTTCAGACAATTAGTCACTTCTTTCAATCTTTTGTCAGATATTTCAGACATGTTCTTATTGAGTATTTCAGTACTCAATAATACAATATTTGAAACATCCTAGGCTTTGACCTTTGGAAAATTTCTTGGAATTTAATTCTCCAAACCTAATGCAACTCATGGATATGAGCCGTATTCTAGGGTATGAGTGGTATGGTCCTATTATATACTAACCGGTGTTAGTTAGTGGAATGGTTTTGGTCACTAGAATTGGTATGACTTAGAGGTATGAGTCGTAGGGGTTTGGTATGAGTCATAGTAGGGACTCGTATGGTGGGTAGTATTTGATTTTCCTAGTATTTCATTCTACCATGAATATGGGTTATGGGTACAGATCTATGTTATAATTATGATCATGGATGGATGAGTTTTATACTGGATATTGTTTGATCCAAGGGTTTAGGCTTGAATACGAGTGGTGGATACCAATCGTATAGGAGGGTACGACTTGTATGGGTCAGTTGTATCCCTGTGATGGATTAAAGGAATTAAGTGGAGGTATTCTGTGCATTTCCGTACACTCCCTAATTAGGATCCATGACTTCTAATACACTTAGGAGATTATTTAACCTATTATTCTATTCATTAACACTTAGAAGCTATTCCAAAAACATCTCATAATTCTCTCAATAGCTTTTGGGGCAAGAAAGCCAGGGTTTCATCTTGAGGATTGCTTTGAGGCTTCTTTGGTGATTTAATTCCATCAATTCATTAGTATAAGGCATGATTCTCTTACCTCATTATAATTTTAACTAAATATATGGTATATATGATTGATTTCATAGTTTTACTATCTCATAATTATAGTTTTCAACTACTATTGATATTTTTGATATTGAATGCTTTGTTATGGTTTCCAATGGTTTTAAATATGCTTTTATACGCATTAATGTGGTTTAGGACAATTGGATTGTATAGTAATGGCTTAATGGTCTTTGGAATTGGTTTTTGTTATAGTATGCCCCCAAGGTGTTAGATAAAATTCTTATAAATATATGTTTATTGCATTGACTTCTTTTAATGGAGCTATTGCATGTTTTAAACTAGACCGTGGATTTATGCATGGATTAAATGGTTTGAAAGGACTAAAGGTTAAGTGGTTATACTTGTGAAGAACATAAAAGTCTCCCAAGTTGATTTAATATGGTATATGGAAAGGCACCTAAGGTCCCCTTCACCTAAATGGTTTGGCTATGGATATTGCTTGCAAGTAGGGGGTGGTGTGACGATACCACCAATATTGGCCTTGGTTAATAAATAGTAAATGGATTGTTTGGACATGATTTTGAATTGGGCATTAATGGCGAGGGATGTAGCTAAGACATAGAAGGTGGCGGTCCAGTGAGGACCAAAACAAAAAACTCATATTTACCAATATGAGTGGTCTTGATGACCATGTGTTTGTGTCGCATTTTATATTGAGGGATGTACTAGTCATCCCATAGGATATTCCCTGGTAATGCGGCTACATGCACTGGGGGACCTTTCAGTAGGGAGAGTTGAACCCATAAGGCCTGTGGGTGGTTAGGACAACAAAGCTACACAATCCGGTAAAGGTTTTAACTGCATGCTAAATGTGGTCCCCTTCCTGGAACTTATATATGTATAGTTATATGCATTATGGATGGTTTTACATGATTTTATGACTAGCATTATTTTATCCTTATCGTGAGATTCATGCTAGTGGTCACACTCTAACCCCATCTAATGGAATCTGTATACCCATGCTATGCAGGAACCGATCATTCTATTCCTCTGGTTTAGCACGTGAACTCGGTATCAATATTTGGATTGAAGTGGTGAACTTTCATTCTTTTAGGAGGCATCATTTTATATTATGGATTTTTTATACACTTTTCTTTTATTTTGTATATTTGTTTTTGGCCATGGTTGGGGGTATGTCCCAACCAGGTTTGCTTACTCCTTTAGATGAAGACTTTGTGGTACTTCTGAAGGTTGGTATGGGCAGGATCGGGATAGGTGTCAGCCTTAGCATTGATATATATATTGAGGCTGAATCATCGGACATGATTTCTCATAGTATGTTTTGGTATTCCTTTTTGTTTATAGTCTACGGTTTGGTTTAGTATGGTTGGGCGGTTGGTGTAGTATGGTTGGACTTTATTGGGTTGGTCATGGTTGTGACCCTATAATAGAGTCTTAACAGGAACAATAGCACTATCTTGTTATATATTTGAAATTTAGCCCATCTAAGTCTGGATATAAGTGGTTGGGTTGGGTAATAGGAAGCGGTCCAGTGTCTTGGTTGGACTTGGGATGACCATTACGACAAGGCCTGGGCTCGTGTCTGGTCAAGTTGGTATTAGAGCCTAGGTTTATGGTCAACTGAGAAGTCCCAAAGACGTGTCCAGTAGAGTTTTTTCTTAGGGTGTAAAGCGCGCCACATTCATAAGTGAGACGATTCGAAACAGTTAGGAATGTTTCAATTTCTTGGTATTCTATCTTCAAGCTTGAGTTCTCAATCCTGGAATCTCATATAATTCTGGTTTGTTCATCTTATAGATTATTCCTCCTAGATCTAAAACACAAGGAAATTCTTTCGTCCAACCTGGGGATAATGCTGATCCTACATCTGGTGTACATCTTCGATCTCATGGTCCTATTCCTGATGGTAATGGAGTTTCTGCTATTTTAGCTAGTTCTCTTCATGTCCCTCAGGGAAATGTGACGAATGCAAAATTTTGTTAGTTAATTTATACCATTGCCCAATTGATTGCTGCTCACGCTGAGCAGGGTGCGACTGATGCTTTGTCTGCTGAGGCCACAAGGGATGGTCAAATTATTTAGATAGGTCCTCCAACTTTTACTAGAGTAAAGGTATAGTAGGATCCACAAGGCTTCTTAGATGCGATGAAAAAAAATCTTTCTAGTGATGCAGGCTACTAAAGTAGAGGGGGTTAACTTTGCAGCTTATTAGCTCAAGGATGTTTCTTATCAGTGGTATAAGGAGTGCGATAGGGATAGAGGTGATATGAAAGAGGAATAGTTGTGGGAGGCCTTTTTTAATTCCTTATTTGATTGGTTCTTTCCTCAAGAGTTGAGGGAATTAAAGATAGAGGAGTTTGTGAACCTCAGGCAGGGGAGGATGTCGATGGATGGGGACTCACTACTATAACTACAGCCGATTGACTGATCTGGCTAAGTACGATCAGGTACCCGAGCATCTGAACCTATGATATGAGACATCATAGCACAAAGAGAGAGTATGCATTAGTACATTGAATGTACTGGTATGCTAGGTGAGGTTAGGCTAATATGCATGGGTTCATGTGCATAAGTAATAATAATAACTAAATATCATGAAGTGACTAGATGAGAGTATATGAAAGGCTAGAAATACTTAATGTAATGAACCTGTAATACCAAGCATATATTATCCATCTGATTTAGACTGAAACTAATGCACTAAATTTTTGATAACTGAATAACTGATAACTGTAAGTCATGATCATGTACAACTGAACAAAGTTCTGTATTGAATACTGAATACTTTATCCTAGAATTGAGACTGTGAGAGTTATCATCTGACCAATATACCCTAGTTATAGACTGATTAGGGGTCCAACCTGTAACCCCAATTGGAAGGGTGCTAACATCATGCCACGGGTTACTAACACTGGATGGGTCAATCTTAATCTAGCAGGAAGACTCATGAGATGTATATGATTACATTTAATGCCCCGAGATCCTATCCTAAGATGTCACACGGTGCTTATGGACCTGAAGTACCACAAGCAAACCCTTTACTGATATCTGTACCTATACACTGCATAGTATCTGAAATAAATGTGGAAATTTGCCATAAGGTTTAATACATCTGCACATACTCAAAAGTAAAAACTGAATACTAATACATCAACATCCGTCTGAAAAGCCTCTAAACTGTCTATACTGTGGAGTTGATGGGACATGCCCCCAACTAACTCCGTTAACTAAAAATATAAACAAAATCTGATGCAATAATAGTAAATTGAGATTCGTCCTCGAATAAAGAGGACTCACTGCTACTGCTGCTAACTGGGACTGAACTGCTGAGGAAACTCTGAATCCTATGCCTTTGAAACTATGGTGTCAAATAATACACCATAGCATAAATGAGTCAGTACAAAAATGTACCGAGTATGTAGACGAGGTAAGGATAAATGCAAGGGATCAGGTATGCACAATATGTAAACTAAATAGTCATGAAAACATCACATGAGAACACATACATAAATGAACAGGTCATAACTGCAATCATCATAACTCTAGAGACTGAAACTCTGATACCACTTTCCTGCAAACTGAACTCACTATTAATACTGAGATACTGAATCATTGACTCATCTGATATTGATAATTGGGAAATATGGATGCACTTTCATCAAGGAGTGAGTTCTAAAATCTCTGAACATACTGAGACTATGAGTATCTGAGGCTTCTGAAATGGATAGCAACCTTATCTAACAGGTTGTCTTTGAGTCTGTGGATAACAATACTACCTGATAACTGATTTTGAGATCGGCCTATCTAGCAGCGGTTCTTTGAATATGCAGATAATCATACATGATGGCATGTATCTAACAACCTTGCATTCTGTACACTGAACTAAGCTCTTTCTTGAAGTCTGAGACTGATTCTAAAACTAAGACTGTGGGAAGTAGTTACTAACTAACATTCCCCTACTATATCTTAGGGGTCCAACCTTTATCCCCGGTTGGGAGGGTGTTAATACCGTGCAATGAGTACAGACATTATCTCTATATGACCCTCATTTATCAGGTCCTCATACGAGAACGGTACATCCCAATCTAACCGGTTAAGCCACCTTATCTACCTTTATCTAGTAGGTATGATGTCTCTCATCCACCCTCATCTAGTATATGTGATGTCTTAACCTATGCTGGCAACGTATTTCTGGAGCACAAGGATCACATCTAAGGATCACACCCTCCACTAGTAGGTGAGTCCCCATCCTTGAGCTCGCTCGGTGCTAGTTTCTACTCCCAACTAAAAGACACTGATTTAATTCTTAACTGAACTTAGACTGAGCTGAATCTGATACTGATTATATTTCTCAAGAGATCTAACTGAGTTATGATGAGATTACTTAGTTCCGTATCTGACGGAAAGGTATCAAATCATAGCATCTGATTGACGATGTAGAGCTTGAATAGATTATTCAAATCACTTCTGAGATTAGAATTGGATCACTTGAATACTATTAGATATGAGTTGATAATAGGATAGAGGCTAAATTACTAGTGATACAGAGATTATAGAGATAATTGAGATTACAGAGCTTGATTAAGATCTGCACTTGTCTGAAGATACATAGTTCTATAGTTCACTGAGTTCTGAGAATCGTGACTCGATTGGAATTATCATGAAGCTGGCATGGGCTCTAGACTACAGCTCTATTGTCGAGTATAAATACCCCAGTACTCGATAACATAAAAGTAAAACATAATCATTCTTACATCATCACGATCATCCATTCACCATCCAATCATTCATGCATCAACAAAAGAATTCATCATCATAATCATTCATGTATAATCGCAATCAAACCTTAATCATCACCATCATTAATGCATCATCACAGTTATTAAAGCATCTCTCCAAGTAATTAGAAATCATAATATACTTTCCCCTCTCAAAATCCTTAAAGCATCATATCGAACATTTAGGAAAGGTAGACCTCCATTCACCATCACAATTGCCAAAGGGTCTCTTTAAGCATCTTGAGATATTAATGACATAATAACATAGAGGAAACATGCTATTAGATCATACTCCGTTCAGCAAGGTTTTACCTCAACTAGTTCATACCTATATCGGTCTTAACATGTATTTGGATTTCACACCGCTTGGGAAACTTCATACTATCATTTCATAGCTTACTTGGTAATCACTTGGCATATATTAAGAACATTGCATTTATCAAAGGGCACATAATGGAGAATTTACAACAATCACATCTCCACTCACTCAATAGGGTCCTTCAACAAACACTAGACATGCACAGGTTCACACTTATTTGGGGATCCCCTACTAGCATAGAATAGTTCATTCACTTAGACATTTTATCAAACACTAGGCATGCATAGACTAGCTCATAAGTTGGGGTTTCCTATTCAAAATACTATCATGGCCCAAATGCTTCTCCTAAACTTTTATTAAAACTATGGGAGACATGCTCCTCTTAATCAACCAATTCTACACCCAAAAGTGATGAACAACGAAATTTACATGTTTCCACTCATATATTATCATAGATTCATAAAAAACACATAAGTATCCCATCTTGGAGGTCATTCAACATCAACTCTAAGTACATAATCCATTTACCACAGAAATACCACATACTAAGGCGAAGGCTTGATAATATTGTTGACAAACATGAACAACAACTCAATCATAGCAAGAACATAAATTTTAACTCACAAGAATCATCAAAAATTCATAAACATAAAGCTTGGAGATATAGAAAAAGGTACTTGAGCTTCTTGGATTAAAGGGACCCAAGAATCAACATCTACATACCTTGGGGAAACTCTTTTCTTGAAGGCTCTTGGAAGAATTCTTGATCCTTGCTCTTGATTCTCTCTTAATTTTTGGTGGAAGAAGAGAGAATTTTTGATTTTGGAAACTCTAGTTTTTGAGTGAAAGAAGAGAAAAGAAATAAGGCCTTCAACCCTTAAGTGGATATTTATAGAGGTTGGGGAAAGAGTGGAAAAGACCAAAATGCCCTTTAAAGAAAAAGAGTTGAAAACTACTGATCGAGGTCTGTGACGGTCAATCTGACGGTCCGCCAGAGGGACTGGCGGTCCACCAATCATCCGTCACTCTAGTACAATAACTAGGACATTCTACCTCGACGTGACAGTTGAAGTGATGGTCTATTAGAAATATCACGGTCCACGAGATCGTCCATCACTTGAGGTTCAGGAATGGGCCATTCTGTTTTGACCTGATGGACCCCTTGACGGTCCGTCAACTTTTTGACGGTCTACCACTTTGGCCGTCACTGGGTGGCAAAAAATAGGATGTTCTATCTTGGCCTGACGGGACACTTGACGGTCCACCAGGGACTTAGCGGTCTGCCAGGTCAACCATCAAACCTGGGCGATTCCGATACCGTGTAGTAAATCAGCCATAACTCCCTCGTCCAATGTTTGATTTTAATGAAATTGGTATCAATGGAAAGCTCATTCAATGCTCTAGATGGGAAGATATTTTTTGAGAAAGAATCATGTACAACAACCATGCTCCCACATTCGATGGAAAGCTCATTCAAGGTGGGAGCATGATTGTTGTACATGAGAAAGAATAACATGGGAATATCATAACTACAATATTTAATTCATAATTCATGGGTTATGGCATGAGGAGTACATAAATCAACACACATACTAGTTTATTTACTTGAAATTCATAATCTTCTTACTTTGAAATCCATAAAATGAACACATACATGAATGCAATTCAATTCAAGAATATAATTCATAATTTAAATTGTTAAAAAGAATTCATGAACTCCAAGGGTGGAAGGAACCCAAGGATGAACACCAAACACACGTTAATATATGAATTTGTAAGAATTGATGGTGAATTATTGAGATTTGATCTTGAATCTTGAAGGCTTGGGTTTGTCCTTAAAAGAGGGCTACTTTAATTTGAGTAAATTGTGAGAATAACGAGCAAATAATGCTCTTTGGGACTTAAATCACGTGTTTGGACTGAATGGGGGTGAGGGAAAAGAGCTTAAATGCCCTTAAGAATTTAAAATGCAGAACAGAACTCAAAATCCCAATTTTAACACTTGGCACAACGCGGTGCAATCTCATCGGCCTACTAGAAAAAGGACAACCCTAAATTTACCCAGCATCGCAACATGGTGAAATCAGCAAGGAGACATGAAACACTTACTGCACTGATGCTAAGTCTGCAGGCAATTCAAGCTCATAGTTCACCTTTCCAAAATGGCTCAAAATTTTGTAAGGTCCAACATATCGAGGACTAAGATTCCCTTTCTTATCAACTTTACTCCCTTCATGGGAGAGATCTTTAGATATACAAAATCTCCAACCTCAACTTTAAGGTCTTTCCTTCTCACATCTGCATAAAATTTCTATCGGCTATAGGCTACCTTAAGCCTCTGCCTGATCAACTGTACTTTCTCTATGGCATAAACACCAAGTCAGGCCCCACTACTATGGCCTCACCAACTTTAAACCAACCATTTGGAGATATATATCTCCTTCCATACAGAGCCTCAAATAGAGCCATTTAAATGCTAGAATAAAAGGTTTATTATACGCCAACTCAATCAAAGGAACATGGTCATCCGAACTATCCTTAAAGACAACTACACACGCTTATAATATATCCTCAAGGGTTTGAGTGGTCCTTTCTACCTGAGCATCTGTCTGAGGGTGAAACGTTGTACATAGGTGAACTTGGGTACCAATACCCTTTTAGAAAGCTTTCCAAAAGTGAGTGGTAAACTTTGTACCACTAATAAAAATATGGAAAATGGGACACCATGCAACCTAACCAACTCTCTAATATAGAGCTTGGCATAGTCCTTATCTTAAAAGGAAGTTTGGATTTGTAAGAAATAGGCTGATTTGGTCATCTTGTCCATAATAGCCCAATTTGAATCATGTTGATGTTGAGTACGAGGAAAACCTGTCACAAAATATGTGTTCACTTTCTCCTAGTTCTAAGTGGGAATATTGAACTCATGCATAGACCCATTGGGATTTTGGTGCTCAATCTTCACCTACTTACAAGTAGATCACTTAGCCACAAACTCTACAATATACCTCTTCATCCCACTCCACCAATATATTTCCTGCAAACCGCGATACATCTTCATGGTCCCTAGATGAATAGAGTAATGCGCACCATGCACTTCTGTAAGGATTAGGTGTCTTAAATCATCAATACACAGCACACATAGTCTACCATGGCAATGCAACATGCCATCTCCCCCTTGGGATAAAACTTCTACTCTCTGATCTATAACTGACTCTTTTAATTTAACTAAACTAGGATCCCTGTCCTACTTTTCTTTTACCTTGGCAACTAAAGATGATTTTGAACAACTCTACACCCATATGCTACCCTCAGCTGAATCAACCAAACATACACCTAACCTAGCAAGCTGGTAAATTTCCTCAACTAACATATTCTTACCATCCTCAATGTGAGAAAAATTACTCGTAGACAATCTACTTAGGGCATCTGCCACTATATTGGCTTTGCTCAAGTGATATAGAATACTCATGTCATAGTTTTTCATCAATTCTAAACATCTCCATTGCTACAGATTTAAATCCCTCTGCAAGAACACAACTTAAGGCTCTTGTGATTTGTAAACACGTTAATATGCACCCTATTAAAATAGTGCCTCCAAATCTTTAAGGAAAACACAACAGTTGCTAACTCAAGATCAAGGGTAGGGTAATTTTTTTCATTGGTCTTAAGTTATCTATAGGCATAGACCACAACCTTACCCTTCTGCATCAAAACATACCCCAAACCAACTCTGTAAGAATCACAGTACACAACAAACCCATCTGAACCATCTGGTAATACCAAAACTAGCATTATCGTGAGTCGAGTCTTCAACTCCTGAAAACTCTTCTTACAAGAATCTGACCACTGAAAATTAACTTTTTTTGAGTCAATCTAGACATTTGGAATACTATACATGAAAATCTTTCAAGAAATCATACATAATAGCCAGCCAAACCCAAGAAACCCCTAATATCTGATGGAGAAATGGGTTTGGGCCAGTTTCGTTCCACTTTGGTATTTTGAGGATCAACTCTAATTACATCACCAAAAATAATATGGCCAAGAAAATCTAATAATCTTAGCAAAAATTTTCACTTACTGAATTTGGCAAACAACTGATAGGCTTTGAGAGTTTGTCATACTATTCGGAGGTGGTCTGCATGATTATTTTCTCTATGAGAATAGACAAGGATGTCATTAATGAAGACTATGATGATTATGGAAAGTACTACTTTAACACTTGGTTCATCAAGTCCATAAAGGTTATTGGGGCATTTGTGAGACCAAAGAACATCATTAAAAACTCAAAGTGACAATATCGAGTTCTGAAAGCTATTTTCAGAATGTTATAATCGTTGACTCTTAGCTAATGATAAGTAGATCTAAGGTCTATCTTAGAAAAATAACTGGCACCGTAAAGTTGGTTGAATAAGTCATTGATTCTGGGAAGTGGGTATTGGTTTTTTATTGTGACTCTATTCAACTGATGATAATCAATATGCATTCTAAGAGAACTATATTTCTTACGTATGAATAGGACTGGTGCGCCCTACGGGGAGACACTGGGCCTGATAAATCCCTTATCTAGGAAATCTTTCAACTATTCATTCAACTCTTTGAGTGCGTCTGGAGCCATTCTTTCTGGAAAAACAAAGATAATCTGTGTATTTGGAAGAAGGTCTATTCTAAAGTTAATTTCTCTTTTGGAAGGAACTCTGGGAAGATCTTCAGGGAACACATCTGGAAATTTCCTTACTACTAAAGCTGACTCAATATTTGGGGTCTCAAAATTAGTGTCTTTGATTCAGAAAAGAAGGTAAATAAACCCCTTGGATATCATTTTTTTCTCTCTAAGGTATGAAACCAGCTAACCCCTAAGCATTGTAGTACTACCCCTCCATTCAAGGATTGGTTCATTTGGAAATTAAAAATGAACTACTCTTCTTCTATAATCGACTGAGGCATAACATGAGTGGAGCCAATCTATGCCAAGAATGACATTAAAATCCATCACCTTTAGCTCTACAAGGTCTGTTCAAGTAACTTTCTAAGAAATCATAACCGGATAGTTACTGTATACCTACTGAGATATGATAGACTTACTCACTGGGGTAGAAACTGAGAAAGGCTCTGTTAGGATTTTGAGGCTGACTTCAAAGTTGGTGGCTATGTAAGAAGGTATGAAAGATAGAGAAGCTCTAGGATCTAATAAAGCATAAACATGTAAATTAAAGATTTACAACATACCAGTAACCACATCAGAAGAACTCACCTGATCTTGTTGGGATTGAAGTGCATAATGACTATTTGGGTGCAGCCTACTGGTGGCACTGGAAGCGGCACCCTGATAAGGCAGGCAATCGGACTTAACTAGGGGACAATTATGATGTCTCTATAAACCCACCTAAGGATACTCTCTGATCCTATGGTCTGACTTACCACACCCAAAACACACATCGCTGCCAAACCTGCAGATACCCTATGGTTTCTGCCATATTTCGTACAAAAAGGATTTATTTGAGCACTGTTTACACTACCCTAATATTTAGAGCCTATCGCCCTATCCTTATTATCATTCCTGAATTCGGGCACCAATATTCTAGCCAAAGACAAAGTTGGGACTAAATATTTTGGGTGGAACTGAGGACGGTTACCACTTTTGGACTTCGGTGGAGCAAAACTGAAACTACCTGTTCTAGACTTCTTGCTCTCCCTCTTTCTCTCCTTAGTCTTTTGTTACTCAATTTATTGATCATGGACAATAAACCTAGACAAGTTCATCTCCTTAATCAGCATTGCATTCCTACACTTCTTGACCACATTGTTAGAGACAACAGACACGAACTTGCTCATCTTAGACCTGCTATCAGCTACCACATGAGGAGCATACTGGCCATCTAAGTAAACTCGAGGGAGTACTCTTTCACACTCAGGTTGACCTACTTTAGGTTGATGAACTCTAAAACCTTATCCTCTCTTAACTCTAATGGAAAGAACCTATGTAAGAAGGTAGTAGAGAACTCCTCCCATTCTATAGGCCCTGCATCTGTGCCTCTTTCTACCTTCCATTGCTTAAACCACGTATGAGCTATATCTTAAAATTAATAGGTAGCTAAATCAACACTCTCACTAGCAGATACCCTCATAATGTTTGTTACCTTCCACACTACGTTAAGGAATTCCTATGGGTCCCCTCAAAATTAGACCCTAAAAATGAAGGAGGGTTCATTCGGGTGAAGTCCCAAATTCTAGCTGCAGCAGCATTGGCGACTGGGTTATCCTAAATAACAACTGGTCAAACATTTTGATATTCCACATAATGGGATAGGGTGGTGAATGCTGCTTTGAGTTCTGCATGAGAAAAGTGCTTATTCAGGGGATCTTCCTAAACGTGCGAGGTGCTGGATGGTTCCCCAACCTTCTTCTATTAGTCTTTCTAGGAGGCAAGTTCAATAAACAAAAGTGAAAAATTGGATAAGACAAAATGTTTAACTTGATATCATGCTCACTTGCATGATATAAACACTAAAAGAAGGGAACTAATCCTAAAATGCCTTATAGCCTCTTTCCCATAAGTGTGGCGCTCTTTACACCCTTGGACAAGATTCTACTTGATACGGCTTTCTAGATTACTAGGATACCATAGAGCCTTAGGTTCTGATACTAAGTTTGTAATGCCCCGAACTACATCCTGGGCGTTCCACGGTGCTTATGACCCTAAAGGACTATAAGTTAATCTATGACTGGTACCTGCTATGAGCACTGAATAATAATCATAAAGTATATATGGAAGTAAAAATAAAAATTTCATAATGTTCAAAAAAATAAATAAAAAATGAATACATCTGTAGTATAAATGCTAACTAATAAATTCTTATAGTCTCTAAACATCTGATATAAAAGAGTTGATAGGAAAGTCCCTAACTAACTCACAACTGCTGTCTGAAATAACTAAAATACTAAAATAATTCAAAGACAAAATAAATATTGCATCCTCGATGGATGAGGACTCATTACTGTAACTACGGATGATTGATTGATCTGGCTAAGTACAGTCAGGAACCTAAGCGTCTGAACCTATGATATGAGAGAGTATGCATCAGTACTTTAAATATACTGGTACGCCAGGTGAGGTTAGGCTAATATGCATGGGTTCGTGTGCATAAGTAATAATAATAACAAAATATCATGAAGTGACAGGATGAGAGTATATGCAAGGCTGGGACTACTTAGGGTAATGAACGTGTATTACCAAGCATATATCGTCTATCTGAATTACACTAAAACTGAAGCACTGAATTTCTGATAATTAAATTATTGATACCTGTAGGTCATGATCATGTAGAACTGAACTGAGTTCTATACTGAATAATTAATACTGGAATTGAGATTATGGGCGTTATCATCTAACTGATATACCCTATTTATAGACTGATTAGGCGTCCAACCTATAACCCCAACTGGAAGGGTGTTAGCATCATCCCACAGGTTTGTCACTGGCTGGGTCAATCCTAATCTGAAAAAAAGACTCCTAAGATGTATATGATTATGTCAAACCTAATCTAGAGGAAACATGATTTACACTATGCTGACAACGCATTTCTATAACTTAGGGACTACTACTAAGGGTCAAACCCTAGATTGGCAAGCACTCCCCCATCACTGGGTTCACTCAGTGATGAATGAACTCCCAACTGAATCGACACTGATCACTAGGTTGTTCTAAGCTTGACTGAACTCACGGTGATTCTGTTAACTAACTGAATGCTACGGTTCGAGATACTACGAAATCATTCTATTATGACTGGAAACTAAGTAAGCCACTAATTCTGGATATACAATACCCCTAGGACTCGATAGCATAAATAATGGAACCATATCACAATTTTAAAGTATTACTCTTAGGATATCATGCACAATTTGTTCACATAGACATTTTGTCAAACACTGTGGGAGCATGGTTCTTGTACATGAGAAAGAATAAAATGGGGATATCATGACTTCAACATTCAATTAAAAATTCATGGGTTATGACATGAGGAATACATAAATCAACAAATATTCTAGTTTTTTTACTTGAAATTCATAATCTTCTTACTTTGAAACCCATAAAATAAACACATGCTAGATATAATAACTAGAAAGCACTGAACCTAATAATTGAAATACTATGACTCCTAACACGTTCACGACTTTGGTAGTAATAACTGGAAAGTGACAACTATTCATGAATCTAAAGCTAACGGCTAAGAAAAAGTAAAGTAAAGACCAAAAAAATGTAAAGCTAACTCAAAAATATACAATCAACACATGTTATGCAAACTCTTCCTTCCCCCTTCCTCCGAGAGTCTATACTCTCCCTGGAAGATGAATTATATAATGCATAGAGTTTATACTCTCCTTAGAAGATGAATACTATAAAGCACAACACTTCATTTTCTAGCAAAATAGGTTCATACGCCTCACTCTTAAAATAAACCAAATATATCATCAATAAACACAATCACGAACAAATCAAAGAACAAATTGAATACCAATTTCATAAGATCCATAAATGTTGTTAGGGAATTAGTAAAACTAAAAGACATCACCAAAATCTAAAATGACCATAGTTTGTTTGGAAAGCATCTCAAGGATATATACCTCTCTAATCTTCTACTGATGGTAACCTGATGGAAGATCAGTCTTCGAAAAGTAATTAAAAACCTGAAGCCAATAAAAGAGATCACCAATCCTCGAAAGGGGATACTAATTCTTCAAAGTCACCTTATTCAATTTGAGGTAATCTATGCATATCTATAAGGAGTCATCCTTCTTACACATGAATAGAACCGGAGCACCCCAAGGAGAAACAATAGGGTGGATAAAACCATTATCCATAAGATCTTTTAACTGCTCCTTGATTTCTTTCAACTCAGTTAGAGCCATTCTATAAGGAGGGATAGAAATAGGATGAGTGTCTGGAAGAAGATCAATTCCAAAATAAATTTCCTTTTCAGGAAGAGTAACACCAGGACGATACACAAGGAACACATCATGGAATTCATAGACCATAGGGAAAATATTCAAAGGACCTTCAGACTCTAAGATACAAAATGAACTTTCACATTTGCACTAGGAAATTACATTCACACTCAATCTATGGCTTATTTGGGCAGTGGAAATTGACCTTTTGGGTTTGACAATCAAGAGATGCATAGCATAAATGCAATAAATACCAAAGAATTTATGGTAGCAAGCCCCACTATTTCTATGGGTATGACTATGGAACAACGCAGAAGAGATGAGAAGTGTGATCAAGACATGTTTCAGCTAAAAACACAGATGGACTTGCTAACCAAGCATTTACTATCAAGTAAAATTGACAAAGTGAAGGTTGTGGGATTGCAGGGCAAAGTGGAGTATGACTCAGAATAAGACGTAAACTATGTAAATAATCAAGGGGTTTTCAAGCAATAGCCAAGGAAGTGAAGGTTGTACTTACTATGAAAAAGGCTAGATATAAGAACTAGGAGCAAGGAAATTGGAGGAGCAATAATGATAGGAGTGGGATATATGTACCTCCTAGAAATCGTGAGGCTACTTCAACAAGTTTTAAAAAGATGTCCATGCAGGACATGATGGCTAAATTATTCAAGGGAGTAGAGGCTACCAACTTAAGGGTGACTACCATGACGACCGATCTGTCCTCTATTAGTCAGTGGGTAAACTCGCACTCCACTACAATCAAACAGATGGAACAACAAATGAGCCAACTCTTTGCAGCACTGAACTAGAGGAAGAGTAGAACATTACGTAGTGGTATAGTTCAGAATCCGCAGAATGATGTCTCATGTATGGCAATTACCACTAGAAGTTGTAAGATATTACTTGGCCCTTCTATGGGCAAAAATGTAGTTGATGATGAAGAAAAAAACTGATGATGCAAAATTCATCAAGTTCATGGTAATGCTCAAGCAGTTGACAGTGAATGTTCCATTGGTTGAGGCACTAGAGCAAATGCTAGGATATGCTAAGTTTATGAAAGATCTGTTGACAAAGAAAATGGCAGTAAGCTATGAGCCAGTGGACAATCTCCACCATTGGAGTGTCATTTCTACATGATCCTTAGTACAGAAGAAGGCCGACACTGGAGCATTCACTATTCCATATACAATAGGGCCTCTGGATATTGCTAAGGCCCTATGTGATCTGGGGGCGAGCATAAATTTGATGCCACTAGCCGTGTATAGAAAGTTGGGGTTGGGAGATCTGACCCCAACAAACATACGGATAGTGATGGTGAATAGGTTTGTTAAACGAACAATAGGAATACTACATGATGTATTGGTAAAGGTGGCCGACTTTATACTTTCTGCTAATTTCGTAGTCCTTGACTGTGATGTGGATTTTGAATTACCCATTGTTTTGGGTAGACCATTCCTCACGACTGGGAGAGAGATAGTAGACATAGAGCTGAATGAGTTTAAGTTTAGGCTCAATGATAAAGAATTAAGATTCGCAATGGCCTCACCCATGACACAACAAAAAGAGATGAATGTTTTCTCAATCGTGGATGTATTCTATGAAGATGGTAAAGAGGTATCAGCAGGTTGTCTTGATAAAGTCTGAGTAGTCAACATAACCAAGTTGTGCCGTGACACTAAATTAGGCTCTATTGGGAGGCAACCTAAATTTTTTATGTTTTCAAACAAAGTGTTTTTATTTTTTATAGTTAAATTCTAGTACAAAGAAGGTGAAACTGATGTAGTCAGCTCAAGAAAGTTGAGACATGTACTGATAAGGCTAATGGCGTTTATGACAGGCTATCATACCTGTGATAATCCATTAGAGATGGCATCAAAGAATTTAAAATAAGGAAATATACTGCCTTGAGATGATGACAACATCGATGACTTATCAAACATCTGATAAGCAGTCAGGTGAAATTTGGGTCCAGAATTAAAAAATGATCCAACCAGCCCAGTCAGCCTTTTAACCTTCCTGTATAATCTTTTTTCTCTCCTTTAAGCTTTATTTCCTTCCATAGTTAGTTTATTACCTCCCTTTTTCAAAAATATTTGCAAGTAAAATAAGAAAAATATCCTTTCTTGTAAGAGTGGGTTTGAAATCAAAAAAATCAAGGGCCCTCTTTCATCTGCGAACTCTTCTTCACTCAAGTAATCAAGTGAAAGTCATTCATCAGGTATGCTCAGCACTTAACTCTTCTTTTCACTTGGTAAGTGATGTAACTAATGTAAATCTTAGTTTCAAAGGGATTGAGGCAAGCATAACTTGCCATTGTGTGAAAAATGATATCTACGGTTTATAGAGTTGCATTGTCCGAAAGAAGACAGGGCTTAGCTCAAGAACACAACTCCATGCGATTCTAAAAAGAAAATAGTTTGATAACCAAGACTAAAACTGAGCTGGAGGTTGTGTTCTGAGTTGATGATGTGTTTGATAAGCTATCACACATGTGATGGCTTGTCAAACTATGTCTTCAAAAGCTAGGAAAAATAGGCCTATTTTATTTAAGGCTGACGATATGCCTAATAAGCTATCACAAATGTGATAACTTATCAGACTATGTCATTATGAGTTAGAAAAAATAAGCCTATTCTATTTAAGGTTGATGATATGCCTGATAAGCTATCACGAATGTGCTAGCTTATCACACTATGTCATCACAAGTTAGGAAAATAAGCCTATTCTACTTAAGGATAATGACACGCCTGATAAGCTATCAAATTTGTGATGACTTATCAGAACATGTCATGACAACTTTGCTCTGATACTATTGTGAACCTCTTTTGAGAGATGTGGAATTATAATGACTAAACTTCTTGAGTTGTATGATCATGAGTGCTAAATGATTGATTTCTTTTGCTAAAGATCTTATACTAGAACTAAAATAAAAGAGAAACAAAGCTACAAAGAAAGTGACAAAGAAGAGTGTACCTTAGAGACTCTTCGATGAGGGATTCGATTACGAGGAGGAGGAGCTACTGCTCAGGAAGCAAAGAAAAAAGAAATGACCGAAAGAGCCTTCGCCACCTCCACCAGTTGAGGTGGAGGAGAGTGAAGAAAGTGATACTGAAGTAACAACACTACCTAATAGTATGAATTCTGAGCAGCCTGAGTCTGAGCATTTTGAGTCTAGGGAGCCTGAGTCAGCCCATGCTGATTCTGAGCAACCTGAATCTGAGGGACCATTATCTGAGTCCTCTTCTGCTGAGCAATAGGATGATGAAGAATCTTTGATTTGGGGAACTCTGGTTAAATGCAAGAAACCTAGGGTTTGAGACAATCCTAGGTGGCAATTCCCAAGCAATAGAAAATCTTCAATGATGGGCCCCTCAAAACTAAAAGAAGAACCGTTAAAAGGCCAATCATTGAAGAAAAAATATCATCACTACTGGGTTGAGCAAATATCATGAAGTGGAGTAGAAATTCTGAGATAATGACTTGGCATGGACTTGAAAAAGAGGAAGCTCATCTTTCCCTACACTAGTTCGGGAGTTCTATGCAAACTATCAGGCTCAACTGGAGAATATATGCAAAAAAGGAGAGAAATTAGCGGACCAACCTTTGTTGGATAAAGTTACAGTACGGGGTGTGATGGTGGATCTCTGAGAAACAACACTCAACAGATTTCTTCATGGCACCGAATTCACTCCTCAAGCAACTTCACATGCATTCTACGCTTGGTTGAAGCATCGTACAAATCAATAGTCTTGGTTAGCCACACTTATAGCTGAAGGTAAACCTGAATAGTTGCCAACCCAAATGAAAAGAATTTCAAGGACTCCCTGACTTAAGAGGCAAGGTTCTGGTGGGGTGTAGTGTGCATCCATTGATGCCTACTGAGGGAGATATATCATTGGAGATAATAGAGCAATACTGGTCACAAGTCTTGTGGCTAAACACAGTTTGAACTTTAGAGAGATCATTGTTGAGGAGATGAAAATTTGCATCTCAAGACCCGACATAGAATATCCTTTCCTTTGTCTAATCATGAGGTTGTGTTAGGAAGCCAATGTACCTAAAGTTGTAGGGATATATAATGAGTTGCCTACCTAGAAGATCCACAACCCCATCTGATATGATGAAAATCAACCGAGGCAGACACTTAATATAGGAGCAGGGGTTGAAACAGATTTGCTAATTACAGGTACCAGCTCAGCACCTAATGTATTGGTGCAAAATTCTGAAGCTGCATCACCGACATCCTCAGTAATAGCAGAATCAGTGCCTAGAAACATAACAAATCATATAGCTGCTGTGTCTACCACAGAATTTTCCTTCAACCTAATGAATTTTAGGATAGTGGAAAAACAAGGCAAGTGGTGCAAGGATTAGCTCCAACTTTTTTCCAAATAATTTACCTCTGCGGTAGACAAGAGGATTAAGGTCACACTGGAGTCCTTCCGAGCCTTGCCCAAAAGGATTGATGAGTTAGAAAATCGTTTCAACACATGAGTATGAGAAATGTCGAGCTCAAACCTTGCACAATTTAGAGCATCCCTGGACAAGGTAAAGGCAGATGTTGGGGTATTACAGCAGCACCAACTTATGGTGTTGGAAGATTTAACTGTTGATGAGTCTGAAGGTGAAATGCAATTGCTTGATCTGACAGGGGAACCAATAAAGAAAAAGAAGAAGAAGGGCAAGAAGAAAGGTAAGGGTAAGGGAGAGAGGCCTGATAGCGACGAAGAAAGAAAAGCAGAGAAAAAGGCAAGACAGAAGGCTAAAAAAGAGGAGACGAAGAAGGCAATGATCGAGTCCTTAGTTGATAATGAGAAATGGGAGGAATCAATCCAAGCGAGAGCCATAGGTGCATCAACTAGTAGGCCCCCAACAACTGTTGGGCCAGATACATCAGAATAGAGAGAGACTTTCAATGGAGATAAGGCAACTGAGGAAGTAGCAATAGGGTTAGAAACCCATGATTCTGGTGATTGATCTACTCTATGTACACCCTAACCCTTAGTTCAGTTTTTCTTTGATTTTAAGTTGAGGGTCTATGGTGAGTTTTTGTTGTAACATTATGTAGTTGACTAAGAGAAATACAAGTACCACAGGCAGTTAATATGGTTTGTTATTTTTTGAACACCTCTCAAATGGTCTAATTCTTTAACTGTGCGATTTGTATCTAATTGTGACCACTGTGCATCTTTGTATGATATTAGTTCTAGTGACATTGCTAAACAATTACATGAAATGTATGATTAGTAAAATGTGATATACTTATGTACCATGTGCGTGTGATATTTCACTTAGTTCCCTTTGTATGTTGAATTTAGAACTTTCCCGGTTAGTCTTACCTAGGTTGAAGGATAAGGGTTAGGAAAGGATCATAGGTCATTTTTATCGTAGCCCACTTTAGCCTAATTGACCTTCCTTGTATTTATAATATCCCTTGATCCCTATGTTGAGCCTGAATAGCCTATTTCTTTTTATTATAACTATCACTATCCCATTTATATCATAATGAACCTGTTTTGGCCCTGGTCCTCCTTGGACATTTTGTATCTTGACTTAGGAAAATGGCCTAATTTGAGGGTGGATATCATAGGGTTGCATGATGTAAAATGAGTATGAAGAAAGGTAAATTAAAAGAAAAAATAAAAAGAGGGGTGCGGTGGAAAAGAAAAAGAAAAGAAAAGTTGTAAAAAAGTGACTGTAGAAAGACTGCACCTATCCTGAATATGTGTGATCAAGAAAAGAGAAGAATAAAAAAAGGATAATGAGTGAGAACCCAAAATTTAGTGTAGTGTCAAGGAGGCTTAGTCATTTTAAATATCATCAAGTATCATACTATCCCCTAGCCTATATTACAAGACAAAGAGAAGACCTATAGTGATCCTAGCTGACCTGTCTGGAAATCTCGGTAATAAAAATATGGGCAAGCCTATGGTATTCAGCATACACTGATTGGAACCTCATTTTAAGAGTGAGTGTCTTTTGACTGTCCCTATGGTTACATAGGTGATGTCTGATATAAGTGAAGTGGGACTTCTTTGTAGTGAGGGAACACTGGTTACATTGCTAAGTTCTAACTTATTTATATAGTATAGTCTTTGTACATACATTGTTGTTGTTATTGACCTGATGCCATATCTTGATTCCTGTGTGTCACATTGTTGTTCTTAAATAACATACACAATTTTTTTTAAATTGATTGACCTTGGAGATATTGAAGATGTTTTGAGATAATATGGATGGTTGACTGTTGAATGTGCATTGTATCCTATTGGTTGTGTTTTAGTTGCTTGAGTACAAAGAATTGTTTTAAGTTGAGGGTGTTGATGTGTTAGTAGATGCTAACATATTTGAGGCTTTTAACTGAGAATAATTGCAAAGTTTTAAGCAACTTCTATCGTTTTTGATTATTTTCTCTTTGATATTGTAGAAAAAGTCGAGATACAAGAGAATCAACAATTATGGGAGTAAAAGAGTTGATTTTTGAGAAAGTAGAGAAGGAAGAATAGCTGACAACTTGTCTGATTAGACATTAGCCTAATGATAAGCTATCAAAGTTACCGTCAGGCTTAGACAGAGAATGGGCTTCAACTAAAATGTGTGATGATATATGTTAAAGGCTGTCAGAAGTGTGATAAGCCATCAGGCTCGTCATCAGGCTTAGACAGAGAACATCCTTCAGCTGGAATATGTGACGACATCTGTGATAGACCATTAGAAGTGTGATAAGCCATCAGGCTCGTCATCAGGCATATACAGAGAATAGCCTTCGGCTGGAATGTATGACGACATCTGTGATAGGGCGTTAGAAGTATGATAAGCTGTTAGGCTCGTCGTCAGGCTTAGGCAGGGAATGGATTTTGAAGTAAAGAAGTGATGATATCTCTGATAAGTTATCATATGTCTGATAAGCCGTCAATCCTCATCGTCAGTCTAAGGCAGAGATTATCAAAGTGAAGAGGAGCTGACGACATTCCTGATAAGCCATTATAATCCTGATAAGCCGTCACACATGTTGTCACCTGTTTGAGAAAATACTCTGATCTATAATTTTGTTTCCATAATTAGAATGAAGTATTTAAAGCATATGTTAGGGTTTTCATTCATGATTTTTTTGGGACATCTGGAACTAACATTTTGAGCACTTTTCTCCCTATTTTCTAACTTTAATTCTTTAGAGAGATTATTACAATTGTTTTGTGATTTTCTACTAATCTGAGAAACACTCGTTGCTATTTATCTTGCTGTAAGATCATCTATTTAAGTATGAGTTCAACTGGTTGTCTTGCTTGTTTTATTATGAGTAGCTAAGTTCCCTAAACCCGATTTGTGGGATCTATGGGTTTTGGTTTGTAATGTAACTAAGTGTTCAAAATTCTAATGGTGGTAGGAACTTCTTGTTAATTACCTTATTTTACATACTGACTATTGGTTGCAATCAATAGACTTTGCTTACGGGTGATTTGCTTGAGATAAGAAATCAACCCTAGTGAGAAGTGAATTATCAATAGGGACTTGCAAGCATTAAACTTCCATTTATTAATTAATGTTGTACCAAGATCAATTAACTTGGGATAACATCCTGTTATGAAATATAAGCTCCCTAAGTTCGAGAGAATTAGGTAATTAAATGTCTAAATAGATTTAGAAACATTTAGACATAATTTTGACAAAGATAGTCTGTTGTTCCTACCTACCACAAGAATCTTGAATCATTACTAGCATCGGTCAAATCCCAATACCAATAGTGAACATAACTCTGGTTTTCCTTATCATATTGATTTCAAACACTAAACTGAGAAGTAATTATTTGTTACTCTTTCAAAACCCCCCATTCATAAGAAACTGGTAACTGTCAGTTCATTAACCCGTAGATAATTAAAATTCGCACCCTATTCCCTGTAGGATTCAATCCCAACCTAGTTGGGTTATATATTGATAGCTATCACTTATATTCTGTAAGAGAGATGTGGCTTGAGCATTATCAAACACCTTAAAAATGTCGATTACCATATGACTTTAGGTAATGAGCATAAGCCGTAGAGTAGGAACCATAACTCCCAACTTCTTCTTAGACTACTTTCCACCATCTCTACTGCTCTACTATTGATCTCTACCTTGATAAAAAACATAAACTTCTTATTCTTTCTTTCTTTTATTTCAGTCTTTTTCTTTTTCTTCTCTTCCTTAACCTACTGTATATACAACATAAGCAAAGATATATCTATATCCTTATTTAACACAGCTATCTTACTTTCTAGAATCAAGTCACGGGACAAACCAGAATCAAATTTTCTTATTCTCGCCCTCATACTAGACACCAACTCTGGAGCATACCGAGACAACTGATGAAACTTCAAGGCATACTACTTGATTATCATCATTCCTTACCTCATATTCACAAATTCTTTGTCCTTATCCTCCCTTAACTCCTGGGGAAAAAACTGGTCAAGAAAAGCTCAAGTACAGTCAACACATAAGGCAACTCATCATCCACACCACAGAGCTGCTCCCACTCTTTATACCACTGATGTGCTATGTCCTTCAACTGATAGGCTGCAAACTCTACACTTCCACCTCAGTAACATGCATTATGTGGAAAATTATTTCTATTTTATCTATGAAATGTTGAGAATCCTCCTCAACCTTTATACAAGTGAAAATAGGGGTTTCGGCCTCATAAATTGGCCAACTCTAGTGGCCTCAGATTATGGAGCAACAAAATCTGCACGCTCAGTTCGAGATGCAACCAATTGAGTAAGAAAAAAGATCAACTAGCAAAACTCAGAATTAAACACGTCAGTTTGAGGTGTTTAAGAAGGGACATGAGAAATCAGTGGAGCTCTAGTAGAACCATCAGAGACAATGGTCCTAGACCTAATCTGAACCCCTAGAGCTCTATGAGCTCTATTTCAATTATCCTCAGAATTAAAAAAAGTGTTCCCATGAACATCAGATCTTCTTGGAGGCATGATAAAAAAGGTGAACAAACAGGAATTAGAGAGATACAAAAACTTAGACTCTACAGTCAAAAATAAAACACAAGAAAGAGAAACATTCATAAATTTCTCATATCCTCTCCCTTATTAGTGTGGTGTGATACACACCTGTAAAAGAGACTAACTTGAAATGGCTTTATGGAAACCCAACTTGGCAATTGTGAGAATCTTAAAAATCCACTAAATAGACATCGATATTTGATCTTTTTGGCCTTCAAGATTAGGGTGGTATTATACCCTTTCGGCATGAAAAAATCCAAAATGTAGGAATTTTCGTCCGCATTTCCAAAATTCATCATTTGCTTGCGTGATTCGACTTTCATCACATCCACCAAGCATAATGTTGAAAAGTGATTCGAGTGAGGTCTTCTCCCTAATTTCAGAGTTGCATCCTTCTCGATCTTTTCACCCTGAATTGGGCTATAGTCTTTATAAGTGATTGGCTTGGTTTCTTGTTTTTCCTCTAGCTCTATTTCCTCAATCTTGGCATCATCTCTCATGGTTGGTTCGGTTGGTTGGGAAATCATCAAGGGATTCTTATCATCAAGATTAACATCAATATAGGATTCTTGCTCCTTCTCTTCACACTCTTCCACTATTTTAAATGATTCTACAGGCAAGATATCATCTAAGATAATATAGAAGAATGCATTGAATGATTGACCTCTATATCCATCTCCTCATGAATGAATGGATTCATGTATGGACATATATCACATACAATATCATACGTTTATTTCTATAGATCCAACATTCCTTGAATCATAGCTTTAATGCCTCTCTTTTCGGTGTTTCGTTCTTCCTTTTCTTGACCATAAGACCTATCAAACTCATAAGAAAAAATAAAATGTGGGTTAGTGCAATAGGAGGAGGGGTAGTTTAGGCAATCACTCCGATGTCCATCTTGACCACCATATAAAGAACAATTATACTCCTATTAGGATGGAGATGGTGCACACATCTCTCTCCGGGGAGCATATCTACAATCTTTTCAAAAGTGAGGTCCATCACAATATGGACATGGATCATCAAGATATGATTTCCAACCACCAAGCTCGTGTTCATTCCACGATGCCATAGTAATAAGTAAACTAAAATAAAAATCTACCTAATTCAAGAAATAAAAGAAAACTAAAAACAAATATTTACAAGTTTAATACAAGAAAGTAGAAAAAAATTCCAAACCAATTCAATACGCTAAATTTTTCCACGAAAACGGTGCCATTTTTGATAATGCTTAACTTACATGGCAATTTAATGCAAGGAGGTTGTTGTCAATATATATACCCAAGTTTGGAGTAAGGGTCGAATCCGCGAGGAATAATGTGAGTGGCGATTAACCTAATTTGAAACTATAGCTACAAGTTAAATTCAAACAAATGATACAAAAAGATAAAATGAGGGGTTTTTGATGATTAAACAAATCTTAATGTTTTAATTTGCTTTAGAGCTCAAAACAAAAATGTCAATTGTTCAAATCAATGATAGAGAGAAACTAGGGTTGTGATAACTATGATTATTAATCCCCATTAAATAATAACTGTAGTATTGGGTTCTCCTGACTTGTGAGAAACACCAAATTATCAGTTTCGACAGTACGTCTAAGTGTTTCTCAACCTACTTAGATGTTGAACTCCCTAGTTCTCTCAAACTTAGGAAATCATTCTATTAATATAGGTTTTATCTCATCTTGATCAATCTCGTTACAACATTAATCATTAGATGGGAAATTAACCTTCCAAATCCTCATTGATAATTCACTACCTTTAGTTTATTTCTTAGTTCAAGTAAATCAACATAAGGCGAGACCCATAATTTGTAACCAATAGAAAATAATTAATACAAAATAATTATCAAGATATTCCTACTATCACTCAAACATTAACCAACTACTAAGACAATACAGGAGTAATCATAGATCCTACAACCCTAATTATAGATTTTAGTTCAACATGAAAAAGAAAGAGATAACAACAATTATATTCATCATTCAAAGTAATTAAAATTTCAAAAGATGAAGTCTGAAGTTGATTCTCTTCTAATTTCAAAAGAAAAATCTCAAAATCCAATCAAAGAGTTGAATATCGAATTCTAAGTTAAGAGAGCCCTAAAAAGAGGTGTCTTTGCCATTTTGAATAATTTCAAGATATTTTGCCCCTCTCTTTTATTAGAAAACCCTAGCATATGATTTAAATAGTTCATCCTAATTATGGAAAAAAACTCACAGATTATAGATGTTTTCTCGCACAGGTGATGATAAAGTGTGATGCCTCATCAGGAGTCTGGCGACTTATCAGAAATGTCGTCAGCTTCTTCTCTAAGTTTGATGATTTTTGCCTTAGGCTGACGATGACACTCTGACATCTTTTGAGGAGACTTACCAGAATTATTGTCAAGTCCTCTTCCACTTTCATGATTTCTGCCTTGGGATGACGGCATTCCTGATGGCTTATCAGACACCTGACGGCTTATTAGGGAATGTCGTCACACTTTTGCTCCTACTACCTCACACTATCTACAACTGATGATGATTCTTATAACTTATCAAAAAATTGATGACTTATTAGAATTGTCGTTGCTTTTTCACTTTAAGTTCTCAAGCACTGCCTAAGCTAGACGACGAGCCTGACGGCTTATCATAACTCTGACGGCCTACCACAGGTTGTCATCACTTCTTCTAGCTGAATGTCATTCTCTGTCTAAGGATGACGTCAACTCTAATAGCATATCACAAGGATGAAGACTTATCAGAAAAGTCATCAGCTATACTTCCCTCTCTACTTGCTCAGAAATCAACTCTTTTACTTCTATTATTGCTGGTTCTCTTGCATCTTGACTTTTACTGCAAAATCTAAGAGAAAATAATCAAAAACAACAAAAGTTACTTAAGAATTTGCAATTATTCTTAGTTAAAAACCTCAAATATGTTAGTATCTGCTCACATATCAACACCCCCAACTTAAAATAATTGCTTGTCCTCAAGCAACTAAAACACAACCAAGAGGATACAAAGTACATTTGGCAGTCAACCATCCATATTATCTCAAAACATCTTCACCATCTCCAAGGTCAATTACTTTAAAAAAAACAATTGCGCATATTGTTGAAGGACAATAATGCAACACACAGGAATCAAGATATGGCCTCAATTTAGCAACAACAACCATGTATGTACCAAGATTACACTATCCAAACAAGTTAGTAAGTAGCACGTAACCAGTGTGCCCTTACAATAAAGATATTCTTCCTCACTCATATGTGAACTCAAGCATGTCAATGCAGGGACGGTCAAGAGAAACTTACTCTTAGAAAGAAGTTCCAGTCAATGTATGCCAAATACCATAAGCTTGCCCTTATTTTCATTACTGAAGATTTCAGACAGTTAAGTTAGGATCACTATAGGACTTTTTTGCAGCTTGTAATGTAGGCTTGGGGCTAGTATGATACACAAGGATATTTAAAGTAACTAAGCCTCCTTGGAACTAACTATTTTGGGAGTCTCACTTATCAACCTTTACTTTATTTCTCCCATTCTTGATTAAATCACATTCAAGCTGGGTGCAGTTTTTATTCATTCATTTTTTTTTCATAACTTTTCTTTTCTTATTTTTGTCTACCACACCCAGCCTTGTATTTTTTTTACCCTTATTCATACTCACTTTACATCATGCACCCGTATGATAGTTACCCTCAACTTAGGCTATTTGCTTAAGTGAAAGTGCACAATGTCCAAAGAGGACCAGGGCCAAAATAGGTTCATTGTAATACAAATGGGAAAGTGATAGGTATAATAAAAAGAATACGCATTCAGGCTCAATATTAGGATCAAGGGATATTATTCACACATGGAAGGTCATTTAGGCTAAAAGTGGACTAGTATCAACATCGGCCTATGATCTTTTCCTAACCGCTATCCTACAACCAAGGCAAGACCAACCAGGCAAGTTCTGGATTTAACATATAATGGGAACTAGGTAGTATCTCACACACACATAGCACAAAGGTATATCACATGCTACTACCTAATTGGTTCATGCAATTATTTAGCAATGGTTATCACGTTACTAGTACTTATGCCATAACAAGAAGCACAGTGGTCACACATGCATATCACACAGTTATAAAACAGACCATTGGAGAGGTGTTCAAAAATCAACAAAAATATGTTAACTTTCTAAGGTACTTGTATTTCTCCTAGTCAACTACAAGATTTTACAATAAATCACAATACTCCTAAACATTCCAGCTCTACTAGGAACAAGACTCCGGGGAAAAGAGGCACAACAAGAAAAACTCCAAGAGGACATCAACACCCACAAGTAGCTCTACCTTCAACTTAAAATCATGCAATGTCCCCAATGCGTCAAACCAAAGCAAGAGAGTTAGAAACATACCTGTGGCACCATGGGTGTAAAGATCTGATGTCAATCACATAATATGAATACAAACAACAAAATACCTTGGGTTTCCTCCTAAGAAGCGCCTAATTTAGTGTCGCACGACTAGGTTATCTTGACTACTCAGAATTCATCAAGATACCTTAAAAGTGATTCAACCTTTTTCCCTCCACTTAAACGATTTGGATCATTGTCCCATCTTTCGATCTATACATCTTTTAGGTGTGTTGGGCAAATGTGAGAGTATGATAAGGAAAGTTCTATCATTCCACTTCGAAAACATGAACCACTTTCCTAATTTTTCACCAAACATTCGTATGGGCTCGTTTGACAATGATGACAATCTAAAAAAGCAACTAAATGGACATCAATCTTTAAGCTTCTTGGCCTTTAAGATTGGGGTTGTATTATACCCTTTCGGCATGACTAACTCAAAAATGTTTGAATTTTTCTCCTTATTTAAAAAATTCATCATTTGCTTGGATGATTCGACTTTCATCATATCCACCAAGTATAATGTTGAAAAGTGATTCAACTGAGGTCTTCTCCCTAATATTGGAGTTGCATCCTTCTCGACCTCTTCACCCCGAATTGGGCTAGAGTCTTTATAAGCGATTGGCTCAGTTTCTTCTTTTGCCTCTAGTACCATTTCCTCAATCTTGGCATCATCTCTAATGGTTGGTTTGGTTGGTTGGGAAATCATTAAGGGTTTCTCATCATCAATCCAAACATTAATATAGGATTCTTGTTCCTCATATTCACACTCTTCTATTATTTTAAATGATTCCATAGGCAAGATATCATCTAAACATAATGTAGAGGAATACTTTGAATGATTGACCTCTATATCCATCCCTCATGAATGACTGGCTTCATGTGTTGACACATATCAAATAAAATATCATACATTTCTTTGTGGAGATCTAACATTCGTTGAATCATAGCTTCAATGTCACGCTTTTTGGTGCTTCGTTTTTCCTTTTCTTGACCATAAGACCTATCAAAATCATAAGAAAAACTAGAATTTGGATTAGCACAATAGGGGGAGAGGATATTTGGGAAATCACTCCAATGTCCATCTTGACCACCACATAAAGAACAATCATACTCCCGGTAGAATGGAGATGGTCCACACATCTCTCTCCGGGGAGTATATCTACAATCTTTTCCAAAGTGAGGTCCATCCTAATATGGACATGGATCATCAAGATAAGATTTCCAACCACCAATCTCATGTTCATTCCATGATACCATAGTTATAAGTAAACTAAAATAAAAATCTACCTAACACAAGAAACAAAAGAAAACTAAAAACAAAAATTTACAAGTTTGAATTCAAGAAAGTAGGTGAAAATTCCAAACCAACTCAATACATCAAATTGTTCCCTAACAACGGTGCCATTTTAGATAATGCTTAACTTACACGTCAATTTAGTGCAAGACGCTCATCATTAATATATTTACCCAACTTTGGAGTGGGAGTCGAATCCATGAGAAACAATGTGAGTAGCGATTAAACTAATTTGAAACTATAGCTATAGGTTAAATTCAAACAAATGATACTAAAAGATAAAATGGGTGTTTTTGATGATTAAACAAATGTTAAAGTTTTAACTTGCTTCGCTCAAAACTAAAATTTCAATGGTTCAAATCAATGATAAAGAGGAACTAGGGTTGTGATCACTATGATTATTAATCCCCATAAAATAATAACTATAGTATTGGGTTCTCATGACTTGTGGGAAACACCAAGCTATCAGTTTTGATAGTCCATCTAAGTGTTTCTCAACCTACTTAGATGTTGAACTCCCTAATTCTCTCGAATTTAGGATATCATTCTATTCATACTGATTTTATCTCAAGTTGATCAATCTTGTTACAACATTAATCATTAGATGGGAACTTAACCTTCCCAAATCGTCGTTGATAATTCACTACCATTAGTTTATTTCTGAGTTCGACCCAATCAACATAAGGCGAGATCTATTGTTTGCAACGAACAGAAAATAATTAATACAAAAGAATTATGAAGATGTTCCCACAAACACTCGAACACTAACCAACTATTAAGACAATACGGGAGTAATCATAGATCCTACAACCCTACTTTTGGGTCTAGTTCCATATTGGAAAGAGAGATATAGTAACAGCTATATTCATCATTCAATAAAATTAAACTTACAAAAGATGAAATCTGAATTTGATTATCTTCTAAGTTCAAGGGAAAAATCTCAAAACCCAATCAAAGAGTTGAATATTGAATTCTAAGTTAAGAGAGCATGAAAAGGAGGTGTCATTGCTTTTTCAAATAATTTCAAGATGTTTCGCCCCCCTTTTATTAGAAAACCCTAACATATGCTTTAAATACTTCATCCTAATTATGAAAACAAAATCACAGATTACAGATCTTTTCTTACATAGGAGAAGAAAAAATGTGACACCTTATCAGGAGTCTGTTGACTTATAAAAAATGTCGTCAGCTTTTTCTCCAAGTTTGATGATTTTTTCCTTAGGCTGATGATGACACTCAGACGGCTTATGAGGAGTCTGCCAACTTATCAAAATTATCGTCAGGTTCTATTCCACTTTTATTATTTCTTCCTTGGAATGACGGCATTCTTGATGGCTTATCAGATACCTGATGGCTTATCAAGGAATATCGTCAGCTATACCTCCCTCTCTACTTGCTCAGAAATCAACTCTTTTACTTCAATTATTGATGGTTCTCTTGCATCTTGACTTTTACCGCAATATCAAAGAGAAAACAATAAAAAATGATAAAAGTTGCTTAAGACTTCGTAATTATTCTCAGTTAAAAGCCTCAAATGTGTTAGCATCTTCTCATACATCAATATGTCATGTATCTCGAGTCCAACTAGGACTGTTGACCACCCCCAATACCTAAACAATCAACCATCTTGCACCCTGCGTCAGATGAATTTTGAACATATTACAAGATGAGAGAATATTGATTTTAAAACATTATAATAAAATTACAACCAAAACCATCCATTTGTAGTAAAACATTCAACTAAAACCAATAGCAATGCCAATACCAATACCGATACTAATACTGACGCCACCTATGCTCACCGTAGTCCGATAAAGACTCTAATAAAAACCAAAGAATATCCAATCTGGACATGCCCCCAACTATATACAAAATAAATACCAAAGAAATAGTAACGAAATAAAAAAATATATAGCGTGAAATTGGGTCTTTCGATGTATGGAAGCTCACTACTTTAATTTAACTCAAAATCTATCCCCAATTCACCTAGTCACAGAGTAGAAGGAGTGGAAGTATAGCTAGCTCCTACAATACATGGGGATACATCATTTGAATATGATTAGCAGGGTGAAAACTAGCATGTAACTTAGGAATAAAGATAAAGTAATGTCATCAATCTAAAGCCAAGTTAAATAAAAGCACATAACCATATCCAAATACATATATAGATAGATATATACCATGCTGAGATGGGCAACAAAACTTAGCATGTACTTTAAAACATTAACTTGGACTATGCAGCTTTAGTGTCATAATTCCACCCATGGGCAATATGAGTCCAGTTTTTACCCCCTAAACGGGCTCCTATCGGTGTTTTTGCATAAATTAGAGGTATCATAAGTGGTTAAGGATTCCCTTGTACCCTTCTCCCTCCATGATACATATATATATTTATAGATTTGGGGGATTCTATTATACCCCTAAGCACATGGTCATCAATACTAACCCTCAAATCAATAAACATGAGTTACCACTATATGTCCTTTAGACTCACACCTTTACAACTAGCTATCATGACCCCCATTATTACCTAATTAAAAAATTTAACACATAGCCAAACCACCAATTCCAAGAGTCAATTATTAAGGAATAATTAAGTGGTATCGTCATACCGACTATAGTTTTAAAGGAATGCCATTACACAACACTGAAGGGATTCCCAAATACCCTATAGACTCAATTATTAAAATCACTTGGGGGATTCCAATGTACTCCATAAGGTTTTCATAATAATTCACTTAGGGGATTCCATTGTACCCCATAGGGTTTTTTTAAACCATCCATAAGCATTTAACCATTTATAAGATGTATTAGTTATAAGAAACAAGCCAAGCCAAGTGAACATGCATAAGCAAAAATCAATTATGCAAGTGGGTTGATTTTACTATCAATTTCAATACTAAATATTTAATTTGGGGATTACATTGTACCCCTATTTCCTTCCACCATCCCCACATACCCCAATGGATTTACCAGCCATCAATTTAAGTATAATTATTTCTTAAATAGCATGGAAGAATCAAACAATTTATATTAAAAACCCTCAACCCATAGTTCAAAGCCTAACATCAATATCTATTTAAAAGCCTTAGTGTTCTTAACCTTGTGTATTTAAGAGTGTTTGAGAGTCTATTTGATGACGTGGGTTTCATGTTGGGCAAATAGGGAAATATCCGAAATGCCCCTAACTTAAAAGTAAAAAAATGTCATTTTTGACTACGGCTCAACCATTGACTCGTAACCTCTTCTTATCACTTGTAATCAAGATAGTGACCAAGATACCCATACACAACAATCCTTATGACTCAACAAGCTTACTAGTAACAGTATCATATGACTCGTAGGGTCCTATAATAGTCAACACATAACTCAGTTGGGTTGAACAATACAAATCATACGATTTTATCTCACGACCTGTGACATATCCTCATGGACATTAGAGAGACACTCATACTCAAACCAGAATCTATCAACAAACTTACATGATCTGGTAACAACTCTTGCTAATGACTCATCACACATCTTTATAACTCGTTTTCTCAAATCGTACCTAGGATAGAAACTCAACAGCACACACTGACCACCCTACGAATAGGGTTACATGACCCTTCAAGACACTATATAACTAATGTGGTCAATTCGTAATCAAGGCAGTGATCTGAAAACTCAAAAAATTATCAAGGGCCAAAATCCAAGGTGTTTCACTAGGCCCGTGTTATGAGCTAGATATCATAACTTGATGTTTCTTTCTTATTTTTATTTCTTTTTTGGGTGATTACTATAAGGATTATTTGAATCATTCTATCCAACTTGTATAAATACTCATCAAATAAGATGCAAGTGTTTTCTTCAAAACTCAGCTCTTTCCCAAGGAGCAATTTTTTTTTCTTTTGCTATTTTATTTTGTTTGTCAAATCGCGTGGTATTTCTCCTATGATAAATAGATTACGAAATTTTCTTTAGAGTAAATACCTATTGTTATGAGTTAGAATCAAGTAGTAGTTTGTAATGTTCGAAAGATCCCCAATGCCATTGGCAAGAAAAATTGGTCATGAAAATAGTATTTGAAAAAGAAAAGAAATGATTTGGCAAACCAAAAAAGTTCTTGAAATATTAAAGAGATAGGATATTTTAAGATTTTTCTTGAGTTTTTAAATTCATAATTTTGCTCTGTTTTTTACAAAGAAGTGTTTTTGACTCAGAGTAGCTTGTTAAGTTCATTTGCACAAATTGGTTAGGAGATTAACTGTCTAATCTATGAAGTACGGTGCCTTGTTTGGAAAATTATTTTATTAATTATTGTACATACATATACTCTACACCTTTCCTCAAGTGTATTCAAGGAAAAATCCCCGATCACACTTGGTTTGGAAGATGATCCGAGGCCATTTTTGATCAATAACATGAAATAAATCCCACCATTATATTTTTCCATAGTTAATATATTTGACACTCTTCCTATTCTTTTCATATTAGTAATGACTATATTATACCACCATAATCGTTTTGAAAATCCCTTTTTTGGCACTTAACCTGATAGAACATATTACATAATTCTAAGGTAAGATAATATAGGTGAATGCCTAAGTTTGGGTAGTGGTGCATGATTGTGAGAATGACAAAGGGATGGCTCAAAATCTATGTTTGTGTGAAAAGAGATATGGTAGATTAGTTAATAAAGGTGTACTCTTGTTTGTCCAAATAAGTGATTTATGGGACAAGAGATGTGCTTTGAAACAAAAGAAATATCCTATCCCTTAGAATATGATTTTAAAAGTGAAAATATGTTTATGAAAAAAATAGGTGTGATGAATGGCTAATTGGTAGAAAATCTCTCGACGGGATCAAAGATGTGAATGAAGAAGGATGTTCATAAAGTTTTTTTGGAGAAGAGGGAGTAGATATTAAGGGCAACAATCAAAATGAAATAAAGGCAAATAAGGTGGAGAAAGTAAAAGAAGAGGGCCTAGGAGGTTACAAAGAGGTTGTATTTAGGGATATCTTATAGTCACTTAATCCATAAATTCCCTCCCATACCCTAACCTTCATCTATGCTCGCAAGTCCCTGTTGCTTTAAAAGCTTATATGTCTACATTAACAATGAAGAACACATAGGGCAAGCATATAGTTCTACTCGTCGTACATTAATTTTTCTGTGAGAGTGAGTGAAAATTATTTTAATCTTTATGCTCTTTTAGAATTATAATGTTTTATGTGAATGGACCACATTCTTGAATGTGAGTGGAATCGATACCTTTGAGTGGAGGGTGATGTCTAGATATTAGTTGGGGTAAATCAGTAAAACAAGCCGCAAAGTGAAATTGAGACAATCTTTGAAAATATTATATCATGCCTTGATAAGCATCTTGATTTGAAATTCTTATTTTCTAATATCTTACACCCTAACAAAATAAAAAGGTACGCTTTAAGGGGGAAATTGTTATTTATTTATTGCCATGACTTGTTGGAGGAACCATTTGAAATATGTCATTTTAGATGTCCAACATAGTCTTTCGTGATTATTTTGAAGTTTTGCAATATTTACATTCTCAGGATCTACTGGCTGAGGGGGCTGGTCATCAACCCCACGGACATAATCTCTATGAGGAGGCATACTTTGTAGAAGGAAGAAACAAGTGGATTAGACTAAGGATCAACTCAAGCTCATGCTCACTTGCACAACAAGAACACTAAAAGAAGGGAAACTGCTCCTAAAACATCTTGTATCCTGTTGCACATACATGTGGCGCGCAACACACCAATGCATAAGACTCTACTAGATGCGGCTTTTCAGACTCCCTAGGACACTCTTGAACTTTAGGCTATAATACTAAGTTTGTAACGACCCGAGACTACCCCCTAGTCATTACACAGTGCTCATGACCCCAAAGGACCATAAGTTAACCCTTTCTTGATATCTGTACCATGAATAATGTATAATATCTAAAAATAAATATGAAAAAATAGGCAGAAATAAGCCATAAGGTTCAACACATCTATAAATACTCAAAACTTAAAACTGAATACTAATACATCCGTTCAAAAATCCTTTAACTTTCTGAACTGTGGATTTGATGGGACATATCCCCAACTAACTCCGTCAAATGAAAATAAACAAAGTCTAATGCAATAGTAAAACAAGGATCATCCTCGAATAAAAAAGATTCACTTCTATGTCTATTGCTACTAACTAGGACTGAACTACTGAGGAAACTCTGGATCACGTGCCTCTGGACCTATTATTTCAAATAAAATACCATAGAGCAAATGCATTAGTACGGGAATGGACCGAGTATGCAGATGAGGTAAGGCTAAATGCAAGGGCTCATGCATGAATAGTTACATAACTGAATAATCATGAGAGTACCAAATGAGAACACATATAGGAATGCACAAACCATAATCAAAATCATCACAACCCTATACACTAAAACTCGGATACCGCTTTACTGTCATCTGAACTCACTACTAAAATTGAGATACTAAATCACTGAATCATTTGATATTGGTAACTGCTTAACTGAATATACTCACATAAATGACTGAATTCTGAGCTCACTACTCTTGACTGATGGAATGAGAGATTAACCTCTCTCTAATAGATGACTCTAGAATCTATTTTTAATGATAAGAAAATGATCATGTCAAAATCTGACAACAAGAATATTCAACAGAATCTAAGACTTAGATCAAGCCTATATATCTAGATATCTATGGATTTGATAATAAGTATACTCAATAAGATCAGAGATGGAGATCAAGCCTATCAATCTAGAGATCTCTTGATCCTATAATCAATAATTGTATGTAAGAGCAAGCCTATCAGACGGGTGGCAAGAATCAATTGAACTATCTGAGCTCCTAACTAAGATAGATGACTGTACCTCACTGTCATGATTTTTGAAGATTGATACTGAGACTGGAACTGTGGGAAGTAGTTTCTTAACCAACATGCCCCAACATCCCATAGGTGGGGTCTAACCTGTAACCCTAGCTAGAAGTGTGTCAATACCTTGCCATGGGTAAAGACCTCTCTGGTTAAGCCTCTCTGGTGGTTGACCCTCATAGAAAGTCAGACTAAGGGAATATAATAGTCAAACCTCTCTCAATGGGTGACAACCTCTACTGACGATGACTCCTGTATCCTGCGCTGGCTATGCAGTTCCAGATTTTAGGGATTGCTCCTAACGACTCGGCCTCTCTCTCTGAAGGGGAGCCGCTATCCCTTCTCTCACTAGGTACTAGCTCCTACTCATAATTGAAAAACTCTGAACTGATTTGTCTACAAAACATAAGCTGATCTAAATCTAATACTAATCATATTTTTATCTCTGAAGGGGAGCCACCATCCCTTCTCTCACTAGGTGCTTGCTCCAACTCACAACTAAAAAACTCTGAACTGATTTCTCTACTAAACATAAACTGATCTAAATCTAATACTAATCATATTTCTTAATTTATCTGACTGAGTTAAGCTGAATTCAAATGGTTCCATATCTAACAGAATACTAATGAATCACCGTATCTGACTGACGATACAGAGTTTGAATAGATTACTCGGTCACTACCGAGGTCGGAACTGAACATTTGAATACAACTAGATCTAAGCTGAGTACAGTGCTGAGGCTAGATTACTAGCGATATGTGGATTATGAATATTACTGAGATTACTGAGATTTGTTAAGTTTTGTAAATATCGTAGGATACAGAGTTCTATAAGTTATTGAGTTTTGAGAATCATCGCCCGACTAGGATTATCATGAAAACTGACATAGGCTGTAGACAATAACTAAATTGTTGGGTACTAATACCCCCAGGACTCGATAACACAAAAGTAAGACATAACCATTCTTAACTAGTCATAACCAAAGTTATTTATTCATCATCACAATCAACTAAGCATATCTTCAAGAATTTAGGAATCATACCCATATATTCATATCACAATTAGTAAGGCATCACTTCAACCATTTATGAATCATAACCATATATTCACTATCACAATCACAAAGGCATCACTTCAAGCATTTATGAATCATAACCATATTCACTATCATAATTACCGAGGGATCACTTTAAGTAGTTAGGAATCGTAGACCTATAATAGCATAGAGGGAACATGTTACTAGATCATACTCCATTCAATAAGGTGTTGTATTAGGTACTTTCCACGTATATTAGTCTTGGCATATATTGGATAGCACATTATTGGGAAAACTTCATACTATCATGTCACAACTTACTCGTCAATTAGTTGGCATGTACTAAAGGCTTTGCATGCATCAAAAGGCACGTAATTAGGGAATTTCCTACTATCATGTCTCAATTCATTTACTATGGCATTCATCAAACACTAGGCATGCATGGGTTGCACCTAATTGGGGATTTCATGCTATCATACCATAATTCATTCATTAAAGCATTTCAACAAACACTTGGCATGCATGAACTTGCACACAAGTAGGGTTTCCCAATCAACATGCTATAATGGTCCTAATTCTTCACATAAGCATTTTATCCAACATATGGGGATCATGATTTGCTTATTTAACCATCTCTATACTTAATTAACATGAACACATCATATAGAAAGCAACTTGAAGAGGGTTTATCATAACTATCACATGAATTCCACATACTAGGGTCAAAGATTGAAATCCTTGTAAACAAACATGAATCACAACTCAAAGATAGAAGAAACATCAATTTCAACTCATATGAATCATTAAAAACCATAAACACAATATCTTTGAATTTTAGAAAAGAGTTCTTGAGCTTCATGGATGAAAGGGCCCCAAGAATTAACATCTACATACCTTGGGAAAACTCTTTTCTTGAAAGTTCTTGGAGAGATTCTTGATTCCTCTTGATTTCTCTTAATCTCTATTGATTTTACTTGAAGAAGAAATAAGGGTTTCGATTTCATAAAACCATAGTTTTGATGTTGAAGATGGAAAATAAAGCTGTGAGCCTTTTATCGGTTATATATAGGGGCTAAAAAGAGTGGGAAAAGACCAAAAAGCCATAGGAATTAAACTGGAAAAAAATCATTTTACATGTTGGTCCGATGCACCATAATTTCTTTAATTCACTACAAATAGCACAATTGGGAAACTGAATGACGACACAATAGTGTGGCAATCGTGTTGCCACCTTGGTTGCGAATAGAAAAGTACTGCGATGTGGTACAATCACGTTGGTGCACTAGAAATTGACAATTCTAAAATTAATCATTGGCGCAACGCACCATAATCGTGGAGGCTTGACGATAGGAGAATTTACATGCCTATAGCACTAGATTTTGCCCATATTTTAGCCAAGTTTCGAGAACAAATTATATATTTCATGCACTTTTAGTCCTTTTTCCTATAAGTGAGCTAACAAACATGATTAGCAAGTTTTCAGGTATAAATGATGTAGAATTCAGCATTTTATGGATAACTTGACGCCAAAGAAAGCTTCACAAAAGGAGGAAAGCAAAGCTTGGACGCCAAGGACCAAAAGTGGCGCATGGAAAATCTGTCCCGGGCAAAAACAATAATTCTGAAGACATTGGGGACTAGCAGTAACTTTTTAGGATTAGGATAACGATACATTAACCAAGTAGGATTGGGTTAAGTAATTCATTAGCTTAGTAGGAATAGGATATGGGTGTTATAAATACCCTATTTTGCTAGAGATTTTTATTCATTCCACACCATTCCCCCATTCCATCAATTCCCATCCATCCATCCATCAAAACAATTCTCTTTATTAATTCATTGTTGACATTATTTTTCATCTATTCAATTCTTAATTTCCGCAACACGAGAAACGTTACTTTGCAAAGAAGTCACGCCTAAACGCCTACCACACCTTACTACACGGAATCTTTATTATGGTATAATAATAATGTCTATTGTGATTTCCTTCGCACTCATGGGTAACTAAACTTCTCTGTTGGGGTTATGGAAGCCTTATGAGATACTATCTAAGGCTATGAGTTTGTGAATTCGTGACACGTAGGCTGCTTATATCATTATTCTCTTCATCTTAATCTAAATTCTTTGTGGCTGCAGACGCATAGAATATGCCAGTATAGCATTAACTTGTTCGAAAGAAAAGTTATATGTCTGGAAAAGAGATAATGTCAATGTAATAGGGTCCCATCCCCTATTAAAAAGTTAGTGCCGTAACTGGATTAACCTCTTGGAGGATTTATACCGTTAGATACGCTTTAAGCTCGAAAGAGTTAAAGTGAAATAGTCCTTGTTGAGGTCGAAAGACACTTGGATTTACCATCGAATACAATTCTCTATAAGCACAAGCATGTCTGAATTCCGCATAACTCATAGCCAATAGAGACGTACAACTCATAAGGTGGACATAACCCCAACTTCTCAGTTCTCATTGTTCAACAACCAACCAAGCAAACCATTTTTACTTTTCTATTTTCTGCTTTTACTTTATTATTTTGTTCACATTACTTGCACGACAAAACTCCCCCCTTTTACGAGACTTGCACGAAAAGTCTAGTAATTTTGCTTACTTGTTGACCAAGCTATTCCCTGTGGGATCGATACCCAACCCAGTTGGGTTATATATTTGACAATGACCGCTTTACACTCTTACGAGAGCTGTAGATTGAGCGTTATCAAAAATTAATGTTGTTGCCGGGGAATACGAGTGTCAACTAAGTTTGTGATAGTTACTAGACCCTTTGGTCAAAGATTCTCGTACTTTTACTTTTAGTTGTTGTTTTTATTTTATTCAGGTTTGTTCAGTGCATTAATGGATGCACAACGTGAAATTGAAAGGAAGGTTGCTCAAGTGCATCAACAGAATATTGATAATCCAGGTCGGGCAACAAATCCTGATGATGAGGACCTGGGTGATGAGGAGCTACTAAACCCACGGCATACTACTGAGGTGGCGGCACCCATGCAGAGGAGAGATCGTCAAGCGTGATTGAGGCCTGATCGCCAAGCTGTGCAGATTCATTTTGATGACGATGATGATGATTTGGATGAAGCTGGTGCTACAGGAGCCATTATTCTGACACCCTTGGCACCTGGAATAAAGTTCAATATCACTAGCACCATGATTCAGCTTTTGCAACTCAAGGGATTATTTGGTGGACTAGAAGGCGATGATCCGAATATGCATCTGATCAATTTTATTTCTACATGCAAGTCATTCGACAATCCTGGCGTTGGACAAAATGCAATTCGACTATGCTTATTTCTATTGTCTCTATCTGGGGAGGCAACTCTATGGTTGAATGGGCTGACTCCTGATTCTATTACTAATTGGAGGCAATTGAAAGATACTTTCCTAGAAAGATTCTTTCCGCCATCCAAGAAAGCACAGTTGAGAGATAAGATCAGCAATTTTTGACAGCTTCCAACTGAAGCTCTCCACGAAACATAGGAGAGGTTCAAGACGAAGCTTATGCGGTGCCCAAACCATAATATGACCAATGTCCACTTGATGGAGATATTATACAGAGCTTTGAATTCGGTAACTAAGCCAGTGGTTGATAATGTGGCTGGAGGATCATTCATGGACCTCACCTTTGGTCAGGCAAGCAATATGCTAGATCGGATGATGAAGCAAAGTAGAGCTTGGCATACCAGGGATTCTGAGGTAGCAAGCCCCACTTTATCTGTTGGCATGACTGCAGACCAAAGGAGAAGAGAAGAAGAACGTGATCAAGATATGGCACACATGAAAACACAAATGGATCTTCTTACAAAGATTTATTATTAGGGAAGACCGAAAAAGTTAAGGCCGTGGTAGCACATGGAAGAGACGAATCTGACTTTGAGGAAGAAGCTAACTACTTGAATAATCAGGGGGGTTTCTGAGGTAATACCTAAGGAAACCAAGGTCGGAACTACTATGATAAATTTGGAAACAAGGACCAAGGTAGTTGGAAGAACAAAAATGAAAAGAGTGGTTTATACGTTCCCCCTGGAAGACGTGACGCCACCACATCGTGTTCCGGAAGCATGGAAGATATGATGGCTAAACTGTTGAAAGGAGTGGAAGCAACCAGCGCAGGAGTAACGGAGGTAATAAATGATTTGTCTTCAATGAAGCAATTAGTTGATTCACATTCCACTTCAATCAAGCAAATAGAGCAACAATTGAGCCAACTTTCAGCAACACTCAATCAAAGAAAGGCTGGCACTTTACCTAGCGACACTGTGCAAAACCCAAGGAATGATGGGTCATGCATGGCCATTACTACCCGAAGTGGTAAGGTGCTGGAAACTTCAGCAAAATGCAAGCAAGTGGTTGACGAAGTAGTGGCGAAAGGGGAAGATGCCGCAGCAGCCGAACCTGACGTCTATGACATCACCCCCAGGGGTTTGCAGCCTAAAACTACCAAAATTCGGAAGCAAGAGGAGAAGAAATCCGTGGAGAAAACAATTCCATATCCACCACCACCTTTTCCTCAATGATTGAAGAAGATTGCAGATGATACAAAGTTCAGCGAATTCATGACAATGTTAAAGCAGCTGACCATTAATGTTCCGTTGGTAGAGGCACTAGAACAAATGCCTGGGTATGCGAAATTTATGAAGGATCTTTTGACAAAAAAGCGAGCAGCAAGCTATGAGTTGAAGGATACTGTTCATCACTGCAGTGCAATCGCTACCCGATCACTAGTTCCGAAAAAGGCCGACCCCGGTGCCTTCACTATTCCTTGCACTGTTGGATCTATGAATTTTGCCAAGGCATTGTGCGATCTGGGTGCTAGCATCAATTTTATGCCACTATCCGTTTACAAGATATTGGGGTTAGGCGATCCGACACCAACCAATATGAGGCTCGTGATGGCTGATAGGTCGGTAAAACGACCTGTGGGTATCTTGAATGATGTGTTGATGAATGTTTCTTCATTCATATTTCCTGCAGACTTCGTTATTCTGGATTTTAAGGCGGACTCTGAAGTTCCCATTATCTTGGGACGTCCTTTCCTTGCAACTGGAAGTGTGCTTATTGACATGAGAGCTAATGAGCTTTTATTTCGGTTGAATTACGAAGAGGTCCGCTTTGATATATGCAAAGCAATGAAGCATCCCAGCGATATGAATGTGTTCTCTGTATCTGATGTTCATTATAAGGATAAGAAAGCATTATCTTTAGCGAAACAGCTTACTGTTGAACCATTGTCTGCTGCACTGCTGAATGTTGAGCATGAGGATGATGAAGATTATGAAGAAACTATGTGTGCTCTAACAAGAATAGGGTCCTATTCTCATACTCCTAAACAGTTGGACCTTGATCTTACAAATCAACCTTCACAAACAGCGAAGACTTCCATTGTAGAGCCACCAATGCTAGAATCAAAAGAGCTCCCCAATTACCTAAGATATACGTTCTTGGGATATGGAAATACACTTCCGGAGAGTGTTTTGGATGATTTAAGTGAACAACATGTAGAGGCTCTCATCTCTGCTCTGATAAGGTACAAGAGAGCTATGGGTAGGAAGATTGATGATATAATTGGTATCCCTCCTGAGGTATGTATGCACAAGAGTCATATCAAAGAATATTGCATGCCTACAAGTAAGTATCAGTGTCGTCTGAATCCATTCAGAAAACGATGCCCCATCTATCTCGATGAAGACTAAGTAATCGAGATAGCTATGTCGTGCCGCGACAATAAATCAAGCGCTTGGTGGGAGGCAACCCATTGTTTTTAAATGTTCTTGTTGTTTTTGTTTTCCTAGGATTTTGTCGAGCCACCACCAAAACTAAGGCGCTTGATTGGAGGCAACCCATCATTCTAATCATTTTTGTTGTTTTTGAGTGAATGTAGGTACAACAGGTGTAAACGAGGAGATTGGTTTCAAATTTTGATTTGGAAGTATTGCATGTTGAAGGTGGTAAGTTAGGAATGAAGAAGCAAAAGGATATGGATTGGGAATTGCTTATAAAAATATAGGCAAAGAACAAGGCAAGGCCTATGTAAATCTAGGCCACGAACAAGGCAAGGCCTATACTATGGCCTAAGCTCTCGGAATCTAGTGTACCATAGCATAGGCGCCTCCCATGCCCAAGTATGCCATAGCATAGGCGCCACCTATGCCAATGCCATTTGTCTCTGAATCTCATATTCCATGCAAAAGGCGCCGCCTATGCCTAGGAATGCCATGGCATAGGCGCCACCTATGCTAGACAATGCGTTGCAAAAGGCGCCGCCTATGCCAAGCATAGGCAAAGCAAAAGGCGCCGCCTATGGTCACTTCTTGTCTCCAAATCCGATTTTAAATGGGTCAAAACCCGACCCAACCTTCTCTTATAAATATGAGACTTAGTGTTGAACCAAAAACACATTGGAAACCTAGCTTATGCGCCGCCTATAGCCTCCAAATCCTCTCAAAAATTTTCCTTTTGCTCTTTTACTTTGCAAGAACATCATCCAAAGCCATCAATCAAGTAACTACTACTTTGTTCTTCATTTATATTCCGTAAGTACTACACTACTACGCATATTATGAATTGCTAAATCTTGAAGTAGTACTGGTGATTTGAATGTGGTTGATGTGTTGTGATACAACTAAGTGAGTGAAAAAATACGTAAGAATAATCTTAACTTGTTTCCAACTTGTATTTGATTTTGATGCACTGTCATACTTTTGCGGAATTGACATGGTCAAGAAAATTGCATAATCTTGTCATTAGAAAGTTTACATGTTGGAATGACTTGTTCATCGAGATGAGAATCATGATTGACTATCAACATATGAGGTTGGGATTATTTCTAGATGCTATAACTTGATTAAATCTCTATGTAGTAGTCGTGATATATCAAACATGAAAGTATTGACAAGATTTCAAGAAGTATGACTGCACTGATTATATTGTTGGAATATAGCGCCTAAAACGTATATCGATAAAGTCTGAGTAATCGACAACTTTCACTTCACTAGTATGTGCCAGTCTCGAAGTTGATCTTCAGGTAAGTCACATGACTCATCCTCTTAGTCGAGCATAGCTAACGCACCATGACGCTACGCCGCGTAACAAATTAAGTGTGGGGTGGTGCCACTATAGTCTGTTTGTTGATTGAATCTTCCGAGATGAAGCTAATATGACTCTATTGAGATCTCAGGTACAATGGCACCAAAAGACAAGAAAAGCAACCACTTCACAAAAAGGCCAGAAAAGGGGAAGAAAAGAGCAAGCTGAATCCTCCGTGCTATAAATACCTCGACGCACTCTTGGAATCAAGTGGGGTACTTATGAGGAACTTCTGAGGATGACGACTCTGATGATGATTCCGACGCAGGGGGTATGACCCCAGACATAGAGGAGGAGTCCGACTAACCAGGTTCTTCTTATTTATTTTCCACTGAGGGCAGTGTGTCCTATCTAAGTGTGGGGTGCTGGTAGTTGTATGCTATACTTCTCTATCTACATTTGCATTCATTTATGTTTGTTTGTTTTATTTTAGTAGTAGTAAATTTTTTTTAGTAGTAGTTAAATTTTTTTAGTAGTTAACTTTTTTCTTAGATAAATTTTTTTTTTAACTTTGCATGAAATAATTCTAATAGGAAGCATGGTATTGTGACAAGAGTCTGTGATAAAATCATTACTATTGAGATATGGTCTAATTCCTTCAACTGTTGGGACAAGAGTCTATATGGTCTAATTCCTTCAACTGTTGGGACAAGAGTCTATACTACTCCCAATAAAGTCGACCATGTGTCTTGTGTGTGTGAGATAATAGTATATTCTATGTTTGTGGCTGATGCTAGAACTTGCCTGGTGTGTGTGTGAAGCGAAAATAAAGAACGTGAGTTTAGGAGATGATTTAGGGATTTCTTTGGCAACCTACACTTGTGTACCTTCTGTTTACCTACCCGTGGACATTATCCTAGTTAACCCCTTTTGATCCTCTAAGCCTATTTTCTTTGACAGCCTCATATGTAAGCCTAATCCATTTTTTCAAGACCATAATTCGATCCAAATTCCTAAGTGCTTTAAAGTGTAAAGTCATGTGACAAAATAAGAGGAAATTGGGTGAGTATGATGCTTTAGAATGTAATGGTGCTTGAATTTGTTATGAAAAAAGAATTGCTATCATAAAAGGTATGTTATGAAAAAAAAAAAAAAAGAAAACTAAAAAGTTAGTTATGTTCAAAAATTGAAAAACAAAAGAGGTGAGAAAGGGAGGTAGATTAAAAGAAAGCAAAAAGGTTGTTTGAAAGAAAGTGTTAACGGCATAATGTGATGTATTAAAGCGCTTAGGAACATAGTCACTATTTCTAGCCAAAATAGTCCTACCCGTCCCTTAGCCTACATTACAACCTGTAAAAGACCTATTTGATCCTAAGCTTAGCATTCTGACATTTAGTGGAGCATTACACTAAGGGCAAGCCTATGGTCATCAGTTGCAGCATATGAATTCTTTGTGAGAGTGAGAGCAAGGATAATTTTATACCTATGTTTGAAAAATATGCTATACTTATGAGTGATTATGGGTAATATATTGTGAGACACACATGGTTGATGAGTTTTGGGTAGTTGTGTATGATTCTTTGAGCCTTAACTTTTGAATATGAGATGGCCACCATCACGAGTCTATGCTAGAGGTTAAATTGTTTCTACTAATGATCGGAAAACTACTCTTTGTTGATAATTGTTGTGCTTGTCTTGACGAATATTTTGTGTTGATACTGTGAAACCCTAAGTTGATGTTTAGACGGACATGATATTTTATTCGAGGACGAACAAAGCTTCAAGTGTGGGGTGTTGACGATAGGCGAATTTACACGCCTATAGCACTAAATTTTGCCCATATTTTAGCCAAGTTTTGAGAACAAATTATATATTTCATGCACTTTTAGTCCTTTTTCCTGTAAGTGAGCTAACAAACGTGATTAGCAAGTTTTCAGGTAAAAATGATGCAGAATTCAGCATTTTATGAATAACTTGATGCCAAAGAAAGCTTCACAAAAGGAGGAAAGCAAAGCTTGGACGCCAAGGACCAAAAGTGGCGCATGGAAAATCTGTCCCGGGCAAAAACAATAATTCTGAAGACTTTGGGGACTAGCAGTAACTTTTTAGGATTAGGATAATGATACATTAACCAAGTAGGATTGGGTTAAGTAATTCATTAGCTTAGTAGGAATAGTATATGGGTGTTATAAATACCCTATTTTACTAGAGATTTTTATTCATTCCACACCATTCCCCCATTCCATCAATTCCCATCCATCCACCATCCATCCATCCATCAAAACAATTCTCTTTATTAATTCATTGTTGACATTATTTTTCATCTATTCAATTCTTAATTTTTGCAACAAGAGAAATGTTACTTTGCAAAGAAGTCACGCCTAAACGCCTACCACACCTTACTACACGGAATCTTTATTGTGGTATAATAATAATGTCTATTGTGATTTCCTTCGCACACATGGGTAACTAAAATTCTCTATTGGGGTTATGGAAGCCTTATGAGATACTATCTAAGGCTATGAGTTTGTGAATTCGTGACACGTAGGCTGCTTATATCATTATTCTCTTCATCTTAATCTAAATTCTTTGTGGCTGCAGACGCATAGAATATGCCAGTATAGCATTAACTTGTTCGAAAGAAAAGTTATATGTCTGGAAAAGAGATAATGTCAAGGTAATAGGGTCCCATCCCCTATTAAAAAGTTATTACCGTAACTGGATTAACCTCTTGGAGAATTTGTACCGCTAGATACGCTTTAAGCTCAAAAGAGTTTAAGTGAAATAGTCCTTGTTGAGGTCGAAAGACACTTGGATTTACCATCGAATACAATTCTCTATAAGCACATGCATGTCTGAATTCCGCATAACTCATAGCCAATAGAGACGTACAACTCATAAGTTGGACATAACCCTAACTTCTCAGTTCTCATTGTTCAAAAACCAACCAAGCAAACCGTTTTTACTCTTCTATTTTCTGCTTTTACTTTATTATTTTGTTCACATTACTTGCATGACAAAACTCCCCCCTTTTACGAGACTTGCACTAAAAGTCTAGTAATCTTGCTTACTTGTTGACCAAGCTATTCCCTGTGGTATCGATACCCAATCCAGTTGGGTTATATATTTGACAACGACCTCTTTACACTCTTACGAGAGCTGTAGATTGAGCGTTATCAAGGCTCACTGGATATTGTCGATTTCTATTTTTGATGGCTCTGTAACACTCTAAAGTGATAGGTGGCATACTGTCTCACTAAAATAGCTCTAAATCGTTGCCCGAGTATTAGATTTGGGAAAATTCGATATCGATGGAAGACTTATTATATATGGTTCAATGTATTTCACACAATGAAAGGCACATCTTAAACTTTTGGGACCGGATTTTTGCTTCAATGAACATTCTCTAAGGCTTAGACTAGAAGAGAATTTTATGTGGTGTTACACTAGGTCAAAAATCTTTGAAGTAATTTTATCAACAAAACATCAAAGATTTTACTCCTTGTCTATTTAAAGCCCCTAATGAGTTAATGAATAATATACGCCCAAAAGCTCAATTCAGGCATATGATGTGCGAGCAGACGCTAAGACATTTAAGGCTTTTAACTGAGAATAATTAAGAAGTCTTAAGAAAATTTTGTCATTTTTTATTATTTTACTTTGATATTGCAATAAAAGTCATGATGCAAGGGAAATTTAAGAAAATGGAAGAAAAAGAGCTGAAAACTGATACAAAAGAACTGGAAGTGTGGCTGGCGACTTTCCTGATAAGTTGTCAGCCCTGTGATAAGTTATCAGAAATCACGTCAGGTGTTGCAGTGTTAGAAGGATTAAAGTGAAACTGTGATGACATTTCTAACATGTCATCACAACTGTGATAAGGCGTTAGAGTTGCCATCAAGTATAGGCAAAGAATAAAATTTTGAATAAAGAAGTAACGACATTTGTGATATGTCATCACATATCTGATAAGTCATCAAGCTTTGTTTTTGTTAAAGAAGAAGATGCAAAGAATGTTGGAGGGCCTGATGACATTCCTGATAAGTCGCCAGGACCCTGACACACTGTCGCAAATTCCATCACCTATTCCGAAGGATTTTTTAAACATTGTAATTTTATTTCCTTATTTAGGATTGACTATAAAAATCATTGTTTAGGGTTTTTCTAGGGGTTGACACTTGAGTTTTAAGAGACTTATTTTTATATTTTCTCCATTTACTTCTTCACTTTAACAATACAACTATTTTTTGAGTGAGTATTATCAATATTTTGGGATTTTTGCTTTGTGATCTAATCTATGATTCACTAGTTATTATTCATCTCTGTAAGTTTATATTTCAAATCATGAATTCAATTATGTGTTTCGTTTGTTATATCATGAGTGGCTAAACTCCATTAACCTTAGTTATGGGATCTAAGGTTAGGTCTTGATAAGGTGCTAAGTATTTAAAATTCGAAAGATGGTAGGATTTCTTGATAATTCTGAACTTTTAACTAATGTTTGTTGGTTGCAAAAGAGTAGACACACCTACTTTGATTTTCTTGAGAAAGAAATCAAATATAGTTGGAAGTGAATTATCAATAGGGACACAAAAATACTTCATTTAATAATCTGCGTTGTAACAAGATTGGTTAACCTTAGGTAAAAGTTGGGCAGTAAATAGAAATTCCCTTGGTCCAAGAGTATTCGGGAATTAAATGCTTAAGTAGGTCGAGACACATTTAAGTATAACATCGATAAAGACAACATATTTTCCTACCTACCATGAGAATCTTGAACCACTTTTAGCATCTTTCATGTACCGGAAGCCCTAGCAACATAATTTTGTTTATTTCATAAACTCTTGATTTACAAACACCAAAAGTAAAGTGACCAACAATTATTTGCTGATCATCAAAAACCCCCCACTTTATCTTTTCATATCATTTGTTTGAATTTAACTTGTAGCTTTAGTTTCAAACTAGTTTAATTTCCACTCACATTATTCCTTGTGGATTCGACCCTGACTCTAAAGTTGGATAAATGTATTGATGAGGACCGCCTTGCACTAAATTGATGTGTAAGTTGAGTGTTATCAAAAATGGTGTTGTTGTCGAGGAACAATTTGGCGTATTGAGTGGTTTGGAATTTTAGCGTACTTGCTTGAATTCAAACTTGTAAAAATTTGTCTTTACGTTTCTTTTATTTCTTGTGTTAGGTAGATTTTTACTTTAGTTTACTTATTACTATGGAATACTGGAATTAACATGAGCTTGGTGGTTGAAAATCTTATCTTGATGATCCATGTCCATGTTGTGATACACCTTACTTTTGGAAAGATTGTAGAATGCTCCCCATAGAGAGATGTGTACACCATCTCCATCCTACCAGAAGTATGATTTTTCTTTATGTGGTGGTGAAGATGGACATTGGAGTGATTGCCCAAAGGCCTCTTCCCCCCGTTGCATGAACCCGAATTCTAGTTCTTTTTTTATGTTTGATAGGCTTTATGATCAAGAAAAGGAAGAACGAAGTATCAAAAAGAGAGGCATTGAAGCTAGGTTTCGACAAATGTTGGATCTCCCAGAAGAAACATTTGATATTGTATGTGATATGCGTCAACGCATTAGGACAATTATTCATGAGAGATGGATATAGATGTCAATCATTCAAACCACTCTTTTACATTATACTTAAATGATATCTTGTCTACAGAATCATTTAACATAATAGAAGAGTGTGAAGATGAGAAGCAAGTATCCTATGTAGATGATGAGCTTGACGTTGAGCAACCGTCGGTGATTTCCCAACCTACCTAACCATCATGAAAGAAAATACCAAAGATGATGAAATGGTACTAGATTCAAAAGAAGAAATCAAGCACAACCCTTGTGAAGACCCTAGTCCATTTTGGGGTAAGGATACTAATAGGGATGCTATTCCAAAATTGAGGGTTAGTCTTCATTCGAATCACTTTTCAACGTTATTCTTAGTGGATGTGATGAAAATCGAATCATACAAGCAAATGATAAATTTTGAAAATGAGGAGGATAATTCTTTCATTTTGGAGTTTGTCCTTCCAAAAGGGTATAATACAACCCCAATCTTGAAGGCCAAGAAGCTTAAATATCGATGTCTATTTAGTGGCTTTTTAACATTCTCACTATTTCCCAATGATCCCATAAAAAAGTTTGATGCAAAACTGGGCAAGCGGTTTAAGTCCTCAAAGTGGCATGATAGAACATTCCTTATCATGCCCTCACATTTGCTCAATGCACCTAAAAGATGTAAAGATTAAAATATGGGCTGACAATTCAAATAATCTAAGTAGAAGGATAAAGGATAACTAAATATTGTCATGGTGCAACACGAAACTAGGCGCTTCTTGGGAGGCAACCCAAGGTATTTTGTTGTTTGTATTCGTATTATGTTATTTACATCAGATCTTCACACCCATGGTTCCACAGGTATGTTTCTAAATCTGTCATTTTAGTTTAACGCAGTGGGTACATTTCATGATTTTAAGTTGATAGTGTAGCTACTTGTGGTTTTTGATGTCCTCTTGGAGTTTTTGTTGCCGTGCCTCTTTTCCCCGAAGTATTTTTCCTAGTAGAGCTGGCATGTTCAGGCGTATAATGTTTTTTTTGTGATGTATTGTGGTTAACTGGGGGGAAATAGGTATCTAGGACAGTTGAAATATTTTTTTTGATTTTTCTTTGAATGATGAATACCTCTCCAATTTTCTATCTAGTATCTGTGTGATGTGCATCTATAAGTGACTATTACGAATATTTTTATGGAATTAGTACTAGGGACATGATAGTCACTGCTAACAATTGAATGAACCGAATGGGTAGTAGCTTACGATGTACCTTTGTGCCATATGAGTGTGAGATGCTATCTAGTTTTCGTTGTGTGTTAAATCTAGAACTTGCTCGATTGTTCTTGCCTTGGTTGTTGGACAGCAGTTATGAAAGAATCATAGGCCGTTGTTGATATTAGTCCACTTTTAGCCTAAAGGACCTTCCATGTTTTAATAATATCCCTTGATCCTGATTTTGAGCCTGAATGCCTATTTTTTTATTATATATATAACCTTCCTATTTGTATCATACTGAATCTATTTTGAACCTGGTCCGCCTTGGACATTATGCACATTGAATCTGAAAAATCGCCTAAGTTGAGGGTGGATACCATAGGGGTGTGTGACGTAAAATATGTATGAAGAAAGGTAGAATGAAAGAAAAGAATAAAAAGCTGGGAGTGGTGAAAAAAGAATAAGATAAGAAAAGTCTTGAACAAGAAGAAATAAATGTCAAAAATACCGCACCCATCCGGAGTATGTATGATCAAGAAAGGAGAAAATTAAGTAAATGTTAATAAGTGAGAACCCAAAAATAGTGTAGTTCCAAGGAGGCTTAGTCAATTTAAATATCCTTGTGTATCATACCATCCCCAAGCCTATGTTACGAAGACAAAGAAAAGACCTATAGTCATCCTGACTTAACTGTTTGAAAACTTAGGCAATGAAAATAAGGGCAAGCATGTGGTATTTGACATGTATTTATTGGAATTTCTTTCTAAGAGTGAGTGTCTCTTTACCGTCTCTTCATTTAGATGCTTGATTTCATATATAAGTGAGGAGGAACTTCGTTGTTGTAAGGGCAAATAAGTTGCATTCTAGTTGCCTACTTGTTTGAGTAGTGTAATTTGTACATATGGATAGTTATTGTTGCTAAGTTGATGCCATATCTTGATTCCTTTCTGTCACATTGTTGATCTTCATGGATATACACAACTGGGTTTAAAGTGATTGAAAACAGAGAGAGTATTATGTTTTGAACTAACATAAATGATCAATTGTCATAGGTATCTTATGTGTCTCTTGGTTAAGCATCCTAATTTTGTGTTTTAGGTGCTTGAGGACAATCAATTGTTTTAAGTTGAGGATGTTGATGTGTAAGCGGACGCTAACAAATTTAAGGCTTTTAACTGAGAATAATTGTGAAGTCTTAAGCAACTTTTGTCGTTTTTGATTATTTACTTTGACATTAAAGTAAAAGTCATGATGCAAGGGATATTTTAGGAAATGGAAGTAAAAGAGCTGAAAACTAACGTAAAAGAACTGGAACTGTGGCTGACGACATTCGTGATAAGTTGTCATCCCTATGATAAGTTATCAGAAATCACATCAGGTGTTCCAGTGTTAGAAGGATTAAGGTGAAACTGTGATGACATTTCAGACATGTCATCACAACTGTGATAAGGCATAAGGGTTGCCATCAAATGTAGGCAGAGAATCAAATTTTGAATGAAGAAGTGACGACATTTCTAACTTTGTCATCAGTTAAAGCAGAAGATGCCAAGAATTCTTGAGGGCCTGACGACATTCCTAATAAGTCGTCAGGACCCTGACACGTCGTCACAAATACTATCACCTATTCTGAAGGATTTTATGAACTTTGTGATTTTATTTCCCTATTTCGGATTAACTATAAAAAAAATTGTTTAGGGTTTTTCTAGGGGTTGGAACTTGAGTTTTAAGAGACATATTTTGATATTTTCTCTCTTTAATTCTTGAATTTAACAACACAACTATTTTTTGACAGATTATTGTAAGTATTTTGGGATTTTTCCTTTGTGATCTATTCTGTGATTCAGTAGTTATTATTTATCTCTATAAGTTTATCTTTCAAATCATGAATTCAATTATTTGTTTCATTTGTTACATCATGAATGGCTAAAATCCATTAACCTGAGTTATGGGATATAGGTTTAGGTCTTGTTGAGGTGCTAAGAATTCAAAATTCGAAAGCTGGTAGGATTTGTTGATAATTCTGAACTTTTAATTAACATCTGTTGGTTGCAAACATTAGACACACCTTCTTTGATTTGCTTGAGAAAGAAATCAAATATATTAAGAAGTCAATTATCAAAAGGGACTTGGAAATACTTCTTTTAATAATTTGCGCTGTAACAAGGTTGGTTAACCTTAGGTAAAATTTAGGCATTAAATAGAAATTTCCTAAGTCTGAGAAGATTAGGGAATTAAATGCTTATGTAGGCCAAGAGACATTTAAGCATAACATCGATAAAGATAGCTTGTTATCCTACCCACCGTGAGAATCTTGAGCCACTTTTAGCATCTGTCTTGCACCGGAAGCCATAGTGAACATAATTCTTGTTATTTCATAAACTCTTGATTTAGAAACAACGAAAGTAAAGAGACCACCAATTATTTGCTAATCATCAAAAACCTCCAATTTATCTTTTTGTATTATTTGTTTGATTTTAACTTGCAACTTTAGTTTCAAACTAGTGTAATCACCTCTCATATTGTTCCCTGTGGATTCGACCCTGACTACTAAGTTGGGTGAATATATTAACGGCAACCGCCTTGCACTAAATTGATGTGTAAGTTGAGCATTATCAGCATCCCTATTTCAAGGGTGATTCATATGACATGACTCACTCTCCATTTATCCTTATTTCTAAGATAGAAAAAGAAAGTAAGCCACGTTCTCAACTGTCCACCATATCTTTGTTCCCCTTATAACCCTTTTTCAAGTAAACTATAGGTTCCCAAAAGTTCACCCACATCCCTTTTTCAAGAATGATGAGGGATTTAAAGTGTTTGGGGTTTTCACCCAACAAACCAATTTGGAGATTTGGTTTTTTCACTCTTAAATATCAATTATTAAAGCAAACAATGGTGGAATCCATAATAAACAACTAGCAGTCATACAACAATTGCACCTTAGTTCTTTATAATCCTACGACTAGATAAATTAGCCAGTCCTAAAATCATAGATAAGAAATATACAAAGCAATTCATTCATGGCACACATAACAATGAAAAATAAAGAAAATCTTCATTTCACACTTCAATTTCACCAACTTCTACTAGAAATTCAAATTACACAAGAAGAAAATGTTTCCTCAAAATATAGGGTTCCATAGGTTTCTAATTTTTCAAATTCTCCCTCTTCTATAATTTTAAAGGAAAAAGGATTTGAGTCTTATATAGGAATTGGTATCAACAATGTCATTTGACTAAAATTTCCTTACTTATTAAACCTACTAGGCCGTGATTGCGCCAATAGTTATGCAATCATTGTGATGGTGATCGATGCCTGAACACTGTAATCACGTTCACTAGACAAACCCACTAGGTCGTGATCATACCAATAGACTCGCGTCTGCGGTGAATACGATTGATAAATATACATTGTGATTGCTTTCACTTGACCAAGCTTAACTAACCACTATCTCAGCCAGATGACTGCGATCACGGTAATTGAGGCTTGATTCTTCTCTAGCTATTTCAGCTAAACTCCTCTCCCTTTTTGATCCATGTAGACTCAAGTCCATATCTTTTCATATCATGAATAGTATGTCTACAAAGTATGGAAATTAGTGCATTCAATCAAAAGTTTGTCTCACTTACACACTTAAATCATTGTAATATTCATGAACATTTAGTGTAAATTAGTGGTAAATTCACCATTCATCAACACCCTCAACTCAAATCTTGTTTGTACTCAAGAAACACTACTTCCTACCAAGAGACAATGCATATGTGTGCCAGATTATATTACCTAATGATCACAATGATTTTAACTTGATTACCACCACAAAAAGATCTTTGCTAATGGGAAAAACTATTTTAATGACACCCTCGACATATAATGAAATATTGAAGGATGTAAAAGACTTTAAAGGGAAACCGTGTAACAATCACTAATACTCTAAAAGTGACTTACATTTTGACCTCAACTACATTATTCTCCTTTTGCCTTATTTTTTAGGAGATGTCATAATCTCCCACCTCAATTTATTCATATGCCTTATTACAAGAAAGAAAATTCCACATACCAAGTTATCTAACATACAATAAGGAATTTTTGTGTGAAACGCTCTCCCTCTCAAGAACTTTCGATCCTAACAAATATCATGCCGTTGGCTTGCCCCTATTTTAATATCCACTACAAGGACCATATTTGGTTAGAAATCATGATGGACTTCTTTAGCTTGTAATGTGGGTTTTTGGAAGGGTAGAATATTAATCAAGGACAACATTGTTATACCCTATTTGAACTTCTACATCACAATCTTTCAAACTTTTGGTCAAGGACCACTTCTTTTCTTTCACTAATATGCCTTCTTTTATTTCCTTGGTTCACCTATTTTCTTTTATTTCTTTCTTTTCCATATTTCATGCACTTCTTTCCTTTGTCGGGTCCTTTCTATTTCCTATTCATTTTTTTTTATTTCATGAGATCTTAGGCACTTACTTATAACATTGTGGCCCAAAGTTACCTCTTCAAATTTTCACCACCCCAACTTAGGCATTTAACATCAATTTGGATTCTTAAGTTCAAGGAGGATCGGGTTTAAAAGAGGAATAAAAATTGAAAGGCTTATGGCTTACCATGTCAATGCCAAAGAAAGGTATAAAGGGTAAAAGTAGGTTACTAGGGATGACGTATATGCAAGGGTAGACCATTTAGGAAAAAGTGGTCTTCAAAAATCTCAAAATTGGCCGAGCATCATCTTACCATCAAAGTACAATCAAAACATAGCTTTGAGAGTCTAATGGGTAAAGTTCTAGATGGTACAAGTATGCATGGGATTTGGACAAAAATGCTCGCCACACATGGCATACAAATTTTCCAAAGGGGCTCAATTATTTCTCCCACTAGAGACAAAAATGGAGTATCTACCAATTTTCATAAGTCAAAATTTCTAATTCACAAAAAAGGAAAGAGTTTTGTTATAAGGTTGCTCACATCCATGCCCTTGATTTTTGAAAAATTTTTGACGGAGGGCGGTGTTTAGTATGCATTTGCACCACACACAGTTTGCTATTTATTGTACTAACCCAAGACTTTATCTAATATTATGGTTTTTGCATGGGAAAACCTACCATATGGCTACCCAAATTTCTCTGAAGGTGTGACTGTTATCCTAAATCCAGAATGCCATAGGTACTCAGACATCCCTTGCATTTGTGAGTTTTATGCCATGGGTACTAAGAATTCCCATGCATCCATTTCTCCAAACGAATTAGGATGTTTTTCCCTTAAGAATGTCGTCACTCAATCTACCATGGGAAAAAGTTCATCCATAATTAAGAAAACAAAGGTAGCCTCTCACACCCCCAACTTAAGGACCTCAAGTTCCTTCACTGAAGCTAACTTAAGAAGTATAAGGTTTAAAAGGGGATCCCTTAAGAATCAGCCAGAATATCACTCAGATGTCGCATTCGAACGTAGAAATCCACAATTATAATCCTATAATCATGGTCCAAAGACTGCAACCAAGGTAACCGATGCATATATTCTTTGTTTTTGCTCCATTTTAATTTCCTGCATAGCAGTTATTTTCAAGCTCTACTTTTCCCCTATTTTTTTGGACATTGAACTTGAGTTTATAAAACACGTACAAAATAGTGAACGAAATAAGAAATTACTCTAGGATTGTTTCCTCTTATTGAGAGCCTAATTTAATGTCACAACACTACTTTTCTCTTTCACCATGTTATGTCTTTGAAATGAACAAACTCCACCTTGGACACCATAGCTCCTTTTAATTTATGGTGATTTAACCTTGGACTATTCAGAACAAATTTCTTTCTTTTATGATCTTCCTAGTCAATGGCAGAACTAGGGTAATCATTAGAAATCATAAATGGCCTAGACAGTTTAGAATGAAGCTTCATCGCAAAGCGTTTCAAGTTAGAATTGCAAAGGAGTACCACTCTCTTTGACATGGTATTCTCATTTGAATATTTGAGCATCATTCTATTTCTTTATTTTTTGCCTTATATAATTTGGAGCTATAATAAGCCTTGATTCAGAAATCTTCCAACTCGTGAAGTTTTGTAGTCCTTACCTCGAAGGCATCCCCCGAATTAATGTTCAACCTCTTTAAAGCCCATAAGGATTTTTCCTCATACTCGATGGTCAAATGACAGGCCTTTCCAAACACCAATTTGTAGGGAGAAATGCCAATTCTGGTTTTGTAGGCTGTTCTCTAAGACCAAAGATCCTCATCGATCTCCCTTGGCCAATTGGTTCAGCCTGTATTCACCGTCTTCTCTAGCTTTTCTTTGATTTCTCGGTTTGAAACTTCAACTTAGCCACTTGTTTGGGGTGATATGGAGTATCTACTTTGTGTGAAGCCCCATACTTGTCAAGAAGGGCCCCGAATACCTGATTATAAAATGTGAGCCTCCCTCACTAATGATGGCGACATTTTGAACCTTGTGAAGATGTGATTTTTCAAAAAGTAGGTAATTTTTTTGCTCTCAATATATGGGAGTATCATGACTTCCACCCATTTAGAAAAATAGCCAACCACTACCAATATGTATTTTTTTCTAACTGAGCTCACAAATGGACCCAAAAAGTCAATTCCCCACACATAAAAGAGTTCCATTTTGAGCTTTGATTTGAGGGTAATTTCATACCTTTTTGAAATACCACCATGAATTTGACATTTTGACATGATTTTACCCATTCAATGGCGTCCTTATAAATGGGGGGCTAGTAATACCCTTATTGAAGGTTTCTAGCGGCGGCACGAATTCCTCTATGGTGACCACCATAATGTGAGGAGTGGCAAGCATCAAGGATATCATACCTCTCAACTTCCATAACCAACACCTTATAACACCATCTGCATATTCAAAATAGGAGTGCCTTATGTCAAAAATATCTCTATATGAAATAATAACTATTTCTTTTTATGAAGCCAATCCCCTCGAGAAGTACACCACTTGCTACGTTGTTGTCAAAGTCGGCATACCATAGTGAGCTTTTTCCAAAAATATACAAGACTAATTCATCAGGAAAAGCATCATAGATTTAATTTCTCTGTGCCATTCATGATTACCTTAAAGAAGCGAGAGATGATCGGGCACTTGGTTTTCTCAACTCTTTCGAGCCTTTAAGTCAAAGATGCATTCCTGGAAGATCACAATAAATATAATTAGAAGGATATTTGATGAATTATTGTCCATGAGGTACTTAAGGGCGGCATTATCCATGTGGACCACCACTTTCATGCCTAAAATATAGTTGAGAAATTTTTTAAAACCATATACAACCACCAATAACTCTTGTTCGGTATTGGTGCAGTTACGTTGAGCATCATTCAAGATTTTGATTGCATTAAAGATAGGATTAAAGATTTTTTCCTTGCAGTAACCTAACACCGCACCCATTGCAATACCACTTGCATCATACATTATCTCAAAAAGAGAATACCAATCAAAGGCAACAATCATAACAGCTAAAATATGTAATTCCTTAAGATGATCAAAGAATTTTAAGAAATCCTCATAGAAGTTAAATTTAGTCTCCTTCTCAAGGTGTTTGCACATTGGATGAGCTATCTTGGAGAAATCCTTGATAAAACATTGATGAAACCGCATGTCCATGAAAACTCTAAACACCCTTTACAGATATGGTGTTGGTAGCTACACAATTACCTCTACCTTGGTTTGATTGACTTGTATTTCTTTCCCCGATATCCTATGGCGCAATACAATGCCGTCCTTGACGATGTAATGACATTTCTCATGTAATACCCTGATTTTCTGAACCAGAATGCTACATGGTGCTCATGACCTCGAAGGACCACAAGCTAACCTATGACTGATATCTATACCTATATACTGCATGATATACATAAAATGAAGAAACATGAACATGAAAGGATTTAAGGTTCAAAATGAATAAACTTATGATAACAAAATATCTAAAAAAGTTTAAACAATACCAAAACAAGTCATAAATACTTAAAATAATGAGATCTGAATATCTAATCTGACATCTAGTATGAAAGACTCTAACTGAACTGAATATCTAAGGAGTTGAAAGAATATGTCTCCAACTAACTCCATCTAGCAACTGAATAGTAAATGTAGAAATAATCATATCGTCCTCAAATAAGAAAGACTCACTGTGAACTCTGAACATTGGAATGCTACTGCTGATCTAGAGCTCGTGTCTAAGAACTTATGATCTAACGTAAGAGAAAGCACCATAGCAGAAATATGTTAGTATGTCTGAATGTACTGAGTATACGAGTGAGGTAGGCTAACTACAAAGGGTTATATGCATTAACAATGCTAACTAATTTGAATATGAGAATACATATATGCATAAATAACTATAACTAAACTCATGATAATACTGACTACTGAGTCTGAATGCTGATGACATGACTTAACTGTTACTGAGGTACTGAATAGATTATTGAATATTTCAAATAGTTTAAATTATAAAGAATTATTTTGAATAACTACGTCTAATAGTCCTAAAACTGAATACTGGTAACATGAGCTATGACAACTGATATAGTTGATATAACTGTTATGATAGGACTAATCAATATAACCGATACTGAGCGACTGTATCTGACAGTCTTTGTTCCGATAGAAATATCTGAGTTCCATTCTACTTGGAGTAACTAAATCTTAGATCAATCCTATCTAGCGAGTTATCATGAGTATATTGATAATATGGATGATTTGACATAGTCTGAAATCAGTCCTATCTAGTGGGTGATCTTTAAATCTAATGATTTTGATACTGATTAATCATATTTAAGTTCATTCCTAGATAATGGGTTATCTTGAATTCTATTTATAATGATAGGTATTGACTGTATCTAACAGTACTAAATCTATACTACTAAGCTGAGTTGACTGTGTGAAAAAGACCTGATTCGGTAACTAAAACTGTGGGATGTGTTCATCTAACCGACATACCCCAAGCTAAGATGACTGTTGTCCAATCTCTGCCCCGACTTGAATGGTGTCAGTACCACACCACTAGTAAAGAAATCTGTTGTGGAGTCAGTCCTAATCTAGTGGGTAACTCCTGGGATTAGTCATATAGATATAAATGTGCTAACGGGTGACCCCTAAGTATGTCAGTCCTATCTAATGGTTGGCATCTCATACCTATGCTGGCAATGTAGTTCTGGAACTTAGGGATTGCTTCTAGGGATCTCAGTCCTATTCTAGCGGGTGAGGCCCCATCCCTAGGTTCGCTCGGTGCTGAATCCTACTCCTATCTGAAAGACACTGAATTGAATGAGTCGGCTGAACTAAATAACTTAACTGAACTAATTTGCTGAACGGATACTGATTAACTGAATTGATGCTAGTGGTATTGTTTAGCGGAGCTAAAACTAAGTTTACTGGATTCTGATGACGGACGAAATATAATGAGTTCTGAAGACTGATTAAGAGTACTGAAGTTACTGAGATTTACTATGATTGCTGAGGTTACTAAGCACTGAGATTACTGAGAATACTGAACTACTAGAGGCTGACTGATTTCTATTAACCATGGCTTGACTGAGAGAATCGTGAAAACATGACATGACTCAAAGCACACAACTTTATTTTTCCGGTACAAGTACTCCAGGACTCGATGGAAGGATACTGACACACATGACTGACTTGATCATAAGAGTAGAGTCCATAATCCACAATATCCTAAATAAGGGATTTCATACTAATCACGACTCTCAACAATCTATTTCATGGAAGGGAATTTCATACAACATGTATATACTTGCATATCTTTCAATAGCATGCTCATTACATATTACAACCACAATCTATAATATCATAACTTGGGGAATTTCATGAAGTACATGGGTATACTACATCTTGTCATGAGTGGGTTTTGCAAGTAAGCATAGCATAATGCCATAAGACTAGTTCATGAGTAATCCTACAGTGTTCACAAGACACATTATCAATATGGATGACATTGAATCATAGAGTCCTATCATGAATCCTTCACTTAGTCACAATATAGCTATAATGCATGATTTGTAGTCTCCTAGATATTTTATAAAACACCTTACATGCACTCTTTAAGGTATAGGTTTATTCACGATCTTACACCACTTTAATCCACCAAAATTTATGGGATCCGACTATATGATCACAATATTCCTGGAAGTTTATCAAATTCCCACTCTTTAATACAAACCACAAACAATAACATAAATAAAACCATATCACCACAAAAAATTCATGATTTTGTTATCAAAGATTGATTCTTGAACTCCACGACCAAAAGGGATCAGTGGATGAAAACTACGCATACCTTAATGGTGATAAAATTGCTGAAAGATTGGACTTTCAAGCTTGATTATGCAACCCTAGTAGTTTTTCTCCTTGTTGTGCTCTTTGATAGTGAACTTAAGATGTTAATTGGGTTCTAATGCGATTAGAAGCTATAATTTTCATGAGTTTAAGTATTGGGATGTGTAAGGAGTGTTAAAAGACTTAATTATCCTCAAAATAACTCAAAAACTAAGTGTTTTTCTTGGCTGAAATTATAAGTGTGCGTTGCACACCTCATCGCACATGCTAAGGTGTGCACCGCACATCCTATCGCATAAGCTAAGGTTTTCATCAGATATGCTATCACACACTTTAGGGTGTGCGCTGTACAACCTGTTGCACACTTGTTCCAGTAGCCATGTGCAATTGTCTATGCGTCATACTCCTACTTTGCAGAGCCATAACTTCTTACTCATTTGTTGTATTTTTATAAAATTAGAATCGTTGGAAATCCAATTCGATTCTCTACAATTTGGTGGTTCTAAATCTTCCAAAATGTCACATATAAATTAAGTTATCCTCATTCAAAGGTCACTCTTATCGAATCACACACTAAAACTTGATGGATCCAAAAGCTGTTAGTTTGCCTTACTCTGAGTGACTCACATCAGCATGCTTAACACATCATAATCTATCTTATCTCTAGGGTGCTCATTGTAAATCATGTACTCAAATATAAATCATAGGATATGTAGTTTCATACGTAGGAGAACTGATTCATTTCCTAGGTTGGAAACATACGGGGTATTACAATATCTCCCCCTTGAGAACATTCATCCTCGAATGATACTAGTTGAGATAAGAGAAAAGACAACTTACATAAATATAAAGCATAAATTAATAATCATGATTTCATGGCTGACATGATTGACAACTGAGCATATCAAACTATACATTCATATCTGATGCATGGGTAGCTAACTTATAATGTAGGACTGTGTATTCCGATAAACTGAAAATGCATATCTGATGCTTAACTGATAAGTTGAATCCATGCATATCAGATGCATGATTATATGACTAACATGATACGTGAATGCATAATTAAAATTACTGATAAGCTGACACTGTATATATGATGCATGAATACATGACTGAACTGACTCAGGAACATGCGACTGAACATGCAATGGTAAAGGAACTAAGATTGAACTAAAACATGATAACATGACTGATTCTGCTATGTGACATATGGTCTGAACACCATGAACTAAAATGAACCTCTGAATACTTGACTTATAGCTGAGGTCTAACTTGAAGGTCAACTTATGAGTACCGTCTATTCTATACTGAATTCGTTATGTAAGGAGAAATTGAAGGATCAAAGGCATGAGAACATTAAGAGAAAGTGGGCTAACTCCCCCTTGGGACGCTATGTCCCTCTAAGAATTCTTACTTTATGGAGATACTAGGTGATGTACAGGGCATCTATAAACTAGATTATAACTAAACTTTGGGAGTCTGAAACTAATGCATTAGATAGACTAAACTTGCAACTACTAGGAGTAACTACCTTGAAATAGTTACATTCTTTGAGATTTTGGATAGCAAGAATAGATGCAAGGATGGGGAAAAAATCTATATAAATATGACTGCTCACTGGAACGACATGAATATTGAAAGAAGGGAAATTGTTCCTAAAACATCTCATAGACTCCTACACATTGGTGTGGTGCACAACACACGCACGTATAAGACTCTACTAGATGCGGCTTTCAGACTTCCTAGGATTCTATTTAAACTTAGGCTCTGATACCAAGTTTGTAACACCCCGATTATCTAAACTGGAATGCTACATGGTGCTCATGACCCCGAAGGACCACAAACTAACCCATGACTGATATTTGTACCTGTATATTGCATAATATACATAAAATGCAGAAACATGAACATGAAAGGCCATAAGGTTTGAAATGTATAACGTCTAATAATAAAATGTCTTAAAAAGGTATAAAAATACCAAAAAAGGAAATAAATACTGAAAATAATGAGATCTGAATATCTAATCTGACTTCTAATCTGAAAGACTCTAAATAAATTTAGTAAGGAGTTTAAGGAACATGTCTCAAACTAACTCCATCTTGAAACTAAATTATAAATGTAGAAAAAATCATATCGTCTTCAAATAAGAAGGACTCATAGAAAACTCTGAACACTTGAATACTACTGCTAATCTGGAGCTCGTGCCTCTGAACCTGTGGTGCGACATAAGAGAAAGCACCATAGCACAAATGCGTTAGTACATCTGCATATACTGAGTATACGAGTGAGGTAGGCAAAATGCAAAGGGTTATATGCATGAACAATGCTAACTAATATGAATGTGAGAATACATACATGCATAAACAACTATAACTCAATCGTGATGCTGATGACTACTGAGTCTGAATGCTGATGACATGACTTTACTATTACTGAGGCACTGAATAGATTATTGACTATTTCTGATAGTTCAAATTATGAAGATCTAGTTTGAATGACTGTGTCTAATAGTTCAGAAACTGAATACTAGTAACATGAGCTATGACAATTGATATTGCTGATATAACTATAATAATAGGACTAATCTATATAACTGATACTGAGCGACTGTATCTGACAGTCTAAGTTCAGATGGAACTATCTGAGTTCTGTTCTACTTGGAGTAACTAAATCTGAGATCAGGCCTATCTAGTGGGTGATCTTTAAATCTAATGATTTTGATACTAATTAATCATAGTTGAGATTAGTCCTAGATAATGCGTTATCTTGAAGTCTATTTACAATGATAAGCATTGACTGTATCTAACAGTACTGAATCTGTACTACTAAGTTGAGTTAATTGTGTTTGAAAGCCCTGATTCTGTAACTAAAATGGTAGGATGTGTTCATCTAACTGACATGCCCTAACCTAAGCTAACTGGGGTCCAATCTCTGCCCTGACTGGAAGGGTATCAGTACTGCACCACCAGTAAAGACATTTGATGTGGAGTCAGTCCTAATCTAACGGGTGATTCCTGGGATCAATCCTATACATATAAGTATGCTAACGGGTGACGCCTGAGTATGTCAGTCCTATCTAATGGGTAAAATATCATACCTACACTATCAACGTAGTTTTGGAACTTAGGTATTGCTTTTAGGAATCTCAATCCTATTCTAGAGGGTGAGCCCCCATCCTTAGGTTCGCTCGGTGCTGAATCCTACTCCCATCAGAAAGACACTAAGCTCAATAACTAGGCTAAAATAAATAACTTAACTGAGCTGATTTGCTGAACTGATACTGATTAACTGAACTGATACTAGTGGTATTGTTTAGCGGAGCTAAAACTGAGTTTACTAGATTTTGATGACGGATGGAATATAATGAGTTCTGAGGAATGATTAAGAGTACTGAAGTTATTGAGATTTATTGTGATTACTGAGGTTACTGAGCAATGATATTACTAAAAGTACTGAACTACTGAGATTACTGTGTTTTCCTGAGTCACAAAACTGTCTGATTTCTATAGATCATGGCTTGACTGAGAGTATCATGAAAACATGACATGGCTCTAGTCACACAGCTATATTTTTTGGGTACAAGTACCCTGAGGACTCGATGGAAGGAAACTGACACACATGACTGACTTGATCATAAGTGTAGAGTCTATAATGCACAATATCATAAATAAGGGATTTCATACTAAGCATGGTTCTCAATAATCTATTTCATGGAAGGTAATTTCATACAACATGTATATACTTGTATATATTTCAGTATCATTCTCATTACATATTACAACCACAATCCATAATATCATAACTTGGGGAATTTCATGAATTACATGTGTATTCTACATCTTGTACATGAGTGGGTTTTGTAAGTACGCATAGCATAATTCCATAAGACTAGTTCATGAGTAATCCAACAGAGTTCACAAAAAACATTATCAACATGGATGACATTGAATCATAGAGGCCTATCATGAATCCTTCACTTAGTTACAATTTAGCTATAATGCATGATTTCTAGTCTCTTAGGTATTTTATCAGACACCTTACATTCACTCTTTAAGGCATAAGTGTATTCACAAACTTACACCACTTTAATCCACTCAAATTCATGGGTTACAACTATATGATCATAATTTTCCTAGAAGTTCATCAAATTCCCACTCTATAACACAAACTACAAATAACAACATGAATACAACCATATCACCACAAACAATTCATGATTTTTTAATCAAAGATTGATTCTTGAACACCACGAATGAAAGGGATCTGTGGATGAACACTACACATACCTTAATGGTGATGAAATTGTTGAAAGATTGGACCTTCAATCTTTATTATGCAACCCTAGTAGTTTTTCTCCTTCTTGTGCTCTTGGATGATGAACTTAAGATGTTAATAGGGTTGTAATGTGATTAGAAGCTATAAATTTCGTGAGGTTAAGTATTGGGACGTGTAAGAAGTGTTAATAGAATTAATTATCCTCAAAATAACTCAAAAACTAAGTGTTTTTCATGGCTGAAATCATAAGTGTGCATCGCACACCTCATCGCACATGCTCAGGTGTGCACCGCACATCCTATCACATAAGCTAAGGTGTACATATCACATGCTATCGCACACTTGAGGGTGTGCACCATACAACCTATCGCACACTTGTTCCAGTAGCCATGTGCGATTGTTTATGCATCGCACTCCTACTTTGCAAGGTCATAACTTTTTGCTCGGGTGTTAGATATTTATAAAATTGGAATCGTTAGAAAGATAATTCAATTCTCTACAACTTAGTGGTTTTATATATTCCAAAATTTATCATATAAATCAAGTTATGCTCGTTCAAAGGTCACTCTTGTTGAAACACATACTAAAACTTGATGAATCCAATAACTATTAACTTGCCTTAATCTGATTGACACTCATGAGCATGATTAACACATAATAAGCTATCTTATAGATAGGATACTCATTTTAAATGATGTACTCAAATATGAATCATAGGATGTGAGGTTTCATACATAGGATAACTGATTTATTTCTTAGCTTGGAAACATATGGGGTATTACATCTCCTAACTTAGGATAAGTTTGATTTCCACGCATCTTTCAAGAACCTTGCTTAGATGTCTAATACATGATTCAAATGAGTTCCCCACATCTGAGAATTCATCCATAAATAAATCCATTGAATCTTTCAATATATCTGCAAAGATTGACAATACACAATGTTGAAAGGTTGTCGGGGCATTCTCTTAAATGAGAATGTCCTACAGGGACAAGTAAATTCAATATTATCTTGGTCCTCAAGGGCCATAAAAATTTGATTGTACCCTAAATATCCATCTAAGAAACAATACCATCCATTTCCATTTAGGCTATTCAATATTTGATCCATGAAATAATCAGAAAATGGTCTTCTTCGGTTGATTAGCTTATCTTGATGAAATACCCCCGCCACCCAGTGACCGGCCGGACAAGGATGAGATCAGTTTTTAAATTTCAACTTTCGTAGTGCCACCTTTCTTTGGTATACATTACACCGGGCTCACCCAAATGCTATTGTATCTTTGATATATTACTCCCGCATCAAGCCATTTTATGATTTGTTTATTTACCATCTCATGCATGGTTTGACAAAGCCTCCTTTGATGTTCCGCAGCAAGCATGGATACATTATCTTATTCAAGTTTTATTTTGATGGAAAAAAATGCCAGGGCTATAACTATGGTGTCTTAAATAGTCCATCCAATGGCTCGAATTAAAATTTTCACCACTAACTTCAATGCGTCCGCTTGAGAGGGTTCAAGGTCACTTGAAAAATGATTATTAGTAATGCGGCTCCACCCCAAATAACACGTATTGAAGATGGGGTGGAAAAGTCTTCAATTCAACTTTGGGTGGCTTAAGAATGGATGGTTTTGCGGGTGGGTTCTTATTGTTTTTTAGATCAAGGTCCAACTTTACTAGGTTCTTGGTATAATATCCAAACCCCATTAAATATCAAACCACCTCATAATATTTTTCCACTTCTTCCCTTTCATAATTCTATAGAACTCCTACAAAAGGATCATACAACAAGCTCACATCAACATAATTCATCACCTCCCCATAAATAACATAAATCACTGAGATGACTTGTAAGTCCATTTGTTGCTTCATCAATATGCATACATTGAAGGAAGCCTCATCGTTATTCAACTGAAACTTTATATCGCTTACTTCCACATCCTCCTAAGCCATTCCCATATCTAAAAATGGAATACCGTGAATAATATGAACTTCAATATCCATTTCACAATCAATGATCACCAATTCAATTGGGAAGATAAACTAATACACTTTTACTTAAACATCATGAAGAATTCCCATAGTCATCTTGATGTACCGGTCCACCATGAGCAACTTCATTGTGGTAGGTTTCATATTCCCCAATCTGACCTTATGGAATATGGCCTAAGGTATTAGGCTTAAACTTGCTTCAAGATCAAACAATGACTTCACAAACTTATACAATCCGAAGGTGCATGGAATTGTAAAATTAACAAGGTCTTTCTTCTTTTTCACCAATTTGCATGACATAATTACACTACAATGATGCTTTACATATGTTGATTCATCCTCCACAAGTTGCTTCTAAGATACCAAATCCTTCATAAATTTATCATAGTTTGACATATCTTGCAAATCCTTAATTAGAGGAATATTAATAGATAAGGTGCTAAATTTATCGTAGAACTTGTTAAGCTTTGCATTTTATCCCTATTGTGTGAACCATTTGGAGAAAGGAGGGGGAATAGTGTTTCATGGAATGGACACAATTTGACAATCATTTACATTGAACTTTTCAACCACAATCTCACTTGGATTTGGCTCATCATTATTGGAGTTTTTCCTCTTTGCCTTTGTTTCCTTCCAACTTGTTATTTCTTCACTTGACCTATTCATGTGATACTTTAATAATTGATTCACTTTTGCCTCAGGTTGTTGAATGGCAGTTGAGTGGTACACAACTATTTGATAGAGCATAGAGAAATCACATCGTATTTTATTTACCATTTCGTTAGTCCTCTCAACTTTACTCAAGTTTTGTGCCAAAGTTTCTTTATTGATGCCACCTTTTCTTTCAAATTGTGCAATTCATAGACTTTCATGGTTCTAACCTTTATCCCCATTTTTCTCTTGAGAGGCAAGGTGGAAACCATACATATTTTTAGGCCGCATAATCAACTTGTCATCAAGCCTTTCTTCCTCCGCACATTTACATGGTTCAACTTCTATTTCATTTATCACACTTACACATTCAATTGGAACTCCCAACATATGATCAATTAGGAGCCCAACGTATGACATTACCTTGACCATATTTGCATCTTTCTTCTTCTCTTCCCTTTTTTCATCTTGGAATGCAAAGTATAAGGAGGGATCACCCTCGGACACTTCAGCATCCTTCATGTCACAACCCCTAGAAAAATTGCCACTTCATCCAATACTTTTTACGAAACCCTATATGATGATTAATGAAAAATCTACTAGATGCATTGCCCATAATGGATTTATTTAGTTGGTACAATGCCCTATACAAGATTTAGAGAAACATCTTCTCTAGTATCTCATGGATAGGTTATTTCAAGAGGTTTTCCTTGAATCTTCCACGAGATTGTACCACAATTTTTTATGAAATTATCTGATATTAACAATTTCTTCCTTTAATTGTAACATCTTTAAAGGTGCAAAGTATTGACTTAACAAGGTTGACTTAAGATTTATCCATGAGGTGATCTACCGATTGGGTAACGATCTTAAACATAGCACCGCCTTTTTCCATTAGAGAGAATGAGAAAAGCTGAAACTTGATAGACTCTTGGAATATGTGTGCAATATTTAAAGTAGCATAAACCTCTACAAAGTTCTTCAAGTGAAAATTCGGGTCCTTATGGGCTTACCCCCAAAAATTCCCTTTGTACGAAGAAATTGAATCATTACACTTGTGAAATTAAATACTCCATTTCCCTCAATTGGGGGATGCGAATAGCAATCTCATAATATTGGGTACCAAGATAATCCGAGTCGTCTTAAATCATGATTATATGGAAAGAATAATCATTACCTAATCAAAAAACAAAAACAACAAAGAAACTAAATCAAAATTACCATGGGTATACCTAAGTAAAAATAACACAATGAAAGTTAAATCTAAATTTCACACCCCCCGCAATGACATAATTTTGATAATGCTCACCTATACCATGTACAGTAGTAGAGGACGGTCGTTGTCGATAACATAACATGTATTGAGGTTAGATCCATGAGGAGAAAAAAATTATATTTCAATTCTCTTGAGTGTTATGATAAATAGAAAGATACTCGGAGTATAGACAATGTACCACAAATAAGTTAAATGGGCACAAAGGAGTTGGATTTTATTAATCTTGAGTGAAATAACACAATACAATTACAATTTTGTTTTAGAATAAATTTAGGAGGAATATGTCTACCTAAGGGCAAGGTGTGCATGGGATCATGATGGCTTACTATGACTTCTAAATGTTGGGTACATGGTATGCTAGGTCAAATATCTTGGAGGCAAGTTTTTCAACAAAGCATCAAAGATGTTACTCTTTGGCTCTCTCGAGCACCTAATGTGTTTATCTATAATAACCAACCAAAACCTCAATTATGACATCCCTATTTCTAGGATGATGCTCATGACATGTATCACTCTCCATCTACCCTTATTTCTAACATATCAAAAAGAAGCACGCCACGTTTCAATCATCCACCATTGCTTTGTCCCCCTTATAAACCTTTTTCAAGGAAGCTATGTGTTCCCATGAGTTCACCCACATCCCTTTTTCAATGATGATGAGGGTTTTCAAGAGTTTGGGGTTACACCTAGCAAACCCATTTGGAGATTTGGGTTTTTTTACCCACAAATTTCAGCTATTAAAGCACACAATGGTGGAATCCATACTCAACAACTAGAAGACATACAAATACATAATCACCCAAACGTAATTTCACCTAAATTAAACATAACCCAAAGACTAGAGAAATCAACTACTCATGAAATGAAAGAGAAGAAATTGTAAAGACCCAACTTCTCAGGTCATGTTGGCACCTACCATAACCAACTAGTAGGCAAGAAAACCATAGTACAACATGACTAGTAATAGACTACTAAATAATATAAAGAAAATAATTTAGAATATATGAAATAAAGATTAGTACATAGAAGAATCCCAAAACCTGGTGGTATTAGTACAAGAGCTTTTTATATAAAAAGAGTAAAAAAGCGAAATATCAAGAGAAAATACACTAATATAACTTATCTCCAAATAAAATTTTGAGACTAGTCTAATACCTAAGAGAGAGATAGGTAATACTTCAAACGCCATGAGATCATTCCAAGTCTCTAAATCAGGGCTACTCTGCACAATGCACATATCAATAGCGATAACCCGTGCTATGATCTGCAGTCAGGGTACTACTAATTGAGCTGCAAAGATAAAATAGATATATACAACATATAAATAGAATGGAAACTATACCCAAGAGTCCATAAATCATATGAAAAGTCAATAAGATAATAAGGAACAACTATATATTCACGTTCAAGATTCTAACATAATAAGACTAAGGAAGTATCATGGTGAACTATCCTATTGCAGCAACATTTAAGATACATCAATGTTTTACCGTATATCCTATGTCAATATACTAATAAATAGAGAAAGAAAGAAATATAGTAATATGCAAGCTGAAGAAGTGACTATACAATATGAACAATGAAGGATGGGATATGCAGCAATATCATAGCTTTATATAGTTATATGTATATATAAATATTTATATTTATATATATATATATAAGAAAATGAGGTCATCCCAAAGAATAACGTATATCATCATATTCTTATTTTAAGAGCTCATTACAGTAATATCAAGATTAAAATACTATCATACTCAAGGTTCCTAATAAATATTACTAGACATGAAATAACCATGCATAATAATGAAATCGTAAGATAGGAGAGGCCGAAGACGTACCCCATATCCTAATACTGAATCAATGACCAATCTTTCATAAGTTACCCATAATGATAATCATAACAATTAATTTTAATAATAACGCAAATGACTAGCTGCTTTTGACAACCAAACATCTAGTCAAGCCTATGCATACCCCCACTGCCCTAGGCTAAGAAGGTTAATTAAAAATACAACACAAGGCATATTCTTCGCCAATATATATAGAACTGTCCCATATTGGATGATAAATATAGTTGTATGTCAGTGATAGGCGATGCACAGGTCAGAATAAATTCAAAGTCCACAATCAATATCACAGCTTATCATAATTGTCCTCATCAGGACTATCATCGTTATAATAAAGCTACGGCCTTTTCGGCTATCAAATAATCATCAATAGTATCCTCCAACCTTGTCGGTTATTAATATATCATTAATATATCCTATGGCCTGGTCGGGTATCAACATATCATCAATATATTCTCCAGCTTTATCGGATATAATCATATCATCAATATATCCTTCGTCCTTACCCGGTATCGACATATCGTTAATATATACTCCGGCCTTACACAGTATAAACATCATCACAATACTATACTCTGACCTTGCCGAGTATCAATATCATCTCACTAGTATCCCCTAGCTTTACCAGGTATAAAATTATCATAATAGTCATTGCTGAATAACATACACTAAAATACTCATAAACATAAGCATATTACCATAGAATATCTATCCAGCAAATAATTCCAAACTACGCACTAATAGTTAACCAACACTTATGATTATAACATCACTAGTTTGCTAGTCATCACATAACTGCTAGTTATTAGCCTAAGCATCATCCTACACATAATCCTTATTCATGAGATAGAAACTAACCAATATTTATATAATGTCCAATATCTAACATATAGTCAAGGTTTATGTAACACCCCGTACTTAATTACGTGTATTAGCCATTGTTATATGTGTTGGAGTATATGTATTGATCCTAAGTTAGGTATATATGAGTATTGATTATTTTGAGATGGTTTCAAGTGTATAGTTTGATTATATGTGTATAGGAATCGACCTTATTTATACCGGAATTTGCCCGTCGATGTTTCCATACGAAGGTTATTGAATAATCTTTCCGACGATATAAAGATTTTCAAAAACGGATAAGTTTCGGATATAAGCGAGCACGTTCGAAACTATAAAACGGTGGCCGGGATGTGAACACTAAAATTGCAGGAAAATTTTCAGTTTTTGGGTCAACTTTGAACGATCATAACTCCCTCAATATAATGAACTGGGCAAGCTACCACATATCATAAGAAAGATCTTTGAGTATTCTTTCTAATGAAATTGGTTTCATCCAATTCCAACATCTGAGTAAGGAGTTATACGCGTTCTACTTCAGCCTCTCAAAACAGATTTTTGTGAACAGTAAATTAGCAGGAAAATACTGAGGCCTGCCAGTTTTTTGGGTCAACTTTGAACGATCATAACTCCCTCAATATAATGAAATGGGAGAGCTACCATATATCAAAATAAATATCTTTGAGTATTATTTCCAATGCAATTAGTTTCATCCAAATTCAACATCTGCGTAAGGAGTTATACGCGTTTTACTTCAGCCTCTCAAAACAGATTTTTAGGGTCAACTTCAAACGATCATAACTCCTTGTACAGGACGAACTGGGTGGCCTAATTTATTTGAAATGAAAAAAATTTGAATTATCTTTACAATGATACCAATTTCACCCAAATCCAATATCGGAGCAAAGATTTATGGTCTATCTACTTCAGCTTGTCAAAACAGTCCACCGGAGGACATATTTGACATTATTTAAATTTTAAGGGCACTTTGGTCATTTTCTATGGTATTATGGACGGGAATATGTGTGTATATACATGTATATGAGTTCAAAAACTCATATTGATCATCAATTATAGGAAAGAACAAACCCTAGCCTAATTTTTAACTCTAATTATCTTGTGATTCAACTGTGGAAAGTCCAAATTGATTCCGTAGTTGTGTTCATTGTCTCAAGGGCTTCGAGAAGCACCCCTTATTTGTGCCAACAGGACTTCAAAACCCAAAGGGCCATTCTATGGTAAGGATGTAAATTATGTTGGTGTTATTTATATGGATATGTATATATATATATATATATGCATGTGAGCATAAGAAGTATGTTATTTGATTGTTGTTGGAAGATGATTGGAAATGATGTTGGATCATTCTTGTGCATGGTTGGATTATGTTGAATTGTGAAAGGATGATGTGGTATTGATGATATGGTATTGAAATGATGATTATATATATATATACACATAAACCTATTGTTCAAGTTGGTTTTTGGAATGCTTTGCAAATATTGGTTGTATGGAATTATGGAAGAGAATTGTGGTGTTGGGTTGCTAATACTAGATGCCAAATATTTCATTGTAGATAAGTGATTTGTAAAGGAGGGAAGTTGTGTTTAATTGGTATCCGAATCTACAACGAGGTATGTAAAGCATACTCTAACGATGTTCTTTGGCATGAAAACACCAATGTTCCATCAAGTAAGATTCCGAGGTTATCCAAACACATGTATTGTTCTACATTACCAATGAAGTTTTTTCCATTCTATAAAGTGTCAAAATGTTTCATTGATATACCAAGAGGCTCCTATTTCATTGTTGTGATATTGATGATTCTGAAACATACTGTTGATGTACCAATGAGTCCTTATTACATCGTTATTGTATAGAAGGTCTATTACTTGATTCCGATTGATGTATCATTGTTCCAAAGGTACTATATTGGCATGAACACTAATGTAATAATCTCAAAGCTTTTGAACTAAGTTATTGGAAAAATCTCTTATGTGTTACTTGATATACGTGTGGGTGGTATCCCAGGGGCATAAGCCTAGCATGGGTCGATCCCAATTGATATGTACTGGGGGCAGCCTAATGGTCATAGTACGGTACAGTATTGATTATTGTTAGGTGGTTGGAGGTTCGGGAGGAGGAGGTAATGGCGAATAATAATTGTAAAGAATGAAATGAACGAATGTATACCGCTCCACAAATGTGTTTGTATTCAAGAACCCAATTCAGATTAATAATAATGTACATGATCCTAAAAGTGTTTATGAAGTGTGGTTCACTTCTATTATGATTTATTCACATGTGTATGATTTTCTTGATCCCCCATATCACATATGATTATTTACAGCTTTACATAATCAGTACATATTTCGTATTGACGTCCCTCACGGGGGACCTGCATTTCATGCTGCAGGATCAGGTACTTCAGCTCATTCACAGCATAGATAGGAGCCAGGTCATACAGCTGTTGTTGGTGAGCTCCAGTTTGCTTCGGAGCTTACCGAGTCGGTTTCTTATATTTTGTTATTGTACAGGAGTCATGTGTGGGCGGGGGTTCGTACCGACCTTAGTTATGTCATGTATATCCTAGAGGCTTTGTAGACATAAAGAAGGGTAAAGTCATGGAAGTTTATATAGTGATGTTATATTCGTATATGGGGTGGCCCCGACGGCCAAGTATTATATATATGTATATATATTTGTGCGTGTTGTGATGATACAGGTAATTAGACCCTTTTATATGCAGCGAAGTGCTGCCCAAATTTTTGGTGACATGTAAGTGAAAGTACAGGTATTTGAACGGGTTCTCCCGGGCCTTCTCGGCTTCGGGTGCCAGTCCGGCCCGATGGGATTTTGGGCCGTGACAAAAGTGGTATCATAGAGGTTAGTCCTAGTGAGTCTACAAAGCCGTGTCTACGTAGAGTCTTGTTTATCGGTGTGTTGTGCACCACATCTATAAACAGGAGGCTATGGACATTTAGGAATTATTTCTTTTCTTCATGTCTTAGATCGTGCGATAGAGCTTATATTGTATATGAAGTCATAGTTGACCACTGAATCAGTTTGTTTCTCTTATTATAGTAATGATGCCGGTTACCAGAAGCAAGAATACCGGTAAGCAAGTAGATGTGGCTGCCGGAGAGGGGACTAGTAAGTCACCCACTATACCAGCTAATCAAAGTGAGGCTCTAGCTGAGCATGCATCAGAAACTTCCCCCAGTCCAGAAGAAATAAGGGGGAGAAGAACTATATCCCCAGAGCCACCTATTAATGTTGTTGATCAAGATCTTAGAAATGCAGTGCAACTTTTGACTCGTATAGTTGCTGGGCAAGTCCAAGGGCAAGCCATTCCTGTCGCGGGTTCTAGCAGTACTGATAGGGCGGCTAGTCTTCGGACGCAAGATTTTCTTAAGATGGATCCGCCTACTTTTACCGGATCCGATCTTAACGAAGATCCGCAGGACTTTATTGATCAAATCCAAAGGGCCCTAGAGGTGATGCATGTATCGGGCAGAGAGACAATGGAGTTAGCCGCGTATAGATTCAAAGGTGAGGTTATATATTGGTATGAAGACTGGAAACGGTCGATGGGCATTGATGCACCCCCAGCTACTTGGAAAGAGTTCAAAGAGGCATTTATTGATCATTATCTTCCATATGAGACTCGTCAGGCCCGTGCGGATCAGTTCTTAAAGCTTCGGCAGGGTAATACAAGTGTGAGGGAGTATAGTCTTTGATTTAATTCCTTGTCCAGATATGCTCCTAATGTTATAGCTACTATGGATGACAGAGTTCATCGGTATGTGAACGGATTGGATCCGTATTTGGTTAGGGATTGTATTATTGCTGCACTGAATAAAGATATGGATATAGCTAGGATCCAAGCATTTGCACAGAAAATGGAAGATCAGAGGCAGAGAAGAATAACGCAGGAATTTGAAAGCGGATTTTCTAAGAGGTCCTGATCTACAGGGCAGTTTATGGCTCCACAGGGAGGTTTTAGACCTCAATTTTCTGCTAGACCACCTAGGCCATTATTTTCTTATTCTTCAGCTAGTGCTCCACCACAACATCAGGGGTTCAGAGGCAGTCAAATTGGGCAAAGAAGTGAGGGTCATAGTTCGCGATCAGTGGGTTATCATGGGCAAGGGAATATGATCCAACTGAGACATCCTCGAGAGCCATGCAATAAATGTGGAAGGAATCATATGGGCGCATGTCGAATGGGAACAAATGTTTGTTATTGGTGCGGTATGATGGGGCATATGATGAGAGAATGCCCACGAAGGGGCGCAGGTGGTGTAGCACGACCTTCGGGATCAGGTGTTGCATCTTCGTCACCGGTATCTTATTCTGGTAGAGGCGCACGACCCGTGGGTCACGCTAGAAACGAAACAAGAGTCGCCAGTTCCAGCGGGACTCAGAATCGCACTTATGCTTTAGCGGATCGACAGAATCTAGAGGCTTCCCCAGATGTGGTTATGGGTACGTTGTCCATATTTTCATTTGATGTATATTCTCTAATTGATCCCGGTTCTACATTATCGTATATTACTCCTTTGGTTGCTGGAAAGTTCAAAAGAACCCCCGAATTGTTAGATAAGCCGTTGGAAGTGTCTAACCCGGTTGGGGAATCTATTATTGCTAGAAGGGTTTATAAAGATTGTGTAGTATCTGTGTGTGGTCGAGACACGATGGCCAATCTCGTGGAACTAGAAATGGTAGATTTTGATGTTATAATGGGTATGGATTGGTTGGCGTCTTGTTATGCCAAAATTGACTGTTGTACAAAAATGATGTATTTACATTTTCCGAATGAAGCAGTTATTGAATGGAAAGGTAAGATTGGCGCACCAAAAGGTAGATTTATTTCTTATTTCAAAGCAAGAAAAATGATTTCCAAGGGATACCTATATCATTTAGTTAGAGTAAGGGATACAGAAGCGGAGCCACCAACTCTTCACATTGTTCCAGTGGTAAATGAATTTCCTGATGTATTTCCTGAAGATCTTCTAGGTTTGCCTCCTGAACGAGAAGTAGAGTTTGGTATTGATGTAATTCCAGGCACCCAACCAATCTCCATTCCTCCATATAGAATGGCCCCAGCAGAATTGCGAGAATTGAAAGATTTGCTTGAGAAGGGATTCATAAGGCCTAGTATGTCCCCCTGGGGAGCACCAGTGTTATTTGTGCGCAAAAAGGATGGCTCGCTGAGGATGTGTATTGATTATCGGCAATTGAATAAGGTGACTATTAAGAATAAATATCCTCTCCCAAGAATTGATGATTTATTTGATCAGTTACAGGGCGCCAAGTGCTTTTCTAAGATTGATTTGAGGTCAGGTTACCACCAAGTGAGGGTCAAAGAAAAAGATATACCCAAAACAGCTTTCTGAACAAGGTATGGTCATTATGAGTTTCTAGTGATGTCATTTGGGCTAACAAATGCACCTGTAGCTTTTATGGATTTGATGAATAGGGTGTTTAAGCCATTCCTGGATGTATTTGTGATAATTTTTATAGATGATATTCTAGTTTATTCTAGATCAGAAGAGGACCATGCCAATCACTTACGACAGACATTGCAGACTCTTCGTGATTGTAAGCTTTATGCAAAGTTCTCTAAATGTGAGTTTTGGTTAATGTCGGTGGCATCGTGGAGATTGAGGTTCCACAAGCGGTACTTCCTGATACTGTATTTGAAGCAGTTGTTCGAATTCCTTATGATATGCAACTGAAACAGGTTCTTGATATCTCATAGTATTACTGAAAGAATATGGGCTCTTCTCGAAGGAGATGCCGCAAATTTACCTTCCTTAGGTCTCAAATGTGATTGATTCCTTTGTCCAGAATAAGAAATGGTGGGTCAATTTTCATAAATTTAATCGTAAATGTGAAATACTTATACAAATAAAAATGCGGGAGAGATAAAAAAGATGCAGGGTCGTTTGTCGAGTGACTTTGTTCATTCACCAAGAAAGATGTGGGAAGAGCGAGCTGAACTAAGCGGTTTGAAAGACCACTCTAAGTACTCCTTTTCCACCGGAGTTCAGACTACAATCCTCATTCGATTTTCACTCCTCCGAATCTCTTTCCCTTCGTCAACTAGACTTGAGAACAGCTCCTGAACCTTTTTTTTATGAGGCTTTACCAGTTCCGCTAACACAGCCTCTAAGAGGTCCCTAACCAATATTCTATATTCTATATTCTAAAGGTAGTTGCTGTGAACCGTGGGGTTTGCCAGCAGCCGCTTTCAGTAGGTCATATTGTATCTAGTGAAGGGATAAAGGTTGATGCTCAAAAGATAGAAGTTGTGAAGAACTGGCCAAGGCCCACAACGCCGACGGAGATTCGTAGTTTTCTCGGGTTGGCCGGTTATTATAAGAGGTTTGTTAAAGACTTTTCTTCCATTTTAGCACCCTTAACCAAGCTAACGCATAAAGCATCCAAGTTCCAATGGAATGATACGTGTGAGGAGAGTTTCCAAGAATTGAAAAATAAGTTGATTTCTACACCTGTGTTGGTACTTCCAGAAGGTACAGAAGGGTATACAGTGTATTGTGATGCTTCTAGAATTAAAGTAATAGCATATGCTTCTAGATAATTGCGGCCACATGAGAAAAATTATCCTACACACGATCTTGAGCTGGCAGCGGTTATCTTTGCTTTAAAAATATGGCGCCACTATTTATATGGGGTTCATGTTGATATATATACTGATCACAAGAGCTTACAATATATTTTTAGTCAGAAGGATCTAAATCTGAGGCAGCGAAGGTGGATGGAACTATTAAAAGATTATGATGTCGATATTTTGTATCATCCAGGGAAAGCGAATATAGTAGCTGATGCGTTAAGTCGTAAGGCTATGATGATGCCTATAGAAAGGCAACGGATGGTTAAAGATCTTCACCAGTTAGTTAGTTTGGGAGTTCACCTTCTTGAAACTCCGGACAAAGAGCTTATCGTACATAATGCTGCGGAATCTTCATTAGTAGCTGAAGTGAAAGAGAAGCAATATGCAGATCCTATTTTATTACAGCTTAAGGAAAACGTTCAGAGTGGTGCAACCAAGGCATTTGAGCTTACGCGAGAAGGAGTACTTCAGTGCCAAAACCGATTGTGTGTGCCAGATGTAGACGGGCTAAGAAAGAAGATTATGACAGAGGCACATTTTTCAAGGTATTCCATTCATCCAGGATCAACCAAAATGTATCAAGATTTGAAAGATATGTATTGGTGGAATGACATGAAAAGGAACATCGCAGAATTTGTAGCTGAATGTCCAAATTGCCAACGAGTTAAAGTGGAACATCAAAAGCCCGGAGGCTATATGCAATGCATAGATCTTCCAACTTGGAAGTGGGACATGATCAACATGGATTTTGTTACAGGTTTGCCTCGTACAGCTCAGAAATTTGATTCTATATGGGTAATTGTGGATAGGCTTACTAAATCCGCACATTTCTTACCCGTTAAGACCACTTACACAGTTGAAGAATATTCGAAGCTGTATGTTAAAGAAATAGTCCGATTACATGGAGTGCCAACTTCTATTATATCAGATCGGGGAACTCAATTTACTGCAAACTTTTGGAAGTCTTTCCAACGGAGTTTGGCAACACAAGTGAATCTGAGTACAGCTTTTCACCCTCAGACGGATGGACAAGCAGAGCGCACCATTCAAACACTTGAAGATATGCTACGAGCATATGTTATAGATTTTAAAGGCAGCTGGGATGATCATTTACCTCTTATTGAGTTTGCCTACAATAATAGCTATCATTCAAGTATCAAAATGGCACCATATGAAGCTTTATATGGGAAGAAGTGTAGATCAACAATAGGATGGTTCGAAGCGGGTGAAACTCTTATGTTCGGACCGGATCTTGTGTATCAAGCCATAGGAAAAGTCAAGGTGATTCAACAACGGTTGAAAACAGCCCAAAGTCGACACAAGTCATATGCGGATAGTAGAAGAAGAGGGCTAGAGTTTTCGTTAGGCGATTGGGTATTTTTGAAGGTATCGCCAATGAAAGGGGTGATGAGATTTGGCAAGAAAGGAAAGTTGAGTCCACGATATATAGGCCCATATAGGATTATTCGAAGATGTGGGCAAGTTGCTTATGAATTAGAGCTACCCCAGGAACTCTCATCAGTGCATCCAGTATTTCATGTATCGATGCTTCGAAAGTGCATCGGAGATCCGTCCCTTATTACTTCTACTGAAGATGTGCAAGTAACAGAAGATCTTACCTACGAGGAGATGCCTGTTGCTATATTAGATCGTCAAGTTAAGAAGATGAGAAATAAAGAAGTAGCATCGGTGAAAGTACTTTGGAGAAATCAACAAAGGGAAGAGATTACATGGGAAGCGGAGGAAGCAATGAAATTGAAAAACCCTTATTTGTTCAAAGATGAAAAAGAAGTGCAAGGAGTGGAACTGGGACACTAACAAGTAAGTTTTTACATATGCATAACATCTATATGATGACGTGAATATCAATTATGAATTCGAACTTGTTTCGGCTAAATAACTACATTCACATTCGAGGACGAATGTCCTTAAGGGGTGAAGGATGTAACACCCCGTACTTAATTACGTGCATTAGCCATTGTAATATGTGTTGGAGTATATGTATTGATCCTAAGTTAGATATATATGTATTGATTATTTTGAGATGGTTTCAAGTGTATAGTTTGATTATATGTGTATAGGAATCGACCTTATTTATACCGGAATTTGCCCGTCGATGTTTCCATACAAAGGTTATTGAATAATCTTTCCAACGATATAAAGATTTTCAAAAACGGATAAGTTTCGGATATAAGCGAGCACGTTCGAAACTATAAAACGGTGGCCGGGATGTGAACAGCAAAATTGCAGGAAAATTTCCAGTTTTTGGGTCAACTTTGAACGATCATAACTCCCTCAATATAATGAACTGGGCAAGCTGCCACATATAAAAAGAAAGATCTTTGAGTATTTTTTCTAATGAAATTGGTTTCATCCAAATCCAACATCTGAATAAGGAGTTATACGCGTTCTACTTCAGCCTGTCAAAACAGATTTTTTTGAACCGTAAATTAGCAGGAAAATACTGAGGCCTGCCAGTTTTTTGGGTCAACTTTGAACGATCATAACTCCCTCAATATAATGAACTGGGAGAGATACCATATATCAAAAGAAATATCTTTGAGTCTGCTTTCCAATTCAACTGGTTTCATCCAAATTAAACATCTGCGTAAGGAGTTATACGCGTTTTACTTCAGCCTCTCAAAACAGATTTTTAGGGTCAACTTCAAACGATCATAACTCCTTGTACAGGACGAACTGGGTGGCCTAATTTATATGGAATGAAAGAACTTTTAATTATATTTACAATGATACCAATTTCACCCAAATCCGATATCGTAGCAAAGCATTATGGTCTATCTACTTCAGCTTGTCAAAACAGTCCACCGGAGGACATATTTGACATTATTTAAATTTTAAGGGCACTTTGGTCATTTTCTATGGTATTAAGGACGGGAATATGTGTATATATACATGTATATGAGTTCAAAAACTCATATTCATCATCAATTATAGGAAAGAACAAACCCTAGCCTAATTTTCAACTCTAATTATCTTGTGATTCAACCGTGGAAAGTCCAAATTGATTCCGTAGTTGTGTTCATCGTCTCAAGGGCTTCGAGAAGCACCCCTTATTTGTGCCAACAGGACTTCAAAACCCAAAGGGCCATTCTATGGTAAGGATGTAAATTATGTTGGTGTTATTTATATGGATATGTGTATATATATATATGCATGTGAGCATAAGAAGTATGTTATTTGATTGTTGTTGGAAGATGATTTGAAATGATGTTGGATCATTCTTGTGCATGGTTGGATTATGTTGAATTGTTAAGGGATGATGTGGTATTTATGATATGGTATTGAAATGATGATTATATATATATACACATAAACCTATTGTTCAAGTTGGTTTTTGGAATGCTTTGCAAATATTGGTTGTATGGAATTATGGAAGAGAATTGTGGTGTTGGGTTGCTAATACTAGATGCCAAATATTTCATTGTAGATAAGTGATTTGTAAAGGCGGGAAGTTGTGTTGAATTGGTATCCGAATCTACAACGAGGTATGTAAAGCATACTCTAACGATGTTCTTTGGCATGAAAACACCAATGTTCCATCAAGTAAGATTCCGAGGTTATCCAAACACATGTATTGTTCTACATTACCAATGAAGTTGTTTCCATTCTATAAAGAGTCAAAATGTTTCATTGATATACCAAGAGGCTCCTATTTCATTGTTTTGATATTGATGATTCTGAAACATACTGTTGATGTACCAATGAGTCCTTATTACATCGTTATTGTATAGAAGGTCTATTACTTGATTCCTATTGATGTATCATTGTTCCAAAGGTAATATATTGGCATGAACACTAATGTAATAATATCAAAAGCTTTTGAACTAAGTTATTGGAAAAATCTCTAATGTGTTACTTGATATACGTGTGGGTGGTATCCCAGGGGCATAAGCCTAGCATGGATCGATCCCAATTGATATGTACTGGGGGCAGCCTAATGGTCACAGTACGGTACAGTAATGATTATTGTTAGGTGGTTGAAGGTTCGGGAGGAGGAGGTAATGGCGAATAATAATTGTAAAGAATGAAATGAACGAATGTATACCGTTCCACAAATGTGTTTGTATTCAAGAACCCAATTCAGATTAATAATAATGTACATGATCCTAAAAGTGTTTATGAAGTGTGGTTCACTTCTATTATGATTTATTCACATGTGTATGATTTTCTTGATCCCCCATATCACATATGATTATTTACAGCTTTACATACTCAGTACATATTTCGTACTGACGTCCCTCACGGGGGACCTGCATTTCATGCTGCAGGGTCAGGTACTTCAGCTCATTCACAGCATAGATAGGAGTCAGGTCATACAGCTGTTGTTGGTGAGCTCCAGTTTGCTTCGGAGCTTTCCGAGTCGGTTTCTTATATTTTGTTATTGTACAGGAGTCATGTGTGGGCGGGGGTTCGTCCCGACCTTAGTTATGTCATGTATATCCTAGAGGCTTTGTAGACATAAAGAAGGGTAAAGTCATGGAAGTTTATATAGTGATGTTATATTCGTATATGGGGTGGCCCCGACGGCCAAGTATTATATATATGTATATATATTTGTGCGTGTTGTGATGATACAGGTAATTAGACCCTTTTATATGCAGCGAAGTGCTGCCCAAATTTTTGGTGACATGTAAGTGAAAGTACAGGTATTTGAACAGGTTCTCCCGGGCCTTCTCGGCTTCGGGTGCCAGTCCAGCCCGATGGGATTTTGGGCCGTGACAGTTTATCACTAGACCAAAATTACCATTTATTCACAATTCATTATTATCAACTAATTATCCTATATTCGTTAATCATTACAAGACAACACAATTCTATTTGTCACCTAACCATCTATTATTAACATACACGATTCATTAAATCACCATTGTTAGCTACCATGTTTCAGCTGAGCAAGATTCATTAACTAATATATTAAATTCCTAGAAATCAAGTACTATAGTCGCCTAATAGACAAGTAGTTACCATATAACATAACTATCTAACTAGAAAAGCAGTCATATGATCATATCTCAACTATAATCTCATCATTTATAATGGTAAATAATCATGAACGTACCAAATCTATGCATGCCATCTCCAGTATTCAATCAGTAGAATAATAAGCATCATACCACATCTTCCTCCATCCTATACCGAAGAGATATGTATACAAACATATACATATTCATATTCATAAACTATAATCACATCATATATAATGATAAACACTTCTCAACTATTCAATCAATATCATAACATGACCCATAGCCCATTAATTTATCCAAGATAATCACAGACATAGGTCCATACACATATCTAGGACTCATATCAATAATCATATTTATAACTCATAGCATATTTCTAATTATCTCTCATAACTGAGGCATAATTTCAATAAGTATGTAATTATCTCTCATACAAGAAGAATCTCATATCAAAGAGGCATAATATATATAAACATGTAATTTTCTGTTAGATATCTTATATCAATAGGTCATACGTCATGACTACGAGCAATATCACTTCTCTAGGCTAATTTAACTATCCAAGAGAAATATGATCTATATAAGTCCAACAATGATGACTAAAGGAAATAGCAGCTCTATAGGCCAATCATCAAGTCTAAAAGGACATCTCTATAGGCCAATTATCAATTCTAAGAGAAAATAGCATCTCTGAAGGCCACATAGTGCATCTATAAGGAATATCATCTCTAAATTCCCAATATCACATCTACAAAGAGTACCATAACCATAACTCAAAAGCCAAAAATTGAGAAAATCAATATAAGTTACCAAGTTATAAAGTGACCTTATTATAAGACTTAATAGCCTCACATATACTTAACATCCGCACTAAGTCGACAAGACATAACTTAAGCTTAGTCCTAAGTGGGCCAAACAATCCCTCTTCTAATCCACAATTTCTATAATTGGGCATACTATGCCCCAATCTAAATGTGAAGTAAGTCGTATTCAAGACTAAGATACCAACTTCGACAAGATATAAGTGTACTCAAGCTAACTCTACCCAACATATGGTTTTAAGACAACAACACTAGCCCAATAAGACTAAATATATAAATCATGCTTCAAATTCTAAAACTATATTCCAAATATAGCATTATATCATATCCATGCTGTAATAAATCTAAACTAAGATGGAAGGTAATAGGATACAATATGGTGATAAACACGCCATCTTAAGGGTCAAAAACCCTCATCTAATCCCCAAAAATAAATAATAAAAGACAAGTCATCACACTCATAACTACGCCTAACAACCCTGTTCACATGCAACATATATCACACATCATATATGAAGAAATATAGATAGAATCCAACCTTAATTCAAAACCACAAAACCTTACTTCTCTCACCAAATGATCGTCATCACTTTACAATCCGCAAAATGCCATCACATTATCAAAACAATAATCTACTCATTAATATGAGTCTAATAATACCCATATTGCACTATTGTGCTTTTCATAAAAAATGAATGGAAAAATCCAAGTAGGTTCCAAAAATGAAAAACATGTTTCCAAGACCAACCCAATGTTCACATATGTATAAGAAATTATAACCCACAAAGAATGCGTCAAAACTAAACATATTTTGTACTAAATTAAAACACTAAGATAAATTTGGATTTTGGGTCCAAACTATGAAATTCAAGTATGAAATTGAGAAATTCATACATTAAAATTAAAGATAATTGTGATACAAGATGATAATTAAGCTCCCACGTCACCCCCCATGACCAATTTGGAGTTATTACACTCATTTTGGGGTTTGTAGGTCTAAATAGTTAAGAGAAAATGTCCAAAATGTGTCTTAGGGCCTTTATATAGCCCCTACAGCTAAATATATGTTGTTATCATGGTTAAAAAGGCCACAACCGCGTTACCCATGACTGCAACACTTATGGCCGCAATCGCGGTTGCACCAGATGTCAATAAATTAAAAAATATCGTTATGACCCTGTGAACTTATATGTAATCCAAAGAACACAATCTAATAGTGAATTTTGAGTGTAAACAACATTTCAAATCCATTGGTATCATCAAAACTTCCATTGGAGATAGTTTAGGCAAAAAGTTGGTCACACATCTATAGTTTTATCATTTCTTTATAGAATTCACTCAATACCTTAGAATAAGTTTGGGAGCCTTGGGACATTAACCAAGGCTCTCCCTATCCTAAAATCAATGTTCCCAACATAATGGCAAAGTCAAATTTTCAACTTATCGACCAATAGGAAGAAATGAGCTCAGGTGCTTTGGGACCTATAATAAAGGTCTACCAAGACTAAAATCAATATTTTGAATCTACTGGCTTAGTCAAAATTTGCAGCATAAATTCTTTCACTGATGTTCTTTCTCGATGGCTATTTTGAAACAAAGACTTCTAAAAAGAGAATTGGCTCTTAATACCAAATGAATTTCCCGATAAATGACCCATGGGTACTAGTAATTCATAAATTAATTGGGGGAGCCATGGAGAAGCTCAAATTGTGAAGATAATCATGAATATGTCGTTACAAAAATATACAAGGCAATTCATTCATTACATCCATAGCAATGAGAAGTAAATAAAATGTTCACTTCACACTTCAATTTCACCAACTTTAACTTGAAATTCTAATTACACAAAAATAAAATGTTAACCAAAAATCAAGGATTCCACAGGTTTCTAATTTTTCAAATCCTTCTCTCTTTCATAATGTTCAAGGAAAAAGAATTTGGGTCTTATATGCGAATTGTAATCAGCTATGCCATTTTACTGAATTTCCCTTGACCATAAAACCAAATATGTCGTGAAAGCACCATTAATTACATGGTTGCTATGACTGTGTTTTCTGCCTTAACATTGCGATCGTGTTCACTTGACTTACTCGCTAGGCCGTAATTGTGCCGATAAAGCCACAATCACAGTTAATGCAATTGTTGACTAGACACTGCATTAACGTTAACTTGACAAAACTTGACTGAATGCAACTTTTGTTGGACATCCGCGATCGCAGTAACTGAGGCTTTATTCTACTCAATCTGTTTTAGATGCACTACTTTCTCTTTTTGATCCTTTTTACTTCAGGTCCATATCTTTCTATATCATGACATCTATACCTATAATTTGTGGAAATTCATGCATATAATCACAAGTTTATCTCTCATGCACACTCAAATAATGGTAATGTGTAAGTAACATTTTATGCAAATGAGTGGTAAATTAACAAATCATTACGCATTGTAGTCTAGCAATACCCCGACCATAATCAAAGAATATTTGGTTAGGACATGCCCACGACCATAGCCAAAACAAAAACTAGAAAAATAATAGTGATACAGAGAAGTCCATAACATGAAATGGTGTCTTTTGAAATTCAAAAGCTCACCACCCTATTTTGACCCAAACGTTGTCCCCGAATCTATATAATTGAGCAGAAGTATAGAGTTATGGATGGTTCCTAGAATGCATGGGAATATAGCACTCGAAAATGCTTAGCAAGGTAAATGCTAGCATTTAACTTAGGGATAAAGATGATGTAACACAATAAATTCAAAACCAAATCAAATAATAATATGCCATGACATATACATATATATATATATATCATATCAGGATAGGGAAAAAGGTTTAGCATGTATTAAAAACCTTAACATGGATTGTGTAGCTTTACCTTCATGAATAAAAAAAATAAGCTATATGGGTCCAGTATCACTACTTAAATGGGCCTCATTGCATGAAGCCACACAAACAGGAGACATCATAGAAGTCTAAAGATTCTCGTGTACCTTTATCCCTCTATGATTACAAGTATTTACATGGAGGATTCTCGTGTACCCCACAAGCATATTGTTAGTAATACCAACCCTCATGTCAATAAATATGATTTTCTAGTGTTTGTCCTTAAAACTCATACTATCATGGCAGGATATCACAACCCTCATCAATTCCCAATTAAAACATTTAGAACACAAAAAAACCACCAATTCTATTATTAAGGCATTATAAATGGTATCGTCATATGAACTATAGCTTGCAAGCAATGTCATTATCTAACACTTAGATGTTTCTCATATACCCCGCAGACTCCAATATTAAAATCACTTGGGAGCTTCCCATGTATCAGAAAAGGTTTTCAAATCCATCATTTACCATCTTCCATTTACTCAATTCATTTGTTCAAGTAGAAAATCAAACAAAACATTTTGGAGATTCCATTGTATCCCTAATTAAAATTCTCACCTTTCTCATAACTACTAACCAATTTTAGAATGCATGGTTTGGGATATAACCACTTCAAAAGACACAAGATTAGAGAATGTTTCCATTAATAAATTCTGCCACCATACCTATGCACCCACATGTTCAAAATAATTTTAAAACATAGAAAACCATAATTAAACTATGAAAAAAAATGATTCAACCATAGACATTCAAAACCCCCAGCCTTTATTTCAAAACCATAAAAATACCATGAAATCCATACATTAAAATATGTGCTTTAGATAAAATAATAATGAGGGTGGAGTGGCATACCTTAGACACCAATAAATATGGAAATAAACCACACTTGAAAGCCTTATTGATTAACTTGATTAAACCCTAGGTTTTGCTTGAACAAAAAGTTTGTGAGAGAATTTTAGAGTGTTTTATTTGGGATGATTTTGTAATGAAGTCCTAAAGGATGTTTAATACTATGGAATCAAAGGACTTGAGGTAGGAAATGTCAAAAATACCCCCAACTTTAAATTGTAAAAAAACCATCCTTAGTAACGATTTGACCCATTGAATCATCACCATATCATAAGATTTATATCCTTCAGCTGTATCCTAGATAGTGAGTTGGGAACCCAAACACATTCTACCTTATGACTCCATGATCCCACTCCTGACCTTACCATACAACTTATATGGTCTAGTCTTATCTAAGAGAGAACTAAAGGGATTAGATGCTAGATGACATACTACTAAACCCTACCACTTGAAACCTATCCTCATGAATCTTAGTGAGATAATTATGATATATTCTAAGTGATGCCACTAAGTTTCTAATTTTGTTATAGTTTGTCCTAACGACTCGTCACCACCCTTAACGACCCATCACAACCATGTCATAACACGGATAGAAAACCCAATATCAACCATTATAAACCCTATGACTAAGGTCACCTAAATTTTTAAGACACCATATGACTAGTATGGTTAAATCATAATCAGGGCAGTAACCTCAAAGCTCAAGAAAATTCCAAGGGCCAAAATTCAGGGTGTATCATTATATCGTCTTTTAAAAGAGAAAGTGGTAGCAGATGCCTTGAGTCGATGGGTGGTGAATAAGGGTAGCATATCTTCCATTCTTGTTTGTTAGAGATTATTGGAATGGGACATTAAGTCCTTAACAAATTTGGTGGTCTAACTTGATATTTTAGAACCTAGGATGATTTTTGATCGTGTTTAGGCTAGGTCCTCACTAACAAAAAAGATTTGGGTTCAACATTTTTATAATATTAGACTTTGAATTCTTTATGATATGTTGTTTAGTTATGAGTCCAAGAGAGATACCATAAATTCTGAGGGAGTCTTAAGATTGTATAGATGCATTTATGTTCCAAATATTGATGATTTAATTCAGTTGTTTTTTCATAAGGCTCATATTTCTAAAAATTAATTTATCTAGGTATAGCTAAGATGTAAAGATATTTAAGGCAGCATTATTGGTGGAGTATCATGAAAGAGATTTGGTGTACTTTGTAGGTCGTCGCTTATGTTGTCAGCAAGTGAAGGTTGGATCCAGTGATTGGGTGGAATTTGGCTAATTATTGATTTGTTGACCAAGTTGGCATATTTCATTCCTATTCAGATATCATCTAGTTCCAATAGGTTAGCCCATATCTAGCTACTTGAGATAGTCTATCTGCACAATGTGCCTAAATCTATCATTTCATATGGGATTCCATGTTCACTTCTAGATTTTTGGGATCTTTTTAGAAAGAGTTGGGTACTAAGTTTGATCTTTGTACGACCTTTAATGAGTAGACAGATGGATAGTTTGATCAAACTATTTATATAGTGGGAGGAGCACCTAGCCTTGGCAGATTTTTCATTATAATAACATTTATCATTTAAGTATTGACATTGCACTTTTTGAGGCTTTTAATGATAGGCAATGTGTTTCTTCAATTGAATAGTTTGAGTCTTTAGAGGTTATACCCCATGGTACTAACTTACTTTAGGAGTGGTTGGATAGGTTCAAGGTGATTCAGGATAGGTTAAGAGTGGCTCAAAGTAGACAGAAGGCTTATGCAAACCATAGGCTTCATGCCTTAAGAATTGGAGTTGGAGATCGAGTATTCCTTCATGTATCACCCTTGAAGGGTATGATGAGGTTAAGGAGGAAAGGAAAGCTTATACCTAAATCTATTAGGCCTTTCGAGATTCTTTGCACAACTGGTGTGGTGCCTTATGAGTTTTCCTTACCTATAGATTTTTCTATTATCCATTTAGTTTTCCATGTTTTCTTATTGTAGTAGTACATTACTGATAAAAGTCATATGCTTAGATGGGACTCAGCCAAGTTAGATGAATAGTTGACATTCATGAACGAGACTATGCTCATTTTGGATAGTCAAGTCAGGTGGTTGTGCACTTAGGAGATTTTAATAGTTATGGTTTAGCTGAGGCACTACCTAATAGGATAGGCCACTTAGGAGATCAATATAATTATTTGAACCCAATATCTTCACCTTTTTGAGACATAATGTCCTTACTAATCCTTTACTTTCACGGACAAAAATATTTTTTGTAATGGAATTTGTAATGACCATTCAGGTCATTTCCATAATTCTACTTATTTTTACCATTAAAGTTTTCCTATAATTACCCCAAGTCATTTATGACTTGTGGGACAAACAGTTTTGTTATTGAGAAATTCGTTTGATGTTTAGAGTCAATTCTATATTTTGAAGTCTTTGTTGGTTCCAAATGGCCACCGGATGAAAACATTTGTCAAATGACCTAGTGTGCTAATTCTAACTATTCCATCAGCTGTGAAATGTTGATTTTAAGCTATGTGGACTCTTAATTTGGGTCCTAAGGCACCCATGCTTATTTCGACCAATTGGCCAAAAAGTCAAGAAAATAGAATATAGGTGTGGCACTCACTTTAAGTTTAAATAACCTCAGATGGAAATTTGGACTGCACTATTAAGTTTGGAACATTGAATTTCAAGTGGTATCATAGATTGATTTCATATATGGGATTCCGAATAAATCCTGAGGGGTTGGTGGAGAATTTCCAAGTCTCTATTGATGCTAAAGCATCGATGATGATGAGACACTTGTTGGAATAGAAACTATTATGGAAGCCACCAAATGTAGCAATCATGATCCATATTTTGCAATAAAGACTCTCATGGAAGCCATCAGATACGCTATAATGAGCTATGTGTCACTATAATGACTTCTGAGCCTTGGAAAATCTAAAAAATGCCCTTTTTTTTAGCTCTTTTTTCCAATTCCACATCTGCTCTCAAGAGACTAAAGACATAAATATTTGGGAAGGCATATGATTAATGCTTTTGGCTGATTTAAGAGCTTGAGTTACAATTATTTCGTGATTTGCCTGTCAAATTTGAGGTAAGATTTCCTCTTATTCATTATGGGTTTTCTCATATCTTGTTAAAAATCCCTAAAACTTGGTGACTTAATTTTAGCACCAATGCAGCTTGAACATCACCAGTTTGTTTGGGTAATTACTACTTGAGCATAAGAGAATACTAGGTTGACTTTGAAAACATGATTTCCGTATAAGGGTAATGGGATTTTTGGAGTTTTTTTGGACCTAAAAAATAGTTGTGCAGTATGGTTATCATCATTCTCATCTGATGAGTAGAATATGATTTTTATAGCTCGGCATCCTATGGTAGCTTCCCATAGGGAAAATTGGTGATATAGAAACTTTTGAGCTTTTGTTGACATCTATGTAGGATAGGCTTTACCCTCCTTAAAAATTGAGCTACTTCATGATGTTCTATGGATTTATAACTGTTTTGATGCTTAAAACTAGGAAATTATGCAAGTTTCTTGTGTTGTTTTATGATATATGATGTGGTTTGTAGGAAATAAAGTTTTGGATGCTAAATTAAAGAAAAATATGAAAAACAAAGATTTTGGCTACTTATTGAGGAAATTCTGGGAGTATTTACCAATTAACTGGCATAGGTGACCAATGTATGTCTCAGAACATAAAGTTTAGAGGCTTAGAATTAGGAAGTTTTCATCAGCTTCACTTACTAAGGGCACATATAGTTTGTATGTAGCACATACCGTTCATATGTAACACATAAAGTTCATATGTTACAAAATTATGTTACAGAAGTCCAAGTGCAGAGAGCTGCACAAAAGTTCTGGAACTAACCTAAGACCACATACTACCCGTATATGGTACATACTACCCGTATATGGCTAAGTAAGTTGCCACCAACCTCAAATTTCCATTTACATTTAGGTTTTGATTTTTAAGGTTTCCTAGGATCCTATAAATACCCTTTTGATGTTTTATAGTTAGGTAACACACATTTGATACTCACAAACTTATAGTTTATTTCAAGGTTTTAATTTTGATATTTGGATTACTTTGTTCTTAATTTTGATTGATAATTTATTTTTTGACTTTGGGTTTCACTTATTTATCATTGTGATATCATTTAATGCTTTTAATTATGAATTACGTTGATTATTTCATAAGCATGAGCGGCTAAAGCCCTTAGCTAGAGCTGTGGGAACCTTTACATATTGACAAAGAAGAGGAAGTGTTTAGTTGTTCTAAAGTAGTATCTTTGCATGTATTGTACTATTTTAAGTTTGCTAGTTGTCTTAGCGGTTGCAAATGGTAAGATCATGCCTAGAATATCACTTTTTATCCACAAGAAGAGTAGTGACTAGGAAATGAAAATTACAACAATAATTTTAAGATTAACTGTCGATCTAGGTTAATCAAATTATATATGTAAGATGGCTATCTGTCATCTAATAACTTCAGATTCGAAAGATATTGTTAACTAGAATCGAGCATAAAGGTTTGTACTATGGTATCTTTAGACTCAAAAGGTAAAAGATGAAATCTATCAATTTGTCCACAAGATAATTGATGATACATAAATTAACAGGTTTTACATACAAGGTACTAATTTAGTTCTAAAAAGCACAACAATCCTACCGACTTGAGAAGCGTGGGGGAACATAATCCTAGTGTTCGTCATTGTCTTATTACTAGCAATGTTTTGATTTGCTACTTGTTTGCGATTACAACAACAAACTTCCCTTTTACTTTAAGTTTCAACCAGTAGAGTTTAGTAAGCTAGAGATATACATCCACATTTTTCTTGAGTTCACCTAATCAATTGTAGACTTTGTAGATATTTGTTTGTGTTATCTCCTTATATGCGTAGAATTCAATTACTATTATGCAGTGTACGGTGTTTGTCTAGATTCAATGGGTGGTCTCTGTTCCACCGTGGATTAGAGATGCCCGTCACGGCTAGTCCCTGGTTTGGGTTTAGAAAAAGTTAGTATCAGAGCCTAGGCTTACTATCATTGGGTGTCCATAAACTACTGTCAAGTAGAGTCTTTTTTATGGGTGTAGAACATGCCCCACATATAAGTAAAAGGCTACGAGGAATTTAGGAATGATTCCCTTTCTTGTTGTTCTATTTTGTGCTATAGATTCTAAGGTCTTGAAATCTCCTCTAATCCCCATATGTTTTCTTTTTAGAACATGATTCCTTAAAGATATCATTCTTGTTGAAATGCTTTTGTCCCTTCAGAGTATAAGGTGGATGCAGCTCGTCCCACTCAAATAGTTTTGACCTGGACTAGGGTCAATGCTTCTGATTTCCCAAGTGGAGTTCCCCCGATTCCCCCTAGCCTCATCGGATAGCTCAAGCTAGTGTTTTTAAGGTTGATTTTAACTAGTCTATTTAATTTGCTTACCCAGTTGGTAGCCTCTAAAAATTAGTGTGTTCCTTTGGTTGCTCCATCCTCTGAGGTAACTAGAGTTCGTACATTTATGAAGTTGATTCCTTCGAATTTTACCAATTCTTAGGTGGAAGAAGATCCTAACAATTTTATTTATGAGTTGGAAAAGATATTTTGTGTCATACATGCAACGGATATTGAGGGTGTGAATTTCACTTTATATTAGTTGAAGTATCTGATGTATCAGTGATATGAGCATTGGGATCAATTAAGGGTTGATGTTGCTGAGTTTGCTTTGTGGGATGACTTCTCTAGAGATTTTCTTGATCACTTCATTCCTTAAGAGTTGAGGATAACGAAGGCTGACGAATTTGTTAACATAAAGCAAGGTAGGATGACTGTAAAGAAATCTGCCTTAAAGTTTCATCAGTTGTCATGATATGCTCTAGAATTGGGGTCTAGCTTAAGAGCTATAATGAGGAATTTTGCTTCTAGGTTATCCCATAAGATGATTTTTTAGAGCAAGGTTGCCTTGTTGAATAAGAACAAGGACATCTCTACCCTTGTTGTGAATATTCAATAAGTGGAAGATAAGAAGAAGAAACAAGTAGAGATAACAGAAAGGCAAAATATGAATTTTTTGTATTACATATAATGTTGAGATCAGTAGTAGAGCGGTAGAGACAGTTCAAAATGATCTAAGAAGAAGTGGAGCAATTTTGTTTCCTACTCTATGGCTAGTGATCTTTATCTAAATCCATCAAGTGATCATCGTTTTAAGAATAGTGTGGGTCTAAGGGTGCAGGGTGCCCAACCACAGGATAGTGGGGCTCAGTGATCTCTATCATATCCCCACTCGTAGATTTTATGGTTAGGGAAAATATGGTTTTTGTCAACAAAGGAGGAATAAGTTCTTTAAATATGGTCAAATTGGTCATATGCAGATTGATTTTCCTTTCATGGTTATTTTTGGGGAAAATAAGATCCCTGTTGCTATTGTGTTATCTCTTACTTCAAAGGGTACAACTTCAGCTTGTGGCTTTAGCACTGGTCGGAACCGTCTGTACGCTCTTGTCACTTGTTTGTATTCTAAGGCATGCCCCTAGATTATTGCTAGTACACTCAAGCGTTTTCTCGTAATGTCTATTGTCTACTTAATACTGAGTCTACCCTATCTTACCTGACCCTTTATGTGGGTATTTATTTTTGTTTTGATATTTAATGTATTATGGATCCCTTTTATGAGTACACCATAATAGGTGATTTTATTATGGCTAGAAGGGTCTATAAATATTATGTGATGTCTGTTAGTGGTAGGGTGACCTTAGTGGATCTAATAGAGTAGGACATGGTAGACTTTGATGTGATTTTTAGGATAGATTAGTTGTATTCGTTCTATGTGTCGCTTGATTGTCGGACCCCAAGTTTAAGATTCCACTTCCATAATGAGGCGATGGTTTAATAGAAAGGTAGTTGCCTAGTGCCTAATGGAAGGTTCGTTTTGTATCTTAGAGTCCAAAATTTTTATTTATAAGGGTTGTCTCCATTACTTAGTGCATGTTAAGGATTCTAGATTTAAAGGTCTTTCTTTGCATTAAGTCCCTATGCTATGTGAGTTTCATGAGGTGTTCCCTAATGATTTTCCTGGTGTTCCTCCTTACTAGGAAATTGATTTTGGGATTGATCTTCTTTCAAACACTCATCCTATTTCAATTGCTCACTATTCAATGGCTCCGACTAAGTTTAATGAACTCAAGGAACAATTGAATATTCTTCTAGATAAGGGTTTCAATCACCCTAGTGTTTCGCCATGGGTTGCTTTGGTCCTCTTCATGCATAAGAATTATGGGTCCTTTCTTATGTGTATAAATTACTGCCTGTTGAATAAGGTGACACTGAAAAATTAGTATCCACTTCTTAGGATCAATGATCTCTTTTATCATATTCTAGATAATGTGTTTCTCCTTGATTGATCTTTGATTAGGTAACTATCAATTGAAGTTTAGGGAAGTAGATATCCATTATACTACCTTTTGAACATGGTATCATCATTTTTTGTTTTTGGTGATGTCCTTCAGTTTTACTAGTGCCCTAACAACATTTGTAGACCTCATAAATCAAGTTTTCCTTCAGTTCTTTGATTTGTTTGTAATTTTGTTTGTAGATGATTATTTGGTATATTCTAAAAGTAAGGCAGCTCATGTCTATCATGTAACGCCCAAGAACCTATCCTGAGACGTCACACGATGCTTAAGGCCACACATAGCCTTAAGATAACCCTCTGAGCCTGTCTTTACTTCCATAATTCACCATGACAATAATCGAGCGGTAATAAGGAAGAATAATCATGCCATGAACATACTGAGATACAAAGTAATACTATCTTATACAATCAAAATACTAACGTTCTGTACATATAGGTACTCTAGTCTGACAAAGCCTCTACTACATAAGAATGAAGAGCCATTGGGACAGATCCCCAAGTGGATTATGCTGAATGGAAAAATAAATAAACAACCATTAATTAGCAAGAAAAAATCATGAACATAGGTCGTCCAACCATGAGGACTCACGAACTGCAGAATTGCAGATGAAGGTAGTCGTAGATCACTGTCGCGGCTGAGACTGAGCACCTGAACCTATATCACGAGGAAATATAGAATACAAAAGAGTATGGGAGTTAGTACTTGGGAATGTACTGAGTATGTGAGGATGGATGCATCATTTTAACTAATATCATAAATGTATAAGAAAATCATGCATGCTAACAATAACAACTCTCTTAGCTTGAATTATCTAAAACATCATTTCCGGAAGTCATCGATAATAACATATGCTTCATAAATCTCATAAATCATTTAACTCAACTCACACTCTTTGACTCATGACTTAGAGTGACTTGGTAACTCATGGTACTTAGATCATTATGGATGTGGGAGTTCTTATAACAGACATAACTACACCATGTGAGCCACATGGAGTCTAATGTTTTGCCCTCCTAAGGAGAGAGACCTACATTGGTAGGGGTTTCGTACTCTTGCCAAGGAGTACAATCTCAATCTCATTATCACAATCTCATACTCAGCCTTTGGCCCACAATTATCAACATAAATCCTATGGTGGCAAGTAGTTTTGGGGAAATACCAAATTTCCCGGTCGGTGCTAAATACTCTTCCTAGACTCAGCTCAGAACGCGTTAGGAAATACAGCTCTATCAATATCAACTCATGGGTCTATCATGATGACCAAAACAATAGTATATCTCATTGGTAAATCATATATAACTGTGGATTCCTAACTCGTCTCAAATTCAAATAATGTTTCTCAACATTAGGTGCATTTCCTTATCAAATCATTTCAAATGCCAAAGCTTCAAGGAAAGATAATCAAACTCATTCTTGACTTTCAATTCAAATATCGATATATATATTCAAAATTCAAATTTCTCATAGGAAAAAACAAATCTTGACAATTATCAAAAATCACTTAGAAATTATCAATATATAATGACAATATACATCTCATGGAATAAATACTCAATTTAAAAAGAATGATGGTGAAATAATCATAATTATCAATCTTATTCAACTCAAGTTTCATAAATCATACATAAATAAATTTGGGTGTAACCCACTTGCAAAATCGTGTAAATCAATAATAGAAAGTAAATCTTTAGGCACAAGAACGAAAGGAGTGTTCTTGTTCAAATCCAACATACCTTGGATTTTGATTTGAAGATGTGGAAACTTTTTTGGAACTCTTCTCACACTTTTAGGCCAATATTCTTGATGCCTTTGACTTGGGAAACTTAGTTCTTGAACAAATTGGAGAAATTCATGGAAGATTCTCTCAATTTCTTGGAAGAGGATTTGGATTTTTGATCTGGTAGAAACCGTAGTTTCTAGGAGATTCTTGGAAGATTGGAAGAGAAATAATAAGGAATTGAGTGTATCTTCTCCACTTTGATAAATATAAGACCACATAGGGAGGATATGACCAAAATACCCTTTTTTCAAAATGCTGAAATTTGGTGATCGGGGCCTGTGACGGTCGATCTGACGGTCCGTCAAGTCTCCTTACGGTCTACCAGATCATCCGTCACTCGAGTTCCAAAACTGGAATGTTCTGCCTTAAAGTGCCAGTCAATGTGATGGTCTGTCAGGAAACTGATGGTCCACTAAGTCATCCATCACTCGAGGGCCAGGAATGAGATATTTTGTCTTGACCTGACGGGCCCCTTAATGGTTCGTCAACTTTTTGATGGTCCACCAACTTGGACATCGCATGGTGGCCTGAAAAAGAAGTCACTGCCTCAGTTTGATGGGGCACTTGACGGTCCACCAGGGAACTAACAGTCTACTAGGTTGACCGTCAAACCTGGGAGATCCGATACCGTTAAGTAAAACGGCCATACCTCATTCATCCGATGTCGGATTTTGATGAAATTGGTATCGATGGAAATCATAGTCAATTATCTACATGACAAAGGTCACCTCTGGTGTGTAGGTGAAGGAGAAATAGTTTTTTATCCTATCTTGGTAAAGCTACAGTATAAGGTAGGTAACCATAAATTGATTACTTTCAAGATTGGTGGTGATGGAATCTTGAGGTACCAAGGTAAATTATTTGTTCCCAATGTTAATGGGTTGCGAAGAAGAATTTTGGCGGAGACTAAGGATTCATATCATATTGTTTATCCTGGTTCAGCAAAAATATATCATGATCTTAAAGAGATTTATTAGGGGAATAATATGGAGTGGGATGTGGCTAAGCATGTGGTGTGTTAACAAGTGAAGGTGGAGCACTTGAGGACTTTTGCAAGAGACTGGCCTTTTGCAGTCTTGCTTATAGTTTGATTCTATTTGGGTAATCTTTCATAGGATAACTAGGTCCACTTATTTCTTGCTAGTAAGGACTAATTTCTCTTCTAAGGATTATGCGTAGTTGTTCGTTGATGAGATTGTGAAGTTGTATGGTGCTCCAATTTATATCATCTCCGATCATGGTACCCAGTTCTTATCTAAATTTTGGAGGTCATTCCAGTGAGGTTTGGGGACTAAAGTAACCCTTAGTACTTATTTCAATCTATAGATAGATGGGAAATCAAAAAGGATAATTTAGGCCTTGAAAGATATTTTTAGTGCCCTTGTATTTTATCTCAGTGGTAGTTGGTTTTATCACCCTCTCATATAATTCACATATAATAACAATTAGCACGCTAGAATTAGTATAGCACAATGTCAGGCTTTTTATAGTAGGATGTATCGGTCTCCTATCAGGTGAATTGAGGTTGGCTAAAATAGGTTATTTGGCCCTGATTTGGTTCACCAAGCAATTGAGAAGGTGAAGGTGATTTGGGATAGGCTTAAGAATACTAAGAGTTGCAAAAAGTCCTAAGTGTATGTGAGATAGAGGGAATTGGAATTTAATGTTTGTGACTGTGTGATCTTAAAGGTTTCTCCCATAAAAGGGAGTGATGTGGTTTTAGAAGAAGGGGAAGCTCAATCGCCGTTATGCTGGTTTGTATTTTAGTTTAAAGAGGTTCCAGAATATTGCATATAAATTAGAATTTCCTTCTAGCTTTAGCTCCATTCATTCGGTCTTCCATATTTTGATGTTAAGGAAGGTCATGGGTGAACCTTCGTTCTTTGTCCCTTTAGATGGTATGGGTATTTCCAGTTCCTTAACTTTTGAGAAAGTTCTAGTGGAAATTTTGAATTAGCTTATCCGTCGGTTGCAAACGATGGATGTGGATTCGGTAAAGGTTCTTTGGAGAAACCAAAAGTTTAAAGTATCTACACGGGAAGCGTAGGAGGACATAAATTCCAAGTGTCCAGTCCGATTTTATATTTTGGAAAATCGGGCTTAAGGTATGTGTGTGATCTTAACATCTTTGTTTTTTCTGTCTTTGTTAAAGGTAAATATAGGAGTGATTCTTTGTGAAATCATGCCAACATATGCCTTGACCCATCACCCAATGATGCATGGTACTATGGGTGGGAGAATTTAACACCTCGGATTGTCCTTGAAAATTTTTTAAATTACATCATTACTTTGTTGACTAGGACTCACCCTATGAGTAGTAGGGTGTCTTGACGGGTCATATGACCCTAGTCATAAGGTTTTTCGTTAATGTTTATTGAGTTTTCGTCCTTAGTATGACTTAGAGACATGATCCATAAATACCCAAGATAAGTTGTTGGACACAAATCGTAGCCTAAACAGTGTGTGCATAGATAATTTTTGCTTTGAGTGTAATTGGCTCACTAGGAGTCATGAGGACTCGTTACAAGTCTTATTTTATAAATCATAGGACATCAAGTATTTACCATAATTTATTTTTATGTTGACTATGACTGTACCCTATGAGTCATAGGGTCCCATTATGAGCCATGTTATATAAGTTTTAAGATCAACAGTCAAAAGGCAATGCGTCATAATGCATCGTTATGAGACCCATAATTAATAAAGGTTTATTTTTTTTATCTTTTTAAAAAAGGTTATTTTAGATATTTTCCCCTTATTCCCATAATAACACATGACCTATTGAAGCATTAAAGGTTGGGACCCTTAGAAAATTCCCTGGAATTAGATTTTTCGATCTCAATATGACTCATGGTATGAACCATATGCTGGGGTATGAGTGGTGAAGTCCTATAGTAAGTTGACCAGTGTTAGTTTATGGGATGGTTTTAGGCACTGGAATTGCTATGACTTAGGGAAGAGTGTTGTATAGTTCGGTATGAGTCATATTGGTGACTCGTAAGGTTCACAGTGTTTTATGCTCCTGGCTTTACATTCTTCTAGGGATACGAATCATGGATACAAATCATATACTGAGGTAATAACTTGGGTGGATTAGTCATATATTGGATAGTGTTTGATCCATGTTTGAGTCATGTTCATGATTTACTAGGTATTAATCATAAGGGAGGTTATGACTCGTAAGGGGGTCAGTCGTGACTCTTTGTTGAGTTTATATGGGATTTAAGGGCGGGTATTCTGGATATTTCCCTACTAACCCTAATAATAACCCATGACTTCTAATATACTTTCGAGCTTATTTACCCTCTTATTCTATTCTTAAACACTTAGAAACTTTTCCTAAACATATCATAATTCTCTCAATAGTTTTTGGGATAAAGAGCTTGGGTTTCAACTAAGGGATTAATATGGGGCTTGTCTTGGTGAATGCATTCAATCAATCTTCTTTGTTTAAGTTTTTTCCTCCCTAATTGTATTTCAATTAAATGCATGGTACATGGTTGATTTCATGGTTTTTCTCTTGCATGATTAGGATTTCAACTATTAATATGGGGGGTTTTGGTTATAAATGCTTGGTTATGATTACCTATGATTTTAATTATGTTTTCTGTACATTAATAGTCATTTTGGGAAATTAAATTGCATGGTAATGGTTTAATGGTAATGGAATTTGGTTTTGGTTATATTATGCCCCCAAGGTGTTTGATAGAATATTTATAAAGATCTGTTTATTTTATTGAGTTATTTTAATAGAACTTTTGCTTGTTTTTGGCTTTTACATGAAGCATTAAATGTTTTTAAATTGTTTACAAAACCTTACGACTAATTGGTTATGTTTGTGTAGAACATAGTAGTCTCTTAAGAGATTTGATATGGCTAATGATACGACACTTGAATGTCCATTTAATCAAAATGGTTCTTCTATTGACAATGCTTGTAAGTAGGGTGGTATGATGACACCACTGGTTTATTGAATAAATTTGGTTAATAATTGTACAATTTGATTGATTGTTAATGGTTTTAATTGGGCATTAATTTTAAGAAATATAAGCTAAGCCATAGAAAAGTGGCGGTACCGGGTGGTTCAAAAACCAGAAATGCATATTTACCAATATGAGGGGTCTTTAATGGGCACGTGTGAATGTCACATTTATAATGGAGGGATGTACTAGTAATACCAGGGATACTGCGTTGTCATGCGTCTACACACACTTGAACTTTTTTAGCTAGGGGAGTTAAACCCATATAGCCTATGGGTGGTAAGACAGCTAAGCTAAAAAACCCAGGTAAAGGTTTTAATAGCATGATAAACTCGATCCTATTTCATAGCACTTGTACATATATATGTATGGTTGTTTGCAGTGTATGGTCGTAGGAAAGTCCCAACAGGATGTTTATATTATTTTAGATAAAGGCTTTGTGGTACTTTTTGTGATTTGTATAGATGGGATCGCTATTGGTGCTTGCCTCATCATTGGTATTTGTATTAGGGAAAACTTCATGGGATGATTTTGTTTGTTGTTCCTTCTTATTACATTTTGGGTTTGACTATAATGTTATGTTTGTCATCATTGGTATGGATGGATAGTTTTGTATGGTTCGTCTTGGCTGGGTCGGTCATGATTATGACCCTATCTAGAGTCTTCATGAGAGAATTTGCAATCTTGTTATATGATAAAAATTCAGCTTATCTAATGTTGTATAAGGTGTTTGGGTTGGGGTAAGGGAACGATCCCTGAGCTTAGTTGGACTTGGATGCCCATTTCGACCAGGCCCTGGTTTAGGCTGCTTCACCTATAAACAAACGTAGGACCCTATTTCCATGATAAAGCACTTTAAATATTCTTTCTTCTCTCTCAACTCTCTCTCATATCGATACTTAGGTTTTCTAAGAAATTGGTCATCCAAGGGCTCAAGTGTTGGGTTCTTCCATAATATTAGGTATTTAGGCATGTTACTCTTTCCTAAATGCAATTTTTTTTAAAGCATATTATTTAAAGTATTGTTCATATGGTATTGATGATGGTTTTGGAACAGGGGTTAAGGGTTTTGAATGTTTGTTGTTGAACAAAGTTTAGTTGTTCTACATAAGATAGTTCATCCTTTAATTATAGTTTTGAACTTATGGGATGCATCGTTATGGTGAAAAAATGAGGTGATTGTAATTTTCCCCAACTTATTACTTTTGAAGTTGTAATAACCTCAACAACGTATTGGTAAATTGGTGTTGAATATGGAAAGTCAGCATATCTTACTATTCATGAAATTTGGCATAATGTGACAAGTTGATGAAGCATACTGATTTTTATTGGACCATATAGGGCTATGAAATTCACCGAGTTAATGCATAATTTAACCAAGGGGGCTATGAATTTCCCCAAATAATAAAAGTGTTTCGGTATGTTGATGTTCCCTTAATAGTGTAGCTGGTACGACGATACCAAAAATGTATGCCTAATTGTGTGTCATGGTTCAATAAATTAGAATATTTGATAAATGATTTAATTAGGCTTTAATGAGGGTTGTGCAACTAAGTCATGAAAGTTGAGTTCCCGAAGGACCAATACTAGAAATTGTGATTGCTGATGTGGGGGTCTAAATAACCAGGTGGTTCAAGTCCCCGTTATTATTATCATATGATTAGGAGTCTTGAGTCCCCCATATTATAATACATGATAGGGTTCTTGCATCACCTTGATATGTTAGGAGGTTCAATTTCCTCAAAGTGCATATGTATACCCTCTTGATCGTAAAACCACATGCACACGGTCCAGGCTAGGCCCATATAGCTTGTGGGTGCCTTCTTATGTTAAGACGGTGGCTACATAATAAAAGATGAAGTTTTAAAGTGTATATTAAGATATTTTTCCAATCCCGTCATGTGATATATATATACACGCATTTGGTTATGTGTATTAAATTTGAATGATTCCGAATAGATCATCCCGGCATTATAATATCTTTATTCCTGAGTTACTTGTTACTGCTCAACCCACTAACCATATTCGAATATTATTTACTAATGTGATGTATCTGCCAAAGATACCTCTACTTTTCCTGCAAACAGTTAGGTGGATCGATTCGGTGAAGTGGTGAGCTTTCATTCTCCAAAAGACTTAGATATTTTATAAGTTCTTAATTTAGATTAGGATTGAGAGTTTTCACTATCATTAACATTATTATTGTTATTTTCAGACTCGGGGACATATCCTGACCAATATAGTTTTTAGTTCTTTTTGAATAAAGGCTTTGTTGGATTACTACATACTTGGGTGATGTTGGTTTGATGTGTTTGGTTGGTTTTTGTCTACCGGCTATAGACATATCTTTTATTCTTTGAAATTATCTTGTACTATCTTGTTATATGTATTGAATTCAACCTTTATTGGGTAGTATATGGTGTTTGGTTAGGTTTAGGGGGTGATCTTTGGTCCATAGTAGATTGGAGATGCCCGTCACGGCCTGTACCTAGATTGGGTTGTGACACCTGCATTGACATACTTACTTCATATAAGTGAGTGGGACTTTTTTGTTATGCAGACACATGAGTTATATTGCTAGTTGTTTGCTTGTCTGGGTAGTGTAACTTGTATATATGCATGTTTGTTTGTTGTTAATATAATTGCTATACCTTGATTCCTTGGTGTCACATTATTGTGCATCATTATTTACACATAATTTCTTTTTGACTGTTTCTATCGGAGGGGGTAATGTTTCTATGCTTAATGTGATTATTAACTACCTTAGATAGCTTAGATTCTCCTAGCTAAGCATCATGCTTTTATTTTTTTTGTTATGGTGCCTGAGTATATGCAAATGTTCTAAGTTGATGTCATTGATGTGTTATGGATTTATAGCACTTTCGATGCTTAAAACTATGAAAATATAAAAGTTTCTTCGATTATTTTGTGAGATGTGATGTATTTTGGGAATGTTTTGCAGGAAATCTGGTTTTGGAATCTAAACTAATGAAAAAGATGAAAATTGAATTTTTTGGCTACTTATCGAGGAAATTCAGGATGTATGTGTCACTTGTCAAGTGTAGGTGACAAAAGTATGAATAAGAAAATAAAGTCCAGACGCTCAGAAGCAAGAAAAAGAAGACATTGTTAGTTACTAAGGGCATATATAGTCCATATGTTACCAATGTATGTTACAAATGTCCAAGTCCAGAGATTTGTTGTCATGGCCCGAGACTACCCCATAGTCGTCGTTCTTGAAACCAAAAGTGATCCCATGCTAACTCATGAACTGGCATAGTTCTTGAGCAACTGATTTTAATTGTATAATAACAAAATTTACTTGGCAGAATCATGATCATAAGGAATTGTGAATGAGTATAATACTGATAAAGTTTTCATCATGATAAAACTGAAGAAAGAATCTTGAATTACTTATAATGGCTCAGAGTGTCTATCTATGAAACCTCTACAATACTGACTATAGATATTTGGGCATGCATCCAACTACTACTAATCAATACATATGGGTAATAAAAATATAAAACATGAACTACAATTGACTGGTTCCCTTGGAACAAGAGAACTCATCACTTTCTAGCTAGAAGCTGCAAAATGACTGATTATAATGTGTGGGCTACAAATGGTACCTACATTATGAGACAATGTAGAACATTTAAATATATGTCGATTAGTAATTTGGAATGTACTGAGTAAGTGGGGCTGAATACAATAAGTAAAACTAATTAGATACATAATCTTAAAATATGCATGCTCAGTCCAAGTAGACTCATTAAGAGACTGAGATAAACTGAGAGCTGAAGTATCTTAAAACATAATCTGATAAGCTGGTGAATCACTACACATAGTTTATTAAAACATTAATCTAGTAGAATAAGTAGAACTTAATCTGGGAAGCAGTAAAATCATGAAAACTGTATGCAAATCTGATGTAAAGCTGAACATACTGTATAACTACACTGAGGATCATGTATGGATACTGAACATTAAAAACATAAAATTGTAAAACTGAGAATGCAAGACTGAGCATAAACATGTACTGACATGATCTGAATAACTGAATATTTCATAACTGAATAACTGAATAATTGATGTATGAATACTTGGTCATGCAAAACATGAACTGGGACACTCTGACTAATGTACTGAGAATGTGGGTGGTATCACATGACCAATATGCCCCAATATGAGCTAATGTGGTTCCAACCTATAACCCCAGTTGGAAGGGTGTCAGTACCATGCCATGGATACTAACACTGGTTATATGAATCCACTAATTTATTATTCCAAAGGACCAGGGTGTCAAGCCGAAACCGGCGGGGAACCCATGAGATAAAGTCAAGCCTAAATAGATGGGTTACCCCTCATATCCTAAACATTGTATGTAGTTCTGAAACTCACGGACTGCTACTAACTTCTTTGCCTAAACTGATGGGGGAGCCGTCGTCCCTGCTTTTACTCGATGCTATATCATACTCCCAACTGAAATGACGCTAGTACTTAACTGAACTAAATTCAACTGAATTTTATTTCTAATAGTGATCATCATAATCATAATTATCTGAGCATAACAATAAGTTTCATGTCTTAACTGACTAAATACTTGAAAATTTGAAATCATGTAAAACACATAGGTTTTGGGTGTTCATAACCTGGCACCACTGAATGATCATAGAATGCAATATCTATCTTAAAACTATAGTATTTAATCATGGTTCAAATACTCAAGACATAAGCATTTAACCAAATAAGTTAGACGTATGAACTTGAACATTGAAATTGGTTAGGCATGAGAAAACAACATGATTAAATGGCTAAATTAATAAGTTGGGAATTTAATTTTAAATCAATGGAATATGACACATGAAGTTGAATCTTGAAGCATGAGATAACCTAACATTTTATGGAATTATATGTGGACATGAATTGAGTTCAAACTACTAAGGAAAACATGAATAAAACTTATCTTGAACATATGCAACATCCTAATATAGGAAAAACTCACATTATAATCAAAGAGAAGGTTCTTAGGCTCAATAGGTGAGAGGGGCCCATTGATGAACACCCGCATACATTAATTGAATGAGCACCCGAACTTACATCATGAGGAAATATAGAGCACAGAAGAGTATAGGAATAAGTACTTGGGAATGTACTGAGTATTTAGGGGTGTATGCATCGTTATAAAAATTATCATAAATATATAAGAAAATCATGCACGTTATCAATAATGACTCTCTTCGCCTGAATTAGCTAAAATATATTCCTTGTAAATCATCAATAGTAATACAGGCATTATAAATAATTATACTTAACTCAAACTCTACAACTCAATACTTAGAGTAACTTAGTGACTCCATAAATGTAAACTCTTATGTACTTAGGAGTTTCTTATAACCGAGATAAACCATATGAGCGTACATGGAGTCCAACGTCTTGCCCACATTGGGGAGAGCTGTTCTATCCTTTCCATTGGTATAGAACCTTAACTTTAGTGATCACTGTCTTGGCCTTTGGCCCTTAATCTATATCCTATGGTGGCACGTAGTTCTGGGGAAGTAGAATATGTTGAACCACAGTTCCCACTCGGTGCTAAATACAACTTCCAGACTCAAGCTCAGAAAGAGTTCGGAAATCCACCTTAATAAATTAAAGGGTCAACCATAGAGACCAAAATAAAAATTATATCTCATTGATAAATCATAAATAATTTGTGGATTCGTAACTCAACTCAACTTAAAACAATCTTTCTCAACATCAAGTGGACTTTCTTATTAATTCATATCAAATGTCAAAACTTCAAGAAAGCATCACAAGATTCATTCTTGACTCTTAAACTCAAATGTTAATATATATATATATATATATATATATATTAAATAATCAATTTCTTATGGAAAAGCTTAAAATCATGAATCTTATAATTTATCACTTAGAAATCATCAATTCTAATTCATAGTAGCAATATACAATTCATAGCATAAGTTCTCAATTTAGGAAATAAAACATAAAATACTCATGTATGTCAATCTTGAATAGCTCAATTCTAATAACTCAATAGTAAAGTAATTTGGGTATAAACTCACTTTGCACAATCATGAAATTCCAATAGTAAAAATCAATTCTTTGGGCACAAGAATGAAAGGATATTCTTGTTCAAGACCCATATACATTGATTATGATTTTGAGATAAAGAAACTTGTTTGGAACTTCTTTTCCCACTTCTTGATTTATAGTTCTTGATGTTCTTGAATTGGATGTTTTGAATCTTGAACTAATTTTTGAAATCTACGACTCAATTTTGAGATGTTTAGACAAGAATTGGATGGGATTTTGGAGAGAAACCCTAGCTTTTAGATTAAATGAAAGAGGAAAATGAGGATTTTCTCCTATATTTGTATATATATAGTGGGTAAGGACGGGTGTAAAGTCAAAAATTATAGCGCCTTGATTTTCAGAATTGAAATGCTACACGGTGCTCATGACCCGAAGGTATCATAAGCTATCCCATGATAGATATCTATACCTGTACACTGCATATATAATGTAATAATACGGAAAACATGAACATGTAGGCCATATGGTGTAACTGAATAAAGAATCTGTCAAAATACAATATCCATACAGGTGAAAGATACCCAAAATAGCTGAAAACTGTATCAAATCTGAACATAAGTCTTAATACTGATTTTGAAAGCCTTTAAGTACTATCAAAATAAGGAGTTGAAGAGACATGTCTCGAACTAACTCCGTAAATTGATAATTGTCTAACATAATAATGAGTAAATCAAATCATATTATCCTCGAATGAAGAGGACTCACTTAATCTCTGCGAGTGGGAAATGTTACGGCTACTGCTGATCTAGAGCTCGTGTCTCTGAACCTGTGGTGTAACATGAAAAGAAAGAATCATAGCACAAATGCATTAGTATGAGGGAATGTATTGAGTATACGAGTGAGGTAGGCTAAATATAAACAGGGTTTACATGCATGAACAATGCTAAATGTCTGACTGATATAACGTAAGATTACAAATATGTATACATAGTAACTAAAATTATGGGTGCATGATATCTAGTCCTGTATGCTAATACATGGTTTAATGATGGATAACATGACTGATACTGAAATTCTAATAACATGGGTGACTGTATCAAACAATCCTTAATCTGATGGAACTATCTAAGTTCCATACTGTAACTAAGTCTAACTGTATCTGACAGTCTGATATACTGAAATTTGAAGACCTATCTGAGTTCTTTTACTAAGACTATTTCTGAAACTGTGGGAGGTAGTTGTTTAACCGACATGCCCCAATAATGCATATAGCTATGTTGGTGTCCAATCTCTGCCCCGACTGGAAGGGTGTCAATACCGTGCCACTGTTAAGGACAGTTGTGGGTGACCTTTAGCTGGCAGGTATTTGTAAAAAGAACAGTGGGAACCCTAAACTGGCAGGTCAAGCCACCTCATCAACCCTAATTTAACAGGCTAAGATGTCTCAACCTACGCTGGCTACGTAGTTCTAGAACACAAGTATGACTTCAAAGAATCACACCCTAAACTTGTAAGTGATTTCCCATCCTTGGGTTCACTCGTGCTAAATTATACTCCCATATGAAGAGTCTAAACATGATTCAATTGACTGTATATGGACAGATTAACTAACTTCCGTTGACTGACAGAGTACTACTATTATCTGAGAGTTAACTGAGATCATGAGATTTTTGAGGTTTCCTGAGTCACATGATTGACTGAGTTCTATAGATTATAGCTTGTCTGAGATTATTGTGACAAGATGACATGGCTCTAGGCACACGACTATTTTTTTCAGGTACGAATACCCCCAAGACTCGATAGAAGGAAACTAACACACATGACGTGACTTGATCACAAGATTTGAGTCCACAATTCATAATATCATAAGTAGGGGATATCATATTTCATATAGTTATTAAACATCTTAAACATTGTAGGGAATGCATGGATATATTTCATGTACATATTGTATATCTCCATTATCTTAAATGCTTCATACCACCATAATAGCATTACATGAAAAGCATAGAATTCATTTTGAAGTATATAGCTAGCATGGACTTGTTGTTTAGACATCATAGAACCATACAAACATAAATTTCTAGCATCCTAAGAATTTTATCAAACACCTTGCATGCATTCTTTAAGGCATAGGTGGATTTCATACTTGCACCATATTAAACCACCTAAAGTTCATGGTTTTCAATTAACAAACATATATATTCCATGAAAACACCTTTAGACAACACATTGTAACTTAAACAACAATCGTCAAGATATCACCACAAAATTTTTACAAACTAATAGCTAAAACATGGTTCTTGAGATCTATGAACGGATTGGATCATAGATTAACACTACGTATACCGTAGAAAGAAAACCTTGATGATTTGATGAAGAGTTCTTGGATTGGGAAACTTAATTTTTTATTATCTTTGATATAGTATTGAATCTTGGTTTTAAGAGATGAGTTTGATAGAAACCCTAATCGTGTGGTTGAGAGCGTAAGAGAGGGTTTTTGAGATGCTTAACAAAATAAAAATGGGAAAAATTATGCCTCTTTAGCGTTATAATTGGTGGAAGGTAAAAGAAATGACCAAAATACCCTTATGAAATAAATTTCTAGTTGCGGAAAAATCATAGCTGACGACCTTCCTGATAGGGAATCACAGATGTGATAAGCTATGACGAATGTAGCCACACTGTTTCGAGCCTGACATGCTGGAGTAAAATTGGAATAACTCGTTGCTTCGATATCGGATTGAGAAATGTGTATTGTTGGAAAGATAATTCAATTATATATCTGTTTATAGGTCATGATATAAAAAATTCCTAGTATAATGAGAGATATGATCGTTTGAAGTTGACTATACCAATACCCTTCTCAAGAATTCAATTAGTAAGGAATGTTTTGATTCGTCTGATAGCTGGGAGTTATTTGAAGCCTTAATATACATCTAAATTACTCATAAAACTATAAAAAAAACCATGATGTACTATGAATGATCTTGGTACATGGCTCTAATATTGGTTTGGATATTTTTGGGTATTACAAAAATACCCTTGAGTAAATTCTAGAACTAGAGCATGATTTTTGTCCCTGGCGCGATGTGCCATGATTGTGGACCTTCACTAGATTTTGACAATTGGGATACTGCTCAGTGGTGTGGTGCGGTAAAGTTGCACTTGCCACCTTGGTCGTGACCTAGAAGGGCACCGCTATGTGGTGGAATCGCGTTGATGCACTAGAATTTGACAATTCTGATATAGAGCCTTGGCGCGATGCACCAATATTGCAAAGTCTCACTGGAAAATGAAAATTTCTATTTTGGCTGGCTCCGCGATGCTCTAAAGTACCAGGTGGCACACTGTTACACTAAAATGGCTCTAATTCTTCACCTAAGTATCAGATTTGGGCAAATTTGGTATTGATGGAAAGCTTATTCAATTATCCAAATGACAAAAAGTAGAAATTAGAGAAATACCACACGTTTTAAACATCAATAACTTTGGAAGTCTTCCTATTCGCTCAAAAGATGGATTTAGGCTTAAGGAACGATGGAGGTATTACAGATAGACTTACTACGCCTCAAGAAAGGTAAATTTTAACTTTCAAGATTAGCCATACTTCTAAAATACTCACTTAACTATAATTTTACACTTAAATACCATGCTCATCTAATGCAACTTAAAATTCTAACATGGGTACATATTACTACTCTATCCAAAGTCTTAGTTGAGCTACATACTCTCACCATGTTCAAGCCTAACTCAAAATCACAAGGAACTACACATAACACTATAATACTGTTTAAACAGTTAATTCAATACCCCATGTGTTTCAATAACTTCTCATATCGAGAATCATTCTCCTTACCACTTCAATAATTAAATTCAACCTCTTACTATAAATTTACTAACACAAAATACATTCATCCACATATATACAAACATGGCATTCAATCCTATCATTATAAACACATGTAAAATCCTAGGAAAAAACCCATTAAATCATCTTTCTCATATTCTCTAACCCTCTCTCAATAACAACATTCGTGTACTATCCTTAATAAAACACAATTTTTTTTAACCAACCGTGATATATATTAAAAACTTTATCTCAATCTTTCTTTACATTTATAGCCTTAGAAAAAACAAGCATACAAGAATATTTCACCAATATGAAATAATTACTTAATCTAAATAATAATTCATCACCATTATTATTAGATAAGAAGAGGTCACTGAAAGGTTAGAACATGAGATTCTAGAGAATAAAACAATATTATGCATATTTTTGACAATTAACTGAGGCCTAGAAATAGAGTATCGACGGTATGGAATCATTAAATAGATCAAAATTCAGGACATACATATCATAATTTGAATTTTTCACTGATCATTAGGAGTGTAGCATGAGTTATAGGAATAGAGAATACTGTAAAGTATTATTATATGAGTCATGAGCTACATGACCTGAGTTTGAAGATTATAAATTAAAGGAACATGATTAGTACTGCTGAGTGAACCAGAACTCCTCATACTAGGAACTTAAAGTGCATATGATTCTATAGAAAGTTCATGAATATGAGCTATGATCATGGATTTGACATATAAATCATGAGTAGATTTAATGATGACTAATGTACAAAATTTGTGCTTAGATGAGAATAGGTTAGGAATCTTCCTCCCCTACTGTGTTCTACAACACAGTGGCATCAATACTAGAATCGAAGAGCCTAATTTTATTAAGTGTTCTATCATCTTCCCTATAGTTTTAAGCTATTATTCTATATTTGTGGACCCATTTTATAAACTCTAAACCTGACTACAACTATTGTACTCAAGATTTTGATATATAACAATACAGATAAATAATTAAAGCTCCCTAAAAAAACACAATTAAAGATGTAGAACACACTACTAATACTTTCTTTTATAGTTTTAGGGCATTCATTAGTGCCATCACCATCTTCCGCTAGTGCCCAAGCACCTAGGACCAAGAAGGATAGTAGGGTAGGACATCTAATTCTAGTTCTCAGAATAGTATGGGATGAAGACCCAGTTATCCAACATGTGCAAAGTTTGACAGGGCCCATCTTGGTGAATTTTGATAGGCAAAAGGGGTTTTTATTAGTGCAGAAAGTTAGGTTACAAAATTAAAGAGTGTTCATATGCTAATCACGGAAGTAGGGAAGTTTATCCTCAAACTAAAATTTCCATCTCAGCTAGGCCTTCTAGTTCCCCCACAAGGCACATCATCCAATATAGGTGACAGTCAGTGCTAGAATTAGTTTTATTATTTACCATCCCAATAGGAGCAAGAGAGTTCACTTGATGTTTTCGAGCGTAAGATTCATGTATTTTATCTTGATGTATATATGTTTTTATCCTGGGATTGAATCTATCTTCTGTGACTTTATTGATTGTGTTAAATTTTTTAATAGGTCCTAAAAATCTCCCTAAATCTTTTTCATTTCCACCCCAGTGGGTGAGTCAGTTCTTCCTAGATGATTCAATAGGAAGTGTCCGATTATTTTCATCCATAATATTATACATGCAGTCCTAATAAAGTTAGAGATGGTATATTTTGATGTTATACAGGGCATTGTTTGGCTCCTTTCATGTTATGAATCAATAGATTGTCTCACCCATGTGGTGAAGTTTCAGTTTCCTTGTAAGACAGTTTTTGAATAGGAATGTTGTTCTGTATCTCCATAAGGTCATTTCATATAGTATCTTAAGGACATAAAATTGATTTCTAAAAAGTGAATTATCATTTAGTCAGAGTCAAAGATACTAAGTCTGAAGGTCAAACAGTTTAATCAGTTTATGTAGTCAATGAGTTTCCTGAGGTTTTCCGCAAATTTTTACTAGGGTTACCTCCAGATAGAGAAATAGTATTTGTTATTATCTTATTCTTGATACTTAGCCCATCTCTATCGCTTTATATCATATTCTTCCAGCAAAACTTAAAGAGTTAAGAGACCAGCTTAAAGACCTCTTAGATAAAGGTTTCATAATACTAGGTGTCTCTTCGTGGGGCGATCCAGTCCTTTTTGTGTGCATGAAAGATGATTCTCTCCGAATGTTCTTCGACAACCACCAATTAAATAAATTCAAAATCAAGAACAAATATCCACTCCCTAAGATTGATAATTTATTTGGTCGGCATCAAGCTACAAGTTATCTCTCTAAGATAGACCTCTAATCTAGCTATCTCTACCAAAGAGAGCTATAAAAACTTGGTATAGTCACTTTGTATTCCTAGTTATATCTATTGGACTGATAAATGCCCCTCCAACTTTCATGTACTTGATGAATAGGATGCTCAAGCAGTACTTGGATATATTTTTCATAGTCTTCACTTATGACATCCTTGTCTATTCTTGTAGTAATAATGATCATGCAGACCATCTGATAGTTGTATTGCAGACTCTTAGATATCACCAGTCATTTTCTAAGTTCACTAAGTGAAAATTTAGGTTAATATAATTAGCTTTCCTTGGTCAAATAGCTTCTAGTGATGGCATTTGAATTGATCATAAAAAAACTAAAGTATTGAGAAACTGGCCTAGACCTCTTTCTCCATCAGATATCGAAAGTTTATTAGGTTTTTCTTAATATTATAGATTATTTATTGAAGAGTTTTCTTCTATTACATCACCCATAAAGAGTCTAACTCAAAAGAATGTTAAGATTCAGGGGTCAAATTCCTACGAGAAGAGTTTTTATTAGTTAAAGACTCGAATCTCTTCCGACCCAGTCTAAACTTTGCCAGAGAGCAGAAATAGGTTCAAAGTATACTGTGATGCTTTTAGATTTGGTATGGAATGTGTATTAATGTATAGAGATAAGGTTATAGATTACTCCTCAAGACATCTGAATCCCAATAAAAAGAAATATCCTACCGATGATCTTGAGTTGCAAGCTATTGTATTTGCCTTGATAATTTGAAGACATTATATTTATGGGTTTCATGTTGATGTGTTCAGGGATCACAAGAGTTTATAGTACGTGTTCAAGTAGAAAGACATAAATCATTTCCAGAGAAGATTGCTTGACATATTAAAAGGTTACGATATGAGTGTGGTGTATCATCCTGGCAAGGCCATTATAGTGGCGGATGCACTTAGTAGATTGTCTATGTGTTGTGTTGAACATATTATAGGTTATATGAAGGATTTAGTACATGAGATTCATCATCATTCTAGGTAAGGAGTTTGGTTGTTTTATTCAGCCGAGGGTAGTATATGGGTTTAAAATGGTTCAGAATCCTTATTGATTACCTAAGTAAAAGAAAAGTAAGACAGGGATCCTTGTTTTGTAAAGTTTAGAAAGTAGTTAGAGATCAGAAGATGGAGGTTTTCTTTTAAGGGGGAGATGGTGTGCTTCATTGTCGGGGAAATTTATATGCTTTATGTGTTGATGGTTTGTGATAGTGAAGATTGGATGAACTGAGGCTAGATCTAAAGGTAATTCAAACTCATAGGTTACCTTGCAAAAAAACAGCTAAGAATTTTGAAAGGACCGACATATCGGGGACTGAGCTTTCCCTTCTTGCTGAATCTCTTCACTCCTTTCATGGGAGAGATCTTTAGATAGACATAATTACCAATCTTGAACTTGAGATCCTTTCTGTGCACATCTACATAAGACTTTTGTTAGATCTGAGAATCCCAGAGTCTTTCTCTGATCAACTTGACTTTCTCTAAGGCATCAAATACTAGGTCAGGCCCTATGAATGAGGCCTCACTAATTTCTAACCAACCAACTAGAGATATACACCTTCTACTATAAAGATCTTTCAACGGAGCCATCCTAATACTAGAATGATAGCAATTTTTGTATGAAAACTAAATCAAAGGAAAATGGTCATCCCAACTCCCCTTGAAAATAATTGCACATGCCCTTAGCATATCTTCTAAAGTCTGAATGGTCCTTTCTTCTTCACCATCAATCTGAGGATGGAAGGTTGTACTTAGATGATTTGGGGTACCAAGAACCTTTTCGAATACTTTTAAGAAATGAGAGGTAAACTGGGTACCTGTATCTGAGATAATAGATAACGGAACACCGTGCAATTTGACCAACTCTTTGATGTAGATTTTGGCATAATCCTCGGCTAAATAAGAGGTATGGACAGGAAGAAAATGAGCTGATTTGGTCATCCTATCTACAATGACCCATACCGAATCATGCTGATGATGAGTATGAGAAAAACCCGTCATGAAGTCTATGTTCACTTCTTCCCACTTCCAAGAAGGAGTACTAAACTCCTGCATGGACCCAGTAGGATTCTGATGCTCTATCTTAACCTGCTTACATGTACAACACTTAGCCATAAACTCTGTAATATCTCTCCTAATCCCACTCCACCAATAGATTTCCTACAAGTTCCAATACACATTTACTGCCCCTGGATGAATATATTAGTGCACACCATGTATTTCTACAAGAATTCCTGCCTTAAGTTGTCTACACCTGAAACACATAGATGACCTTGAGAATGAAATACACCATCTCCCCCTTGGGCAAAAAACTCTACTTCTTTATCCTTGACTGACTCTTTTAACTTGACAAGGCTGGGATCTCTATCTTGCTTTTCTTTCACCTCAAGAACTAGAGATAATTCTAAACTAATCTAAACCCATATGTCACCGTCATATGAATCGACTAAGCGAACGCCTAGTCTAGCTAGCTGATGGATTTCTTGAGCTAACTTCTTCTTAGTATCCTCAACATAAGCAATACTACCCATAAACAGTCTACTAAGAATGACGACCACGATGTTGGCCTTGCTCGGATGATAAAGGATACTCATGTCATAATCTTTCAAGAACTCTAACCACCTTCTCTGATGAAGAATGAGATCTTTCTGAGAAATGACATACTGAAGGTTATAATGATCTGTGACCACATCTACATCAAACTCGTAAAGATAATGACTTCAAATATTTAAGGAAAAAACTATAGCTGCTAACTCAAGATCATGATTAGGATAATTCTTCTCATGGGGTTTAAGCTGTCTGAAGGCATAGGATATGACCTTACCATGCTATATGAGGACACCACCCAAACCTACTATGGATGCATCACAATACATTATGAACACATCTGGACCATCTCAAAGAGCTAAGACTAGAGCTGAGGTGAATCGAGTCTTCCACTCCTGAAAACTCTTCTCACAAGGATCTGACCACTGAAACTTGACAATCTTTTGAGTCAATATGGACATAGGGGATGCAATAGAAGAAAATCCCTCAACAAACCATATTTAATAGCCAACCAAACTCAATAAACTCCTAATATCTAATTGAGAGATAGGTTTTGGCTAGTGTTTTACATCTTTGATCTTTTAAGGATCTACTCTAATACCATTATCGAAAATGATATGGCCAAGGAAATATACTAACCTTGGCAAAAAAATCCACTTACTAAATTTGAAAAATAATTGATGCTCTCTGAGGGTCTAAAGCATGATTTAGAGAGGGTCTAAAGTACGCTCAGAGGGTTTAAAGTACGATTCTGAGATGATCTCTGTGGGTCTGAAGAATGCTCACTGCGGGAATAGACAAGAATGTCATCTATGAAGACTATGATGAACATGTCCAATTACTGCTTGAACACATGTTTCATCAAGTACATTAAAGCTATTGTGGCATTAGTAAGACCAAATGACATGACTAAAAAGTCAAAGTGACCATACCATGCTAGGAAAGTTGTTTTCAAAATGTCACATTCTCTGGCTCTGAACTAATAATAGCCTAATCTGAGGCCTATCTTTGAGAAATAGCTGGAACCCTGAAATTGGTCAAATAAGTCATCGATTCTTGGAAGAGAATACTTGTTCTTGACTATGGCTTTATTGAGATGATGGTAATCAATGGACATTCTTAGAGAACTGTCTTTCTTGCACACTAATAAGACTGGTTCACCCCACGGGGACCTAATGGGTTTGATGAATCCCTTATCTAAGAGATCCTTCAACTTCTCATTCAATTCTCTGAGTTTTTCTGGTGCCATTCTATTTGGTGGATTAGATATAAGTTGAGTATTTGGATGATGATCAATGCCACTATTTCCCTTTTGGGAGGAATTCCTGGAAGATCTTTGGGAAAGACATATGAATATTCATTCACGACTGGTACTGATAAGAGACTGGGAGTTTCATAACTAGTGTCCTTAACTTAAATAAGAAAATAAACACATCATTTAGATATCATTTTCCATGACTGGAGGTAGAAATAAGATGACCTTTGAACACTGGAGTACTACCCCTCAACTCTAGGATGGGTTCATTCAGAAACTGGAACTGGAAGATTCTATTTTTGTAGTCGACTATGGCATAGTAGGAATGAAGCGAATCTATTCTGAGAATGACATTAGAATCAGTCATCTCTAATTTGACTAAATCTGCTTAGGTGACTTTCTGAAATATCATAACCAGAAAGTTCCTGTATACCCGTCGGGCTATGATATTTTTACCCACTGGGGTAGAGACTGAGAAGGGCTCTGCTATAATTTTGGGACTTACTCCAAAATCAACTACAATATAGGGAATAACAAAAGACAAAGAAACTCCTGGATCTTGGAAAGCGTAAACATGCACATGATAGAGTTGTAACATACCAGTAACAATATCAGGAGAATTTTCCTGATCCTATTAGGACTGGAGAGCATAAATTTGAATTGGGCATTGCCCACTAGTAGCACTAGAGGTAGCACTTTGCTGGTTTGGGCGATCGTACTGAGCTGGGAAATGATTCTGCTAAGCTTGATAACCTGATTGGGGACAATATCTTACTCTATGTCATGGCTTGCCATATCTGAAACAAAAATCACAACCAGCTCTACAAGCTCTCTTGTGGTTCTTACCATAAGTCCGACAAAGGGGATTAGTTCGGGTATTACTGCAATGCCCTGAGACTTAGATCCTGGTGATCTATCTCTATTACTTTCCTTGAACTGAGGAGCTGGACCACTAGCTAAAGAATGACCTAGAACTGATGACTTAAGATGAAATTGAGAACGGTTTCCTCTTTTTGACTTAGGTTGAGAAAAATTGAAAATACCTATCCTTGCTCTCTTATTCTAATTCTCCCTCATCTTTAACTTTTTCTCTTCTATCTACTGAGCATGGGTCATAAGCATAGCTATGTTCATGTCACTATTCAACATCGTAGACCTACACTTATTTACCACACTATTATTCACCCCAAAAACAAACTTACTCATCTTGGCCTTGCTATCTGCAACCACATGAGAAGCATATCTTGATAATTGAGTAAAATTAAGAGAATATTCTTCACCGTTATGTTTCCTAGCCTAAGGTTGATGAATTCTAACACCTTAGCTTCTCTTAGCTCTAGGAGAAAGAACTTCTCTAAGAATACATGACAAAATCCTCCAACTCAATAGGCCATGCATTATCTGGCCTATCTGACTTTCACTATTTAAACCAAGTATGAGCAATATCTTTCAACTGATATGTAGCTAGCTCAGTTCTCTAACTAGAAGTAACTCCCATGATGTTTGCAACCTTCTAAACCTGATCGATGAATTTCTGAGGGTCTTCATCTGACTTAGACCCAAGAAAGGATGGAGGATTCATTCAAGTGAAGTCCCGAATCTTAGTTGCGGCTGAATTGGCCATTGTGTTGGCCAAAAAGACAGTCAGTCAGTCATTCTGAGCAGTAACCGACTGAGCAAGAGCAATGAATATAGCTCTGAACTCTTCATAAGAGATATTTTTGTCCAAAGGATATTTGAGCTGAGGGGCTGGCTAATTCCCGTTTGTTCTTTTAGGAGGCATGTTCTATTGAAGAAAGGGAGGAATATATTAGACTAAGAGATTGAACTAAGATTATGCTCACTGGCACGACATGAATACTGCATGAAGGGAAACTGTTCCTAAAATATATTATAGACTCTTGCATATAAATATGGTGCGCAACACACCCATGTACAAGAATCTATGAGATGCGGCTTTCAGACTTCCTAGGACTCTATTGAAATTAGGACTGGATACCAAGTTTTTAATGGCCTAAATATTATACCCAAAATTCTACATGTTTTCATGACCTTGAAGGACCACAAGCTAACCAATGATTGATAGTTGTACTGGTACACTACATAGGATTCTATATAAATGTAAAAATAAAGGTTGTAAGGCCAAAAGGTTTAAAACTAGAAAAATAATCTTTGAATGATATGGTATCATAATACCAAAACAAAACCTGAAATAAACTGTCTGTATATGATAGACTGAAAAGCCTCTAATTGACTGAACTGTCAGAATAAAGATTTGATAGGACATGTCCCCAACTAACTCCAACTACTAAAATAAATTAATTAATAAGATAATAAAGTAATGTTCATATCCTTAAAGGATGAGGACTTACTGCTAACTCTAACTGCTGAGACTAAAATACTATTGATGCTCTTGAGTTCGTGCTTTTGAACCTAAGGAATAAAACAACATAGCACAAATGCATTTGTACGTGTGAATGTACTGGTATGCATGTGAGGTAGGCTAAAAGCATGGGTTTATATGCATAAACTATACTAACACACTAGATAACATGAACGTGAGAAAGCATACATAAATACATAATAAGCGTAACTGAGTTCATGATATCATGATTACTAAGCCAGAGTACCGATAACATGAGATACTAATAACTGTATAACTAAAATAACTAATATGGAGCGATTGTATCTGACAGTGTAGGTTTTGATGGAACTAACTGAGTCTGTATTGTTCTGAGTTGACTGTATCTTACAGTCCTGAATTCTGTATAACTATTTAAGTTCTATTACTGATCTTGGGTGTATTTATATGCCTAAGCAATATAATTTATCCATATCTTAGCTATGTTTAGAGAACAAAGTGCCTAGTTTCTGATGTTCTTACTCTACTTCTATGTAATTGACCTAACAGATATGATTAGCATAATTTATGCATTAATGAGGTAGATGAAGACATTATAGGACTATGGATTGCGGATGGCATATGACACAAGAGAGAGTAGTAACCTGGACCAAATGTGGTGCCTAGAAACTACAATCTGGACCAAATGTGGTGCCTAGAAACATTGTCCAGGACCAGTTTATCATTTATAATTAGTTTAGGGACCTAGAAGGCAATTATGCGACAAAAGATTATTAAAAGGCTTAATGCTGAATTTTTATTGATTATTCAATTATTCTATATTATTTAGAGAGAAAAGAATAGTGGCTTAGGGTGGCGAGAGAGAAAAATGTTTCTTCTCTCTTACTTTCACCATTCGCACACCAAGATCGTCTTCTAGTTTTTGATATTGATAAATATATTTATGATAATTTTTGTTTTATTCATGAGTAGCTAAGTTTATTAGTTAGGGTTATGGAAGCCTTGTAGCATACAATCTATTACATTGGGTTTTGAATTCATTATGCATTGATTTGTTTACATCTTACTCACTACGTTTATCCTGAATTCTCGTGGTTGCAAACATAGTGGATTTGCCTTAAAACGCAACTTGTTCGGAAGAAAGGCTGTTTTTCGAAAAGGAGAGTAGTGACAAGAAAATAGGATTACAAACTCTTATTTCATATGTTAATGCCTTAGAAGGATTAACTACTTGGAGATTTCGTATTATTTTTGGTAAACGCTTTTGATTCGAGAGAACTAAAGTGAATTAGTCCTTGATGGTTGAGAATCACTAGGATTATGTTATTAAATAAAATACGTTTCTCTGTAAGCATGATGCATGTATGAATTCCTAAAGAACAGAGTTAGAAAGTATTGAAAACTACAAGGTGGACATAACCCTAGCTTGCTCTCTGAATTTGAATACTACTACAAATATTTAATCTTGTTAAACTGAAACCATTAATTTGTGAACTGAGATCAAATCCCCCCTATTTATTTAATGTAATCAAATGATTAAAAGTCAACTAACATGCATACAACTTAATTAGCACCATATTCCCTGTGGGATTCGACCCCAACATAGATGGGTTATATAATTGACATCGACCGCTTAGTCTCTCATAAGAGGTATAATTTAGGCGTATCAAATACAGACACTGAATGAGTGTATCTGATAATCCTGATTCTGCAACTGAAATTATGTGAATTAGTCATCTAACCAACATGTCCTTAATGAAGTAGAATACCTGAGTTGGAGTCCAATCTGTAACCCCAATTGGAAGGATGTCAATACCGCGCCACTTATAAGGATAAGCTGTGGGTGACCCTCATCAAATAGTATCCCCCAAAAAAAATGGTGGGCCCCCCATATGATATTGCTTATCCACCTCATCAACCCTAATCTGACAGTGTTGATGACTCAACCTATGCTGGCTACATAGTTCTAGAATGCAAGGATTGTTTCTAAGAATCACACACTCCCCTGACGGTGTGTGTTCCCATCCTTGGGATCACTCAATAATAATTCCTCTTCCCATCTGAATAGACACTAAACATGATTAACTGAAGTAAATGGACAGAGTTAACTGAGTTTCGTTAACTGATGAAATAATCTGAGATTACTAAATATCTGAGATTTCTTATATTACTAAGTTTACAAAGTTTTCCTGAGTAACCTGACTGACTGAATTTCTATGAACATGGCTCGACTAAGAGTATCTTGAAAATAGGACACTGGCTTTAGGCACAAAACTAAATTTTCCAGTACAAGTACCCCCAGGACTCGATAGCAAGAAATTGACAAAGCATGACTTTCTTGAATATATGACCAACATCACAATCCATCATACAATATGTTAGAGATTTCATGAAGTAGAAGTTCTAAAGAACCACAACGGCTACAAATGAATCCATAATTTTCTTAGTAAGATATTTCATCAAACACTTGACATGCATAAACTTGTACATTATTGGGGATTTCATATTATCATACTAGTATGGCACTTTTACTTCACATAGGCATTTAATCAAATGTATGGGGAACATGCTTGGGTTATACAATCATCAACACATCTAATAATCATGGATAGATAAATCAACATGTAAATTTAAGGGTTTATAATGATTATTATACAAATCACCACATCCTCAGTTAAATCACGGGAATATGAATCAAAACCCCACAACATCATAAACATGAATTTAAATTCAATTTAAATCATGAACATTCATAAATACACAAATCTTGGATTTTGAAAAGATATTCTTAAGCTTAGTGGGTGAAAGAGACCCATGAATTAACACATGATATACCTGGGTTGTGAGTTTCTTGAAGTTCTTGGACTTAAAGAACTTGAATTACTTAGTTTCTTGAAAAGGATTTGAATCTTGTTCTTGGGGATTATCTTTAAGAGAAAATCCTAATTTGATGTTGTAGATAAATAATAAAATTATTAGCCTTGATCTGATATTATTAAGGGTTTAAAAGGGTGGAAAAAGAACCAAATACCCTTTTAAAAATGACTTTAAAATAAGTAAATAAACTATTCGACGGTTGATGTGATGGCCTGTCACTGGGTCGATGGTCCGTCGGTCCTGACGGTCGTACCTGGGTAGAATAGGGGTTCACTTCCTCTATAGCGACAGCATGGGCAACGGTCCATTGCTATCTCAATGGTCCATCGGCCTAAGTTGTCGCCCTTAGGCTGAAGGTTGTCTCACTACCTCCGCTGCAATGGTTTGGGCAACGATCCATCGCTAGCTCGATGGTCTGTCGGACCTCATCGTTGCATCTGGGTAGGTTTTATTGCTTTCTATAAAATAGCCATCACTTTATTTCCTGATACCAAATTTATATGAAATTAGTTTCGTTGCAAAGCTAATTCAATGTCCCACTCAACAAAAAGTTAGAATCTTAAAAAATCCGCATGTACAAAAGAGCTTTTATCTTTCAAAGTAAGTTTATAACATCTCTTGGAATGATTTCAAGTTAGGTAGAAGTATGAGTATTACCATGAAACTTATTTTATAGGCAAGGTGTGATGTTTAAATCAATGGAGAATATTTAGTTAATTCGAGGCTACAAATAGCCTAAAGTCATCAGAAAATTTATGCAAATGTGATTAGTAAGGATCTTGAGTTTGAGGTGGGTGACTTAGTTTATTTGAAAATTTTGCCTATGAAGGGAGATAGGAATTTTTTTATGATGGGGAAGGTTAGTACCAGCGATGTTGGCCTCTTTAGAATTTTGAGCAATTTTGGGAAGGTAGCTTATGAGTTATAGTTGCCTGTAGATTTGATATTAGTGCATCTGGTGTTCTATGTTTCTTTGTTAAAGAAATGAATTGGTGATTCAACTTCTGTTGTTCCTTTAGAAAGTTCGAAAGTTAAGGATAGAATTTCCTTGAAAAAAGTCAAAGCTGAGATACTTGGTCATCAGATTCGTAGGCTAAGGAATAAAGAAGATTCTTTGGTTATGGTCCTATGGCGAAATCCGAATAAAGAGAGAGCCACTTGGTATAAATATGTCGATATACGAGTAAATTATCCCTATTATTTATTTGTGAATTCCAATTGGACTAGAGGAAATGGTTTCTCTTAAATCGACTCTGTCATTCTATATCTTAGCTTTATGACTGTCCTTACTCAAAGCTTGTTTTCATTAAGCTCAGATAAGTCTAGGTATCATTTTTTAGATTCATTTACTTAACAAATTTAGCGCATGAGTGTTTAGTTTACAATATGAGCCTTCTGAGTGCTTTAGCTTAATTATTATTATTTGAGGATGAATGATTCCCAATGGACAGATAATGCAACACCCCATAGTTTAATGCTTTAATACTGCACTCAAACTGACCTTTAGGACCCCTATTTAAAAGGTAGATCATGTTTTGAAGTTTTGTTTTTAGTTAGGGGTGTTTTTATCCCTTAATAATGAGAGTGCGTAGCATGGAAGACCATGTGCTTAGGCTGTGCATCGAATGACAATCGCAAATAGCCACTGGATAAGTTGTTCTATTGGCGTGCACCACATAACCCCTAGGTGTGCATTGGAATGTTCCTCACAAACCCCAGTTGTGTTATTGGTATGTGCCGCACAAACCCCAGGTGTGCCATTGGCGTATGTTGTACACCCCCAAGTGTGCTGTTGGCGTGTGCTGCACAGCTAAAGAAAAATGTCAAAAGTTTCTGTGGTTTAACATAAATTAAGGGAGTAGAAGTCTTTTCACAACCATAAATCGTTCCTAATCACTCCTAAACGTATTAAGGGGTTTTAATCACTTTAATTCCATTAACTTAACCCCAAATATTAACTACGCACTTAAAAAACCCTTCCCATATTCCTAAGAACAACATCTATGTATTATCTCCCAAGAACTCAAGAAGTTAAGTTTCAAATTCAAGTTCTCTCTAAGGATTCGTCAAATCAAGGAATGTGGGGTTTATTAACAAGGACATTCTTCCATTCTTATTCCCAAAACTTATTTAACGGTTTAAGTTATATGATTCGCAATTATAGTTCATACCAAATTATTTTGTTTTGAGTTTATGAAATTATTATGTGATTAAAATATTAAAGTACATACTTGTTTTTAGTTTATGAAATTATTATGATTTGACTAACTTGAGTTTGATTTGAACAATTGATTCAAGATTTCCAATTAATTTTGAAGCATAATATTTTATTACAATATATATGAAAGAAATTATAAGATTTGAGAGTTATGTTTATGGACTAAGATTACAAGAAAAGTTTGATGTTTTCATTCAATGTCAAGGCTTGAAATCCATAACTATTTACTAAACTTATAATTTAAAGCAATCAAAAGCATAATTGGTTTCCACTACACTGATCCTTATGTTATTGTAAGTGTGGATTTCCTAAAGTATAAGCATATAAGTAATATGGAAGTAGTATTTAGCACCGAGAAGTGAATGTGGATGAGTGTATCTGTAATTCATAGAAAATACAAGTCAATGTTGGTTAACCTTTACCAATATGGATGAAGCAAAGTATAGTGATAAGAGCTCTCCCCAACGTAGGTAAGACATTGGACACCATGGTATCGTATGGTTTATTTTGGTTAAAAAAACCAAAGAATATTTTGGTTAAGAAACTAAGTGTTATGGATCACAAAGTTTTCTCTTATTCTTCTTCATTTGTGATTATGATCTTATTGTCTATTGTATTTTTTGTATGAAATCCGAGTCAATAAAATTAGCATACATCGTTGAAAGTTTAACTAAATATTCATTTATTGATTCTACTTATGCATTCAACCCCACATACTGAGTACATTCTAAAGGTACTGACCCAAATATATTCTATGTGCTACATTATCTTATAATATAGGTTCTGGTGCTCAATTCCAGTAGCACGATTGACTACACGCATCAGCACCTATATCCTGACTCTTGGTGAGTCCTCATAGTTTCAGGACCTAGCTTATTAGACATGATATTGATGAGGTTTTTAAGTTATTTGATTTTTGTTTCTGTTCGGGTGAGCTGGTTTCTGGCCCAGTAACAATCTAGTTAGAAGTAGAGGCTTATCCAACTGATTCTTTTTTAAGTTCAAAAGTGGTTGTTTAAGGATTTCCAAGCTAAAGACTTTCAGTTAAGATATAAATTCAATTATCTATAGATTTTATATGTTATCTTACTGTTCTTATGAGTTCCAACTAAAATAGGCTTAAAGGGTGTAACGCCCAAAAATCCGGTCCCGAGACATCACACGGTGCTTAGGGTCACAAGTGACCCCAAGCTAACCCTTCTACTAGCACATCTCATAAGCAACTGAATAAGAAGTACAAATATATAAATATATATATGCAACTCTACAAAAAATAACTCTTTTTAAATTTGATCAATACAATACGAATGTTACAGGATTTCAATTCTGCCTTTACAACCATAATTGAAACGTAATGCATCTACTTCTACTGACTGTCTATGAAGCCTCTACTAGTACTTACTATAGGTTGCTGGGTCATGAATCTCGACTAATCCAACTCAATATGAATGAATAAAGAAAATACAACATTTTTAATTTTGCATAACTGACTCAAGCCCCTGAATCAAAAGAACTCATCACCTGCTGACTGGATGCCGCTAACTGACTGGTTCTGAAGGTGCACGCTATACTTTTTACCTACATCCCGAGAAAATATAACCCACACTCGGGTGTGTGTATCGGTTAGTACCATGGAAATGTACCAAGCATATGGGGGTGAAATGCATATATAAAATAATATCTTAATATCATCACAGTTTTTAAAATTATTCATGTTGATATAAATGACTCACTTAGCTCGAATTAAAATCATCATAATCATAATAGAGTAAAATATATTGGGTGAAACATGTGAGTCATCATAATAAATCTCAATTCACTTCTATATCAATTCCAAATCACCAAAGTAATCAAATCTCAAAACGATTCTCTTTGGAATATATGTTCATTAAATCTTTTGAAAACAATGACTTTCTTAAACTCAGTCTTTCAAACAAATATGTTTTCATCTCAAATAGAAGAATAAAACTTTTTATATTAGATAGGAGAATACACACACACACATTGGGAGTCTCTTATAACCGACATAAACCATGTGAGCTACATGGAGTCCAATGTCCAACCCACGTTGGGGAGAGCTGTCCTATCCTTGCTATCGGAGTAAGACCTTAATCATTCATTCACTAGTAATCAATATATCATTCAGCCTTAGGCTCACATCCTACGGGGGCACATAGTTCTAGCGAAGTATAAATCACAGCTATGCCTCCCACTCAGTGCAAAAGACTACTCCCGGACATAGCTCAGATTATTTCACAAGAAAATCCACAACAACACAATTCAACAATTCATAATGTGAGCCATCATGCAACCCTTTTTTCATAATCAATTAAAATGTTGATTTCTTTTCACATTCGAGTTCAAAACAACTCTTTCAAGACCAAAAGTTCAAACCATTCTCATCTCAAGGTTTATGTAACACAACTTCTTAAAAATTCATAATCTCGAATTGGGGGTTCAAAATCCATAATTCAACACTTGAGCAAAATATTTCAAGATTTATACTTTATGTGGCAACATGTATAATTCATACCAAAATCTAGAAATTCAACTTAAATCATGAATATTCACATTAAGCTCATGGAATTCATCTTTAAAACATCAAAATATCATAGTTTCTTCAACAAGAATCTTTCCATCTCAAATTCACAAGTAAAGCATGTAAAATCATGTCTCTTCATAAAATAATATAAATTTTGGACACAAAAACGAAAGGATGTTCTTGTTGATATCCCCACATACCTCTACAGAAACAAAATTGTTGAAAGATTGGACCTTCAAATCTTGCTTGTGCAACCCTAATTGTTTTTATCTTATTGTTCTCTTGAATGATGTGGTTAGACTGATAATAGGATTATGATGTGTTTAGGAGTAGTTAAATACATAGGATTATGTTTAGGGACATGTAAGGAATGTTTAGAGCCTTAGTTATCCTCGAAATAACTCTAAAATAGAGTGTTTTTGTTGCTGAAACCCTAAGTGTGCGTCGTACACCTGATCGGATATGCTAGGGTATGCGCCGTACAACTTATCTCATAAGATAAGGTATGTGTCGCATACCTTATCGCATATTCATACTGCGTCTCACAAAAATGGGCATAACTCATCACTCAGGTATTGGATTTTTGCGAAATTGGTATTGTTGTTAAGATAATTCAATTATCTACAATTTGATAGGTTATGGGATGAAAAATTCCATGTATATTAAGAGATATACATGTTTGAAGTAGACCCTTGTAGAATCGAATATCAAATGTTAGACAAATCAAATGGTCTTAGCTCAAATTGGCTCTAAATGATTTATATGAACATTATTGACCTCAACAGCACTTCACATACTAGAATAAAGATCATGAAACTTGTATTTACATTAAAATCATTTGGATTAGAGCTTAGACGTGCAGGAACGACTGTTAGAATTCTAGCATAAAAATACGGGGTATTATATTATCTCCCCCTTGGGAACAGTCATCGTCAAATGTGGATAATTAAGATGAAACATAGAGGGATCTCAATCTTTAAGATAACTTGTACAACTGATATAAACTGAATCACTGAATCTCAAACATAATGAGTCACTGAACTAAACTGCACGTGCCTGAATTCTCATAAGAATAATTATATGTCTCAGATAAAAGTGAGAGTGTCAACTTATGAGTGACCATTACTTTGTGCTGGATTTGATCTCATGAGGAAAAAATGAGAGGTTTATGACATGAAAACTCAGGGTATTACAACATCCCCCCTCTTGGGATCATTCATCCCGAATGATAATAATTTTGTGAAAATACTAGGAAGAGACTGTGACACTATACAGGATACTTACGAACTGAATCATGACTCAATATCTAAAACTAAAACTGATGCATGAACTGAGCTAAATCATTAGAACTTCTATCATGAAACAGAATTCTGAGCTGACTCTACTTTACATGATTCAAGGAACTGATACATGTTGAGAGTCAAGGATTCACTTGAAGTGTTCATGATCCATTAATACATCTCGAACTAAGAAGTGATAACCTATGCAAGTGTGAATCTTGAGATAACATGACTTAGATCATACAAAGGGTATTACACCGCCTGGATTAAGACACTTGGAAAATTGATATCATGCGCTAAACACTTATGAAATGAGTCATGCTTAAATTGCCAAATCTGAAACACGATGCTTGGATTGAATGGAATTATCTCACAAAATAGTAATACTCATGAAACTTTTGATAGTAATACTAGATGAGAAGTCGGAACTCTAAAAGAGCTTATTGGCTTGCTTGTTAACTGGAATACAGGATATAAAGACTGAATCATATTGACTGTCCATACTCAAATGGAGTATTTCTTCAGTATTTTTCTACAAAATTCTATTAACATTATGGAGCAATGGATTTGGGCTTGATCCGAACAAAACATCTGACTAAGGAATCACAACATTGATATAACTCCATAGAATGGAATATAAATATATAAACCATAAACTAGGATAGGATTGCTAAGCCGCAGGCAACACAACTTATTGCTTTCAAGTTTAGCATCATTTCTTAAATACTCTGTCAACTATACTATTCCCCTTAAATACCATACTCATTTGATTCAACTCATAATTCTCACATGGGCACTAATAAATCTTTCTACAAGGTCTAAAGTAAAATAAGTCCTCTCACCAATGTCAGGACTAACTCAAAAATCATAAGATACAACATGCCACACCAAAATACTAGTCTAAACCACATGATTCAATATTCTATATCTTCTTAGAGCTTACACCCTAAGTGTAACCTAACTTACCACTTCAATGACTAATTCAAAAAACTTGATATGGATTCACTAGCGCATATTGCATTCATCATCTTACACCCTACATGAAATTCAATCCTATCATTAAAACCACATATAACTTTAAGGAAAACACCCCTAAAGGCACACTCCATATATTCTATAAACCTTTATCGACAACAATTATCTTGCACTCTTCTTAAAAACATACATACAATTTCTAACTAACTAAGACATGTATCAAAGACTTGGCCTGAATCTTACTTCACACTTTAGCCTTAGATAGAAAACATAAATAATCTTTCTAAATGAGTGTCATCAACTCTCTCAGATCTAAACCATTGCTTATCCACTATCATCGCCACTATCTAAACATAGGAAGAGGTCACCGAAGGGATAATACATAAGATCTTGAAGCACAAAAACTACAACACATAACATTAACACTTATCTTAGGCCTGAGGAACAAAATATCAAAGGCATGGATTCGTCAAGGAAATCTAAGCTGAGGACATGCATGATATAATGCAAACTTCACTAGTATCATGAGTTTAAAAACTAGTCATACTCTGAAACACGAATTCATACATATCATGAGTTATTCAATATAAGACATGAGTTCATAGATTCATGAGAGATAATTTGAACTAGAGAGTGAAGCTGTTACATGCCTCCTAAAATATGAGAATGGGCTTGAGCATACATGATGGGTATAAGCATAGGCTTGTGGCATGGATTTATCATGGAAGTGATGGATTTGGTGTTGTAATGACTAAAATGCAAGGAATATTCTAGAGTAAGAAGGGATCACTATCTCATCATAACTCATTATTGACATGTATCATAGTATAATTCTTGAAACTTAGTTTGGTTCTTCACGAACCATCTCCCCCTTAGGTCAAAGCTGGTATTTTAAGCATGAAGGTCTATTCCATAGCATCGAGCCTAATCCATAATTGCATCATTCTAATATCTACACATAAATGCTAAACTCACAAAAATAAATAAATTTTGAACTTACTGACTTCATTCTTGAACAACCTATCCATATGTCATCCTTAATTCCTAGCTTCGATAATCATCATCAAAGACTTACACTCTCATTTGCAACCATACCTACATCTCTAATCACATGATCATAGCCCACCAAGATCACACTTCTATACTTATATTTTTCCCAAACCATGAGAATAAAATCATACTAAAAAGACTCAACATCTTCAACCATAACTCCATAACTTAGCTATCGGGAACATCATAAATTATCTAACTAGCCTTTCTCCACTTACCAACTCAACATTACTACCAACCACACAATATGCAATAATCCTCGAAAAATAATGCAGCCCCATAACACCTTGGGCACACCTCTATATCATACTTAATTACGAACAATGATTTTAGACTCTTGCATACACTGTTTAGGCCTACTAGATCACCTCCATATAACTAGCATCAACAACTGAACCATCAACTGTTCAAACTTAATGTGTAGTGCTAAACATGATTTACAACCCAATTTCACACACAATTCTCACTTCAAAACTATACAACACAACATTAAGAAAAACTAGTACACAATGACAATTGATTATAATCATATGGCCTATCTTATTCATCATCCGTTAACACATTCTCCTTCTTCACATCATTACTATTTACTCATATTCTCACCTAAATTAATTTCAAAGCATGTAAAATCATGTTTCTTTATAAAATAATTTAAATTTTGGGCACAAGAATGAAAACATGTTCTTGTTGATATCCCCACATACCTCTATAGTAACGAAATTATTGAAAGATTGGACCTTCAAATCTTAATTGTGCAACCCTAATTGTTTTGCTCTTATTGTGCTATTGAATGATGTGCTTAGACTGATAATAGGGTTATGATGTGTTTAGGAGTTGTGAAATTCATAGGGTTATGTTTAGGGACGTGTAAGGAATGTTATAAGGCTTAGTTATCCTCAAAATAACTCAAAAATGAAGTGTTTTTGTTGCTGAAACCCTAAGTGTGCTCGAACACCTGATCGCATATGCTAGGGTATGCGCCACACACCTTATCACACAAGCTAAGGTATGCGTCACATACCTTATCGCACATCCATACTGCCTCTCACGAAAATAGGCATAACTCATCACTCGGGTATTGGATTTTTGCAAAATTAGTATCGTTGGAAAGATAATTCAATTATCTATAATTTGGTAGGTCTTGGGATGAAAAATTCCATCTATATTAAGAGATATACACGTTTGAAGTAGATCTTTGTAGAATAAAATATCAAATGTTAGACAAATCAAATTGTCTTAGCTTAACTTGGCTCTAAATGATTTATATGAACATTGTTGACCTCAAGAGCACTTCACATAGTAGGATAAAGATCATGAAACTTTTATTCACATTCAACTCATTTGTATTAGAGCTTAGATGCGCAGGAAAGACAATTAGAATTATAGCATGAAAATATAGGGTATTACAAAAGGTTGGTTTGGGACTATCCATAGTGTTGAGCATCATGTGACATCCAGGGGTATTTTCAGGGCTTTTGAAAAATACAAATACCAATCATACAACCTTGTAATATCAGTACAAGAGCATATAATATTGGTAATCGAAAATACAACTCATAAGTCTAAAATAGTCAATACATCCTTCTCAAATACAAAAGACTGAACAAGAATAGAGAAAAATGGGCGAATCAAAACTCCAAGAGCTCACCCTGTCTCTGAAAGAGAAATACTACATGAACATAACTTAGCAACAACAACTAGTACTCATGTCTACACAAAAGAATATGAAAGTATAGAGTGAGTACTAAAATGATGGGTACTTAGTGTGTATCATTGGCCAACTAAGCTAAATTATGATTAAAGATGATATAAAGCTAGATAATATCTCTATGTCAAGGTACAAAATCAAAACTTAGCCTTTTTCATCATCACAATATTAAATAAATGATCAACAAGAATGATAATACAACATATTATATTAATACATTTCAATACCATCATATATAAGGAGTAATTGATCCAAAAACAAACAACAACAATAATACAATTGCAACCGTGTAAATTCCATGATGGCACACATACATCCATTAGAGCATAAAGTAAAAGAACTCATCATGGTGTCCTATAAATAGGGGAGTTCACCCAAAAGAACATGAAGTAAAAAACCCTCATGACGTCCCATACCACCAGAGTATCAAAGGAATAAATAAAGCAACATAAATATATATGTAACAAACTTCTTATTTCCCGTTGTAATACCATATTTCTCATCAATGACCATTTACCAATAATTATAATCATTAACCATTACCATAAATAACTAACATAAATTAATGTACTAATTCCCATAATCTTATCACTATATATTTGTCTATCTCATCAATATACTATTTTTATTCATTATTAGATATCCAATTATTATTAATATGCTACTAGTTTGCTAGTCATCTATGACCTATAAATATTATCCTAATGGATTCTTCACAAAATTAATAACTACGAGATGGTATCTACCCATTATTCACTAAATAACCAGCATCCAACATCTAGTAAAGGTTCACTACTAGACCATAGAATCCACTTAACCAAAGAACAATCCTAGTCATAAAAAACTCACTAGTCACCATCTAGAAAAATTCCACAAGTCATCCTTCAATCACTCATCCAATTAACCTTAATCGTCCTCTATTATTGTAATAACACTTAAGGTCATTACTCATGATTCTACTTATTTTCATCAAAATAGCCTTTTAAAAGTTGCCCCAAGTCATTTATGACTTACAGGAATAGATAGTTTAGTTATCGAGCAGTCCGTTTGGTTAGTTGAACTATTTCCCCAATTAAAAGTCTTCGCTGCTTTCAAATGAACAACAAGCAAAAATTTTAGTAAAACAATATCGGATGGAAATTTTGACTACGCTAGCAACTCCATAATATTGACTTTTGGTTTGGTAGAACTTTGGTTCGGGTCCCGCAAGACCCAAACATATTTTGACCTGTTGGTTAGAAAGTTGATAAATTTGAAATTCATGTGTAGGCCCTAGATTTTGTCAAAATCTTAGATGGAAAATTTAAGTTTTCTAATGAATCCAAAATGTCAAAATTGGTATGGTTGCATATTGTGTTTGCTTATATTGTATTCTGAATGAATCTCCAGGCTTTCCCTGAACCTTGGAATATTTCAAAGTTTCACTTGCCTTCTGATTTGGCCAAAGATTCCACGATCGCACTGGACTTGGAGTGATCATGATGGCAACGATCCCAATTCACATGGGTCTGTAATCGTCACTCTTGGGGTGCCTTGGATGGGCTATTTAAATGCGCTCCTTTGTTGGAAGTTTGCCATTTATTATTTATCTTGATCCTCTAAAACCCAAGCGGACAGAGTTGTCTTTATATTGTGTGTTAGGTATTGATTGGGAGCTTAAACAAATTGCATATTCCTTGTTAGTATCGAATCTAAAGTAAGACTCCTTAAATTTTAGTCTTAAATTCTTAATTGTTAGACCCAAAACCCCAAATGGATTAAGACTTTATTTGAGCCCTAAATAGAGTTGTTTTGTAACATTTGTTTGAGGGATATAACTTTCTAATGGTATTTGAACAAAAGGGATGATGGTCTTGGAAACTTGTGTTCCAGATATGGGACCCACTTAGGTTTTTTTACTCGAAAGACAATGGGGTAATATAGGTGTAGTTATTATCACAATAATATATAGATTATGTTTTTGATAGCATGACTCGTGGAAGAAGCTTTCAGGAAAAGGAAATCAAATATTGTTGGTTTATGATCTATTTAGAATCAAGGTAGGTTAGGCTTACTTGTTGTTAGATTGCACTTCATTATTGCATGACATTAATACTAACTGAAATTTGGACATGAAAACTAAAAAGCTTAAGGAGAACTATTATTGTGAGGTTGATCTGAGTCAGCGGAGAAGAGGTGAGGGTACTTGGTACACATGTTTTCTACTGCTTCCTAAGTAGCTCCATCAATGGACTAATTCTTCCCAATAACTTTAACTAGAGGGACTTCTTTGTTCCTCAATCTACGAGTCTGGTAATCTAGAATTTCGACTGGAATCTCCTCATAAGAGAGGCTGTTCTGAACATCTATGCTCTGAATAGGGACTATAACTTTTGGGTCACATATACACTTCCTTATCAAAGAGACATGGTAGACGGGATGAACTAAGGCTATATCTGAAGGCAATTTGAGCTTATAAGATACCTTGCCCAAGCGACTGAGAATTTTGAATGGACCGATATATCAGGGACTGAGTTTTCAATACTTGTCGAGCCTCTTCACTCCCTTCAATGGAGAGATCTTTAGATATATATAGTCACCAATCTCGAACTCAAGATCTTTTCTACGTATATCTGCATAAGACATCTGTCGTCTCTGAAAAGCCTGGAGTCTTTCTCTGATCAACAGGACTTTCTCTAAGGCATCAAATACTATGGAAGGCACTGTAACTAAGGCCCCACAAACTTCAAACCAACTAATTGGATATCTGCACCTCCTACCATATATAGATTTTAATAAATCCATTCGAATACTAGACTGATAGCAATTATTGTATGCAAACTCAATCAAAGTCAAGTGGTTATCCCAACTACCCTTAAAATCAATTGCACATGTCATTAGCATATCTTTAAGGGTCTGAATGGTCCTTTCTGCTTGACCATCTGTATGAGGATGAAAGGTTGTACTGAGATGAACTTAGGTACCAAAGCCCTTTTGGAATGCTTTCTAAAAATAAGAGGTGAACTGGTATCTTTGTCTTAGATGATAGATAATGGAACACCATGAAATATAACCAACTCTGTGAAGTAGAGTTTGGCATAATCCTCAGCTGAATAAGAGGTATGAACTCAACGGAAATGAGATGACTTGGTTATCCTATCTATAATGACCCAGACTAAATCATGGTGACGACGAGTTCGAGGCAAACCCATCACGAAGGTTTACTTCTTCCTACTTTCAAGTAGGAATGTGGAACTCTTTCATGGACCCACTAGGCTTCTGATGCTCTATCTTAGCTTCTTGACATATAGAGCACTTAGCCACAAAATCTACAACATCTCTCTTCATCCGACGCCACTAATAGATCTCCAGCAAGTTACGGTACATATTTGTAGACCATGTATGAATAGAGTAGTACGCTCTATGCACTTCTTCAAGAATTCCCTGTCTACACTTCTTCAAGAATTCCCTGTCTTAAGTCAACTACAATTGGAACACAGAGACGATCTAGACAACATAATTCACTATCTCCCCCTTGGAAGAAAACCTCTAGTTCTGGTCCTTGACTGAAACTTTAAATTAATTAAACTGGGGTCTCTATCTTGCTTTACTTTCACTTTGGAAACTAGAGATGATTTTGAACTACTCTGAACCCATATGTCACCCTCCTCTGAATCGACTAAGAGAATGCCTAGTCTGGCAAGCTGATGAACTTCCTCAGCAAACTTCTTCTTACTGTCTTTGACATAAGTAACACTACACATAGACAGTCTGCTGAGAGCATCCACCACTATGTTGGCCTTTCCCATAAGATAAATTATAATCATATCATAATCTTTCAAGAGCTCTAACCACCTTCTCTAACAAAGATTAAGATCTTTCTGAGAAAAGACATACTGAAGGCTCTTATGATCGGTGAACATATCTACATGAACTCCGTACAGGTAATTTCTCCAAATCTTTAAGGTAAAAACAACGGTTGCTAAGTCCAGACCATAAGTAGGATAATTCTTCTCATGGGGTTTAAGTTGTCTGGAGGCGTACGCAATGACCTTACCATGCTTCATGAGGACACAACCCAAACCTACTCTTGATGCATCATAGTACACAACAAACCTATCTAGACTTTCTTTAAGAGCTATGAATTGGGATTAGGTGAGTCGAGTTTTCAACTATTGAAACCTCTTCTCGCAAGGATCAGACTACTGAAACTTGACTTTCTTCTGAGTCAATCTAGACATAGGGGATGAAATAGAAAAAATCCTTTGAAAAATCATCTATAATAGCTAGCTAAGCCCAAGAAACTCTTGATGTCTAATGGAGAATAGGTTTGGGCCAGTTTATTACCACTTCAGTCTTTTGAGGATCTACTTTAATGCCATAACCAAACATGATGTGGCCAAGGAATGCTACTAAACATAGAAAAAATTTGGACTGATTAAATTGGTCAAACAATTAATGATTTCTGAGAGTCTAAAGTACAATTCTGAGATGGTCTACATGATCATGCTCATTACGGCAATAGACCCGAATATCATCTATAAAGACTATGATGAACATGTCTAAGTACTGCTTGAACACACGGTTAGTCCAGTCCATGAAAGCTACTGGGTCATTGGTAAGACCAAAGGACATTACTAGGTATTCAAACTGACCATACTAGGTACAAAAGGCTATTTTTAGAATCTCACATTCTTTGACTCTATGCTGATGATAACTGGATATGATGTTTAACTTAGAGAAATAATTAGCACCCTAAAGTTGGTAAAACATGTCATTAATTCTAGGGAGAGGATACATTTTATTGACCTTGACTTTATAGAGTTGATGGTAATCTATACATATTCTGAGAGAACCATCTTTCTTGCACACGAATAAGACTGGTGCGACCCACGAGGACACACTAGGTTTGATGAATACCTTATCTAAGACATCCTTCAAATACTCTTTAAGTTCTTTGAGTTTTTATGTTCCATCTTATATGGAAAAATAGATATACATTGAGTATCTAGAAGAAGGTCAATGTTGAAGTCTATTTCCCTCTCGGGAGAAATTATTGGACGATTTTCAAGAAAGATATCTAAATATTCATTCATCACTGGGACTGAATCAAGACTGGGAGTTTCAAAACTAATGTCCTTAACTTAAATAAGATGATAGGCACATCCTTTAGATATTATTTAGCTTGACCGATGGTAGGAAACAAGATGACCTCTAAAAGCGGATACACTACCCTTCCACTCTAGGATGGTTTCATTCAAAAACTAGAATAGGACTAAACTATTTTTTTAGTAGAGTGTGGCGTAGAAGGAATGAAGCAAATCTAGGCCGAGAATGACATCAAAATCAGTCATTTATAAATTTACTTAGTCTGCTGAGGTGACTTTCTACAATATCATAACTGGGCATTTCCTGTAAACCCGCCGGGCTATGATGGTTTTACCCATTGGGGTAGCAACTGAAAAGGGGTCTGCTAGAATTTTGGGACTGACTCTGAAATCAACTACTCTATAAGGAGTAACAAAAGACGAGAAAGCTCCTGCATCTAGCAAAGTATAAATATGCACATGAAAGATCTGTAACATACCATTAACTACATTAGGAGAATTTTCCTAATCTTTTTGAGACTAAAGAGAATAGAGTCTATTTGGGCGTTGCCAACTAGTATAACTTAAAGTGGCACTCTGCTGAGTTGGGTAACCGAACTGAGATGAGGAATGGTTCTACTAACCCTGATAAACTGGCTGGGGATAATCTCTGACTCTATGGCCTGGCTTGCCATATCTGAAATATACATTGCTACCAGATCTTCAATTACCCTTGTGGTTCTTACCATAAGTCTAACAAAGGGATTAGTTTAGGAATTGCTGACACTACCTTGATACTTAGAGTCTGGCGCCTTATCTTTATTACCATCCCTGAACTTAGGAGTTGGAGCACTAGCAGAAGAAGGAGTAGGAACTAATTACTTAGGGCAAAACTGAGAAATGTTTCCTCATTCTTATTTAGGCTGAGCAAAGTTGAATCTACCTATTCTTTCTCTCTTATTCCGCTTCTCACTCATCTTAATCTTTTGATCATCTATCTGCTGAGAATGAGTCATAAGCCTGGATAAAGTCATGTCACTATTCAACATCACTAACCTAGACTCATTGACCACACTATTATTCACCCTAAAAATAAACTTACTCATCTTGGCCCTGCTATCTGTAACCACATAAGGAGCATATTTGGCTAATTGAGTAAACTTAAGAGAATAATCTTTCACTTTCATGTTGCCCTGCCTAAGGTTGATGAATTCTAACACCTTTGCTTCTCTCGTCTCTAGGGGAAAGAACCTCTCTAACAATACAATGACAAACTTCTCCCACTCTATAGGACCTGTATCAACTGACCTTTCTGACTTCCACTGTTTGTACCACATGTAAGTAACATCCTTCAACTGATATGCAACAAGCTTTGCACTCTTAACAGTTGACACTCCCATAACATCTGTAACCTTCCGAACCAAATGGATGAATTCTTGAGAGTCATCATCTGACTTATACTCGACAAAGGATGAAGGATTCACTCGGGAAAAGTAGCGAATCCTGGCTTCAACTGAATTTACCACTAGGTTGGCTGGAATAATAGTTAGTCATTCATTCTGAGCAGCAACTTACTGAGAAAGAGTAGTGAATGCAACTCTAAACACTGAATGAGAAATGTGTTTTTCCCAAAGGGTTTTCAGGCTGAGGGATTGACTTATTCCTATTTCTTCTTTCGGGAGGTATGTTCTATTGAAAAAAGGGAGAAATGGAGTAGATTGAGAGATTGACTTAAGATTATTCTCACTGGCATGACATTAATACTAAAAGAAGGGAAACTATACCTAAAACAGCTCATAGCCTCCTGTACATAAATGTGGCACGCAACATACCCACGTACAAGACTCTACTAGATGTAACTTTTAGACTTCATAAGACTCTATTGAACCTTAGGCTCTGATACCAAATGTGTAACACCCCGAATCTAGTACGTAGAATGCTACACCGTGCTCATGACCCCGAAGGAGCACAAGATAACCCTAGACTGATATTTGTACCTGTATACTGTATAATATACAAAATGATTATGGGAACATGTACCAAAAGGCCATAAGGTTAAAGACTCTAACATAACTGATAAAGATATAACATCTGCATAGGGTATGAAATACACAAAACAAATCTAAAATAATATAATAGTCTAAACATGATAGTATGGAAAGCCTCAAACTGACTGAACCGTCTAAATCAGGAGTTAACAGGATATGTCCCCAACTAATTCCAACTAATAAATTACTTAATGACATAATAAATAAATGATCATGCCCTCAATAGATAAGGACTCACTGCTAACTCTAACTGTTGAGACTAGAATGCTACTGATTCTCTGGCGTTCATGCTCCTGAACCTATTGTATAAGACACCATAGTGCAAATGCATTAGTACTTCGAATTTACTGGTATGCATGGAAGGTAGGTTGAATGCATGGGGTTCATATAAATGAATAATACTGGCTAACTCAATAATATAAATGTGAGAATACATGCATGAATACATAGTAACTATATCTAAGATCGTGATAACATGAATTTACTGATAACTATCATGACTGATAACTGAATTCTGATGACTGATATAACTAATGAAATGAGTGACTATATCTAGCGGTCCTAAATCTGATGGTACTAGTTGAGTTTTGTATTGTTCTGAGTTAATTGTATCTGATAGTCTTAAATTCTGTAAAACTATCTGAGTTCTATTACTGAGTCTTAATGATTGTATCTGATAGTCCTGATTCCGTAACTATAATTGTGGGAATTAATTTTCTAACCGACATGCCTCTAATATGCCATTATGGCTAAGTTGGGGTCCAATCTGTACTCCCAAATGAAAGGGTGTCAATACCACACCACTGGTAAGGTCAAGCTATGAGTGACCCCTATCTGATAGTGTCCCTAAAAGAGAACAGTGGGGCCTTTATTTGACAGTGCTTATCCCCCTCATTAACCCTCATCTGACAATGTTGATGTCTCAACCTATGTTGGTTACATAGTTCTAGAATTTAAGGATGACTTCTAAAAATCACACCCTCATATGACAGTGTGTGTTCCTATCCTTGGGTTTACTCGGTGCTAATTCCTACTACCATCTGAAGAAATACTAATCATGTATTACTTAACTGAACTAGACTGAATTAACTATGTTCTATTGACTAGAAGAATAGTACTGAGATTACTGTATTACTGAGCTTTCTTGTGTCACATGACAGACTGAGTTCTATGGATCATTGCATGACAGAGGATATCGGGAAAACATGACAGAGACTCTAAGAACACAACTATATTTTTTGGTTATAAGTACCCCAGATCTCAATAGAAGAAAACTGACAAAGCCTGACTTTCTTAAATACAGGACCAACATCAACAATACATAATTCATTGGCTAAGACATTTCAAGAAACACTTGACATACATAACTTGTACATGAATGGAAATTTCATAAAATCATACAAGTATGGCACTTTTCCTTCACATAGGAATTTAATCAAACTTGGAGGGAGCATACTATGGTTATACAATCATGAACACATCGAATAATCAATGATACATCAATCAACTTGTGAATTGAAGGGTTTATCATGAATGCAGTGTAATTCATCACATACTAGAATCAATTCTTGTAATTAATAGTCTATATCATGGAATGAAACCAAACAATAACATGAATATCGCTTATCAATTCAATCAAATCATGAACATTGGTAAATATGAAAATCTTTGATTTTAAAAAGAGATTCTTGTGCTTCATGGGTGGAAGAGACCCATGAATCAATACATGAAATACCATAGTTCTTGATTTATCAAATATTGACAGAGAGACTTTCTTGTAATTAAATCCCTAATAGAAATCGTAGTTTGTTCTTGAGAGAAAATTGAGAGAAACTAGTATATTTTGGGTTCTAAATAGTTAAATCTCGTGTTAAAGGGATTAAATAGGGGTGAGAAATTGACCCATTAACCCTGGATGCGTCTTTTAAATTGGTGAAAATTTCTTGACCTGGACCTCTGGTTCAACGTGGTGCTATCACATCGTATCACTAGAATTTGACAATTGGGAAATAGGGAAATGGTGCAACGCGGGGCCATCGTGTTGCCACTTTGTTTTTAATCGAGAAGTTTGGTGTGATGCAGATAAATCCTGTTGGGACATTGAAAAATGGACAATGGCCATTTTATCTTGTGGTGCGGTGCGCCACAGACCAATATGGTATTGTTTTATGATGGGGAATTGAAACAGTCATAACTTCTTACCCGGTTATCAGATTTAGGTGAATTTTATATTGATGGAAAGATTATTAATTTTCCCACTTGAAAAATATTAAAATGTTAATAATTCTGCATGGAATAAAAATAATTTAATTTAGAAGCTAATAATTGACATTTTAAGACAAAATTAGTTAGGAAATTTTGGGGTATTACACTTGGCAATGACCGTAGATAGGAAATGTGGAAACTATGGTTGAATATGAGTTGGTTATATATATATATATCTTGATACTTTTATTATTGGATCTATTGCAGCACTCTCCAATGGTATAGGATGTCGTGAAGAGTTTTTTACTTTATGTCTTTTAAGGTGTACTTCCCAATGGTGTGGGACGCCTTGGTAAGTTCTTTTACCTTATGCTTTCATGAATGTGTGTGTATTGAATATAGTATTTATGCGATTGTTAGTTTGTTAATTTTTCTTTATGCTTACGGGTCAAATACTCATTTTATATGAGAATTTTGGTACGTATTAATATTTAGATGTCATATTATTATTCTAGTTGATTAGTTATTTTTTACTTTGATAATGAATCCAATTTAGGTTGGAATATTATCTTTATTTATATCATTTTTTTATGATAATTTAGCTCAGTCTACTGATGATTCCTATTAAGTACCCATTATTTTTGTACCCACACTTAAAAATCTACTTTGTCCCCAAATTGAATTTTAAAGGTAAGAGATAAAAATAATCCTTGAGGCTTCAATGCTTAGATAGTGGCTTCCTTAAAAATCAAGGAGATCCATAGGACCCCATACTCAGTGTTTGCCATTCTCCTTAGCTTAAGTTCATGGTACTCAAACTTCCTATTAACCTGTGACACAACCAAAAACAAAAACTACATGATGTAAAAAAAACTACAAGAATTGAAACAAAAACATACCTTCCATGGGTTTCATCCAAAGAAGTGCCTAATCTAGTATGGCGGCATTACCAACTCAACTTTTTCCTCCACTTTGAGGATACGACTTTTACCTCTAATATTGCATCTATCTTCTTGCCTCGATCATAGGGATGTGGTTCTAGGATTAAAGAACTGAGTAATGTAATGTGCACGGTAAACGACTCGGCCCTACAGTGAGGTGTATTTTCATATTGCTTTTCAGGTGCAAAATCAAAATATAGGATTCTTTCTCCTTATATTCACACTCTTCCATTATTTCAAGTGTTTCCACAGACAAGATAGCATCTAAACATAATGTAGAAAAGTTCTTCAAATAAGGCAGAACCATTCCTTCTTCAAAATTTACACAATCCTCAATATCCTTATCTTATTCACCTTCTCAATTTCAGTTTCAAGAGTAAGAGGAAAACTGAATGGTTGTGATTCATATGGTGGTGGTGGCATCTCCTTAACAAGTTCAACAATTTTAGTTTTCGAGTACTCAGACTTCCTTGAATTGTCAGAATCTTTGTCTTCAATAGGTTGGGAATTAAACTCTGCATCTACCTTTTTAGTTGTCTTTGAAGGTTCTTCATTGAGCTCTGTACAATTTCTCAAAGTGATTTCACTTATTTGTTCCCTGTTACTTGACAACGCACCTTGAAGTCTGGTATTATCTACCTTTTACACTTGCCCTACCCGCATCACCAAGTTCCTCATGACAATTTTCTGATGCCCTAAAATGGCCACATTACTCTTCATATCTACTGACAACTATGCTTAATTAGCTAGAAGTTTTTTTAACATTTCTTCCATATTGTTCATTTGAATCGGGGCCTGGTAATTCAGAACCTATGGTTGTTAAAACTGTTGTTGCTGATTGTAGGCATTCACATAGTATTGCCTTTAATTATAGCCTATAAAAATTACTGAATCAGGGTTGACAACAAACTAATCTTCAAAATTTTGACTATTTCCATAAACTATACACCATATAGAATCTTCATCACTTGAAAACCATCAATTCCAGGCTGTCGTGTCAATATTTCTGATAAAAATAAAAATAAAAGAAATTAAAAAGAGACTAAAAAAACAAAACTATTTACAACTCAATATAAGAAAACTAAAAATAATATAGTTGCCTAGTTACAAGTCCACGGCAGTGACGCCAAAAACTTGACAGTGCCTAAGCGTACATGCAAGTGTACGTGGTCTTATCAAGTATTAAAGTAACTCAAGGAAGCCTAAGAATCGATCTCTCAGCGACTTGCGTACCCCGACAATCTGCACATAAAGTTTTAGAATTATAAATTAAAAATAAAATAAACAATGCATAAAAATAAATATCTTGGGATAATCAATGGAGAAAAACTAGGGTTAAAGAACTCTGAACAATCATACAATATTATTGAATTTCATTCGTTAACTTACTAATCCTCGTTGTTGATTCGTAGAGTTAATTGAATGATCATGATCTCCCAACCTCTAATATTTTACCTAATATGGATATTACAACTACATCATTGAGCGGGGATGTAATAATCCAATTAAGTGAATTAATGCTATCATCCTACGGTTGAATCAAGTAGGGCATTAAGTACATACCTGTACTAGATTCTAAGTTTAACTCTTTATTTTATAAAAGAATAAACACTCAAAATTTATTTATTCCCATGTCCAATCTCCCAATTCCCTCCCCCAAGATCAAAATGTCGACAATATATGTATTTTATGGGTGATCAATCCATAAAATAATTAAATTAAGAATAAACAAACAGTCAAATATGAAAAGCAGAATTAATTAAAGTTAATCCAAAATAAAAGTAACCATGTTCTTGGCGTTAACCCTGAAAATAGGATTTTTAGACAAAAATATTCATAATCACGATCGAAATAATTGAATACATGACATGCAATATTAAAAGCTAATTAAAAAATATTAAACCTAAAAAAATTTGTAGCAGCTCCTAATAATTCTCCACCATCTCCATGTGTTGTCCACCATATTTAATAATGTCCAAAACTATTCCCTGGTTGACAAGGTAATTCTGATTGTTTTTATATATTGTTTCCAGCTATCTATGTATATATATATTTGTTATATATTACACATCCCAAATCTAGTGGGATTAGGAATTAGCACGGGCCCCTTAAAAGATTCCTTTCATTCTTTATTACTTATGCCATGCAATTTGAATTGTAATGGGACAAGTCAAGCTGCTGTGTTGGCAACTTTTATCTTTTAGCAGTACTTACACGTTGATGCGATGCGTTGATGCACTGGAATTTGCTTCTAAAATTTTAGTTACTTGTTGAACGTCTCCTTTGTCCATGCCTTTTGTAGTGTATTTCTAATAAATTTTAGACCTTTAAAACATTAATATATCACCATGTTAAGCTCACCAAGATTCCTACAATATCACAAACCGCATATTAAAAATTAAATCAACACAATATTCTCAAGGATAAATTAAAACAAGAGCTAAGATAAGGAAAATTTGCAATGATCTTTCACTTATTATTCCAACACTTGACTTAAAATTAATATTAAATTAATATTTTAACATTAAAAAAGTTTTTACACATATAATTACATATCTAAATCATTTGGATCAAATTAAACACATTAAAATCCTACGAAGCCAACTAGACACACACCTAGCTTGAGCGAGTAAAACTAGTTTTATTGGTTGAACTCTAAATGATACAATTAAGTAAAAACTTGTTTGAAAAACACTTTGGATATTGTTATCACATACTTGGACACTTAAATCCTAATTTATATCAATATAGACATGTTAAGCACACAAATTCCTGTCAGAACAAAGCAAAATAAGCTAGAATAATAACACTAAAGTGTATAAAATCACCTCTGTTCAACATGCTTATTGTTATTATGCCTCCTAAATATGAGATAACTAGAGATATGCTATGACTTATTAATATAATTATTGATATGTGTTTTGAATATTTATATAGGCTTAAGGCCAGTGATGTTATGATTATTTTGAATATATTAATTGGACAAGGTTCATGTTTTGATAATGATTGGATATTTGAGGAGTATTCATCTTGTTAAAGTACACCATTATAGTTTATGGATTCATATACTTATTTTATAAACACATCTCTCTAGTATGGAATGAAGGAAGATGTTGAATGTTGCTTAAACTTATTTGATTGGGTACTAGTGATAGCATGCTTGGATTTGGTATATTCATAATGATTTTATTGGTAACTTATGTAATTTCATATGTAAATATGATCTTATGATTGTTCTGATTAATTAAGGGTTAAGCTATATGGTAGTTAATTGCCTATTAGAAGACTATAATACGTGGTACCAAGAAAACAAATGTATTAGTTAATAAATCTTGCTTTATTGAAATATGGTAGTTAGAGATCGTTGATATGTGCCTAATGATGATGTTGGGTTTATCATATGTAAAGATTAGTGATGTTAAGGCCTGATTTTATAATGTTGATTATTTGTTAATTAGAAATTGTGTATTAACAAGGTTAGATAATAAGTGATGTTGGCAAGAAGAGGCAACTAGTTAATAACTATGATTAGTTACTAAAAATTTGATTAATTAATAGTTAAACGAGGATTAGTTGGTTAAATATGGCTGGTTAATGAATGATGTCAATTAATAAAAGATGTTAAGATGATAAGTGGTTAGGTGCTGTCTAATAATTGTTAACAGTTATATGATGATTAGTTGATAATATGGAATAGTGGATAAACAATGATTATGCTCTAGTTATGAACCTTGGCTAGATCTTATATATCATCTATCTAATAAATAATAGTTAGTTGATATCCCTTGAATAGGGATAATCTTTAGATAAATATCTAGAGATTATGCGAGGACTAGAAAATTAGAGGTTTCATTATAAATCGCGATGATTAGCTAAGAACGAGTAGTTGAGAAGTATTGCATTGATAGATACTTTATAGTGATATGATTATGTTCATGAATATATTAGTATATGTTATTCCATAATGTTTATTTTGATTATATATCAATAGCTGGTGAGGCCAGAAAATACTGTTATAATATATTGATACCCGGTGAGGCCGGTTGATATTGTGATGATATATTGATACCCGATAAGGTCGAAGGATATAGTGATAATTTATTGCTACCCTTCAAGGCTGGAAGATACTATGATGATAGATTGATACTCGACAAAGTCATAGGTTTATTACGATAATGGTCGTAATAATAATGAAAACTATGATGAGTTACGATATTAATTGTGTACCTTAAATTTATTCTTGCATGTGCATTGCCTATTATCGGTATGCACCTACGTCTATCAATTTGTATAGGATGATTGCATAGATATGGGTGAAAAATCTATCTTGTCTTGTTCTATGTTGAAAGAACCTTTCGAGTCTGGGGTGATGGGGGTATACATAGGATTAATTAGGTATATGGTTATCTGGAGTAGTTGGTTATTCACGTTTTTATTGATATTCTTAGTATCAGTGTTATAATCATTATTATGACTAGCTTATGATAGATTGGCCATTGAATTGCTATCAAAATTTAAGGTATGTTTTAGCTTCTTTTATCTTATTATTGCATTGTTATGCACGACTATATCATGTCTATCCAAGTGGATTATAACCCTGAGCATGATAGCCTTAGATCCTGATTGTATTAGAATATGGTAATAGAATGAGGATATGATGATCTAGAATATTCTTAAGATAGCCTCATTTTTATATGTTTACATATCTTTATATATTGCTATATGAAGTTATGCCACTACCGTATATCCCTTCTATTATTTGTTCATATTGTATATTTATATCTCGACATTATAAATTGCCATATATCTTTATTTTGATCTTTATTCATACATTGGTCTGGTATAGACCGTATAGCACTGACATTTATTGAATGTGCATGGAATATGATAGCTTAGGTCTTTGACTTGGACAGGGTAGTTTTCCTTTATTATTTTTATTGACTTTTTATATGATTTCTTCACTCATGGGTGCAGTTTCCATTGTATTTATACGTTGTATATATCTACTTTATCTTTTGAGCTTAGTTGGTAATTGCCTACTGAGTACCATTCATTTCGTAGTCATACTATATTTTTGCAGCATACAAATTATAGTACGGGTTATCATTTTTGGTGTGTGCATTGGGTAGACCAGTCATGGTTCATAGACTTAGTGTGAGTTCCTGAAGTTTTAGATTATTTCTATTATCTCTCTTATATATTAAGATTATCTGCATGTTGTGTACGGAGATAAGTTGCAACATAGAAGTTCTCCTTGAAATTTCACTTTGGTACTCTAAATATATTAGAAGCTCTTGTACTGATACCACAAGGATTTGGGATTCTATTATGTACTAATCCTTACATGATATATTATGCATTCTTTTCCTAATATTGTTGAGTAGTTTGTTACTGGACGTTATCGACTGTCGGTTGGCTTCCCAACTAGGGGGTAATGGTAGGTACAATTATGATATGACAAATTTGGTCATGACCAATTGCCCTAGTTGTGAGGTGATGATTATATTTAGCCAAGGTACTAATCCTATTCGGGGAAATTATCTATTAGGTAGAGGTGGTTCGTGAGGTCATAGTGTTAGTAACCAAGGTGATCAAAGTTGTATACCGACAGGGAGGATAAGAGGTCGGTCAATTACCAAGATAGGTGGCGGACGAGGGCAATTACATGTATTACCTGCTAGGTCTGAGGCTGAGACTGCGAATACAATTCTCATAGGTATGATTTTTGTTTGCCATAAGTTGACTCTTTCTTTGTTTGATCATGGATACTTATATTCTTAATTATTAGCTTATTGTGCACCATAGGTTAACTTGACTAGTGATTTAAGAAATATGTCATTGTGAATATCTACTCCCATGGTTATTATTTAGTAGTGGATTGAGCATTCAGATCATTTGTTGTGATAGTTAGTGATATTGATACTTACATTCACCTTACCATTCTAGATATGCTGGATTTCAATGTAATTTTTGGCATGGACCTGTTATCTCTCAACTATGCCCTCATGGATTGTTTTTCCAAGATCAATACCTTAGCCATGGCCAGCGTACCCCAAGCTATGTTGTAGGAAGCAATTAGCAGTGAGGCGATGAAAATTATTTCTTATATTTGTCCTATAAGACTAATATCAAGGGGGTTCGAGGCTTATCTCTTTAATGTATGTGATTATATTGTAAAGAGCCAGTCACTTTACTCTATTCCTATTGATTGTGAGTTTCCTGATGTGTTCCGTACCAACCTTCCTGTTCTCTCCCCTTACCATGTGTTTTAATATGATATTGACCTTGAGCTTGGCACACAACCTATTTCTATGGTACCTTATTAGTTGGCTCTTGCTGAGCTTAAGAAAATGAATTCTCTGGTTTAGGATCTTTTGGTAAGGGTTTCATTATATTGAGTATGTCCTTGTGGGGAGCCCCTATTTTGTTTGTGAAATGGAAAGATTGTTTGATGCGTACATTTATTGATTATAGGCATCTTAAGAGGATGACAATGAAGAACTGTTATACTATGCCTCACATTGATGACTTGTTTAACTAGCTTCATGGTGCAACAATGTTTTCTAAGGTTGATTTGGGGTCAAATTATCATGAGTTGAGGATACAAGCTGAGGGTATCCCGAATCCGGCTTTCAGGACCCATTATAGTCATTATGTGTTCTTGGTGATGTCTTATGGGCTGATTAATCCCCCATCCATGATGAAGGATTTGATGAACCACGTGCTCAGACCTTATCGAGATACCTTCATTATAATGTTCATTGATGACATTCTTGAGTATTGGAGGAATAGGGAGGAGCAGGCACAAAAATTGAGGTTTATGCTAGAGACCTTGTGAGATCTTGTACTTTCTTATAAGTACTCGAAGAGTGAAATTTTCCTTGAGTAAGTGTAGTTTCTTAGACATATGTTGTCCAAGGCGGGGTATTATTTAGACCCGACTATGACTTTGGCAATACTTAATTGGGCTAAACCTTAAACTATGTTTTACAGTTTTATTGGTTTGGATGGTTATTATCAAATCTTTGTGGAGAGCTTTTCCTCTAACTAAATCTCTATGTATAGATTGACTCGAAAGGAAGTTCCTTCTCAATGGTCTGAGGTTTGTGAGTTGATTTTTGGAATGATCAAGATTTTCCTATGTAGATATAATAGTATTTCTTCTTGTTAATGGAGATGGATTCACTATGTTTGGTGACGCTTCTAGTGTTTGTCTTGGTTGTGTCTTGATGCAGTAGGGTCGTGTCATTGCCTTTTCATCTATATATCTTACAGTTAATGAGCATAACTACCCTACTCATTATTTGGAGTTGGCGATGGTAGTTTTTGTGCTCAAGATTTGGAGGCATAATTTGTATGGTGTACATTGATAAATTTTAACCGATTATCAAAGCCATCAGCATCATATAAAAAATAATGAGATGTTAATGCTCACCAATGTAGATGGATGGAGTTGGTAAAGGACTATGGTATTTCAATCTTGTATCATACGGGTATGGAAAATGTGTTGTGTGATGCCTTGATTCCCAAGGCAGTAACTATGGATAGCTTGGCATGCATATCGGTTTCTCAGAAGCCTATGACACGGGATATTAAGTCTTAGCCAATTTGATGGTCCATCTCGGTAGTCCAGATACTGAGAGTATTTTATCTTGTGTGGAGGCGAGGTCCTCCATATTTTAGAAGATTCGTTATAATCGATATGAGAATATGATATGGTCCTTCCTCCAAGATCAGGTGGTGACTGGTGAGTCTTGGAGGCACACCATTGATTTAGAGGGTATCTTGAGATTTCAAGGTTGTATTTGTGTTCCCCTTCTCGATGACTTTATTTAGTTGAATCTCTATAAGGCACACAACTATAGATATTATATTCACCCAAGTACAACTAAGATGTATAGAGATTTAAGGCAGTATTATTGGTGTGAGGGTATGACGAGATATGTGGCAGCCTTTGTGGCTGGCTTCATATGTTTTCAGCAGGTTAAGGCTGAGCATCAACATCCAGGTAGATGGATTTTGAGTTTGCCCATTTTGAAGTAGAAATGGGAAACGATTATTCTGGACATGATTACTGTGTTGCCTCATAATTCCTGTGGTCATGACGACATTTTTGTTATTGTGGATTATTTGACCAAATCGACACATTTCATTCCTATCTAGATGACCCTCAATGCTGAGAGATTTCCCCAAATTTATGTTTGGATGATAGTTCATTTGCACGGGGTTCCCGTTTATATAAAATCAAATTGGGGTTATGTTTTATCTTCATAATTTTGGAGAGCATTTCAGGAGGAGTTTGGTACTCGAGTGGATTCGAGTACAACTTTTCATCCGTAGATAGATGGTCAGTCTGAGCTTACTATTAATGATACAACTTGAAATAGGACCTACTCGTTTCTGGTCCCTTAAGCCTAACTGGGATCTGAGACCACACCTAATACCCATCCATAATCACCTTACACCCGATGTCGGAGGAAATCTAATTATAAAAATATAAAAATATGGGACAGTCATAAATCAAATACAGTCAAGAGGTTTCAGCCCCAATAACAATACCAATTCCAAGGCTGACACCAATACCAACAACGCCCATGCCAACCCAATCTAGTGTCACAAAGCCTCCACATGAAAACAAAGAACATCCAGTCATTACATGCCCTGACCCTATCCAGAACCAAAGTTTATTAAATAGCCAAAAGAATAAAAAGATATACATTGCCTGAAATTAAGTCTTTCGTGGTATGAAATCTAACCACTTTAGTCAGACACAAATGTTGACCTCAAATACAAGTCTCTAGGAAGTAAGAGTAGTATGGCCGGTTCCTTCATCACTTGGGGATATAGCTCCCATAAATGGGTTAGTGGGTGAATGCTAGCATGTACTAATAATTAAAGATAAAATAATTCCAACATTTAGAACCATGTAAATAACCACATGCAATCATATCCATACATACATACATATATATATATAATCCATGCCGGGAAAGAGAACTAGGTTTAGCATGCATTTAAAACCTTAACCTGGGCTATGTAGGTTGACCGTTCTAAAACCACCCACAAGTTATATGGGTCTAGTGTTACCAACTAAATAGGCCTCGGTGCATATAGCTGCATAAACCGGAGACATCATAGGGGTCGGGGATTCTCATGGACCCTTTTCCCTTCATGATACATATATGCAAGTATAACTTAGGGGATTCCTGTGTACCCTACAAGTATATGGTCACCATGACCAACCCTTATATCAGCAAACATGAGTTTCTAGCGTCTGTCCATTGGGAATCATACCTTGATGGTTATCTTTCAAAACCCGCCACTATATATCAATTCAAACCTTTAGCACATAACCAAACTGCTAATTCCAGAGTCAATTACCAAGGCATTATGAAGTCGTATTGTCATACCGACTATATCTTGCAAGCAATGTTGTTAGCCAATACTTAGGGGATTCACATGTACCCAACATGAGTACCAATTAAACAAAAACCAGGGTCTCCAAGGCCTTTCTAAATCAATTATTATCATTTAAACCAGTTTAAGCTCCATAACCATATTATGAAATGCAATAGTTTAAATGATAGTCAAACTATGAGACAAAACCATTCTTATAGGCATTGTAACAATCATGTTGAGGTAATATAGTTTCCAAAACCAAAACCAATAACCAATTGACCATTCCTATGAATCAAAATGTTTAATTCTACAATTTTAACATACAAACCATAAGTAAAGCATGGGGAAACAATATCCAACCATTTAAAACAAAAACCACCAACATATAATTGAAAACCAAACAATACCTATAGTTAAATCATCAAAAAAATGCACTTGACTTTAGTTGATCTAGAAATGTGTGAGGAGTAACATGTCTTATATACCAAAGAGTACGGAGATAAACCACCCTTATAAGCCCCAAATTGAGGAAATATTGGCCTTCCTTGAACGAAAAGCCTTGAGATAGATTTGAGAGTGTTTTGAGTGTGTTTGATTGACAATACTAGGGTAAATGAAGTCCCAATAATGCTTTAAGTCATGTGGCCAAAGGTGTTAAGAGGGAAATTATTTAGAATACCCCCAAATTAAACAATAAAAATTCCCCAGGTGGGTATGGTTGGGGCACCTAACTCATACCCTATCATATAAGAAGTACCCATAAATCATACCCAGGATATAAAGTTGGGAATCACATACTGCACACCATATTACTCCCTTTCCTAAGTCTTACAATCACCATATGACAGGACCTACCTATTAGTACCCTAGGTATAATGTCAATGCTAGACGATGAACAACATACAGTTTGGTCTATACCACTTGTATTATGTACATATGACTCTTATGATTTCAACTCATACATTGGAAAATGAATGACCTACCATACACATAATTATCATATGACTTGGGGGTACTAAGTTGTACCCATATCATATGACTAGTAATCTTGAGTCTTATGATGTCCTTAAATTTCAAAACCTAGAAAAATTCTAAGGACAAGAACCTAAGGTGTTTCAATTCTCCCCCACATGTATCATTCAACCCTAAATGAAGGAAAAAGTTGGTATAAGTATGATTATACCCAAACACCTCAACTCTGATCCTTAAATAAGTTAGATAACAAAGATGGAAGGAATTTAATCTTCCCTTTAACAAAGTTTGAAAACAAGGATATTATGTAGAACATGTACCTTCTGCACGAATTTCAAAGTAGAAAATGGGAATGGATACTTGGACCTCAAGTATTCTTTTGCTTTACAAGTTGTTTTTTAAATTTTGTGGTTACTTAATTAAACCTTTAGTGAGGCCACATACTTGGTCCACAACCTATGAACCTTATTATCAAAGATATCAATCAGGGTCTCTTTATAAGACATGGAATCTAAAATACTAATATCCTTGATTTGCAAAACTTGAGATGGATAGCCCATACACTTCCTCAAAATAGAGACATGGGAAAATGGATGAATGGAGCTTAAACTAGCAAGAAACTCCAACTCATTCGCAACATTACCAACCCTCCTCAAAACTATGTAAGGATGTACATACCGGGGATTGAGCTTCCTCTTCTTAGCAAACCATATCACTCCCATCATGGAGGCACATTAAAAATTACCCTATCCCCAACCTCAAATTCCAAATCCTTTTGCCTCACGTCCACATAAGAACGTTTGGTGACTTTGGGCAGCCTTAAGTCTATCCCGAATCATCTTCCCCTTCTTCATATCTTGGTGAACTAAGTTCAGGCTAAACATCTCCTCTTCACCAACCTCAAACTGGCCAATAGAAGATCTACACCTCCTATAAAAAGGCTTTAAATGAAGACATCCCAATGAAAGAATGGTAGATATTATTATAAGTAATTTCCTCAAGAGTTAAATGTTGAACTAAACTACGATGATAATCAATAACACATGCATGAAACATGTCCATCAATGTATGAATAATCCTTTCTGCTTGCGCATTCGACTGCGGGTGAAAAACGGTATTCAGACTAACCATAATCCCTAAACCTTCATAGAATGAACGCTAAAAGTGAGAGGTAAACTCTGTACAACAATCAGAGATGATAGAAACTTGCATCCCCTGCAACTTCACAATCTAAGAGAGATACAACCTTGCATAATCTCACCCAAAAAGTTAGTTCTCTCAGAAAAAAATGAGCAGACTTTGTCATCCTATCCATGGTTAGCCTTGCCGAATCAAACAGATTCCTTAACTGAGGAATACTGGTAAAGTAATATATGTTGATCACTTCCCACTTCAGCTTTGGTAACTCAATTTCAAGATATAATCTCCCGAGCCCCATGTGCTCTACTTTTACTTGCTTACACACCATACACCAAGAAACAAAATTCACCATATCCCTCCTCATTTTGTTCCACTAATATATATCCTTAAATTATTGAAATATTTTTGTCAATCCAGGATGTACAACATAGCGCGACTTATGCACCTCGGCCAAGATCTTTTCTTACAAACCATCAACATCTGGAACGTATAATCTCCCTTAGTACCATAAAGTACCATAACCATAAATCTCTAATGCCATTACCTTAATCCTACATATATTACCCTTGATCCTAATCAAGATAGGATCTAACATTTGTTTCTCCTTGATTTCAGCACCAAGAGATGACCGCTCTACTTCCTGCATCAACATACCACCATCCTCATAGTCTATGATGTGAACTCCAAGAATAGCCAAATAGCGAATGACCTTCACCAACACCCATTTCTCTATATCCTCATAAGCTATACTCTTGAAGGATAACATACTAAGAGCATAAACAGCCATATTTTCTTCACTTGGATGTTGTGAAGACTCATGTCATAATCCTTAAGAAGATCAAGCAATATTCTTTGCATGTGGTAAAGCTCTTTCTGAGTAAACATATATTACTGGCTCTAATTATCAGAAAAGGTATCCACATGCACTCCATAAAAATATTGACACAAAATTTTCAAAGAAAACATAATAGTGAACAGTTCTAAGTTATGAGTCAGATAATTCCTCCCATAAGCCCTTCAACTGTGTAGAGGCATAATCTATCACTTTTATATTCTATATCAAAACATAACCCAGTCCCACACGGATGTATAATTGTAGACTAAAAACCCATCATTGCCTTTTGGTGAGGTAAAACTTGGGGCAAAAGTACCTTATGCTTCAGCTTTTTGAAACAAACCTCAAAAGCATCAGGCTACTAGAACTTTAACTTCTTTTGTGTGAAATTAGTCAATCTGGTAGCTATAGAGTAAACTACTCCAAACCTTCTGTAATAACTATCTAAACCCAAGAAGATTTGAATGTCAGTTAGAGTTATTAGTCTAGGCCACTTTTCACCACTATAACATTTTGATTATCCACCATGATACCTTTACAAGAAATTATATGACCCAAAAAAGTTAAATTCAACTAGAATTCACATATAGAGAATTTGGCATATGACTATTGCTGCTTCAAGGTCTATAATTCAATGTGGAGGCTTTTCACATGATCTACCTCAATCATAGAGTACACCAGAATGTTATCTATGAAAACAATGACTAACAAATCTATGAACTGATCGATGACCTTATTTATCAAATCCATCAACGTCACTAGGGTATTGGTAAATCCAACTAATATAACAAAGAACACAAAATGCCTCTACCGAGTTTGGAAGGCAGTCATAGGGATATCATCCTCCCAAATCATTAAATGGTGATGTCCAGATTGAAGATTGATTATGGAGAAAAACATAGCACCTTTCATCTTATCAAGCAAGTCATCTATCCTTAGAAGAGGATACTTCTTTATTGTTATCTTATTAAATTGTCCGTAGTTAATAAACATCCGAGGGGAAACATCCTTATTATAAAAGAATACAGTGGTGCTTCCCCCATGGGGATACAATAGGATGGACGAAACCCTTATCCAAATGATCCTTCAATTACTCGTTTAGATCCTTTAAAGAAGTCAAAGCCATTTTATACCGAGGAATAAAAATTGGACTAGCGTCCCAAACAAAATCAATCCCAATCATTATCTCCCAATCAAAAGGAACAATAGGAAGGTCATCAGGGAAGTTCTCCAAAAGTTCATTTACCAACAAAAAAAATGCAAAAAAGGACCGTCCGAGTTAGAATCCTTAACCTAAGCTAGATGATTGTGACACCCCTAGGAGATTCATCTCCAAGATCTATGATCTGATATAAACTTTTCAATACTCGGAATGCTATCTAGCTCAAGTTGTATCTTTTCTATTCATACACCTTGTGGGATCCTCATAATGCCTGTAATGGTCAATGTAATAGATCTATTAAATAACTATAATGATAGTAATGCCAACACTTTTTATGGGAATCTTTAGGATGAGGATAACCTTGGAGATTTGGGTTGAGCTACTGCTATTAATATTCCACTAGTGGATGAAATTATAGTATTTTTTCGTACTAGCATAATGCTTCATTTGCTTCAGATAAAAGGGTTATTTGGAGGCCAAGCGTATGAGTATGCTAATATACACTTGAATAATTTAATTGATGTGGGTTACTCATTTGAAATAGCCCATATTTCTCAAGAATCAATCTAGTTTCATGTTTTCCCATTCTCTTTAATTCGAGAAGGGGTCTTACAGTTATGGACTTTACCTATAGGGTCTATATCTTCATGGGTTGAGCTCACAAAAGAATTCATTAATAGGTATTGTTCTCCTTCTCGGATATTGCAGCTAAGGGATGACATCACCAACTTTTTCCAACCTAATAGCGAACTATTATATAGAGTTTGGTAATGGTTCAACGATAAGATAATGACATGCCCAAATCATAAGATTCAAGAGAAAATGCATATTCAAATTTTCTATAAGGAACGAGATCAATTGAACAAGATAGTAGTTTATAATGTAACCATTGATTCTCATGTCAAATAATCTTATCGTGTTATGGCATCTTTGTTAGTTCAAGTGACCATGAAAAGTAGAGCTTGGGACACAATGGATACAAAGGTGGATATGGAGGATCCCTCCACATATTTTTCAAGCCAATAAGAAAGGAAAAAGGATTAGGAAAGAGATAAGAACATGGCTATATTGATGACTCAACTTGATCCTCTGACCAAGTATAATGTGGGATCTCCTTAGAAAGAGGTTAATGTTGTTGATTTTGAGAGTGTTAATTGTTATGAAACTGAGCAAGAAGTGTCTCTAGATGATAAAATTAGATTCTTGTCTAACCAATTTGAGGGTTCCCACCCTACCAATCAAAGGCAAGGTGAGAATCAAGGTTTAATGGAAAAGGATCTTGAAAGAGATAAGAAAATAAGATTGGAGAGATAAGGAAAGAGAATATGATGGGTATATTCCTCTACATTATATGGCCACGGGTAAAGGCTAAAGTCCCATTGACCAGAAAAGGTCAAAATTGAAGATTTCATGGCTCGTATTTATATGTGTATTTAGGTAACTTATAAGATGGTGATAAAGATGAAAATTGATTTACCACAACTCAACAAACATGGTGATATCCCATTTGTCCTTTATCAAGTAACTTGAAACTTAAGTCGGTGAAATCTTGACACAAATTAATGTAAGACAAATGGTGGATTTCCTAGTGACACAATTACCAGTCAAAAAAATGATGCTCACGTAATGGCCATTGACACTAGGAGTGATCAAACTATTGGTAATGATTTTGTTTATATTTATAAATATCCCAATTATATATGGAGTCATAAACAAGCAGATAAAAATAAAAAATGGCTAGAAAAGCGAAAAAATATGATTCCAAAGTCCAATGAGAAAATTGTTTAAAAGATAAAGGTAAGTAATTGAATTGTTTAAAGTGAGGAAGCGCTTAAAGAAGTTGGTGGTGATACTCAAACATTTGATGAAACCTAGGTTATTTTGTTTGTGTTATATAAAAATTCCCCTCCCCCTATTATCCTCAAGGATCGAGAAAAAAAAGATGATATGAAGTTCAAGAATTTTTTTACTAAATTTATCAACCTATCGATTAATATTCCATTTTTAAAAGATTTTAATGAGATGATCAGCTATGTTAAATTCATGATGGATATGGTTACGATTAATTGAATAATGGATGTTTAAACTATAGAGGAATCAAAAAAATTTTGTGCTATGATGTCTAGCACAATAATGAAGAAGAAGGAAAACCTGAGTTCATTCACTATTCCTTGAGCTATTAGGGTGTATAATTTTGGGAAAGAATTGTCTGATCTCAGGACGAGCATTAATTTTATGCCACTTTACATGTTTCAAAAATTATTTTGGGTATCCCAACACCAATCTTTGTAAGGCTTTTAATGGATGATCGTTTAATGAAAATGCTCGTTGGTGTGTTGTTGTATGATATTTTAGTGAAAGTTGACCCATTTATCTTTTCAGCCAACTTTGTGATTATTGATTGTGAAATTTATAATGAGGTCTAAATCATTAGTGAAATGACATTCTAGGGTATGATAAGTTACTTAGCTGATGTTGAATGTGTAGAAATAAAATTTTTAGTGAACAATGAAGAGATCTTTTTCAATGTGTGTAACTCCATGAAGGAACCAATGGATTTGCAACTGGTTTTAGTGATCGATTTGGTTGATGATAAGATAACTAGCATAATTAAGGAGAATCCTGTGGAAGAAATCAAGTTGGGTACATTGCAGAACTTGGGGAGTAAGGTTACTGAAGAAAAGGATGAACTAGTCAATTTGAAAATAAGTCATGGCACTTATAATAAAAACCCTAGTGAGAAGAACACCTTATCAACTGTTATTGTGTATTATCTAGTAACTCAGAAAAAGGAACCTTCAAATTCTAAGGTGACAAATTTAATTTGAGTTATTGGGTGTCCTGTAGTAGACAAAAAATACATCATTCTCAGATGTTGTTCAAATAATCCAAAAGAAAAGAGGATGCATAAAGTTCCAACATTGAACCAAAAGTTCCTTATGGGTGATAATATGTTCCTTCTCAACTATAGGTTAAGAGATTCCAAGGCAAATTTTATGTGTTCGTGCCCATTAATGATCTAAAATGTATATTCAAATAAAATAATTGAGTTAGAGGATCATGAAAAAAAATGATCATGGTAAGTTGTCAAGGGTTGATGTATTACCACATGGGTGAACATTAAACAACTATGGTTGAGTCACGTTAATTCAAAAAGGCAAAATAATGACCAAGGGGCATAATGTAGCGATGTTAAATCAAGCGCTTGTTTAGAGGAAACCCACCATTTTCATAAATATTGCATGTATCCTTTGAATTAGATTGTTAGAATAATTTAGAATTTTATTTTTGACAAATCCACAATATATTGAAAATTTTAAAGTTATTTAGAATGATTGGTAGGAAAAAATTGGATAGGTATCAATTTTGGAGATGCACTAGGTTAAAAATAGGGTAATTGAACAACTTCTAGACACACCTAAGGGATCTCAATTATTGCGATCATGACATACAAATCGCCATCACAATATGGTAGCTTAGTCGTGCCTCAGAAGTAACTCAGTTATCACGATCGCAAATAGAGGACTGCAATTGTGATAAATCAAGTTAGTAGATTATCGCAATCATGAAACCCATATTGCGATTGTGGTGATATTAGTTTTAAATACTGTTGAACCATATTCGAAATAGATACAATCACTTTTCCCTTTTAGATACCCAAAATCCATAAATTCTTATAAATCTTAAAAGGGTTTTCAAAGTGCTTATAATCTGTATTTGCACTCAAACGTCAAGTTTGCCTCTTGATCGCCTCATAAATTGTTGAGATTACTCCTTACTTTCATATATAAGGCCAAAAATTTCGATTTTTACTTATTGAATTTTTGGCTCTTGAAGTAGATTTGTTTGGTACATTTTGTGTTTACCTTGATGTGTACATTATTGGGGAAGTGTACACCAAGTGTTTGTCAATCTCTTGAAATGAAATTTTTGAAAGTTTTTCTATCATTTTGAGGGATTTTCTGAGTGATTATGAGATTTGGTAACTGTTCTTTGAATTATAAATATTTCTCTAACATAATTGGTGAAGATATGCTATGTTAGGGGTTTAAAAATTTCAGGGATGAAGTTTATGCAGGTTCTGCGATAGCGATCACAGCACCTACGGACTATCTGCAGGTCAGTCTTAGGTATTATGATTGTCATCTTAGGTCACAATCACTTCACCTGAGGGATTTTGACAAATTAGGCTTAGGTATCATAATCGCAACAATTGAGCTTTTTGGTAGGTAGCTTTCAGGTACTGCAATCACAATTTCTGGTTGCGATCTCAAAACCTAAGGCCTATTTATAGTAACAAAAAAATCTTAAAACCATATTCTTAAGCCCAAATTTGATCATTTAGACATCTCTTTAGCTTTTTTCAATCACAAACATTGTTTTACCCATGATAATATTGAAATTTAAAGCTAGTGTATTATTTTAAGATTTTCAACCAAAGGCTAAGAATGGAGGATTCAACAAAAATTGATTACTCTCTCCCATCTGTCAAGCGACCTATAATAAAGATTTTTCATTAAAGAAATTGTTCCTAGAAAAAGGCATCATCATGGAGTGAGTTCTCGACACCCTTTTAAATTTTTATTAGATATTGGAGGTAACGGGATGGATATGCTTTGCTTAGAACCCATACAACAGCAATAAGCAATTATAGAGGTATTTTTAGGCAAATATAAAATCCATAAAAATCCTCGACCCAGTAATGAGGATAACAGGCAAATTGGTCAATCTTGGGGACATGGAGATCAATAGTGTATATGGGTTGTCGAATGATGATTCATCATTGTCTAAGCATAATATTGTTCTTTAGGAAGTTGGTTGGCTCACAGCTTCGCTCGAAACAGAAGTACCCTTTGTAACTATAAAATTTAGGATCACTTTTAATGACTTCACGCAAAGGCGAGGATTTGCCTTATGATAATCTGCAACTGTGTCTCCTTGGGATTTAAAATTACAAAGATCCTGGTAATAAGCTCAGATGGTTTCCTATATCTTGTAAAACATTTCTTTGAATTTTTATCTTTTTGTCCTCTAATATACACAGACTGATATAGGACCATGTTGTTTTTTCCTTCCTTGATCTTAAAGATATGCAATGAGATAGATTCAAATAGTATCTGAGAGACACTCAGATTATAAAAAAAGGTACTAATCTACCAATTGAAAATATATGGTAAAGGCGCAACTTTTTAAAGCAAGAAGAAAAAATTTATATCGGTAAGTTATTTTGTGATTAATTTAGGTCTTGTAGACAATTATTAGTAGGGCAATTTTAGGTGTTGACAAATGAGATAAGGATGGTAGGAGTTTGTTTGAAGACTACCCATAGGACTTGGTGAGTTTTCTACTGATCCAACCTTCTATGTCCCTCAAAGGGGTTATGATAAGCTCCTGAAAGATCTTAAGAGGCAAGGGGCTACAATTTCCAAGTTGGAGAAATCCTATGTTTCCTTAGATAATACACACCAAGAGTTTAGTGAGTCATATGAGAAGATAAAGAAAATAAACAAGAAGTGGGATAAATTCTTTACCTGGGTATAGAAAGGGGTGAAGGGTTTGTAGATGGTTTAAAATCCAAGAGCGATACTTCACTGTAAGAGGCAAGAAGTTAATGGTGAAATTCCAACATAATTGTCTAGTAACGCCCCGAATTAGGTACCCAGAATGCTATATGGTGCCCATGACCCCGAAGGACTATAAGCTAACCCATGACTGATATCTATAAATTGAGCCGTGAATAATATTAATAATATCATATATACGGAAACATGAACGGGAAGGCTATAAAGTTTAATACTAGTACATAACTGAAAAATATGGTATAACAATACCAAAACAACTAAGATATTTATTTGAACATACTGTAGTCTGAAAGCCTCTAAACTATCTGAATAAGGAGTTGATGGGACATGTCACCAACTAAGTCCAACAACTGAAATAAACTCAAAACTAAAATAGTAATGTGATCATCATGTCCTTGTAGCATAAGGATTCACTTCTAACTCTAATCGCTAAACTGGGATGCTACTGGTTCTCTGGAGCTCGTGTTTCTAAACCTATGGTATAAGACACCATAGCGCAAATGTGTTAGAACTTTGAATGTACTGGTATGAAAGTGAGGTAGGCTGAATGCAGTAGGTTCATATGCATGAACAATACTAACTGACAAACATAAATGTGAGAATATAGGCATGCATACATAACTATCACTGACAACGTGATAAGACTGAATGTTAAGTTCTGACTACTGATTTTACTAATAACATGGAATTACTGATGTTGGGCGTATTTACACGCGTAAACACCATAATTTACCCATATTTTAGGCTACGTTTGGAGGATAAAATATAGAATTCCTGCACTTTTAGTCCCTTTTCCTGTAAGTGAGCTAACCTATGTGATTAGCATGTTTTCAGGTATTAATGATGAAGATTTCAGCACTTTATGGACCTTTGGGCAGAAAAGGAAAACTTTACGTAAGAAGGAAGGCAGCTTTTGGAAGCTTGTGGACTGAATGTGATGCATGGAAAATTTATCTCGGGAAAAATCAGTATTTCTTAATACTTAGGGGTGCAGCAGTAAACTAGTAGGACTAGGACAAGGATGCAGTAACCTAGTAGGACTCGGACAAGGATGTTATAAAAACCCTATTTGCTGAATTTTTCAGCATTCATTCTATTTTCTATTCATTCAATTCTATTTTCTTTTCATTCGACTTTTACAGAGAATCACGGCTCTCTTGAGGCTCGGATAGAAGAAAAACGTCAAGCCCTACTTGACACCATTCTCATCCCCAAAATGAGATTATTCTAGCTTTGATATGATGATGATGTCTTCTTTGATCTCCGTTATAATCATGAGTAGCTAAACATCTCTGTTAGGGTTATGGAAGCCTTTTGATATACTATCTATTACTATGAGTTGTGAATTCTTGATGCGTATGCTACTTATATCATTACTCTCTTCGTTTTAATTAAATTATTGTGGTTGCAAACATATAGAATACGCCATTATAGCATTAACTTGTTCGAGAGAAAAGTTACATGTTTGGAAAACAGAGTGTGACAAGGAAATAGGGCTACCAACCCCTGTTTACACGTTAATGCCTTAACCGGATTAGCCTCTTGGAGAGTTTGTACCGTTAGTTATACACTTTAAGCTCGAGAGAGTTAAAGTGAAATAATCCTGGATGGTCAAGAGACACTAGGATTTACCATTAGAATACGAATCTCTATAAGTGCATGCATGTCTGAATTCCGCATAACTCATAGTTAATAGATATGTAGAACTCATAAGGTGGACATAACCCTAACTTATTATTCTCTGTGATTAAATCTTACTAAACCCAGCATTCATTCGTTACTTTGTTAGCCTTATTGCACGCATAAATTAAATCCCCCCTTTCCGTAGAATTTTTGACCAACAGTCTACTAATAGTTGCATACTTAGTGACCAAGTTTCCCTGTGGGATTCGACACCCAACCCAGTTGGGTTTTATATTTGAGAGCTGTAGTTTGGGCGTTATCAATTACTAATATTTAAGGGACTGATACTATGTTATTGATACATGAATATCTATTTCTGACAGTTCTGATTATGAAGAACTGGTATGGTTGACTGTGTCTAATTGTCCTAATTCTTAATACTGATAACATGAGTTCTGATAACTCATATAACTAATAACATTAGTGACTATATTTGACAGTCCTGAATCTAAATGAACTAGCTGTGTTCCGTACTATATTTGAGTAACTAATAATGAGATCAATCCTATCTTGTGGGTTATCTCTAAATCTAATAATACCGTTACTGATTGACCATAGTTGAGATCAATACTATATAATGGGTGATCTCAGATTCTATTTTTAATGATAAGGATTTACTGTATCTGGCAGTCCTAAATCTATACTTCTGAGCTGAATTGACTGTATCTGACATTCCTTATTTAGTAACTAAAACTGTGTGATATATTCATCTAACCGACATGCCCCTTTCTAACCTAACTAGGGTCCAACCTGTAACCCTAGTTGAAAAGGTGTAAGTACCGTGCTACTAGTAAAGACAACTGCTATGGAGTCATTCATAATCTAGCGAGTGACCCCTGGGATCAGTCCTATACATTTAAATGCTCTAACGGGTGATCCCTCAATATGTCAGTCCAATCTAACGGGTGACATCTCATGCCTACGCTGGCTATGTAGTTCTGGAATGTAGGGATTACTTCTAGGGATATTTGTCCTATCTAGCAGGTGAATTCCAATCCCTAGGCTCGCTCGGTGCTGAATCCTACTCCTATCTGAAAAACACTGAATTGATTAACTAAATTGACCTGATACTAGTGGTATTGTCTAGTGGAGCAAAATTAAATTTTACTAAGTTTCGTTGGCAGATGGAATGTAATAATTTTGAGGACTGATTGAGAATACTGAAGTTACTGATATTGACTGGGAATACTGAGGTTACTAAGATTACTGAGTACTAAGATCGCTGAGATTATTGAATTGCTATGATTTCTGAGATTTCCTGAGTCACATGACTGACTGTGTTCTATGGATCATAGCTTAACTTAGGAGATAGTGAAAACATGACATAGCTATAGGCACATAGCTAAATGTTAAGGTACAAGTACCCCCGGTACTCGATGAGAAGAATCTGACAAAGAGTAGCTTACTTGAACACATGACACATCATCAAACATGTGATATGCATAATCTTGTACATACATGGGGATTTCATGATATCATACTAATTGGGCATTGTTCCTTCATCTAGGAATTTTTCATACACATGATAGGAATAGAACATGTAGACAACATTATACAACAATTAATCATCATGATTCATCTTTAATTTCATCATCCTAGGGTTTATTCATGGGTTCACATGAAAATAAATCTATACAAATCAATTCCACATAAAATTGATCGCCCAACATTGATTTGAATTCAATTGATCATTCTCAATATAAACAGAAGAAATCCAAATCGAAATTCATAAAGAAAACCAAAGACTTACACTTAGAAAAGAGATTCTTGGGCTTCAAGGATGTAAGGAGCACATGAATGAACACTACACATACCTGAGCTTGTTATTCTACGAATATTTATGGAGAGAATCTAGAAATTGGATGGTAAATTCTCTTGGAATTGAACCTTATATGAAAACCCAAAGTCTTATTCTTAAGAGTTTTTTAGAGTAAATGCATATAAGCTGTTGAATTATGGAAAAATATCATATTATAAGGTTTATATAGGGTGGTAAATTCACCCTTTTAACCCTAGTACACATATTTAATTTCTGAGAAAATTTCTCGATTTTCATCCTTGGTGCGACGCACCACTACACTGGAAAGTGACAAATGAGAAATAGCACGATAGCGCGACGCGGAGCTATCGCGTTTCCACCTTGCCTATGACCTAGATGTTTGGCGCGATGTGCTACTATTGTGAAGAAACATTGGAAATTGACAATTGCCATTTGAGATATCTCCACGATGCGCTGAAGGCTGAAGTGATAAATTTATCACTAAAAAGGCTCTAACTCTTTGCCCGGGTGTCTGATTTTGGTAAATTTGGTATCGATGTAAACCTTATTGGATTTACCACATGAAAAAAAGTGTAAAAAAGTGGATTCATCTTTCAAATAAGTCTTCTAAAATTCTTGGGAGACTTTTCAAGATAGGAAAAGTACGAGGTATTACAATATCTCCCCCTTGAGAACATTCGTCCTCGAATAAGACTAAGTGAGAGGGAAAGCATACAAACTGACGTACATACTGAACATGAATAACTGAAACATGATCTCATAGCTTACAACATTGATGGCTTAATATAACATACTGAACATCCATATCTGATGCATGACTAATAAGATGAATTCATGCATATTTGATGCATGACAAATAGTTGACTTATGAGTGCATGACTAAATATTCTGATTAACTAAATTTTCCACAGGGAGAATGCATGTCTGATGCATATTTACAAGACTGAACTAATATATAAATGCAAGACTGAATATGCAAGGGTACTTAGTACCAAGTTTGTAGTGAACACTAAACATAAAACTGAGTAAGACTAAGGAGAACTTTTATTTTAACCGGAAATGCTAATGAATCTAGGATTGTCTTACTAAATATGCGTGAGAGGAAATATGGGAACCTAAATGAGTAAGTTTAGAAAACTATTACATAAATGAAAAACACAGATGACCCCATGATTATTTTAGTAGTATGCATAAACTGGGACCTGAGAACATGACTGAGGCTGAAACGCGACACATAAACTTTACTTCATAAACTGAATTAAGCCTCTGAATACTTATCCCATAGCTGAGGTTGGGACTTTGAGGGTCAACTTATGAGTACCCTCTATTCAAAACTGGATTTCTTATGCGAAGAGAAACTTAATTTAAGACATGAGAGCATTAAGGAAATAATGGGTATCTCCACATTGGGACACTATGTCCCTCTAAGAATGTTCACCCTACTAAGATATTAGGGTAATGCATAGGGCATCAACGGACTGATTCATGACTGAGAATTTAACTTTGAGCCTATGTTCATTGGCACAGCACGAATACTGAAAGAAGGGAAATTATTCCTAAAACATCTCATAGCCTCTTGCACATAAGTGTGGTGCATAACATAAGCATGTAAAAGACTCTACTAGATGTGACTTTTCGTACTTCCTAGGAAACTATTAAATCTTAGGTTCTGATACCAAGTTTCTAATAGGGTTCTTAGCATGAACTAAATTCCATAAGGTTTAATACTAGTACATAACTGAAAAATATAGTATAATAATACCAAAATACCTGAGATAATTATTTGAACATACTGTATTTTGAAAGCCTTTAAATTTTCTAAATAATGATGAGGACTCACTGCTATTCTGATAACTGAACTGGAACACTGCTGGTTCTCTGGAGCACGTGCCTCTAAACCTTTGGTAAAGACACCATAGCACAAATGTATCATACTTTGAATATACTGGTATGCAAGTGAGGTAGGTTAAATGCAATAGGTTCATATGCATGAACAATATTAACTGACTGACTAACATAAACATGAGAAAACATGCATGGATACGTAACTGTAACTGACATCGTGGTAGGACTGAATACTAAGTTCTGACTACAAATTTTACTAATAACATGAAGTTACTAATATCTTAGGGACTGATTCAAGAATACCTATTTCAGAAAGTTCTAATTATGAAGAACTAGTCTAGTTGACTGTGTCTAATAGTCCTGAAGCTGAATACTGATAATATGAGTGATGATAACTGATATAACTAATAACATTAGTGATTGTATCTGGCAGTCCTGAATCTAATGGAACAAGCTGAGTTCCATACTGTATCTAAGTAACTTAATTTGAGATCAGTCCTATCTAGTGGGTGATCTCTAAATCTAATGATTGACCATAATTGAGATCAGTCTAGTCTAATGGGTTGTCCCAGAGTCTATTTATAATTATAAGGATTGACTGTATCTGACAGTCCTAAATTATAAGTATTTGAGTTGTCTCCGCAACGCGCTGAAGGCTGAAGTGATACGTTGTATCACTAAAAAGGCTTTAACTCTTCCCTCTGGTGTCAGATTTGGGAGAATTTGGTATCGATGGAAAGCTTTTAAATTTCCCATATGACAAAAAGTGAAAATATTGAAAATAACACATTCACAAAAGTGGATACATCTTTCAAAGAAAGATTCTAACATTCTTTGGAAAATTTTTAAGCTAAGAAAAGTACAAGGGATTATAATATCTCCCTCTTCAGAATATTCAATCTTGAATGAGACTATTTGAGAGGGAAATAATACAAACTGACGTACATACTGAAAATGAATAACTTGAACATGATCTCATGACTGACATAACTGATAGATGAATATAACATGTTGAACATGCATATCTGATGCATGACTAATAAGATGAATTCATACATATCTGATGTATGACTTATAATTGACTTATGACTAATAAGATATTCTTAGATTGATATCTCACCCTTGGGACACTATGCCCCTCTAAGAATTCTCACCCTACTAAGATACTGGGGTGATACTCAGGGCATCCACGAATTGATTCATGATTGAGAGTTTAACTTTAAGCCTATGCTCATTGGCACGACATTAATACTGAAAGAAGGGATACTATTCCTAAAACATCTTATAGCCTCCTGCACATAAGTGTGGTGCACAACACACGCATGTACAAGACTCTACTAGAGGCGACTTTACAGACTTCCTAGGACACTATTGAACCTTAGGGTTTGATAGCAAATTTTTAATAGGGATCTAAGGATGAACTAAATACCATGAGTTTCAATACTAGTACATAACTGAAAAATATGGTATAATAATACCAAAAGAATTGAGATAATTATTTGAACAGATTGTAGTCTGAAAGCCTCTAAACTGTCTGAATAAGGAGTTGATGGGACATGTCCCCAACTAAATCTAACTGCTGATAAAAACTGAAAACTTAAATAGAAATGTGAACATCAAGTCCTCAAAAGATGAGGAGTCACTTCTAACTTATATCGCTGAACTGGGATGCTACTGGTTCTCTGGAGCACGTACTTCTAAACCTATGGTATAAGACACCATAGTGCAAATGCATCAGTACTTTGAATATACTGGTATTCAAGTGATGTAGGTTGAATGCAATAGGTTCATATGTATGAACATTACTAACTGACTAACTAACGTGAATGTGAGAATATATATATGCATACGTAAGTATAACTGACATCGTGATTGGACTAAATGCTAAGTTCTGACTTTTGAGATTACTAACAACTTGGAATTACTGATATCAGAATATTCTGATTAACTGAATTTCCTATAGTGAGAATGTATGTCTGATGCATATTTACATGGCTGAACTGATATATGAATGCATAACTGAATATGCAAGGGTACTTAGTACCAAGTTTTTAATGAGCACTGAACATGAAATTGAGTAGGACTATGGAGAACTTTTATCTTAATCAGAAATGCTAATGAATCCGAGATCATCTATATAAACATGTATGAGCAAAAATATGAAAACCTAACTAAGTAAGTTTAAGAAAATAGTTACGTGACTGAAAAACACTGATGAACCCATGATTATGATAGAAGTATGCATGAACTGGAACATGCGAACATGACTGAGGCTGAAACATAATACATAAACTGAACTTCATAAACTGGACTAAGCCGCTGAATACTTGGCACATAGCTGAGGCTGGAACTTTGATAGTCAACTTAAGATTACCCTCTATTCTAAACTAGAATCCTTATAGGAAGAGAAACTTAATTTAAGACATGAGGGCAATTAATAAATAATGGTGTATATCCCCTTTGGGAGAGTATGTCCATTTAAGAATGCTCACCCTACTAGGATACTAGGGTGATGCACAGGGCATCCATGGACTGATTCATGACTGAGAGTTTAACTTTGAGCCTATAATCTCTGGCATGATATGAATACTGAAATAAAGGAAACTATTCCTAAAATATCTCATAGACTTCTATCCATAAGTATGGTGCACGACACACGCATGTACAAGACTCTACAAGATGTGACTTTTCAGTCTTTCTAGGATAATATTGAACCTTAGGCTCTAATACCAGGTTTGTATTGGGGATCTGAGAATGAAATAATTACCAGAAGGTTCAATAGTAGTACATAACCAAAAAATATGGTATAAGAATACAAAAACAACTAAGATAATTATCTAAACAAACTGTAGTCTGAAAATCTCTAAACTGTCTGAATAAGGATTTGATGGGACATGTCCCCAACTAACTCCAACTACTGAAACAAAATAAAAAATAAAATGGTAATCTGATCATCACGTATATAAAGTATGAGGACTCACTGCTAACTCTAATCGCTGAACTAGGATGCTACTGGTTCTCTGGAGCACATGCTTATAAATCTATGGTATAAGACACCATAGCTTAAATATGTCTGTACTTTGAATATAATTGTATGCAAGTGAGGTAGGTTGAATGCAATAGGTTCATATGCATGAACAATACTATTTGACTGACTAACGTCAACGTGAGAATACATGCAAGCATAAGTAACTGTAACTGACATCATGATAGGATTGAATGGTAAATTCTGACTACTGAGTCTACTAATTACATTGAATTACTGATATTTGAGGGACTGATACTATGTTACTGATATATGAATAACTATTTTGATAGTTCTGATTATGAAGAACTAGTCTGGTTGACTGTGTCTAATAGTCTGGAAGCTGAATACTGATAACATGAGTTCTAATAACTGATATAATTGATAACATGTGTGACTCTATCTGACAATCCTGAATTTGATGAAACAGGCCAAATTTCATACTGTATCTGAGTAACGGAATCTGAGAACTATCCTATATTATGGGTGATCTAAAAATTTGATGATAACTTTATTGATTGACCATAGTTGAGATCAGTCCTGTCTAATGGGTGACCCCAGAGTCGATTAATAATGATAAGGAGTGACTATATCTGACAGTCCTAAATCTATACTACTGAGCTGATTTGACTGTATTTGACTGTCCTTATTTTATAATTGAAACTATGAGATATATTCATCTAACTGAAATGCCCCATACTATGCTTACTAGGGTCCAACCTATAACACTAGTTGAAAGGGTGTAATTAACATACCACTGGTAAATACAACAGTTGTGGAGTCAGTCCTAATCCAACAGGTGACCTCTGGGATCAGTCCTACATATTTAAATAGACTAATGGGTGATCTCTTAGTATGTTAGTCCTATCTAATTTGTAACATCTTTTATCTACGCTCGCTACGTAGTTCTGGAACTTAGGGAATACTTCTAGGGATCTCAATCCTATCAAGCAGGTGAGTCCCCATCCCTAGGCTCACTTAGTGCAGAATTCTACTCCCATCTAAAACATACTAAATTGATTAATTGAACTGAGCAGATTAAATAAATCTTACTGATACTAGAGGTATTGTCTAGTAGAGTTAAACTAAATTTACTGAGTTTCGTAGACAAGCAGAATGTACCGAGTACTAAGGATTGACTGAGAATACTAATGTTTCTTAGATTAATTGGTAATACTAAGGCTACTGAGATTACTGAGTACTGATATCACTGAGATTACTGAACTACTGAGATTACTGAGATTTCCTGAGTCATATAACTAACTGAGATCTATTGATCATAGCTTGACTGAGGAGACCGTGAAAACATGACATGGCTCTAGGCACGCAGCTAAATGTTTGGGTACTAGTACCCCCAGGACTCGATGTGAAGAAACTCACATAGCATGATTTACTTCAACACATGAACAACAACACAATTCATAATACATATCTTCAAGCACTTCATCAAATATGTGATAGGTAAAAGTTTGTACATACATGGGGATTTCCTGATATCATACTAGTTGGGCATTTTTCCTTAATCTAGGCATATAATCATAGAAATGGTTAGCGTAGCATATGTAGAGAACAATATACAACAATTAATCATCATGATTCATCTTTAGTTTTATCATCTAAGGGATTATTCATATGTTCACATGACTATTCATCTATACAAATCAATTCCGCATAAAAATGATCCCCTAACATGGATTGGAACTCAATTGATCATTCTCAACATAAACAAAACAAACCCAACATGAAATTCATAAAGAAATCAATAAACTTAAACTAAGAAAAGAGATTCTTGGGATTCATGGACGAAAGGAGTACATGAATGAACACGACACATAACTTATCTTGTGATTCAATGAAGATTGATGAAGAGATTCTTGAAATTTGGCGGTAAAATCCCTTGGAATTGAAATTTCTATGAAAACATTAGGAATTGTTCTTGAGAGTTTTTGAGAGTAATTGAGTATAAGCTGCTGAATTATGGATAAATCTCGGGTTATAAAGCTTAAATACGGTGGGAAATTTACACTTTTAACCGTAGGACACGTATTTAATTTCTAAGAAAATTTTTTGATTTTCATCCTTGGCGCGACGCGCCACAATCGCGCCAAGTCAATGGAAAGTGACAAATTGGAAATCTCACGGTGGCGTGAAGCGGATCTATCATGTTGCAACCTTGTTTGTGACCTGGAAATTTAGTACAATGCGGCACTAATGTTGGAGCAACACTAGAAATTTACAATTTCCATTTGAGCTATCTCCGCGACGCGCTGAAGGATGAAGTGATACATTGTATCACTAAAAAGGCTCTAACACGTGTAAAAAAGTGGATTCATCTGTCAAAGAAATCTTCTAACATTCTAGGGAAACTTTTCAAGGTAGGAAAAGTACGAGGTAATATATTATATCCCCTTGATAAAATTCATCCTCGAAAGAGACTGAGAGAGAAGGAAAGAATATAAACTGACGTACATACTGAACTTGAATAACTGCAACATGATCTCATGACTGATGGCTGAATATAACATACTAAACATGCATATCTAATGTATGACTAAAGTGCTGAATTCATGCATATCTGATGTATGACTGATAATTGACTTATGAGTACATGACTGAATATTATGATGAACTAAATTTCCTGCCGTGAGAATAAATGTCTGATGCATATTTGCATGAATGAACTGATATATGAATGCATGACAGAATATGCAAAGGTACTTAGTCTAAGTTTGTAATAAACACTGAACATGAAACTGAGTAAGACTAAGGAGAACTTTTATCTTAATAGGAAATTCTAATTAATCTGAGATCGTCTTATTAAACATGCATGACCAGAAATATGAGAACCTAACTAAGTAAGTTTAAGAAAACTATTACGTGATTGAAAAGCACTAATGACCCCGTGATTATGATAGAAGTATGCATGAACCGGAACCTTAGAACATGAGTGAGGCTGAAACACGATACATAAACTAAATTTCGTGAACTAAAGTAAGCCTCTAAATACATGGCCCATAGCTGAGTTGGGACTTTGAGGTTCAACTTAAGATTACCCTATATTCTTAACTGGATTCCTTATGGAAAGAGAAAATTAATTGAAGACATAAGAGTGTTGAGGAAATAATGGGGTATCTCCCCCTTTGGACGCTATATCCCTCTAAGAATGCCCACCCTACTGAGATACTAAGTAATGCACAGGGCATCCACACACTGATTCCTTATTGAGAGTTCAAATTTAAGCCTATGCTTACTGGCACGATAAAAATACCGAAAAAAGGGAAACTGTACCTAAAACATCTCATAGCCTCCTGCACATAAGTGTGGTGCAAAACACACGCATATAAAGACTCTAATAGATGGGACTTTTCAGACTTTGTAGGACACTATTTAACCATAGCTTTGATACCAAGTTTGTAATGTGGATCTTAGAAAACAATGTATACCATAAGGTTCAATTCTAGTACAAAACTTTAAAATGTGGTATAAAAATACCAAAACAGCTGAGATAATTATCTGAACATACTGTAGTCTGAAAATCTCTAAACTGTCTAAATATGGGGTTGATGGGACATGTCCCCAACTAACTTCAACTTGTGAAATAAATTGATAACTGAAATAGTAATATGATCACCATGTCCTCGACAAATGAGGACTCACTACTAACTCTAATCACTGAACTGGGATGCTACTTGTTCTCTAGAGTACGTACTTATAACCCTATGGTATAAGACACCGCATCCCAAATGCGATAGTACTTTGAATATACAACCATCTAAGTGAAGGAGGTTGAATGCAATAGGTTCATGTGAATGAACAATACTAACTGACTGACTAACATCAACGTGAGAATGTATACATCCATACATAACTGTAGTTGACATCGTGATAGGACTGAATGATAAGTTCTGACTTTTGAGTTTACTAATTACATGGAATTACTAATATCTGAGGGATTGATACTATGTTACTGATACATGAATAACTATTTCTAACTATTCTAATTATAAAGAAGTGGTCTGGATGACTATGTCTAACAGTCCAGAAGTTGAATACTGATAACATGAGTTCTAACAACTGATATAACTGATATAATGACTGACTGTATCTAACAGTTCTGAATCTGATGGAACTAGCTGAGTTTCATACTATATTTGAGTAACTGAATCTGAGATCAATCTTACCTGGTGGATGATCTCTAAATCTAATGAAACCGTTACGGATTGACAATAGTTAAGATCAGTCCTGTCTAATGGATAATCCTGGAGTCTATTTATAATGATAACGAGTGACTATACCTCACAGTCCTAAATCTATTCTATTGAGCTGAATTGACTGTATCTAACAGTCCTTACTCTATAACTGAATCTATCGGATGTATTCATCTAACCAACATGCCTCATACTAAGCTAACTAGGGTCCAACCTATTACCCTAGTTAGAAGGGTGTCATTACCATGCCACTGGTAAAGATAGCAGTTGTGGAGTCAGTTCTACTTAAGCGGGTGACCCCTTAGATCAGTCCTATATATTTAAATGTGCTAATGGGTGATCCGTCAGTATGTCAGTCCTATCTAATAGGTGACATCTCATACCTACGCTGGCTACGTAGTTTTGGAACTTAGGGATTTCTTCTACATAACTTCATCCTATCTAACCGGTGAGTCCCCATCCCTAGGTTCACTCGATGCTGAATCCTACTCCCATCTAATAGACACTGAATTAATTAATTGAACTATGCTAATTAACTAAATTAAACTTATACTAGTGGTATTATCCAGTGGAGCTAAACAAAATTTACTGAGTTCCATTGACAAACAAAGTGTACCGAGTCCTGAGGACTAACTAAGAATACTGAAGTTACGGTGATTGACTGGGAATACTGAGGCTACTTATATTACTGAGTAATAAGATCACTTAGATTACTGAACTACTGAGATTTTTAAGTTTTCCTAAGACACATGACTGACTGAGTTCTATGGATCATATCTTGACTGAGAAGAGCATGAAAACGTGACATGGCTCTAGGCACACAGTGACATGTTTGGGTACAAGTACCTCCAGGACTTGATTAGAAGAAATTGACATAGTATGGCTTACTTGAACGCATGACCAATAAGATAATTCATAATACATATATTCAAGCACATCATCAAATATGTGATATGCATAAGCTTGTACTTATATGGGGATTTCATGATATCATACTAGTTGGGCATTCTTCATTCATATAGGCATTTAATCTTACTCATGGTATGCATAGCACATGTAGACAACATTATACAACAATTAATCACCATGATTCATCTCTGGTTTAATCATCCTAGGGTTTACTCATAGGTTCACATGAATATACATCTGTACAAATCAATTCCACATAAAATCGATCACCCAACATGGATTTAAACTCAATTGATCATTCTCAACATAAAAAAAACCCTACATTAAATTCATAAAGAAATCAATAAACATAAACTTGGAAAAGAGATTCTTGAGTTTCATGAATGAAAGGAGTCCATGAATTAACACTACACATACCTTAGCTTGTGATTCTATGAAAATTGATAGAGAGATTTTTGAAATTGGATGGTGAATTCCTTTGGAATTGAACCTTCCATGAAAACCCTAGGGCATGTTCTTGAGAGTTTTTTAGAGTACTTGAGCATAAGCTGCTGAATTATGGCCAAATTTCGTGTTATAAGCCTTATGTAGGGGGGAAATTGACACTTTTAACCCTAGGACACGTATTTTATTTATGAGAAAAATTCTTGATTTTCATCATTGGCACGTCGTGCCACAATCACGCCAAGTCAATGGAAAGTGACAAATGGGAAATTGCACGGTGACACAATGCGGAGCTATCGTGTTGCCACCTTGTCTGTCACCAAGAAGTTTTGAGCGATGTGCCACTATCACGGAGAAACACTAGAAATTGACAATTGCCATTTGAGCTATCTGCGGATGCACTGAAGGCTGAAGTGATACACTGTATCACTAAAAAGGCTCTAACTCTTTACCCGGGTGTCGTATTTGGGAAAATTTGGTATCCATGGAAAGCTTATTGAAATTCCCACAAGAAGAAAAGTGTTCATATAAAAAATAACACGTGTTAAAAATTGGATTCATCTTTCAAAAAAAGATTTAAACATTCTTGGGAACTTTTTCAAGCTAGGAAAAGTACGAGGTATTATAATATCTCCCCATTGAGAACACTTATCCTCGAATGATACTAAGTGAGAGGGAAATAATACAAATGACGTACATACTGAACATGAATAACTAGAATATGATCTTATGACTTACATGACTGATGGATGAATATATAATATTGAACATGCAGATCTGATGTATGACTAATAAGCTGAATCCATGCATATCTGATGCATGAATGATATATTACTTATGAGTACATGACTGAATGTTCTGATGAACTAAATTTCCTATAGTGAGAATACATGTCTGATGCATATTTTCATGACTGAACTGATATATGAATGCATGACTAAATATGCAAGGGTACTTAGTTCCAAGTTTGTAATGAACACTGAACATGAAACTGAGTAAGACTAAGGAGAACTTTTATCTTAATAGGAAATGCTAATGAATCCGACATAGTCTTACTAAACATACATGAGCAGAAATATGAGAACCTAACTTAGTAAGATTAAGAAAATTGTTACGTGATAGAAAAACACTGATGACCCCATGATTATGATAGAAGTATTCATGAACTGGAACTGGAGCTAATGACTGAGGATGAAACACGATACATAAACTAAACTTCGTTAACTGAACTAAGCCTTTGAATACTTAGCTCATAGCTGAGTTGGGACTTTGATGGTCAACTTATGATTACCCTCTATTCTTAACTAGATTCATTATGCTAAAAGAAAATTAATTTAATACATGAGAATATTGAGGAAATAATGGGGTATTTCCCCCTTGGGACACTATGTCCCTCTAAGAATTCTCACCCTACTGAGATGAATAGGGCATCCATAAAATAATTCATGATTGAGAGTTTAACTTTGAGCCTATGCTTACTGGCATGACATGAATACTTAAAGATGGGATACTATTCCTAAAACATCTCATAGCCTCCTGCACATAAGTGTGGTGCACAACACACGTATGTACAAGACTCATGTGACTTTTCAGACTTCTTAGGACATTATTGAACCATACTCTCAGATACCATGTTTGGAATGGGGATCTAAGAATGAACTGAATACCATAAGGTTTAATACTAGTACATAGCTAAAAAATATGGTATAATAATACCAAAACAACTGAGATAATTATCTAAACATACTGTAGTCTGAAAATCTCTAAACTTTCTGAATAAGAAGTTGATGGGAAATGTCCCCAACTAACTCCTACTGGTGAAATAAACAAAAAATTGAAATACTAATGTGATCATTATATCCTTGAAGGATGAGAACTCACTACTAACTCTGATCGTTGAAATGGGATGCTTCTAGTTCTCTGGAGCACGTGCTTATAAACTTATGGTGCTAACTGAGTTTTACGGATCATAGGTTGATAGAGAAGAATGTGAAAACATGACATGACTCTAGGAACACAGCTAAATGTTCGGGTACAAGTACCCCCAGGATTTGATGAGAAGAAACTGACATAGCATGGCTTACTTAAACACATGACCAATAACACAATTCATAATTCATATATTGAAGCACTTCATCAAACATGTAATATGAATAATCTTGTACATACATGGCGATTTCATGATATCATACTAGTTACACATTGTTCTTTCATCTAGGCATTTAATCATACACATGGAAGGCATAGCACATGAAGACAACATTATACTACAATTAATCATCATGATTCATATATAATTTCATCATCCTAGGGTTTATTTATAGATTCACATGAATATACATCTATACAAATCAATTCCACATAGAATTGATCGCTCAACATAGATTTAAATTCAATTGATCATTCTCAACATAAACAAAACAAACCTAACAAGAAATTCATAAAGAAATCCATAGACTTAAATTTAGAAATGAGATTCTGGGGATTTATGGACAAAAAATGTTCATGAATGAACACTACACATACCTTATCTTATGATTCTATGAAGATTGACGAAGTGATTCTTGAAATTTGACAGTGAATTCCCTTGGAATTGAACCTTCTATGAAAACCCTAGGGCTTGTTCTTGAGAGTGTTTGAGAGTGATTGTGTCTATGATACTGAAGTATGGCCAAATCTCATATTATAAGGATTATATAGGGTGGGAAATTGACACTTTCAACCCTAGGACACGTATTTAATTTTTAAGAAAATTTCTTAATTTTCATCCTTGGTGCGATGCACCACAATCATGCCAAGTCAATGGAAAGTGACAAATGGAAAATTTCACAATGGCGCGACGCGCACCTATCGCATTTCCACCTTATCTATGACATAGAATATTGGCGCGACGTGCCACTATCATGGAACAACACTGGAAATTGACAATTGTCATTTGATATACTGTATCACTAAAAAGGTTGTAACTATTTACTCGGGTGTTAGTATGATAGAGAAGAGTATAGTGAGTGTGACAGCAGCCAGTGATACAAATTTTGAGGAACCCCTTTTACTCCTATACGTTTTGATGTTATGTAGTCAGGACACTACAATCTTTTGGTTGAGGGTGCCCTTATGTTTGTTATGGATGTTTGAAGTATATAAATTTTTTTACATTTGTCATTGATATTTTTATTTTGAAATTTTGATGTTCTATTATGTATATTGGGCACCCTTGTCCCCCATATGCTTTTTGTTAATTTTGTTGGATTCATTGTCATTCTTTTGTTTTTATTCCTTGAAGAAGTGTATTTTTATTTTTCTAGTCCATTTGGATTACCCTTTCCCTATGATAAATAAGTGATACATTTTTAAGGGAAAATATCATAATTTTTAGGTGTTGGAGTTGTATATGCAAGGGAATCCTGAGTACCCAGAGTATTTACGATTTGGATTGACTTTTTCTACTCCTTTTGGGTGATCCTTTCTCTATAATGTATTGAGTAATGACATTCTAAAGTCAAAATCATAATTTTGAGTTGTAAAATTCATATATACAGGTAAAGTATGAGTAGCTAATTGCTATTGCCAAGTCTGAGTAGTCAGAGTATTATTACCCTTATTAGAGCCAGAATAAGAGATTGTGGCTTGCTTGGGGCTAACTATAGTTAGTCTTGCATGGTGAAACGTGAAAAAAACATCCCCCACTATTTAAATGTTTTTTTGTGAAAATCAAGGGCGTGGAAGTGAATTATATTGTAACAATGCTTTGCCTCTATTTGTGACTGTTAATTCGTTACTTGGTGGTATGGTCATAAATGACTCATTTGGCTCTTAAGTAAGAAGTGTAATCAATCCTTCTAAAATAGGTTGCATTCTATGTCTTGTGAGTATTGGTTGAATGAGTTTTGTTCTTACTTATGTCATCTAGTACTTGTCCAATTGGTTTTACAAAGCCAGTCTTGATTATACACAGTTGCTAAAATGATCTTAGCCCTTCCTTGAGATTGTTGGAGACCAATTTAGCCTAAAAAGTGTACCCGTGAATGAATGGTATCATTATCCACCCTTTTAGAGACTATTAATATTTCTTTGGAAATAACTTTACAAGCCTTGAACCATTTGAAAATTTTCTCTTTCTTGAATCCTATCGTCATGAACTTTAAATTGCCAATGTGAGGCTTAAAGCCTAAGTTAGGGGTGTGGTAGAACTTTGAAGAGGTGATCATGATCCATAGTCTAGAAAATGAGAGACTAAAAGCAAATCAATTATGTAAAATTAAGGAGAAAAATAAAGGAAACATCAAAAGAAACAAAATCACAAAATTGCAACAAAAGGAAAGAAAAAAAGAACGCTTTCAATGAGCAAATGAACTAAAGTGAAAAACATAGGCACATGTGTGGTATAAAAAGAGATGAAGTGGTAAATGATCGAAGTTTGCTCTTGTTAGTGTTTTGTGGAGTTCAAGGAAGTTTTGGTTAATTTTATCCCAAATGCCTGTCCTATCCTTCCCCAAGCCTACTTTTCAAGATAGAAAAAGTCATTCAAGATCTCCAACCAAATATTTTTGAGTTAGTAATTCAAGATAGAAAACCAATCATGATAGTGGTATCTAAAAACCATATGGCATGCTACTTTCTTGCATTTAGGAATTCTTAGCTAGTGTAAGTTCTTTAACATTCATTCCTTGTTGCATGTTGAAAATATGGGGTATTTAGGACTTTTTTTAAGGAGGAGGCTTGTAAACTACGATAGATTGGTGAAGTTTTCATATTCATAAAGTTAGGAGAAGAATAATGTTTGGTTTACTATTGATTGAGAGTCACCTCTTGAGAATGGGTTGTTAGTACTTCATTAATCTTGAAATGTAATTACATTCTTGAAAATATGATAGAATTTGAGGGAGTTGTATTGTTAACACTTCACATGCTTGTTAACTAATTGTTAGTACCAAAAAAATTCACAAGCATGGCCGATGTGCATTTGAAAGTGTTGTCTTAAATGTTTAGTCTACATTTACGGTCTCATTGAGTTTTGAAGTAGCATTTCTTGCAGATATGAAAAGCCCTTAAGTTGGGGGTGTTCATGAGTGGCAATTTTTCCACCCACTAATATGGAATTTCTTGCACACTATTATGACTAAATTAATAATATAAGTCTAAAATTCTAAAGAAATGCACTAAGTTTTGGTGTTTGTGGATTCTAAGGGTCTAGTGAAAGAGAAATAAAGCCAAAGCCATAACGTAGAAAAAATTAGCCAAGCAATACAAAGGATGAAGATGCATCTCAAAAATTGTCCTTAGATACCACTATCATGATCTGAGGAGCCACGATCATGACTATTTGAGACAGGCAAAGATGTCATGATTGTGAGAAGGAAAATTAAGATGGTGATTGGTCTAGACATGAAGGAGGGAATATGGTTGAGGAGTCAATGCACAAAATAACTTAAATTATTTCACTTAATGACATCTCTTAGACATAAGTATGTTAATTGAGGTATTGGATTGGTGAAATTTACTATACTAATGAGGCATTCAAAAGAACCCTTATATGTAAATTTTTGGTTGTATTTGAAAGATTGACATCAATACCCATTATTCTAGCCTACCCGTTATGAATGAGTACTAAATTTACCACTCATTTGCATCCTAATTTCGTGTACACTACTTCAATTTAAAGGTATGAATGTGAAAAATGTGTTACTTGAATGTACTAATTTCCACATTTTGCCGAAACACAGGTGATGAGATAGAAAAATGTGGATTTAAGCAAAAAAGTGATCAAATGGAGAGTAAAAGTGAACAGCTAAAGACCCTACATAAATCAGGCTCAATTACCGCAATAGCGGTTTGAGGGTTGCGATCGCAACCAGTCAAGATAAGTCAGCCACTACATTTGCCCGGATCTGATTGCGGTTGCCACAGCAGCAATTGTGATAAAGCTGATGCAATCGTGGTGACGTGGGATTGGACCCAGGGGCTGTTTTGTAATTTTCAATAGCCGATGCCGAATCTCTTAAAAGTATCAAACCCTTTAACTTTTAGGTAAGGTATTATCTTGGATACATATTGTATTTAATGTAACAAACCTTAACTTGGTCAATGATTGTATTTGAATTTGGTGAAATTAAAGGATGGATGCTTTGAATGACCCTTTTGGTATACTTCTTTCTCTTTACTTCATTAGTAGGAAAATCTCTTTGTCTCGGGATTATGTTGAACTAAGGTGAGATTATCTGTGGGTCATGATGTATTTTATTTAGATTCTAGCTTATTGATGATGGTTTCCACTATTACTTGGTTTAGTTAGTTGGGATTTGTGGGTTAAAATACTAAATTCCTAAAATGGGTTTATGGTTGAAAACCCTAAACTCTTGAAAGCTCACATCATCCTTCAAAGATGGATGTGCGTGAAATTTTGGAACCTATGGCATCCTTTAAAGAGGGCTATGGAGAACAGAGAAATAATGGACAATAATGGATATGGTTTACTATCATTTTACCATCATAGAAATAAGGGTAAATGGAGAATTGGCTATATTTTGGTCATCCTCCTAAAAATAGGGTTGCTCAGTTGAGGTGTTTGGTGGCTTTAATTGACAGACTCGTTAGGTACTCGAAAGGGTTAATTAGTGATATCCTTGAGGCTTAGTTGATAAACTAGCCTCAAGCACTTTCAACCTAGCCTACCTTATCATAAATGACTAGAATTTGCACTAAATCATAATGTTCTCATCCATAGTTGCCCTTAGGTAGGTATAATTCTTCGATCCTTTTTATAGTGACTTTTTTATTCTTAAGGGTTTTCTTAATGTCTTGACTAGAAATAGATATTGATCAAACCTTGTTACAAATCAACCCCCAAAATTTAAATCATGGTTTGTACTTTCTATAAACATTGGGTCTCTTTTTAGTAAGTGTTACCACCCATAGTACTATAATTATAATTTTTCCTCTTATTGATTCAACCCCAATGTAAGTTGAGTTATTGACTACAACACTGCACTACCAAATTTAATGGTATAGGTGAGCATTATAAAAATGGCACCATTATCGAGGAGTGAAATCTAATTTTCACTTATGCAGTGTTGGTTCTTACTTAAGGAACACCCGTAGTGGCGATTATTTATTTTTGTTATTATTTTGTTTCCTTTTTAGGTGATTCTAAAAGTGCTCATGCAACTATGCTTGACAATGCAAGAATTTATGGGTCTTTCTATGGCCTTCTTGATGACGAGAAGCAACTCAATGTCATTGGTTGTTCAAGTTCCATCTGTAACACAACTACTCATGGGAATGACATCTTTCATGTGACGATCTTCATGTTGCTTATGAAACAAATGAAGGGACTTTTTGGGGAATAATACAATTACTACCCCAACTTACATTTAAAGAACTTCATCTAAGAGTATGCATCATTTGATATTACACACATAACCCGAGAGTCCATCTAACTCAGTCTCTTTCTATTTTTTCTAATAGGAGAGGTGGTATTATGGATTTGGTCTCATTCGGTCAGATCAATCACTTCATGGGATGAACTTAAAGTGGTCTTCCTTGACCAGTATTTTCCACTATAAAAAATGCTCTAATCGGGTGATAAGATCTTGAACTTTAGGAAATTGAATAGGGAACCCTTGTATGGGGTGTGGGAAATATTTAATGGAAAACTATTACATTGTCCTAACCACGAGTTCCTAGGGAAAATGCTTCTCCAAACCTTTTACCAGGCTCTTGATCTGCTCTGTAAAATCATGGTACATAATGCACTGGGGATCACTTGTAAAGTTGAGATATGATAAGGCTTCAACTTTTCTTTATAATGTGACCACAAAAAATCGATGGTGGCATACCTAGGATGACGAGGTACAACAAAGATCTCATACTACCTGCTTTCTTGACAAGGAACAAAGATAGATGAGAAGAGAGAGGAGTATATGGCAAAAATAATGACACGATTGGAGCTTTCGATGAAACATTTTATGGGTGCCCAATAAAAGAGTTGACTATTGTAGGATCCAAGTCCTATGATAATGAAGTGGTCAAGAAGCTTGATAAGGAGATTCGTTATATGGGCAATTATTCGGGGGGTTCTCTCCCCTCTTATAAAAGCCAAGGTAGAAACCAATGTTAGAATGAATGTAATAGATATTGTGACTGTTATTATAGATATAGAGACCATGCCTGTAATCATTATGTGCCTACCCATAACCGAGTAAAGAAAAAAAAAGGTAGCTCTGTCAACCCCTAATAAATGCAAAATCAAAGATACCTTCGAAAGAATTTTGATGAAAGTGGAGGGAATTGACAAATTGGTCCATGAATTGATAGGTGATTTTTCATAACACAACCAAATGGTTGTGTCCCACTCTGCTTATATCAAATAACTGGAAATGAAAGTTGTCAAAATCTCCACTCAATTGACTATTATACCAAAGAGGGGGTCTTCTTAGTGACTTATTATAAACCCAAAAAATGAATCTCAAGTATTTCCAATAGTCATTCGGAGTGATAAGTCTCTTAATGATCTTTTGATGGAAGTTGAGGGAGAAAATGTGGATGAAAAAGACCCCATGGTTGAGCCAATGAATGTGAAGAAAAAGGTTGTGGTATAGTCTAAAGTAAGTCCCCCAATATATGGGAAGATTAGCTTGGGTACCCCAAATCCAATGTGTATAAAGATTTTGATAGTAAACGAGTCAGTATAGAAGTAGGTCAGTGTTTTGTTCCATGTGTTGGTGAAAGTAGATTAATTCATATTTCTGGAAGATTTTGTGGTGTTACATTGTGAGATGGACCAAGAGGTGGCTATAATCCTTGGTCGATCTTTTCTTTGTACAAAAGGGACATTTTTTATATGCAGCTTTGGTAAATAAGGTTTAGAGTACATAAGGGTGAAGTATTGTTACGAGTAGGAAAAATGGAAAAGCAACCAATAGAGATTTAGGTGGTATCGGTGATAGGTTTTAAGGATGAGGATGTAACGCCCCGAATCTGGTACCCAGAATGCTACATGGTGCTCGTAATATATAAGGACCACAAGCTGACCCAGGACTGATATCTATGACTGAGCACTGAATAATAATAATAATATCATAAATGTGGAAACATGAACCAAAAGGCCATTAGGTTAAATACTGATACATAACTGAAAAAATGGTATAACAATACAAAAACAACAGAAATAACTATCTGAACGTGTTGTAGTATAAAAGCCACTAAACCTGAATTGGCTTAATAAAGAGTTGATAGGACAATCCCCCAACTAGCTCCATCTACTGAAATAAACTAAGTACTAAAAAAATGAACATCCTCAAATGATGAGGACTCATGGCTGAATCTGGTTGCTGAAACAGCAATACTATTGGTACTTAGAGCACGAGCTTCTGAACCTACGGTATAAAACACCATACTTCAAATGCATCAGTATGATTGAATGTACTGGTATGCAAGTGAGGTAGGCTGAATGCAATGGTTCATATGCATGAACTATCTAACTGAATGAATAACATGAACATGAGAATACATGCATTGATACGTAAATATAACTAATATTGTGATAAGACTAACTTATGAATTCTGATAATGTGGATTTACTGATATTTAAGTACTAAAATTGGGATACTAAATGACTAAGTCTATTGAGTACTAAGGAATTGACATCATATTACTGATAAAGGAATGACCATTTCTAACAGTTCTAATTATGAAGAACTGGTCTGATTGAATGTATCTGACAGTCCTTAAATTTGAATACTAGTAACATGAATTTTTTATAATGAATATACTATTAACTGGGTGACTATTTCTAACAGTCCTGATTTATATAGAACTAGCTGAGTTGCGTACTGAGCTGAGTGTATCTGATAGTACGGAAACTGTAGAACTAAACTGAGTTCTATTACTGAGACTAGATCCAAAACTGAGACTATGGGGGGTAATCATCTAACCGACATGCCCCAAAACTAAACTGGAGGGGTCCAATCTGTAACCCCAACTGGAAGGGTATCAGTATTATGCCACAGATCAAGACAAGGTGTGAGTAAACCTTCTCTTGTAGGGAGCTCTTTCGTCAACCCCTCCTAGTAGGAAAACTCGGATAAGGTGTATAACCACTAAACTCGTAGGGTACATCTCAACCTACGGTGACTATGTAGTCCTAGAATGAAAGGATTACTTTTAAGGATCACAACCTCTACTTGCTAAGTTGTGAGTCCCCATCCTTGGGTTCACTCGGTGGTGAATCCTACTCCCAACTAAAGAGACACTGAACTGATTTAAATTGAACTTAATGGTTACTAATCGTATTGTTTATTTGATTTAAATAAAGTTTACTAAATTTTCGTTGACTCAAGGAATACTACTAAGATCTAATAACTTATTGAGATTATGGAGATTGTTGAGATTACTGAGATTACCAAAGGTACTGAGATTACTGAGTTTTCCTGAGTCATGTAACTGACTGAATTCTGATAAACATGTCTTGACTGAGAGTTTCATGAAAACTGACACTGTCTCAAGGCAAACAACTAAATTTTTGGGTACAAGTACCCCTAAGACTCGAGAGCATGAAACTGACAAGACTTGATACTTCTTGAACATGTGACTAATATTAAAAATTCATAATACAATAAGTTGGGATTTGATGAAGTACATGGATATCATAATGTTGTACATAGATGGAGTTGCATACAGACATGTCATACTTTAATCAACCTAATCTCATGGTAGATAATGCACTGGGGATCTCTCGTGAAGGTGACATATAATGAGGCTTTAAATTTGCTTTATAATATAACCATGATAAATAGATGGTCGCATACCTAGGATGCCAAGTACAAGAAGGATCTCATACTACCTACTTTGTTGAGAAGGAACAAACAAAGAGAGATGAGAAGAGAGAGGAGAATATAGAAAAAATGATGACTCCATTGGAGATTTTAATGAAACATGTTATGGGTGCCCAATAAAAGAGGTGATTGTTGTGGGATCCAAGTCATATGATGATGAAGTGGTTAAGAAGCTTGATAAGGAGATTTGTTATTTAGCCAATTATTCGGGGGGTTCTCGCCCCTCCTATAAAAGTCAAGGTAGAAACCAATGTTCGAATAAATGTGATAGAGATTGTGACTGTGATTATAGCGATAGAGATCATGACTATGATCATTATGTTCCTACCCATAACCGAGTAAAGAAAAAAGAAGGTAGCTCTATCAACCCCTAATATATACAAAATCAAAGATACCTTAGAAAGAATTTTGATAAAAGTGGAGGGAACTAACAAATTGGTCCATGAATTGATAGGTGATTTTTCACAACACAACCAAATGGTTGTGTCCCACTTTTCTTATATCAAACAACTGGAAATGAAAATTGTCAAAATCTCTACTCAATTGACTGTTATACCAAAGAGGGGTCTTCCTAGTGACTTATTATAAACCCAAAAAATGAATCTCAAGTATTGCCAATAGTCATTCGGAGTGATAAGCCTCTTAGTGATCATTTGATGGAAGTTGAGGGAGAAAATGTGGATGAAAAGACCCCATGATTGAGCCAATGAATGTGAAGAAAAAGGTTGTGGTGTAGTCAAAAGTAAGTCCCATTGTTGACACCGACATTTGTGTTAGTCAAAGTTTAGAGATATGGTGATATAGCGGAGCCAAATTGACCTTTTATGCCTTCTCTATTTTTGTTATTCTTTTCATTTTCTAGACTATTGTATATTAACTTGATAAAGCTTGTGTTCTTTTGGATTAGAGGCTCTAGTACCGATACCACTAGGTGGTGAGATGTTATTATTTCTCTTTTATTATATTATTATTCTAAGCTTTGTTGATTTTATGTCTTTTACATGCATATTCCTGGCATTTACGTCAATTTCCACCAAATTAACAAATTATTTATAGCTCTAGGCTATGGCTTGACTTACCAAAAAATGGATGATACAATCCGAATCTTGGGAGAGGATTCATATGGTTCAAAAGGCACTTGATTAATCTTTGGTACCATCAAAATGTGACAATTTGATGATGATGTTGACCAAGAAGGGTCAAGGGATGTTAAAGTGGCCAAGGTAAGGCAAAATAGGGATAGAAAAACCCGAAAGATGAGACGCACCGCGCATGCTTTAGAGGTGTGTCCAACCTACTCTAGATCATCTAGAGCAGGTCAAAATAGCTCCATATGCCTTGAATATGTCACGAACCATTTACGAGTAATGATGGCACCTACTAAATCCCGCTAGTACGTAAGCCAACCCATAACCAAGATCTAACACAATGGGTTAATTTTGTAGGAAATTTCCAATATATAAAAATTTAAGAACGTAACATATATATATATATATATATATATATATATATATATATATATATATATATATATATAATCAAGGTGTTCTAAATAGATAAAACAAACAATACAAGAAATCATCCCACAACCTGGTAGAGCCAGTACAGGAGCATCTAATATTATCAATACAACTCAAAAGACCAGAATAGTTATTACATCTCTCTCAAAACAAAAAACTAAGAATAAAGATAGAGGGAAATGGGCTACTCAAATTCCAAGACCTCACCCAATCTCCAAAAATCAATCACCCTATAAACGTTGATCAACGACGGCAACTAGTACTAGGATCTACACCAAAAAGGTATAGAAGGGTAGTATGAGTACAAAAAAATTGGTTACTTATTAAGCATCATCAGCCGACAGAGCTGAATAAAGATATAAATATGATAAAATACAAGATACCATAACTAAGTCAAGGTACAGAAATAAACGTGAATCATCTCCAATACAACTGTACATAATATGTAATTCAACGAAAATTAAAATATAACATAAGGCATCAACACACACCTTTATCTATATACATAATAAGTAAATAATTATGAATAATAACTTATCATGAAGTATCATCAAAAGAAAACATAACTACAAAATTATCTCCCATACGACAATTGGTGCAGAAAGGTAAAGAACTCATCAAAACCTCCCATACGATTGGAGAGTTCACTCAAGAGAAGAATAAAGCTATCAATAGACATTATAACCAAACTTCATCGTTATCTATCCATCACTCAAAAATTATCATCAATATATCATTTACCGACATTATTAGAATTTACCAACATTCATAATACTACCATCATTTAACAACCTTATTATCCATGCTAAATCGTAAACATTAACCATTTATTAGCTAACCATCTCTTATTCACTAATTCAATTAATAACTAGTCATCATATAATCTTTAGTTATCATTCAACAACTATTCACCACATATCCACTAATTATTCGTCATCAACTAGCCAATATTTATTAATTAATCACACTTTATCAATTAATTCATGTTTATCAACTAGTCATGATTAATCACTTAAAAAATATCCACCACTAATCCTTATATATCACTAATCATGAACTATAGCACTTTATAATCATTTATCACAAATCATCAACTATACCACTTTGTAATTATTTCTCGATTCAACAATTAACACAGATCTTCACAGGTCCACTAATTATCATAATTACCACATTTGGGCTATATTAGATACCCCTAATATCAATATCAAACCAATCTTCACATACGGGTATATATATATAATAGAAATACATAGGGAATTGTTGGACTCGAGCCAGTAGATGTACACATAGGCACATCAATATAATCATCCTCCATCTTTTTCAAGAATCAGTATGTCATCATTATCATCCTCTAGCCTTGTCAGGTATCAATATCATTGTAATGTCCTACCGCCTTATTATGTGTCAAAATATCTCCATAGTTATCCTCCGGACTTATAGGGTATCAATAGATCATCAGAATATGCTCCGTCTTTATCGATTATTAATATATCATCGCAATATATTCTAGCCTTCCCAGGTATCAATATATAATCACAAAATCCTTCGGCCTTTTCGTGTATCAATATATCATCATAATATCTTTCAGCCTTGTAGGGTCTTAATAGATTATCATAATATCCTCCGACCTTGTCGGGTATAAATATATTATAGTATATCACAAAATCAATAGAATAAGTGATCATATAATCAATAATCATGATTTCAAATATAATTAATAGCATATCTTCCCATATAATAATAAACATGACTTCTAACATAATTCATGGTACAATTACTAATATCATCAATACAGAGGTTTTCTAGTGTTATTACTAGTATCATCTCTTAGCATGATCATAATCATAAGGATTTTTATGATCAATGAATTATCAATAGCATATTAAATATCTTATCATTAGCATAAAAGATAACTTATCAATAGCTTGAGCAATAGTTAATCCATGAAAAATCTATAGGTTATTCATAGAATAGTCTATAACATAATATATGGCTTAGACAATATCACTGTCAAGGGCTTACTTGATGGTACGTTCGGTAGCTCAATCAATGTCCAAAACAATAACATAATCATTAGATTATTATAAGCTTAACAAATAAATCATACATATAGCATAATCATTTAGGCATTATTTCAAATGCCAGTCATCATAACCAACAAGTATCAAGGTTCCTTAATATTGCCTCTAAAGGGAATTCTCTAGTTATTTAATAAGCATAAAAAGGATTTCAAGAGAACTATCATCAATCTTGAGTTAAGGTGGGTCAAAGAGCCCACTTCTAAATCCTCAAAACACAATCTTGAAGAATTTCTGCACCAGATTAGGCTAAGGTATCTAAATTCCCTCTTAGATGTATAACAAGCCACGATTATTCCTAAGGTAAAGGTTCTTCTAAAACACAGTAACTTAGCCTAATGGGAACCAAGGAAATATCCATTAGTGTAAGCAACTAAAGAAAACACACATTAAGCATGAGTAACTAAAGCATTTTACTTAATCTTGAGCAATATAAGCCATTCTCATGCTAAACATGAGTAATGAAGTCCAATTCAACGAAGGCCTAAGGAACAAGTCTAGCATTCCAACCCTAGGAATTTATTTTAGCATAAACGATCCAACTAGCTGAAGTCTTGCATTTTATCAACCCAACACATAAAACCCACCAAATCTAACAAGATATGATAAATATACTATGACATTGCTCTATCAAATAAGGGATAAACTTAGCCTACCATGACACCAAAGAAATCTCAAAAAACCACTAAACCACCACTTTTCCCTTCTGTAAAGCCTTCTCAAGATTACAAGCTACCAAAAACATATTCTACTCATCAATATGAGAATAATAATACCCAAATTATCCATTATGCTGTGGATACAGAATTCACCTCAAAACCCCATGTGGATACACTTATGAAAATCATATTTTTAAAATCGATCCAATATTCATACAATCTCAAGGAATCAATGATAAGTCATCAAATTAATGACTTGATAGCATATTTTAAGCCTAAATTATCTTGATTTTCTACTGATTTTATGTTAATATCTTACTTCAAGCTAAATTATATAGGTTAAGTTTAAAAGGTAAGATGAGCAAGTCATTCAAGTCAACAAGAAGACAAATATGAAAGAAAAGATCCAAATTCTGGAAATTTGGTCAGAGAATCAACTTCAGTTACCGTGATCACGGCCTGAGGGTCGTAAGTACGATTTGAGGTCAATTCAAACCTTGGAAATTGTGAGGCAACCACCATGATCAAGGGAGTCGCGAACACGGTTAAGAGATGGCGATCATGATGGTGCAGAAAAGTTTTAAGGGCAGAATTATAATTTGCTTAAAGAGACCAAAAGCAAGGTGGCATTTTTTTAATATTTTAAAAATGTGAAATTGGGAATTAAATAGTGTTTTTTTATCTCATTTTCACCATATTTTATCCATCATTATTTTTTTACCTTGTGAAGATGATTGTACCACTCTTGAGCTATGAAGACATTAGAGTAATTCCTAAGAAGAGGATTAGCAATTTCTATTGAAGATTTATTGAAATTTAAAGATTGAAATTACATTCTCTTTATCTTTCATGGTTTAATTTGTGAAATATTTTGTGTATACTTACTTTCTATCTTTATGAGTTGCTAATTCTTTCTCTTGGAGTTATTCTTGATTTGGTGGTAATTAGTGCATGGGCATTTTTATTTATCTATCTAATTAGCTATATGTTGTGGGTTTAGATTCATCCCATATTTAAACTAAATATTATGATGAAAACCCCAAATGTTTAGAATTTCATACTATCCTTGAAAGAAGGGTATTGGGTAAGGGGTATTTACAAATAATAACTTAAGTTAGTTTGTAGGATAGCATCATATTAGAAATAGGACTGTTGTTTGAATTAACTCATTTGATAGAGCCATGATAGAACTAAGGGTGCTAATTAAGGTATTGGATTTGTTATTTTGCCACATGCGCAAGGTGTTCGAAAGAATCCACAAATGAAATTTAGTGTTTTATTGAAAGATTGATACTAATACCTACAAATCTAGCCTACCCATGACTCTATCTAAATTTGGATAAATTCTCAATTACTCATGCACGAGTTTACACCTAGAATGGAATGACCCTAGATCTTCTCCCAATTGATTATTCTCTAATTATTCTTAGCCTCGAGTTAGTACTCTAAAAGCCCATAAATTGTTATCTCTTTGAAAACATTTGAAATCTCCAAAATACTTGTATCCTTTATTTGAATTTAGCAAGTAACTTCATTTCCAACTTACTCGATTATCATTTACATTGTTCCTCATGGATTTGACCCCAACTAAATATTGGGCATTATATTTACAATGACCACCTTATACTTCAATCGATGTATAAGTTGAGGGCTATCAAAAATAGCATTGTTGTCGAGGAATAATATGGCTTATTGAGTTACTTTGGAATTTTAATTTTATTTTGTTTATTCCGTTGGTAGATTTTTCATTTTGTATACTTGTCACTATAGAAACATGATTGAAAATAAGTTTCATGGTTTCAAATCTTATCTTGATGATCTGTGTCTTATTTGTGGTAGACCCTACTTTTGGTAAAATTATAAATATTCTCCCCAAAAGGAGGTGTGTGCACTATCTCAATCCTATTGGGAGTATGATTGTTCTTTATGTAGTGGTTAATATAGATATTGGAGTGATTTTCCAAATTCCTCCTCTCCTATTTATGCGAACAAAAATTCTAGTTCTTCTTATAATATTGATAGGTCTTATAAAGTGATAAAGGAAGAACAGCATGCCAAATATAATGATTTTGAAGCAATACTTCTAACCATCTTGGATCAGGTGACTACATTCTGAGAGGACATACATCTCTTACATCAATCTGTTGTAGCATTTGGAATGGAAAGTGAAAAGTAAAAAGAAACGGGTGAGGAGGCTGATCTTTCAAGTACCATGAATATGCCAATCTTCAAAATGAGGTTGATAAAGAAAAGATATCAAGCTAAGAGTTTAATGGTCAGATTGATGTTGAAGAATTCTTAGTGATTTGCGAACCAACTAAACCAAAAAGAATTAAGGATGCCAAAGTTGAGGAAATGGTACTAGAGTGGAATAAAAAAGCCAAGGAAATCATTTGAAAAGGCTTTACTTCCTTTCAGGGTAAGAATTTTAAGAAGAATATGACTTTAGCATTAGAAGACAAACACATTCAAACAACATTATGACATTATGCTTGTTCGATGTGATGTAAATCATACTACCCAAGCAATTAATGAACTTTAGAGATGAGGTACAAAATCCCTATATTATCGAGTTTGTCATTCCAAAAAGGAGAAATGAAATCCCTCACTTGAATGACCAAAAGTTAAAAATCTGATGTTTAACTAGTGGTCTATTAATGCTTTCACCAATACCTAACGAGCCTATTCAAAAGTTCGATGCAAAGTTGGGTAAAATGTTCAAGCCTTGAAAGTGGGGAGATAGAATATATATCATTGTGCTCTTACCTTTTCCAAAGTACCTCAAAGATGTATTGATCAAAAGTTGGGCCAAAGATTTAATTCTTCTAAGTGGAGACATAAATGATGAGTAAACGATGTCGTACCACAACTTTAACTAAGGTGCTTTTTGGTAGGCAACCCAACAAATCTTTCTTAATGTTTTCTAACGTTTTATTCAATTTTTAGCTTTTTTTTGTGTGTTCGCAGGTGATATCATAAGTTGGAAAGGGTATCTCAAGAATGAAACCCCGAATAAGTATATTGGACTTTCATTTTATAATTTTCATCTATTAAGTAAGCTTACAATGTATGATCTTTTGTTGAATTCTCTTGGGAATTCTCTTTAAAATTCAAAGGATCACATTCCACAATTTCTTTGCGATTGAATTTAATTTATTTGAGCGTAATCTACTAGAATGTGGTTGTTGGGATGAAGATTTGTGAATGTGTGCATTATTTTACATGCCCAATTGCAAACTCTTGCTGCCATACACTAGTACACACTAGGTGTTCGAAGAAACTCCCACTTGTAATTTGTTGTCTTAATAGAGTGGTAGGTGATTTAATGTAACGCCCCAAAATATCATCCCGAGACGCCACACGGTGCCCAACGCTACACGTAGCCTCAAGCTAACCCTTTAAGCCAAAACACTACCCATGGGTTCCAACACAACAACAGACACACTACGCTAAGGATATATATAAGTACATATCATATCATATCGCACATGGAATGGAATATCGTTATACTGTACATATATGTAATGTCTATACATAAACCAACCCAACAATACACTAGTATGACATAGCCTCTATAAAGAAAAATCAACGAGCCATTGGGATAAACCCCCAACTGACTCAACTGACCAAAGGGATCACAAAACAACAGCACCAAAACTAGAAACTTGGTCCTCGAACCATGAGAACTCACTACTGAAGGAATGTAGATGCGGCACTCGGATATCACTGTCGCAGCTACGGCTGAGTACCTGAACCTACATCATGGTAAGAATGTAGCTCATAGAGAAATATGTGGGTCAGCGCAAGATACATACTGAGTATGTGGGGGCGCATATAAAATATAAATAATATCATAAATTTTGTAAAAACGTACATACGGACCATAATGACACACATGGCTTGAGTGACATGGAATCATACAACTCATAACATCTTAGACAGTAAATATAGGAGAAAAACCTGATAAATAATTATAGATCATCATAGGCAACTTGACCTACCACATCAAAACTCGGAGTGACTCGGTATTTAAATAAACATAACTCTTATAGACAGGGGACTTTTCTATAACCGACAACCCCACATGAGCTACGTAGAATACTAATGTTTGAAACCCCCATTGGCGGGAGCGTCATACTCTTTTCGAGGGAGTATGACCTTAAAACTACAATAATCACAATCGAGCTCTCTGCCCAATAATATCATCATCAAACAACCCTACGGTGGTACATAGGTTTGGGGAAATACAAAATCTCCCACTCGGTGCTAAGTACTACGCCCTGACAAGCTCAGAACATGTTAGAAAATCCACAACAATATCATAAAGGCCTATCATAAAGACCTAATAAAATATATTTCTCATTTATCAAATCATATCAATTTGTGGATCCTAACTCAACACATTTTAGCTCAAAACATTTTAATCTTCCTCAACATCAACAAGGTAACAATTTGTTGAACCATAACCAACTTGACATTTGCACAAGGATATGAAGACTCAATACATAATATTTTCAACAATTTAACTTATTAAAACCATCCAAAAAAAACAAGACTCATTACAACTTCAATATCAACATTTCTCAATTTGGCATCCAACTCTCATTTAAAGGTACTTGAGACATCAACCCATAGTAGGGATATAGAATTTCCAATATCAATTATAAATTCATAATAAGGAAATAGTGGAATGATAGTATAAGTGAAGGCTTAACAAATTGAATCATCATACTGTTATAATCAAATACTTTTTGGATATAATTCCATCTCAACATCATACACATATCGGATGACATAATCCCATAGCTCATGGACAATAATATAAGATATAAAACCGTATTTCCAATTCATGGTAAAACATGTAAAATCTCATGTCAATGTAATTCAACAAATATACCAGGCACAAGATCGAAAGGATAATCTTGTTCAAAGCCCCACATACCTAAAAATAGAAGATGAATATGAACATCCGACTCTGGAACTTTATTCATGAAAATAAAGGGTTCTTCTCGAAGCCCTTAACATGATCAACTCGAATCCCAAATCAATTTGAAATTTCTATGGTTCAATCAAGAGACATAGAAGGATGAAATTTGGAGCAGTAGGGTTGGGGTTTGAGCCTTAGGAAATTTTTGAGAAAAATAAGCTATTGAATGCTCTTAATGGACTTAAATCCTTGGTTTATCTGGAGAGATTGGAGTGGAAATGGCCAAAACACCCTTGAAAATGAAATAACATCAAATCTGTCCTTAGGTGGACTGTTTTGAGAGGATGCAGAAGATCGACCATACCTTTTTGCTCCGATGGGTAAATTGGATGAAACCAATTTCATTGGAAAGAGGACTTTCAGACCTTTCTATTGATATATAGTAGATCACCCAGATTATTATGTAGAAGGAATTATGATCATTTGAAGTTGACCCTAAAATTCTCCTTGCCTCAGTATTTTTTTTTCTGCATATATACCGTTCACCACTATTCACGGTTAGATCGGAATGATCATAACTCATCGCTCGAGTGTCCGTTTTGGATGATCCACATATCGTTGGAAATCTTACTCGATGCTCTACGCGATGACGGGTTTGAAAGCCAGAAATTCCACACACAAAAATTATTAATCATGATAAAGAACAGAATTCAACATAATTTCATCCGAGATCTTAACAGAAAATTTTTTTGGGGCATCACATCATCTCCCCCTTGGAAACATTCATCATTGAATGTTGATAGGTAGGTCAAGAATACTATAAAAATGAGTAGATAGAGAAAAATCATCTTGCCCAAGCATATACTCCATTCTAAAATTTTTTTTTAAATATCGTAGAAAACACACAAGCCAAGATAAACATAGCAATAAGGATTAAATCAAAAGAGAATGATACCTTTGACATGCTCAGGATTCGTAGGAAAGAGGTGGGGATATTTAGCGCGCATATCTGCTTTGGCTTCCCAAGTAGCACTCTCCACGGATTGATTTTGCCAAAGCACTTTAACCAAAGGAACTTCCTTGTTTCTTAGCCTACAAACTTGAAAGTGAAAAACCTCAACCGGATCTCTTCATATGAAAGACTATCTTGGATACCCGAGCTTTTTGAAAGATCAATCACAAGAGAATCACCAATAGACTTCTTAAGCATAGAAACATGGAAAACCGGATGGACGTTAGATAACTCCGCGGGCAATTCAACCTTATACGCTACCTTCCCAATGCGATCCACAATCTTATAGGGACCAATGTAATGGGGAATTAATTTACCTTTCTTCCAAAATCTAGTCACCCCTTTCATGGATGAAACTTTCAAGTACACTAAATCACTAACATCAAATTCAAGGTCTTTCCTCCTTACATCTGTTAATGCTTTTTGATGACGTTGGACTATTTTCAACCTTTCCCGAATTAACTTAACCTTCTCCATGGCCTTGAACAGCGTATTCGGTCCAGTCGCAGTAGCCTCACAAACTTCAAACCAACCAATAGGTGATCTACACCTTCTACCATACAAACCTTCAAACGGGGCCATTCTAATAGTAGCATGAAAACTGTTATTGTAAGCAAACTCGATTAATGCCAAGTGCTCATGCCAACCACCTTTAAAATCAAGCACACAAGCCCTCAACATATCTTCTTAAGTCTGAATGGTCCGCTCGGCCTGACCATCTATTTGCGGATGAAAAGCAGAAATTAAACAAATTTGGGTACCGAGACCCTTCTTGAATGATTTCCAAAACTAAGAGGTAAACTGAGTACCTCTGTCAGAAATAATAGCCAAAGGGATTCCATAAAGTCTAACGTGTTTCCTAATATATATTCTAGCCTAATGTTCAGTTGTATAAAATGAATGTCCAGGCAAGAAATGAGCTAATTTTGTTAGCCGATATATGACAACCCAAATTGAATCATGATGGCGACGAGAAGGAGGCAAACCAACTATGAAGTCCATATTCACTTCTTCCCACCTCCAAGTAGGAATGCTAAACTCTTGCATCACGCCACTAGGCCTTTGATGCTCTATTTTAACCTGTTGACACGTGGAACACTTCGCCATAAATTCTGCTATGTTCCTTTTCATACTTTTCAAAGAATAAATTTCCCGCAAATCATGGTACATCTTGGTAGCACAAGGATGGATGGAGTATCGCGTACCATGCGCTTCTACTATAATCCTCTACTTCAAGTTATCAACATTAGGAACACATAATATTTCTCGGAGTCTCAAAACGCGATCTCCACCTTAGGAGAAAACCTCCACCTTTTGGTCTTTAATTGACTCTTTTAACCTGATCAAGGTAGGATCCCTATCTTGCTTCTCCTTTACTTCTGAAACTAAAGAGGATTCGGAACCGCTTTTCACTCCTATACTACCCTTAGCATTACAAAACTACCTAACCCCCAATATAGCCATATGATGTACCTCACGGGCCAACTCCTTCTTACCAATCTCCACATGTGCTACGCTACCCATGGACTTTTGACTAAGGGCATCTGCTACTACATTGGCCTTGCCTGGATGATATAGCACGCTCATATCATAATCTTTCAACAGTTCTAACCATCGTCTCAGCCTAAGACTCAACTCCTTTTTAGTGAATACATACTGCAAGCTCTTATGGTCTGTGAAGACGTCGACATGGACACCATACAAATAATGTCTCTAGATTTTCAAAGCAAAAACCACGGCACCTAATTCAAGGTCATGGGTAGGATAATTCTTCTCGTGAGGCTTTAGCTGCCTAGAAGCATAAGGTATAACCTTGCCCTATTGAACTAATACACAACCATAACCAACTCTGGAACCACAGCAATACACCACAAAAACATCAACACCGTCAGGCAAAGTCAACATAGGGGCTGAAGTAAGTCGAGTTTTCAACTCCCACTTGTAATTTGTTGGCTTAATTGAGTGGTAGGTGATTTAATGTAACGCCCCAAAATATCATTCCGAGATGCCACACGGTGCCCAAGGCTACACGTAGCCTCAAGCTAACCCTTTAAGCCAAAACACTACCCTTGGGTTCCAAAACAACAACATACATACTACGCTAACGATATATATAGAAGTACATATAATATCATATTGCACATGGCACAGAATATCGTTAGACTATACATATATGTAATTTCTATACATAAACCAACCCAACAATACACTAGTCTGACAAAGCCTCTATAAAGAAAAATCAACGAGCCAATGTGATAAACCCCCAACTGACTCAACAGACCAAAGGGATCACAAAACAACAGCACCAAAACTAGCAACTTAGTCCTCGAACCATGAGGACTCACTACTGAAGGAATGTAGATGCGGCACTCGGATATCACTGTCGCAGCTACGGCTAAGTACCTGAACCTACATCATGGTAAGAATGTAGCTTATAGAGAAATATGTGGGTCAGCACAAGATACATACTGAGTATGTGGAGGCACATATAAAATATAAATAATATCATAAATTTCATAAAAACGTACATTCGGACCATAATGACACACATGGCTTGAGTGACATTGAATCATACAACTCATAACATCTTAGATAGTAAATATAGGAGAAAAACCTCATAAATAATTATAGATCATCATAGGCAACTTGACCTACCACATCAAAACTCGAAGTGACTCGGTATTTAAATAAACATGACTCTTATTGACAGGGGACTTTTCTATAACCGATAACCCCACGTGAGCTACGTAGAATACTAATGTTTGAAACCCCCGTTGGCGGGAGCGTCATACTCTTTTCAAGGGAGTATGACCTTAAAACTACAATAATCACAAACGAGCTCTCTGGCCAATAATATCATCATCAAACAACCCTACGGTGGCACATAGGTTTGGGGAAATACCAAATTTCCCTCTCGGTGCTAAGTACTACGCCCCGACAAGCTCAGAACATGTTAGGAAATCCACCACAACATCATAAAGGTCTATCATAAAGACCTAATAAAATATATTTCTCATTTATCAAATCATACCAATTTGTGGATTCCTAACTCAACACATTTTAGCTTAAAACATTTTAATCTTCCTCAACATCAACAAGCTATCAATTCGTTGAACCATAACAAACTCAACATTTGCACAAGGATATGAAGACTCAATACATAATATTTTCAACAATTTAACTTATCAAAACCATCCAAAAAAATAAGACTCATTGCAACTTCAATATCAACATTTCTCAATTTGGCATCCAACTCTCACTTAAAGGTACTTGAGACATCAACCCATAGTAGGGTTATAGAATTTCCAATATCAATTATAAATTCATAATAAGGAAATAGTGGAATGATAGTATAAGTGAAGGCTGAACAAATTAAATCATCATACTGTTATAATCAAATACTTTTTGGATATAATTCCATCTCAACATCATACACATATCGGATGACATAATCCCATAACTCATGGACAATAATATAAGATATAAAACCATATTTCCAATTCATGGTAAAACATGTAAAATCTCATGTCAATGTAATTCAACAAAAATACCAGGCACAAGATCGAAAGGATAATCTTGTTCAAAGCCCCACATACCTAAAAATGGAAGATGAATATGAACTTCCGACTCTGGAACTTTATTCACAAAAATAAAGGGTGCTTCTCGAAGACCTTAACATGATCAACTCAAATCCCAAATCAATTTGAAATTTCTACGGTTCAATCAAGAGACATAGAAGGATGAAATTTGGAGTAGTAGGGTTGGGGTTTGAGCCTTAGGAAATTTTTGAGAAAAATAAGCTATTGAATGCAGTTAATAGACTTAAATCCTTGGTTTATCTAGATAGATTGGAGTGGGAATGGCCAAAACACCCTTGAAAATGAAATAACATCAAATCTGTCCTTTGGTGGACTCTTTTGATAGGATGCAGTAGATCGACCATAACTTTTTGCTCCGATGGGCAAATTGGATGAAACCAATTTCACTGGAAAAAGAGGACTTTCAGACTATTCTATTGATATATAGTAGATCACCCAGATTATTATATAGAAGGGGTTATGATCGTTTGAAGTTGACCCTAAAATTCGCCTGGCCTCAGTATTTTTTTTCTACATATATATCGTTTACCACTATTCACGGTTAGATCAGAATGATCATAACTCATCGCTCAAGTGTCCGTTTTGGATGATCCACATATCGTTGGAAAGCTTACTCGATGCTCTATGGGATGACGGGTCGCAAAGCCAGAAGTTCCACACAGAAAAATTATTAATCATGATAAAGAATAGAATTCAACACATTTTCATCCGAGATCTTAACAAAAAAGTTTTTTGGGGCATCAAATCATCTCCTCCTTGGAAACATTCATCATCGAATGTTGATAGGTAGGTCAAGAATACTATAAAAATGAGTATATAGAGAAAAATCATCTTGCCCAAGAATATACTCCATTCTAATTTTTTTTTTGAATATCGTAGAAAACACACAAGCCAAGATAAACATAGCAATAAGGATTAAATCAAAAAAGAACGATAACTTTGACATGCTCAGGATTCGTAGGAAAGAGGTGGGGAGATTTAGCGCGCATATCTTCTTTTGCTTCCCAAGTAGCACTCTCCACGGATTGATTTCGCCAAAGCACTTTAACCAAAGAAACTTCCTTGTTTCTTAGCCTACGAACTTGAAAGTGAAAAACCTCAACCGGATCTCTTCATATGAAAGACTATCTTGGATACCCGAGCTTTTTGAAAGATCAATCACAAGAGAATCACCAATAGACTTCTTAAGCATAGAAACATGGAAAACCGGATGGACGTTAGATAACTCCGCGGGCAATTCAACCTTATACGCTACCTTCCCAATGCGATCCACAATCTTATAGGTACCAATGTAACGGGGACTTAATTTCCCTTTCTTCCCAAATCTAGTCACCCCTTTCATGGGTGAAACTTTTAAGTACACTAAATCACTAACATCAAATTCAAGGTCTTTCCTCCTTACATCTGTTAATGATTTTTGATGACTTTGGGCCATTTTCCACCTTTCCCGAATTAACTTAACCTTCTCCATGGCCTTGAACACCGTATTCGGTCCAGCCGCGGAAGCCTCACCAACTTCAAACCAACCAATAGATGATCTACACCTTCTACCATACATACCTTCAAACGGGGCCATTCTAATAGTAGCATGAAAATTGTTATTGTAAGCAAACTCGATTAATGCTAAGTGCTCATGCCAACCACCTTTAAAATCAAGCACACAAGCCCTCAACATATCTTCTAAAGTCTAAATGGTCCGCTCGGCCTGACCATCTGTTTGCGGATGAAAAGTAAAAATTAATCAAATTTGGGTACCGAGACCCTTCTGGAATGATTTCAAAAACTAAGAGGTAAACTGAGTACCTTTGTCAGAAATAATAGCCAAAGGGATTCCATAAAGTCTAATGAGTTTCCGAATATATATTCTAGCATAATGTTCAGTTGTTTAAAATGAATGCCTAGGCAAAAAATGAGCTAATTTCGTCAGCTGATCTATGACAACCCAAATCGAATCATGATGGCGACGAGAAGGAGGAAAACCAACTATGAAGTCCATATTCACTTCTTCCCACCTCCAAGTAGGAATTCTAAACTCTTGCATCACGCCTTTAGGCCTTTGATGCTCTGTTTTAACCTGTTGACATGTGGAACACTTTTCCACAAATTCTGCAATGTTCCTTTTCATACCGTTCGAAGAATAAATTTCCCGCAAATCATTGTACATCTTGGTAGCACAAGGATGGATGTAGTATCGTGTACCATGCGCTTCCACTATAATCCTCTACATTAAGTTATCAACATCAGGAACACATAATCTTTCTCGGAGTCTCAAAATGCGACCTCCCCCTTGGGAGAAAACCTCCACCTTTTGGTCTTTAATTGACTCTTTTAACCTGACCAAGGTAGGATCCCTATCTTGCTTCTCCTTTACTTCCGAAACTAAAGAGGATTCGAAACCGCTTTGCCCTCCTATACTCCCCTTAGCAATACAAAACTACCTAACCCCCAATCTAGCCATATGATGTACCTCACGGTCCAACTCCTTCTTACCAATCTCCACCTGTGCTACGCTACCAATGGAGTTCTGACTAAGGGCATCTGCTACTACATTGGCCTTGACCGGATGATTTAACACGCTCATATCATAATCATTCAATAGTTCTAACCATCGTCTCTTCCTAAGATTCAACTCCTTTTTAGTGAATACATACTGCAAGCTCTTATGGTCAGTGAAGACGTCGACATGGACACCATACAAATAATGTATCTAGATTTTCAAAGCAAAAACCACGGCACCTAATTCAAGGTCATGGGTAGGATAATTCTTCTCGTGAGGCTTTAGCTGCCTAGAAGCATAAGGTATAACTTTGCTCTTTTGAGCTAATACACAACCAAAACCAACTCTGGAAGCATAGCAATACACAACAAAAACATCAACACCGTCAGGCAAAGTCAACATAGGGGCTGAAGTAAGTCGAGTCTTCAACTCCCACTTGTAATTTGTTGGCTTAATTGAGTGGTAGGTGGTTTAATGTAATGCCCCAAAATATCATCCCGAAAGGCCACACGGTGCCCAAAGCTACACGTAACCTCAAGCTAACCCTTTAAGCCAAAACACTACCCTTGGGTTCCAAAACAACAACATACACACTATGCTAAGGATATATATATAAGTACATATCATATCATATCACACATGGCACGGAATATCGTTAGACTGTACATATATGTAATGTCTATACATAAACCAACCCAACAATACACTAGTCTGACATAGCCTCTATAAAGAAAAATCAATGAGCCATTGGGATAAACCCCCAACTGACTCAACAGACCAAAGGGATCACAAAACAACAGCACCAAAACTAGCAACTTGGTCCTCGAACCATGAGGACTCACCACTGAAGGAATATAGATGCGTCACTGGGATATCACTGTCGCGGCTATGGCTGAGTACCTGAACCAACATTATGGCAAGAATGTAGCTCATAGAGAAATATGTGGGTCAGCGCAAGATACATACTGAGTATGTGGGGGCGCATGCAAAATATAAATAATATCATAAATTTCGTAAAAGTGTACATACGGACCATAATGACTCACATGGCTTGAGTGACATTGAATCATGCAACTCATAACATCTTAGATAGTAAATATAGGAGAAAAACCTCATAAATCATTATAGATCATCATAGGTAACTTGACCTACCACATCAAAACTCGAAGTGACTCGGTATTTAAATAAACATGACTCTTATGGACAGGGGACTTTCCTATAACCAACAACCCCACGTGAGCTACTTAGAATACTAATGTTTGAAACCACCATTGGCGGGAGCGTCATACTCTTTTTGAGGGAGTATGACCTTAATACTACAATAATCACAATCGAGCTCTCCGGCCAATAATATCATCATCAAACAACCCTATGGTGGCACATAGGTTTGGGAAAATACCAAATTTCCCTCTCGGTGCTAAGTACTACTCCCCGACAAGCTCAGAACATGTTAGAAAATCAACCACAACATCATCAAGGTCTATCATAAGGACCTAATAAAATCTTTTTCTCATTTATCAAAACATATCAATTTGTGGATTCCTAACTCAACACATTTTAGCTCAAAACATTTTAATATTCCTCAACATCAACAAGGTATCAATTCGTTGAACCATAACCAACTCGACATTTTCACAAGGATATGAAGACTCAATACATAATATTTTCAACAATTTAACTTATCAAAACCATCCAAACAAAAACAAGACTCATTGCAACTTCAATATCAGCATTTCTTAATTTGGCATCCAACTCTCATTTAAAGGTACTTGAGACATCAACCCATAGTAGGGATATAGAATTTCCAATATCAATTATAAATTCATAATAAGGAAATAGTGGAATGATAGTATAAGTGAAGGCTTAACAAATTAAATCATCATACTGTTATAATCAAATACTTTTTGGATATAATTCCATCTCAACATCATACACATATCGGATAACATAATCCCATAGCTCATGGACAGTAATATAAGATATAAAACCATATTTCCAATTCATGGTAAAACATGTAAGATCTCATGTCAATGTAATTCAACAAAAATACCAGGCACAAAATCGAAAGGATAATCTTGTTCAAAGCCCCACATACCTAAAAATGGAAGATGAATATGAACTTCCGAGTCCAGAACTTTATTCTCGAAAATAAAGGGTGCTTCTCGAAGCCCTTAACATGATCAACTTGAATCCCAAATCAATTTAAAATTTCTACGGTTCAATCAAGAGACATAGAAGGATGAAATTTGGAGTAGTAGGGTTGGGGTTTGAGCCTTAGGGAATTTTTGAGAAAAATAAGCTATTGAATGCTCTTAATTGATTTAAATCCTTGGTTTATCTGGATAGATTGGAGTGGGAATGGCCAAAACACCCTTGAAAATGAAATAACATCAAATCTGTCCTTTGGTGGACTGTTTTGATAGGATGAAGTAGATTGATCATAACTTTTTGCTCCGATGGACAAATTGGATGAAACCAATTTCATTCGAAAGAGGACTTTCAGACCTTTCTGTTGATATATAGTAGATCACCCAAATTATTATGTATAAAGAGTTATGATCTTTTGAATTTGACCCTAAATATCGCCTGGCCTCAGTATTTTTTTCAGCACATATACCGTTCACCACTATTCACGGTTTGATCGATATGATCATAACTCATCGCTCGAGTGTCTGTTTTGGATGATCCACATATCGTTGGAAATCTTACTCGATGCTCTACGCGATGACGGGTCACAAAGCCAGAAATTCCACACAGAAAAATTATAAATCATGATAAAGAATAGAATTCAATATAATTTCATCTGAGATCTTAACAGAAAAATTTTTTGGGGCATCACACCATCTCCCCGTTGTAAACATTCATCATCGAATGTTGATAAGTAGGTCAAGAATAATATAAAAATGATTACATAGAGAGAAATCATCTTGCCCAAGCATATACTCCATTCTAAATTTTTTTTTTGAATATTGTAGAAAACACACAAGCCAAGATAAACATAGCAATAAGGATTAAATGAAAAGAGAACGATACCTTTGACATGCCCAGGATTCATAGGAAAGAGGTGGGGATATTTAGCGCGCATATCTGCTTTGGCTTCCCAAGTAGCACTCTCCATGGATTGATTTCGCCAAAGCACTTTAACAAAAGGAACTTCCTTGTTTCTTAGCCTACGAACTTGAAAGTGAAAAACCTCAACCGGATCTCTTCATATGAGAGACTATCTTGAATACCCAAGATTTTTGAAACTTTCACCCAAATCTAGTCACCCCTTTCATGGGTGAAACTTTCAAGTACACTAAATCACTAACATCAAATTCAAGGTCTTTCCACCTTACATTTGTGAATGATTTTTGTTGACTTTGGGCCATTTTCAACGTTTCCCGAATTAACTTAACCTTCTCCATTGCCTTGAACACCGTATTCGGTCCAGCCACGTCAGCCTCACCAACTTCAAACCAACCAATAGGTGATCTACACCTTCTACCATACAAAGCTTCAAACGGGGCCATTCTAATAGTAGCATGAAAACTGTTATTGTAAGCAAACTCGATTAATGCTAAGTGCTCTTGCCAACCACCTTTAAAATCAAGCACACAAGCCCTCAACATATAATATAAAGTCTGAATGGTCCGCTCAGCCTGACCATCTGTTTGAGGATCAAAAGAAAAAATTAAACAAATTTGGGTACCGAGACCCTTTTGGAATGATTAAAAAACTAAGAGGTAAACTGAGTACCTCTGGTAGAAATAATAGCCAAAGGGATTCCATAAAGTCTAACAAGTTTCCGAATATATATTCTAGCATAATGTTCAGTTGTATAAAATGAATGCCCAGGCAAGAAATGAGCTAATTTTGTCAGCCGATCTATGACAACCCAAATCGAATCATGATGGCGACGAGAAGGAGGCAAACCAACTATGAAGTCCATATTCACTTCTTCCCACCTCCAAGTAGGAATGCTAAACTCTTGCATCACGCCACTAGGCCTTTGATGCTCTATTTTAACCTGTTGACACGTGGAACACTTCGGCACAAATTCTGCTATGTTCCTTTTCATACCTAACCCCCAATCTAGCCAAAAGATGTACCTCATGGGCCAACTCCTTCTTACCAATATCCACATGTGCTACGCTACCCATGGACTTCTGACTAAGGGCATCTGCTACTACATTGGCCTTGCCTGAATAATATAGCACGCTCATATCATAATCTTTCAACAGTTCTAACCATCGTCTCTTCCTAAGATTCAACTCCATTTTAGTAAATACATACTGCAAGCTCTTATGGTCTGTGAAGACGTCAACATGGACACCATACAAATAATGTCTCCAGATTTTCAAAGAAAAAACCATGGCACCTAATTCAAGGTCATGGGTAGGATAATTCTTCTCGTGAGGCTTTAGCTACCTGGAAGCATAAGGTATGACCTTGCCGTTTTGAACTAATACACAACCAAAACCAACTATGGAAGCATAGCAATACACAACAAAAACATCAACACCATCAGGCAAAGTCAACATAGGGGCTGAAGTACGTCGAGTCTTCAATTCCTGAAAACTCTTCTCGCAAGATTCAGACCACAGGAACTTCACTTTCTTTAGGGTCAAACGTCTTATAGGATATGCAATAGACAAAAATCCTTCAATAAAACGACGATAATAACCATCTAGACCCAAGAAACTTTGAATATCAGAAGGAGAAATAAGTTTTTAAGGATAAACTCTAATGCCTTCGGAAGAAATAACATTACCCAAGAAGGTTACAGAGTTCAGCCAGTAATCTCACTTACTGAACTTAGCATACAACTGATGAGTTCAAAGAGTTTCCAACATGATTCAGAGATTATCCGCATGATCACCCTAACTTTGGGAGTAAGTAAGAATATCATCAAGGAACACTATTACAAATAAATCCAGATATGGCCGGAATACACAGTTCATAAGATCCTTGAAAGCCCTTGGAGCATTAGTTATCCCAAAAGACATCACATGAAATTCAAAATGACCGTAACGAGTTCGAAAGGCTATCTTGGGGATATCATATTCCCTAAACCTAAGTTGGTGATAACCGTATCTAAGGTCTATCTTCAAAAAGTAGCTCGCACCTTGCAATTGATCAAATAAATCATTAATTCGAGGAAGTGGATATTTATTCTTGATAGTAACCTTATTAAGCTTCTAGTAATCAATACACATCCACAAAGAACCATTTTTCTTACGCACAAACAGGACAGGTGCACCCCACAGGGACACACTAGGTCTGATAAAGCTTTTGTCTAAAAGATGTTTCAATTGCTCTTTCAACTTTTTAAGTTTTGCGGGATCCATACGATACAGAGAAATGGAAATAGGCTGAGTATTGGAAAGAAGGTCAATCCTGAACTCTATCTCTCTATCAAGAGGTACTCCAGGGAGATCTTCTATAAAGATATCAAGAAACTCATAACAATATTAATTGACTGAATGGTTGGGGTTTTAGATTTAATGTCTTCAACCCAAACCAAATGGTGGATGCAACCCTTGGAAATCAACTTATAGCTTTGAGATAGGATATGAAACGACTCTTAGGAATCACAGAACTCCCAAACTATTCGAGAATAGGTTCATTAGGAAACTAAAACTTGACCACACGGGCATGACAATCAATAGACGCATAGCATGAGTAAAGCCAATCCATACCCAGAATGATATCAAAGTCAACTATATCTATCTCAATCAAATCAGCATACATAACCCGATGAAAGATAATAATGGGACATTTCTTATACACCCGCTTAGCAATGATAGACTCTCCTACAAGAGTAGAAACCAAAATAGGCTCAGAAATTAGTTCAAGATCCGTTTTAAAATTTATAGCAACCAGAGGTGTCACATAAGAAAAACTCGAACTAGGGTCCATTAACACATAAACATGAAAATAGAAAACATGGAGCATACCATTGATAACATCGGGAGAGTCTTCCTGCTCCAGACGAGGTGGTATAGCATAGAAATGATTTTGGCGTTGACTACTAGCAGTACTAGATAAAGCACCATGAGGAGGAACTGGACGGGCTGCGAGAGGTGAGGCACTGGTAGCCTGACTCTGGGGATAGGAATCATGACTCCGTTGTCTGGCATACGGGCAGTCTCTAAGTATATGGCCTAACTTTCCACAACTAAAATAGCCCCGCTGCCCCATATAACACTCCTCAAAATGGTCTTTACCATACTTAGCACATGAAAGAGGATGAGGCCGGTTGCTTACACTGTACTGAGACCTAGAAGGTATTGACCTATCCCCGAGCTCCTGCCTGCCCTGATATATAGGAGTACTAGCTGAGGAAGGAGCAGGTATAAATGGACGTCTCTAAAACTTAGCGTGACTCCCTCTGGAGAATCTAGTTTGACCAAACCCCTGTTGCTCCAATCTTACTCTCTTAATCCCTCTTACTCTTTCTCTTTCCTTTATCTTGCCTGACTCAATCTGTTGGGCATGAATCATTAACCTAAGAAGATTAATCTCTATGTTGATCATAGCAGATCTACATTCTTTCACCACATAACTCAATACCCCAGTTAGAAACTTTCTCATACTAGTCCTCGAGTCAGTCATCATATTAGGAGGGTACTTCGATAGCTAATTAAACTTAAGACAGTGCTCCTTAACCAACATAGAGCCTTGTCTCAAATTCATAAACTCCTCTATCTTAGCTTCCCGTAAATCAAGAGGAAAGAATCTATCCAAGAAAGCATCTTGGAACAATTGCCAAGTAACCGGATCGGTATCTTTCTCTCTACCCTTATTCCATATCTGCACCCAATCATAGGCAACATCCTTCAACTGATAAGAAGTTAGCTCCCCACTTTCTTCCTCGGTCACGTGCATAATCTATGTAATTTTCTTTATTTTATCAATATACATCTGCGAGTCCTCATTTGCTCTCGACCCATGAAACAAAGTCATAAATTCGTGCTGCAGTCGAATAATTTTCCTGTGGAGGTAGAGTGTTGGCCTGAGTATTGGCGGTAACTGCCTGGGCTAGCATCTTAAAAGCTGACCGAAATTTGGCATGGGATACCATCTCATGTAACGGATCAACGGGTTGAGGTTGGTTGTTGTTTCTGTGAGATCGACATGGAGGAATTTTTTGTCATAAGAACGCACGAATTAACAGCAGAACGAAACAGTTTTAAGCATGATACACTCTTGAAGAAAGAAAGAAACAACTTTTCCTAGAATGCCCCGCAGCCTCTTGATCATAGATGTGGCGCGCTACACACCGATGCTCAAGACTCTACGTAACTCGGCTTGTCAGACTCCCTAGGACTCTTCACAACTTTAGGCTCTAATACTAAGTTTGCAACACCCCAAATTATCATCCCGAGATGCCATACGGTGCCCAAGGCTACACGTAGCCTCAAGCTAAACCATTAAGCCAAAACACTACCCTTGGGTTCCAACACAACAACATACATGCTACGCTAAGGATATATATATAAGTACATATCATATCACATCGCACATGGCACGGAATATCATTAGACTGTACATATAGGGAATTTCTATACACAAACCAACCCAACAATAAACTAGTCTGACAAAGCCTCTATACCGCAAAATCAACGAGCCGTTGGAACAAACCCTCAACTGACTCAACAGACCAAAGGGGCCACAAAAGAACAGCACCAGAACTAGCAATTTGGTCCTCGAACCATGAGGACTCACCACTAAAGGTATGTAGATATTGTACTCGGATATCACTGTCGCGGCTGCGGCTGAGTTCCTAAGCCTACATCATGGTAAGAATGTAGCCCATAAAGAAATATGTAGGTCAGCACAAGAAATGTACTAAGTATGTGGGTGCTTATGCAAAATATATATAATATCATAAATTTCATTAAAACATACATACGGACCATAATGACATACCTAGCTTGAGTGACATTCAATCATGCAACTCATAACATCTTAGAAAATAGGAGAAAAACCTCATAAATCATTATAGATTATCATAGGCAACTTGACTTACCACATCAAAACATAAAGTGACTTGGTATTTCAATAAACATGACTCTTATGGATAAGGGAGTTTCCTATAACCAACAACCCCATGTGAGCTAAGTGGAATACCAATATTGGAAACCCCCGTTGGTGGGAGCGTCATACTCTTTGCCAGGGAGTATGACCGTAAAACTACAATAATCACAATTAGGCTCTATGGCAAATAATATCATCATCAAACAAACCTATGATGGCACATAGGTTTGCGGAAATACAAAATTTCTCTCTCGGTGCTAAGTACTACTCTCCAAAAAACTCAGAACGCATTTAGAAATCCACCATAATATCACAATGGTCTATCGTAAAGACCAACTCAAATCTCTTTATCATTTATCAAATCATATAAATTTGTGGATTCCTAACTCAACACATTTCAGCTCAAAACATTTTAATCTTCCACAACATCAACAAGGTGTCAATGCATTGAACCATAATTGACTCGACATTTAGACAAGTATATAAAGACTCAATACATAATATTTTCAACAATTTAACTCATCAAAACCATTCAAAAAATACCAAGACTCACTGCAACTTTAATATCAACATTTCTCAATTTTGCATCCAACTCCCATTTAAAGGTACTTGAGACATCAACCCATAGTAGGGATATGGAATTTCCAATATCAATTATAAATTCATAATAAGGAAATAGTTGAATGATAGTATAAATGAAGGCTTAACAAGTTAAATCATCATACAGTTATAATCAAATACTTTTTGGATATAATTACATCTCAACATCATACACATATCGGATGACATAATCCCATAGCTCATGGACAATAATACAAGACATAAAACCATATTTCCAATTAATGGTAAAACATGTAGAATCTCATGACAATGTAATTCAACAAAAATACCGGTCACAAGATCAAAAGGATAATATTGTTCAAAGACCCACATACCTAAAAATGAAAGATGAATATAAACTTCTAACTCTGGAACTTTATTCACAAAAATAAAGGGTTCTTCTCAAAGCCCTTAACATGATCAACTTATTTTTGTTCGAGATCTTAACAAAAAAAAAATTCGGGGCATCACATTTAAATGGGTTATCATAATTACAAATGATGTATTTCGTGATGAATTTATGCATTGATCATGCTCACATGTGTTTTTATTCTATCTTTCAAGCTCTTACCTTTCATACGCACCTTATGTTAGTTAAAATGTCTATAAGAAAGGAATACCTTATATGCTTGGGGTGTTATTCTATCATATTTTGAGCATAATTTTGTAGAAAATTAGTCTTAAAATTTGGATAACTTGTTGTTTTTGGATGAAATTATTTATGAATGTTGCGTCCATGGTTTAATCGATAAATGTGCTTATCATAGCAACCTAGAACAAAGTCTGAGTAACCCGAGAGACATGAATGCTTGCCTTGCCTATGATAGATTGGGTTACACAATTCTTAAGGGTATAGGGTCATTTGTGTTTCTATTGGTTCCATGAAGTCTAATGATAAAGTTTTCGTGCATCCACCTATGTTTTTCAATAATTGTTTAAGAAGAGGCAAAATTTTGAAAATACTTTCAAAATGTCATTGGCAAGAAATAAAATGATATTGAGAAAAAACAAAAAAATAATTTTCTTTTGGAAAAAGATCAAGGATATTTTGAGCTTTCTTTTGAGTGAGACCATTAAATTCAATTTTTGGCTCTCTCTTTACAAGGATGAGTCCTTGACTCGGAGTAACTTATGAAGCTCAAATTGCTCCAATTGATTGTAACGCTAACTTTTTGCTCCGTGAGTAAGATGCTATGTGTGGTGTGATTTTTGAATAATTCTTGTACATATGTGTAGTATAGAACTTGACCTGGGTGCATTCAAAGTGAAATTCTAGGCAAAATTAGTTTGGAGAATGACCTGAGGCCATTTTTAACCCATCACATAGCCATATTCCCACCTTAACATTGTTCCCCAGTTAACCCTTTTGAACCTTTTTGCCCATATTTCTTTCTTATTATAATGATAAAAATCCTAGAACACATAAACCCTTTTAAAAATCTTTTTTTTGGGACTTAACCTCCTTTGATGCATCCCATATTTGAAGTAATGAAATATAGGTGACGACCTAAGTTTGGGGGGTTCATGTAGTTGGGAGAATAATGTAAGGGTTGTTCACACTCCAAGTTTGGTGGGTAAATGTGTTATACTAGGATAAGCCAAGAAAGGTATAAGTAAGGTGGTCAAATCATGTGCTTAAGATACAAGAGACATACTTGATGGCAATATTGTATAGCCTAAATAGAATATTGAAATAGAAATATAGCCTATGATAGACAAGAAGGACTTATGAGTAAAAATCTCTAAAAGAGAGAAAGAAAAAAAGGACTTATGTTTGAAGGTAGAAAATCATTGAAAAGTCAAAGAAGTAAAGAGAATAAAATGGGTGGCCTTGAATTGTTTGAGTTGAGTTGTTAAAACTTTGAGGTTATGGAAATTTTGAAGAATATTGTGTATATATTAATATTGCAATATGGGTAGTTATTCCATTCTTGGTTGAGTTTATTAGTTAAAATCCAAAATAATTAGTATCTATACATACATTTTTGTCATTGAAAACTTATAGGTTCTAACTATTGGTTTTAATAATTAAAACCTGTAAATTTTGGTGATTCTGAATATTTATATTGAAATAGGTCTTAGATCATATTCTATTATTTTTGTGTATGATTTACTATGTCTATGTGAGCTTATGTTTCATATTATTTTAGTGCATAAATATTATAATTTGGTTAACTTGTATGGTTTGGTTGAAGTGAGGTAAGTTGCATTGTGAAGATTGAGACAGTCTTTGAAGATTTTGTGTCTTCTCTTAAGATGCTTTGTTCATTTGGAAGATGCATTTGATACAGACTTGCATCCTTGCTTTATAAATATGTGCTTATCGAAAAATTTTGGTTTACTTGTTGCGATGACATGTTTGGAAAGTCTTTGAAGAGCTTTGTTAACTTCTTTCTTTACTATAGCTTTCTTTTGGATAGATTTGAGGTAAATACCCTTTCTCTTTGAATTGTTCTCAGGTTCTTGAGGACAAGCAATAATTTAAGTTTTAAAGGGGGACGGGGGTTGATAAGTCATATATTTGACAACTTACTAGCACCTTTAAAGCATAAAGTATCATGCTTTTCCATTGATTTAATGTTAATCTATTACTTAATGCTCAATTGGGTAGGTAAAAGTTTAAAAGTAAAAGATGAGCAAGTCATTCAAGTTAACAAAAGGTCAAATGTGAAAGATAAAAGTCAAGTGCTAGAAATCAGGCCCAAGAATCGACCTTCGGGTACCGTGATCATGACCTGAGGGTCAATATCCAATGTCAAGTCAAACCTTGGCAATCGCAAAGCGACCACCACGACGCGGGAGTCGCGAATACAATCAAGAGATGACAATTGTGATGATGAAGAAAAGTTTCAAGGGTAGAGTTGTAATTTGCTTAAAGAGACCTAGAGCAAGGAAGCATTTGTGTAATATCTATCTAATTAGCTATTTGTTGTGGGTTTAGCTTTTACCCCATATTTAAACTAAAGATTATCGGGGAAAACCCCAATTGTTTAGGATCCCATACTATCTTTCAAAGAGGGGTATTACGTTAAAGGTATTTACTAACAATAACTTGAGTTAGATTGAGGGATGGCATCATCTTTGAAATAAGGGTGTTTTTAGTGTTAACTCATTTGATAGTGCTATCTTAGAGATAAGGGCGAAAATTGAGGTATTAGTTTGGTTATTTTACCACATTCCCGAGGTGTTTGGAAGAACCCATGAATGAAATTTAGTGTTTTATTGAATGGTTCACACTAATACCTATAAATCTAGCCTACCCATGACTCTAGCTAACTTTGGATAAATTCTTAATTACCTGTTAATGAGTTCCAATCTAGAATGGAATGACCCTAAGATCCACTCCTAATTGATTACACTCTAATTATTATTAGCCTCGAAGTTGTACTATAGAGGCCCAACATTTGTTATATAAAACGTTCAAAATCCCCAAAATACTTGTATCATCGATTTGAATTTATCAAGTAACTTCATTTTGAACTTACTCGATCATAATTCACATTGTTCCTTTTGGATTCAACCCTGACTCAAAGTTAGATTTTTCATTGACAATGACTGCCATGCACTTTAATCGAAGTGTGATTTATGTGTTATCAATCATTACCCTAAAAACTGGACCAAGCTAAATTGGACCTAAAATCAAACCCTAAAGGAGTTGTGGGTTTGAGCAAATAATAAGGAAATTACACTAAGAAAAGGGTGTATTATTACCTCAAATTGGATGATAATCGCAAAAACAATGTTAATCTAGCTTCACAAGTTCCCACAAGCTTCAATTTTATGTTAACGTACTCCCTAGGGTTCTTGCTCTCAAAAGAATTGGTGAAGAATGGCTAAAATCGGGCAAAAAGGGCCATTTTATACCCAGTCCAGGTACTCGAGAGTCGCTCTCGCGACCCCAAGGTGTGCAATTGCCACATCTTGTGGCTGTACAGATGAGTCACGATCATGACCTCCCCTCAACAATTGCACCATCTTTGGGCTGCAATTGCATAGGCTGGTTGCAATCACAACCTATGCCTTTCTATCGCACCACCATGATCGCGACCCTAACAATGTGATAACAGCTACACCAGATGGCAACTAAAGACTTTGAAATCTTCCAAGTTTCCATCAAGACCTTGGGACTCATTCAAAATCTCGTATATGCAAATAATATATGTAACCATAACAAATACGACATTTCAGATGCGATGACACACCCAAATTTTCCATTCGAGGTCATTTGTATTCGACACCGTATTTCATTTTCTTTACTTCTCGAGCAGTAGATGTAAATGAGCCTAGGTGCCTCAATTCCCAAACCAATGGTCTGCCTAGCCTAAAATTAACATTTCAGAGCAGCTGGTGTAGTCAGAATTTATATACGAGATCGTTTTACTAAAGTTTTTGATTGATGGCCATTTGGAACCAACCAAGAATTCTAAACAGAGAAATGACTCTAAAAAATGAATTTCCTGGTAACCAAACTATCAGTCCCAACAAGTCATAAATGACTTAGGGTAGCTATAGAAAATCTCTAATAGAGAAAATATGTGGAAATATGGAAAATGACCTAAAGGGTCATTACAATATCCACTACCAAAGTAACTTTCATCTGCAAAGGTTAAGGATTAGGATATATTTGAAGTCTAAAACAGGTGAGGATATTTGGTCCGCATCTCACTCTCGATATCCAAAGTGGTTTCCTCCACTGGGTAGTGCCTCCACAAAACCTTCACTCCAGGAATCACTCTAATGTGCTACCTCTTGACATCACTAGCAAAAATAAGCACTAGCTCCTCTACTAAGGTCTATCTGAATTGAGTCCCATCTAAGAACATGTGATGGATTAGGAATGTATCACCATACCATGGGGACATGGAAAACTTGATGAATAGCGGAAAAAACTGGAGGTAAAGCTAACTTATAAGCCATATGACAAACTACACAAAGGATCTTAAAAGGTATGATATATGCTCAGCTTTCCCTTCCTCCCTAACCTTATCACACCCTTAATAGGCCATACCTGGAGGAATTAAAGATCACCAACTCCAAATCTCAAGTAACGAAGCCTATGGTCTACATAGGTCCTTTGTCAATTTTAAGCCGCTCTCAACATAACTCAAATCACCCCAACTCTATACAACGGCTCCTAAGAAAATTAGTACTATAAGGCCTAATCTTAGAGGTCTCAAACAATCCAATCAAAGAATGATATCTCCTAACATAAAAAGCCTTAAAAGGAGTCATCTTAATACTCGAATGAAAACTGTTATTGTATGTGAACTTTTCCACGGATAGCTTTTACTCCCACCAGCCTCCAAAATCCATAACACAGGCTCAAAATATATGCTCAAAGAACTAAATACTCTGCTCAAATTGGCCATCTGTCTGCAGATGAAAGGTTACTCTAAGATCCACCTGAGTGCCCAACTCCTCCTAAAAAACTCTCTAAAACCTCAAAGTGAACATTAAACCACGATTTGAAATACTAGAGATGGGCACACCATGCAAAAAGAATTATCTCTCAAATATAGATATGGGGCAATCTCTTAGTAATAAAGGATATTTGAATAGGAATGAAATATGCTAACTTGGTCAAATGATCTACAAGGACCCAAATACCATCAAAACTATGGGAACTAACAGGAAAACCACTAACGGAATCCATTGTAATTCGTTCCCATTTCCACTCGAGAATGGGTAAACTAAATCAAATCACCAAGTCACTGACACTAGGTCTTTACCTTCTACCAACATAGGCAATAAGCAAAAAGGTCTTCCATATCACTCTTCATACGACTCCACCAATAATGCTATCTCAAATCTCTATACATCTTGATCGTACTAGGATGAATAGAATATCTAGAGATGTGAGCTTCATGAAAAATTAACAAAATCAATTCATCAATCCATGAAACACAATTGCAGCCATCAAATTTCCAAATGCCCATATAATATATGGTGTTACTCTCGAACTCACCACTAAACACTTGATCACGAAGGAAGCGAAGCTTACTATCCTCAAATTAATGATCTTAAATTTTTTCAAATAGCAAGGACCTCACCTCCATACTAGCCAAAATCCTTCTAAGGCCTAAAATATCAAGGCAAACCATCAAGTTAGATAAGGAATAAATGTCATGTGCAAATAGACACTGAGAAAATAAAATAAAAGCCAACCGACCCATACTCACTACCTTACGACTCAAGGAATCTTCTACCATATTTACGCCTTGCCCAAATGATACAAAGTGGAAATGTCATAATCCTTAAGTAACTCTATCCATTTACGTTGTCTAGATTTAAGCATCCTTTGGTTCATATGATTTGAAGACAACAATGATCGATGAAAATCTCATAAAGCACACCTTAAAGATAATGCCTCCAAATCTTAAGTGTAAAAACTATCGCCGCAAGCTCCAAATCATGAGTGGGGTAGTTGCACTCGTTCACCTTATGCTGTCTAGAAGCATAAGAAATAATATAACCCTACTATATCAATACACAAGCCAAACCAACACTAGAAGCATAACAAAACACGGTGAATACCTCACCTTCAACAAGAAGAGCTAAAATGAGAGTTAAAATGAGAAAATCCTTGAGCTTTCCAATGATCATCTCATACTTCTTGGACCATCAGAAAGGAACCTCCTTCCAAGTTAATATGATGATAGGGGATAAAATAGTAGCAAAGCCCTTGATGAGCCATCTATAATGACTGTCAAACCAATGAGGCTACAAACCTTAGTCAGAGATATAAGTCTAGCCCAATAACGAATCACCTCAATCTTGGTTGGGTCAACTATAATACCATCCTTAGACACCAAATGTCAAAGAAATGTCACAGACTCAAGCCAAAATTCACACTTTGAGAATTAGGCAAATAACAAATAATCCCTTAAAGTCTAGAGAACAATTTTCAAATATTATGCATGCGCCTCTCTAACCCTCGAATACTCAAGGATGTCACCAATGAACACAATCACAAAGAAATCCAAATAAGCCCTTAATAATTGGTTCATCAAATCCATGAATGCAGCAAGGTCATTAGTAAACCCAAGTGATATCACCAAGAACTCATAATGATCATATTGGGTCCTAAAAGATATATTTGGAATATCCTCAGCCCAAATCCTCAATTAATGGTAACTAGATCTCAAATAGATCTTTGAAAACACATACACACCCTAAAGTTGGTAAAATAAATCATCAATGCAAGGCATAGGATAATGATCTTCACCATCACCTTATTAAGCTACCTATAATCAATAAACAAGTGCATAGAGCCATTTTTCTTCTTCACAAACAATACAGAAACTCCCAAAGGGGAGATACTCGGTCTAATAAAATACAGGAGCTCCTAAAGGGGAGACACTTGATCTAACAAAACCATTACCAAGACAATCCTGAAGTTGAGAATTTAGCTTCTTAAGCTTAGTAGGATCTGTATGGTAAGGTGCCATAGAAATAGGTTAGGTGCTAGAATTGAGATCAATGGAAAACTCAATCTCATGGACAGGGGGAATACCAAGCAGATTGGTAAGGAACACATGAGGAAACTTGTAAACTACAGCAACAGAGTCAAGCGACAGACTCTACATACTAGTAACATAAATATAAGAGAGATAAGACTCGCAACCACTCAAAATAAGTCTTTTACCACATATAAGAGATAATGCCTATTAGATCACAGCTAACAGCTCCTTTCTATATGTCTGGGTATGCTGGGCATGACTAAGGTAATGATCTTGGCAAAGAAATCCATGACCACATGATAGTGGGATAACCAGTCCATTCCAAGAATCACATCAAAATCACCCATATCCAAGCTAATAAGGTCAGCATAAGTATCAACATTGCTAACAGTCATAACACATGATTTGAAAACTCAATCCCCTACTAAAGAATCACTGTAATAACCCATATTTTTGGGCTAGTCTATCAACCATCGTTCTTACATGTATAAGCTATTATCCAAGTGATTCTCATGTTAATACAAGTTTTAAAATCTTTACCATCATGTTTTATTTTCTTTTTAGTTTAAAAATATTCATAGGAATCACTTAGAGCCAAGCTAAGATCATTTGATTCGTCAAAAATTTGATATTTGATTCTACTAGTGTCTAATTTATACATGTATAACTTTTTTTATACATGGAATTTTAATGCTCAAAACTCACCAAAGTATAGATAATTGAATTATCTTTCCAATGATTCTAATTTCACCATAATCTGATACCTGAGTAAAAAGTTATGCCATTTTGTGTGTGAGGTAATAAGCCTATGCGATCTCGATGCATCGCGTCGACTGCACCCTGACACGAAAAACTGAAGCACATCCAAAGTTGTTTTACATGTTAATTCAGTTAAAGGTCTAGAAACACTTTGGTCAATTACCCTTACCCAAATATGCCCCTAACACTTAATTTCAACCCCTAAAATATTAGATACATTATTAATCATCTTTTTCTCTCCAACAAAAATCTAGCCTCCTCAAGAACACCAAGAACTCCATGATATTTTATTTAAGAAAAGAATAAAGAATCAAGTTTCCTAATTCAAGAATGCTTTCAAGATTGTGTTTCTCCTTAAATATTTAAGCTTCAAGGTATGTGGGAGTTCATCAATGGGTCCTCTTTCACCCATGGAGTCCAAAACTCAAATTTCAAGTTTAAATTTATAATCTTTACATGTTCCCATGAATTTTGTCAATAAATTTTCATGAATCTCAAACTTACATCATGTTTCCATGAAATTGTGGGTGATATTAAACCTTAAATATTTGAATGGTATTATTTGCCAAATTTAAACTCTAATCGATGATTTTATAGGTGATATCATGCTATTACTACTATTTTAACTATTCCCATGCTTAGCCTAAACCATGAATTACAAGTGTTTGATTAAATGTCCACAAGAATAATTTTGAGCAAAGGCTTACATATCATGTTCTTAGAGTTTTAGTTCGATTCCATGGTGGATCATATATTCAAGATGATTAGAAATATTTTCTATGATAAAACGCCTATGTCCTATTTCAAGCCTATGTCCTATTTCAAGTGAACTTCATGTACTCTTCCCCATTTCATAATTTTTGTATGCTCCCATGTTTTATGGTATTCCCTTATCCAAATATTAATCTCCATGTGCTTGATAGAATGCCCATGTGAATTGAATAGGGTAATCATGACATGTTACCATGTTTTCTCATCCATGTACAAGTCCACAACCTCCAAATGTTTGACAAAATGTCTAAATGAAATCATTATTAACAATTGACTATTGTTATGCTATTATGATCATGACATGCTTTACTTTTATGCTATCAAATCTTGGGGGTATTTAATACCTGACAATTTAGCTGTTTACCTAGAGCAAGTGTCAGTTATAGAACGTATTAGTAACATCACAATCAGTAGTACTCTCAGTCAGTTACAGACCTAAAAAAAACTTAGTAATCTAAGTATTAGTCCCGTTCAGTTCAGTATTCAATTCAGACCTCAGTAGTATTTAGTATTCAGTTCATACCTCAGTAGTATTCAGCAATCATTTTAGATCTCAGTAGTATTAAGTATTCAGTTCAGACCTCTATAGTATTCACTTAGTTAACAGAATTCAACAGTATTTCCTTCAGTCAACGAAACGTAGTAAACTCTGATCAGCTCAGTTAAATTGTACGATCAATAAGAGTTCATTCAAGCCTAGTATGAATTAGGAAATCAGTTCAGTATCTATTTATTTGGGAGTAGGATTCAGCACCAAGTGAACCCAAGGATGGAAACTCACCTGCCAGTAAGGAAATGATCCCTAGAAGCAATCCTTGCATCCCAGAACTACGTAGCCGGCATAGATTGAGGCATCAAACTTGCCAGATGAGGGTTGATGAGGTGTTTTAACCTGTTAGTTGAGGGTTCCACCATTCTCATTAGAGTACCTACCAGATGAGGGTATTTGTTCAATGTCTTTACCCATGGCACGGTACTGACACCTTTCTAATTAGGGTTACAGGTTGGACCCTAATTTTTTAGAAAGGGGTATGTCGGTCAGATGATTACCTCCCACAGTTTACATTTTAGATTCAGTCTCAAAATAAAGCTCAGTTAGTTTTACAAATTTAGGACTATCAGATATAGTCACTCAGCTCAGTACAAAACTCAGTATAGTTCCATAGAAATAGGACTGTCAGATACAGTACCCCATTTATTAGTAACACAATTATCAGTAATCCCAGATATCAATCACTCAGTAATCAGAACTCAGTATTCAGTTCCAGCATGAGTCTCAGTTAAAGTATTAGTTATAGTCTCAGTGTCAATCTTAGTCTAGTAATTAGATCAGTAGCTTAGTTCAATTTCAGGTTTGCTTGACTATAGAATACTTTTATCAGTTACCCAGTTATCAGTATTTTAGTACATTAGTTTACAGACTATATTAGAATCATGTTATACGCTTGGTCATGCATTCTCAAATAATACAGTTTTCACAAATTCATGCTTAGTTATCTCGTGTTACTCAGTCAGTCCCTTTCTCATATGCATAATACTCTACAATTTTATTCCAATTATTCTGACTAAGTACAATCCAGTTTTATATACCCAGTATCTATGTGTTATCATATCCCAGCTTCAGTTATACTTATATCATTAAAGTAAGTTTTACAGAAACTAAGTGTAGAGATTCACCAGCTTATCAGATCATGGTTATTACTCATGTTTTAAGATGTTTTCATCTTTCAATTTATTCCAGCTTATTGGTGAGTCTACTTATACTTAGAATGCATGTTTTACGATTACATATGAAATAAATTTTACTTATTGCATTCACCCCTGCATACTCAGTAAATTCCAGAAGTACTGATCCACATATATGCCTGTATTGCTATATTTCCTCATAGTGTAGGTAACAGTTATATCCTACACATCACGATCAGATAATTTCAGATTCCAACAAGTAGGTGACAAGTTCTCCTTCTTTGGGAACTCGAGACAGTTTTAGTTCATGTACATTTCATTTACTTTCATGTGTATTGATTAGTGGTAGTTAGAGGCATATCCCAACTACCTATAGTCAGTATAGTAAAAGGCTTCATAGATTTTAGTCAGAGTCAATTATGTAAATTTTAGTTTCATCCTTCAGATTTATAAGATTGTAAGGCTTCATCTGTACTTTATCTATTTTTCATCTTTGGTATGGCTATGTTTCGGCATAGCAAAGAGTTATTATTACCCTATAATTCAGTTTCTTAACAGTATGCCAGTTCATGGGTTAGCTTGGGATCACTTGTGGTTCTAAGCAACGTGTGACGTCTCGAGACAGATTTTTGGGGAGTTACAATCACCCACGTGAGTAGATTTGCACATTGACATAGATAATAAGTCATAAGAAAACTCTAACCATGATAAATAATATGCATATTTATAAGAATAAGTGGATCCCCGATCAAAAAAAGGGCAGACTAGAGGCACAATAAAATCGTAGTTGTAACAACAGCATCTAAAGTTTCACACTGGCATTTTGCAGGCAATGTATACACTGACCACATCGCATCTTTCCTTCATGAGAACATTCTTGACTATCATGGAGACCACCCCTTTGACCATGAAAACTACCTATAGATAAGGGATAAACTACTCTAATAGGGGGAACACACCGAGATGAAGGAATAATTTCCCCACGAAGAGGGTGCTCTCGATAATAGTGACCAACACCCCCATAGCTATAACATAAACCTAGAGAAGAACTAGAACACACATTCGGCTAACCTGGAGTAACCACCATGACTAGAATGAAGAGAAGATGAATCCATTAAAGATTGCCCTTCACCTTGACTAGGGCAATCTCTGACACTAGAATAACCTCCACTAGTAATCTAAAGCGCTGCTTAGATAGGTTAACTATGCTATCTCTGAGGTTGATAAGATAGATGCAGAGAATAACCACTATAAGAACTACTACCTCTGAATTAGAAACACTACGGATCCAACTTTAACAGTACCGATATCTATATTTTTATCATTGCCCCCTTGGTCCTTATGATGCATCTCCTCCTTTACTCGAGCGTGATCCGACACCTCAGTAAAAAAACCTACCTGCAGTAACTAAACTCTGAATAGACATATGAATGGGTGTTATCATCCCTCTAAAAAGGTAGAAAACTTTCTCATATTCAGTATCAATAGTAGAAGTCGCATGCCTAGCCAACTCGTGAAAATGAGTTGCATACTATGCAACTATTATAAAGCCTTACTTGAATTTAGAGAACCTATCCCTCAAACAATTTCTAAGGTTGTGAGTCATGTACTTACCCATGAACATCTCAGACTAATGAGCCCAAGTAAAGAGAGAAGATCCAGCTGGTCTAGAATCCATATAACCTCTCCACCAATGTCGAGTAGCCAAATCAAACTGAAAAGTAGTTTAATCCATTCCACGAGTCTTAACAAGGACCAAATTATAGAGCCTATCTACATAAATAATAAGAAACTAATATGCATCCTTGCCTAGAGCACCAGAACACCTAGGCGGTGCCAATCTCAAGAATCTACCCAATTTCTTTTGCTCCTTAGAAGACATATCAGGTTGAGCAACCACTAGCTGAGCAACTACCTGCATAGGATAAATCTCTGCTCTAGGAATCGCAGATACTGTTTGTGCCCCTGCCTTAGTACTACTTAAATTTGTATACTTAGCACTATTAGATGGCATACCACCAACTAAACCCAAAGATAAACCAACACATCTATGGGAACTAAAGAAGAAATAAACCCTTGTAAAGCCTGCGTTAGTCCCAAGACCACCACTAGCTGGGGCGGAAGAATCTCTAGCTCAGGAGTAGGAATAGGACCTAGGGAAAGTGTCCTATCTTGGAACCTAGCTAAGGAGACATATTGCGGTTGTCTGTGACCTTTGGGTCATCCACAAATACGAGTAGGATCCTTACTCTTGGTCTTGGGACCCTCATCTCATATAGCGATAGCACGTGTCCTGATCACTTGTGAATAAGTAAAGACAACTAAATACTTCTACAAACAAACTTAGACTATTAGAACAATATAAGTGAAAAAGTGCTGAACTCCTAAGAATGTCACATAGCCTCTCGAAGATAGGAAACAAACTTTATTGTTTTTATCTGCAAAAATCTACTAGATACTTGCTCTTGTACCAATAATACTGATGAAACCTAGACTCTGATATTAATTTATCATGAATCGACTTTTGACTAATGATTGCACAAACTAAATCTCAATAGTAGGTAAGTCAACCCATAACCTAGATTTAACATAATGGGTTAATTCAGAAGGAAAAGCCACTAGGAGAAATTCAAGAACACAATGTATATAAGCAAGGAGTTCGAAATAGATTAAATAGATAACACAGGATACCATTCTAAAACCTGGTAGAGATAGTACAAGAGCGTCTAATAGTATCAATACAACTTAAAAGTCTAGAATATTCAATACATCTTTATCAAAATAAAAGACTAAGAATAAAATATAGAGGAAAATGGGCAACTCAAACTCTAAGAGCTTGCCATATATTCAAAAATCAATCACCGAACGAACGTCGATCAACAACGACAACTAGCACCCAGATCTTCACCAAAAAGGTACAAAATTATAGTATGAGTATCCAATAAATGGGTACTCCGTAGGCATTATTGGCTGACTAAGCTAAATCATTATATAAACATTATAAAATGAAAGATACTATAACTAAGTCAAAGTACACAAATAAACCTGAATCATCTTCAGTAATATTGTACATGATAAGTAATTGAACCGAAATGACAATATAACATAAGGCATCAACGCATGCCAATATTGTTGTACATAATAAATAAATAATTCAGAATAATAACTTATCATAAAGCATCATCACAACCAAATATACCTATAAAATAGGCTCCCATATGACAATTGATGAATAAAAGTAAGGAAGTCGTCATAGCCTCCTATAAGACTGCAGAGTGCACTCAAGAGAAGAGTAAATCAATCAACCAAGATTATAACCAACCTTCATCGTTATCTAACCATCATCAATAATAACCATCAATATGATATTTACCAACATTATCACAATATACCAAAACTCACAATATATATATTTACCAATATATATATATATATTATCCATATATAAGGCATAGACGGACCCTAACCAATACATGTACATATTCAATATAATCAACATACAGCCTTTCCAGTCACCAATATGTCATCATAATCATTCTCCGTCCTTTGCTGGATATCAATATATCATTACAGTATCCTTCAGCTTTGTCAGATATCAATGTATCATCACAATATCCTTCGACCTCGCTGGGTATCAATATATCATCTCAATATTCTCTGGCCTTGCCGAATATTAATATATAATCATAATATCTTTAAGCCATTTTGGGTATTAATATAGTATCATAATATCCTCTGGCTTTATCGGCTATTAATATATCATAGTTGCTGGTGAAATCAACATGATAAGTGATCATATAATCAAATATCATGATTTTAACCACAACTAATAGTGTATCTCCCTATATAATCACTAAGTAAGACATACAACATAATTTATGATAAAATTGCTAATATCATCAAAAGAAAGGTTTTCTAGCATGATTACTAGTATAATTTCTTAGCATGATCATAACAATAAGTAACATCATTAGCAATGACTTATCAATAACAGATTAAATAACTTATCATTAGCATAAAAGGTCGCTTATCAATTACTTGAGCAATAGCTAATCCATGCCATAATCTATATCTTATTAGTAGCTTAGTCAATAGCATAATTTATGTCATAGATAATATCATAGTCAAGGGCTCATTTAATGGTCTGTTCAGTAACCCAATCAATGGCCAAAACAATAACATGATCATTACATCATCATAAGCTTACCAAATAAATCATATATATGGCATAATTATTTAGGCATTTTTCCAACATCAATCATAATAACCAACAAGTAGAAAGGATCCTCAATATTCCCTCAAAAGGGCATTCCCTAGGCATTTAATAAGTGTACAAAGTGTTTTAAGAGAACTATCACCCATTTGACTTAAGGTGGGTCATAGAACCCACTTCTCAATCTTTAAAATACATTTTGTGTCAATTTATACCCTAGACTAGGCTAAGGTATCTAAATCAACCATTAGATGTGTAACAATCCATTATTAGTTCTATAGTAAGGGTTCTTGTCAAACACAGTAACTAAGATTAATAAGAACTAAGGCAACCTCCATTAGTTTAAGAAACTAAGGCCAAAACACCCTAAGCATGAGTAACTAGAGAATTTTACTAATCTTGACCAATCAAAGGCATTCTCAAGCTAAACATGAGTAATGAAGTCCAATTTACCTAAGGCCTAATGAACAAGTCAGTCATTCCAACTCCACTGTTTCCATTAAGTCTATATCGTCTGACTAACCGAAGTCTTGGAATTTTTCAATCTAATATAAACCTATCCCAATCTAACAAGATATAATAAATATACTATGACATAGCTCAATTTAATAAAGGATAAACCTAGAATACCTCGACGCCAAATAAATCACAACGAACTACTAAACTACTTTCTCTCTTTCGAGAAGCCTCTTCAAGATACCAAGCTATAAAATACACATTCTAATTATCAATGTGAGAATAATGATACCCATATTGTACCATGTCCTTTGGGTCCAAAAATTACCTCAAAAATTAATGTAGGTCCCACTTAAAGAAATTACATTTTCAAAACCAACCCAACATTCATACAAGTTCAAGGAATCATTACCCTAAAAAATAGGTGAAAACCAAGATAAATTGCAGCTAAAATTAATACCTAAAGGTTTTGGGTTTTTGAAAAAATAATCAAGAAATTTCACTAAGAAAAGGTTGAATTCATACCACAAATCAGATGATAAATATGAAAATAAATGTTTATCTAGCTTTCCAAGCTCCTACAAGCTTCAATTTTAAGATGTCTCACTCCCTAAGGTTTCCTATCTTAAGATAATAGGTAAAGAAACACCAAAATTGGGCAAAAGGGGCAATTTTATGCCCAGTCCATGTACTCAGGAGTTACTATCGTGACCCCGAGGTTTGTGATCGCCATATCTTATGGCTACACAAACCAGTCATGATTATGACCTCCCCTTAGCAATCGCAAAATCTGTGGGCTATACAGGCTAGTTGTGATCGCAACCCATACCTTGTGATCACACCAACACAATCACAACCCTAGGATGGCAGTAGTAGTTTCAACAGGTGACAGCTGAAAACTTAAAAATCTTCCAAGTCTCTACCAAGGTCTCGAGATTCATTCAGAATCCTATAGATGCAAATAAACTATCTAACCATGCCAAATTAAATATTTTAAAAATGATGGCGCACTAAGATTTTCCATTCAAGGCCATTTTGAGAAATATGGGTCCCACACCCATATTTTATTTTCTTAACTTCCTGACCAATAGGTCAAAATATGCTCGAGTGCCTCAGGACTCGAACCAATGGTCTACGTAGCCTAAAATGGAGATTCCAAAGCTTCTGGCACAGTTAGAATTAACATTCGAGATTGTTTTGCTGAAGTTTTTTTCCTAGTGGCTCTTTAGAACCAATGAAGATTTCTAAAATAGAAACGACTCTAAAAAAACAAATGAGCTACCCAATAACTGAATTGTGATTCCAGCAGGTCATAATTGACTTATGGAAGTTATAGAAAATCTCTAATGGTGAAAATATACAAAAATACGAATAGTGACCAGAAGAGTTATTAAAATATCCACTATTAAAAGAACTCTTATCAGGGAAAGTTAAGCATTAGGATATACCTGAAGCCTCTAAAAGGTAAGGATACAGGGACCATATCTATCCCTTGATCTCCCAAGTGGCCTACTATATTGGGCAGGGCCTCTACTGAACCTTAACTACAGGAATCTCTCTAGTCCATAACCGCCTAACATCACTAGCCAAAATAAGTATCGGCTCCTCTACAAAGGTCAAACATTCATCAAGGATTGTATCGATGCAATATGGAGACATTGAAAATTTGATGAATGGAAAAAAAATCTATAGGTAAAGATAACTTACATGCCACCTCAACAACTGTATAAAGGATCTCAAAAGGTCTAAAACCTCATCACACCCTTCATTGTGATTGATGGAGAAATACTCAATCACCAACTCCATAACTCAAGGCATGAAGTCTATGGTCTGCATAGGCCTTCTGCCTACTCTAAGATCCTCTCAATCTATCCTGAATCAACATAACTTTACCTAATAAATCATGAAGCAAATCAGTACAGCAGGTCCGAACCTCAGAAGTCTCAAAACATCAAACCAAAGAATGATATCTCCTAACAAACAAAACCTCAAATGGCTCCATCTCTATACTAGAATAAAAGCAATTATTATAAGTAAAATATGTCAAGGGTAAGTATTGCTCCCACTGGCCTCCAAATTTCATAATATAGGCTCAGAGCATATCCTCAAGGCCCTAAATAGTACACTCAGACTGGACATCTATCAGCGGATGAAAGGTTGTTCTAATATTCACTTGAGTGCCCAACTCCTTCTAAAAATCTCTCTAAAACCTTGAAGTGAACCAAAAACTATGATCCAAAATAATAGAAATAAGAATACAATGCTAATGGACTATCTCCCAAACATAGTTACAGGACATCTCTAAACACAGAAGGACCATTGAATAGGAATGAATTATGATGACTTGGTCAAATGATCTATAATGACCAAAATACCATTGTAGGATGGGAAGTGCAAGGAAAACCACTAGTGAAATCCATGGTAATACATTCCTCTTTCCACTCGAAAATGGCCAACCTCTAGGTCAAACCACCTAGTCGTTGATGCTCAGCTTTTACCTATTAGCATCATAGGTAATGAGCTATAAAGTCTTCCACGTTACTCTTCATACCACTCCACCAATAATGTTGTCTCAAATATCTCTACATCTATGTAGTACAAAGATGATTAAAATATTTAGAGTTGTGAGCCTCATGCAAAATATCTGAATCAAGTCATCAATTTTGGGAATAAAAATATAACCATCAAATCTCAAAACACCCTCAGAATCAATGGTGTTCCTCTTGGACTCACCACTTAACACCTGATTACAAAAGAAGAAAGGTTTTCTATCCTCTAACTGAAAAATCTCAAATCTGCTCAAATATTGTGGACCTCACCTCTGTACTAGCCAAAATCCTCCTAGGGTCTAAAGTATCAGGGAAAACCATCAAGTTGGCTAAGTACTGAATGTCACGTGCCAATGACCCCTGAGAAACTTAAATGCAAGCAAACCTACCCGTACTAACTGCTTTTTAGCTAAAGGTATTTTCTATAACATTTTTCTTGCTCAAATGATAAAAGATGGAAATATCATAATACCTAAGAAACTCTATCCAGCAATGTTTTCTAACATTAAGCTCTCTCTGGGTCATAAGATATTGAAGACTGCAATGATCAATGAAAAGCTCAAAATGCACATCTTATAGATAATGCCTCCAAATCTTAAGCCCAAAAAATACCATTGCCAACTCCAAATCATGAGGGAGTGGGTGCTCTTGTGTACCTTAAGATATCTAGAAGTCTAAGCAATAACACGACTATATTTCTTCAATACACAACCCAAACAAACACTAGAAGCATCACAAAACATGGTGAATACCTCACCCTTAACAAGAAGAGCTAAAACAAGAGCTGAAGTAAGAAAACCATTAAGCTTTCCAATGCTCCTCATCTCATACTCCTCAAACCATTAGATAGGAACCACCTTCTAAGTCAATATTATGATACTGGTTAAAATAGTAGTAAAACCCTTGATGAAGAATCTATATTAACCGTTAAACCAATAAGGTTACAAAACTCAGTCGAAGATGTAGGTCTCGACCAATTTTAAATCACCTAAATCTTGGTTGGGTCTATCATAATACTATCCTTAAACACCATATGTCAAAATATCAAGGACTCAAGCAAAAATTCACAAATTGAGAATTTGGTAAATAGCGCATAATCTTTTAAAGTCTAGAGCACAATCCTCAAATGTTGTGCATGCTCCTCTCTGCTACTCGAATACACAAAGATGTGATTGATGAACACAATCATAAAGAAACCTAAATAAGGCCTTAAAACTTTGTTGATCAATTCCATGAATGCATCTGGGAAATTAGTTAAGCCAAATAACTCAACAAGAACTCACAATAACTAAAACGGGTCATAAAGGTTGTCTTTAGGATATCCTTTACCGAAATTCTTATTTAATTGTAACCATATCTCAAATAGTTCTGAGAAAAAAATGTTGCAACTTAAAGTTGGTCAAACAAATCATAAATGTGAGGCATAAGATAACGATACTTCACCATCAGTTTATTAAAACTATGTATAATCAATACACATGTGCATGGAGCCATTTTCTTCTTCATAAACAACATAGGAGATCCCCAAGGAGACATACTTGATTTAATAAAACCCTTACTAAGAAGATCTTGAAGTAAAAAATTTAGTTCCTTAAGCTCGGTAACAGCCATACAGTAAGGTTCCATACAAATAATTCTGGTTACAAGCTCGATATTAATTGATAACTCAATCTCATAGACAAAGGAATACTAGGTAGGTCGGCAGAAAACACATTAGAAAACTAACAAACTATAGGAACCGAGTCTAGCGATGAACTCTCTACAATAGTATCACAAATATATGCAAGAAAAGACTTGCAACCCCATAAAATAAGTCTCTTGGAAAATATATATGAAATAATGCACACCAACTCATAGCAAACAGCTCCGTTCCATATGATTGGGGGGCATATCGAGCATGGCAAAGGTAATGGTCATGGAAAAGAAATCCATGACCGCGTGATAGAAGGATAACCAATCCATGACCAAAATCATATCTAAATCTACCATATCCAAAATAATAAGGTCAACATAATAATAAACATTGCTAACAATCACAACATATAATTTGAAAACTCGATACACTACTAAAAAATTACCTATGAGAGTAGATACGCTCAATGGCCCAAATAATAAGTTGTAGGTCAACTCCAACTGTGGTTCATAATAAGTAGATATATAAGAATAAATGTATCCCAAATCAAATAAAGTAAGGGTCAAATGGTAGCACATAAAAACTGTTCCTATTATAATAGTATCCAAAGTCTCAACCTCGAGTCTAGTAGGTTTTGTATACAACTAACCACGCCTGCCACCTGGCTAGCACTTGACCAACCACCCATCCTGCCTACTAGAGAACCTCTTTGAGTACACTAAAAACTACCCCTGTGATCTGAGAACCACCCCTAGCTAAGGGATGAACTTCTATAAAAAAAAACACTCTGAGCTTAAGTAAAAATCACCCCATAAAGAGGAAAATCTCAAGAATAGTGACCAAGACCCCCATAGCTTGACTTAAACATAGAGTGGAACTAGAACTGACAGAATTAGTTAACCCAGAGTATCCACCATGACTAGAATGATGAAAAGATGAATCCCTTAAAGACTAACCACCACTCTAACTAGGGTGGTCTCTGACACTAGACTGACCTTTGTTAGTAATCTGAAGTGCTTCTCGAATAGGCCAACTAGGCTGACTCTGAGGGTGATAGGATGGATGCAATGAATACCAAACATAAGAACTACCACCTCTAAATCAAGAATTACTATGGCTTCCATTAAAACTTCCCTGATGTTTTTGCTTTTTATCACTGCCCCCTAGGCCTCATGATGCATCTCCTTCATTATCCAGGCATTATCTGACACCTCAGCAAAAAACCTACCCAGAACAAATAAATTCTAAAAAGAATATGAATGGGAAATCTTAGGCCTCTAATAAAGAGTAAAATTTCTCATACTTAGCATCTAGGATAGAAGTTGCATGCCTATCCAACTCATGAAAATAATCCTCATACTCGACAAATGTCATGGAATTCTACTCCAATCTATAGAATTGATCCCTTAAATGACCTCAAAGGCTGCAAGGCATGTACTACTCCAAGAACATCTTGAAAAATTGAGCAAGATCCAGTTAGTCTAGAATTCATATAAACTCTCCACTAATGTTGAACAACCAAATCCAACTAAAATATGGTACAATCTATACCACGAGTCTCAACAAGGACCAAATTATGGAACCTATCCTTACAAGCAATTAAAAACTCATATGCATCCTCACTTGGAGAACTAATAATCCTAGGCAGAGCCAATCTTAATAATCTACCTAATATATTTTTCTCCTTAGAAGACATAGTAGGCTGAGAAACCACTTTGTATGTAACTACCAGCTGACAAACAACCTATGTAGAAGGAACATTAACATTGGGAGCCACAGTTATAGGTTGCACCCCTACCTTAATACTACTGTGATCTGTAGATTGAGCACTATCAGATGGCATACTACCAACTAAACCCAAAATCTAAACCAATGCATCTCTGAGAACTGAAAAATAAATAAACCATTATGGATCCTGGGCTAGTCCTTTGCCCATCGTTGGTTGGGGAAGAAGAATCTTTTGCTTAGGGGAAGGAATAGGACCTGGGGAACGTTCCTATTCTATCCCTTAGCTAAGGACATATCTTATGGCTGATCATAACCTATGGTTCATCCATGAACAAAATTAGGATCCCTAGGCTCATTTTTGGGACACTAGTCTCATATAAAGGTAGCACGTGACTGGCCATTTATGAATGAGTTAAGTCAAGAGAATACTTATACAAACAAACTCAGACTCTTAGCATCATATCAGCGAATGAAGTACTGAACTCCTAACAATATCTCATAGCCTTTTGAAGATAGGAATAGACGTCATCACTTCGATCCACAAGACTCTACTAGACACTTGCTTTTGTACCAATAATATTGGTAGAACCTAGTCTCTGATACTAATTTGTCATGACTCAATTTATGAGTCATGATGGAACCTACTAAACTCCACTAGTACGTAAGATAACCTATAACCCAGAGCTAACGTAATAGAATAACTCAATAGAAAATGCTTAACATTGGCAAAATTCAATACAATATATATAAAATAGGTGTTCTAAATAGATAAGTAATTCAACTAAAATAACAATATAGCATAAGGCATCAACACAAGTCAATATCATCATACATAATAAGTAAAAAATTCAGAATAATAACTTATCCTAAAGTATCATCATAAGCAAACATAATAATTAGCTCTCATATGCCAATTGGTGAAGAAAAGTAAAGAACTCATCATAGTTCCCATACTACTGAAGAGTGCATTCAATAGAAGAATAAAGAAATCAATCAATATTATAACCAACCTTCATCGTTATCTAACCATCATTCCACAATTATCATTAATATGCCTTTAACCAATATTATCACAATTTACCAATATTTCTAAAACTACCACTATTTAACAACCTTATCATTAATATTCAAAATTCACTATTTATTAGCTAAAAATCTCATATTCACTAATATATTTAATAACTAGGTATCATACGAAATAACCCAGGTATTGATCTCTGAGAGTTTCTAAAATTTTATCTTTATTGTCCTGACTATGACTTACTGTATGATTCATAGAGAGTCTTAACAATTTGTTAGACTCGAATCGTAGCCTTAACCACCTGTGTGTAGCTAAGTCCTATTTTGAGCACAAGTATCTCACTATGAGTCGTAAGGACTTATAACGAGTTAATTTGTGCAAATCAAAGAATGTCGAATATTGACCCCAAATGGTTTTTGTGATAACTAAGATTGGACCCCACATATCATACGGTCCCATTATGAGTCATAATAATTGAGTCGTAGGGTCAACAGTATGTGTGCCCTTGAAATTACCTTGGCTATGACTAGTAGTGATGAATTGTAATGAATTCTTACAAGTCGTATAGTGACCCATAGACATTAACAACTAAATTTAAGCTTTTAATTTGAGGGAACTTTGGATAATTCATATGAACTTTGGAAAGGTAGTTGCATACGCTTCTAGACAGTTAAAGGTTCATGAGAAGAATTATCCAACTCATAATTTGGAATTATTGGTTGTGGTATTTTTGTTGAATATCTAGAAAAACTATTTATATGGGGTCCATGCGGATATTTATTCTTATCATAAGAGACTACAATATGTATTCACTCAGAAGGAGCTAAATCTTTGGCAAAGAAGGTTGCTAGAGTTGCTAAAGGATAATGTAATGATCCTCCACTATCATCCAGGTCAAGATACATAGTTGCAGATACTCTTAGTATGTTATACTTGGGGAGCTATTCCATTATGGATGAGAAGAAGTGGGATTTGGTGAAGGATATTCACTATTTAGCAAATCTTGGAGTCTGTCTATTAGATTCTGAGGATGGTGATGTTATTATTCAAGAGATAATAAAGTTATCTCTTGGTGCTGAGGTAAAGAAGAAACAGATATTAGATCTTATCTTAATATAGATCAAGAAGGATGTAGGTAGGCAGGAGGTGATGGCTTTCAAGATTTGTGGTAAAGGTATCATAAGGTACCAAGGTAGATTATGTGTTCCCATGTTGATGAGTTATAAGAAAGAATTTTTTCCAAAGATCATGACTCGTGATATACTATTTATCCTAGTTTGACAAAAATGTATCATGATCTTAAGAAAATTTATTGGTGGAATAATATGAAGAGGGATGTGGCCAGCTTTGTGGCTAAGTGCATAGTGTGTTAGCAAGTGAAAGTGGAGCACTTAAGGCCTGGTGGATTATTCCAAGAAATTGATCTGCCTAAGTAGAAATGAGAAATAATTAATATGGATTTAGTTACCAGTCTTTCGCGGTCTTACAAGTAATTTGATTTTATTTGGATCATCATGGATAGGACGACTAAGTTTGCTCACTTATTTCCAGTAAGGACTATTTTTTGTTTCGAGGATGATGCCAAGTTGTTCAATAAAGAGATTGTGAAGTTTCATCATGCTTCAGTTTCCATCATATTTGATCAAGGTAATTAGTTCTCGTCTTACTTTTGGCATTGTTTTCATGGAGCTTTGAGGACTAAGGTGAGTCTTAGCATAAGTTTCCATCCACAAGTAGATAGGCAAGTGAAGGGGACCATTCAAACTTTAGAGGATATGCTCAAATCTTGTGCTATTAACTATGATGGATGTTAAATTGACCACTTTCCTCTCATAAAATTATCCTACAACAATTGTTACCACTCTAGCACTAGTATGGCTCTATTTGAGGCATTGTATGGTAGGAGGTATAGGTCTCTTATTGGGTGGTATGTGGTTACTGAAAATAGGTTATTTGGCCCTGATTTGATTCCCCAAGCCTTAAAGAAGGTGAAGGTGATTTGAGATAGGCTTAAAACTGCCTAAAGTCAAAAGTCCTGCGCAGATATAAGGCGAAGGGAGTTGGAGTTTAACCTTAATGACTAGGTTTTATTGAAGGTGTCTCCCATTAAGGGAGTGATGCAATGTGGGAATAATGGGAAGATCAATCCCTATTATATTGGTCTGTACTTAGTTTTTGAAGAGGGTTGGCAATGTTGAATATAAAATTAGAATTGCCTTCTAGCTTAAGCTCCAGCCATCTGGTCTTCTATGTCTCGATGTTGAGGAAATACGTGGGTGATCCTTTACTGGTTGTTCCATCAAAAGGTGCAGGAATTTTGAATTCCTTGTCTTATGAGGAATTTTCGGTAGAGATCTTAGATTTACGAGTCCTTTGGTTGCAAACAAAGGATGTAGCTTAGGTAAAAGTTCTTTTGAGGAACCAAAAGTATGAAGAAGCTACTTGGAAAGCTAAGGAGGACATGAAGTCCAAGTATTTTTTCCTATTCCCTACTCTAAAAAATCATGGTTAAGGTATGTGTGATCTTAACATCTTTGTTTTCTGTCTTTGTAAAAGGTACGTGTGGGTGTGTTACGTGTGGGTGTATTTCTATGTTAAATCATGCTAAGGGATACCTTGATGCATCATTAAAGGATGAATAATACTAAAGGGAGTCTGAAACACCCTAGGTGTTGATCTCTGAGATTTCTAAAATTTCATCCTCACTGTCCTAACAACGAATTACCCTATGAGTCATAGGGAGTCTTGATGAGTTGTTGGACTTAAATATTATCCTAAATAGTATGTGTGTAGCTAATTTATATTCTTAGTATGAGTGTCTCACTACGAATCATAAAGACTCGGTATAAGTCATTTTGAGCAAATCGCAGTTTGTCCAGTATTTACCCCAAATCATTTTTGTGTTGACTATAATTGGACCCCATGAGTTATAGGGTCCTATTATGAGTTGTATTAGTATATTCATAGGGTTAACAGTGTGTGTACCCATGAAACTCTCTTTGTTATGACTCGTGCTGAAGAGTCATAACAAATCCCAATGAGTTTTACAGTGACCCACAAACATTGACGACTAATTTAAAACTTTTAATTCGAGGGAACTTTGGGCAATTCCCTTCTTAACCAATTAAAACTCCATATTCATCAAGAACTCAAGTGGGGTTATTTTCCATTCATATTGTAATTAAATATTCTCATAACTCCCTCAAATTCTCTCAAGCAAGATACTTAGGGTTTCGAAGAAGTAGGTCATCCAAGGGCTCAATGGTTGAATTATCTCCATAATCTTAGGTATTTCATCCATGTTACTCTTCTTTAATTGCGAATTTTTTAAAAGCATATATTTTAAAGTGTTGTTCATATGATATTGATAATGGTTTTAAAACATGGGTTGAGGGTTTTGAGTGTTTGTTTTTGAATAATGTTTCGCATTGTTGACATATGATTGTTCATGCTTTGATTATGGTTTTGAACTGGTGTGGTGCATGGGTATGGTTAATAAACTAGGGTATTGTGATTTCCCCTAACTTGTGACTTTTGAAGTTGTAATGGCCTCAACCCCATATTGTGAAATTGGTTTTGAATGTGAAAAGTATGCATATTCAAATACTCTAAAACTATTGCACAATATGAAAAATTAATGAAGCATAATGATTTTGAATTGAACGTTATGGGATTGTGTAATTCCCTAAGCTAATGCATAATATAACCATGGGGGCTATGATTGTCCCCAAATAATAAAATTATTTCAGCATGTTGATGCTACCTTGCAAGTGTAATCAGTATGACGATACAAATAATGCATGTATCATGGTTTAATAGATGGGAATGTGTGATAAATGATTTAATTGACTTTAATAAGGGTTGTGTAGCTGAGTCATAAAAGTGGATGTCCCAAGGGACAAAAATAAGAAATCGCAGTTACCGACATGGAGTCCCCCATATTGTTCTCATATGATTGAGAGGTTCTGTTCCTCTATATTATATTACATGATTGGGTGCTTGTGTCACCTTGATATGTCGGGAGGATTATGTCCCCCAAAGTGCATATGTATACCATCTAGTTCGTGCAGCCATACGCATTGGGGCCCTTCCATCTATGGGAGAGCTGGGACCATATAGCCCGTGGGTACTTTCTTATATTATGGCGGTTCATCTACATAATCTAGGTAAAGTTTTAAAGTGCATGCTAAGACCTGTTCCCTACCCTGGCACATGATATATATATATATATTTACATTTGATTATGTACATTGGATTTTGGACTGATTTTGAATTGTTATCCATGACATTATTTTACCCCAATCCTTGAGTTACATCCTATTGCTCAACCCACTAACTGTCTCCGAACATTGTATCCCCACGTAATGCTGTCATGGGAGATACTTTTACTTTTACTATATATAGTTAGGTGGATCATCTTTGTTTATCAGTTTTTTGTGGTGAAGTGGTAAGCTTCCATTCTCTGAAAGTCTTAAAATTTCATTAGTTCTTATCATAGACCTAAATTGAGATCTTACATTATCATTAATATTGTCACTGTCATTGTCAGGGTTGGGGGCATGTCCCGATACTTTATTGATTCTAGTTTTGTTTAGAAGGCTTTGTTGGATTACTGTGGACCTGGGTGGTGATGTTTCTTGGATGTTTTAGCCGGTTGTCATCCATTGACTTTAGTTAAATCTTTGAGTTTATCTTATACAATCTTGTTATATGTTTGGAATTCATCCAACATTGGGGTAGTGTGTCCTGTTGGTTAGGTACAGTGGGTGGTCATCGATCCTTGTTGGACTTGAAATTGTCATCACGGCTAGGTATTAGTTTGGGTCATGACATAATATAACCTCTATTCATAATTCAACAACTATTCACCATTTATCCACTAATCTTTAGTAATCAACTAGCAAATATTTATTGACTAATCACCCTTTACCAATTAATCCACGTTTATCAACTTTTCATGATTAGTCACTTAAACAATATTCACCACTAATCCTCATCTATCTCTAATCATCACCTATACCACTAATTGTCATATTACCATATTTCGGCTATATCGGATACCCAAATATAAATATCAAAACAAACTTCATATAAGGGTATATACATAATATCCATACATAGGTGTAACACTGCAAAATTCTAGACGTGTTTTAGCTTTTTGTCCCATGTTTAGAAGTCCTAAAGCCATTTAATTCACATTAAGTACAAGTGACCTGGCCATTTTAAGACCCTAAATTTTTATCATTTTCTTTTTGGCCTTTCCGAGTTTGAAACGTTGATTAATAAGTTGAATTATGTTTAGGGATGTTAAATGGGGTCAATCGAGAGAGTTTTGAAATTTTGGAAGGGGTTCGGGGTTTTTTCACACCACGGAGCAGAATGCCCCTTCAATTTGGACGTGTCACTAAGACTGGCCTTCTGGGATACATGACGTGTCATATGGGTTATTCTCCATGATACTCGCCGTGTCACGGAGGCTGGTCTCTATAATATCCTTGATGCCACGAAGGCTGTGAAATTCTATAGCATTATTTAAAGGTTCAAAGGTTGTTTTGGTTTTCCCCCTCTCTATAAATAACCAATTGGCGTATTAAAACCCAAGAGGGGAACTATTTGCCCTATTCTCTATCAGTTAACAATATTAGAAAATCATCCCATCCTTAAGAACACAAAAGTATTCCCAAGATCTTACCATTCAAGGTCCCAACTCCAAGTTTTCTTCTAGGATTCAAGCAACTCAGGTATGTGGGATATTCATCAATGGGATTCCTTCCACCCATGAAGTCCCAAGAACCCTCTGTTTTCCAAGTATAAATCCATTTCCCTATTTCATGAAATTTAAATGTTAAGTATGAAATTACTCAAATTGTTCTTAATAGCTTTGAATAAAAACAATGACTTTGTATTTCACCATGTGAATTATACTCTTACATGCATTATAATCTCCGTTACCCACATCATACTCAGTTGATACCAAGTTAATTTCTTAAGTTATGAAATAATCCATATGACCATGTTGTTCTCGTAAGTTCAACATATTCCCATACTCATAATCATAAATTTCATCTATTTAGTGAAATATACTATGTTTTGGGGTTTACAATAAATAAATTCTCTTACAGGTTTTTAATTGATGTTATTGTATATAAAAGTATTATTAAGTGATGGAGGGTTCTGAATACCCGATACCTATATGTTTACACGTTTCAATTTTTCAAGTTTAAAGTTATCATATCTTAATTTTATCATCATATTCAGATTTTTATGTTCATGTTGAGCAATTATCACTAGTCATCCCAGTTAACTTAAATCCATACCATTGTTCTTTTACTTGAGAGAAGGATTTAGCACTGATTGAACCTAGGGATGAAGGCTCACCCACCGGTAGAGGACTGAGACCTTTAGTAGCTATGCCTAAGTTCCAAATAATGTAGCCAGTTTTGGTTATGATATGTAACCCACCATTAGAGGAGTGACACTCTATTAGAAGTTACCCTTCAGTATAGGACTGACATACCCTGGTCCTTCAAGATATCAGCCTTTTGCATCCACATCATCAAACATGTGTTAGTATCCATAGGAAGGTACTCACACCTTTCCCACTGGGGTTACAGTTTGGAACTTGATTAACTAAAATTGGGGTATGTCCATTACATAATAGCTCCCACAGACTCAGTTTAGTATTCAGAGTATGTCATCTAGGATTTATATGACCAAGTATACAAATATTAGTTATTTAGTTATCAATTATTCAGCTATTCAGATATTAGTTATCAAGCTTTTTAGATCATTTTAGTACATGTTTTTGCTTGGTCTTGTATTCGTTTTTCATGTTCATACACTCATGCTCAGTACTTATATGTATTCCAATTAATCCCTACATCACATACCAGTACATTCAAAGTACTAACCGTATGCTCTCTTTTGTGCTATGTTGTTTAATAACATAGGTTTGGGCACTCAGTTTCCCGATCACCTTAGTTAGCTCTGTAACCCTTAACAGTAGTTTTAGTGAATCCTCATCCATCTAGGATAAGTATTTGTAGTTAATTTAAGTGTTTTATTCATTTTAGTCAGTCAAAGTTAGTTAGGGGCTTGTCCCATCAACTCCTTATGTCTTAGAGTCTTTTAGATATTCAAATGTTCAAACTTGTTTTTATTTTTATTACAAGTTTTAGACAATTTGGGTATTGTTTCAGTATTTTATCTTGACAGATCAGTTTAAATTTCATATATGATGTCCTAGTATTATTTTATTTAGTGCTCACAGTAGGAACCAGATCATGGGTTATCTTGCGGTAACTTGTGGCTTTAAGCATTATGTTATAACTAGGAGGTAGACTCAGGTTATGACAAATCTTCCTAGTATGGAATAATGTTTTAAAGTGTCCTAGGGTGTCTAAAAGTCATGTTGAGTAGAGTCTTGTGCATGGGTGCGAAGCTCACCACCCTTATGGGCGAGAGCTATGAGACATTTTAGGAAAGTTTCCCTTCTTTAGTATTCATGTCATATGAAAGAGCATGAGCTCTATTGGATTACCTATTCCTTCCTTTTCCTTCATCAATTATACAAATGCCTCCCAAAAGAAACAACTAAAGGAGGAATAAGGATCATCCCACACTACCACCTGTTCAGGAAGACCATCAAAACGAACATGTTTCTAATGCTTAATTCAAGACTGCTTTCACTATTTTTTCTTAGAATATGGCTGCTCAGAATAACCAGCAGGTTGTTTTCCAAGACAATCTAGAAGTGAGTTCGAGAATAAATAGGATCAAATACTTCCCTCGGATGAATCGTCCATTGTTTTTTTGATACAAGTTTGAGGAGGATCTGCGTGAGTTTCTGGATGGTGTCCAGAAAGTGGAAGGAGGATAGAGGTGTGAGGTAAGGCCTGCTGAGTGGGAGGATTTTGCTACAACCTTCTTAGACAGATTATTTCCATTTAGGTTGAGGGAGACCAAAGTGTAGGATTTTATATATCTGAAGCAAGGGAACATAAGTGTAAAGGAGAACTCACTCAATTTTATCCAATTGGCGAGGTATACTCCGACTATGGTGGCTTATTCTAGGGAAAAAATGAGTAAGTTTGAGTCTGGGGTTTCTAATGATATGGTTAAAGTGTGCAAAATTACTATGTTTGTTAAGGATATGTAACTTTCTATATTGATGGTCCATGCTCAGCAAATTGAGGAGGAGAATCTCAAAAAAAAGGGGAAAGGGAGAATAAAAAGGCCAGAATCGATAGCTTTAATTTCATATCAATGGTCTTATGGTGGCAATCATTCTCAATTTTGGAAGAATTTTTTATCTACAGTCCTATCTTTAAGTAGTGCGCTAGTGCCTAAGTTTGGGTAGGACGACAAGGATATAGCGCTAAGATCTAAGTCCTAGGGTAACATAAATAATGGCCATACCAATCCACTTTGCAGAAGGTGTGGTAGGAACTATCAAATAGAGTATTAGGCAGGTAGTTATGTGTGTTTGGTGTGTAAATCCAAGCCACTAGGTCAAGGATTTCCTAGAGGTTGCCCAGAAGGGAAAGGATTTTCATTAATAGGGTTAGTCTAAAATTTCATCAGATCTAGTTGGTCGCTGGACTCTATAGGGTGTAATGGCCCGAGTTTGTACCCAGGACACTACATGGTGCTCATAATCCCAAGGGACCACAACCTAACCCATGACTGGTACCTGCTGTAATAACTGAATAATAATATGGTATAATACGGAATAATGGGATGAAATGCCATGAGGTTCAAATAACTTAATTAAAACTAAAATACGGTATCTCAATACCAAAAATGAACTACTATCTTAACATCTAGTCTATAAAACCTCTAGCTGAACTATCTGAACTGTGGAGTTGATGAGATAATCCCCCAAGTAACTCCATCTACTAAAATGTTGAATGTATGAGATAATGAAATAAAAGAATATCCTCAAATGATGAGGACTCTCTGGTAGTCTACTGCTGCTAACTGAAACTAAATCTATCTATGTGTGATCCGAAACATGAGCGTCTGAACCTATGGTATAAAATATCGTAGCACAAGAGAAAAGTATGCATCAGTATGTGTGAATGTACTGGTATGAAATGTGAGGTGGGCTGAATACTAGGATTCACATGCATGAACTATAAGTAACTAAATAACATGAACATTGCTGAGTGAAAAACACATGCAAGAATACAGGAGTTGTAACAAAAGTCACAATAATACTGGATACTTAGTTTACTGGTAACATGGATTACTGATAAGTGATATACTAATAACTGATATACTATTATTGAGTGACTATTTCTAACAGTTTTGATTCTGATGGAACTAGCTGAGTTCTGAACTGAGCTTACTGACTTTATCTTACAGTTCTAAAATCTGTAGAACTATCTGAGTTCTTTATAGATGGATGAGACTAAGACTATCGGAGGTAATTATCTATTTGACATGCCCTTTTTTAACTGATTTAGGGTCCAATCTGTAACCCTAGTTGGAAGGGTATCAATACCATGCCATAGGTAGGTACAAGCTAGGAGTTACCCTGATTTATCAGGTACTCTAATGAGAATGGTAGGACCCTCAACTAATAGGTTAAGCCACCTCATCAACCCTCATCTGGCAGGTTTGATATCTCAACCTAAGCTGGTTACGTAGTTCTGGAACATAAGGACTAATTTTAAGGATCACACCCTTTACTGGCAGGTGAGCCCTTATCCCTAGGTTCAGTCAGTGTTGAATCCTACTCCCAACTGAATAGACACTGAGCTGAGTATACTGGGCTAATCTGAATTGAGTTTACTGATTTTCATTGATTGACAAAAAACTACTAAACTCTATTGACTGACTGAGTTTACTAAGGTTTGAACTAAAGACTACTGAGTTTTTCCTGAGTTCTGAGACTGGCTGAGAGTACTACTGATCTTGACATGATTGAGATGGATTCTGTAAATGACACTAGCACTAAGCACACGACTAATTTGTCGGGTATTAAATACCCTTAGGACTTGATAGCATGAAAATAATAAGACATGACAATTATTAAATACTTGACAATAGTCAACAACTCACAATAAAATTTATGAGGCATTTCATCATACACTTGGAAGTCATGAACTTGCACATAAATAGGAATGCATGCTAACATGTAATAATTTCGTTAAACTAATCTCATAAACACTCCATCAAACACTTAAAAGGTATAGCTTTATACTTTGGCATGAGCAACAATGCTAATACATCATGACTACCATATTAATTCACAATTCAGGGGTTTCTACATAAGAGAATCAAAGTTCAACTCACATGCCACCATAATATCAAAAATACGTTAAAGGTTTTAACTTGACATACATACCACAATACCAACATGATTACATCCAAACTCACAATATGACATCAAAAGTTTACGTTTTTAAAAGAAGTTTCTTGAACTCCATGGGTGGAAGGGAACCTTGGATGAACACTTTACATACCTTATTGCTTGACTTTGGAAAGATTGATAGTGAAATCTTTTGAATTTGATTCTTGGATTGATAGACCTAGGGTTTTGATCTTGAGGATTTTATGAATAATGATTGTATTATGACTCTAAAGGGGGATAAATTTTGTGTTAGGGGGTCTGAATGGCATGGGAAAAAGACCCAATTAACCCTTGATACATGACTTTTAAATGAATGAAAACTGGGTTACCGACGAGTAGGTCGACGTGGTGCGTCAATGGGATCGATGCGATATCCAACGCATGGCGCCAAGTTAGCATCGACTTACTTGAATTTCAAGCTGGTAGCTGGAAAAAATATTAACCAATGTGATAGTCGGTGCGACATACCAAGATCGCGTTGGCTCACTATTTTGTGATTCCAAAAGATCTTCAAACAAAGTCTGAAAAATCCGATACTTGCTCGGATTCACATATTGACCTTACTTATCATGAATTAACTCAAATATAGACATTTAAAGGACATTAAGGCCATGAAGTAAGAGCGCTAACTCCCAAAGGCTAAAATATAACTAAGTCGGAATACTTAGCTAAATATTCTAAGTCTAGGACACCTTGACAAACTTAAAGGATGAATTAAGCTAGAATTTTTTTTATGGGGTCTTACAATATCTCCCCCTTGAAAATTTTTTTCCTCGAATGGGATGAACTAAACTGAGAGTACTAGTAGGCTGAATCTACTTACTGGATATAAACATTTGGGACATGACTATAGGACTGATATTATTAATATACTGAATTACCCATCTGATGCATGAGTACATAACTGATCTGATTCATAAGTACATGATTGGGATTTCTGATAAGTTGGGTTTTCTCATACTGAACATGCATATCTGATGCATGGATACATGACTGAACTGACTCATGAACATATGACTGAACATGCAATGGTATTTGAAACCAAGTTTGTAACTGAAATCAGAACATAAAACTAAATAAGCTTACCAAAAACTATTACTTTGGGCTGAGTCTGAGTTAGCAGAGAAGAGGTAAGGATACTTGGTCCATATGTATGCCTCTGCTTCCCAAGTATCTCCCTCAACGAACTGATTCTGCCAAAGAACTTTGACTAAAGGGACTTTTTTATTCCTCAATCTGCGAGTTTGATAGTCAAAGATTTCGATTGTAATCTCTTCGAAAGAGAGGTTGTTCTGAACATCTATGCCCTCTATAGGGACTAATATATTGTTGGGTCAACTACGCACTTCTGTAGTAAGGACACATGTGACAATGGATGGACTGAATTTAGATTGGAAAGCAATTCGAGCTCATATGCTACCTTGCTGAAATGACTGAGAACTTTGAAGGGACCGACATATCGGGGAATGAACTTTTCCTTCCTGCTGAACCTTTTCACTCACTTTATGGAAGAGATTTTCAAATACACATAATCTTCAATCTTGTACTCAAGATCCTTTCTTCGTATATCTATGTACGATTTCTGTCAGCTCTAAGCTGTCTTAAGACTTTCTCTGATCAACTGCACTTTTTCTATGGTATCAAATACTAGGTCAGGCCCTACAACTGCGGCCTCACCCACCTCCAACCAAGTTATTGGAGATCTTCATCTCCTACCATAGAGAGCTTTAAACAAATCTTTCTAAATAAGGGAATGATAGCTTTTGTTGTATGCAAACTCAATCAAAGACAAGTGGTCATTCCAACTACCTTTAAAATCTATCGCACATGTTTGTAGCATATCTTTCAAAGTCTGAATAGTCCTTTCTTCTTAACCATCTGTTTGGGGATGAAAGGTTGTACTGAGATAAACTCAGGTACCAAGACCCTTTTGGAATGCCTTCCAGAATAGAGAGGTGAACTAGGTACCTCTATCTGAGACAATGGACAATGGAACACCGTACAATCTGACAAACTCTCTAATATAGAGTTTGGCATAATCCTAAGCTGAATATGAGGTATGGACTAGAAGAAAGTGAGCTACTTTGGTCACCCTATCTATAATGACCAAAACTAAATCGTGCTAACGACGAGTACGAGGAAAATCCATCACAAAGTCCATGTTCACTTCTACCCTCTTCCAAGTAGGTATACTAAACTCCTGAATAGAACCACTTGTCTTTGATGCTCAATCTTAACCTGCTGGCGTGTTGTGCACCTAGGTAGGAATTATGCAATATCTCTCTTTATCCCAGTCCACCAATAGCTCTCCCATAAATTGTGTTACATCTTAGAGGCCCCTGAATGAATAGAGTAACCCCCACCATGTGCCTCTATAAGAATTCCCTGCCTCAAGTCATGCACACCTAGCATACATAGACGACCCTGACAACACAAAATACCATCTCCCCCATAGGATTAAACATCCACCTTCTGATATCTGACTAACTTTTTCAACTTGACTAAAGTGGGATCTCTATCCTACTTTTCTTTTACTTCGAAAACTAGAGATGATTCTGAACTGTTCTGAACCCACACACCACATTTTGCTGAATCGACTAAGCGGACATCTATTCAGTAAAGCTGATGAACTTCCTGAACTAACTTTTTTTTACTGTCCTCAACATGAGGAACACTTCCTATAGACAGTCTACTAAGAGCATCAACCACTACACTGGCCCATCCTCGGTGATACAGAATGCTCATATCATAGTCTTTCAACAAATCCATCTACCTTCTCTAATGGAGGTTTAAGCCTTTCTAAGAACATACTGAAGGCTTTTGTGATCTTTGAACAGATTGATGTGTACCCCATACAAGTAGTGCCTCCAAATTTGTAAGGCAAACACTACTTTTGCTAACTCGAGATCATGATTAGGATAACTCTTCTCATGGGGTTTAAGCTGTCTGAATACGTAGGCTATGACCTTACCATGCCATATGAGGAAACAACCCAAACCTACTTTGAATACATCAAACTATACCACAAACCCATCTAAACCATCTGGAAGAGTCAAAACTGGAGCTGAGGTGACTTGAGTCTTCAACTCCTAAAAACTCTTCTCGCATAAATTTAACCTCTGAAACTTGAATTTCTTCTGAGTAAATTTGGACATAGGGGATGCAATAGACAAAAATCCCTCAACAACCCTCCTTTAATAGCCAGCCAAACCCAAGAAACTCTTGATATCTGATAGAGCAATGGATCTAGCCAGTTTCTCACTGCTTCAATCTTTTGGGGATCCACCCTAATGCCATCACCAGAGATGATATGACCAAGGAATGCTACTGACCTTAGCCAAAATTTGCACTTACTAAATTTGGCGAATAACTGATGATTTCTGAGAGTCTGCAATATTATTGTGAGATGGTCTGCATTAGGGGTGTGCAAAAACCAAATAGAACCAATAAAAAGGTTATTAGTTTATTGTTATTGGTTTATTGGATTAACTGTTTTTTAATGGTTTTATAAAAAAATTATTGGGTTATTGGTTTGGTTTGGTTTTTTCATATTGGGTTACTGTGTTAAACAAATAACCCAATAAAAACACACACACACACATATATATATATATATGTGTGTGTGTGTGTGTGTGAAACTTATTATATATTTCTCTTTAATTTCTACAAATTAACAAACCTATAATTTCAATTATACAAAATCTTAATTTCTCCTAACAATATTTAGTTCAAACTTGAAGATTCTTGTAGATTAAAACACATTATATAAGATTTTTTAAACTAAGCTTCATTTTTTTCATATTAGTTACTACTATTTCTATTTTATGAGTATTTTCTTATCTGTTAAACCAAAAATCAAACCGATAAGGACAAAAACGATAAATCAAAAACTAATAAAAATTATCTTATTGGTTTGGTTATTGGTTTAATATATTTTAAAATCAAAAACCGATAAACCAAAACTATAGTATATAAAATGGAACCGAATCGACTGATGCACACCCCTAGTCTGCATAATCATGCTCACTACGGGAGTAAACAAGAATGTCATCTATGATGACTATGACGAACATGTTCAAGTACTGATTGAACACATGGTTCATCAAGTCCATAAAGGTTGTTGGGGCATTGGTAAGACCAAAGGATATGACTAAGAATTTGAAGTGACCATACCGGGTTCTAAAAGCTATTTTCGGGATGTCACATTCTCTGACTCTGAGATTATGATAGCCTGATTTGAGGTCTATCTTAGAGAAGTAACTAGCTCCCTAAAGTTGGTTAAACAAGTCATCAATTTTGGGAACATGATACTTGTTCTTGACTTTGACCTTAATGAGCTGACGGTAGTCTATGCATATTTTGAGAGAACTATCTTTCTTACGCACGAATAAAGTTGGCGCACCCCATGGGGACATACTGGGTCTGATGAATCCCTTGTTAAAGAGATCCTTCAACTATTTTTTTAATTCTCTAAGTTCTGCAGGTCCCATTCTGTATGGTGGAATAGATATAGGCCGAGTGACTTAAAAAAGATCTATTCCGAAGTCAATTTGCCTCTTAGGAAGAACTCCAGGAAGATCTTCTGGAAATAAATCTAAATATTAATTCACGCACTAACTCAAGAATGGGAGTTTCTAAACTAGAGTCTCTGACTTACACAAGATGATAGAAACTTCCCTTAGATATCATTTTTCTTGCCCTTAGGTAGGAAACAAGCTAACCCTTGAAGGCTAAAGTACTACCTCTCTACTCTAGGATAGGTTCATTTAAAAACTGAAACTAGACAATTCTATCTCTACAGTCATTTGAGGCATAGCAAGAATAAACCAATCCAGAGACTGACATCAAAATCGGTCATCTCTAATTTGACTAAGTTTGATGAAGTGACTTTCTAAGATATCATAACCAAACAATTCCTATATACCCACCAAGCTATGATAGATTTACCCATGAGGGTAGAGACTGAGAAAGGCTCTACTAGAATTTTAGGACTAACTCCAAAATCAAATATAATATAAGAAGTAACAAAAGACAAAAAAGCTCTTGGATCGAGCAAAGCATAAACATGTATATGAAAGATCTGTAATGCAACAGTGACCATATCAGCAGAATTTTCCTGATCTTGTCTATACTGAAGAACATAGAATCTATTAGGGCGCTGCCCATTGTCGGCACTGGTTGCGGCACCCTACTGATTCGAGAGACCGAACTGAGCTGGAGGACAGTTATGCTGACCCCAGAAACCTGAATAAGGACAATCTCTAACTTTGTGTCCTAGCATAACACATCCAAAACACACATCATTGTCAGCCCAGTAGATACCCTAATGGTTCTTTCCATAAGTCTAACAAAGAGTATTCGTTTGGGCACAGCTAACACTGCCCTGAGGTTTAGAGCCTAATTTCCTATCTCTATTATCGTCTTTTAATTTTGGCACTGGAGCACTGGCTGAGGATGGAGCTAGAACTAAATATTTTGAGTGGAACTGAGAATGGTTCCCACCCTATGACTTAGGCTGAGCAAAGTGGAAGCTATCTATTCTAGCTATTTTATTCTTCTTTTCTCTCTCCTTATTCTTCTGCTCCTGTATCTACTGAGCATGGATCATTAGCCTAGCCAAGTCCATCTCACTGTTTAACATTCTGGTCCTACACTCTTTGACCATACTATCATTCATTCCAGAGACAAACTTGCTCAATCGGGATCTGTTATATGCCACCAGATAAGGAGCATATCTAGCTAATTGAGTAAACTTGAGAGAATACTCTTTCACTGTCATATTGCCCTACTTTAGATTAATAAAATCTAACACCTTAGCTTCTCTCAACTATAGGGGAAAGAACTTATCTAGAAAAGCAGTGGTAAACACCTCCCACTCTATGGGCCCTACATTTACGACCCTCTCTACTTTCCACAATTGAACCAAGTGTAAGCCACATCCTACAGTTGATATGTAGCTAGATGAACACTTTAACTAGTTGTTACCCCCATAATGTATCTAATATAATACACCTGATCAAGGAATTCCTGAAGGTACTTATCTGACTTAGACCCTATGAAAGATAGAGGGTTTATTCGGGTGAAGTCTCGAATCCTAGATACTGTAGTATTGGCCACTGGGTTGGCCGAAACAACAAGTGGATGTTTATTTTGAGAATCAACTAAATGAGCTAGGGTGGTGAAAGCTACTATGAACTAAGCGTGAGAGATATGTTCACCCAAAGGATTTGGCTGAATGGGCTGAGGGGCTGATTGATCTCTCATTCATCTTCCCTAAGTCATCTTTGGAGGCATTTTCTTTAGATGGAAGAGAAACTTGTATTAAAAAAAGAGTTTATCTGGATATCATGCTCACTCACACTACATGAATAATGAAATAAAAACAATTCCTAAAACATCCTATAGCCTCTAGTCAATAAGTGTGGCGCGCTACACACCCATGCACAAGACTCTACTAGACGTGTCTTTCATACTTCCTAGGATACTATTGAACCTTATGCTCTGATACCAAGTTTGTAATGCCCTGAACCTGTACCCTGGACGCTACACGGTGCTCATAATCTTGAAGGACCACAAGCTAACCCATTACTGGTACCTAAAAAAAACTGAATATTAATATGGTATAATGCATAATAATGAGATAAAATTCCATAAGGTTCAAATAATGAGAATAAAACTAAAATAAGGTATCTCAATACCAAAACTAAACAATTGTCTGAACATCTGGTCTGAAAAGACTCTAACTGAACTATCTGAACTGTGGAGTTGATAGGACAATCCCTTAACTAACTCCATCTATTGAAATTCTTAATGCATGAGATAATAAAAGAAAGGAATATCCTCGAATGATAAGGAATCACTGCGATTCTACTGATGCTGGCTATATCTGAATCTATCTATGCATAATTGAGAATATGAGCATCCGAACCTATGATATAAAACACCATAGTGTAGGAGAAAAGTATGCATCAGTATATGTGAATGTACTGGTATGCAAAGTTAGGTAGGCTGAATATAAGGGTTCATATGCATGAACTATAAATAACTAAATAACATGAACATGGCTGAGTTAAGAACACATTCATGAATACAGGAGTTGTAACTGAGTTCATAATAATACTAGATACTAAGTTTATTGGTAACATGGATTACTGATAACCGATATACTGATAACTGATATACTGTTACTGAGTGATTGTTGCTGACAGTCTTGGTTCTGATGGAACTAGCTGAGTTCTAAACTAAGTTGAGTGGTTGTATTTGATAGTCCTGAAATTTATAAAACTATCTGAGTTCTTTACTTATGGTGGAGACTAAGACTGTGGAGGTAATGATCTAACCGATATGCCCCTTTTTAATAGATTTGGGGTCAAACCTGTAACCCTAGTTTAAAGGGTGTCAATAGCATGCCATGAGAAAAGACAACCTGAGAGATACCCTCATCTGCCAGGTACTCTAATAAGAATAGTGGGACACTTAACTGATAGTTTAAACCACCTTATCAACCCTCATCTTGCAGGTTTGATGTCTCAACCTACACTAGCTATGTAGCTCTGAAACATAAGGGCTACCTCTAAGGATCACACCCTCTACTGGCAGGTGAGCCCTTATCCCTAGTTTAACTCGACGTTGAATCCTACTCCAAAATGAATAGATACTAAGCTGAGTATACTGGGCTAATCTGTACTGAGTTTACTGAGTTTCATTGACTGATGAAACAATACTGAACTCTGTAGACTGACTGAGTTTATTGTGGTCAAAACTAAATACTATTGAGTTTTTCTTGAGTTCTAAGACTGGCTAAGAGTACTACTCATCTTGACGTAACTGAGATGGATCCTGTAACTGGCACTGGCTCTATGCACTCCACTAATTTATTGGGTATTAAATACCCCCAGGACTGATAGCATGAAAATAATAAGACATGACAATTCTTGAATACTTGACAATAGTCAACATCCCACAATACAATTTATGAGGCATTTTATCAAACACTTGGAAGTCGTAAAGTTGTACAGAAATAGAAATGCATGCTAACTTGTTCTAATTTCATTAAACAAATCTCATAAACATTCCATTAAACACTTACAAGGCGTATCTTTATATTTGGGCATGAACAACAATGCTAATACATCATGACTACCATATTAATTAATAATTTAGGGGTTTCTACATAAGAGAATCAAAGTTCAACTTACATGCCACCATAATATCAAGAAATACATTAAAGAATTCAACTTAACATAAATACCACCACATCAACATGATTACATCGAAACTCACAACATGACATCACAATTTAATATTTCTAAAAGTAGTTTCTTGAACTTCAAGGGTGGAAGGGACCCTTAAATGAACACTTTACATACCTTATTGCTTAAACTTGAAAAGATTGATGATGAAATCTTTTGAATTTGATTCTTGGATTGATAGCCCAAGGGTTTTGTTCTTGATTATTTTATGAATAATGATTGCATTATGCCTCTAAAGGGGCTAAATTTTGTGTTATAGGGGCTGAAGGCCGTGGGAAAAAGACCAAATTACCCTTTGAGTTGTGGTTATTAAATGACTGAAAATTGGTTTATCGATGTGCAGGTCGACGTGGCAAGTCGATGGCATCGACGCGATAGCCAACGCATCACTCCAAGTTAGCATCAACTCACTGGAATTTGATGCTGGTAGTTGGGAAAATATTAACCAACACGATAGTCAGTGCGACGCGCCAAGATCGTGTTGGCTCACTATTTTTGGATTCCATAATAGCTTCAAATAAAGTCTGAAAAATCTAAAACTTGCTTTAGTTCACCTATTGACTATCCTAATCATGAATTAACTCAAATATAAATATTTGAAGGACATTAAGGTCACGATATAAGAGCGCCAACTTCCAAAGGCTAAAATATAACTAAGCCAGAATACTTAGCTAAATATTCTAAGTCTGAGACCCCTTGACAAGCTTAAAAACTTAATTAAGCTAGAATTTTTTTTGTGGGGTCTTACACAGGGCGACACCTCTAGTGCCACCAGGGCATGGTGTAAACACTGACTTTATGCTCTCCAAACTCAATAGGATTAGGAAAGTTCACCTAATGTGGTTATGGGTATATTACAAGTCTTTCATCTTCATGTTTATACATTGTTAGAACCTGGAGCTTCACTTTATTTTGGGAGTCCCTATATAGAAGTTGACTTTGGTGTTATTCTTTAAATCTTAATAGAACCCTTCTCAGTTTCTACTCCATTCCGTAGTTCTATTACAGCTAGATGGGTATACAAAAATTACTCGATCAAAGTGTCTCAGAAATTCACTTTAGTTGATATTGTGGAGTTAGAGATAAAATCTTTTGATGTAATTCTCAACATGGATTGGCTCTACTCGTGCTATGCCTCAGTTGACTATATAAATAGAACAGACCAAATCTAGTTTCCTAATGAACCCACCATAGAATAGAGGGGTAGTACCACAGTGCCTGTAGGTTGATTTATCTCCTACCTTAAGGTAAGAAAAATAATTTCCAAGTGCTTTATTTAGCATTTCATTCAGTTCAAGGACTCAAATTCTAAAACTCTAAGTCTTGATTCAATTCCTATATTAAATGAGTTCCAAAAAGTATTCTCTAAAGATCGTCTCAGAGTTACACCTAAGAGTGAAATTGACTTCAAAATAGATCTCATCCCAGATACCCAGCCTTTCCTAATTATACCTTACAGAATGTTCAGTTGTGCTTAAGGACTTAAAGGATCAGTTGAAATACCTCCTAGATAAGGGCTTCATCATCCCTAGTACTTCTCCAAGGGGTACTCCAGTTCTCTTCGTGTGCACGGAAGATGGTTCCCTCAAAATGTTCAATGACTACCGTCAGTTGAACAAAGTCACAATCAAGAATAATTATTCTCTCCCCAAGAATAATAACTTGCTTGACTAACTTCATAGTGCAATTTCTCTAAGATAGACCTCAGATCCAGCTATCACCAGCTTGGAGTCAAGGAATGTGACATCCCAAAGACAGCCTCCAGAACTTAGTATGGTCACTTTGAATTTCTGGTTATGTTTTTCGGACTAACAAATTCTCCTGCAACTTTATGGACTTGACATGTAGGGTGTTCAAGAAGTACTTAGATATGTTTGTCGTAGTCTTCATATATAGCATCCTTGTCTATTCCCATAGTGAGAAAGATTATACAGACCTTTTGAGAGTTATATTGTAGACCCTTAATAATCACCAATTATTTGCTAAGTTTAGCAAGTGTGAATTCTTCTTGAGATCAAAAGCTTTCCTTGGTCACATCATTCTCGGTGATGGCATTTAAGTTAATCCTCAAAATACAAAAGCAGTGAGAAATTGGCCTAGACCCATCTCTCCATTAGATATCATAAGTTTCTTAGGTTTAGTTGGTTACTACATATGGTTTATTAAAGGAATTTCTTCTATTGCTTCTCTCATGTCTCGACTGACTAAGAAGAAAGTCAAATTTTAGTGTTTAGATTCCTGTGAGAAGAGTTTTCAAGAGTTGAAGACTCGACTCACTTCCACCCTAATATTGACTCTACTAGAGGGTTTAGATGGGTTTATAGTTTATTGTGATACTTCTAGAGTTGATCTTGGTTGTGTATCGATACAGCGAGGTAAGATCATAGCCTATTCCTCTAGACAACTAAAACTCCATGATAAGAATTACCCAACCCATGATCTTGAGTTGGCAACAGTTATCTTTTCCTTAACAATTTGGAGTCAATACTTTTACAGGGTTCATGTTGATGTGTTCACAAATCATAAGAGTTTACAGTATGTGTCCATTCATAAGGATCTAAATATGCATCAGAGAAGGTGGCTTGAATTATGGAATAATTATGATATCAGTGTGTTGTATCACCCGAGTAAAGCTAATGTAGTAGCCAATTCTCTTAGTAGAATATCTATGGGAAGCATTGCGTACGTTAAAGAGGATTAGAAGGTGTTAGTTTATGAGGTTCATTAACTTGCAAGATTAGTTGTTTGGTTGGTTGATTCGTTCAAAGGTAGTCTATGGGTTCAGAATGGTTCAAAATCTTAATTGGTGGTCAAAGTGAAACAAAAGCAAGGTCAGGATCCTATTTTGGTCTAGTTGAAAAAGGTGGTTCTAGATGAGAATGTTGAGGTTTCTCCAAATGGGTAGATGGTGTGCTTCATTTTTAGGGAAGATTATGTGTTCCAAATATGGATGGTTTAAGGCAGCAAATATTAGCAGAGGCATATGGTGCACGATATTCTTTTCACCCAGGGGCCACTAATATGTACCATGATTTCCTGGAAATCTATTGGTGGAATGGTATGAAAAAATATATTGTAGAATTTGTGGCTAGGTATTCAAATTTTTAGCATGTTAAGGTTGATAGCCAAAGTCCTAGTGGTATGCTTGAGGAGATCAACATCCCTACATGAAAGTAGGAAGTAGTTAACTTGGATTTTGTTATAGGGTTACCTTATACGTGTCATTAGCATGATTCGATTTGGGCATTAGAGATAGAATAACCAAGTCAGCCCAATTTTTGCTAGTTCATACTTTGTATTCAGCTAAGGATAATGCTAGACTCTATCTCAGGGAGTTGTAAGAGAATTATTCTAGACGCTATCTTAGGGAGTTAGTAAGGTTACATTGGATTTCCTTGACCATTATTTCAGATAGAGGTACGCAGTTTACCTTTCATTTTTTGAAGGCTTTTTGAAGGGTCTTAGTACCAAAATTCCTCTCATTACAACTTTTCAGCCTCAGCCAGAAGGTCAGGAAAAGCGGACTATATAAAACTTAGAGGATACAGTTAGGGATTGTATTATTAAATTTAATAGTAGTTAGGATGACCATTTGCCTTTGATTTAGTTTTCTTACAACAACAATTATCACTCCAGTATTCAGATGGCTACGTTTGAGGCTCTATATAGAAGGAGGTATAGATCTCTTATTGGTTGGTTTGAAGTAGGTAAGGCAAATTTGATAGGGTAATATTTAGTATATGAGGTTATGGGGAAAATTTAGTTAACCTGAGAAAGGCTGAAGATAGCCCAAAGTTGACAAAAATCTTATACAGATGCGAGGAGAAGGGATCTTGAGTTTGATGTCAGTAACCTGGGTTTATTTAAAGCTTTCACCCATGAAAAGGGTGAAGAGATTTAGTAAGAAAGGCAAGCTTAGTCTCGGCTAGTTTTTCCCATATAGGATTTTGAGCCATTTTGGGTAGTTAGCTTATGTGTTAAAGTTACCTTCATATTTGGCATCAGCGCATCTAGTGTTTCATGCTTCTTTACTAAAGAAATGCATTGGTGACCCAGGTTCTATCGTTCCTCTTGAGAGTGCGGGCAGGAAAGATAGCCTTTCCTATGAAGAAGTCCCAATTGAGATCCTCAATCGTCATATTTATAGGCTAAGAAATTAAGAAGTTCCCTTGGTTGAGGTTCTAGGGAGAAATAAATCCATTGAGGGATATACTTGGGAAGTAAAAGAAGAAATGCAAACCAAGTACCACTATATTTTCATTACAAATTTAAGTTCATCTTGAGAAAACAATTTCCACTACATTGATTCTCTCATTTTCTATCTCAGTTATCCAACAATCCTTATACCATAGCCTGCATTCATGAGTTCAGTTCAGCCCCTGCATCATGTTTCAGATTCAATTACTTAATCATGATTTAGCTCATAAGTATTCAGTGCATGATATCAACCTTCTTTTTATCTTAGTTCAGATAATTTCATTTGGGGATGAATGATCCCAAAGGGTAGATATCATAACACCCCACAAAATTCTAGTCAAGTTTTGAGCTATTTGTCCCATATTTAGAAGTCCCAAAAGCCATTTAATTCATACTAAGTACAATTAACCTGGCCATTTTAAGACCCCAAGATTTCAAATATTTTATTTTTATCCGTCCCGAGTTCGAACAATTGATTTATGAGTTGAAATATGTTTAGGGATATTAAAAGGGTTATCCGATAGATTTTGGAATTTTCAGAAGTGGTTCGGTGTGTTTTTTGACCATGGAGGCTGAATGCCTTAAAAATTTGGACATGGGATGTCTTAGAGGTCAGTCACCATGATACACGCTATGTCACAGAGGCAAGTCTCCGCGATAGCGTTCGTGCCATAGAGGCTGTGAAATCCTGCAGCATTATTTAAAGGGTTCAAGGGGTGTTTTGGTCTTTTTCCCCTCAGCCTAAACATCCAATTGACATTTTAAAACCCAAGAGGGGAATTATTTGCCCAATTCTCCATTAATTAATGATACTAAAAAATCATCCCATCCTCAAGAACATAAAATTCAAATATTTCCCTAAGAATTCACAATTCAAGGTCCCAACTTAAAGTTTTATTCAAGGATTCAAGCAACTCAGGTATATGGGATATTTATCAATGGGATTCCTCACACCCATTGAGTCCCAATAACCCTTTTCTCAAGTATAAATCATTTTTCCTATTTCATGAAATTTTAATGTTAAGTATGAAATTACTCAAATTTTTCTTAATAGTTTGGAATAAAAACCATGACTTTGTGTTTCCCCATGGGAATTATAATCTTACATACTTTATAATCTTAATCACCCATATCATGTTTAGTTGATACCATGTCAATTTTTTAATATATGAAATAAACCATGTGATCATTTTGTTCTCATAAGTTTAACATATTCCCGCACTTATAATCATGAATGTCATCAGATTAGTGAAATATGCTATGTTTTGGAGTTTACAATTCATGAATTCCCTTATAGTATTGTAAATAATGCTATTGTATTTACAAGTATTATTTAGTGTTGGACGGTTATGAAAACCCGATACCCATATGTTTACACTTGTTTCAAATTTCAAGTTTCAATTCAGTCAAATCATGATTTTATCATCATATTTAGATTTTTATATTCATATTGAGCAATTATTAGTTGTGAGACTAATTAACTTAAATCGGTACTTGTATAAGTTTAGTTGGTAGTGGGATTTTGCACCGAGTGAACCTGAGGATGAAGGCTCACCTACCAGTAGAGTACTGAGACCTTTAGTAGTTGTCACTAAATTTTAGAACTACATAGAGAATGTAAGTTATAATATGTCACCTTCCAGTAGAGGACTGATACTAACTTAGGGGTTACCCGCCAAAAAAGGACTAACACTCTAATCCATTAGGACATCATCCTTTTAGATTGACATTATTAGATATGTGTTAGTACCTATTGCAAGGTACTGACACCCTTCCAACTAGGGTTACAGGTTGGACCCAGATTAGATAAGATTGGGGCATATCGGTTACATGATAGCTCCTTTTGTCTTAATTCTATATTCAGAGTATATCAGCTCAGGTTTCCATGACTAAGTGTACAGATATTAATTATTCAATTATTTGGTTATCAGTTATTTAGTTATTTAGATATTAGTTATCCAGTTATTCAGATCATTTCAGTATATGATTATTCTTGGTCTTGTATTCATTTTACACATTCACACACACATTCTCAGTACTTATAATTTTTTCCAGTTAATCCTTATCTCGCATACCAGTACATTCAAAGTACTGATGAGATAATCTCCTTTGCGCTATGTTGTCTTATAATATAGGTTCGGATGCTCAGTTCCTCGATCACCCTTAGACAGGCAGTACCCCTCAACAACAGTTGTGGTTAGTCTTCATCTATCAAGGACAAGTATTTAAAGTTATTTTTAGTATTTTATTTATTTTAGTAAGTTGGAATTAGTTGGGGATTGTCCCACCAACTCCTTATGTCTTAGAGGATTTTAGATATTCAGATATAAGGATATTTAGATATTCAGACATGTTTTTAGTTTTATTAATAGTTTAAGATAAGTTGGGTATTGTTTTAGTATTTTATCTTGAACGAGTTTTATCAGTTTACTTAAGCATAAACTGTTCTAGTATTATTTTACTCAGTGTTCACAGCAGGTACCAGATAAAGGGTTAGCTTGGGATCACTTATGGCCTTAAGAACCATGTTACGACTTGGTGTTAGTATTGGGTCATGACAATAAGGCATAGTTGGACTTGAACTGATAGATATACACATATGCACATCAATATAATCATCTTATGGCCTTATCGGGCATTAATATGTCATCATAATCATCCTCTGACCTTTCAGGGTATCAATATCATTATAATCTCCGCTGGCCTTGTCGGGTATCAACATATCATCATAATAATCTTCCGGCCTTGCTTGGTATCAATATATCAGCACAATATCCTATGGACTTTCCAAGTATCAATATATCATCATAATATCTTTCGGTCGTGACGGGTATGAATATCCTCACAATATCCTCTAAACTTGTTGAATATCTATATATCATCACAATATATTCTGGCCATGTTGGGTATCAATATATCTTTATAATATCCTCTGACCTTGGTAAAATAAATAGCACAAGTGATCAAATAATCAAAAATCATGATTTCAAGCATAATTAACAGTGTAAATTCCCATATAATCAATAAGCATGACTTCTATCATAGTACATGGCTCAAATGCTAATATCTTCAATAGGGAGGTTTTCTAGCATGATTACCAGTATAATTTCTTAGCATGATCATAATCATAAGCAATAACATGAGCAATGAATTATCAATAGCATATTCAATGGCTTATCATTAGCATTAAAGGTAGCTTATCAATATCTTGAGCAATAGCTAATCCATGGCATAATCTATAGCTTATTCATAGCATATTGAATAACACAATTTATGGCTTATACAATAACATAATCATTAGCTCGTCAAAATCTTAATAACTAAATCATACATATGGAATAACCGTTTAGGAATTATTTTCAATGACATTTATTATAACCAACAAGTACCAAGGTTCCTCAATATTACCTCAAAAAAGCATTCCCTACACATTTAATAAGCGTACAAAGTGTTTCAAGAGAACTATCATCAATCTTGAATGAAGGTGGGTCAAAGAGTCTCCTTGGTATGGATATGTTTATTTTAACCCTTATTCTAAACCTCGTGCTTTGAGGATATCTTGGTTTTGAATTTATCTCTTGTTCTTTAAGGTTGTAGATTCAAGGACGAATCTTTTTCAAAAAAGAGTGTGTGATACAATTCAAATTGCCTCCAGATCTTGGCAGAGGATGCTTATGGTTCAAGAGGAACTTGATGACTCCTTAGTACTATATAAAGGTTCCCATTGGATGATGATGATGATAAAGGAGGGTCAAGGGATGTTAAAGAGACCTAGGGAAGGCAAAATAGGGCTACAATGACTACTGAAGATGACATGTGCCCCACATGCTTTAGAGGTGCACCCAACCTGATCTAGATCTTCTAGTCAAGAACATAGGGTATTCTTCTCAGGCTGAGAAAAAATCAAGAATTCACCAAGGTTTCCATATAAAGGTATGTGGAATTTCATCATTGGATTTTTGTTCACCCATTGAGTCCCAAAGGTACTTCAATTCTCAGTATAATCCATTATTCAAGATTAGTGCTTTCCATATAAAACATGAATATTCTTATATCTCAGTTACATTTTGTGATTTAAACCATGAGGGCATGATTTCACAAACAAAACTATCTTTTTGTATTTTTTATCAAAATCATTTTATTTTTTGCCAATGACATTTGGAAAGCATTTTTGAACTTTTGTTTCTTCCTAAACAATTAAAGAAAAAGTTAGGTGAATGCAAGGCAACATTATTATGACACTTCATGGATTCTTTCCTCACAATTTCACATATCGCTCATTTATCTCATAAAACACTCATGGCACCAATAAGAACACAAACGACCCTATACCCTTAAGAATGGCATCACCTAATCTATTATGTGGCAAGGCAAGCATTCATATCTCTCGGGATACTTAGAAATAACCTAACCACTAATCGATCACAACATGGACTCTACATGCACGAACAACTTCTACCAAACACCACCGGTTATCCCATTTTTAAGATCAATTGGACTCAAAGCTATACTCCAAAAATGGTCAAACAATTCCCCTAGAAAGTTCACATTAACCTTTACAAGCATATAAGACATTTATCTCTTATTTACATTTTAACAAACATGTGGTGTGCATGAAAAGTAAGATCTTGGATAGATAAAATAACAACACATGTGAACAAACCCAATGCACCAACTTATTGCCAACTACACCACTTTTAATCATACTAACCCAATTAAATCACCAACCACTTAATTAAGTAAACAACCCTCAAGTGGGTATTTCATCAAACACATGGTGTGCACTAGTGAATAGAAACGAGAATTTTGCAATTTAGCATTTGAGACAAGTCACACATTCAAAAATCTTCATCCCAACAACCATATTCTACCAAATTAAACTCAAATGAATTAAATTCAAACCAAAAGAAATCATGTGTTGTAATCATCATTTGTAATTTAAAGATCATACCTTGTAAGCTTACTTAAGAGAGTAAAGTGAAAGTGAAAGTCCAATACACTTATCCGAGATTTCATTCTTAAGGTACCCATTTCAACTTGTGTTATCACCTACAAACGCGCAAAAACAAGCTAAAAATTAAACCAAAAGCATTAGAAAACATCAAGAAAAATTCCTTGGGTTTCCTCCCAAAAAGTGCCTTAGTTAAAGTCGTAGTACGACATCTTTTGTCTATCGTTTATGTCTCCATTTAGAACACTTGAACCTGTGGCCCAACTTTAAATCAATACATATTCGAGGTACTTTGGTCAATGGTGGGGACACAATGAAATATTTTCTATCTTGCCACTTTGAAAATTTAAACATTTTACCCAACTTCACATCAAACTTTCTAATAGGCTCATTGGGTATTGGTGAGAGCATAAAAAATTCACTTGTTACACACCGAATTTAGCATTTATTGGCTATCAAAAGGTATAAACTTCGATATCAAAGAAATGCCATATCATCTCCTAAACCCACACTCTTTATTTAACTTTGCACACACACTAGGCATGTTCTAAACATCACATGAAACAACGAATATACTACAACCTCATATTTTAGATGGCGCATGCTCAACTCAAGTAGGATCAACACAAAATCTTCACCGAAAAATAGCATGAATTTAATATTAAACCAATATGTACAAGAGTCATAATCATGAGCCTAGAAGTCTAAAAAGTAGTAATGCACAAAATCATTATGCTTCTTACAACAAAAACACTTGCATAATGCAGTCAAATATAGCACCAACAAGAACATCTTACTTATTTCTAAAACATAAAAAAATAAAATTACGCTAAAAATAGGAATTTTCCCGCCACAAACTTAAAAATCAACTTTGTCCCTAAGGTATACTTTTAAAGTAGTGATAGAAATACTCTCTAAGGCCTTTAGTCCTAGCTAATAGCATCTTTACATATCAAGGGGGTCTGGGGACCACAGACTTAGTCTTCCAATGCTCCTTAGCTCTAGTTCTCTGATATTCAGACTTTCCATCAACATATGACTCAATAAAAACAAAAAATAGTGAAGTAAAAAAACTAAAAATACTGGAAAAAAAACATTCCTTAACTTGGGTTGCCTCCCAAGCAGCTCTTGATATAGTGTTGCAGAACAATCCATATTAATTTTTCCTCCACCTTGAAGATATGAATTTTACCCCAACCGCGCATCTATCTTTTTTCTTCGCTTATACCTTGAAGTGAGGTATGTTTTGGTAGTGCTTATCTTGTACTAGATTAAGAACATAGGATTCTAGTTTCTCATTTTCACACTATCCTACTATTTTAAATAATTCCATAGACTAGACATGATCTTAAAATAATGTATAAAAATGTTTGAACGAGTCCCAACCAATCCAACTTCAAAATTTACACTATCCACAACACTATCACTTTTATTCACCTTTTCTATTTCAGTCTCAAAAGAAAGATGATAGTTGAATGGCTAAAATTCTTTTGTCTATTCCACAAATTGGCTAGTATCCTCCTTATATTTTTCTTTTCTTGGTATTTGTAGACAAGGTGGTGGTGGTACCTCCTAAACCTGTTCAACAACTTTAGTTTTCAAGTACTCAAACTTCCTTGAATTATCAATGACTTTGTCTGCAATCGATTAGGGAGTCAACTCTGCACCTACCTCCTTAGTTGTCTTTTGAGCATTGCCCACAAACATAAATAAATTAGGATTAGCACCAAAGATATCTACAGAGTGATACATATTGCCAGAAACCACAAACCAACTTGTGGTCTGCTCCACTGGTCAAAAATAAGTAGACTTTCTCCAAATGCTTCTATCAAAATCTGGATAAAAAGCCTCCTGGTGGGGTTCTCTATAAAAACAACAAGAATCATCATCCCTCAAAGAATATCTATCCCAGGTTGTCATGTCAAGAAGTGTGATAACAGAAATTAAAAGTAAATAAAAAGAAAAAACTACTAAACTATGTACAACTCAATATAGCTAAATTAAAAGTAAGATAGTTGCCTAATTACAAGTCCCCGACAATGGCATCAAAAACTTATTATTCCCAAGTGCATACGCAAGTATATGTGGTCTCACCAAGTAATATAGTGGCCTTAGGTAAAGACGACAATCGATCCCTCAAGGACTTGTGTTAAGAAACTATTCAATTCTAGTTTAACAATTGAGATTAAATTATGCAAATGTAAAAAGAGTTTTGAAAGTTTATAAACTAGAACTAAAGTAAACAGTGCATAAAAGTAAAGACTTTGGGCAATAATGTATGAAAGGCCGGGGTTAAAGAACTACGAACAATCATACTATGCTAGTAAACCTTATTCGTTAGATTTTGTATCTTAATTGTTGATTTGTAGGGTTTATCGTATGATCATGGTATCCCGACCTCTAACCTTCTACCTAACTGGACACTACAACTACATCATTGAGAGGGGATGTAATAATCCATTTAGATGCATTAAGATATCATCCTACATATTAACCAAGCAAGGCTTTTAGCTATATCCCTATCCTAGTCATTAATTCAAATTCCTTATTTTATAAAATAATAAGAACCACAATCTACTTGTCCGCACGTTCTACCTTCTTATTCCCTATCCCAAGCACACAAAGTCAACAATATATATATATATATATATATATATATTCTAAGGTTAGATAATCCTTAAAATAGTTATAAAAAAGATAAAAGTCAATCAAATATGATAATAAATCAACACAAAATCAATTCAAAATGAAATTAAACATGTTCTTGGCCTTAACCCCAAAAAGAGGGCTTTAGCCACTAATTGTCACAACCGTAAACATGATAAATGAATACATGAAATAATCCATAAATAAAATTAAGTAGGAAAATAAAAACCCTAATTGAAGTTTCTTACATCCCCTCTGCAAGTATCAAAGAATTCCAAGCTTCATAACAATTTCAAGTGTCCTATAACTAGGACAAGTCTTTTTGTCGTCGGCGGAAAAAGGGTGCGTTGTGGGGGCCATTCTGCTAGGATTGGGGCCTCTCTGCAGGTTCATCACAAGGGTACACTATTTTGGGTAAATTAGAAAGATTCCTATTCATATAAAGCTCCCTCAATCCCTTGATAAGGTCATACACGCACTGGTGACATCCAAAGTGTCCATTTTACATCAAGTTATGTCTTGTGCTTTCGTTGATCCATTCCTAGCCTTGTGGTGTTGTTTCCACTTGATGTACAGCTTGTATATCATTCATATATCAGTTCAATAAACTAACCAAGCATCCTATATCATCAAATACCACGTATTAGATCTCAAAACAACACAATATCAAGAATGGTGAACTAGAAACTCGAGTTAAGACTAGGCTGCACACGTTGATCTTTAACTTATTGTTTTGACTCTTGGATTGATTCAATTGACCCTTGAACATTATAAACAAGTTATTCAACTAATTATTACACAATAATACCATTATAAACTCATTAAACACAATAGAATTCATCAAGATCTACAAGACAAACACCTAGCTCAAGCTAGTAACACTAGTTTTCACATTTGAACTCTAAGTGACCAAATTAAAGACAAACTTGTTTGAAAAACACCATGAACATTGTAATCAAATACTTATAAACTTATATTCTCAATTATATCTTCATTCACTCATTAACTACATAAGAAGTCATCAAAACAAAGCTAAATAATCTAGGATAATGATAATGCGCAACTTACACGTCAATTTAAGTGCAAGGCGATTGTTGTCAATATAATAACCCAAAAATAGTCGAAGTCGAATGCACGAGGAACAATTTGAGTGGAGAATGGGTAAGTTCAAAATGAAATAACTTACTAAATTCAAACTTAAGATACAAAGACATAAAAATTGGGGGGTTTTATACATTTTCAAAGATATGATTAATTTTGGGCTTCTAAACAACTAATTCAAGACTAAGAATAATTAGAGTATAATCAAATAAAATGGATCTTGGGACTATTCTTTCCTAGGGGCAAGTTATGCATGGGAACATGATAATTCAGTGCAAAGTCTAATCATTGATGATGTGGTAGGCTAGGTTTAGAGTCCTTGAGGCTAGTTCTTCAACAAAACCTCAAAATTGTCACTCATTGACTCTTTCGAGTACCTAATGAGTGTGTCAACTGAATCCACTCAATACCTCAATTATCCACCCCTATTTCTAGCAAATCATAAAGATAATAAATAAAAATATACCAAAATCTCCATCAATTTGATACATTAAAAATAAAGAGAATGCAAACCACACTTTAAATTCCAATGAATCCTCAATGGGTTTTTCTAATACTTCACTTTGTAGTTGCTCTAATTAATTCTTACCTCAAATTAGTATAAATTCAAGCTCCAAGCTCCAAGTGATAAACCCTAAACCAAGGATCGGATAATATGTATGATAAAAGATGATGTGAAAAATGAACTAAAAACCCCTATTTAAGCCTTAATTTCACATTTTTCAAATATTACAAAAATACCTATGAAAAATTTTCGACGCTACCGCGATCGCGGTAGTCATATCGCGATCGTACTCAGCTTGACTTTTTGATTGATCGCAATTTCGCAATCACAGTAACTGAGGGTCGACTCTTGGACTGTAAATTCAGCTTTTATTCTTTTTGCTCACATTTCTTCTCTTTCATCTTCTCTTAAGCTCATTTTTATCATGTTTCCTTGCTCATCTTTTCATTTCACTTTTACGTACACAAATGAGAATTAAGTAAGAAAGTAACTACAAATCAATGAAAAAGCATGAATATTTAGGATAAAAAAATAACCGTAAACTAAAAATAATGTAATCAGATAGTCTTGATAAACAACACCTGGATGAGCCCCAATAAGACCAAAATGTTTAAGAAAAAACTCAGCAAACAACAATCACACTTTGTACCTATCAAATCCCTATAGACTAATATATTTAAGCACCAAACAATCTTACTGGTGATTGGAAATCATATGAATGAACTAATCCATATAAATCGATAGTAACCAATATTCGATCTGAGTGACAAATGTACCAAGTGTATACACCTCTACCAACTCAATAGCTCAAAAGGCAAGACCTAGGGTGACCATCCATCTCTGGTACTATGGCTTACAAATAAAGAGGGACTTGGGATATCCATATACTTTGCTTGGTCCCAAACCAGTACTTCCAATAACCATCAGAATTAATCTACTCAATCCATTACCAAATAGATATATCTATAATTATAATAAGTACACAAACTCAAACCATGACTAAAAGAGGGTTAATTTCTATATCCCTTTCTCGAGATAAACATCAAGACTAAATCTACTTAATAGTGTATAAAGGGCCAAAATCTCTCTCGGTCAAATTAAATAGTAGTGGTAAAAGAGTGAAATAATAATGGACCGTAATCAAAATTGGTCTAATTTCCAAAATAGCACCTTTAGTTCTAAAAGTTCACAATTCATTAAATAAAATGGTATGATCCCCATTATAAAAGCAATCTATTTTAAAAGTAAATAGTGGGAATAAA